>CM074724.1:305022541-306520041 GCA_037306005.1 Rhinophrynus dorsalis
GAGATGGTGCGCCAGAATATGTCCCCAACCCTGATCGAGGGGGTTGTTGGAGGAGCTGACACTGGGGATGAGAGGACCCTCCACACTACCGGTAAGTGCAACACTACAGAACAACACACTACAGTAACCAACACCAGCTGCACACACACTCACACCTCAACACATGTCCATCATTCATGCACACAACTGCACCAACACAGCACCCTGAGGGTTAAAAACAGGACACAACACAAGGACAAATATCAAGGTCCAACTTGGAACAAACCTGTCCAAGTCCTACTTCAACCCTCCTGTCGCTGTGCTCATCACACACAGTACACAAACCATGCAGTTCCAAATGTCGACTGTCATCACTGTTCACACACAATGTCACCCATGTCCCCGCTGGGATGTCAGCACTTAACCCCTTGAGTGCTAGAGGGATCATCAATGCATCGATCAACAATGCTTTGGCAACCCCTCTGGGACTCAAAGGGTTAACCAGACAACAATCAAGTCAATAGGCCAACGATCACATGCTACACAGGGGACATTCACTAAGCGGTGACAAACACATGGTGGAGAGAAATTCACCCTCACACATCCTCATTTCACCAATACCAGTGTTAGCCTATGGAGAATATGCAATAACATGAATCAAGTTGCTAAGGTCCCATCGTATACACTCCATAGAAAACACTGGAAATGGGGAAATGAGATCACTGGAGAAGTCAGCATTATGTACACTCCATCATGTCAACAACACCGCTTACTGAATCACAAAAAGGATGGAGCAGGTCACACATCACAGTGGCACTGAGAATAACTGCTTGTATGTGCAACACACAGGCCTCAAACAATACCCCAGAATTAAAGGGGGAAAAAGTAGGCCTTGGTGTTGTGTCTGCAATCATTTACCCTAACTTCAAATGACATATCTCACATCTGATTCCCACATGGATCCTCAGGGGTGCTGATGCCATGGATGGATGGTACACCAGACACTGTTTGCAGGATACACATGGGAACCAAATATCATCCATTGTACCTTGGTCACCAACAGGCCATGAATGTTAGATATCTCGGATTGAGTATGGTTGCCTCACTCAGAAGGATGGATGGGCTCATACTCAAAGAAAAACAGGCCTCAATCAGAGATATCCCTCACTACTGGCGTGATTGTTGCCCTTCAGGATTCAACTGGAACACACGACATGGACAGGATCCTGTCCAGTTCATCAATCTCTGATTGCCAGGGTGGTATCCCATGCCCTACAATGAAATGCATAGGATATGATCCTGACAACCAGAGAGTCACCTGTCAAGTAATGAAAAATTGTGAATTGGACGGGATCAGCTAAGAAGATAAGGTTGAATAACACTTGATTCCCACTGCACATCTGTTCAAACAAAGATATGCACACAAAGAAAATGGTCAGATATGTACCTTTCAAATGGCTCAAAATATGTCCCAACACGATGTGAACCCAGAGATCATCTCACTGCCTGTGATTGCCCTACTGGCCAGATATGTGCATCCATCAGAAACTAACTTACATTGATACCATCCAAATACACATACCTAGTATATCCCACTCTACGTAGATGGGATATACGAGGTATGCTCATATCCATCATATCAATCCAATGTATATTTTGATGGGTGCACATATATAGCCAGTAAGGCAATCACACCTACTGAAATGATCTCTGGCTTCATATCTGGAAAGGATATATTCATATCCATATGAAAGGTACACATCCACATGCATATATGACCATTTCTCCTTGTATGTAACTGTAATAGCATAGCAATTGTTAATTTCACCAACATGTGGATCCATGTTAGTCCTATCCCGCCAACCCTCATGGTTAGACAGATATCACTCTATTTGACAGCTGGAGATTCCAGTCATTAGAACACACGGAGGCTCTTCAGCAGAGCCTAAATTGCCCCATTCAGAGATGGAGACATCTTTGAGATGGTCAACAAAGTGTGCCAGGTTTGCAAGCACACTCTGTTCACCATTCCAATGAGGTTTACATCTCTGAATGGGGCAATTTAGGCTCTGCTGAAGAGCCTCTGTGTGGTGAAATGACTGTCAAACATGTCAAAATGACTGTCAAATAGAGCAATATCTGTCTAACCATGTGGGTTGGAGGGATAGGACTAACATCGATCCACATCTATCTCTTACAATGCCTACAATATTACATCATGGTGAAATTAACCATTGCTATTCCGTTAAAGGGATAGTAATACCTAACATGTGAAAAGAAAAATATATTGCAGGGTTCATCCCCCGAGCAAAACAAGGGTATTCCCACTGCTCAAAGGTGTTTCATTCAAAATGTAGCACAGCTCATAGTTGACTACTCCAGCGGCAATATCACAGTGGCCTGGAACTCTAAAATGGCGATGTTGCTAGACCATCCTATGGACAGCTTACGTCCAGACGCAATAAATTCTCATAGGATAATGTAGCAACAGTGCCAATGTACAACTTCAGGCCACTGGGATATAGCACCAAAGCAATTTTACTCTGAGCTGGGAGACTTTTTGAACAAAAACCTCCTCCAGCAGTGGGAGTACCCTTGTTTCACTCAGGGTGATAAACCACAAAACATATATTTCCCTTTCTGCATTTCATGTATTAGTATCCCATTAATCCCATCATGGCTACGTTTACTAATCACACAATCTCAATTCTCCACACAGCTTATGGGCCTCCATCGCAGCAGGAGCCCGTGGAGGAGCCGACCACACCACCCAGTGAGGAGGATACAGAGGAGGGGACTAGCCACTGGGAAGCGTCTACAACCACCACACCTCCTCCCCAACTGGCTGCATCACCACTGCCTGCCTCTCAACTGCCTGCCTCTCAACTGGCTGCCTCTCAACTGCCTGCCTCTCAACTGCCTGCCTCTCAACTGCCTGCCTCTCAACTGGCTGCCTCTCAACTGGCTGCCTCTCAACTGCCTGCCTCTCAACTGGCTGCCTCTCAACTGCCTGCCTCTCAACTGCCTGCCTCTCAACTGCCTGCCCCACCACAGGATGCTCGACAAATGTACAGCGGCTGGATTCAGGGGGAGAGATGGATGCATCCCACTAGCACCGGGAGCTATTACCCTCCAGCAGCAGCACCACCACCACCAGGGAGGCAATGGCTGCCCGGGAATGTGGCCACCAGCCAATATGGGCCATATTCCACCGAGATGGATCTACCCTCCTGGATGGCTCCCCAGCATGGCCCCAGGTATGATCCCAGGTGGGGGCCAAGCACCTACCACTGGCCAAGGTATGACCCTTGGCCACTTGACTACCAACACCTGGGCCTGATTGGGGAGCCCCAGCGCCCTCAGCCAAGGGACTTGTTCACCCCACCACCTCAACCAGCACAGACATCAGTGGGCAGCAGTGGGTCCCTTGATGTGGTGGGCACCCACACACCGTCTGTGCAAGCCACTCCACCGACACAAACAGCAGTAGCAGCCACAGCACACCCAGTACCAGCAGAGGAGACAGCAGAGGCTGGGGAGATAGAGGCTGAGGAGACAGCTGAACCTGTTGAAGCAGAGGCTGAGGAGACAGCTGAAGCTGGGGAAACAGAGGCTGAGGAGACAGCTGAAGCTGGGGAAACAGAGGCTGAGGAGACAGCTGAAGCTGGGGAAACAGAGGCTGAGGAGACAGCTGAAGCTGGGGAAACAGCACATGTGTCACCGGCCACTCCCATCTCCAGCAGTCAACGCACCCCAGATCTGGAGGCTGAGTGCATGGCCCTTCAAAGAGGACAGCTCCGGGCAACCCACGCCACCAACGACAACCTCACGAGGAACCGGAGGGAATCCCGGAGGAACACGAACAGGTTGGAGACCAGAATCCAAGCTCTGGAGTCAGAGGTTGCCAGGGGGAACACACAACTCCACCAGATACATACGGGGATGATGGACATGTTTGCACAGGTGCTTGTGGAGTTGCGAGAGATTAACCGCAGGGAGAACCTGAGGATGGAGAGGGAGAACCTGCGTTCCACAGAGGGGTCCACTGCACCCACCACCCCTTCCAGTGTTACCCCAGAAGCCACACCTAGGGGACAGAGGGTGACAAGGCAATCAGCCAGGGCATCCACCTCTGGCACCAAGTCTAAGGCCCCCCCCCCAAAAAAAAAGAAATGAAAGGCCCAACCTGTCATCTGCCCCCTCAATAAATGAAAATTGTGCTTTTGAATCCTGTCTGATCTGCTGTGTAATCACTTATAGATTGGGTGGCAGGGTTGTCTCCAATGCATTGCCAAACAATGCAGTGAACTCAACTCCTGCCTGGGGGAAATGTTTGTGTGATGTTACAACATGGGTTCACACACACCCACACCGTTGTCCAAATTCACCTGGCAACCCATCCCTGTAGCCATATAACACAACAGTGTTACATGGCCATGATGTGTGTCAGATTTGATCAGAACATACCCCTTAGCACAACAACTGGTGCAACACTGAACATTCGTCTGCATCAATTGTTGTGTTTGAGGGGAAAACCAAACTAACAGCTATGCGACTTAGCAGGGAAATAACAAGCAGGACAGATTGAACATGCATCAATATGGTCTTTAAATCAAAATTCTATTGTGCAGCTGACATACTGGGGAACACAATGTACACCCTAGGATCTCAATGTGTGTGTTACACATTGTGATCCTAGGGTGAGCATTGTGTTCTCCAGCAAGTCAGTTGCACAACAGGAGTTTGAATCACAGCCTAACTTACTGCATAACCCAAAAATCTTCCTAAGATTTCATTGTGTAGCACGCACATTGGAACCTTAGGCTGAGCATTGGCTTATGTATTAAAGGGATAGTAAACCTTGAAAATAAGTTCATTCTATATTGTAGCCCTTAAAAAAACATGTAAAATGATATAAGTCTTATATCCCAAATCATATATGTTTGGTAGATAAGACTGATATCATTTTTCATGGTTTTTAAAGGGCTACAATGTGAAATAAACTTATTTTCAGGGTTTACTATCCCTTTAAGTTGTGTTGTTGTTTAACTAAGGTTATAACACACTTCACCAGTAATAACACTTGTCCACATGGTTGTTTTTGTTGATGTAGCCCATGTACTGAGATATGACAACCTACAGCAATCTCAGGACATTGATTATATTGAGCAACACACAAACCATGGACATCACATCACAGTGGAAGTGTGTCCCCTGTATCACCAGCTAATCACTCACAACACACATCAGTGTATCACTGCCATCATGTCATTGCATGTATACATCACAAAGTCCACTCATGGTCAGGCAACTAGTGGACTCCTGTGATGTAAATCATGCCTTCCTTTGTATGAGGGATACTCTAGCCTTGGGTACGGTTCCACATTGACAGGTGTTTGATCCAACATTCATTCATACAGACACGGATTGGGTAGTGATGTTTCTTGTGTATGTAGCCAATATGCATTAAACACTTGTATGAGCACAAAAAGGTACATCTGAACTAAATAGGATTACATTAGAAATGCTAGTGAACTGCTCATGTGTTGTCTACATCGTTTGGCATCTGTGTATGAGCAGTCTTACTGTACAGGTCTGATACCTGGATGTTAGTACACACATAAATTTGTGTCCATATGTGAATGTTCCAGTAGAGGTTGCTGTGAACATCAGGTCAAACATTGCATCACCAACACAATCACTTGGAACGCCAAGGGGTCAGCTTCATGGAAGTGTTGTCCAGACTTCAGTCCAGTCATATGGAAACTCCTCTGTTCAAGGATGGATCGTGCTATGGATGCCTGTGGGACAAGAGGACAGGATTTGGAACATCACCCTCGAAGTGATCGTCATGCAACAGCTACAACATCATGATCCTCTTAATCTTTCCCGTTACATAAGTCTACACAAACCACTGCTTTGTAATGTGTTGTGTACTGGTCTATGAACCATCATGGGGGGAACTAAGGGGATGTTAACCATCCTTAGGGATATTTGCCCCTGACATGGTTACACACATCAACAAATATGTCCTAATAGCTTCCTGAAAATAATATATTTGGGCTGCCACTGTCAGAGACAGGCCAAATATGTTTGGTTCATGGAGCTAGTAGGACATATTTGTTAATGTGTGTATTTCTTTCTGGGGCACATATCACTGCACACACATACACACACACAGGGCAGCATGGTGTCCATGGAGATGTGATCCACATTTCATGAGCTCCATGTTGTGTAACACACTATTACTGTCGATCCACCCCTCTGCTGCTTTATTCAACTGTAGCAAGCTACTGGTCCCATGTCCCCACGAATGCCCCCTGAACCCCTTATGTGACAGAGTTCTATCCGATGCATTGGCTTGGATGAGACTCCCTTGCTACAGGGGTACCATGGTTGCTATGGGTCTGATCCTAGCAGAACACTTTAGTTGGTGCCTAGGGAGCTGTGGGATATGCTGAACAAGGTTAAAGTGTTGTACCTTGGTTTCCAGGGGGGGCATGCATGATATCCTTGAGGTAGCAGTATCAACATGGACGACAGGTTGTCAGGTGTATTCGGAATCTCTAGGCCCAATCTGACTGGTCCACGGAATAGTTGATGCTGGTGGTCCATACTGCAGCCAGTGACAGGGCTGTGTCACTGATCCTGTGGGGTGAAACAGAACATGTGTGTTGTGGTGGGTGTGTATGCATGGATTGTGTGCATACATGTATTATACTCACAGCAGAAGTGATCCCTGATCAATCTGTCCCTTGTCTGCATCCCTGTTGGGGTTTCCTCACACTCAACGATATCCACAGGGTCTTCAGGTCTGGGTGGGGGATGGACATCGTCGATAAGTCTGGTGTCCACCGCGATATTATGTAGGATGGCACATGCCACGATGATGTCGCAGACCTTGCCTGGTGCATACTGCAATGCTCCCCCCGAGTGGTCCAGACATCGGAATCGGGACTTGAGGAGGCCGAAGGTCCGCTCAATGGCATTCCGTGTTCTGGCATGAGCCTGGTTATATCGTTCCTGGGCATCGTTTTGGGGATTGGCGACCGGGGTGAGGAGCCATGGCTTGCATCCATAGCCAGCATCACCTGTGGAAAGTGAGTGACATGGTGTGACAAGGAGCACATATTGTGTAAATGTTGTTTTCTGTGGTGAACGTACTAGCACATGTGTATGTGGTGTCATTTGGTGCTGTTATCTCACCCAGAAGCCATCCGCCTGTATAGGTCCCATTTTCGAAATCCCTCTGCACAGATGAATTTCTGAGTATATGTGAATCGTGACAGCTCCCGGGAAATTTCGCACAGACATTCATTATGGCCAGGTTGCTGTCACACACCATCTGCACATTCATGGAGTGGAAGTTTTTGCGGTTCAGGAACATATGTCCCTGACGTGCTGGTGCTTTGATACGGACATGGGTGCAATCTATTGCACCCATGACCCTGGGCATGCCTCCCCTTGCATAGAAGCCCTGCTTCAGATGTGTCCACTCCATATCGGTGATGGGGAAACGTATGTAGGTACTGGCCTTGGCTTTGAGGGCTGGCAAGACCTGGGCCAGCACCCTGGAGAATGTGGCCTGGGACATGCCAGATGCGTAACCCTCTGTCGACTGAAAGGCGCCACTTGCCATGAAGTGTATGGCACACAGGAGTTTTTGAAGGCCAGTTAGAGCATGGTTATGGGTGCATATGGGATCCACCTGCTCCTTGATGACCTCATACAGGGCTATGATGCTGTGTGGCCTCAACCTGTAGCGATCAATAACCTCGTCATCGGTCATTCCAAAGAGAGTGACCCTTGGACGGTATACCCTGGGCCTTGGTGGTCGTCTATGCATCCTGGGCTGCTGCAGGGGTCCCTGTGGCAGCTGGGGAGCATCCTGTTGCTGCAGCTGTGCATCTGCAGGCAGGTGTCCTCCGGGTGGGGATGGGCTCCTGTGTGGCTGCTGAGCCAGAGCCTCCTCACTTGCAACAGGTGGAGGCTGTTGATGAGGCGTGCTTGGAGGTTGCTGATGTTCCCCAGCTCTCTCCCTTGCACGCCTTCTCCGCAGCCTTCGCAACAATATGTAACCCAACATACTGTTTGCTCTCTCTATCTGTCTCTCTCTCTCTCTATCTCTCTCTATCTCTCTCTATCTCTCTCTCCCTCCCTGAGTGGAAAACAAGCCACAAGTGAGTGTGTTGAGTTGTCCCTTTAAGTACTTGCTAGGGCGTTGTGTAGGTGTGTTGATGAGGTGAGTGCTGACCAATGGTGAGTTGTTTTTGTCCAGGTAAGTGTTAGCAGGTGTGTGTGTGTTATAAGATGTGGTGTGTTGTGCTTGTTCTGTGTGTGCCATTTGCGGACGTGCAGTTGTGGGGTGCAGGTGGCGTGTTGATGTTGCCCAGGTGAGCTTGTATTTGCAGGTGTCCGCTTTGTGTGATGACCCCATTGTTCCGTGCCATGTTGTGTTGTTGTTTTTGTGTGTTGTTGTCCCTGTGGTGTTGGTTGTTGTTGTTTGTGTAGTGATTTGTGTTGTGTGTGCATGTTTTTGTGTTGTTTTGGCATTGCACGGGTACCGCAAGCCTTTGAATAGCTCTGGGCTATGTTGTTCCATGTGTCTGAATGCACGTTAGTGTATCGGCCGTAAGGATTCTGCAACTGCCGTTAGCTGTTGTTTAGACGGATCTTTGAATTGCAACATGACACTTAACGCACCCGTTAGTGATTTTTTTTGCTAACGGCTGCCTTTAAATCGAGCCCCTAAAGAGTACTCTTGATTGAAAATGAGACTATCCTCTTTCAAACACAAGTACTCTTGTACCCAGATGTTCAGAGGAGATGGAGACAGGTGCTCCTTTAGAGTTCCACTTGTCCCTCATCTAGTTTTTTCATTCCAGGTGTTCAAGTGATGCTCTGGCATGTATCCCAAGATGGAAAGGGTAAACCATCCAACACAGGACCATCAGATCCAGCAAGTGCCCCCAAGCCCCTCAAAACCCCAAAATGCCCCAAAAAGTGTCATGATGTATTGGATGATGTCAGCCACATTCAGAGCAAAAAAGGCATGATGTCTTCAAAGACATCAGCTGCACACAAGGGGTTAAACACTAAACTTACTGTTGACATTTTATATTAGTAATTTGTTTGCGTACCCCATACTATGACAATACTGGCATGGCGTGGTCTTCCAATAAAACCATAATGCTAATTATATATGGTAAATGAATCCAAAGCTTTATGTTACTAGCAGCAAAGGAGCTTATCCTCAAGCCTCTGGAGAGCCTCCAAGAGAATTTTTATGAGTTTACATCAAATTGTTTTCATGTTCTCAAAATTGCCCTGCTTCTCAATTGCCTAAAACTGTAAATTTCATTAACCCATCGGACACTTCAGTCATCTCCAGTGTTTTGCAATCGAGACGTCTGTAGTATTCAAGGGGTAAAGAAATAAGTACCATGTAATAAAGGTATCTCAAATAGCAGGTAAACATTGGTAAACATTATGCAGAATGCTATAAATGTAACAATTCGTTAAAAGAGCTATTTTCAGATTATGTAATTGTTCTGAGTCGCAGGATGAAGTGTGAAATTGGCCAATTTACAATGTGTTTCTCTCCCGAAACAGTGCCCCCCCTTTTTTTTGGTACTATGTCAAAACAACGCAGGGTGTGAGGCTTGGTGTTTCATGCAGTTGATGTTTTAGGTAGGAGTATGCAATGGACCTTAAACTGAAGGAGAGTACAACTCCCATCATCCCCAACCGGCCAATGACTGTCTGGACATAATGACAGTTGTACTTGCCAAGAAGTCCAAAGATAGACTACCCACTAGTTTTAGGGATGTACCAAGATCCAGTTAGATCAGGTGTCTGAATTTGTTCAGATCATTTAAAATTAACATTTGAGTGACTTTGAATGGGCTTTCAAAATGACATATATTTATGTTAGCCATTCTTTATTTAAAACTATAGTTTAAAGCAGAACTACCACCCCTCCTAAACTTGCCCCAACAGAATTACCCATCTGGCGACTAGCTGCTCAATAGTACTAGTTGCCAGAATTATTACCATGTTATAGAGAATTCCTACTGCTCCCGGGACTGACAGCCAGGAAACAGCGCAGACGTCTTTGCCTAGTGACGTCTGTGTGCCTGCGCTGGCAGTCCCTTCTGGTACCGTGCGGTTCCTAGCCACGCCTCCTAGAGCAGACTGGGACTGACAGCGCAGGCGCACAGATGTCACTCTACAAAGATGTCTGCGCTGTTTCCTGGCTGTAAGTCCCAGAAGCAGTAGGAATTTTCTAAAAGGAGGTAATAATTCTGGTGATAGCACTATTGAGCAGCTAGTTGCCAGATGGGTAATTCTTTAGGGGCAAGTTTAGGCGGGGTGGTAGTTCCACTTTAAGAGATATTTGGCTTTATTTGTCAGTATATGCAAATTAACCAGTACTTTTAGGTAGGAAGTGGCAGATGGGAGGGAAAGCAGAATGTTAGCACTGATAACACCAGGCTGTGCCAGCCAGTACTGCCTAATGTGCAGAAACTGACAAGAGGGCATAATATCACTCAAACTATATGTGTGTGTGTGTGTGTGTACTATTGGTATATGCAGTGGGAGTCTAACGTTATAGGTTTAAAACTGAGCTGTATCTTGTATAGACAGGACCAATCTATGTGCTTTAGAAAGGGGAGTCTTATGTTTTAGACACTTAACACTGCCTAATTGTTCCTTAAATCTTTAATGGAATCTGGACTGCTATAATGAGGACAGTGCCCTCTTTCTACATTTGCCCCTCTCGGAGCAGACCTGCTGAATAAACCATACAGTGAGGCCTGGCAGATCAGATGGAAAGTCAAATGGGAATGTGAAAAGCAGACAGGAAAAAAAAAAACTAGTCATATGTGTAGAGAAGCTGCCTTGTACATCATGCTACCATCTATACTGGTGTCACCAGTAAAATGTAGCTTTTTTTCTTATATATTAATATTTGTATAAAATTTGACTGTACAATGTCCATACTAAATCAGAAGTAAGTAGTCAGTCTTTGGCCCTACACCTGCTAGGACTACAACTTCTGTCATCAACAACCAGCCAATGGCTTGTTTGGTTTGATGGGATTTGTAGTCTCCAGTAGCTAGAGGACCAAAGACTGCCTACTTACCTCTGATTTAAGATGGATACATTATACATTAAAATCTATGTTGGTTTGTTTAAAACGTTTATACTTCAATAAATAAAACACATGCATGTAAACTAGAAATTCTAGCTGATATTTTATTTTACTACTACATTACTGAACAACAGATGTGTTTTGTATCAAATAAAAATGTACATTTCTTTATGGGGTCTCTATATACAATTACACTGGGGGACTTAGAAGAACTTCAAATAGCGTTGGTGAGGCTCATAGTGGAGTGTGTGTGTGCGCACCTGATTATACCCTAAAATACAACTGCATGAGAGGGGTGTTACCATCAAAACTGCTGCTCTGCTGGATTGATACCTTCTTCCCAGTTGGAGTACTGGCACAAAATGTGGAACAATTTTTGGACAAACCAGCTGCACTGTAGGATACAAATTAAAATTCCTGTTGATTTAAATGGTGCTTTTATACACTTACATACTAGATAGGACTCTCTAGCATTGAGGGGGTAAAACTCCCCACTTAACCCTTTGAGTGCCAGAGGGTGTACAATGCATTGCACACCCCTCAGGCATTCAACAGGTTAAATCAATAGGAAGTTTGGACATTTTTTGTCCTCTGTGGTACAGGTGGTTCGCCCCAGAACTGATCCACTTTTGTCTTTCTTCTTCAGCCTCAATGATTGTACTGAAGAAGGAACGGACGTGCACGGCAAGTGTCTCCATGGGTGGTATTCACAATTACTACAGCATTGGGCCTTACGTGCTACCAATCCTGGGAACTTTGACTTGTGGACTACCCTGAGAGGGACTCCTGTGGTGCCGCTGGGGGAGATAAATTGAAAGTGGGGACAGAGCGTCTAAACCAAAGTAAAAGTGTGCGGAATAGGCTTGGGAAGGAGGAGAAGTGGGAAGAGAATGGGAGGAACAGACTGGGAAGGATAAAAAGTGGGCAGAGTTTCATTAGAATCTCCCCACGTCCAGAGAATCAGCCTCTGCCTTGGAGACCAGATAATTAACAGCCAAAACCGGAGTCTCTGTGGCAAATCTGGAGAGTTCCCAGCTATGCGTACTACAGAAAGGGGAAGAAATTCTGGAGCAAACCATAAACATTCCCAAATGTCCCCTGATTTAAATGGGGCTTTTAACAAATTGAATGCTAGAGAGGTCTCCATTGGATTGACCTACACAGTCTGTTGGGGACCATTCTAGCATCCAAGGGGTTAAAAACCCATTTTAATTCAACAAGAAGCTTTATTTGTCTACTACTAGGCTCTTGGCTTGCTCCAGAACCGCTCGTCTTTTCTTTAGTATGTCAGGCCCAATGTTTGTCCTTGATAAATAAAATGAAATGTGCACAAAATGAAACAGACAGAAGTCAGAAACAGAGACGAGCTCACCTCTGTACATAATGACATCATGGAAAGGGATGCAGTGATTGAAACCTGAAATAGACCCTCAAGGAGGAAGGTGATCAAACACACAAAGGAAAGCTTTATAGATAAAACAGATGGTAGTCCAGCCCCAGAAAGGGAAAAGATCTGAAACAGCAATAAGAAGGTTCTCAGAGACCCAGTGCCCTCTACCTGAGATCAACTATCTCCTCTGACTAAACAAACATAGTTATACAGGATAAAGAAGTCACTGAATTAAATCATTATTCATAAAAGAAATACAGATCAATTCTGAAGTAAACCAACTGCACCATAGGGAAAATAAATATCCCCAATCTAACTGATTTTAACCCAACCCCTTGAATAGGAGAGAGGTCACCAGCACATTGCTTTAGTAAGCATTAGAGGTCCCTCTAGCATTCAAGGGGATCATAAGCTTAATTTAAATCAATGGGTAGTTTTATTTGTCTCCTATGGTGCAGTTGGTTTGCTCCAGAACTGCTCCTCATGTATTTTGTGAATAAGGTTGTAACCTCTATTCTATAGTGACTGCAGGGAATGAGTCTGGTCCTTATAAATCCTCTCTATAATGTCTCACATTGCTCCATAAAACCTTTTCCAGTAACACCTCCTATTTCTCTTTATAACCCCTACCTATCCTCCTCCTACTGCTCCATATAACCTCTCCCTATAACTCCTCCTACTGTTCAATATAACCTGACTATAACTCCTCCTACTGCTCCATATAACCTCTCCCCATAACCCCTCCTGCTGCTCCATATAACCTCTCCCTATAACTCCTCCTACTGTTCGATATAACCTCTCCCCATAACTCCTCCTGCTACTCCATATAACCTCTCCCTATAACTCCTCCTACTGTTCGATATAACCTCTCCCCATAACTCCTCCTGCTACTCCATATAACCTCTGACTATAACTCCTCCTACTGCTCCATATAACCTCTCCCTATAGCTCCTCCTACTGCTCCATATAACCTCTCCCCAAAACTCCTCCTGCTGCTCCATATAACCTCTGACTATAACTCCTCCTACTGCCCCATATATTTCCCTATAACTCCTCCTACTGCTCCATATAACCTCTCCCTATAGCTCCTCCTGCTGCTCCGTATAACCTCTGACTACAACTCCTCCTACTGCTCCATATAACCTCTCCCCAAAACTCCTCCTGCTGCTCCATATAACCTCTGACTATAACTCCTCCTACTGCTCCATATAATATTTCCCTATAACTCCTCCTACTGCTCCATATAACCTCTCCCCAAAACTCCTCCTGCTGCTCCATATAACCTCTGACTATAACTCCTCCTACTGCTCCATATAATATTTCCCTATAACTCCTCCTACTGCTCCATATAACCTCTCCCCAAAACTCCTCCTGCTGCTCCATATAACCTCTGACTATAACTCCTCCTACTGCTCCATATAACATTTCCCTATAACTCCTCCTACTGCTTCATATACCCTCTCCCTATAGCTCCTCCTATTGCTCCATATAACCTCTCCCTATAACTCATCCTACTGCTCCATATATCCTATCCCTATAACTCCTCATACTGCTCCATATAACCTCTCAATATAACTCATCCTATTGCTCCATATAATATCTCCCTAGACCTCTTCCTAGTGCTCCATATAAACTCTCCCTATAACTCATCCTACTGCTCCATATAACCTCTGCCTATACCTCCTCCTATTGCTCCATATATCTCCCTATAACTCCTCCTACTGCTCCATATAACGTCTGCTTATAACTCCTCCTATTGCTCCATATAATATCTCCCTATTAGTGTTGAGCGAGCACCCCGATGCTCGGGTGCTCGGGTGCTCTGACCGAGCACCCCCTGAGGCTCGAGTGCTCGGCCGAGCACCCGAGCCCCATTGACTTCAATGGGGCGACACGAGCATTACACCAGGCACCCCCTGCTCTGATGAGGGGAGGGTGCCTGGTCAATGCCCCCCTTCATCTCCGCTATGCCCCCTTCATCTCTGTATGCCCCCTTCATCTCCGCAATGTCCCCCTTCATCTCCGCTATGCCCCTCTTCCACAATGTCCCCCTTCATCTCCGCTATGCCCCTCTTCCACAATGTCCCCCTTCATCTCCGCTATGCCCCTCTTCCACAATGTCCCCCTTCATCTCCTCTATGGCATAGAGGAGATGAAGGGGGACATTGTGGAAGAGGGGCATAGCGGAGATGAAGGGGGACATTGTGGAAGAGGGGCATAGCGGAGATGAAGGGGGACATTGTGGAAGAGGGGCATAGCGGAGATGAAGGGGGACATTGTGGAAGAGGGGCATAGAGTCTATGCCCCTCTTCCACAATGTCCCCCTTCATCTCCGCAATGCCCCCGTACCTCCAGTCCCTGGTGGTCCAGCGGAGCGTCTTCTGATCTGTGCCTCTTCCGGCACAGATCCCTGCCACCCGAACATGGCGGGAGAGCACATGGCGGTACTCGACGAGTACCGCCATGTGCCGAGCAGAGCGATGCTCGAGCCGATCCGAGCATCGGCCGAGCACGCTCGCTCAACACTACTCCCTATAGCTCATCCTACTGCTCCATATAACCTCTTCCTATAACTCATCCTGTTTCTCCATATAACCTCTCCCTATAAATCCTCCTAATGCTCTCTATATAACTTCTCCCTATAACTCCTCATATTGCTCTATATAACATCTCCCTATAACTCCTCCTATTACTCATTCTACTGCTCCACATAACCTCTCCCTATAACTACTCCTATTGCTCCATATAACCTCTCCCTAGAAGTCCACAATTGCTCTATATAAACTCTTCTATATATCCTTTCCCTTAACGTCTCCTACTGCTCCATGTATACCCTACCTATAACGCCTCCATTTCTGATTTGATGCTTCTGAATTGACAGTAAGTAAAGTCAGTGGGGCAGAAAAATGGGAGCAATGGGGGTGACAAATACAAACTTCCCATTATTTAACTGGGACCTTTAAAAAGGTAATTTAAATCAATGATACTTTTGCATGTGTTCCATATTGTTACAGTTGGTTTGTTACTTCCTTAACCCATTAAGGACCAGCCGCACAGTCAGCACTTAAGGACCACAGAGTATTTTTTCTCTTATTGGAATCAGATGTCCCTGAACAGCGTGCAGCCGCAGAGGGATCCCCGAATTCCAGTATGTACATGTACGTCATGGGTCCTTTACACACGTTCTCCTCATTATATACATGTACGTCCTTGGTCATTAAGGGGTTAATACACCAGCCGCAGCAACACATGACACTTCTATATTTTGATGCACAGTTTTAATACCATCCTTAATTTTGTGCAGCTTTTTTCTAGATCTTTAGAATAGTTCTTGTGTACACTTGGGATTCACTAAATCCTCTTTTTTTATTATACAAATACTGAATCCTTGAAAAATAATTTGGCTGAATACCAAATCATATAAAACCAGGAAAGAGAAATGATTAAACTAATCTGTGATATTGGCAGGGTCTGACTGCCAAAGAGATCAAGGTGCAAGGTCCAATCTCCCTGAAGAGGAAAAAGATTAGAATCAAGGCAACTGAGGCACCTGTATAAGGATCCTTAGATATGTAGGTGGGGGCTCTGTGATGAAGCTTTAGGGACAGACTTTAGCCACACTGCTAAAACAGTGCAAGAAAACCTAAGATACTTAAGGTGTTGTTGGACTACAATTCCTATCACCCCCAGTTAACTGCTGGCCAACTGTGGATATTAGGAGTTGTAGTCCAACGAACGTTTGAGAACTAATCTTCCTTTACTAGAGCCTGTTAATCTCTTAATCTACTTTATGAGGCTAATCTCATAATTGATGCCCAGTCCAGAAGCCATGGTACTTTCATTTCTGCAAAAACTCACCCCTAGCCAGGATACCTCCCTGTTATATAATGATACTCATACCTGGGAATAATCCGTACCTAATCAGGAGACTGATATTTATTGGCCTAAACCTTTTTCTAATGACCAATGAATTTTGGGAGATCCTATTCACTCTGTGTCTTTGCTCTACCCATTTTCTGCCCACCTACACAAAGCACCAACCTAAATGTTTGCAAAGGGAGCCTCCCAACCCAAGCTTGTTTGAGTACTGCTGTCGCTGATCCACCTAGTATGCTGATACTTGGCTCCACTTTTTCTGTACATATTGTCCTGCTCTTTCACTGAATGCCTCATCTCATCGAGAATTCCAGGGACAGCGCCAGCCTTTATCATGCAGCTCTTCTCTTTCTTCAGATCACTTGAATTTGTCCTAAGGGAAATTTCTTTCAAAACAGGGTTAGGCTGAGACTGTCCCTACTAATCAGAATCATGCTGAGACCCTATTGCAGGCTGGTGCTGCCAAAGAATGTTGGAGCCTCGAGCTTCAACCCTTCATCCTGCAATGCAAAACAGTGGGGTCAGAGGGTAAAAATACCAACATGAGTGTGGCTCTTAATTTGTGTAACCACTTGGGCACTGGAAACATATTTAACACCCAAGAGGGTAACAGAAGTACTGTCCCACGTAGGAATCCTTGATACGGCACTCCGGTTTATCTATTTACAGTATATGGGAGGGAAGGGGGGTATTATTATTTTTCGTTGTATCCTAAGTTGAATTTATTCACAGATATCCATTTGAAGTAAGAATTTTGCTCTCGTTGCATGACATTCAATTAATTGGAATTCATGTTCTGATAAGAGGACATATTTGAAAATAAAAGTCCCACTCATATTCAGCAGAACGCTGTAAGAAAAGCATCATATTTTGAAAGAGAGTTCTCCAGCTATTGAATACAATAGAGATATACTGACTGCTGTCTGAAGAACACATACCCAAGTGAGTATTTGTGTTAAATTAAGATCTACTTTCTCCTATAACACCTAAGAAGCCTTCAATGCAAGTCGTTTGGAGTCCTTGAGTCCTGTAACAAAGAATTATGTTGGCAGCACTGATTTTCAGCCAGGTCAATGTTACAATACCATCTATGTCTGATATTACAGGAGACTTGCATGCCACCAGCAGAGCAATATTATAAAAATAAGTGATCTGGCCCCATATTTATAAAAGTAAACTGGAGGTTTCCTGGAATAAACCATCTGTAACTACAGGGGAAGAAAGAAAAATTCCTGTTAAACTAAATTGGGTTTTTAACCCCTTGAATGCTAGAGAGGTCTCCAATGCATTCATCTGAGACCTCTTTAGCATTCAAGGGATTAAATAGCTCTATTCAAGTGCATGGGGATTTAGGAATTTTTATTTGTCCCCTATAGCACAGTTGGTTTACTGCAAAATAACCATGCTTTCCAGATCTGCCCTGGAGACTTGAGTTTTTTTTAAGTAAATTACAGGGTCTCTGGGGATAGAGACTGATTCTCCAGGGGTGGTTAGTTTCTTATGAAACTCTGTCCACTTCTCCTCCTTCCCACCCTGTTCCTCCCAATTTCCACCCACGTCTCCTCCTTCCCACCCTGTTCTGCCCATTTCTGCCCCACTTCCCCTCCTTCCACCTTGTTCTACTCATTTCCCAACTACTTCTTCTCCTACCCACCCTGTTCTACCCATTTCCCTACCCCTTCTCCTCCTTTCCACCCTGTTCTGCCCATTTCTGCCCCACTTCCCCTCCTCCCCACCTTGTTCTACTCATTTCCCAACTACTTCTCCTCCTACCCACCCTGTTCTACCCATTTCCCTACCCCTTCTCCTCCTTTCCACCCTGTTCTGCCCATTTCTGCCCCACTTCCCCTCCTTCCCACCTTGTTCTACTCATTTCCCAACTACTTCTTCTCCTACCCACCCTGTTCTACCCATTTCCCTACCCCTTCTCCTCCTTTCCACCCTGTTCTGCCCATTTCTGCCCCACTTCCCCTCCTCCCCACCTTGTTCTACTCATTTCCCAACTACTTCTCCTCCTACCCACCCTGTTCTATCCATTTCCCTACCCCTTCTCCTCCTTTCCACCCTGTTCTGCCCATTTACCACCCACTTTATGTCAGTCATTTAAGCCCCGCCCCAACATGTGATTAAACTCCATCCCTTTATAACGCGAATAGCATAATTTATATTTTCCAGGGGAACCTCATGAGTCCTCTCCGGGGACTTAAGAAAAAATCCCTAGGTATGAGAATAGCTCCCGTTTGCTTTTATAAATATGGGCCTTGGGGTCTTACTCATTAAGTTCAATTCTTGAGAAAATTATAGCACATGGTTGAAATGAAAATTCTGCAAATTTCCACTGATTAATAGGACTCTTAGCACCTTGAATGCTAAAGAGGTCCATCACATATTGCAAACTAAATCAGTTAGAAATCTCTCTAGCATTCAAAAGGTTAACCGTTAAAGCCTTGTATAAACCAATAGTCATTTTTATTTGCTCCCTATGGTGCAATTGATTTGCTCCGAAATTGCACCGCTTTTCCTTGATGAATACTGCCCATGGCAGTGCTCCCTCTAAGATTAGCAATGGTGAGTGACTCATACCTGAAAGAGTTAACGAAACCTGCTGTACACAGTAGGAACATTGGCCCCTGTATCATTCTTTGTATAAAAACACTCCTCCACGTCTTGACTATTTTTACATAATATCCAATACTAATTAAATATTCATTTTAGAGAAATAATCCAAACAGAATTAGTTCATAGTGGCCATTGGTATTTTCTGCCCAGATTAAGATAAATGGGATATTATTATTAGGACATGTTAGTATTCCTTTGAACTGAAAGCTAAACTCCAGTTACATAAAATGCTTCTTCCAGGTCATATGAAGCTGACACTGAGATTGGAATCATCTTCATTCACTTCAAAGACAGAGACCATCCATTTACCAACATTGATTGTACTATCAATGCGGCTGGGAGCTTAAAAAAATGAAGCTATTCTATGCAAATGGATGAACAGCAACAGAGACCAACCCCTTAACAGGTAGAAACATCTTCAACACATTACAAAGCAATGCACTGGTGACCTCTCTAGCACACAAGGGGTTAAATAATGTTGTTTTAACCCCCTCCCATTGGGCTAAATCCACTGCAGGTTCCTGTGGCTACAAAGGAGTTAACTGTACAGACAGATCATCACATCTTTCAGACTGTCGCCTGTATTCCTTGATCCATCCTCTATGTCAATGGCAATTTCACTCAAACTCAGTCAGTTCTACATAATCCAAGGAGGAAAAAACAAGATATTACATTGTTCTATTGACACAGCTGAGATCATTTTCACTCTAGTGATTTTGAAAAACCATGATAAGTAATTTCAACCAAGAATATTGCACACCCTTATTTACTATACAGTGTCATAGTAGTCTATGTATGCATTGCTACAAGAATGCAAACACCAGGTGGGAGATTCACTAAGCGGTGATAAAGAGGAGATAAAGTGGAGATGACTTCTCCAATTTATCACTTCTCCAATTTCTATGCTATTCTATGAATCCTATGCACTAAGATTTCTTCAGCTGTGGAGATTTTAGTGCACAGACTCTATAGAATAACATAGGAATTGGAGAAGTGATAAACCGGTAGATGTTATCTCCACTTTATCACCTTTTTATCACAGCTTAGTGAATCTCCCCCCAAGTCTTTTTAATGAACCATTTGAGTGCCAGAGGGGTACCATAGTAGCCTATGTAGGCATTTGCTAAAAGAATGCAAACTCCAGGTCTTGTGAATTAACCCTTTGAGTGCCAGAGGGGTAACCCTCTGGCACTCAGAGGGTTAAAGTCCAGAATCAGATGGTCAGTCTGGGACGTATTCTGATGTAATACTCTTTAGATCAGAGGTAGGTAACCTTTAGCTCTCCAACTGTCTACAACTCTAAAGGCTGGTTGGGGAGGGTGGAGGTTGTACTCCCTAACAGCTGGGCAGCCACAGGTTGCCTATTCCTGTCCTATAGGTAATACTATCATTGGGTTGGCTGCACAGTAAACTAATATTTCATTAGTTGGACCCAAGCTCTATGTCTTTGTGCAACCTTGCAACACGCCACATGTAGTCTACACTCTTTAAAGGGTTAGTAACGTCTAATATTAACTAACCCTAATATTGAAGGTATTCAAAAGATAATCTTACTGTGCCAAGTTGGATCTCTGAAACCTTTATGGTTTGAGAGATATAAGTGCTTAAAGTTCCCCCATCCTGCTGATGAGCTGTAAAACTGTCAGCAGTGGATCTGAGTCGTGCGACTCTGCGGCTCTTCAGCAGAGCTGAATGAGCGCTATTGAAAAACAGATACTTTACTGGAAAGGTCTACAAACTGTGCTTGGTTTGCAAGCACACTTTGCAGACCATTCAACTGAAGTATTTGTTTTTCGCTAGCGCTCATTCATCTCTGCTGAAGAGCCGCCGAGTCGCACAACTCAGATCCACTGCTGACAGCTTTACAGCTCATCAGCAGGATGGGGGAACTTTAAGCGCTTATATCTCTCAAACCATAAAAGTTTCAGAGATCTGGGTCTGGGACCGGGATGTCATGGCGTCAGCTACATGCTGACATCTGGAAAAGGAGACGGAAGTGGAACTTTAAGCACTTATATCTCTCAAACCATAAAAGTCTGAGAAATCCAACTTGGCACAGTAAGATTATCTTTTGAATAACTTCAATATTAGGGTTAGTTAATGTTAGACATTACTAACCCTTTAAAAAAAAAAAAACATGCATACTGTGTATGGCAATTCAAATGAACAAACAATTTCTCTCTCGGGACAACACTGACCTCTCACTAATGTCAGAGATCTGCAGCTACTAACCCTTCTGAATGATAAGTGTTGTGTAAGTTCAATATACTGAAGATATAGTGGCCTGAGACTATCACTGATCAAACACAAAATCAATCTGTGACCGTCAGAAGATGAATATTTTATCGGCACATAGTTTGGTACAGCACAATTTGAAACCTCTAGTATTACAATGCCACTGCATACACAATTAATACACACACACACACACTAATACAATGATATACAAACATGAACATAATTAGTACAGAATGATAAAGAAAATAACACTTAATTGTACATAGAGTATACACTGATAGATATATTGATACTCTAACACAAAGCATAATAAAATACATTTGACCACACAGACACATATTAGATCATAGTATACATGGATGAAAGTGAACAGTAGCAGTAATGGTACATAGATTTGTTACTGGGTGGTACTAGTTTGCAGGTTTATTTTATTATGGTGTAGGATGTGGTGGTGGTGTTTTGTGTATGTAAAGTAGGATGTGTAAGGGGTGACTGGTGAAGGTAATTTAAGAATGAAGATGATACAGTAAGGTATTCTCACCCTCCCACTCTAAATTGTCTTTGCAATTAAATAAAGTAGATAGGTTTCTAGCTGAAGGGATTATGATGAGCCTATCTACTCACCGAAGCACAAGAATGTTATTGGTCAGATGGAGCTTTTTTTGTGCTGTGTGTGACAGTAGCTTCCCAGCAACTTTATTATATGATTATGTCAATATGAGGTAAACAGTTGAGAAGTGCAGAAAAGTGACATGATCGAGAGAGAAAGAAATGGGGAGCTCCATCAAGCACATCCAGTTCCCCAGCCAGCATTAAACCTCAGTGGGAATAATAAACATGTACTACAGCAGTAAAGAAGAAAAGTATAGGAGAGAGTGAGGATATGCAAGGCTGGAACGGTTGTTGATGGGATTGCCGAGAAGGTAAACAGTGTGTTTGAAATCCTGTCTGGAAAACAGAGCGTTTGTAAGTGTAAGGAGGTGGAAATTATGCAGTATGCAATTGATTGAATTGATCTGATGATAGGAGAGCTTAGTGCTAAAGGAAGGGAAATGTAAGTACGGGTGACCCCATTCTGAAGTGGAAATCTACAAGAAAATTGATATGAAGGTCCAAGACAGGTTGGAGAGGCAAAACAGATATTCAGGGATCACACGAACAGAGGGAAGATGAACATAATGTTGCTGATTTATCTATCTATCTATATATATATATATATATATATATATATATTATGGTATATAGATGCCTTACAGAAGCATTTCCCTTTATGTATAGCTAAATCCAGTCATACAACAATGCAGACACACAAATTAATATTAACCAAGAAGTCAACATATAACAGAGCACCTATCAAACACTAAAAAAGTAAGAGAGAGTGCAGTCATTCCATTGGACATTTTATCTGACACGATAGGGGTACATATCAAGGGCCAAAATGGTGACCATTACATTTATCTTTAAAAGGATAATAATGTTCCAAAATAAATCAGCTCCAAATATGCTTTATAGTTTTTGGGCCATGTAGAGCGGTATTATCATTCTCTATGATGTGCAGTTCCAGAGTAATTGAATTATAAAGTGTCCCCCTCTCGCCCCTTTTACCTATGTAAATCTGCACAGCAAAATAGTCCAGATGGATTACAGCAAGGGACAATCTTATGTTAGCATAAGGAAAAGCCTTCCCTCCTCCTTCAAGGGTGGCAGGGTTTTCCTTATGCTCTCAGCCAGAAGACTGTCCCTCACTGTGAGCTGTCTGGTCAAGTGACCGTATTCCACATCCGTTGGGTAAAAGGGGGGAGGGGGACATTATAATTCAATTACTCTGGAACTACACATCGTAGAGAATTATAATAACGCTCTACATGGCTCAGAAACTAAAAAGAATAATTGGAGCTGCATTTAGTTTGAAACATTACTATCCCTTTGAAGGGATAATAACACCTAAAAATTATTATCCTGCATCTTGTAGCCAGTAAAATGAGTCCAGCGGCATCTCTCAGATCTTTATGGTTTGAGAGATATCCGCTTTTAAAGTTCCCTCTCCCCTGACGTCAGTGTTCTAACTGACAGCAGGGTAATCCAGTCCCTGGACCAGCGGAGGCTCTGCAGCAGAGCCGAGATCGCGTTATGGAAGAAGAAATCCTTCAATGAAATGGTCTTCTATGTGTCCTTGTAAACAAAGCACACGTAGAAGACCATTTCAGTGAAGGATTTCTTCTTCCATAACGCGATCTCAGCTCTGCTGAAGAGCCTCCGCTTGCACAGGGACCGGATTCCCCTGCTGTCAGCTAGAATGCTGATGTCAGGGGAAAAAGGCAAAAAGCAAAACTTTGAAAGCAGATATCTCTCAAACCATAAATGTTTGAGAGATGCCGCTGGGCTCATTTAACTCAGTTTTTTTACTGGCTACAAGATACAGGATAGTAATTTTTAAGTATTACCATCCCTTTAAAGCGGAACTACCACCCAGAATTTTTACCAGATTAAAGAGAATTTGCTATTCTTCACGTACTGACAGCAGAACATCTTGCCATAGTGATATCCACGCGCCTGCGCTGTCAGTCCCAGCCGGGTCTAGGAGGCGTTTGCTAGAAGCCGTTCAGCTCCAAAAGGGACTGACAGCGCAGGCATGCGGACGTCACTATGGCAAGATGTCCACCCTCCGTCCTGCTGTCGGTCCGGGAAGAATAGCAAATTCTCTTTAATCTGGTAATAATTCTGCCAACTAGCGCTACTGAGCAGCAGTTGCCAGATGGGCATTTATGTGGGGCAATGTTCTTATTAGGTGGTAGTTCCACTTTAACTGCAATTAAAGAACCAGTATTTTATATTCTGCCAAAAAGCTTAACAAATCCCCACAGATGACAACCACAATGCAAAACCCTGAATCCAATAGATGAAAGGATATTTAAATGAATCATCTTCATTGCTACAATTTTACAATTTATCTAGATTAATGAGAATGACTGGATAGTATTCACAGATGTACTGTCGCTGTACACAATAATACCACACCATAAAGAGATAGGCATGGTCAGGGTATTGTTAGTAGGATCTGAAGTATACAAAAGCCTACAGTTGTTGGTGTTCATACTAAATCAGAATAATTTTCGGGTTGAAAATCAATCCTATATTCAGACTTCAGGTACTTCAATGGGGACACAATTAGCCCCCAGCAATGTGAATGCCTTCATGTCTGAATATAAAAAACAGCATATTTTTAAAGGATTCTCAAAACAGATTTTACTGTATTTCTGCTATACTGATGATATCTTCGTCATCTGGAGTGATACAAAGGATTCATTGGATCAAATGTTGAAGGTCTTAAACAAAAACGGCCAGCACAATCTGATTCACAATGGAAAAATGCCAACAATCAATATTTCTTTTAGATGTGACTATGAAAAAGAAACAGAAGTCCTTGGATTTTATGCTATAGAGGAAACCAACAGTCCAGAATGCGCTTTTGCACTATTCAAGATTTCACCCATCTTTAAAGAATACAATGCCATTCTCACAATTTCTGAGTATTACACCAGAATACCAATATGGAAACCAGAGATATTCAACTGAGCAAGATGAAAGAACAATTTGCACAATGTGTATATTCTAAAAGTCTCCTTGATAAATGTTTTTGCACAATTTGAATATTCCAAAAATTGCTTTGATAAAGAGTATTAATGAAGTGTCTACACAAAAATATAAAGAGAAACCGGAGTACAGAATGGTATTTACCACTAGATTCTCAAATGGTTACAACCAGAAAGCAATTAATGATAACTGGAATATAATTACTACAAGTAAAAGCCTTATTAAGACTGATTCAACACACTGGTACTAAAGGGTAATGGCAGATAGTGGTTTAGCATCAAAGCAGCCAGGATGGTTTTGTACAGATTGTTTGATGTCAACATCTGGTTCACAAATAGATTTTTATGAATTATAATATGGGGAAATCTTACCAAATCAAGAAAAAAAAAAAAAAACACCTTCGTAAGTGAGCATGTTTTTCATGTATTATCTTATACTGGCAAGACAGATTTGACCCTTTGAGAAAGTCTGGTGGCACTGTTCTGCAATAGCAATGGCATACAGAGACAACATTCACTAAAGTCGCTGGACATGGACATAGTGCCCTATCTAAACAGAGGGGTAATAGATCAAAACTTCTTCTTCAAACAGAATCCTTTTGGATTAAGACATTAAAACACAATATTCCCTAAAGAGTTAAAAGGATACTAATACATCATTTTCACAAATGTTCATCTTTTAGGTATTTAAAAAAGAAATTAAATGCCCCCAGTCCCATCTCTCAAACCTTTATGGTTTGAGAGGAATTCGCCAACATTGCATTATTGAAGAAGAAATCCTTCACTAGAATAGTCTACAAAGTGTTCTTGGTTTGCAAGCACTTTTAGAAGACCGTTCCAGTGAGGGATTGCTTCTTCAATAACGAGATCTCGGCTCTGCTGCAGAGCCGCCGACTGGTCCAAGGACCAGATTCCCCTGCAGTCAGCTAGAGCGCTGACGTCAGGGGAGGGGGAACTTTCACAGCGACTATCTCTCAAACCATAAAGGTTTGAGAGATGGAACTGGAGGCATTTAATTTCTGTTTTAAATACCTACAAGATGAACATTTGTGAAAATTATGTATTAATATCCTTTTAAAGGGATGGTAATGTCCCACCAGAAAAAATATTTTGCATGTTGTAGTCCTTAAAAAGTTGAACAAAGTGCAAAAAACAACGAATGACCTCATTGGAATGGTCTAAAAGTGTGCTCGGCAAGTCATTCTTTGTAAACATGATTACGGCTCTGCTGCAGAGCCCCTGTGTTGGCCGACACGTATCGCCTGCCAACAGCTTTACAGCTGACAGCAGGAAACGTTAAACTTTAAATGCAGAAACCTCTCAAACCACAGCGATTTGAGAGATACGTTTTTTTGCACTTTGTTCAACTTTTTAAGGACTACAATATGCAAAATATTTTTTTCTGGGACATTATTGTCCCTTTAAAGGAGGATATGACTATGCAAATGTTTTATAGATGTCATACTATCAAAATGTTAACACCTTTTAATTTTTTCTTCTGTTTTTCGTTTATTGCTATTGTTTTCTCTGCGTCTTTTCTTTTTCAGCATGTTCAACACTAGTTTTTACCACACTGACACCCAAAGAAGATGCACTAAGGGGCGATTTTATGGAGGTCTGGCAATGTGCGACAGGCACACAGCTTTGTTTATATAGATAGACATCACCATATGCTCTAAGAATTAGGTATGTAAGGGGAACAGTGGAGAATTTCTTTATTAGCATGCAGGGTTGTCGTACTGCTGGTAATGTATAAGGGATGCCTTACTTTCCTGTAGCTCTAACCCTCTGGCCTCTAAGTTATTGAAACAGCTAGTATACAACCTCCTATCAAACTCTCTCTCCTCTAAATCTTTACTGGACTCCTTTCAATCTGGCTTCCATCCTCAAAACTCTACTTAAAACAATACTCACCAAGATGATCTCCTTACATCCAAAGCCAAGGGCCACCCCTCCCTTCTCATCCTTCTGGATCTCTCTTCAGGCCTTGTTTATCATACTCTTCTCCTTGAAAAGGGGAACATTCACTTAACAAAACCTTCTTGTAGTGGTTTCAACCACTATAACAAGACTAGCTGCATTGTTTTTTTTTTTTGGTTTTTTTTTTGCTTACCGGGTATTGAAGATATAAAGTGTTAAACTGTGGCACTTCTGTGTCTGCAGCTAATCGTATTATAGTGGTTGAAACCACTACAAGAAAGTTTTTGTTAAGTGAATGTTCCCCTTTGAATATCTTCAATGCTTTGGCATCTGGGACACTGGTCTCTCTGGGCTCAAACTGTATGTCTCAGACCATTCATTTTGTGTCTTCTTCTCTTTTACTTGCTCTTCTTCACTACCTCGCTCTGTTGGAGTACCTCAAGGGTCAGCTCTCTACACATCTTCCCTTGGTAAATTAACAGATTCATTTGGGTTTCAGTGCCACCTCTATGCTGATGACACTATTTTACTGCTCTTCCTCTGACCTTTTGCCCTCCCTACTAAGTCGCACCAGTAACTGTCTATCTGAAATATCTTCTTGGATGGCATCCCGTTTCTTAAAGCTTAACATCCTAAAGACAAAACTGCTAATGATCTCACCCTCCTCCCTAACACCTAATATTTCTCTCACTGTTGATAACTCCACAATTCAGCCAACTTCCCAAGTCCACTGCCTCAGAGTTATACTAGATTTTGTCCTTTCCTTTACCTCCCCCTACCCCATTCTCTCTCTAATTCCTGTCCCTTCTAATAGCGATTCCAATATCCTGCCTGGACTACTGTAAATCACTTCTGATTGGCCTTCCCCTCACCTGGCTATCCCCGCTCCATTCTGATACCTCTTCTTGGCTCATTCATCTCACCTACCACCTTTCACCAGCTGTCCCTCTCTGCCAATCCTTCCACGGACTCCTGATGCCTCCAGAATAAAATGCAAAGTTCTGTCCAAAACCTACAAAGCCCTCTATACCATTGACCCTCCCTATATCTCGACCCTTGTCTCCAAATACTCTTCGAACTGGCATTCAGGGGGTTAAAAGCACCATTTAAATAACTGGAAGCTTGGAGAATTTTTATATCTCCCCTATGGTACAGTTAGTGTGACTCTGAATTGATCCAGCTTGGTTTGATACAAAAGGCCCTTGGTTTTTATTTGAAAATGCGCATTTTGATGTCACCTAATTGTGTTTTATACCTTGATGGAACTTAAGGTATATGGTATTGCATAAGCTATTTTATCAAAGGCTGGGGAACTGCACCTCTGTGTGTGGCTGAAGTAGGTCCTAAGGGCCATTTGCCCAAAGAGGTATATCTAGTACACTATATGGCATAAGTAAAAATGTCTTGATTTTCCACTGATTTAAACTGGTGTTTAACACTTAAAACCAATAGATAATTTATCTGTCCACTATGGTGCAGTTAGTTTGCCTCAGAATTGCCCCACCTTGCTTTGTGGACATGGATCCATAAAGCCATGGACAATTTATCCCAATGGGGAAGATTGCTTTGAACTGTTGGTGGGGTTCAGTACAACTTCTGCGTAGTACTGATTTGTTTATATACGTAGTAACCTCAAACTGTGGTTGGACTACAATTCTGAGCATCTTCAGCCAACCAGTGACCATCAGATGATTATGGAGGCTGTACTTCAACACCTAAGAGACCAGAAGTTGCTACCCCTGGTCAAGATTAGTTTTTCTTAAAGGAACAATAAACTTTCCTTTATGAAAATATGTTTTGGGGGACTTTCTGCTTAGTAAAATAAGGGTATACAAACTCCTGGGAATATCTTCATTCCAATATTATTACAGGTCAGACTTGTTTTCTAACGTTAATATTGAATTTTCTATTGAGGCAACCAGGTGATGGTGTTTCTCTCACTTATTATAGAGTATTATAGTATATGACTCAAAGGGGAAGATGCACTAAGTTGTAATACAGAGGTGATAAAGTGGAGATTACTTTATCACTGAGAACAATTCTACAGTAGCTGTGTTATTTTATGGAGCCTATGCAATAAAATGTCTCAGGTTGGAGAGATCTTAGTGCACAGGCTCCATAGAATAACATAGAAGCTGGAGAAGTGCTATCAGTTGAGAAGTTTTCTCTTCTTTATCACACCTTAGGGCATAACCCCCACCCCTGGTCTCCCATAAAGTGCACTGTAAAAAAAATCCTTTTGGATGTCATTTAATGCTGTTGCTAACAGTTTGTGTATACACTGGGTCACATGCACAAGTAAAATCAGAAATTGTGGACAAATATCAAATTCATTATAAGGAAGAAGTGAAAATTCCCACTGATATAAATGGCATTAATGGCCCAAATTAAGTCAAGTTATGGCCATAACTGGGAGCTCTCCAGATCTTCCCCAGAACCTCAGGATTTCTGACTTAATTACCGGACCTCCAGAGATCTGTGGTAAGCTCATCTACTTTCCTTCAGATACCTCCCACTCCCCGTAATGTTCTGCCCATCTTTGGGACAAACTCCCAACTTCCCTCATTTTAGTTCCACTCACTTCCCTGCCCACATTGTGAAGCAATTTACATCATTTGGACTCCCTACAGGGGCCGCTGCCAGCAAACTTCCCAGATATGAATACGGCCTACAGTGTGAATCAAATACCATACTATCGCACTGAGGCAAAGGAAAAATAAAGCAAACCAACAAAACTATAGAGGACTTTAAACCCCTTGAATGTTAGAAAGGGCACCAATGCATTGCTTTACAATGCCCTTTCCAGCGTTCTAGGATTAGAAGCTACTTGTCTCCGATATTCATACCTGGTAACTCTAAAGAAGATTGTGGTTTTTAGAGTTAATTACTGGGTCTATGGCTTCAGTTTCTGCCCACTTCTTATACATTCTGCTTTCTTTCCACCCTGTTCTGCCAACTTCCCTGCCCAATCCTGGTTAAGTCCCATCCACCAGATAAAGCGCCACTCAAATTTAATTATACAGTTTGCATCATTTACACATCCCCAGTAGTTGCCCAGGAGCTATTTCTGGGGGATCAACAGAAGAAAGTTACCAGGTATGCCTATACTGCAGTTGGGTTGCCCCAGAAACATTCCAGTTCTTCAAGGTACATCAGCTTCACTTTCAGCACACAATATCACACACTGGAAGTAACAGTCTCCAGGCATTTCCTGGTAGGTAACATTTTCCTGGCATCCTTCAGTCTTAAACATGCCTGTTAGACGTGAAGAATGTGTGCACCACAAAAACTCGTTCCACTGCCTTGAATACGGTGTTAGAGAATCCTGTGCTGCTCCTACCACGCTGTAGACTTGTTTTTGTTTTGAAGGGCTATTTGAGTGTTGTAGTTGTACCATAGAAACATACTGCAGGTGAATATAGCCTGTGGATGTTTGAACTTTAAACCCATTAGTCTGCATGGAAGGGGGTGGTGTTACTTGGAGGAAGTGTGTCAGTTAATGTCAGTAAAAAAAAATATATTTTCCCAGTAATTTATCTGTGGGATTACCAACCCATTACCATTTTCTCGGCTCACTGGCAGCACTTGGGTACATTTAATTTTTGTGCACTGACATTTTCTCAATGTCAAAAAAACATGCCTCTTTGAAACTCTGGTAGTCATGCTCTGCTGCCCATTCTGGCATGTACAACATGTCACTGAAATGCTAATCCCTTTCACAACTCTGCTCTTAATTGCAGATTAGACCAACTTTACAAGAATCACAAGGGTATCCCAACAGTTGTGGTAGAGCAGAGTATAGTGATAAGTAATGAATAGCACCGCATCATCTGCAGGGGGGAGGGAAGCAGAGCATTGTAGCACTGGAAATTTAGAGCAAAGCAGTGTTTTGTGGATGTGTGGAATGCAGAACCATGCAGGATAAGGGGAAGCAGAGATGGGAAATTCTGTGCAGTGTAGCAGGATGCAGAGGAACCGACCCTTTGAGTATAAGTGAGGGTGTACAAAGTATTGCAAAAATGTAAAGATAATCATACCGTTAGTATATAAGTGAAGCCATACAGACTCTGAATTGATAGTTATAAATGAATACTTAGTGTTCCAATAATTCAAATGATAACAAGTAAAACATATAAAACATTCCATAAGCTCCATCATGCCAGTGCAAACTTAACATTGATCCCATCCAAACCAAAACATTAACATGTGCTGGGGACCAACCGTAAGTTTTAATTAACAAGATGGAATTAAGTGAGCACCCCTTGTGTTCTGGTGAGTTTCATTTAAGCCATGTCTCATATTCAAAATTGGTTCTATGTGTAGAACCAGTTCTTCCTGTTTTATCCATGCATCTTGTTGTGAAGCTTTTGGGGTATATTATACATTTTACTCATCATTTGAAGTATTGAACTATATATTTTATTATAATTATTTTTTCAAGTCTATATGACCCAATTATATCTAAAGGTATATTTCCCTTTAAGGACCCGTGGCACAGTGGGGTATAGTAGAAGGAAATACATTTGATGTGGTGCAGTGAGATGTGCTGCCCGAGCAATGCACTGTGGGGGTTATGGTGACCTGGCCTCTGGAAGCAGTTCAGCTATTGATTTGTAGAAATGCAATTTCACAGGAGGCATCTGCTGGCCACGATAAGACGGCCCAGAGCTCGGAAGGTGGGAGGTAAAGAGAAATCTGCACAGGCAAATTCAGATTCAGGCACAAACACTGAATAGGAGGCACTGACTCGACATCCCCTTCATGGCTTAACCTTCCCGAGAAGCTTTGATTCGCTAATTTGAGCCGAGTCAAGCATCACGGAGAAAAGGTGGTGGACAGAAAAAAGGGGGAGAGAGAGGGAGAGACAAAGAAAGAAGTGGATATTAGGAGGATGAGAGGAAAGGAAAAGATGTATTAACTCTTAGAGACCCCTTATGCTTAAAGGAATGCAAATAATAAAATACAGTTAGGGTGTTATGTATCAAAGAAAACTGATGCAATTCTAGGGCAAACTATCTGCTTCATAGGGGAAAAGAAAATATACCACTAATCTTCATGGGACTTTAACTTCTTGAATGGCGGAGAGGTTGGCAACTCATTGCATTGCAATGTGTTGGAGACCACTCTATCATTCTAAGGATTAAAGGCCCCATTTAAATAACTAGAGATTTGAGGAATTTTTACTTTTCCCCTATGGTGCAGCTGGTATACCTCAGAATTTATCCAGTTTACTTTGATGCAGAAGACCATCTGAGATCTCAGAGGATATCTATTGGAATACAAACAACTACAGTAAGAGAACAGAGTGCCATTTGTAGTCATCTACAACTCCCAGCTTGAAGTACCAAGCAAAACCTCCAAAGAGCTCCAAACAATACTACATACTGATTAAGCAGAATATTCCCAAAAACCTTTGCTCCTCTCCATTAAACAGCCCCCCAACCTGAAGAAACTGTTGGTTAAGAGTCTGTAAATTAACTTATCTTAAAATGGATGAAGTTCATGGAAATGAATAATGTTCAAGGAAAATGAATGGATGATTGATGGAACTGATGACCAATGACCTAATGAAGTAAACGACAGGGAAAACTGCTTCTCCAAAATGGATCAATTCTAATGCTGCTCCCAATATGGCCTACCACATCACAGAAATCTATATCCAATAATAAGAGTGCAAAAGGAAAGGAACCTCTAAAAGCAGTGTTCATTCAATGATTCAGACATGCTGATAAAAAATTGCTCTTACAGACTGGTCCAGATAGCCAAGTGTCCCGCTGTCCTTCAATCATACCACCCTTTCTCTTACCGACAAGTCTATCCTTATAATACCTTTTTTATATAGGGTTGCCACCTTTTCTTCCAAAAAATACCGGCCAAGGCATTCCCTCCATAGACTTAACATTGGAAGGAAGCCAATTTTTTACCGGCCTGCCGGTAAAATACCGGCTGGGTGGCAACCCTATTTTTATACTCAGTGCTGATGATGATGGCTGCAGCCCCACCGTATACTGTGGGCTCATTCTCAGTCCCAATATCTATAGTGCCTTGCAGCGATGGGGTCCTGGGTTCAAATCCCACCAAGGACAACATCTGCAATGAGTTTGTATGTTCTCACTGTGTTTGCGTGGGTTTCCTCCGGGTACTCTGGTTTCCTCCCATACTCCAAAAAACATACTGATAGGTGAATTTAGATTGTGAGCCCCAATGGGGACAGGAACCAATATGACTGTAAAGCGCTGTGGAATCTGTGTGCGCTATATAAATAAAGGATTATTATTATTATTATTATATCCTTTGAGGTTAAAAGTCTAAGGAACTATGAGCCGTTTGGCCTCCCTGGTGACTAGCGCTGGCAGCATTGCCCAGGCACGGAATAATCCACAGGAGGGTCTATCACCTCAATTCTCTGTGATTGCCCTATGTGTATGAAGGGCACTATTGTCCATTTTCTCTAGGGGAGAGGACGGTAGCATCCATGATACTTCCTGTGGTGTTCCACAGCAGTACAGGCTCCTGACCAAGAACTGAGGAGGATAAATTGACCCTCTGAGTACCAGAGGGATACACAACACACAAGTCACTGGCACTCAAAGGGTTAAAATTGCTTCCCTCAGCCTGCACATGCAATACTATGGACCAGAAGTGAGCAACTTGAGACTCGCCAACTGTTGTGGACTACAAATCCTATTGTTCCCCTCCAACCAATGGCTGGTGGGAGGGGGGGGGCTGGAATGCCACAGTTTGCTCACTCCTGATAAAGACCTTATACAAAAAGAAAAATATGAGCAATTTTGAAGCAAACCAATTGAACCATAGGGAAGAAATAAGAAAATTCTAAAGTTCCCAATGATTTAAATGGGGCTTTTTATCCTTTGAATGCTTGAGAGGACCTATACTCTGGCAGGTGCAAATGACTTTTGGACCAGAAAAATGTACAAAACTAATTCTAGGTATTATTATTATTAACTAGGTGACGAGCCCGTTACACGGGCCACAGTGCCACTGCCAGCCGGTAGCAGGGCAGTCACGCGCCCCCGTGCCGCGGCTGATACATAGCTGGGTGTTCCGAAGGAGCGTCCAGCTCTGTATCAGCCGCAACGTGGGCAGTCTCTACTGCTCATGACTGCAGTACGCGCAGCAGTCTCTACTGCGCATGATTGCAGCGTTACACACGTTTTAGCGAATTATTATATAGGATATTGGTTTTGGAAACTGTAACTGGAAATCCTGGGTTGGCCCTTACAATGGGAACACTGATCCTCATAACCATTTCAGTGCCAGCGGGGCACGCAACGCATTGCTCTGCAATGCACTGTGTACTCCTCTGGCACTGAAAGGGTTAAATTATTCCAGGGCTGAAAGTTAGATGATATGCTACATCCGTGCCCAGATTCACCCATAATTATTTCTTCAAGCAAATAAAAACAAAAGACCACAACACAGGAGGTCTGGTCTTTAACTCCAATAACATCTTAAGGACCAGTGACGTGTCAGGACCGCCACCACTATCCTTGCCTGATGGTCCTCACACGTCACGTATTTCTTACTCACAGTGCTCCTGCGTCAGCGTTGTGAGTAGCAGCAGGGTCTGAAACTGACCGTTACAAGACTGGAGCGGTCACTATCAGACCTCCATTAAGCATGCTGGTACACGTGATCAGTCACGTGTGCCGGTGCACCGAACTTCCATATCTAGTCCTTAAACGGAAACCAACCCCAGGACTACTTAAAGGGTTAATGTGCACTGGAAGACAAGAGATTGAGCTCTCAAAACAATCCGCACCTGGGTTTCTGCGCAATAGACAGTCTAAAGTCTGGATAGGAATAATGTTACCTCTGAGAGCCAGCTTTGTACTGATCTATGTCACCTTGGCTGGGTTTGCAATTAGACTCTAATCCCAACTTGTTTTGGAACACAGCCTGTTAAACCCCAAAATAATAGAAGGAACGCCACAAGAATAGTCTGTAGCACTCGGATACAGAGATACAAAACATAATTACTACAGCCAAACAACACTGGTGCTGGACAAAGGCCAATATGCTTGTATATAAAACACGTTGCCAAAATCTGATAATAAAAATGTTGGATTTAATGAAAGGAAACAGATTTAACCCCATGAATGGTAGAGGTCTCCAATGTATTTTTTTGCAATGCACTGGACATCATTCTAGCGTCCAAAGGGTTACAATAGACATGAAACTGTACAGGTTTACAATCTCATTGAGAATGTTAGGAATCAGAATAAACATGGGTATGAACGGAGCATGTTTAATTATATTTTACTTTGGCCCAAGGTAGCATGCCCACATGGACAATGGCTTGCCATTAACCCCTTAAGGACCATTGACGTGCCAGGACCGTCAAGGCGGTCTGGCACTTAAGGACCAGTGACGGTCCTGGCACAGCATGGAGTTCAGGGCTCCCGGTGCGGCTGCATGCCGCTCAGGAAGCCCTGAACCAGAAGTTTAAAAAAAAAAAACCCCTTGGTCCTCAAGTGCCGGCTGCGCGTGCACGCGCTGGTCCTTAAGGGGTTAACAATGCTGGGAAATTATAACCACTTCTCTTCTCACTTAGTTGAAGATGACACTAGCATTACCAGTCAAAGACACAAATACACAACTGAGCATGCTTCATTCGATTCATCTTAGCCATGATTATTACTCAGTTTTTCTTGTTTCCGTAAAAGGAAGAATATTCAAAACAACTGAACTGAGCACGCTCCGTTATATGCAGAATCCAATTTACAATTCAAGTGCTGCTAGATAAGAAATCCTTGATGGACCTGGCCCCTCCCATTGCCACACCCCTCACTTATCCCACAACCCTGCCTCCAACCCAAATTACTGCTCTCACTGGTACAGAAGATGCCATTAAAAACAGAAGTAACATCTCCTACTAATAGACCCCATTTACCTTACCATGGTCAGAAAATCCAAATGGCTCTCATGAATTATGCCTTTGTTCAAGAGAAAACATCTTCAGTCAGTCCTTGATATCAGGTCCATGGAGGCAGACATGACAGTTGCTGGCAGTTTTTTCAAACTAAAGCAGGCAGAGTCCATCATCCTAATGAACCCTTTAAGGACCAGAGGGATGTGCCATGCATTGACAGCCCCGTGGCCCTTAAAGGTTTAAGATTACCATGTGCAGTGTGAGGGGTTTGTGTCCTGGATTGATTGAAGAGGTTATCTCTAGAACAATGGCACATGGACAAAAATGAGAGGGATCATTAGGATTTTATGGCCATAGTAAGGTAAGTAGTGGATTATTATTAGAAGGGGTTACTCCTCCATTAACCCTTTGAGTGCCAGAAAGGTATCCAATGCACTGCAACACAATACCTCTCTGGTACTCAAAGAGTTGATCCATCAAAAGAACCCAAAAGCTCCTAAATACACTGGAAACTACATGGGTGTAAACACTGGTCAACTTAGCACACATTCTAGATGTTACAGCAATACATACACTGGAAAATAAACTGGAAAGCTTAAACCAGAACTGTATCTATGGTATATTGGGATTGGAATTGTGTTGACCACATGCAAAACACAATTCAGTGGGTTTGGTCACAAAGGCTGAGGTACCCCTCAAATGTGATACCCTTGGTACTAGCGATAGTCAATAGACTTTGATTTGGAACTTTTCCACATACATCTTCTCCCTGCTTACACTGTAAACGAAGGGGAAATAGCCCTCAAGGACCACTAATAGGTCAGAGTTTTGAATCTTCTGGAAACAAAAATATATGAACTAATTATCATTGTTCATAAAAAGATTTGGCCTGCCAGCAGCTTTCAAAGACACCAGTTCTGTACCCATGCATTAAAACGGGGTGGCCAGTGGTGTAACAATAGGGGCCCGTCACTCCAGGGGCCTGATTGCCCCCGTGACCCCCCCCCACCTGGTGCCCGCAACAAGCTGAGGTCTGTGTCTTCTTCAGTACAGACCTCTAGCAGCTGAGCTCCCTCTTCGGCACTCTAGTAATACAGAGCGCTGGCAGATTGTATCATCTCCCAGAACTCTGCATTACTGTAGAGAGGACCGCGCGAGAGGTCCAGCCTACTTCTGCAAAGTCCTCTCCTGCCATGCCGCTGGACCACCATGAAGGTAAGAGATGGACTCTGGGGGGTCAATAGGGGCAATGTGAAGACTGGGGGCAATGTGGAGGTAATGTGGGATTGGGGGCAATGTGGAGTTGGCTAGTGGAGGTAACCAATGTGGGGAGAAATGTGGAAATGGCCAATGGGGGGGCAATGTGATCAGGGGGGGCCCATGGCAATTTTTTGCACCAGGGCCCTGTGGCTTCTAGTTACACCACTGGAGGTGGCCCTTCAGCATACCTGTGAACTTTGATTTATGGACTCCCCGGGGGGGTTCTGTGGTGCAGCTGGGGAGAGATAAATGATGCGATTTGCTGTAAAAAAGGGGAGGAGATTAAGCATGAGTGGGGTGGGGCTTAATATACAAGAACAAAGTATGAGAAACAGGCTGGGGAACAAGGAGAAGTGGGCAGGTAGTGGGTGGAACAGACTGGGAAGGCAAAAAAGTGGGTAGAGTTTGTTTAAAAACTCTACACATCCGATGAATCAGCCTCTGCCCTGGAAACCCGGTAATTAGCAGCAAAACCCGGAGTCTCAGGGGCAAATCCGGAGAGTTCCCAGCTATGCTCTTCAATTGTTAATGGACCGTAACTCCCACCATCCTCAATGTGTTTAGCACAATAATAGCTGGAACCCCGATAGATAGATAGATAGATAGATAGATAGATAGATAGATAGATAGATATCACACACACACAGAAATCACATTAATTGTGGGGCTCTGTGCCATTTACCACCTCAGAGGCCAGAAACTGTAAGGAGTAATACAAGTATGGTACCTTACTCAAAGCAATTTATCTTAACAATGAGACTAGTGTATTAACTATCTGAGTGCCAGGGAGGTATCTGAAGCATAGGGAATTATTTAATAATCTCTATCTTCCTACTGATTTAAATTGGACTCATAAAATCTAGGGAGATCTCGAATACACTGCAGAACTCTCTAGCATTCAAGAAGTTATAAGCCTCATTTAAGTCAACGTAAACCCCTCTGGTGCAGTTGGTTTGCTTTAAGATTCCACTTGTTCTTAGTTTTCCAGCCTCACTGTATCATCAAAAACATCATTATTCAAATTGTTGGATGCACCACACTGTTCAGTATAGCATCTGCAGCAAAAATTTACAATACTGTCACTAAAGTAAAATCTTTGCTAAGGCTGGCCATAGCTGCCACTTCTTGCAAATCACATAGGTAGGCATATCTGCATATTCAGATTATACACACATTACATCCACCCGGTAAAGCCTGGAGTTGTATGATAGTTTTATTATATAATTGATAGTTCCTCCCCTTTAGAAGTATTGTTGAGTGTCATTGATGTGCAGACAATCTCCCCTTCTTTGCCACAGTGGCCTTGAAAACACTACAAGGAAATAGACGTTACAAAAGCCTTTGATGTCTACCAGCGGAACAATTTGTAAATGTAAGGTGCTATTTAAATGCAGGTTGTCGGTATCATGTAGTGTTGTTACAACCAGTATATACGCATTTTGTTATGTTCATGAAATGTGTGACACTGATCCTTTTCCTCTAACAGAAATTGGTGAACTCAATCTTGCTAGCCGCACTTTCCTGCTTTTATTCTCTATATTTTATTTTGTTGCTGAAATACAAAAACCCAGAAAAGCAAGGTCTCAGGTATCTGTTAACTCCTGTATCAAGGACAGATTTACTAAAATACTTTTAAATATCAATTTTCTGTAAACAGTTATTATTTACTACAAACACTGTAATTTTCTGTTGTGAAGGGTCAAAGGACAAGGCTGTAAATGAATACTTATGTAACTCATATTACATTGTTGTCAAATCATGTATGCCAAGTAAGAAAGAGGCAAGCTTATACCCTCCCATCATTTCACAAATTAAAAGAAGGCACACCGCCATCCACTGTCACCCCCATCCCCCAATATGAAGGTGATGTACTATAAATAACTGGAGCAATTCAAGAGAAAACCAGGCGCACTACCAGGAACAAATACAAACTCTCATTCATATACCTGGGATCTCACCGGATCTGACCCAGAGACTGTGGATTTTACAATTAATTACTGGGTCTCCAGAGAACAGAGGCTTATTCTCCAGCTGTGGTAACTTTCTTCTGAAACTCTTCCTAATTCTCCTCCTTCCCACCCTGTTCTGTCCACTTGCCACCTGCTTCCCTCCCACTTTAAGACACAAGTATGATAAGCTCCTGCCCACCTGATAAAGACCACAAATTGCACCATTTACATCCCCCTGGTCATCAGCACATGAGCACTCTCTGGAGGTTCAAGGGGAGGCAGTTCCCAGGTGTGTATCAAAATTGGGTTTTCAACCTCTCAGATACAAGAAAGATTTCCAAATATTTATATTCTGAATTCAGTTAACTCAAAGTACATGTTATTTGTACTCTATGGAGCAATTGGTTTGTCCTACAACTAGTCAAGTTTATCTTAATACATGAACCTCAATATATTACACAAACACACACTGACCAGATCTCCCTTATAATATGTTACATATGAAACCTTTATACAGCAAGGATGCACTTGTTCATTTTCAGCAAGAGTATATGTGTTGGCATTAGATTTTTTTCTGCTTGGCATAATACTGTCCTGCCAGTGAAACTGCATTACTGTGTATGTCTGTATTTTTGGTATGTACCGTAAGTGGTGTGGGGTCATATTTTGTGTTTTCTTTTCTTGTTGGGTTCTCAACAGTCCCAGTTTTATAGAAAGAACCCAATTTGTTTATGTGGTCAGATATCAGGGACAAGTGAAGGGGTCTTGTGTGCACAACACATAAACGTTGCTGCTTTTCACACATTTATTATTAGAAGAAAAGCAAAACTTCAACTAAAATGAAAAGCATCCTAAAAGTTTACTTATATTTGGGAACCTTCATTCACAGTTCTGCAGTGGGACCCAGGGTTCTTAAAACTACTCTCATTTAAAGGGACACTACCACCTAAAATGTATGTAATTTTAAATGTCCTTCCAAAAAGTATTTGTAAAATGTAGTTAGTTTATATCAAACTCCTAAAGTCTAACTCTACACTTCCATTTTACAGCATATGTAGAGACTATCCTATGTAGTAAAATTTAGGTTAACCTTTTGAGTGACAGAGAAGTATCAAACATGTTGCAATGCAATGTGCTGGATACCTGTCTGACACTCAAAGGGGGTTATGTAGTAAGTTGTGATAAAGAGGTGATATCACTTCTCTAGTTCATATGTTATTACATAGAGCCTATGCACCAAGATCTCCAAAGTTGTAGAAATCTTACTGCGTTGGCTGCATAGAATAACAGAGGACCTGAAGAAGTCATCTCCTATTCATCACATATTTATCACGCCTTAGTGCATCTTCCCCTTTCCTTAGATAATGCTGTTAAAGTATTGAGATCAGTGTCTACTGTTTGTCCATTGAGAAAGGCTGTTACCTTATCTCAATCTATTTACAGGCAATGCAGAAGAACCACTTCTTAGACAACCTATCAATATTGCTGTTGTAATAGTAGTCCTGGAGCCTTGGAAAAAGCAGAAAGGGGTGCCACCTCAGAGCATATGTAAGAGTAGATGTTAGGTGTCAGGAAACAAGCAGAGATGTTGGCATGGGCTAAAATGGCGTACAGGTTATTTAAGTGTGCATAACTCCATTTTATTTTTAAGTCTTAATGCTCCTTTAACCTTTCAGAATTTTCTCCAATTTGATCTCAGAAAAAAAGCATCAAAAAATTGTTGTTAAATCACATGATCCCTCCCCAAAACACAGACACACCTGTTTTTCCAAAATACACTAGAAGGAGTAGTAACGCTGTGAAAATTCCACTGTTAAATCTCTTTCATTCAAAACAAGGGCTAACCCCATTACTCAGAGCGCAAAGTGCATTACTACGTAGCTGGCACCAACCCGCCCAGTAAAGCAGACAGACACTCCTGTCTCACCCACCCCTAGGGCTGCTCTGATTAGGTTACAAAAAAAGGTGCGTGAGGAACGGATTTAAAAACAAGTCAAAGCTCTCTCACACAAGAGTGTGAACATGCACAAACAAACACATGGCAGAACCGAGAATGTTTGATTACTGCATGACATACTGACAACTCTTCATGTAATGAAATAAATGATTTAAAACAAGACCAAAGTATTTTACTGAATAATTTAAGCCTTTGAGAGCCAGAGTGGTATCCAACACATTGCAACGCAATGCGTTGGATACCTGTCTAGCACACAAAGGGTTACAAATACATATGATTAACCTCTGAACGACCAGTTACCTTCCCTTAAAGGGCTAGTAATGTAAAAAAAAAAAAGTTTTTTTTTGCATTTAGGAGAGCATAAAAAGTATTTCTCAAACCGCTGTGGTTTGAGAGATACAGGCCTTTAACCCCTTAAGGACCAAAGGTCCAGGGAAGTTACCTTCCCTTAAGGACCTCTTCGATCCTTGCCGACGCACCGGTACACATGATCTGTTATGCGTACCGGCGTGCCGCTTTGAGGTCTAAGAGAGATCGCTCCGGTCTTGGAGCGATCAATTTTAGGCCCCATTTTTACTTACAGAGCTCCCGGTAGAGTGCTGTAAGTAAAAAATACGTGACGTGCTATGACCGTCACTGGTCCTTAAGGGTATAAGGACCGTGACGGTCAAAGCACGTCACGTAGTCCTTAAGGGGTTAAAGTTCGATGTCTCCTGCTGACATCTGTAAAGATGTCAGCAGGAGTTCCGTGTTGGTCGACAAGGAGGCTCTGCAGCAGAGCCACAATTGTGTTATTGACAGCGATTCCCTTCATTGGAATGGTCTAAAATGTGTGCTTGCAAACCAGGCACATGTTTTACACCATTCCAGTGAAGTGATTCGTTGTCAATAACTCGAATGCGGCTCTGCTGAAGAGCCTCCGTGTCAGCTGATACGGATCTCCTGCTGACAGCTTTACAGCTGTCAGCAGGAGACATCAAACTTTAAATGCCTATATCTCTCAAAACATAGCAGTTTGAGAGATACATTCTTTTGCATTTAGCTCAACTTTTTAAGCTCTTTTTGCATTACTAACCCTTTAAGGACCGATTTAATAGTTCTTTGTGCTCTGGCACACATGACGTGTACCAGTACACTGAACTGGGGTCTGAGAGAGACCACTCCAGTCAATTTCAGACCCCATTTGTGTTAACAACGCAGGAGCACTGTAAGTACAAAATAGTTGATGTGCCTGTATCTTCACCGTTGCTTCAGGGGAAAAAAAACAGTGATGGTCATGACACGTCACTAATCGTTAAGGGGTTAATACATCAATGCGAGTTTTATTGATGTGCAACAATGTGATACATTTATATACATTCTACATGCTCTTATCTCCAAAAAAGAGGGACATCTTGGAAAAGGGACGGAGGGACTGTTCCTCCTAAAGAGGATGACTATGGAAGTGTACAAACACACACACACATACACACAGTCACAATGACAGCACAACACTGGCCCTAACCTCTAGAGACACAGTTTCAAATAGAATAACTGAATCTAGGATCAGTTTCCTGGAAAGGCAGTCTGTTTAATCCTTTGAGTGCCCAATGAATTGCAAAGCAATGTGTCAAATACACCTCTGGCACTCAAATGGTTAACAAAGATACTGGGTAGGCATCTGTATCAAGGAATAATTTTGCAAATATGGAGAAAACGTATTGCATCTTATGGTTCAGAGATTAAACGAGGCAATTGTAGCGCAAACCAAATATACCTCAGGGGTCAAATAAAATTCTGTTTCTGTGACCTCTATAACATTCAATGGGTTAAAACCCCAATTTAAATCAATGGTATTGTCTATTAACTAGTCCCATGCATTGCAGCTGGTTTGCTCGAGAATTGCTCCCACTTTTGTCTGTGTTGTACAAATATCATCGGCCAAAGCTTCACATGTCAGCTAACCCCTTGATAACCAGATTGGTGTTCACTGCATCACTTTGCAATGCATTGCGCACCCTTCTGGTTTTCAAGGGGTTAAAGAAAAGGAGGACAGTTGACAAAAAAAGCCTCCCACACACTTTTCTGCCTTTAAGGGGAAAACCTTGCATAACTATTTTCCAACAAAAGCCAATAATACTTCACGCTTCTCTGTTTAACCCTTTGAATAACAGAGGGGTATGCAATGCACTGCTAACCAAAGCAATGCGTTGCACACCCCTCAGCATTCAAATGGTTAATCCACTGGGCTGTAGAATTCTAAACAATAACATGGGCCCTTTGGAGGTCTCAAGGCTATGTATGCTTTCCTTTTGGTTAAACTGGTTGTACATGAACTGCCCTAACCCTTTGGTGCCAGAAGCAATGCATGTTTTTTCAGTTTTCACTAAAATAAATCCCACAATGCCACACACACAAACACACATAGTTGCCAGATCCTAAAAATCTAGTTTTAAACAGGGCTTGTTTAGGTATTTCAGCCAGGCCCCATGATCCCTGTATAAAAATCCCATCAACAGGTAAATAAGAATTCATGATATTTCTAAACCTTCATAGATTCAAAAGGGGTAAATGAAATATTCAGTCAAACAATTGCTATACATCATGTCACGACTTACAAGGTTCTGTTAACCCACAGGGTGCCAAAGAGATATCCAACGCATTGTGTTGCAATGCAATGGCTACCTCTATGGCACCCAGAGGGTTAATAAAACCAGCAAGGCACAAACCCTATAGCACTACACATTGATCTAAAAAAAAGACAAGCACCACATCAGATCAGATTTTAGGGATCCAGTATCAGTGAAAGGCTTTGTACTGGCGATAACGTGGAGAACAAAATGTTAAGAGTATATTTTACTCCATTTTTATTTGTAATGTTAAATTCCCTTTATGACAATGATTTTCAGTCTTTTGACTGTGGCAGAACCCTATATAAATTACACATTTATAGGGTAGGTTATATCCTTGTTTAGAACGTTATCTGAAGGTAGATTACCCTTATCTTGAATATCAATGATTTCAAAAGGTTGGCTACATATACTTTAAAGCACAAAAATGGCTAGTTACCATTATTGTTTATATCAAGAATCTCAGAAGGTAGGTTACCATTATTATGTATATTGAGGCACTCAGAAGGTAGGTTACCATTATTATGTATATTGAAGCACTCAGAAGGTAGTTTGCCATTATTCTGTATATCAGAAAGGCTACCATTATTCTATCAAAGTAATCAGAAGGTGTTTCACCATTATTCTGTTTAAACTTCAGGAGGTAGTCAATTATCCTGTATAACATGTTAACCTTTTAAGGAACTGTGTTGGGGATGCTTTGAGATGTGTTGCACAGCCCTCTAATCCTTAACCCTTTCAGTGCCAGATCAGTAGAGAACGCAATGCAAAGCAATGTTTTCTGTAAACCCCCCCCCAGCACTCAAAGGGTTAAGTAGACTGGAGGAGTAAGAAAATATGGAGCAATCCTGGAGCCAACCAACTGCACAACAGGGGATAGAAAATAATTCTCCCAGTCCCTATTGTTGTAACCTTTTGAGTGCCAGAGAGGTACAGCATGCATTGCTTTTGCAATGTGTTCCATACCCCTTTGGCACTCAAAGGGTTAAATGGGTTTTCTAACCCATTGACTGCTACAGAAGTTTGAAATGTATCTAGCATTCAAAGGGTTAAAAGCCACACTTAATCCTTTGGGTGCAAAGCAATGAGTTGCATACCCCCTTGCTCTCAAAGGGTTAAATCATAAGGAATTTTTATTTATCTCCTATGGTGCAGCTAGCTTGCCCCAAAATGACTCCAGTTCTACTTAGTAAACCTGGCTGAGGCTTTCATTCTTCATAACAAAGACAACCTGGATTCCCTAGTCCAAAATGACTTTACTGACTTCAAGTAACATCCTGGTGTTTTATGTAATCACCGGACGACTACAAACATGTGATATTTACTTGAGATTTAAATGCACAAAGTAAACATTGCACTGAAAGCCAGGAGGTACTATATTAACGAGCACGCTAGATTAGGGGTAGCTAGAGAGGATTATTCTCCCCCTGTCATCTTGTAACATGCACAGAGAAATCAGGACACAATTTCACACCACACAAACCCTCAAGATGCAGAGGGAATAGTCTATAGCAATAAATCTCAGCTCCCTTGTCACATTTCATAAAGTCATTCTCTGCGCATGCAGTCACACACACAGTGACACCCAGTCACTGTCTCTCACACACATAACAAAATCACAACACTGAGCCCTGCTCAGAAGCGCACATGAATGGGTATGATTTTGTGTAATCTCAGGGGGTGGCGACCGACAGCCACTGGGTACCACTTACACTTTAAAGAGTAGGAATGCAGGCAGACCATCATCCATTCAGTCAGGGAGGCTGATAAGATGAAGTGAAATCATTCTGGAGCAAAATAACTGCAAAACAGGGGAAAAATAAAAATCTCCACCGATTTGCATGGGGCTTTTAACCCCTTGAAGGATTAACAGGTCTCCAAGTATCAGTTAAGTAATTAAGGAGAAAAACATGTGCGCCAACGAGTACAAATAAAAATCCTCATTGATTTAAATTGGGCTTCTAGTTGCTTGAATGCTACAGATTTATCTGTGGATTTTAACCTCTTGAATGCTAATGAGGAATCCACAATGCACTAGAGACATCCCCGGCATTCAAGAGCTTAAAAGTCATATTTAACCCCTTGGTTGCCAGAAAGGTATACGTCGCATTGCAATGCGATATATAGATACCTTTCTGGCAATCAAAGGGTTAAATCAACGGAGATTGTTATTTGTCCTGTATTGAGCAGTTGTTTTGTCTTACTACATCAGATAAGGATATCTTCGAGTACTGAAGATGGGACGGGATAAGTTTAGAGGCGACAAGGACAGAGAACCAAATCCTGCATCCTGGTGTTAACTCTTTCAGCTCTATGGCAATAATAACCATGAAACGATGGGTAAAACATACACAAACATAAGCACGACAAGGGGGCAGCTACAGCATTCAGTAAAATGATTCTGTCCCTTAACACACATCTCTTTGTTTAACATGTCTGCAGCAAAAACGAGCCATTCCTGAAGGAGTTTCTAGTCAAACGTCCTCTCCATTAACTCTTTGCCATGCAGCAGCAGCAACCACGATATGCTTTGCAATGTGTTGCAGGCCTCTCTGGGACGGGAGGAAGAAAATGTGCTAACCCTTTAAATGTTATACGGGTGTGAGCAAGCAACGGTTAATGTCAGGGTGACCTGCACAGATCAATTATAAACAAGTACTTATAAACAGATGATAGATCGCTAGATGATAGATAGCTAGATAGATAGATACATAATTAACCCCTTAGATGTAATGTCGGCCTGAAACACAATGCATTGCAAGCCCATCTGTCAGTTTACCCTTTAAGTGTCAGAGAAGTGCTCAACGCATTGCTTGGTAATTCGCTTATCACCTCTCTGGCAGTTGAAGGGTTAAATGTCTTACTATCCATATCCTGGCGTTAATGAATACAATGTACTAATAATAATTATTATTATTATAGTAAGATCACATTTCCCTTCGTTACGTCCTGGGATACACTGTTGCAATATACATCTGCGAACAATGCAGACACGCTCACCCTGCAAGAGCCCATCAGACAACGGACAGCTCCACTGGGTGACAATGACAAAAGCTTCTTACCTTTTCCCGCAGTGCTGAGCAGCACGATCCCCAGGACAAAGCAGAGATGTAGTAATGTGTGTCCAGGAGCCATGGTAAGGAAGTGTCTCGCTGATGCTGCCTTCTCTCTGCCTCCCTCTGCACCTGCCCTGCTGCTAATGTATGCTAATGAGATGCAGAGGGATGGGAGGAGCCCCAGGGAGAGCAGCCACTGGTAAAGGAAGCTGGGCTCTCCCTATGCAGAATAGGAGGTGACTGTTTACTAGTCCCATGCGGATGTAGGGAAGGGCTTTAACCCAGAGAGTACCGGGGGATTTTGCAACGCGTTGCAAGTGTGACAGGATTGATTTATTGCTGGTCTGGGACTTAAACCCTTTTGTAGCTGCAAAGCATTCGTTTTATAGAGAGCGGGTAGGTGGTGGGTGACTATTCAAGCTCAATTATTAATATAGTTGCATTGGAGAAGTCTAAAATTCATAGGGTTAACCTTTTGAGCGTTATGGTGTTTAACCTTGTGACAGTGGAAAGGTTGAAAATCCCAATTTAAATCAATGGACATTTTTATGTGTCCCCTATTGTGCAGATGGTTTACCCCAGAATTGCACTTCATCCCTATCACACCATATTGGCTAATGCACTAAATTGAATTGGAGTAACTTGGAAGCATACCAACTACCCTATAGGGGACACATAAACATTACCAAATTTTCAGTCGTTTAAATTAACCTGTCTAACGTTCAAGGAGGTAAATGCACCATTTAACCCTTTGAGCGCCAGAGGAGTATGCGGTTGTCGCCTGTTGATATGCTCCAGAACTGCACATTTTTTTTATTTCTGCATAACATCCAAAATGTGAATAAAAATACACAAACTGCATGGTTAAAAGCAGTATACTGGAAACTAAAAGGGGGAAGATATGGAGCAAACCAACTGCATCATACAGGACGTGTAAATTCCCATTTAATTTAATGGTACTTGTAACTCATTGACTCCAATGTATTGCAAAGCAATATAGGATAAACATCTCTTGCATACAAGGAGTTAAATGCCCCATTTAAATGTATGTGTATTTGGCAAATTTTTATCAGTACTGTTTGACGAAGCTGTTTGCCCCACAACTGCTGCTCTTTATCTTTCAGTTTATATGGCCCTATATATATATAATTACTAGTTTTAAAGCCCGTGTAAACAGACCAACACTGGTGGCGCTGCAGTCAAGCGCAGTACTGACTGCTCGAACGCGCCGTTGCTGATACGGAGCAAGGCACTCTGAATTCAGACCGTGGTCCTCTCTACGCACCTTCCTGGGTCCCAGGAAGGTGCGCAGAGAGGACTCCGGGCTGAATTCGGAGCTCCCTGCTCCGTATCAGCCGCAGGGTGGGCAGTTTGTACTGCACATGACTGCAGAGCGCACAGCCGTCTCTACTGTGCATGACGGCTTCTGACAAACATCCTAGCGAATTATAATATAGGATTGTTGGCGCTTTTGTGTAAAAATATTTTCCCCATTTCTCTGAATTAAAAGACTCATTCATTGTAATAATTCTAACCATTAGTTAGCAAGAATTGCTTCTACAGTGTATTAATTCTAATAATATGTAAAAATAATTAGCTATAATTTGTTCCTTTTATGTGCATGAAAGCAAATGTTATTTTTTTCATAAATCTTTTTGTACAAATCTATTTGTGGGGTCTACATATTAAATAACGCTGGCGGTTATTTAGGTAAGCAGCTGTTTATTTCTGAAAATGACACTGTAACACTATTTGAATTGCAAACCTGTAAGTGAGATAAAGCTGCCTGACACATGGGGCCGCATTCAGGGAGGATAAGAGGATCAGTTCTGGAGGGAAACCAAATGCACAACAGGGAACAACTGCAAATCTCATTGATTTAAATGGTGCTTTTAACCCCTTCAGTGCTAGAGAGGTCTCCAATGCATTGCTTCTCAATGCGTTGGAGACCTCCCTAGCATACAAAGGTTTAAAAGGCCCATTTAAATAAATAGGAAGTTTGGGAATCCTTAGTTTTACCCTATGGTGCAATCATTTTGTTCCAGAATTGCTCATTGGTTTTCCTCAGTGAGGCCCACAGATGTCCATATCCATAATTCACACTTACAAGGAATACAGCAAAACAGGAATCTGCATCAAAGGAGCAGTCATTTTCTTTTCTTTTTTTTCTTTTTTTTTTTTTAAACTTAGATGTTATAGGTGTTTTTCTGCTGAGTAAAACAAGGGTATTCCCACTGCAGGCAGTTGCTTTATTCAAATGTTATAACAGTTCAAATTGACAGGAATTTATTGTCAGTGTGATTACTAAAATAAAGGAGTGCAAAGAGAAAAGAAGAGCAATCTAAGTGTAGTATCCCAAATATTTATTGTAAAAAATACATTTATTTAAAAATCCACCCCTTTAGGGGATCTACTCACAAGATTTATTAAAGTTAAAAACACATCACAGAAATTTCAATCCGATCCTAGGATAATTCCAAATGCACCTCTTCTTTGTTCCTCTCTCCAGGGGTCCTCCACACTCTATCACCGCTCGTCTCCCTCTGGTGATGTGACTCTGTCGGGATGATGACGATGCCTTGTGGGTCTAGCTTCAATCACAATCAGAAACGGAGCTGCTTCAACACAATCCACTGGATCCTCTACGTCTCTAGCGTGTCTATTGTTTACCGTACGTTAAACGTACGTTTTGTGTCAATGCACTTTCTCAAGGGATCCTAACTCATACGACTAGTAGCCCATTTATACTCTAATAATACCTTCTTTAAAAATACAAACATTACTCACATAAAATAAAATACAATTTACAATAAATCAATAAACATTATTATATCACACATAATAAATCACCGTAAATACCTTAACTCATCACATCAAATATCATTCCGACAGTATATGGTACTGGATGCTCAGCGTCAAATGAAGAAATAGAATATTCCTCCATAAAATCTATAAGTACAGTAAAACAATAAATATTGCAAAAAATCTTATTTATTACCTCCTATAAATATTAAAAACAATAAATATCTATTTCCTCATTTATACCATCTGGTTTCATAGTTCCTAATGTGTGTACCCAATCGGATTGTCTCTGACACAATCTCTTGAACCTATCTCCTCCACGTTTACTCCTAGGGATTTGTTCTATAGCTATTATTTTAAGATCAGTCACTGTACCATCCTGACATTTTAAAAAGTGTCACGCCACCGCATGCTTCATAGATTTATTAATAATATTCATTCTATGCTCCCTAAATCTATCTTTAAGGCACCTGACTGTCCTACCCACATACTGTAGCCCACATTTACAACTCAATACGTATACTACATATGATGAACAACAGGTTATTTTGCTTTTAATCTTAAATACTTTCTGTTTTTTATTTGATTTAAACTCACTGGATTGATACATCTCTTATGAGAACACCTAAAACAACCTGCCCTTTCTTTATTCACCCCCCTTGAACCTGTACTTCACTCTTGCCATCCCTTATTAGACTAGGAGCTAATATATTCTTTAGGTTCTTCGATTTCCTAAATATCATCTTGGATCTCTTGGATAATCTCATCCCTAGAATGGGGTCACATTTCAACACCCCCCAATGTCTGTCAAAATTCTCCTAATTCTTTTTGATCCAACATTGTATTTAGTTACAAAAGGCACAATCACTTTATCCGACTTTAAACTCCTCATCCCATTGTAGCCTAAATTCCTCTTTTTTCTCTTCATCTTCTTGTTTTTACTACTATTAATTTTCTTAATCAATTGATCCCTATCACATTCCAACACTCGTTGTCAAGCCTTATTCACTATGTTAGAATCATACCCCTTATTTAAGAAACAACTCTTCATTTCTTCAGATTGTTTTGTAAAATCTATAGAGTGGCTACAGTTGCGTTTTAACCTAAGAAATTGCCCGTATGGAATATTGTCAATCCAACGTTTTAAATGTGCACTAGTTGGATCCAGGTATGAGTGTGTATAGATGATCTTTTAATTATATGGTGGGGTACGGAGGAGGAATTATTAATATTTTTAGACTGTATTAATCAGAATGATATCGGTATACATTTTACTTACACATATAGTAAGAGAATGGTGGAGTTCTTAGATTTGGAGTTTTTTTTATAGATGATAAGAATAGGATCCAAAGTAAGACTTATTACAAAAAGGAGGATACAAACTCATACCTGGATCCAACTAGTGCACATTAAAAATGTTGGATTGACAATATTCCATACGGGCAATTTCTTAGGTTTTGAAATGTGACACCATTCTAGTGATGAGATTACCCAAGAGACCCAAGATGATATTTAGGGAATCGAAGAACCTAAAGAATATATTAGCTCCTAGTCTCATAAGGAATTGTAAGAGTGAAATAGAGGTTCAAGGGGGGTGATTAAAAAAAGGGCAGGTTGTTTTAGGTGTTTACGTATTGAGTTGTAAATATGGGATACAGTGTTTTATGTGAGTAATGTTTGTATTTTTAAAGAAGGTATTATTAGAGTAGGGTATAAATGGACTACTAGTCGTATGAGTTAGGATCCCTTGAGAAAGTGCATTGACACGAAACGTTCACTGGGTAAACAATAGACACGCTAGAGACGTAGAGGATCCAGTGGATTGTGTTGAAGCAGCTCTAGTTCCAATCGTTATTGAAGCTATACCCACAAGGCATCGTCATCATCCTGACGGAGTCACATCACCAGAGGGAGACAAGCGGTGAGAGAGTGTGGAGGACGCCTGGAGAGAGGAACAAAGGAGAGGTGCACTTGGAATTATCCTAGGATCGAATTTATTTTTTATGATAAATATTTGGGATACTACACTTAGATCGCTCTTCTTTTCTCTTTGCTCTGCTTTATTTTATTTATCTGTAGAGTGTTCTTTGTGGAGTGGACACTGCTTGCAAGTGAGCATGCTTGCTTATGGGACTGAGCATTGAAGATCTAAAATAGGAGAGGAAAGGAGACTTTTTGTGGACTATTTGTATGGACATTATATGTGCAGATTTGAGCACTATTTGAATTTTTACAGTTTTTGTACATATCAGTGTGATTACTTCCTGAAATTTCTAACTGACAGGAAGTGACTCAGCAGTTTATATCACATTTTTTGGAAAAATGTTGGTCAGTGACCTACGTCTCCTAGAGATTGCAACATAATAATTAATTAAAATCTGATCACAAGAGGGCACTGGTGATGCAACCCCCCCCATAAAAAAAAGAAAGAAAGGGAAACAACAACCCCTAAAAACTAAGGTTTAATCCTTTGAGTTGTGGAGGGGGGGGGCAATGTGTTGGGCAGCTTTCTGGCACTCAACGGGTTAAATTGTACTAAAGATAGAAAGAGAGCAAAGAATAAATTCCACAAAGTGTGGTATTAACAGAAATAAGGTAGAAATCCACCTCATTTCTAATAATACCACACTTAGTGGATTTTATTCTTTGCACTGTTTCGATCTTCTTTTAAATACACTGTGGACACATCTGGGACACCAATTAAGACAGCAGCATAATATTTCCAACAATGTTTGGATGGGTGCCAGGCACGCATAGTGCAGGCTCTGGTATATGCTTTAGCATTTTGGTTAATATACTTTTTCAAGTGTTGACTGTACATATCAATCACATATATACATATACAATCTGTGACCTCACACTTTCTTTCCATTCCATCAGCAAACTGGTCCATTATAGTGGTTTTAATAGCGCCTACATCTCTTCTTTCCCAATTAAAAGGTTCTAACTCTAGAAGTGGGAGTATCATTGTAAAACTCAACAAGAAACACACACTCTCACTCTCGCTATCTCTCTCACTTTCTCTCTCTCTCTCTCTTTCTATAGATATATATATATATATGTATATAAAAGAATACTTCTGTGTGCCTGGCAAATACACCCGGGGCGGCAGTAAGGGGAGTTATTTAAATCGCCTACATAATGCCTTTTCTATTGATCCAACCATGGGGATGTGATTTTGACAGAAGTGGCCAGTGACAATATCTATGCAAGATGCATCATTTAAAAAAATATAAAGAATGTAATAAAATCTGCAAACAATAAATTAAGCTAGCTAAAATTGAAAATGAAAAAATATTGCAAAAGAGAGCAAGAAAAACCCTAAAAAGTTCTACAGCTATATTAATAACAAAGAAGTTAAGGTTGATATTGGTCCTCTTAGGACTGAGACAGGTGAATTGATTAATGAGGATAAGGCTATGGCTGACACCCTAAATACATTCTTTGCTTCAGTATATACAAAGTAAACAATGAATGGCTATGGGCAAACACACAAAACCAGAGAGATTCCACCATCATGTACATGGCTTACTGAGGACAAGGTCCGAAAGAGACTGGAAAGGGTTATGGTGAATAAAGCACCTGGACCTGATGTTATACACCCAAGGGTACTTAACCCCTTAAGGACCACGGACCATTTTTTTTTTCGTATCCGGTTCTGGGTTCCCCGAACAGAGTGCGACCGCTTGGGGAGCCTGGAATTCCATGACAGTCCTTGCATGTCATGGGTCCTTAATGCAAAACAACCCATGAGGTGCCATGACCGTCAAGGGTTGTTAAGGGGTTAAGGAATTTAGTTCAGTAACAGAAAGACCATTATACTTAATATTTATTGATTCATTTTCATCAGGCATAGTGCCCTGTGATTGGAGGAAAGCTGATGTAGTTCCATTGTTTAAAAAGGGAGCAAGATCTAAACCAGGAAATTATAGACCTGTGAGCTTGACTTCCATAGTGGGTAAGATATTAGAAGGTTTACTAACTGACAGTATTCAGAACTATGTGAAGACAAACAATATTATTAGTAGGAATCAGCATGGTTTCATGAAGAATATGTCATGCCAGACTAATTTCCTTTCATTTTATGAAAGAGTAAGTAGGAATCTGGACAAAGGAATTGCTGTTGATGTGGTATACTTGGATTTTGCAAAAGCCTTTGATACAGTGCCTCACAACAGATTACTGCATAAATTAAATGGCTTCAGTTTGGGCGGTGTTATCTGTACATGGATTGAGAACTGGTTAAATGATAGAAGCAAAACACTATTTGCGATACGCCAAACGCAAAAAGCTAAATGCAATAGCCTAAGACTATACACAATACACCAAACACTATACACAATATGGCAACCTCTATACACCAAAGGCTATACACTATAAACCAGCCGCAGTACACCAAACGAAATACGCAAAGTACAATGCTCCAAACTCTATACGCAATACTACAAATGCTAGACACAATACTCCAAACATTATACGAAATATGCCAAATGCTATAGCCAAATGATATACGCTATAAGCCAAGCTCAATACGCAACACGCCAAGCACAATACGCCAAATGCTACACGCAAGGAACTATACAATGTACACCAAAAGCAAGACCCTGTATGACAAACGTTAAACTCAATATGCCAAATGCTATTCGACATAAGCTATAAGCTATACACCAAAAGCCATACACCAAAAGCTATATGCCAAAAGAAAGAAAAAAAAAGAATAGCTCACAGCTCTAACTCACCGTAATACATACATGTAATGAATAAAGTGTAAGTAAGAATATAGTCATGAATGTATAGATATCAGCACAGAATGAAAGGGTTCCTTCTGTCCCCCAAGAGTTAGGCTGAAACCTAAAGTGCAAATGCAAGACAAAAAGACAAACCTGTGCTTCTCTGTACAAGGTGCAAATGTGTGCCCTGTATTTGGCATATATAATACTAATAATAAATATGAGGATTTTGTTAAAAAATTTGGCCAAATCTTGTATTAAGCTTGCCAACCCCGTCAAGGTACCTCAATATATGGCAAGTACCTACTCTAATACAATAAGGCCCTATCTAAATTAAAAACAGTCCCTGAAGAGATGTTATAATAAATGTGTTAGAGGGGGACCCTTTAGATATCATGTTTTTGATGCCTGGGGGTCCCAATGTTTGAAATTAAAAACAAAAGACATACAACAGTTTAAAAAAGTGTAGAAGAAGGACTTGCCTGTTATAAAGAAAACTCTGAGGCCTGCAGTTAGTGGGTGTCCATCCATAGTCCTCATAACGGGGTTGGCAAGCTTAATTCAAGATCTGGCCAAATTTTGGAATGAGATCCTCATGTTTATTAACACAGTAGTATTATATATGCCCAATACAGGGCACACATTTGCACCTTGTATAGAGAAGCGCAGGCTTGTCTATTTGTCTTACTATATGCCAAAAGCTATTCTCAATATGTCAAATGCTATTTGCCAAACATTATACAATATAAGTAATATGCTAAACACTATATACCAAACACTACACGCCAGTTGCAATACACCAAATGCTATACATCAAACGCTATACACAATACAGTATACTCAATACTCCAAAAGCTATACGCCAAATGCAATACACCAAACGCTATACATAATATAGTATACACAATACTCCATAAGCTATATGCCAAACACTATCCTATATAATAATTCGCTAAGTTGTGTGTAACGCCGGAGATGCTCAGTAGACACTGCTGCGCGTTTGGCAGTCATGCGCTTTACAGACTACCCGCGCTGCGGCTGATACAGAGCTGGGCGCTCCGAAGGAGCGTCCAGCTCTGTATCAGCAGTGGCGCGGGCAGTCTCTACTGCGCGTGACTGCCCTGCGACCGGCTGCCAGAGGCACTGTGGCCCGTGTAACAGGCTGTTCAACTAGTACTATATAATGCAAATGCTATAAGCAAAACACTATATGCCAAACACTATAAGCAATACGCCAGATGCTGTACATAAAACACTATAGCTATAGACAAATGCTATATGCAGTAGGAAAAGTGCTATATGCAGTAGGAAAAATTATATACTCAGTAGGCAGAACGCAACATGCTATACACTATATGCAGTACTCACAATACAAAAGGGCATACATAATACACACAAAACAAATAAGCGCACTCTCACACGCTGTTGCTCAAACATGCTCTCACAGGCTGTTGCTCAAACACGTTCATAAACACACACACGCATGCTCACACACACATGCACGCTCATGCACACACACTCACACACATGCACGCACGCACACACATGCACATAAAAATACAAGAGCACAAACACGCATGTGTGCGCACACACACATGCTTTGCAAGTGCACACCTTTTTTGACCTGAAAGGGCTAATCACTGAAAATTCAACAAGCCAGTCATTAATGCAGTCATTGTTTTATTAACCGCACTGGCAGCGATGTGCCAATGTTGTTAGTGTGTATGTGTGTGTGTATATATATATATATATATATATATATATAGAATAAATTAAAGAAGGGCAGCACCCGTGGGTCTTTTTCAAAGATAACAGAATTTATTGGTTTGCAAAAAACTTGTCAACGTTTCGGTCCGCTCTGGGACCTTTCTCAAGACAAACAAACATTGTATTACCTCGTGTTAAATCCCCTTGTCCGTCCCGGTGTCGTCACTGGCACTCGTGATGTCATCACCGTGGGCACCTACTGTGAGTGGCCGACGGTGGACCAATCAGAGCGGTCATGTATAACCGGTGCTGAAACAAGCTATTGTGGATTAGCACACATGTTCTTTTGGAAAAATCTAATGTTCCAAAAGTCAGTACAACATCAAAGATACCTTTACAATTAAAATCATACTATGAGAAGTACATAACAACCTACAAAGTGGCCAGGTGTCAAGGTGTCAACCTCTACAATAATCTAGGGGATGTCTGTAACTGATGGGGATTCCCTTCGCTGCCTCATCGCTATTGCAAAGCGATCGGCAAACGAGTGGAGATATCCCCAAGTCAGTCTCTCCCCTAGATTGTCACTGGTCGTATCATTATAAAGTTTTAGCACTCAAATGTGTGATTATGTCAACCGATCATCTTACAATTCCTTTGCGAAACGAACAGTGTCAGTCCAGTGTACTAAATCGAAATAGCATCCTCCCCCTGCAAAATTAGATCCAAGTCTATCCATCTACAAGAGTTAATTGCGCATCAATCTAGAGACAGTAAGTGATGCGGGTCTATGTGTCCAGTGATAAAATAGTCAAATACCTATAATGTTGAAAATGCTCCACATTTATCACAGACTCCTCCCATGTGGGGCAGCCGAAATCGCGATCCCAAAGATGAGAATGACAGTACCCTAAGATCCAGTCATGGTGCTTCATGGGTTAAATGTATCAATGCGAAGATTCATAACCGCCAGTAGGGGGTGATATATACGCACATTTGTGATTTAACCATTAAAATAAATCCAAAGTAATGGTACTTAATAGGTATCACCAAGTCCTATTGTAGGTTGATGTTTAGATAGCAACGCCCCCCATTGATTTAGGAAGACAAGGGGGGTTCTATGCCCATACAACCCTGGAGAGGTGTCCTATATACCAAACATTTGCAGAATGTGAATGTGACAAAAAGATTCAACTCATCCCTTTCCTCTGGATGGTTTACTATCACATCACAGGAAACAATTTAAAGGTAATCTTTCATTGAGACCCCTAGGGGTGACAGTATCCAGTCGGTGAATCCAGTGTGCCTCTCTCTGGAGCAGAAGTTTGCCCCTATCACCCCCTCGCGGAGGAATTTGTTGTTGATCAATAATCATGTAGCGGAGTTCCGCCAGTGTATGCTTCGCTGTAACAAAGTGTCTGGCCACTGGTTTATCAGTGGTATTCCCATTTAATGCATCCCTGATGCTGGATCTATGGTTTGCCATTCTTTCCTTAAAACTTGTCTTTGTCTTCCCCACATAGAAGAGGCTGCAAGGGCATTTAATAAAATAGACCACAAAAGTACTGGTACATGTGAGTTTGTGTCTGATGGAAATGGGCTTTCCAGTGTAAGGATGATGAAATTGAGTCCCTGTTAGAAGATATCTACACGTAGTGCATCCTGTGCATTTAAAGCATCCCTTCTTCTCTGAAGGGAGCCAGGAGGAGTATTGGGTGGTGTAACAGTGTCTAGGGTCCGTGTGCACCAGAATGTCCCTGATGTTACGTGCTCTCTTGTAGCAATTACGATGAAGAGGCTTGAAATTGTTTGGCAAAGTTTTGTCCGTGGACAAAATTTTCCAATGTTGTTTCATTGTTTTATCAATATTCATACTCTTTGTATTGTAAGTGGATACAAATGTGAGCCTATCTTCTTGTGTGGTTGGCTTGTGTGTTTGTAACAAGTCAGTTTGTGTCTGTGTGCTTGCTCGTTGTAAAGCAGCATCAAGAATGTCCTCTGTGTATCCTCTCTGTTGAAGTCTTATGTATAGGTCCATCAGCTGTTCTTGTGTCTTTGTTGGATCTGTGTTATTTCTAATGATCCTGAGGAACTGACCGTATGGCACCCCTCGTTTGGAATGTACAGGGTGAAAACTGTTAAAATGTAACAGTGTATTTCTGTCAGTATCTTTTCTGAAATTTGTAGTGCCCAGGCCATCAAGATCCCGATATACCGTTAGGTCTAGAAAATTAACCTGTTGGGAATCTGCTGTATGTGTGAATTTTATAGGTGTATCAAGCTCATTAAGATTCTCCACAAATTCAATGAAAGAATCTTTAGATCCCAACCATACCAAGAACAAATCATCAATGTAGCGTCTGTAAAACTTGATTCATTCTGGTATCAACGGTAATATGTGTAGTGATTCAAACTGTGACATGTACAAGTTAGCGAAAGTAGGAGCAACGTTAGACCCCATTGATGTTCCTGATATCTGGAGATAATAATCTCTCTCAAATCGAAAATAATTGAGAGTTAGACAATATTCCAAAAGCTCCAGAAGGAATCCAGTGGGGGGGCGATTAGGTGTCTTATTAGATTTAAACAGTGCCAATGCTACAGCTTTAATCCCGTCACTTATAGGTATAACGGTGTATAGCGAGCTAACGTCCAGGGTTGCTAGAATGACCTCTTCTCCCAGATCTTTCAGGGATAAGATTTGTTTGATAAAATCCCCTGTGTCCTTAATGTAGGATGGTAAGTTTTGTACTAATGGCTGTAGCCAGTAATCCAAAAATTGTGCCACTGGCTGGAGTAAGGAGCCTCTAGCGGAAACAATAGGGCGTCCCGGGGGTTTTTCTAGATCTTTATGAATTTTAGGTAGTGTATAAAAAATGGGGCAAATAGGATATTCTACTAACAGAAATCTGTAAGTGGGGTCATCCAGCCATCCATGGGATAAAGCATTAGTGAGGGAATTATCCACTATTCGTTTGTGGCGGGGGAGAGGATCTCCTGCAAGTTTTTGGTAGACAGTTTGGTTCTGTAATTGAGATAGGATTTCCTCACGATAGTATGAATAGTTCATCAATACTACCGCTCCTCCCTTATCCGCAGGACGAATAATAATAATAACAAGATCCGCATCCAACGCAAGAGACCACACCCCAGAAGGGGGGGGCACAAACAAAAGAACCACACCAAAACCACCAATCAAGAAGTGATAGTATTTAATTTGAGCTCACACCCTCTCACTAACACTGAAATGAATGTTTTATCAAAGGGTTTATCATTTGTACCCACACCCAAATTTGATGACTTCAAAATGTCTATTGAATTGTACAAATTTCAAAGAAATCTCAAACTCCGGGATTATTTCCAAAACAACACAGAAAGGTCAATTAGTCCTTTCTCTCCAAAAAGTTCCTTTGAACCTACCAACACTAATCCCTCCATAAAGAGTTTCATGAGAATAGTGGAGAGTGAGAGCAAGGTTAAATCTACCACATCTGTACACAATAATCTGACAAAAAAAGAACAAGATGCACTTAACAACTTAGCACGGAATCCATCCATTATTATTCGTCCTGCGGATAAGGGAGGAGCGGTAGTATTGATGAACTATTCATACTATCGTGAGGAAATCCTATCTCAATTACAGAACCAAACTGTCTACCAAAAACTTGCAGGAGATCCTCTCCCCCGCCACAAACGAATAGTGGATAATTCCCTCACTAATGCTTTATCCCATGGATGGCTGGATGACCCCACTTACAGATTTCTGTTAGTAGAATATCCTATTTGCCCCATTTTTTATACACTACCTAAAATTCATAAAGATCTAGAAAAACCCCCGGGACGCCCTATTGTTTCCGCTAGAGGCTCCTTACTCCAGCCAGTGGCACAATTTTTGGATTACTGGCTACAGCCATTAGTACAAAACTTACCATCCTACATTAAGGGCACAGGGGATTTTATCAAACAAATCTTATCCCTGAAAGATCTGGGAGAAGAGGTCATTCTAGCAACCCTGGACGTTAGCTCGCTATACACCGTTATACCTATAAGTGACGGGATTAAAGCTGTAGCATTGGCACTGTTTAAATCTAATAAGACACCTAATCGCCCCCCCACTGGATTCCTTCTGGAGCTTTTGGAATATTGTCTAACTCTCAATTATTTTCGATTTGAGAGAGATTATTATCTCCAGATATCAGGAACATCAATGGGGTCTAACGTTGCTCCTACTTTCGCTAACTTGTACATGTCACAGTTTGAATCACTACACATATTACCGTTGATACCAGAACGAATCAAGTTTTACAGACGCTACATTGATGATTTGTTCTTGGTATGGTTGGGATCTAAAGATTCTTTCATTGAATTTGTGGAGAATCTTAATAAGCTTGATACACCTATAAAATTCACACATACAGCAGATTCCCAACAGGTTAATTTTCTAGACCTAACGGTATATCGGGATCTTGATGGCCTGGGCACTACAAATTTCAGAAAAGATACTGACAGAAATACACTGTTACATTTTAACAGTTTTCACCCTGTACATTCCAAACGAGGGGTGCCATACGGTCAGTTCCTCAGGATCATTAGAAATAACACAGATCCAACAAAGACACAAGAACAGCTGATGGACCTATACATAAGACTTCAACAGAGAGGATACACAGAGGACATTCTTGATGCTGCTTTACAACGAGCAAGCACACAGACACAAACTGACTTGTTACAAACACACAAGCCAACCACACAAGAAGATAGGCTCACATTTGTATCCACTTACAATACAAAGAGTATGAATATTGATAAAACAATGAAACAACATTGGAAAATTTTGTCCACGGACAAAACTTTGCCAAACAATTTCAAGCCTCTTCATCGTAATTGCTACAAGAGAGCACGTAACATCAGGGACATTCTGGTGCACACGGACCCTAGACACTGTTACACCACCCAATACTCCTCCTGGCTCCCTTCAGAGAAGAAGGGATGCTTTAAATGCACAGGATGCACTACGTGTAGATATCTTCTAACAGGGACTCAATTTCATCATCCTTACACTGGAAAGCCCATTTCCATCAGACACAAACTCACATGTACCAGTACTTTTGTGGTCTATTTTATTAAATGCCCTTGCAGCCTCTTCTATGTGGGGAAGACAAAGACAAGTTTTAAGGAAAGAATGGCAAACCATAGATCCAGCATCAGGGATGCATTAAATGGGAATACCACTGATAAACCAGTGGCCAGACACTTTGTTACAGCGAAGCATACACTGGCGGAACTCCGCTACATGATTATTGATCAACAACAAATTCCTCCGCGAGGGGGTGATAGGGGCAAACTTCTGCTCCAGAGAGAGGCACACTGGATTCACCGACTGGATACTGTCACCCCTAGGGGTCTCAATGAAAGATTACCTTTAAATTGTTTCCTGTGATGTGATAGTAAACCATCCAGAGGAAAGGGATGAGTTGAATCTTTTTGTCACATTCACATTCTGCAAATGTTTGGTATATAGGACACCTCTCCAGGGTTGTATGGGCATAGAACCCCCCTTGTCTTCCTAAATCAATGGGGGGCGTTGCTATCTAAACATCAACCTACAATAGGACTTGGTGATACCTATTAAGTACCATTACTTTGGATTTATTTTAATGGTTAAATCACAAATGTGCGTATATATCACCCCCTACTGGCGGTTATGAATCTTCGCATTGATACATTTAACCCATGAAGCACCATGACTGGATCTTAGGGTACTGTCATTCTCATCTTTGGGATCGCGATTTCGGCTGCCCCACATGGGAGGAGTCTGTGATAAATGTGGAGCATTTTCAACATTATAGGTATTTGACTATTTTATCACTGGACACATAGACCCGCATCACTTACTGTCTCTAGATTGATGCGCAATTAACTCTTGTAGATGGATAGACTTGGATCTAATTTTGCAGGGGGAGGATGCTATTTCGATTTAGTACATTGGACTGACACTGTTCGTTTCGCAAAGGAATTGTAAGATGATCGGTTGACATAATCACACATTTGAGTGCTAAAACTTTATAATGATACGACCAGTGACAATCTAGGGGAGAGACTGACTTGGGGATATCTCCACTCGTTTGCCGATCGCTTTGCAATAGCGATGAGGCAGCGAAGGGAATCCCCATCGGTTACAGACATCCCCTAGATTATTGTAGAGGTTGACACCTTGACACCTGGCCACTTTGTAGGTTGTTATGTACTTCTCATAGTATGATTTTAATTGTAAAGGTATCTTTGATGTTGTACTGACTTTTGGAACATTAGATTTTTCCAAAAGAACATGTGTGCTAATCCACAATAGCTTGTTTCAGCACCGGTTATACATGACCGCTCTGATTGGTCCACCGTCGGCCACTCACAGTAGGTGCCCACGGTGATGACATCACGAGTGCCAGTGACGACACCGGGACGGACAAGGGGATTTAACACGAGGTAATACAATGTTTGTTTGTCTTGAGAAAGGTCCCAGAGCGGACCGAAACGTTGACAAGTTTTTTGCAAACCAATAAATTCTGTTATCTTTGAAAAAGACCCACGGGTGCTGCCCTTCTTTAATTTATTCTATACTATAGGTTTGGGATTGTGCACCTGGGCATACATTATCTTTTTAAGGGAGAGTGCATTCCATTCATGAATTTTCTATATATATATATATATATATATATATATATATATATATATATTAGAAGAAATTGTAAAAAAAAAATATGACAAGTGCACACACAGGTCTTGTGAGAAAAAGTGCTGATTTATTTTGTCAACATTTCGGCCCCCTGGAGGGCCTTTATCAAGACAATAAACAATATACCATGGTGACCTTATATTCAGTGATAATGTGTAAAAAAACTGCCAAACCTGCTCAACTGCCGTCCTCAATGACGTCACAACCAAGTGACATGCATCTGTGAGCCCAGCTGAGCATCCTGGGAAATGTGACCCACATCTGGATAGCGTGTTGTTATCAAAGTGATACATACACAGACAAAACAGAGGGACAGGACAATATTACACATATATACAGTAGATTATTGAGATCCTTAGGGATCTCGCACTGAGAGCAAAAGATGGAAATTTGTTCCAGTCCGCTAATACACAGCATCGCAAGATCTGGGACACATCAGAAACCAACTGCCACTATGTAAAAGTATATAACTGTCAGTAATGTTGCATAAATGCTGTTACATTGTCTCAAATGATCATCAATACCCATGTAGAATGTATATGTGTGTAATATTGTCCTGTCCCTCTGTTTTGTCTGTGTATGTATCACTTTGATGACAACACGCTATCCAGATGCGGGTCACATTTCCCAGGATGCTCAGCTGGGCTCACAGATGCATGTCACTTGGTTGTGACATCATTGAGGACCGCAGTTGAGCAGGTTTGGTGGTTTTTTTACACATTATCACTGTATATAAGATCACCATGGTGTTTTGTTTATTGTCTTGATAAAGGCTCTCCAGGGGGCCAAAACGGTGACAAAATTAATTAGCAAGTTTTCTCACAAGACCTGTGTGTACACTTGTCATATGTTTTTTTATACCATGTCTTCTAATATTCATACACTGATGAGTAGCACCCAGGCAGTAGATTTATATATACTTTATAGTTATACTTTATATATATACTTTATAGTTCCATTAGGAGTGCCCAAATTCAGGTTTACACACACACACACACACACACACACACATATGTATATATGTGTGACGGTACCAGCGGACACCCAGCCTTGGTGTCTCCGTCAATGGTCGCTTCTTCCGCTATGAGCCAGATGGACATCCAACAGCATACCGCAATATACCCCAAACCAGGCAAAACTAGTGTCAGGGTAAACAGGAGCACACTCTGAATACAGCAAGCTTTTTTTTTTTTTTTTTTAAATAATCTTTTTTTTGACATGGAAAATACAATACAACATTTCTTTGTCCAGTATTGCTTTCCAATACAGAGTGCATTCATACATTTAAAACAATAACATTCTTAATACATGCAACGCAGTGTACTTTGGCAGCGCACAGGTACATCACTTTATTGAACTCAACACTTGTACTTTATTTCACTGTATTAAAGTCTCTGTGGGCATTCGCCTGGGGGGGTGGGATATGGGGCATGGGTCAGGGTAGGTCAAGGGGCCAAGGGGAGGTGACAGTGATATTGAGCCATTGGAGGGGATGCTAGTCCTCCTCTTCAGGGCTGTCCAAGATGTTATAGTCTCTTAGCAGACTGTGGATCAGTCTGCGACAGTCCTGTGTTGTCACCTGTTCTCTCCTCAGCACCAGACGATTCCTTGCAAACCACAGAGCGTCTTTGACACAGCACATGATGCTCCAGGCTTCCTGGATAGCACCATACGAGTGTGTCCCTGGAAATAGTCCATACAGTACAGAGTGGTACGACAAGTGTCTCTTTGGAACAGAGTCTTTGAGTTCATTTTCCAGGTCATCCAACAGAGCTTGGGCAAAGGGGCACTGCCAAAAAACATGCAGGGCAGTTTCTTCTGCTATGCATCCTCTAGGGCAATGTCTATACCTGTATAGGTTCCTTGCATGCATGAATGATCTGAGAGACAGACCCCCCTGAATTGCCATCCATGCAGTGTCCTTGTGTCTGTTGGCGAGTCTCCCTGATGACACGTTCTGCTATACCATCTTGGAAGTGGCAGCTGGGAGTCCTGAAATTGTCTCTATAATGTCTTTTGCTCTGATGAGCTTATATATGACCTTTGGGGTCCACAGTTCTGGTATAACACCCTCCAGTTGGTTCTCCCTCACAAATCTACCAACATCCTGGTAGAACCAGGGGGTAGTCCAGTTGTAAGGGATGGAGCTGTCCCACCTCTCCCAACTAAGTCCCCTCCAAAGAGGAAGCAGGAAGAAACGGGACATGGAATTACCGGCAGATCCCTGGTCGCTCTCTCTTAAGGTCCTCCGCACACAGTTGCACACAAAGAAGGCCCGCAACATGGTGGAGATGTCTGTCACCCCCTTTCCTCCTTTGTGGGGCTCCTTGTACATAACTGCACGCTTCACTCTGTCCATTTTGGAGCCCCAGATGAAGTGAAACACTGCCCTTGTGATGGCTCTGAATACAGCAAGCTTACCCCACCAGACAACACCAGTGTAGGTAAGACAAGAACTCTTTTATTGGAAAAAACCACACATATTTTTACTCAAACCTTACATTGAACTACCTGGACCAAGTAGATACAATAGGGACATAATCCAATCACAAAAAGGCCAACCACAGATGGTCTAACAAATACAATGACTCAGACATGATTACATTTTAAATACAAAAGGGTTGATGAACTCAGACAATGGACACAAAGACTTGAGGGCTTGATTGAATTTCCACACAGCAGGGGGTCTCAGTACAGTACACAATACACTGCCTTGAGTGGCTACAATACACTTTACAAGTAACTTTAAGTAAACTCAAATAATTAACCCTTATGGTCCATTGCCTTGGAAGCAAGCCAGCAGTTCATGGTTGTCAGTCTCTTTGGGCCCAGAAATGTCCACAGTCCTTGGGGTTCTTGGGATAACAGTTCCTTGTTTAACAGTCTCAGGGAGAGGCCATACCTTGTTCCAGGGCTAGGTCCATAGTCTGTGGGCAGGAGTCTTGCCCTCAGGCCCCTCCAGGGGCCCAGTGGTTCCTGTGACATTTCTTCCCTTTGTCCACCTCCGACAGCCACAGCATGATCCACACGGGTCAGCTCGCTGCTGTCTGGAGTGGACACATAGTCTGCTAGTGCAATGTCTGCACAGTACTTGTCCCCAGCCAGCCCCTACAGTCCTGGGGTTTGGACAGCTTTGCAGCCTGCACCTCCAGGTACAGGGTGACTTAGACATAAGATGCCTTGAGCTGGGGAGGCCTTCCAGCCCAGGCTCTGGTACACAGGAGTCTCTGACCCAGTAAAAACCCCTGCCCAAACAACAGTGTTCTCCCAGTCAGCACATTACCGGAATCTCCGCTGCTGGCTGAGGATGATTAGAGTGGGTGGTAGAGTTGCTCTGGATACTGGGGTGAGAGTACACAACACTCCATCTCCTCCTGGATCTCACTCTGCTGTAGTGGAGTGGTGCGGCCAGCACCCGCTCCCTGGGGCAATTGCTCAGATGGACAGAGACCAGCGGCACTCTGCCCTGTTGCCAGCTCTTCCGCGGAGTATTCGTCTCCCGGTGGCACCTTGGGTGCTTTAACCCCTTAGTGACAGCCGCGTTTGTACGCGGCTGTCACCTTAACGCCCGAGGAACATTTTTTTTTGTTTTTTTTTAAACGAGTCGGAGTGTCCGAGCGGCGTGCAGCCGCACGGAGACGCGGACTTCCGTGACTTACCAGGTACGTCCTCTGTCACTAAGTGACAGTTTCTGCGGGACGTACCTGGTAAGTCATCTGTCATTAAGGAGTTAATCTGCCGCTGGGAAGAGAGGTTGACTACCTTCTCTCGCGGTAGCTCAAACAGCTGCTGGGGAGTGATGCCGACTGCCTCCACTCCTGGAGACACAACCTCTAGCTGGAGGGGGGGTACAACAGCTCCCATCCCCGGGTCCTCACACTGCCGCTGCAGAGGGAGGTGGACTACCTCACCTCTGAGAACACAAATCTCCCGCACAACTCGCCTTATATAACACATGTTTGCTCTACTAGCCCAAATAGTAGGAAGACACGAACTGCACGCAACTACTCTCACTCTTTAGTGATTGAGTTGCAGTGTAACTCGGCCATTTACCACGGACGGGTCTAGCGGACTCACTGGCTGTACATTCCAGTTTACAGTTATATCAACTGATTGAACTCATTCCTCTGTGAATATGTTCCCATACCATCACAACTGATGCTTTCACACACACTTGCGGCAGTTAATACTTTTTAGTTTAGCCACCAGTGAAGCGTGACCAATGAGGGACGTCCATCCACCGCTGTCCTATTGACAGCAGGCTGGATGATGATGTCATAGGTGACATGAGCAACGCTGAGGGCTTAAGGTATTTAACACACGCCATTCCACACCTGCAGTGTCTTGAGAAGGGCCTTTTGCATGAATAAAGCTTTCTTAATAATGTTTATTTTGTCTTACTGGTATGTGTCTGGAATTAGAGGGACACATGATTCAGATGAAGGAATTGACCAGCAACACATATGGGATGTACATGTAGGCAAGTAGAGGGGTGCTGCACTTATAATGGAGCTACAATTGTAAAGTGTGCACCTTAGCAAAAAGCATAGCTTCCTCTGCCCTCAGTGGTATATTCAAAATAACTGATGAGTGCAGGGGAAGTGCTATATAATACAGGAGATGAAGGTACCAGTGAATTGATACCAGGACACAACAGGTTAAGCGGCTTCAAGCTGACACTGTATGGCTATACTGACAAATTGGAGAGGGAAGGTTCTCTAATATGGTTGCTACCACCGCTGGTAATATTATTGCTTGCCTATGATGTTTTTATATCTTGTGAGTGTATTTCCTTAAGTTAGTAGGGGGAGTGCAGAATAAATGCCACTTTTAGATTTGTTCTGTTTTGCGCCTTGTTTTGGCAGAATTCTTTATTAGATATAGCCTTTTAAAAAGTATCCAGTGATGTCACCAGTTCCTCTTGGTGAAGTACAATCTGCAGGAAGTGCCCTGTTCAGAAAATACCTCCCCTTGGAGAGAGCGCGCTGCCTTCATTATGTGCATGTTTCTTACTTACTTTTACTTTCCAGCCACAAAGACATTATATGGGTATATAAATAATGACCAGAGGGGTGTGCAATAAATATGCTGCTTAACAATGCATTATATACATCTTTTTTCCTTGAACCGCAGATCTCTTATCCCAAAATTGCAATGCGGGTTAGACGGTTGTCCTACAGATGTAGGGTCACAGGTTGCAGATACATGTAGTATCTCTCACTATCCGTCTCGTGCACTGTTTCACTCATGCACCCCTCTGTCACTCATTGCCCTGAGTATTGTACCCCTCTGTCACTCAAAGGGTTAAATTCTGCCCACTTTTCTGAATTTCAGAGGGAGCCATTGAATATCTGTAAAGGAAAGACTAACATGGGAGCACTATTCTTGATGATATCTTTGTTACCCTTCTGTTTGTCCACCTCTCTTTGTACAGTGCTCAGCCACGATACAGGAAACACTGGGGGCAGGCTTACAAAGGAGGATTGGAAGCTCCTTAGAGGGAGAGTGCTGCCAATCATTCTAAACATCATCAAGATGGCAGCGCTCTCCCTCTTGCGACTGAAGACAAGACAGGTAGATTTTCATTTGAAGGGGAATCAATAATTCTGATTACATGGGTTTTTTTAAGCTAGTTTGGGGGTGTAAGTCAATTGGGTAAGGGAGCTGGAACGTGACAGTTCCACTTAGCATTCTTGCAAAATAGGAAGACTAAACATTGATATTTTTTAATGTTGTAAGAAAAGCTTTCTTTTGATCCTAAGTTGTATTTTACAATTAGTGTTCCTTCAACATATGATTACCTAAATGTTTCAGTAGCAAGTTATATGGTCCTTAAATCTGGCACTGCTACGGTGCTACCCAATGTTTTTCTAGGATCATCTCTAGTTTAATTGGGAGGCAACATGATTAAAGCTCAGCTTAGATCTTTCTTATGGAATGTTCATTATGTTTCAGACTGTTTACCAGGATGATTTAGTAGAATGGGAAGAAGCACTCCATACTTCACTGCTGTCTATGTGATAGTGAAGTGGCTGAAGAGTATAAATACAGCTGCAGGATAAATGAGAAAACAAATGCAGAAATAAGTTGAGGAAAACGAGACAGAACACTGTCTCAGGTATAGGTAGAGGATACTAGTGTGAGCTTTGCCAAGTGCTCAACTGGATCCTAAAATGGCCATACCCAGGAACTTTCAAGTTCAAACATCCCTAGAGTATCAATGAGGAGAGGGTGCTAGATTGACCAGATGTGCAATTCTTGGCATAGTGTGAGTGGAGCTTAATTCAGGTGGACTGGATCAAAAGTTGGAAAGCCAGAGTTTGCCTTGAAATGAGCATTGAAGTTAGTGGGAGTGGGCATGGCAGAGCTGGGACTGGGTGGGATTACCAGGGAACTTAGCAACCTTGTGAATCATCCTCAGTCCCTGGAGACCCAGTATTTAAGTCTGCAAACTGGAGTCTTTTTAGCAGATCAAAGATGAGTGTTGGTACCATTTTATCTGTAGAAGTATTGGGAAGAAACCTTGCATCCTGAATCTGCTTGGTTAGCCAATAAAGGTATCGACTTGACTATAACTGCCTCCTCTGTAGTAGATCTGCAAAGTTCAGAGCAATGAAAATGGTCCTGACCACAGCGGCAGATTTTTGTGGTGATATTTGGCCAATGTAAAAAAAAATATCATCTTTACCTTTTATCAGCCTCCAAAAAAACATAAAAATCCTCCTCCTCCTATGCTCTAATGTCAGTGGATGCACTAAAGGACATGCACTACAATGTATGATGTCTGCAGTGCATACTGGCAGACAGAATTTGCCGGAGTTAGACAGTCCCCATAGCATGTGCAAGAAAACATTCAGTGAAGGCTACCAAGTTGCTATGCCATGTTCATACCATGGATGTCTATGGAAATTTTTCAGTGGGGGCAAGGCCATAATATGACACCCAGGCCATCCCACCCAGGCCCTGTGTTTATGTGGAAGGGTCAAGTATGTTTGTGCCATCCCCCACTCCAGATGCCCCTGGTTAATACATGCCATAGATCATGGCACTGACTAAAGAAACTCAGTGAACCTCACACTGGCTGTCTCATTGCCCTCCCATAGGCAAAAGCTGCATGAAGGGGAGACTCTTTGGTGAAACCCCCCACCACTTACCTCTGTATGGGCAGGATATCCTAATGGTAACTGTAAAACAATTATGATTGGATTGTTTGCTGGAGCCCATGAATCCAGTCACCTGACACAGAAGGCCTCTTAGGAAGGAGCAGAGGAAAATCTCACTGGGAGGAGTTTATTCATGTCCATCTCTGTGGATATTGAATCCACTACTAATTAAGAATTTGTATTGGTGAACCAGATCACAAAAAATGATTCATAGGCAAGATTAAGGTACATTGGGGTTTATAGTTAAAATGTGTATTTGTGCCTTTAACCTCTTGAGGACCAGAGAGGTGTGCAACGCATTGGGAAGCAGATATCATCACCCCAATTTTAGAAGATGAAATTGCAGTGTCCACATGAAGCTGAAGTTCTAGTGTATAGACAAGGGACAGCATAGTTGTCATGTAAAAAAATATAGTGTAGTTAAATCCATACATTCAAAGTGAATTATGTGAGAGTTCACCTTCAGCAGGTTTGCTTTTCTGAGGGGAGGATCTGTCAAACTAGCTGGAGCTGCATGACCAGGGCTGTGTCAACTCACTTACCCTAATTACAAGCCAGTGAAAAAATCCCAACAATGCTGTGGCATACCATTAGAAAACACACCGGGACACAGTTATTGGATGAATTGAAAGTTTTGGCCACAGCATTTTATTACAGGAATAAACAATGCTATTAGAAAACATGTCAGCATGCGTATCACAATACAAAGTACAATATATCATTAACATTCTACAATAAACATCCTGGTGCTTGCTATATAATCAAGAATGCCTAATCAACATTAATATCATAACACTTACTATATATTCAACATTGCCAGACTCATGCTTATTACAATATATAATATTCTAAGACGGTTCCTGATTCGCTGCCAGCCAAACCCCAGGGTGATGGAAAGGTGAAGTTATTCAAAAGTGCTCATTGGCAATTGAATGAGGAGGAGCCCCTGACTCCTCATCCAAATGGGCACTGTGAGTTGGCTGAGGAGGGTCCTGGTGCCCCACCACGAAGTCTGATTAAAATAGAAAATAGTAATTAAAAAAAAAAAAAATAAATAAAACAAATGGGTTACTTCTCTGCCACTCAACACCTTAATGCACGGACAACACTGGGCAACCATTGCTAGTTACAATATAAAACCATAAATACTTATTAACTGATTAACTGTGGGCCATACCACAGTCCAGCCCTAACCTACTTGCAAGTTGCAAGTGGCAGTCCTATAGTTGTAGCCCCACATCTGTTAAGTCAGCCCCATCGCGATAAAACAGGTGGGGCACCCCTTCCAGGTTTAAATGTTTACAACTAATCCCCCCTTCTTAACTTTTGTCTACAATAAACAGATGTTTTTTATCATTGCTTCTATGGCTATATTGTGAATGAAGTGAAGCATTGGCTTAAACCTCCAATGAACCATGGCTCTAGCACCTCTCTGGAAGCCCTTCAATGCCTGGCAGACCCAAAACTCTTTTGTAAGATTCCTTCATCCACATATTTTTATCATAAATGTTAATGCTACTTTGCACAGAAGAAGGTAATATTCACTCAAATACCACAACAAAATATCCAACCATCCATCCTCAGAATCATCACTTCCTGCAACCTCAGCCAGACCCTGACAAACCAGACACGCCTTCTGGTACCCTTTTCAAGTACCAAAGAGCAATAGAATTCTTTATAAGATGCTGGATCTGCTGATGCGCACACGCTATAGATGGTCTAGGAGTCACTTTCCTGAACCTTCTGTTTTGAAAGTGAGAAATGCAACACTAGTTTTTGAAGTAAATTAAAAACTTAAGGGTAAGAAGCTGACACACTATCACTTGGACAATCCCCAAGATTCTGGAAAAGAAGCATACGCTTTTGTTCATCAGCACATCCCCCCAAAGGAAGACTTCCACCAGAATAGGAGAAAGTTCCTAGAAGGCAAGATTCTTAACCAAGCCTTCCTCCAGCGAGCTAGCCGGCCACCACTTTGCACAAACTGACAACTCAGGTAGGCCCCAAAACCACAGCTGTCCAAAGCATTAGTAAACAGTTTCAAATTGTCCATAATAATATATATAATATATATGTATATATTTATATACACACATCAGATGTATGTATCATCCTTTGCCTTTCCCACTCAGTCAGGGTATCACCTGTTCGCTGACTAGACAAATGGCCTGGGAACCAGTAGAGATGTGTATATCTTGCAGGAAGAGGAGGGTTGCTGACCTTAGGCTGACATTCCCTTATCCTTCAGAGAAATAGGCATTTTCAGAAGTGTCCCAAATAAGTGTTTCACAGAGTCCACTCTAATTTGTTTTTTTTTTTACACACAAGTTAACTTCTTAAAATTATCCTTATAGGGAAGTGTCTTAAATAAGTGCACTGTCATGTGTTTAGGCCTATATTACATTGAAAGCAATGGGCAGTAAAGAGTAAAAAATAAGGGATTATATTCCATTTAAAGGCAGAAGGAGGAGAAAGATTCAGTGAAGGAGAAATATGGAGTGAAGGAGGAGGAAAAGAGAAGGAGAGAAGGGGCATTGAAGGAGAGCTGTAACGAGATCATTGCTTGAGGAGATTCTGCCCAGGTAATTATGCTGCCAGAACGCACAGTGCACTTATGTATATAGAAATGTATTCATGTTTTGTGTTCTGTAGTCTTAAATGTATTTTTGTAGTTAGTCTAATTTATGTTGTGCATGCCATTTAATTCCTTATAAGGAAGTATAGATTCATTTGCCGTGTAAATTTTAAGACTCTGATGGTGTTCTAATAAATTCTGTTTTTGATTGAACCATCTCTTTTGTGCCTGAATCCTCATAACCGGAAATATTTATGTATATGTACATGTAAAATCATCATATTTATATATACATACGTATTTCTCTGGGTTACATTATTGCTGACCCAGATAAACCGGTAACACAGGATACACCCACTGGGGCCTATATAAAGCAATCTTACAGGCACTTTAGTGCACCTGTATAGTGTGCTTCTGACTATATTTCCAGTGCTGAGATTCCTATTTCCTTTGTATGACCTAGGTTTGGAATTCTGTCCACACTTGCCATGACCTCTCCTATGCTCCAGACCTAATTCTGTTTGCTGGTTTGGATTTTGCAGTCTTTATGTTTGTGAACTCCTAGTCCTGCAATTCACCTGTGTAAGCTACTTATAGTATACACCACTCCCTAGCTTCACACCCTAGCTTCTCTCTCAAACAGCTCTCAGCATCAGCAGCCTTGAGAGTTAATTTTGTCTGCCAACCCATGGCCACCCATTATCCAGCTTTTATCTGCAAGTGAGTTGAATTTTTTCATTGTCTGCTTTCAATCATTCAGTGACTGTTATTATTTGTAATGTTTGCATGTGTTCTGCCTAGTAACCTCCCTCTTCCCTGCAGGTCCAACTACTGTCATGTTAGCCAGCATAGAAAAGAAACAGAAGAAAATTGTACCCTTCTTTATGCCTCTCCAAAGAAGTAGTATTAAAAGATCAGTTCTGTGTAAATTGACCTTAATCACCACAGTATAAAATGAAACTCATACTGTAGACACTTAAAATGGGTGTACACCCTTTTATTTACTATTGATATTGTCATTTAAAGGTTCAGGTGGTTAGCGCCCACCTATCACATTAAAGGAAAGAGTGGGTCATGCACGCTTAAACATCCCCACGATCTTCTAGATATATGGATATTTATATTTGAGTATATTCCATACTAATCGTGTTTATAACGGGTCTCTGATATATTTAGTATCACCACAAGTGTGAAGACCCAGAAATTCAATCCCTAGTGTTTACTCCTCTTTCTATAATTTTACTTCTCTTATGTCCAACTTATATTTGTATAGGACTAGAAATGATGGTCTTTTTATTAAATAATCACAATTGCTTCTACAATTATGTCACTTTAAATCAGTGTTATTAATATGTTATACCTCGCTCAGTGTATGTAGCCAAAAGGTAGTTCTTGCAGCTATTCTGACTACACACACATATATATATATAACTATTTGAATTCTATTAAAATGCTATTTTTGTGCTCTCCAAGAACCTGTATATTTTCTATGTATTTTGGAAGGTAGTTCCCTGTATACTCAGGTAATAGCATTAATTAGGGAAGGTACATATCTCCCTTATTCCCCTCACAATGGTTTTGATCACAGTGGGATAATTTAGTATCACTGTTTTTAAATTACATTTTACTAAATACATGCTCACTTGGATTTGAACCAGACAGGGACCTGCCTAAATCTGTGTTGCATTGAAGTGGCAGGCAAGCTTATCTTGGTTGTTGCCAAAAACATGTAACTAAAAGCCAGTGTTTATTTCTAGTAAGTCACATTTTTTTGTTAAAGGTCAGGATTTGATGCACAGACGTCCATTTGTTTACTTTGTATATGTAGCAAGATGTAGTTCTTGCAGCTCTCCTGAAATGGATTGAAGCAAGGTTGAAGAAATCAAGAACTGACCCCTTCCTTGAGGTCTTAAAGCCATCCAAAGATTCAGTGGCTTTGCAAACTACTGTTTCATTAGGGACGTTTTCCATGGTTGTGGCCCCTATTACTAAAAATGACCTGAAAAGGTGTGGACCACCAGCATTGGTCCCCAGATGCATTTGCAGCTTTTGATTTGCTGAAAGCCTCCTTCTTCTCAGCACCTATCCTTCTGCATCCAGATCTCCTAAGGCCCTATGTTATAGAAGTGAATTCTTCGGAAATAGCAGCCGGAGCAGTCCTTCCCAGAGGTCTACCCACACTGGCAGATCCTAACCTTGTACCTTCTTTTCAAAGAAGTTCTCTCCTACAGAGAGAAATTAGGATGTAGGTAACTGAGAGCTTCTTGCTGTCGAGACAGTTTTAGAAGAATGGCAATACCTGCGAGGGTGCTGTTAGACCCATAACAAATGTAATGGATCACCATAACCTTTGAATATCAAGGAAAGAGCAAAAGATTAAATGTATGTCAAGCTCATTGGGCTTTGTTCTTTAGCCTGTTCAACCTACTATTGTTTACAACCGGGTCCCAAGAATTCTAAGGCTGACACCCTCTCCCAGCAGTTTGAGGAAACTTCTGATGTCTTGAGTTCAGATGAACCATCATACCTTCCTCCCAAATAATTGCCTTACTATCTTCTTCCCTCCTTCAAAAGCTCTCAGCTTCCCAGCATTGTTCGTGCTTCTTCCTTACAACCCAAGATCCTACACTGAGATCACCACTCTGTAGTAGCTGGGCATCCCGGAGTCAAACATACCTTTGACATTCTTGCTCACAAAGTTTGGTGTACTAAGCTCAAAACTGATGTTGAAGACATTGTGTCATCCTGCCCTGTTTGTGCCTAAACCAAGATACCTCAAGCTAAACCAGTAGGTCTTCTTCAGTCACCTCCTAGACCAGCTCTACCCTGTTCCAATATAGTGATGGAATTCATTGTTGATCTCCCTCCTTCCAAAGGTACGGATTATGGTGGACCTCTTTTCTAAACAGGATCACTTTGTGCCTCTTCCTAGGTTGCTTACTTCTGAAAATCTGGCTGACATGTTTGTGGAAGAAATCACCTACAGAGAGTGCCCGAGGAAATTTTGTTTCTTACAGAGGCTCTCAGTTTGTATCAAGATTCTGGAGGAACTTTTGTAAAAGACTTGGAATTGATTTGCACTTTTCAGCTGCCTACCACCCTTAGTCTAATGATCACACAGAGAGATTAAACCAGAATCTTGAACAGTTTCTTGGGTGCTACTGTAATGAATAACAGAAAAACTGGACTGACTTACTCCCCTGGCAGAGTTTTCCTATAACTTCTTGTTGCAAGATTTCCTTGAATCCTCTCCTTTCTTTTTTGCCTTGGTTTATAATCCCTGCACTTTCATCCTTGAGAGTCTACTGGAGCGCCTGTTGCTGATGTTCTTGCTGCCTCGCTTGTAGACCTTTGGTAGGGTATCCACTCCACCCTTCTAGGGTAGGGCAAATTGCAAAACCATATTATGCACCTGGAGACATAGTCTCCAGAACATCAAGCTCCTCCAAACTTCTAATATGCTTGGCCTTCACTACATAGGACCTTTCAAGATACTCCAACGCATCAACCAGGTGACTTACAAGTTGGAAATTCCTCCAAACCTTAAGATCTCTCCTACTTTCCATGTCTTTTTGCTCAAGCCCTGCAAACGTATCAGATTTGTTCACGCTGCACCTCCTACTGTGTCTGTAGATGGACATGAGGAATTTGTTATTGATAAGATCCTGGATTCATGCTTCTCTAAAGGTACCCTTCAGTATCGTTTGACCTAGAAGGGTTATGGCCCCTAGGAGCATTCCTGGGTTCTGGCTTCTGCCTTGAAGATTTAATCAGGAATTTCTGGGTTTGGTGTAAAAATCCGGTCCCAAAAGTCCTCCTCTGCTGTTACCTGCAGATCTGCCTGCTTACCAGGGTACACCAGCTCCATTCACTCCAGCTCTGCTATTACCTGTTTTTCAGTTTGTTTCCAGAATGCACCGGTTGAGGCCTATATCAAGCAGCCTTACAGGCACTTATGTGCCCTTTTATAGTATTTTCTAACTAGATTTCCAGTTCTGAGATTCCTGTTTCTGGTGTATGACCTTGGCTTGGAATTCTGACCATGCTTGTTTGTTTGCTGCCTGTCCTGACTTATCCTTCACTCCAGATCTGATTCTTTTTGCTGATTTGGATCCTGCAACCTTGTTTGTGTGTGCACTATGCATCACCAGGGTTGGGAAAAACCTGCACAGTACTGGTGAGGAAAAAGGAACTTAGTGGACTAGCACAGCAGGTGAAGCTACTGAACAAGGTCCTCATTTTCACATGCTGACAAGAAATGGGTACAGAAGAATTCATAATTTATCTGCATCATTGCACTTCCTGACCTACTCTGCCTGTCCTAATGGTCCTTGAATGAAACTACCATACAAATCAAACTACCCTGCTTCCACTATACTGTTCTCTTAATCCCTAGCCCTAGTTAAGTCCCCACTGCTCTAATCCCTCTTTTCTCTGGGCTTCAATGATCAGGCAGATATATGATTCAGATGTCAGAAAACTGAACTGTAAAGCTGCTAATGGTTTCCTCATCCCCCAAAATGACTGATAAAAACTGGTTTGTGGCTGTTCGGTGCGGCCCCTGGCTTGTTCTAGGACCCTGACATGTACTAGGGAAAAGTGGTCCAAATCTGGACCAAACACACTATACAATAGAGAAAAAAATATCATTAAAATACCATTGATTTAACCAGTCAACTACTAAGCTTTTGAAACCCCCAATGTTTTCAGACTTTTATTGCAGTTTACAGTCAAATGGCAATCTTGGTGCTTTTCTGTGAACAACCCAATCAGCAGGCCTTGCACTTTGATTAGTAAACATCCCCCTAATATAACCAACATTTTTACTAAGAATGCAAAACGTTTCTTTTTTTTTAACCCTTTGTGTGGCAGAGGGATATGTAATACATTGCTTTGCAGTGTGTTGCGTACCCCTCTGGCACTTAACGGATTCATTCCTGTAAAGTGAATGGCAAACATCTATCCTCGTGTATTTTTTCTATGTAGTAGGGTTCTAAGTATTAATTCTCATTTCTGAAACACCAAAATGCATGTTTTTATGCATATATCTTCTTATAGAAATCTGTCATTGAAAAAGATGCTTTTTTCCATTTTGCAGCATACTGCATTTCAGGCACAAAATATTAAGAAATAAACCATGCAACTCTACTTGATATATATTTTCTTTAAAAATACACAACACTTTTCGGGACTGGATATTTGCATTTCTACCACAAGGCTGGTTTGCTATGAAAGTCACCAGAAGATGGCACTATGAAAAATAAATAAATAAATGTACATAAATAAATTAACACTCTTTCAAATATACAGAAATACCAGAAAGACATAAAATATCATATTATGATAGGTAACTGGAGGGCTCTAGAGTAAACTGGTTACCCAAATAGTATGAGTTGGCATACTGTAGGGTTGCCAGGACCACAATACTGCACAGACCACAAAAGAGGTGTAACTAGAAGCCACCAGGCCCTGGTGCAGAAACTGCCATGGGTCCCCCCGACCACATTGCTCCCCCCCTTGCCCCCAGTCTCCACATTTCCCCCATTGCCCCCAATCTTCACCCGTGTCCATCTCCTACCTCCCTGGTGGTCTAGTGCTATGGCATGAGAGGTCTGTGCCTCCTTCGGCATAGACCTCTATAAAGCTGGAGCTCCTGCATGGTTCTCAGTAATGCAGAGCGCTGGGAGATGATGTCCCTGAGCAGGTATAGGTTAAAATTCATACAGACTCAAACATTGTATCTGAGCGCCTAATATAAATCACAATTCTACAAATTCGCCTATATATATCTTAAGGGAAGTGCTCGGTTAGAATCACAGGGGAAAAATTCCAAGACTCTATATGAACAATATAAAAGATCAATGTCTCCCAATATGTATACTTATTCATAAAAATAATGTTATATATATTTCCATCGTAAGTATGTATATCTAAAAAACTAATATCTAACCCCCTTACTGTTGTAACCAAAAAAATAAATCAACAAATATTACAAAATTAAATAATAATCTAATATCCACGGAGTCCGTCCCTTCACCACCTTACTTAAAGTGACCGTATACTGAGTAACACCACTGATACTAAATATCTGTGGATGGAGTAAACCAATGGTCTCACCCGTCCCTTAAAACAAAGGTATCGAATGACACTATATTTAAATTATAAAATGGTTATCTCCATTACACTTAGTATTCATTATACAGCATAAATCACTTATAAACTCTAACCCTCAAAAACATAATAGATAAAGTAGTGTCTGTGTCACCCGATCATCCAGGAAACCCTCCAATCCAACATCCACATAACAGAATATAAAAGTGTGCTGGAAGGCACCGCGGACAAGCGGATGGAACAGACTATTCACCCCACTCTTCCATAAAAACAAAACTTACTTTAAAGAGAACAATATGTCAAGTATCTAACTCTCACGATTTAATGTAAAAATACGTATAATAAAATATACAAATATTGCAAATATCTATTTAATTAAAAACACCCATTCAAACCAGATCCATTAAAATCCTTGTAATCCAATCTATGTCGTTACAACTTGCACTGTTTTAGTAAGTTTTCCAGATCCAAGGTTTATGCACAGTTAATGAGATATAGAGGAAATCCACTATTATTGTTGATATCCAATGCTTTGCCAAGACTATTGGGCAAATGGGATTTATATGCTATTGTTCTCTCTAGCACACACAATACCCAGGATCATTGCCTGTGTGTTTTTTTTACATCAAACAGATATAGTCCACTCACCACCGCCGTCTTCACTTGGACTTATAAGCTAATATCGCCAAATGTTAAAATGTATCAGTTCTTGTAGCAATGTATTCCTTTCTTCGATCAATTGCTTGTGTTAACCTCCCATTGAGCAAAACCAATTTCTCATTACACAAAACCGTTGATTTCTATCACCTTAGCATACTTTTTTTAAGCATTTATATCCTTTTCTCACGGATCAGGAATGGGTTACTGGGTTACTAATGTGTTCAGATCCAGTAACCCATTCCTGATCCGTGAGAAAAGGATATAAATGCTTAAAAAAACGTACGCTAAGGTGATTCTCAATGGTAGAACAGCACCTTAACTTCCACTGGAGAAGGCCAACACTGTCAGCTGCTATTATTGGGCTTATCCAGGAGTGGGGGATCTTATGGGCGAGGTGGAAGGGACCAATCAAGGGCGAGTAAAGGATAAGGTAAAAGGTACCTTATTTATATCGTGGAGTTGTAACTTTACTCCCTCAAGGTACAAATACTATGTTACAAAAGCTGGATTCTATGCACCCTCCAACCATATATATATATATATATATATATATATATATATATATTCGCAATATTGGTACGGAAAAAGGAAATGAGGAAAAAGGTACCTTATTTGCATCATGGAGTGGTAACTTTACTCCCTCAGGGTGCAAATACTATTTAACAAAAGTTGGGTTGTATGCACACACACACATATATATACATATACGTTGCACTTATGGTTAATAATGACTGATTTAATGAGGGGCTTGTTGAATTTTCAGTGTTTAGCCCTTTCAGCTCCAGTGCATGCGATGCATTACAAAGCACTGTGTTACACAGCTCTACATCAGTTTGTGTGTGTTTTCTGTATGTGCACATGTTTGTGTGTACATTTGTATGCATACGCTTGTGTGCGCATGTGTGAGAGCATACACACATGTATAAATGTCAGCGTGTGTGATCAGGAGAGTGAGAGCTTGTGTGTATTTAGTATAGTGTTTTGAGTATAGTGAATTGTGTATAGCAAATTCCTTAATAGAATTGTGCGTCTTGCTTTTTGGGTTAACCAGTTTGCCTATTGCATATAGTGTATAGCATATTGTGTTTTGCTTGCTGAGTATAGGAGCTTTCCTATTGCATATACAGTGGATATAAAAAGTCTACATACCCCTGTTAAGATGCCAGGTTCTTGTGATGTTAAAGAATGAGTCAAAGATAAATCATGTCAGAACATTTTCCACCTTTAATGTGACCTATAGCATGAACAATTCAATTGCAAAACAAACTGAAATCGTTGAGGGGGAAAAATAAAAAACTCACAATAACCTAGTTGCATAGATGTTTTAGTAGGATTTTCCTGACATTTGCTTAGTTGCATCTCAGAGAAAAAGCCATGGTCCTCAGAGAGCTTCCAAAGCATCAGAGGGATCTAATTGTTGAAAGATATCAATCAGGAGAAGGGTACAAAAGAATTTCCAAAGCATTAGCTATACCATGGAACACAGTGAAGACAGTAATCATCAAGTGGAGAAAATTTTGCACAACAGATGCATTACCAAGAACTGGACATCCCTCCAAAATTGCTAAGAATACGAGAAGAAAACTGGTCAGGGAGGCTTCCAAGAGGCCTACTGCAACATTAAAGGAACTGCAGGAATTTCTGGCAAGTACTGGCTGTGTGCTACATGTGACAACAATCTCCAGTATTCTTCAAATGAATGGGCTATGGGTAGGGGTGGCAAGACAGAAGCCTTTTCTTATAAAGAAAAACATCCAAGCCCGGCTTAAGTTTGCAATAACAAACATCAAGTCCCCCAAAAGCACGTGGGAAAACGTATTATGGTCTGATGAAACCAAGGTTGAACTTTTTGGCCATAATTCCAAAAGGTATGTTTGGCACAAAAACAACACTGTACATCACCCAAATAACACCATACCCACAGTGAAGCATGGTGGTGGCAGCATCATGCTTTGGGGCTGTTTTTCCTCAGCTGGAACCGGGACCTTAGTCAGGGTGGAGGGAATTATGAACAGTTCCAAATTACCAGGCAATTTTGGCACAAAACCTTCAGGCGTCTGTTAGAAAGCTGAAGATGAAGAGGAAGTTCACCTTTCAGCACAACAACGACCCAAAGCACACATCCAAATCCACAAAAGCATGGCTTCACCAGAAGAAGATTAACATTTTGGAATGGCCCAGCCAGAGCCCAGACCTGAATCCAATTAAACATCTGTGGGTTGATCTGAAGAGGGCTGTGCACAGGAGATGTCCTCGCAATCTGACAGATTTGGAGCAATTTTTCAAAGAAGAGTAGGCAAATATTGCCACGTCAAGATGTGCTATGCTAATTAACGCCTACCCAAAAAGACTGATTGCTGTAATAAAATCAAAGTATTAGTTTAAGGGTGTGCACACCTATGCAACCAGGTTATTGTGAGTTTTGTATTTTTTATTTTTCCCCCTCAACGATTTTAGTTTGTTTTGCAATTAAATTGTTCACATTATAGGTCACATTAAAGGTGGAAAAAGTTCTGACATGATTTATCTCATTCTTTAACATCACATTAACATAGAGTATAGCATTTAACGTATAGAGTATTGTGTATAGTGTTTGGTGTATTGCTTATTGCGTCTGTAGTACAACGTATTGTGTTTGACATATTGTATAGTGCTTTTTCCTCTGATGGAGTGATCAGCAGATCATGAAACATGTCAGCAGATTTGTGATTCTTATACAATTCTTTGTTTCAACCCCTTATGGACCGGCCGCGGATGCACATGTTGGTCATTTAAGAACCACAGAGCTTTTTTTTTTTTTTTTTTTTATTGAATCCGATTCTGGACTCCCCGAACGGCGCACAGCCACACGTGGAGCCCATAATTCCATGATGGTCCTGGTACTTCATCGGTCCTTAAAGCAAATCCAGCCATGACGTACCAGGACCGTCAAGGGTCCTTAAGGGGTTAAACTTTTTTAATATTCGCTGGTCCTCTTTGCATCTGTTTATCCCTCTTGACTGTTTTGTATTATGATGGATTTTACCCTTGGAGTGCCGTAGCCGAACAAGCTGTCCATTTGTGGGGAGGGCTGGCAACATTTCCCCGCTGGCTCAAACACCATCGATACGGGCTGGTGGGAAATCCACCACGTAAGTTTTATCATACATTTACATCTGAGACGTATATTTCACTTTGATATACTAGTGTGTAATCTATTTGTTTGGGTTCTCCTCTTTTGTGTATTTTCATGTTGTTTTCCAGCATTCCTGTAAACGTGTTGTGAAGGAGTGATCGAGCATACATCTGTGTGGAGGCTGTTACAACATCCTCCACAAATATGTTTGCTACTTAATATACAATAGTAGCCAAAGAGGATTGTGAGTAATATTCTTCCCTCTGGATATTTAATTTTGTTTCTTAAGTGACACGCTATGTTATTCTCCCCCTTTTGTCTTTTGGTATAGGGTTTGGCATTTGGTGAGAGTGTATAGCTTTTGGCGTATTGCAATTGGTGAATTGCGTATAGTGTTTAGCATCTTGTGCATAGCGTTTGGCGAATAGCATTTGATAAATTGCATATAGCTTATAGCACTTGGCTATAGCTTTTGGTGTATTGCGTATATATCGTTTGACGTATAGCATTTGGTGAATAGCGCTTTGCATATTCCATTTGGTGTTTGGAGTTTTGCATTTGGCATTTGACGTATGGCGTATTGCGTTTGGAGTATAGAGCTTTGTGTATAGCATTTGGTGCATAACGTTTGGAGTATAATGCTGGTGTATAGCATATAACATTTGGCATGTTGCATTTTTGTTTGGCGTTTTGTGTATAGCTTTTGGCGTATAATGATTTGCGTTTGGCGTATAGCATTTGGCGTATTGCGTACATAGTTGTGCATTTTAGGTATAATGCTTGGTGTATAGTATAGTGTTTTGTGCATAGCATTTTACGTATAGTGTTGTGTGTATAGCATTGTGCAGATTGTGTTTAGCGTTTTGCATGTAGCATTTTGCATATGTATTTTGTGTGAATAGCATTGTTCAGATAGCATTTAGCACGTAGCATTTTATCTATAGCTTTGTGTGTATAACTTTTTTTGTGGATTGTGTTGCTCATATAGCATTTTGCGTTTATTGTGCGTGTGCATTGTGTGTGTGTATTGTGCGTGTGTATATATAGTGTGTGTTGTGTGTGTACATATATTGTGTGTGTGTATATATATATATATATATATATATATATATATATATGTAAAATAACAAGCAAAATGAATATCTTATAATACCTTTTTATTGGACTAACAGAATTATGGATTAGTCCAATAAAAAAGGTATTACAAGCTATTAATTTAGTTTGTTATTTTACATCTACATCACTGGACTAATATGGCTACAGTGGGCAGACAGCGGCGGTGAAGAAGCTTGTGTGTAAGAGTGTGTACTACAGAGTGGCCCCAGCATGGTCTGTCTCCAGCACCTCAGCCATGGGTAATAGCCACATCCAGCTGCTGCTTTTAAAGAGCTCCTTGAAGGGCCGCATGACCGGGCTGTTGCGGGGTGGAGTGTTGTGCTTCATGAAGGGGGAACATGAAGGATTTGGTACTGGGCCTGCCTGCCTCCGAGCTACATGAAGCAGCTGGGCTTCCTGCAGCAGAAGCACATTGTGCACCAGGAGCCGAAAGCATTGTTGTGTTGCGGATACCAGAAATGAAGGTAGACTGGAGCCGGTCCTGCCCTGTCTTTGTTGGATCAGCTCATTGTGTGCCTCAGGTTGGTGGAGGGACCCCTGGGGACTCTGTGTGTGTGTGTGTGTGGCTTGAGTGGGTGTGTAGCTTTTGTGTGTGTGGCTTGTGTGTGTGTGTGTGGCTTGTGTGTGAGTCTGTGGTGTAGGAGTGAGTGGCAGCCATTTTGTTTTTTCAGTCACTTGGATAGTGGTAGGCGGGCTGTATAGTGGGGGCAGGTCAACTCCCTGAATGATTTAAATCACTTCTCCATTGAATCACCCAATGGGAACAGTAACTCCTTACTTAAGCTGAGGTAACATAACAATATAACACACAGTGGCTCTTCAGTTGAGGCAACGCAGCAATATGCTGAGGGATCAAATAGAAAGTGGTGTTTGAGGCTTGCCCTTTGTAACATACAGCAAAGCATCTCTCTCCCTTTAAGGAGAAAGGGCGTGAATCAGGAAGCAGGAAGTGGAGGAGTGACAGTTGAAAACAAAGTTAGTGAGGTGACTGAAGAGATGAAAAGAGTTAACCCTTTGAGTGCCAGAGGGGTACGCAACGCATTGCAAAGCAATGCGTTGCGTACCTCACTGGCACTGAAAGGGTTAAATAAAAGAGTTGCTATTAAGTTTATCCCTTAGTTTGTATTTTATGGAAACATTACACCCTCGTACTGAAACAGAGTGTATGGAGGGGTACAATTATCTGTGGGAGGTGACACAGAGTGTATAGAGGGTTACAGTTATCTGTGGGAGGTTACACAGAGTGTATAGAGGGTTACAATTATCAGTGGGAGGTCACACAGTGTGTATGGAGGGTTACAATTATCTGTGGGAGGTGAAACAGTGTGTTTGTGGGGTCATGATCCTGAGTGACAGTGTGTGTGGACCAGGAGAAGTTATTGATATCCCTTACTTCAGGAGCTAGTGGCAGCTATATTTTTTTGTCAGTTGGATAGTGGTGGGTGGGCTGGAGGGGGCGGGCCAACTCCTTGTATGATAAACACACCCCCATTGAATCACCCAATGGGAGCAGTAATGTCCCCATTGAATCACCCAATGGGAGTTGTGTCTCCTAATGAGACATAAATTATGTAATGAGGCATTCTGTTCAATGTGTGTTTGTTTTCTGAGGAGACATAAATTATGTTCTGTGTGTGAGATACCATAAATTATGCAATGAGGCTTATTCTTTTATATATATACTAGCAATGTGGGACGGCGTTGCCCGTCAGGATATATAGGGAATTAATGCGCACACACGGATGCGAGACAAACACAGAGACACACACGCAAATGCACACGCATGCACTGAGATGCTTAAAGAGCGACAGTCATACCCACATACATGCAGACACATACAGTGTGATACAGACATGCAACACACACAGTGAGAAACACACAGGCACACACAGAGACACACACACACAGAAGTGAGTCATAAGGGGTTGACTTATGTGTCATTGTAATGAGTTTGTGTTTGTACTTATGCCTCCACTGTGTTATTCATTCATATAGTTGAAATGCATGTGGTAATTGCACATACTATGGTGGAAGGTGGCTCGTGCTGGCTCCCGGGATGTGAGTGACTGGCATTCATTCATGTAATTGAAATGCGTGTGGTAATTGCACATACTATGGTGGAAGGTGGATCGTGCTGGCTCCCGGGGTGTGATTACGTGTGAGTGATTGCGTTTGAGTGCGAGATTGAGTGATTGCGTGTGAGTGATTGAGTGAGTGTGTTAGTGAGTGTGTGTGTGATTGAGTAAGAATGTGTGAGTGAGAGTGTGTATGATAGTGAGAGGGTGTGAGTGATTGAGGGTGAGAGTGTGATTGAGGGTGAGAGTGTGATTGAGGGTGAGAGTGATTGAGTGTGAGTGTGATTGAGTGTGAGTGTGTGATTGTGATTGAGTGTGACTGCGAGACTAAGCGTGAGAGTGTGATTGAGTGTGAGACTGTGAGAGTGTGAGACTGTGAGTGTGATTGAGCGATTGAGAGTGAGACTGTGTGAGAGTGTGAGTGTGATTGAGTGAGACTGTGAGAGTGTGATTGAGTGAGACTGTGAGAGTGTGATTGAGTGTGTGAGTGATTGGGTGTTAGACTGAGAGAGTGAGAGAGACTGTGTGAGACAGAGTGTGAGAATGTGAGTGTGAGAGAGTGTGTGAGACGGTGAGAGTGTGTGAGACGGTGAGAGTGTGTGAGACGGTGAGAGTGTGTGAGACGGTGAGAGTGTGAGAGACTGTGAGAGTGTGAGAGACTGTGAGACTGAGAGTGTGAGAGAATGTGAGACTGAGACTGTGAGAGACTGTGAGACTGAGACTGTGAGAGACTGTGAGAGACTGTGAGAGACTGAGAGACTGTGAGAGACTGTGAGAGACTGTGAGAGACTGTGTGAGACTGTGTGAGACTGTGTGAGACAGACTGTGAGAGAGACTGTGAGAGAGACTGTGAGAGAGACTGTGAGAGAGACTGTGTGTGTGAGACTGCGAGAGTGTGAGACTGCGAGAGTGTGAGACTGCGAGAGTGTGAGACTGCGAGAGTGTGAGAGCGTGTGAGACTGAGAGAGTGCGAGACTAAGAAAGTGCGAGTGTGTGAGACTGAGAAAGTGCGAATGAGTGAGACTGAGAAAGTGCGAATGAGTGAGACTGAGAAAGTGCGAATGAGTGAGACTGAGAAAGTGCGAATGAGTGAGACTGAGAGTGCGAATGAGTGAGACTGAGAAAGTGCGAATGAGTGAGACAGTGTGAGAGTGAGAGATTGTGAAAGTGAGAGATTGTGAAAGTGAGAGAGAGAGAGTGTGAGAGCGTGTGAGACTGAGAGTGTGAATGAGTGAGAGACTGTGAGAGTGAGAGAGAGAGAGACTGTGAGAGTGAGAGAGAGAGAGACTGTGAAAGTGAGAGTGTGAGACTGTGAGAGAGTGTGAGACTGTGAGAGTGTGAGAGACTGAGAGCGTGTGAGACTGAGAGCGTGTGTATGTGTGAGAGTGTGTGTATGTGTGAGAGTGTGTGTGTGTGAGAGAGACTGTGAGAGAGACTGTGAGAGAGACTGTGAGAGAGACTGTGAGAGAGACTGTGTGAGAGACTGTGTGAGAGACTGTGTGTGAGACTGTGTGTGTGAGTGTGTGAGAGTGAGACAGTGAGACTGTGTGAGAGTGAGACTGTGTGAGAGTGAGACTGTGTGAGAGTGAGACTGTGTGAGAGTGAGAGAGAGAGACTGTGAGAGTGAGAGAGAGACTGTGAGAGTGAGAGAGAGACTGTGAGAGTGAGAGACTGTGAGAGTGAGAGAGAGAGACTATGAGAGAGAGAGAGACTGTGAGAGTGTGAGAGTGTGAGAGTGTGAGACACTGAGACTGTGAGACACTGAGACTGTGAGACTGTGAGACACTGAGACTGTGAGACACTGAGACTGTGAGACACTGAGACTGTGAGACTGAGACTGTGAGACTGAGACTGTGAGACTGAGACTGTGAGACTGAGAGTGTAAGAGACTGTGAGAGTGTAAGAGACTGTGAGAGTGTAAGAGACTGTGAGAGTGTGAGAGACTGTGAGAGTGTGAGAGACTGCTAGAGAGACTGTGTGAGACTGTGAGAGTGTGGGACTGTGAGAGTGTGGGACTGTGAGAGTGTGGGACTGAGAGTGTGTGGGACTGAGAGTGTGTGGGACTGAGAGTGTGTGGGACTGAGAGTGTGAGGGACTGAGAGTGTGAGGGACTGAGAGTGTGTGAGGGACTGAGAGAGTGTGAGGGACTGAGAGAGTGTGAGGGACTGTGAGAGTGTGAGGGACTGTGTGAGACTGCGAGAGAGACTGTGTGAGACTGTGAGAGAGACTGTGAGAGACTGTGAGAGAGACTGTGAGAGACTGTGAGACTGAGAGTGTGAGACTGTGTGAGACTGAGAGTGTGAGACTGAGAGTGTGAGACTGAGAGTGTGAGACTGAGAGTGTGAGACTGAGAGTGTGAGACAGAGTGTGAGACTGAGAGTGTGAGACTGAGAGTGTGAGACTGAGAGTGTGAGACTGTGTGAGAGTGTGAGACTGTGTGAGAGTGTGAGACTGTGTGAGAGTGTGAGACTGAGACTGTGGGAGAGTGTGAGACTGAGACTGTGTGCGACTGTGAGACTGCGACTGTGTGAGAGACTGTGTGAGAGTGTGAGACAGAATGTGTGCTTTGCAATGCGTTGCTTACCCCTCTGGCACTCAAAGGGTTAAGTTGAGCTAACATAGCAATATAACACACGGTGGCTCTTCAGTTGAGGCAATGTAGCAATATGCTGAGTTATCAAATAGAAAGTGGTGTTTGAGGCTTGCCCTCTGTAACATACAGCAAAGTATCTCTCTCCCTTTAAGGAGAAAGGGTGGGAAGCAGGAAGCAGGAAGTGGAGGAGTGACAGTTGAGACTGTGAGGTGACTGAAGAGATGATGAGTTAAATAAGAGTTGCTATTAAGTTTGTATTTTATGGGAACATTACACCCTCATACTGAAACAGAGTGTATGGAGGGTTACAGTTATCTGTGGGAGGTGAAACAGTGTGTTTGTGGGGTCATGATCCTGAGTGAGTGTGTGCGTGGACCGGGAGAAGATACTGATATCCCTACCTCAGGAGCGAGTGGCAGTTATATTTTTTTTTTTTTTGTCAGTTGGATACTGGTGGACGGGCTGGAGGGGGCGGGCCAACTCCCTGTATGATAAACACGCCCCCATTGAATCACCCAATGAGAGCAGTGAAGTCCCCATTCAATCACCCAATAGGAGTTGTGTCTCCTAATGAGACATAAATTATGTAATTAGACATTCTGTTCAATGCGAGTTTCTTTTCTGAGGAGACATAAATTATGTTCTGTGTGTGGGGTACCATAAATTATGCAATGAGGCTTATTCTTTTATATATATAGATATATATATATATATATATATATATATATATATATATATATCTAGTGTGTTGGTCCATCATGGTTGGACCAATAGGACAGGCAGTATGGAGGAGATTTAAATAATTACTCCTTACTGCCCCCCCCTTGGTGTGTTTGCCAGGCACACAGAAGTCTTTTATATATACTATATTTCAAATTGAAGTCTAATAGGGAATGAATATTGTATCAAATGGATGGATGTATTACTGCAATTAGATTTAATAGCATTGTAACAATATCAATACACAACAAATAAAAGATGTAAAAAACAGAAACAGAATTGTAAGAAAAACGGAATATAAGGATATTATAGAATGAAAACATAAGTGAAATTAAAGGGATAGTAATACTTTGTTTTATCTTTATTTTATTTTGTAGGCAATAAAAAAACATGAAGAACGATATAAGTCTTATCTCGCAAACCTTTATGGCTTGAGAGATATTCACAAGCAAATTTTCCCCTCTTGCCCCTTTTACCTAGTGTAAGCCATCTCTTCTCAGATGTGGAATGCAGTCCATAGACCAGACAGATAACAGCAAGGGGCAATCTTCTTCCTGTGAGAACAATGAAAGCTCTGCCCCTCTTGACAAGTTTTTCAGGTTTTTCCCTTATCTTAATTGAAGATTGTCCCTCTCTGCAGTCTACCTGGGCACCTCCCTTGTGCACTGGTTGAGCAGTGTTACATCAGTAAAAGGGGCGGGAGGGGGATACTTTGTCATTGAATTACTCCTGAACTACAACTCGGACAGAATTGAAATAACACTCTCCAAAGTCCAAATACTATGATGATTAATTAGAGCTGCTTTTGTTATGAAACATTGCTATCCCTTTAAGCTATTGGTCAACATGACCACATTCTATAGGGTAGAAGAGTGGGGAATAACAAAATAAATAATGCAAAATTATGGATAATAATTGATAATAAAGGCAAAACACCAATGCTAATAATAGAAAAGTAATGAAAACATTTGCATATGGATGCAGAGAGTAAAAAAAAAAATGAATGAATAGCATACAAATCACCTTTTTATTTTGTATTTATTTGCAATATCTTTTTGCTAAACATTTTTTATTGTGAATCTGGTGGGAGAGCAATTGTTGTTTGTGGATTTACCTGAGCAGAGATGGGTTTATAAACTCTTATGTTGTATTGGTTGAATAGAGGCATATGCCCCTTTTCAGCCATCATCAAATGTAAGTGTATTTTCACTTATTTGTCTTTATTTTTTATTATTGCTTGATAAGGCACAACTGTGCGCCCTCTCTGTTTTTGTTTTCTCTTGTGCTAGAAATCATATAAAATAAAGAACTTAATGAACTAAATGGAAACATATTCAGTGATACAAAAGCAAAGGGTAGTGAAATAAAAATAAAACCAAATATAAAAATATACCAGTAGTAATTTCCATAAAAAAGACATAAAATCAAAATCTATGTTGAGTCCTTCAGGATCCATAGGTTTTAATTCAAAGGTCCAACAGGAATCTCTGTTTCAGTTTTCTTGTCTAATGTCAGTAATATTTATACCTTTATGCTGATACTTGTGGTTAATCTTGCAATGTGTAGACAGGCTGTGTGATCCCAATCCACAGGAAATATATGTTTCAACATCTTGTTCATCATTCATATCACAGAAACACAGATTTTTTTTTGCTCAGACACAACTTCCCAGTACATCCACATTTAGTGTCCACACCAGTAATGATACAAACAACCCTAGTATCTCAGTTCATAACATATGTATCTGTTAGAGTCCAAGTGACATGTGGGACAAGGTCTTGGTCATGTGTACCTGCATGGCCAGGCCTGTGTCACACATGTGGCTGGAGTTTCACCTCCCTCCCCCACCCCACACCCTGTTAATTTTGTTTGATTTATTTTTATGCAGCCCTCAGTCATCAGTGCTCCTAATGCCCCCCCAGCATTGATCTCCCAGCCAGGAGTACTGTGATATCAATGCAAGCAACGATAAAAAGTAGCGTGCTTACCTGCTTTCACTCCTAATCAAACTTCTGACTAGGACTGAGAGGGATCGGAGAAAGCCTCCTACATCCTTGGTTAGATGATCCTTGCTTTTCAATGCATTGGACACCCCTGTGGCATGCACACTGCATGCTTCCAATACCTCATGGAACTCAGGTGCTCACAACTCTATCCCTCTAGCTTGGTTCCACAGCCCACCGGCTGTCACATCCCCACAAGCAGTCTGAATCCCCAAGCTGGTTCCACTGCCCACTGGTAGCCACAGAGCTCCACATATGGTGTTTGATTTCAGCTTGATTCTCCACTGTCTGACCCCTCAGCCTTGTGCCACTGCATAGTGATAGTAAGGGACACACACACTTTCCAACTCCCCCATAACTCCTTCATATATACTGCCTGATTATGCCAGCCTGGTTGTACTGCCCACTGGTAATCAGAGATTTCCACATACAATGCCTGATCCCTCCCTACCCCAGCCTTCTTCAACTGGTAGCCATAGAATCAAACATATTCTGTTTGCTTCCTCATCCTTGTTCCACTGTTATAATATGTCAGTTCATACCAATGGGGTACCATTTTACTTAGGATGGCAAAAAGTACTGAATACACTAGGAAATCCCATGGTGTTGAACCATTTCAGTATCTTTGATGATACAATGTGTAAAAAAATATGTTTTTTTCTCTAGCACCAATTTCTAGAAACAGTTGTTCGCATTAACCTTGGGGTAGAAAGACAAGCGACCTTTCATTTGATGTGGCAAATTTTCCAAAATGGTAGCTTTATCAAACCTTTCTTAATTTTTCTCTTTGCTATCATTTTGGTACAGGCAGTTCATATTTGAAACATGTATGAAAAATGTAATATTGTAGTTGGTGTAGTCTGTGCTTCTGGTACCCCTACATTATGTCAACACATGCCAACATGGTGTATTTTTTTCTTAGAAGAGTAGTACCTAATGATTACAGTCAGAAGTCCCTTGTATTTCAAAGCTTCATGTAATCATTGAAGGAGAGAAATGCAAAACATCTCTATTATTTTTTTATAGTGTCCCCTTCTAGAAACATTTGTGCACACCTCCTAGAGGTAAAAAGAGAAGTTACCTCTCATTTCATGAGTGAATGTCTTTATCTTTAAATAACACATTATGTTTAAATAACACAGATCCTCACAATGGGATTCGGGAGGCAAATGCAAGCATGCCACCCAATGTGCAGGTATTCCAAATGCCTTGGGAGGGGGGCCAGTAGAGGGAAGGGACGGTGGGAGCATATTGAGGTGAAAGGAGGGAGGAGGGGAGCAGACATGAGGATACATTTTTTATTCTTTCTTGCACTTTGCATAAGGTAAAACAGGTCAAAATTGTGAGTATTATATGTGAGATTTTACAGTAGTTTCTGCTTTTGGCATCATTTTATTATGTCAACTCATACCAACAGGGTGTCATTTTTCTTGGAAGAGTTGTAACTAATCCTTACAGTCAGAAATTACATGTTTTTCAAAGCTACCTGTATCTTTGAAGAGGTAGAAATGTAAAATAGCTCTACTTTTTCCTATCTTACTATCTTCTGGAAACATTTGTGCACACCAGCCTAGGGGTAAAAAGGCAAATGATTCCCCTTTTCATCTAGGCGAATGTCTACTTTCAAAATGGTGTACTTCACTTACCATTCCTACATATCTGTAATGGTTATGACCATTTTAGTGCAAGACGATAATTTCAAAAAATAGTGTTCCTGGCACACCCATATGGGGTACCTTTTTTTTCAAGATGGTAACAGGTACTGAATACAGTAGGAACTTACATGTTTTTAAAAAGATTTTATTATCTTTGAAGTCATAGAAATGTAAAAAAAAAAAAACATGTATTTTTTTCTATAGCGCCACCTTATGATATATTTGTGTACTCCAACGTAGGGGTAAAAAGGCAAGTGACTCCTCAATTTATGTGGGTGAATATATTTCCAAAATGATATACCTTGCACACCTTTCCTTCATATTTCAAATAGTTATGACCATTTTAGTACATGCAGCCATTTTCAAAGAAGTAAAACAGGTTGGTCTAAATACAGAATGCCATCTCATACCAATGTGGTGCCATGTTTCTCATAAGAAAAGTATCTAATGAATACAATAGGTAACTCCATTGTTTTCAAAGATTTCAGTACATTTAAAAGGGTGGAAATGTAAAAAATGGCTATTTTCTGGAAACATTGGTATACACCAAACTTGAGGTAAAAAGGCAAGTGACCGCCTTATTTGACGAAGTAGCTGTCTTCTTTTCAAAATGGTATGCTTTGTCTACCTTTCCTTTGTTTCTGTTGTTCTTTTTTTTGTTTTAATGCAGGTCATATTTTACAAGTCATTAAAAAATAAAGAAAAATGAGAGGAGTAGTTGGTGTAGTTTTGAAAGATTTCAGTACATTTGCAACACCTTTTCTTTGTGCAGTTGTTACACCCATTTGTGTGTAGGCAAGTCATGTTTGAAAAACTGTAAGAAAAATGAGAACTTGTGGATGGTGTTGTTCTATGCTTCTTGCCCCTCTGACAGTATATTAACTCATACTAATAGGGAGATATTTTTATTTGAAGAGACGTGGCTAATGAACACAGAACAAAATGTCATAGTTTTCAAGGATTTCGGTATATACTTGAAAGGGTGTAAATGTAAAAAAAAGTTTGTTTTTTAATGCCGCATTCTGGAAGAATTTGTGAACAACAGGCTAGCAGGCTAGGTTTTAGAAAGACAAGTGACCCCTCATTTAATACAATAGGTTGTCTTCTTTCCAAAATGGTATGCTCTATCTACCTTTTCTTAATTTCTCTAGTTGTTATAACCATCTTAGTACAGGCAGGTTGTGTTTGAAACATAAGAAAAAATGAGATGTGGTAGATGTTGTAGTTGAGTGATTCTGGACCCCCTACAACTCATACTAGGCTGACCATACCTCACCTTTAAAAAGGGACACAAAGAAAATAGGCATATTTCAGGAGTGCACCAAAATCAAAGTAACCCTGTAGCATGCATTTTTCATGTGTGTCCCTTTTTAAAGACGAGGTATGGTCAGCCTAACTCATACCAATTGGGTGTTTTTTTCTTGCATGAGAAGTAGCTAACGAATATAGTAGGAAATGTAATAGATTTCAGCACACTTGAAGGGTTGTAAATGTAAAAACTGCTGTTATTTTTCCTTTAGCTCCACATTCTACAAACATTTGTGCACATCAGTCTAGGGGTAGAAAGGCAAGTGACCGCTCATTTGATGCAGGGGTTATCTTTTTTCCTAAACTGTATGCTCTGTCTTCATTTATGTAGTAGTTGTTACAACCATTTTAGTGCAGGCATGTAATCTTGGAAAATGTAAATAAAATAAGAGTCTGTAGTTAGCATAGTCATCTGCTTCTGGCTTCCACTACAGTATCTCAATTCATACCAGTGGGTTGTGTAATGGACCTACGGCCTATACGGACTATTGTAGTAAAAGGAGAGACTGAACTGGCTCATGAGCATGGAGGTTTCTCCTGCCGTCTCTCTGTGTGGGCTATCTGGCCACAGTACAATACCACAGCCGGGCAGCCAGTGATTGGTTGACGCTTCTCGGATATTTTTGCATAGGATCTGGCTTTGTTTGACGGGTAGGTGGCCTGCTGATTGAGCACCGCTTGTCCCATCTTGTCGCACTGGTTCCCATTTTACTGGGGATTGGAGCAATAAGATTGAATTATGCTTTAGGTCCTGAATAACAGAATCAAAATGTATGATGCACCCACTTGATTGTTAACCACATATTTGTCCTTGTTGCGCTGATACCCATTGGCTACAAAGTGGCAAGATTAAATTATATTTTCTTTGTTCTTTTGTTCTCCTGGATTATAAATGTTCCTCTGTGTCCCAAATAAAGTGTTCTTGGACTGCAGTGACTTTTGTGGCATGGTTTATTCCAGGAATGGTCTAAAATGTCCCCTTTGATACCCATTCCCTGGATATCTGTTATTTTGGGTTGGTACGGCTACCCCTCTGTAGCCACATTACTGAGAGGAAAAACTGGGACGACTGCCAGGGGCTATGCGGGCCACCTGGTTTCCATTACAAGGTGATATTTTTATCATAAGAGCAGTAGCTAAAGCACACAGGTGAAATTTCCCTAGTTTGTAAATAAATTCCTTTTTTTGTTTTTATCACCACCTTCTGGAAATATTTGTGCATAACAGGCTAGGGGTAGAAAGAAAAGTGACCACTCACTGAATGCACTGGGATATCTCCTTTCTGGAAATATATAGTTTTATATAGGTATTTGGCTGTTTTAGGGTAGTTTTACCATGTAACCAATGGAATGTGCATTTTAATTCATGAAGATGAAAATAACCTTTCGCACTTCTAGGTCTCTGCAGGCCATGCATGTTTGTAAAACTATACATACATATCTGATATTCTTGTACTTGGGGATTGGGATTTTTCAAATAAATGAAATTTTCACAACCAACATAAATCCTTTTGATATATAGTCTGTGATTTTAGCAAAATACGTTTTTACTTTTTTTCTGTATTTATGTCATTATAGCTTGTCACACAATGCACAATTTACTTCATGTGAGGCATCATGCAGAAAGCTGAATTTTGTTCTGAGAGAAACAATAAATAGTTTCCCATATATAGACAGAAAATTACCCACACTATCATACCTACAAAAACTGTGAAAATGTGTCTGGCCTCCAATCTAAGAAACAACATAATTCCCTGGTACTTAAAGGGTTTATACATTTTCTATTACCTCTTTTTATAGTCAGGATGAATGCCAATTTAAAGGAGTCAAAGCCTAAGTGCCCCATTCCAGATTACATTCTCAACAACATCATTATAATAATAATAATCTTTTAGGAGACTGCAGATTTCATATAAAACGACACAAGAATCCACACTGTCTTCAGTATCGATACCAATGAAATCATTGTCAACAATCACCAATAACACCAGTCAAAATAATGGACCCATTACCCAGTCCCAATATCCATTTAAAAAAAAAACACTCAGAGGGAATTTCAAAAGGCACAAAAAAGACCACTTTAATGAGAAGAAGATGTAGGGGAGGGAGAAACAAAAAAAAGTAAATACTGATGAATTTCATATTATATTTATTTATTTAATTAAAAAATGTTTTACCAGGAAGAAGAACACTGAGATCTCTCTCATTTTCAAGTATGTCCTGGAATGTTTACAGCAAATAGTGTATATATATATATATATATATATATATATATATATATATATATAAAACAAATCAAGATGGTGGAAAGCACTCACTCTAATGCCCAGGTGCACATTCCCCAAATGTAATGTAAAGATGAAAAGAATATGGGCAGCACCCGTGGGACTTTTCAAAATAGTTTATTGAAGTATAAGAATGGTAAACAGCAGGTTTACAGCTTTTACCATTCTTATCCTATATAATAATTCGCTAAACGTGTGTAACGACACAGTCATGCACAATAGAGACTGCTGTGTGTGCTGCAGCCATGCGAGGTAGAGACTGCCCGCGCCGCGGCTGATACAGAGCTGGACGTACTGCACATGACTGCCCAGCGACCAGCTGGCAGTGGCACTGTGGCCCGTGTAACGGGCTCTTCAACTAGTACTTCAATAAACGATTTTGAAAAGTCCCACTGGTGCTGCCCACATTCTTTTCATCTTTAATATATATATATATATATATATATATATATATATATATAAACGCTCACATATAATAAAATTGTTATATACAGATGCATATTGTTTTTCAATATAAAGAAGCAGTTATTTTTAAGGATTTTAGACTGGGAGAAGATCTGATTTTTTCAGGTAAGGTATTCCAGATTTTCAGAGCTCTGAAGGAGAAGGCAGATCGATCGGCTTCTTTCTTGTATTATGGTATACTCAGTGAAGTGTTAGCAATAGAACGGAGGTTATAGTTAGTATGGAGAGCAGGAGTGAGCATACTGCTCAGGTAGTCTGGTAGTTTTCTAGAGAAGTGGTTATGAACTATGCAAGAGAGGTGAAGGGCATATCTCGATCCGAGAGTTAGCCAATTTAGTTCTTCATACATATCACAATGATAGGTTGTGTAATTACATTGAAGGTAAAAGCGGCATAATGCGTAATACAGAGGGTCAATTTCAGCAAGATGGATTTGTGGTGCGGGAGCATATACTACATCCCCATAGTCTATGATTGGCATTATCATCTGTTGTACAATACGTCTTGTTACAGGGGATTTAAACAAGATTTGTTTCTAAACAGAGTACCTATTTTGGGATAAAGTTTTGATGTGAATTTATCAATATGTAGACCAAAAAGTGAGGTTGGGGTCAAGCAACTTACCAATATGTCATATATCATATTTGTAGGAGACCACAGTGGCCAATTTATGATTAGACTCTGTTACAATAGATAGATTGGTATTACAGAGTTTACACAGTTTATGCTTTGTACCAAATAACATTGAGACAGTTTTGTCAGTGTTTAGGTATAGTTTGTTCTTTGCTGTCCATCTTTCAGCCCTCCAGTTGTGATACGTTTGACTTTTTAGCATATATTATATATGGTCTCAGTCATCGTAAACGTTTGGATGCAGCAACCAAAATATTTTTCAAAGGTTTATCTTTTGCTCCAAAGAACTCAGTAAATGTAATATATATTGATGTGCACAAAAACATCAGATCAATCAAAGAGGTTCTAGCTATGAAGCAAAAGGGCAACCAGACCCCCACCATTTTCTACTCTATGTCAAATAATTATGCCCTTAGGAGTCACAAAATGTTAGAAAATTACATTTTATATCAGAATGTATTGGACACTAATGACAGTAGAAAAAAAAATCTACATTTAACCTAATATCTCACACAATATAAACATTATAACCAACTGGTCAATAGAGCTATTAACAAATTGTGTAAACAATATACAAACCCTTCATACAATCTTGCTAAACAGGAAGCACAAGCAGTTCAGAATAATAAAGATAATGTTTTTAGAAATGCGGATAAGTCGAGTGGGATATGTATCCAAGATACAACAGAGAGTATTACAGAGAGGCATATAGACTGCTTGATGATCCCAGAGAGTAATTAGAAACTTTGGAAAGATACAGCTATTCATTTTATCTTGGATTTGAGATCACTCCCCATAGCTGCAAAACAAACTAAAATTATCATTAAAAGAAAGAAGAATGTTACATTCTGTTTAATTAATTCCTCAATATACCCATTTTTTATCGTTTACCAAAACTCCATAAATTCCCCCAATAATCCACCAGGAGGAAGTTTTATTTCAGTGATAGATTCCCTAACCAGCCATATGTCACACTTTATGGACGAGTCCCTGCAACCTCTAGTTTACTGCCACCATATTTAAAAGACATTATTTGCCTTTTACAGCATATGCAACATTTGAGCTGGTATAAAGATATTTATGAGCCATATGTGATATTTGACATATGCATACGATTACACCATACCAGTTAGGAAAGAATGCTAAACTAGAGACCCTCAACTCACATAATACAAAGAAGAATAAGCGAGGCACTCACAGATACTTTGTAATCACCAGAACTGTTTAGGCCATAATGTGAACAGCCTGCTATAACCCCACCCCCCCAGCGTGACCCACTTCCGCCAGTCGCCTGGCCATCCAAGTGATAATGTTGCCTAGACAACCCAATTCCAACATGTAAACAATACATAATGCCAGTGGAAATGATCACATAATCCATTTAAAGATAATGATATAGTCCAAGTTCAAATGTATACATGTTACTGGTTAAGAGACATTGATTCCCCAGCAGTAAAAGTAATTTACAAAGAAAGGAAAAATATAAAAAGTTTATTAACCCCTTCACGTCCTGTGATGTACCCGGACTGTCACGCTGGTCCGGCACTTAAGGACAATTGATGGTCCTGGTACGTCACGTGCTTTTACTCACTGTGCTCCTGAAAGACCGGAGCGATCTTTTTCATTTCCTTCGTTCTACGTGCCGCCCCATGTGATCAGTCACGTGGGACAGCACCACGTCGAACTTGCCTATTTGGTCCTTAAAGGACCAGACACCCCGGGACCGCTGGTCCTTAAGGAGTTAAAAGAATAAAAAATATTATAAATATATATATTCCATACTATTTATAATCTTATGAATTACACATCAATGATTACACATAAATACTAGTGTTGAGCGAGCATGCTCGGCCGAAGCTCGGTTCGGCTCGAGCATCGCTCTGCTCGGCACATGGCGGTACTCGTACGAGTACCGCATGTGCTCGCCCGCCATGTTCGGGTCTCCTCCCCGCACGTTTCGCGGCTGCTGCGCAGCCAATAAACGTGCAGGGAGGCTCTGACATCAGTGTAATGCCAGCAGCCATGTTGGCTGCTGGCATTACACTGATTGGCTGGCCAGAACCCGTGATCGGGTGCTGTATAGCACCTGACCAGCGAGTTCGGCTCAGTCTTAGCCAGGGAGAGATGAGGATAGGAAGGGAAAGTCAGTGTAGGGAGAAGAAAAGCTATTTAAAAAAAAAGAAAGACCCAAAAGTCCTTTTTAGGACTACTGTGTGTGGGGGCAGCAGTTTATTTTGTGTGGGGGGGCAGAGATATAAAAAAAAAAATCTTCATATATTCTGTTCACTGTGCCTAGCCGCAGATTAGCAGCACATTCTGTTTAGTGTGCAAAGTTGCAGATTAGAGCACATTCTGTTCAGTGTGCAAAGTTGCAGATTAGCAGCGCATTCTTTTTAGTGTGCAAAGTTGCAGATTAGAGCACATTCTGTTTACTATGCAAAGTTTCAGAATAGGAAAACATTCTGTTAAGTGTTCAAACTGTAAAATATCAAAGTCACATATTCCATTCACTGTGCGTAGCCGCAGTTAAGAAGCAAATTCTGTTTACTGTGCAAAGTTTCAGAATAGGAAAACATTCTGTTAAGTGTTCAAACTGTAAAATATCAAAGTCACATATTCCATTCACTGTGCGTAGCCGCAGTTAAGAAGCAAATTCTGTTTACTGTGCAAAGTTTCAGAATAGGAAAACATTCTGTTAAGTGTTCAAACTGTAAAATATCAAAGTCACATATTCCATTCACTGTGCGTAGCCGCAGTTAAGAAGCAAATTCTGTGTACTGTGCAAAGTTTCAGAATAGGAAAACATTCTGTTAAGTGTTCAAACTGTAAAATATCAAAGTCACATATTCCATTCACTGTGCGTAGCCGCAGTTAAGAAGCAAATTCTGTTTACTGTGCAAAGTTTCAGAATAGGAAAACATTCTGTTAAGTGTTCAAACTGTAAAATATCAAAGTCACATATTCCATTCACTGTGCGTAGCCGCAGTTAAGAAGCAAATTCTGTTTACTGTGCAAAGTTTCAGAATAGGAAAACATTCTGTTAAGTGTTCAAACTGTAAAATATCAAAGTCACATATTCCATTCACTGTGCGTAGCCGCAGTTAAGAAGCAAATTCTGTTTACTGTGCAAAGTTTCAGAATAGGAAAACATTCTGTTAAGTGTTCAAACTGTAAAATATCAAAGTCACATATTCCATTCACTGTGCGTAGCCGCAGTTAAGAAGCAAATTCTGTTTACTGTGCAAAGTTTCAGAATAGGAAAACATTCTGTTAAGTGTTCAAACTGTAAAATATCAAAGTCACATATTCCATTCACTGTGCGTAGCCGCAGTTAAGAAGCAAATTCTGTTTACTGTGCAAAGTTTCAGAATAGGAAAACATTCTGTTAAGTGTTCAAACTGTAAAATATCAAAGTCACATATTCCATTCACTGTGCGTAGCCGCAGTTAAGAAGCAAATTCTGTTTACTGTGCAAAGTTTCAGAATAGGAGAACATTCTGTTAAGTGTTCAAACTGTAAAATATCAAAGTCACATATTCCATTCACTGTGCGTAGCCGCAGTTAAGAAGCAAATTCTGTTTACTGTGCAAAGTTTCAGAATAGGAAAACATTCTGTTAAGTGTTCAAACTGTAAAATATCAAAGTCACATATTCCATTCACTGTGCGTAGCCGCAGTTAAGAAGCAAATTCTGTTTACTGTGCAAAGTTGCAGATTTGCAGCACATATTCCGTGTAATATGAAGAAGGAGGGTAAAAAGGGACGGGGAAGTGGACGTGATCCTGATAGTTCAGGGCGCGGGTCAGGACGCGTAGAAACTGCGCCTGGTGCCAGAGCACAAGACAGAAAGACATCCACCATACCTAGCTTCATGTCTCAGTTTACAGGGCGTCGCAGGACATCACTCTCGAGGTCCGACCACTGCGAACAGGTGGTCGGTTGGATGTCAGCTGATACTGCTTCCAGTCGGTTAAGCACCACCCTGTCTTCCACCAAGTCCACTCTCAGTAGCCAAGAGTCTGGTCAACATAATCCTCACTCTGATCATCCTTCCTCCCACCATAGAGGATCTGGTCAAAGAAGTGATCCCACACTGGGATATAGTGAGGAGCTCGTCTCATCACCAATCCTTCATTTGAACCTCTCTCCAAGCACGCTTGCAGAGGAACATGACATCTTGTGCCCTGATTCACAACCTCTAGAGGGTACCCAATCACAAGAAGATGACAGAGGTGAACGGCATTTAAGGTCAAAGGAAGTGGATGATGATGATGATGAGACACAGTTGCCATTAAATCAACCACTATTACTGTCTCAAGACCTTGATGAGGAGGATGATATACAGTTGTCAATGACTGAGTATGTGGTGGGAACAAGACATGAGGAGGATGATCACAGTGAGGAAGTGGAGGAGGACTTGGTGGACGATGAGGTGACTGACCCCACCTGGGAAGGTGTAGAGCCGAGCGATGACAGCAGTCCTGAGGGTGAGCCATCTGCAGCACCGCAACAGGCTGGAAGAGGCAGTGGTGTGGCTACAGAAAGAAGGCGGACCGCACCAAACCGGCCCGCAAATGTTCCACGGAGCACCCCCTTGCGTAAATCTCCCTTGCCAAGGGGTAGGTGTTCCGCGGTATGGCGTTTTTTTAAGGAAAGTGCGGACGACAAAAGAATTGTAGTTTGCAACCTGTGCCACACCAGAATGAGCCGAGGCATGAACACTAGAAACCTCACCACCACCAGCATGATCCGACACATGGCATCCAAGCACCGTAATAAGTGGGAGGAACGCCCATCTGTGTCTGCAGGCCACACCACTGCCTCCTCTTCCCCTGTTTTCGGTGCCGGCCAATCGCCTGTCGAAGGCGCAGGCCCGCATACCTCCCGCCCTGCACCTGTACCATCTGAAGCACCATCAGCGACCACATCCACTTCCCTGTCCCAGCACAGCGTCCAAATGTCGTTACCCCAGGCATTTGAGCGCAAACGAAAATACCCAGCCACCCACCCACAGGCCATAGCACTAACCTCACACCTTTCCAAATTACTGGCCATCGAAATGCTGCCATTTAGGCTTGTGGAGACTGAGTCCTTCCGCAGCCTGATGGCAGCAGCTGTCCCTCGGTACGCAGTCCCCAGCCGCCACTACTTTTCCCGGTGTGCCGTCCCCGCCTTACACCACCATGTGTCCCGTAACATCACCCGTGCCCTGACCAACGCAGTTACTGGGAAGGTCCACTTAACGACTGACACATGGACAAGTGCTTGTGGCCAGGGACGCTACATTTCCCTGACGGCACACTGGGTGAATGTCGTGGAGGCTGGGAGCGACTCGGACCCTGGGATGGCACAGGTGCTACCCACGCCGAGGATTGCGGGCCCTACCTCCATCAGGGTTTCCGCCAGCACCTACGTTATTGGCTCCTCCTCCTCCGTTTCCACCTCCGAATTCTCTGCGCGCAGCGCCACTCACCCATCAGCCGGTAGCTGGAAGCAGTGTAGCACTGCAGTGGGGAAGCATCAACAGGCCGTGCTGAAGCTGATCTGCCTTGGGGACAAACAGCACACGGCCTCAAAGCTGTTGCAGGGGATTAGTCACCAGACCGAGCAGTGGCTCTCGCCACTCAACCTGCAACCAGGCATGGTTGTGTGTGATAATGGGCGTAACTTGGTGGCGGCTTTGGAGCTCGGCAAGCTCACACACGTACCATGCCTAGCGCATGTATTTAATTTAGTGGTTCAGCGATTTCTAAAAACCTACCCCAATGTGCATGATCTCTTGACCAAGGTGCGCCGCGTGTGTGCACATTTCCGTAAGTCATCAACAGCTTCAGCCGGCCTGTTGAAGCTGCAGCAGCGCTTACAATTGCCAGCTCACCGGCTGCTGTGTGACGTGAGCACGCGCTGGAACTCCACCTTCCACATGTTGGCCCGGCTTTGTGAGCAGCAGAGGACAGTAGTGGAGTACCAGCTGTTACACGGTCGTCGCCTCTCCGTTCAACTTCCTCTAATCAGAAGTGAGGAGTGGGAATGGATGTCAGACCTCTGTGAGGTTTTACGCAATTTTGAGGAATCGACACAGATGGTGAGCGGCGATAACGCTATTATCAGTGTAACCATCCCACTTCTGTGTCTACTGAAACGCTCGCTGCTCACAATTAAAACTGACGCTTTGCATGTGGAAGAGGTGGAAATGCGGGAGGAAGAGCTTACACAAGGTGATAGCCAGAGCACCCTCACTTCGTCTTCTCAGCGACAATTGGAGGAGGCGGAGGAGGAGGAGGAAGACACGGTTGTCTCCGCTACAGAGGGTAGCCATGGAACTTTAGTTCCATCTCTTCAGCGTGGGTGGGCAGAAGAGGAGGAAGAGGATGAGGAGATTGAGAGTCATCCTCCTGGTGAGGACAGCGAAATCTTGCCTGTTGGTACTCTGGCACACATGGCTGACTTTATGTTAGGCTGCCTTTCCCGTGACCCACGCGTTATACGCATTTTAGACAACACGGATTACTGGGTGTTCACCCTTCTGGACCCCCGCTACAAAGAGAATTTCTCATCTCTCATTCCTCCGGTGGAGAGGACAAGCAAAATGGTGCAATACCAGAAGGTTCTTGTTGAAAAATTGCTCCAAAATTTTCCACCTGACAACGCTGGCGGCAGAGTACGTGCTACCTTGGCCAACCGAGAAGGGGAGAAAAGGGGAGCACACAGCAGTTCCGACAAAGGCAGGGTAACACTCTCCAAGGTGTGGGACACCTTCATGACACCCCGCCAGCACCCTCACCCTGATGCGCAGCCTAGTGTCACAAGGAGGGAAAAGTTTTGGAAGATGGTGAAGGAGTACGTAGCAGACCGTGTCAGCGTCCTCAATGATCCCTCTGTGCCTTACAACTACTGGGTGTCCAAGCTGGACACGTGGTATAACTGGCACTCTACGCCTTGGAGGTGCTGGCCTGCCCTGCCGCCAGCGTTCTGTCTGAGCGGGTATTTAGTGCTGCTGGTGGCATCATAACAGATAAGCGTATCCGCCTTTCCACCGAAAATGCTGATAGGTTGACACTTATAAAAATGAACAAGGCCTGGATTTCCCCTGACTTCTCCACTCCACTGGAGGAAAGCCCCGGGTGAACATAAAGTCACTTTAGATATGTTATTTACAATGATGGGAATACTCTGTATTCCCATTCACCCCTTCCACCCAAAAAACAGGTATATGGTTGACTCTTAATCTTCTCATCCTCCTCCTCCTCTTCCATATACCCTGTGATATAATTTTTATATAGGGCCAGCTCACCAGCGGGCCCTGTGATATAATTTTTATATAGGGCCAGCTCACCAGCGGGCCCTGTTTGACAATTTTTGTATAGGTCAGCTCACCAGCGGGCCTTCTCATATAATGTTTTATTGGGTCAGCTCTCTAGCGGGCCCTCTCATATAATGTTTTATAGCGTCAGCTCACTAGCGGGCCTTCGCATATAATGTTTAGGATGGTCAGCTCCGCAGCAGACCCTCACCCATAATGTTTTAGATGGTCGGCTCAGCGCACGTTTCCCTCTTAATCATGGCCCCAGTTCAGAAAAATCAAGGAAATTTTTGGGAGAATTTGCCTCTGCGCACGTTTCCCTCTTAATCATGGCCTCAGTTCAGAAAAATCGAGGAAATTTTTGGGAGAATTTGCAGATGATATACAAGTAAATATACAGCAAATACTGTTTGGTAACAATTTTTCGCCTAAAGTCGTTTTTATCTTCCTCAGTCTGTAAAAATGGCGTACTACGGGCGAAAGATCGTTCCCAGCAGCGACGTTGAAGTCCAAGATGCATCCAGACATCCTCCCTATGCTGTCCCTGAACCATTTCTGTGGTGTTTCCATCATTTTCTGCCCTTTTCCTATGGACCAGGCACCCTCCCCTCATCAGAGCAGGGGGTGCCTGGTGTAATGCTCGAGTCCTCCCATTGACTTCAATGGGGCTCGGGTGCTCGGCCGAGCACTCGAGCCTCCGGGGGTGCTCGGTCAGAGCACCCGAACACCCGAGCATTGGGGTGCTCGCTCATCACTAATAAATACCTAATAAAACTACATAAAATTCAACAGGCAACAACAGATGAATCTGAATATTATACAGTAATCAGTCAGGTTCACATACAGTACAAGAATGACATACCTTTACACATACTATAAAAACCATCTAAATTATAATCTCTCATTTAGGCCTAATGGTGCAACAGTATTTCATTTGTATGTCCACCTAGCCTCTCTGCATAAGTACTTTATCCCTATTTCCCTTTCTTTTGAGAGGTGGTATGTTGTCCAACACCTGATACTTCATCTGTGAAACATGATGACCCATCTGGTTAAAATGTCTTGCAACAGAAGTAGCCTTACCAGTACGTATGTCAGATTTATGCTGTCCTATATTATCCTTTAAGGCATTGGTTGTTTTTCTAACGTAACACATGAGGCATTTAATCAAATACACAATAAAAGTGCTCATACAGGTGTAAAACTCTCTAATCTTACATTTTTGCCTGACCTAGGGTATGTAGCTGTGTCATCCATAATAACACCATTACAATGAAAGCAGGAATGGCAAGGGTACCTGCCATTAACTGCAGTAAACAAGAAGGTTTTCTTTTTTTCCCCTTCCCTTTCTGCTTTCCTGGATCTTCTATACATCACACATGGTCTCTCTCCATAAACAAATGTCATATAGTAGTGGGATCACTTTGCTGAATGTGGCAGTTTTTAAGGATAGTCTTATAACTGTTGATACGTTTTGCTCTAATCATTTGACTATATGGCAATCCTGTCTTCAAATGTCTTGGATGAAAGCTGCTAGCATGCAATAATATATTTCTATCTGTCAGCCCTCAATATGGCGAGGTTCTAAAACTATCTTGTTCCTTCAAAATTCTTCCATCCAAGAAAAATGTGGAGACAGGATCCATAGCATAAGTAAAAGAGATAGTACTCTGTTGAGAATTCAAATATTAAAAACATTTACCAAAAGCTTGCTTGCTGCCTCTCCATATCACAAATCAGTCATCAATGTATCTCCACCAAGTGGACACACATTGAGCATGTGGATGGTTGTTAAACACATATTTGCTCTCAAATTGTGACATGAACAGTTAGCATAACCAGGAGCCATTTTCAGTCACATTGTAATCCCCTGTTTCTGCTCATAAAAAATGTTTATATTGAAAGTAGTTTTAGGCAAAGTGATGCACAGAATTGTTACTACAACAGTGGTCCGCCCATTGGGCCGATCAGCTGTCTCCAAAACTTTTGTTACACATCTTATTCCCTCCTCATTGGGATTGCTGTGTATAAAGACTGAATGTCCAAAGTGCAAAAGTGCAGGTGATGGAACTTTTTATGTACTTTGGGTGTTCAGTCTTTATATATTTATTTATTTATACACACGAGTAGAAGTCAGGAGTAGCCATGGGATCAGTATTTGCCTCATCAGATAACAATATTTACATGAACCATTGGGAAGATAACATTATATTATTAAATAATCCATATAAAATGATATTATCTAGTAGAAATGTTATATAGATGATCTTATGATCACTTGGCATGGTAAATCAGGATTATGGTTCAATACAATTTATAATCAGACAGGACTGATTTCTTAGATGTAATATTATATCATCAGGATGATAAGACAGTATAAAAAATTATAGAAAGATATGATGGTAACCTACATGCCAATAGTGGTTGACATAGGAAAAACCTAAATCATATGCATCTATTGCTATGCATTATTTTATTACAATATAATAAAATTATTATTTTGTTTTAAAGAATCACTGGCATATTCTTATGCAAGACTTTGTATTAAACAAAAAATTAGGTGATAAGCCAAAGACTGTGTTTAAAGGGATAGTACTGTTTCATAATAAAATCAGCTCTAATTAATCTTCATAGTATTTGGGCCTTGGAGAGTGTTATTTCAGTTCTGTCAGAGTTGTAGTTCAAGAGTAATTGAATGATAAAGTATCCCCCTCCCGCCCCTTTTACTGATATAACACTGCTCAGCTCAGGTGCCCAGATAGATTGCAGAAAGGAACAAGGGAAAAAGCTGATAAACCTGTCAAGAGAGGTAAGGTTTTCATTGTTCTCACAGTAAGAAGATTGTCCCTTGTTATTATCTGTCTGGTCAAGGAACCAGATTCCGCATCTGAGGTGAGCAGTGTTACACTAGGTAAAAGGGGTGGGAGGGGGATACTTTATCATTCAATTACTCTTGAACTACAACTCTGATAGTATTGAAATAACACTCTCTAAGTCTCAAATACTATGAAGATTAATTGGAGCTGCTGTTTTTGTGAGACATTACTATCCCTTTAACAAAAACAATAATATTGCTAATCAAGTTGCCGCAAGTAGTAGACACAGGAAAAAAAACTGAATGTACCTAAGGTTAAATCTCAGCACCCCATGGTATGCACATATGTAGTGTGTGGTATAAATAATTGCCGTATATGTGCACGTATGTCCAAATTTAAACAGCTTAAATTTAAAAGGATAGTAATGTTTCATAATAACAGCAGCTTTAATTAATCATCATAGTATTTGGACCTTGGAGAGTGTTATTTCAATTCTGTCAGAGCTGTAGTTCAAGAGTAATTCAATGACAAAGTATCCCCCTCCCGGCCCTTTTAGTGATGTAACACTGTTCAGCCAGATCAGAAGGGAGGTGCCCAGGTAGACTGCAGAGAGGGACAATCTTCAATTAAGATAAGGGAAAAACCTGAAAAACTTGTCAAGGGGGGCAGGGCTTTCATTGTTCTCATAGGAAGAAGACTGTCCCCTTCTGTTATCTGTCTGGTCTATGGACTGGATTCCACATCTCAGAAGAGATGGCTTACACTAGGTAAAAGGGGCGGAGGGGAAAATTTGCTTGTGAATATCTCTCAAACCATAAAGGTTTGAGAGATAATACTTATATCGTTCTTTGTGTTTTTTTTAATGCCTACAAAATAAAATAAAGATAAAACTAAGTATTACTATCCCTTTAAATCTACCATGACAGACAAACAATGCAAAATGTAAAGTTTTTTTAAATTGCTTTTGTAGTCACATGGTTATGGTTATGGGTTATAGACTCTAGTACACTGGAAGAAAAAAAACATAAGTTTTTAAAATAATATTTTCTGAACAACTAAAGAATATTTCCTGTGGACTGAGTCACAAGACCAAGACATGACTCAATGCTGATTTTTATTTTTATGGTATTTTTTTATTTTTAATACAGTGCTCTTTGCTTTTGGACCATTATATACTTTTATATTTATTTCCTTGGGAAACTTCACAATCACCATTTTTTATGATTTTTATATTGTTCATTAGTTTTATGGCCAATTTCTTCCATATGTACATTTTCAGTGGTTTATTTCCATATTACTCATTTTTTTTTTTAATTTTTCATCATTATATATTTCTCAATTTTGCAATTACCCCAGTTTTTACCATACAGAATGCTGCCATGTTGATCCTATCATTTAATTTATCTTATCATTTTTTACTATTATTATATTCCCTTTTTCCATCATTTTTTCCTTTTAATTGTATTGTCCATCTTTTATTTGTTGCAAATCCATTATATAAAATTTTACTCTTTCATACATCCATTTGATACAATGTTCATTTCCTACTGGACTTCACCCAGCATCTGTTGAACTCTCTCAGCATCCCTGAGGAAGTAAAGCTGCAACTCCATGATTCCATGGTGTGGGGTTCTTTTCCCCACCCTTTACTTACAAAGTATTGATCCATCCCACTCCTCCTGTGAGATCCTGCCTCCAGCTCCCAGACCATCTCACCACTAGCAGCTGAAAGCGTCAGCCTTCTCTGGTGAATGCTGAGGTGATGTTTTAGCAATTAGAGTTGTGAATCGATATTTTCCTAGTGTGGCATCATGTACAGACAAGCAGGAGTATCCATTTGGCCAGCTATATATATCAGTATAGTTTGCTATACCATCTCACTGATTCCAGCATCATGACCTGAGAGACAGTCTGTATACTGGTTCCAGCTGGACTAAGGACTCCAAGGAGTACGTTTCAAGCCCAAGATGGGATAAATGTTAATGCAATGGATGGCAATTTTATTGTTTGTTTTATTGCTAATAAGTCTTACTTCTCTTAGATTAGTTTTTTGTCTTGTTTTGTTCTGTTTGTTTGCTCTGTATGTAAGTAGGCTTTCTTCTGCTTGGTGGACAAGGCCACAAACTGTATCTCTGCAACCTCAAACTTTACAACAAGACTAGCAATAATCCTATAAAATAATTTGCTAAATCGTGTGTAACGCCACGACATGCGCAGTACACACTGCTGCTCGTGCTGCAGTCATGCGCAGTAGAGACTGCCCACGCTGCAGCTGATACAGAGCTCTGTATCAGCCGCAGCGCAGGCAGTCTCTGCTGCGCGTGACTGCTCTGCGACCAGGTGGCAGTGGCACTGTGGCCCGTGTAACGGGCTGTTCAACTAGTAGTTAATAAAACAATGACTGCCTTAATGACTGGCTTATTGAATTTTCAGTGCTTAGCCCTTTCACGTCCTAAAAAGGTGTGCAATGTATTCCAGACCACTGTGTTACACAACTTTCCATCTGTGAATTCATATGTTTGTACAACAACCTGTAACAGCATGTTTGAGCAACAGAGTGTGAAAGCGAGAGCATATGTGAGCTTATTTGTTTTGTGTGTACCCTTTTGCGTATAGTGTATTGCATATAGCTTATTGCCTAATTGCATTGTGTGTATTGAGTTTTATGTATAGCATTTTACATATAGCATTTTGCCTATTGCTTATGGCATTTTCCCTATTGTGTATATAGTATATAGCATGTTGCGTTCTGCCTACTGAGTATAAAGTTTTTCCTATTGCATATAGCTGTTTTCCTATACTGTTTTGCGTATAGCGTCTAGAGTAGAGTGTTTAGCGTATTTAGTATAGCATTTGGAGTACAGTGTTTTGCTTATAGCATTTGGCGTATAGAGTATAGCGTTTGGTGTATATATTTTGGTGTATTGTGTACAGTGTAAGGTGTATGGCGTTTGGTGTATAGTATTTGGAATATTACATATAGAGTATAGTGTTTAGCATGTTGAGTACAGCTTTTGGCATAAATTGTTTGGCATACAGCTTTTGGCATAAAGCTTATACCTTATGTAGTATAACATTTGGCGTTTCAGGAATACCAAGAATTATATTAACTAATATATAACTCACGCAATATAACTATATTACACTTATTTGGCAAATATAACAGTTTACCAATAAATATATAAACTCTGTTTAATTCCAGAAATGGTTGGCCAGTCCACTTAAGACAATTATAAGACAAACTTAAGTTTCTTCAAACAAAAGAAAAGATATGAAAATCTGGACTTAATGAATTTATATGAATAAATTATACAGTTACCAATCCAAATGATTCTTTTGAATTTCTCTGTGAAGTACCAGCATCAGGACCAGATATTATTAGGATTTTCAACCAAGAAGCTAAGAGAGTGAAATTACCTTCTCGTGGCATTATATTAGGCAAATTTTACCTTATCGGTACTCTCCAACCATTCCCAATGATTGGACAGAGATCCATCTCATTATACTGTGACATCATCAGTCGGACCTGATTGTATACTTATATATTATGCTAATTATATAAGAAAAATACAAAATATGAGTGCCAACGATATAAATGCTACAGATGGAGCCATTATGCTCCTTAGAATTTTACATGTGGCATATGGCATGGTCTTCATCAAAACAGAGAGAGGTCATAAGGGTATCAGAGACCCTATAAACTAGTCATTTTGCTAGGCTTTCCCATGGGGGAGTCTGTCTCTATTTCAGACTTCTGGTCTCCAACTTAACATCAATCTGCCATTACTGACACTTAGTTATTTTCCCCCTACCTTGGACCAATGGGCCATTGTTCAAACATGAGATCATTTGCACACATCCTAAAACAGAATTTCAGTTAATTTTGGGATTTAAATTTTAACCCCCTATGCTCCACCAGGACAAAGTCTCTGACAAGTATAGTGTTTGGCATGCATCGTATTGCATTTAGTATACAGCGTATAGCTCCTTGTGCATAGCATTTGGCATATTGTGTTTTGCATGTTGCATTTGGCTTATAGTGTATATCCTTTGGCATATAGCTTTTGGCATATTGCATATAGTGTTTGGCATATTGTGTGTAGTGTTTAGCATATTTTATATAGCGTTTGGCATATTATGCTTTGCTTATTACGCTTGGCATATGCCATTTGGCTTATAGTGTATATTCTTTGGAGTATAGCATTTGGCATACTGCATATAGTGTTTGGTATAATGTGTACAGTGTTCATTGTATTGCATATTGTGTTTTGTGTTTGACGTATTACGTGTAGCGTTTGTCATATTGCGTACAGCTTTTGGCGTATAGCATTTGGCGTATTGCGTATAGCATTTGATGTATTGCATATAGCGTTTGTCGTATTACGTATAGTGTTTGTTGTATGGCATTTCGATTTTGGCATATGGTGTATTGTGTATACAGTTTGGCTTATAGTGTATGGTTAATAACATTTGGCTTACTGCTTTAAAGTGTTAGTAGTGTCCAAGCACAAATATGTTGCATTGTGTAGAGCTTAAAAATTTGACTTGAATGCAAGAAAATGTATCTCTCAGACCGCTATGGTTTGAGAGATACATGCATTCAAAGTTTAAAGGGATAGTAAACTCCAAAAAAAACTGTTAGCAGAATGATAGGAATAATAAAAAAATACTTACTGCCCTCATTCCCATCTCTCAAACTGTTATGGTTTGAGAGATGTAAGAAAATAAAGACCTCCACTCCCTCCCCTTTCTGCCTGACGAGCTGTAAAGCTGTCAGAGGTAGAATCTGGTCGCCCGACTTTAGGCGGCTCTTCAGGAGTGCTGCATCGGGATATCTAACTATAATTACTTCATCGGTATGGTCTACAACGTTTGCCTGGCTTGCAAGCACACATTGTAGACCATTCAGATTAAGTAATTATAGTTAAATATCTCGATGATAGTACTCCTGAAGAGCCTCTGTCTGGTCCCAGAAGCAGGCTCTCATGACGTCCGCTATACAGAGGACACATGAGAAGGGGGAGGGAGTGGAGGTCTTTATTTTCTTACATCTCTCAAACCATAACGGTTTGAGAGATAGGAATAAGGGCATTAAATATTTTTTTATTATTCCTATCATTTCCTGCTGTCAGCTATAAAGCCATCAGCAGGAGATCTGCATCGGCTGACATGGTGGCTCTGCAGCAGAGCCACAATCGCGTTATTTAAACTTCATTGGAATGGTCTGAAAATTATTCTTGCAAACCAGGCACACTTTTTAGATCACTCCAGTGCAGTTATTCATTTTAAATAACTTTACAGCTGACAGCAGGAAACATCAAACTTTGAATACATGTATCTCTCAAACCATAATGGTTTGAGAGATATGTTTTTTTTGCATTCAAGTCAACTTTTTAAGCTCTACACAATGCAACATATTTGTACTTGGACATTATTAACACTTTAAGTGTTGGGCGTATTGCGTATAGCACTTGGAGTATGGTGTTTGTCATATTGTGTATAACGTTTGTTGTATTGAGTATAATGTATAGCATTTGGCATATTTCATATAGAGTACAGTGCTTGGCATATGGTGAACAGCGTTTGCTGTACAGCACTTGGCATATGGTGAACAGCGTTTGGTGTACAGCATTTGGCATGTGACATTCCGTGTATAGCGTATGGCATTTCATATATAGCAGTTGACGCAAATTGTTTGGAGTATAGCATATTGCATATAGAGTTTGTTGTCTACTGTTTGGTGTACTGTGTATATTGTTCTATGTTGTACGTATATCGTTTGGCGTATAGTGTTATGTGTATTGCGTGTAATATTTTGCGCATAGCATTTTGAGCATATCATTTGGTGTATAGTGTTCTGCATATTGCATGTAGTGTTGTGTGTATTGTGTCTATGGAGTGTGTGTATTGCATGTGTTGTGTGGATTGCATGTTTTGTGAGTGTATGTGTGTGTGTGTTCATTGTGGCCCCTGCATCTTCTTGCAGAGATTTTGACAGGAGTGACCAGGGGGGATTACTCCCACTCCCCAGGCCATTTCTGATGAAATCACGCCGTCCTTTGCTGGATCAATAGAACAGGCAGTATAGAGGAGATTTTAATAATTCCTCCTTACTGCCAGGCACACAGAAGTCATATATATATATATATATATATATATATATATATATATACTGTATCTGTTTTTCATTCTGAAAATGATTTCCTCATTGTTCATTAATACAGGCCATCACTGTATTCCGTTTAATTTTCCTTCATCTCACCTCCACTTCACTGTTGCAACTAAGGCTTTGCTCTCATATTTTGCTTTCAAGGTATTTTAATTATTTTAGAACCCCTTCTGGAACAGGATACATATTATTTTATAGATTGATTTGGATGTTATACTTACAAATGTGTGTATATAGAACTAATTGGCTCATTTAGTAACTACTTTTTATGTTATATATTTTATATGAACATCAATCAGCTTTTTAGTTTATTGGTCTATTGTCTTTGGCATATTTCTTATTCACAATCAGGTGTTTTTTTTTTTTTTTTAAGTTTTTCCTGCTTATGTACAATGCAATGTGAAAATACATATCCCAGGTGTGGGCTGACTAAGGGCTCGATTCTATTAAATGCGCTAAAATCGGTGTTACAAGAAAAACAAGTAGAGCGAATTTTGCAAATGTGTTACGTCGGTATTCTATTGCAGAACCACAGTAAAACAAAACTGGAGTAGACAGCACTTTTCAGAGTAGTAATAAAACTGGCGCTGTCTGCTTTTTTCCGACTACTGCCTACAAAAAACGTGCGAAATATCAAAGTCCAAGGAAATAGGCGTACATTTGACGACAGAAAGATCAAGTTCAGTGTTAGTTGTGTTCTCCACATAACAAAATCCAACAGAGTGCCCCCCTCGACATATTAACACCCCCTTTTAAAGGGATAGTAATGTTTCATAATAAAAGCAGCTCTAATTAATCATCATAGTATTTGGACTTTGGAGAGTGTTATTTCAATTCTATCAAAGTTATAGTTATAGTATCCTCCTCCCGCCCCTTTTACTGATGTAACATTGCTCACCTCAGAGCAGAAGGGAGGTGCCCAGGTAGATTGCAGAGAGGGACAATCTTCAATAAAGATAAGGGAAAAACCTGAAAAACTTGTCAAGAGGGGCAGGGATTTCATTGTTCTCATAGGAAGAAGATTGTCCCCTGCTGTTATCTGTCTGGTCTATGGACTGCATTCCACATCTGAGAAGAGATGGCTTACACTAGGTAAAAGGGGCGGGAGGGGAAACTTTGCTTGTGAATATCTCTCAAACCATAAAGTTTTGAGAGATAAGACTTATATCTTCATGTTTTTTTAATGGCTACAAAATAAATATAAAACAACGTATTACTATCCCTTTAAAAGTCGACTTGCAGTGCTTTCTTCCACCACCTTAATCCAACAAATATTGTTCATGGTCGACAATTAACCCTTCGCCTTCCAAATCCGACTTAAAGTTCTTTCTTGGCATGTCGAAAATAATAGGAGAAGAAAAATGTGGGATAAAAATAGTGAAAGAAAGTAATGGGAGCACTGTAGTCGACTTTTCAAGGGGGGGTTAAAATGTTGGATGTACAATATTCGTCGAACTAATATGGTGAAAGAAAACACTGTAAGTCGGATTTGGAAGGGGAAGGGTTATTGTCGACTATGAACAATATTTGTCGGATTAATGTGGTGAAAGAAAGCACTGCAAGTCGACTTTTAAAAAAGGGGGGTTAATATGTGGAGGGGGGGCACATTATGTCGGATTTCTATGCTGTATACTGCATTATACACTGCTTTTGTGCAAACAACGATGGTTTTGAAACTGTCGTTATGGCTTCTACGCCTCAACCTCTGAGGCGCAAAATTTCTGACTTTTATGTAACCACAAAACAGGCGGTAGTACTGAGCGTGGGTAATAGGCTACTAATTGCACGTTGTTTTTAGTTGTTTCCTATGGGCTTTTTTTAGACTGGCGGTAAGTATAATTACCACTGATTTTGCTTTCACAAGTCGGGTAATAGGATAGCAAAACCTGACTTAAAAAAAACGATGGCTGTTTTATTTTTAGCGCTGGTAATAGAATCGAGCCCTAGATGTGCCGATTTGTCTGCCCACATTTAATGTTACTAAGAAATATCTCACTACTGAAAATGCACATCCCTATGGGTCTTGTATCCAGATAATTATGCAAACTAAATTCAACATAGCGGATACATGAAACATCTCAGATTTACCATTCAGAGAGTTAAAAATCCCAGTTTTAAACCTTTGAGTACCAGAGGGATGCACAGCACATTGAAAAACAATGCATTGCATACCTGTCTGGCACTCAAAAGGTAAGTCAGTGGATGTCAAGCTTTTTTTGCTCAAGGCACACCTAACACTCAGTCTGGTATTTTCGGGGCACCCCTATCATTTTATGTAATTTGTCTAGGTTGTAATGAAGGTTACAAATACATAATTATAGAGTTATTGTTAGACCTCACAACTAAAATAAACATATTGTGCATAGTAATAGCCTTAAATCTACAGCTGGATGTCTACATTAACATTTTTGTCAATGCATTTTAATTACAATAGGGCACCCTAAGTGGATGTCCGTGGCACACAAAAGTGCCACGGCACCCTGGTTGGGAAACACTGAGGTAAGTCAATGGGAATTTGGGAAAGTTATGTTTGTCCCTTAAGTGTCAGTTGGTTTGGGACACATTTGCCCAACACTGTGGTGTTTATTACAACAGACCAAATGGGGGATATGTAAAAATAATGCATGCAATGAGAACTTGAGTGCTAAGATATGTTCTCTGTACTTACTATTATGTATAACAGGTTATATGTTACATGTTTTGATTGTGGTTTAAAACAGTGAGCATGGTTAGAATTTTTGTATACAAATCAATGCAATGTTTTTAACCCCTTAACGACATGTGACGTACTATGACCGTCACGGTCCTTGAAATACTGAAGGACTGATGACGGTCATAGTACGTCACTTACTTTTTACTTACGGCGCTCTACCGGGAGCGCTGTAAGTAAAAATAGGGCCTGAAATTGACCGCTCCAAGATCGGAGCGATCTCTATCAGGCCCCATAATGACACGCCGATACCTGCAACAGGTCACGTGTACCGGTGTGTACACGTGGTTCTATGCGGTCCTTATGGGACGGAAACGTCCCAGGACCGCCGGTCGTTAAGGGGTTAAACATTAGCTAACAAAAAAAGCAGTACATCTGCTTACTTGCAGTCTTATGACAGTTGTGGTGGTTATTAACATAGGATTGTTTTGTGATTTATTCATATTTATATATGTATATTTATATATATATATATATATATATATATATATATATATATACTAGTTGAAAAGCCCGTTACATGGGCCACAGTGCCACTGCCAGCCGGTCGCGGGGCAGTCATGCGAAGTAGAGACTGCTCGCTCCATGACTGATACAGTGCCAGCCGGTAGCGAGGCAGTCATGCACAGTAGAGACTGCCCGCGCCTGATATGACTGCAGCACTCTCAGCAGTCTCTACTGTGCATGACTGCGGCGTTACACACGTTTTAGCGAATTATTATATAGGATATATATATATAACAAGATGTAAAAAATGTTATATACATGTTCTTAATCTCAATGAATAGTGTAATTTCTATAATTTGGAACAAGATACATTTTCATGCATACCCGTAAAGTCTCCTAGATTAGTCTTGCTTACACTTATACTGAAGCCTCCCCAGTATGCCTATCTGGGACTCACAGGGTTAACCCTTTGAGTACCAGAGGGGTACGGAACGCATTGCTTTGCAATGCGTTCCGTACCCCTCTGGCACTCAAAGGCTTAAATACAACTATACAAGTGCACATCATTAACTCAGACAAATCCTTCAGAATGATTGATCCACTCATTTATTTACCTGTGTTCATGTTACGAGATTCTGAAAGCATGCGTGAGTGTGTGTGTGTGTGTGTGTGTGTCAGGGGAGAGGGGTGGACTGGAGACAGATTTGAGCTTCCCTGCCCTAGATGTAAGCAAATAAATAGAACATGTCAACAATACTCTGGAGGCTTCTTTGGAGTATAAATGTATCTTTCCCAGGCATTCCAACACTTTGGATACTTTGCAATGCATTGGAGCCATTTATAGCATCCAGCGGGTTAAATTATCTTACTAAGGGTTGGATTCAAGTGCAGGTGATAACTCTAGCATCTTTTCTTTTTTTCCTACAAATCCCATAGTAGACTTCAATTGGAATTGCAAAGTAATTCAGCCCTACCACCTCCCTTGGGAGATTATTCCATGAATCTACCACCATTTCTATACAGTTGTACTAATGCTAATTACCTCTGAGTCTTCCTCCATCTAACCTCCGATCATGTCCTCTTATTATTGAAAAGATTTCATTTGAGCTTTAAAAACCAAATTGACTCATTCTATAAACTGCAGCCACATTGTACAGTTCACATTCATAATGGGGCATGGCAGCAGGCACTGACATATCTAACCCTCTTTAGAGGTCTACAACACATTGCTACGGAATCTATTGGAAACCTTGTTATCCTTTCTGTGCTTAATACCCTTTACTTAGAGCCTTTTAGTATAATTGGCTAAACAGCTATGCTTTGCTTGTTCCAGTAAGTGATGTGACTGCCATCTTGGGGTCAAGGAGGAATTTGTTTTAACCCTTTGAGATGCATTTAGCAATTGTTCTATTGGGTTTCTGGTCAGTACGTTCTAGATTAACTGCATGGAGAGCTAGCAATGGAACAATCTGATGGATAGGGGTGTAAAAGCAGGAGGGGGTACAAGTTGTAATGGGACCAGCATCCAAGTAGGGCCATCAGCCCCAGGGCCCAGTAGGTTCTAGGTACACCTATGGCACAATATGTGTGTGAGTGTGAGTGTGTGTACGGGGGGGCAAAAATGCTTGCACTGGGGCCCTCCAAAAATATATTTTGTCTACAGCACCAAGGACCATATGCACAAATTTAAAGAGGAGCAATTCAGGAACTGCATCATAAGAGAGAAATGTATTCAATGGGTTAAAAGTACCATTTAAGCAGGTGGGAATTTTGAAAATGTCCCCTCCCAGGTGCATTTGGATTGCTCCATGATTGCTACCCGTGTGTATATGGCCCCAAAAATGTAACTCAGACACTTCCCAGATGCACACTTCTCAGCCTTCTTGATATATGAATTTGTGTCATATCTCTCACCTTTTCCAAGGATATACACATATACTCTTCTAAATACACAATTATATGAACACCTATCTTACGTACCTCTTATTCTCCTTGTAAACAATTGGTTCAGTAACACATACCTATTACCCCCTCCTAATAAACAATTAGTAACATATAACTCTCACCTGTACCTAATACACAATTAATAACACCTACCTCTCACCTCCTCCTAATACAAAAATCATTAACACATACCTCTCATTCTCTCCTAATACACAGTCAATAAGACATACCTCTCATTACTACTAATACGCAATCAGTAATACATACAACTCACCCTCTCCTAATACACAATCAGTAATACATACCTCTCATCACTAATAATATGCAATCAGTAACACATAATTCTCGTCTGCTCCTAATACATAATCAGTAACACATACCTATCAACTACTCCTAATACACAATCACTAACATATACCTCTCACATGCTCCTAACACACAATCAGCAACACATACCTCTCACCTGCTCCTAATACACAATCAGTAATACATACATCTCACGCTCTCCTAAAAACAATCAATAATACATACCTCTCATCACTAATAATATGCAATCAGTAACACATACATATCATTTGCTCCTAATACACAATCAGTAACACATACCTGTCACCTACTTTTAATACACAATCACTAACATATACCTCTCACCTGATCCTAGTACACAGTCATTACTACATCCATCTCATTGTTTCACAGTCACAATCAGTAACACATTCCTCTCACCCTCTCCTAATACACAATCAGTAAAACATCGCTTTCACCTACTCCTAATCAGTAACTAATACCTATTACTCATTTCTAATACACAATCAGTAACATATACCTCTCAACGATTCCTTATACATATTCAGTAACACATACATCTGACCCTCTTCTAATATGCAGTCAGTAAGTTCCTCTCATCTTCTCCTTATACTCAGTCAGTAACACATACCTTTCACCTGCTCCTAATTCACAATCAGTAACACATACCTTTCATCTACTTATAATACATGATCAATAACGCATACCTCTTATTATCACCTAATATACAATCCATAACACATTCCTATCACCATCTCCTAATCCACCACTGATTCACAAACTTTTTACACAATGCTCTCCTTATTGTTTTCAAGAAACACAGATGTCCCCCTTTTTGTAATGGAAAAAAATTAACCCTTTGCAAGTGTATTAATATTCTAATTAATTTTACAAACCAGTGTACACCGGTTCCACTCCAAGAGCATGAGTGTCACATGTATTATCATGATACTCGTAGAGCAAAAAGTTGTATCTTTATTGGCTAGAGAAGTAGCCTTGAGTAAAGGTATCACTTTACCAGTCTCCTGCTTTGTCCACAGTTTTAATAGTATCCCCATTTACCTAAAGTACAAATATAACAGAGTCTCCTCCTCACAACTGCTCAGTTAACCAGCCTTTCTCAAATGTAACTTTTTTCACAAAACAGATTATGTTATGTTTTACAGCAAAATGGACTAGTATTACATACCTCTCACCCTCTCCAAACACACAATCAGTAATATATGCCACCCATCCTTTCCTAAAACACACTCAGTATCATATACTGTACACCCAATCCAAATAGACAGTAAGTAATGCCTACCTCTCACCATCTCCTAATACACAATTAGTAATACATATCTCTTACCCTCTCCAAGCACACAGTCAGTAAAAATACCTCTCATCCTTGCCTAATGCACACTAAGTATCACATCTGTGCACCCAATCCAAATACTCAATCAGCAACACATACATCTCACCATCTCACCATCACAGTTAGTAATACATACCTCTCACCCTCTCTAAACATACAATCAGTAAAATATATATATCACATCCTTTCCTAATACATAATGCATAACATACATTTTACCCGCCTTTAACATAAAATCAGTAATCTCCCTCACCTGCCACATAGTCAATAAAAAATACATATCAGGTTTTGCTAATATACAGTCTTATCTTCCTCTATCACAAGCACATCCAGATGCAATAACAGGAACACATACCTCTCATCCTTTCTTCCTTGCCTAATATTTGGTCACAGAAACACATACCTCTCAACCTTTCAGTCTCAGGAGCAAATATCCCTCACCCTCTGATATTACATAATCATAAGAACACATACCTCTTACCCTTCCATAATACACCAAAACATATACTTCTCATCCTCTCTTTGTATACAATGACAGAAACATTACCAACAAAATCACTAAATGCAATCACAGGAACATATATTTATTATCCTCTCCTAATAACTAATCATAAGAACATATATCTTTTCCCAATACATAATCACAAGAACAAAAACATATCATACTCTCCTAATAAACAATCACAAGAACACATACCTCTCATTCTCTCCTAATAGGGATACATACCTCCCATTCACTTCTATTGTACAATCGCAACAATACTTCTCATCTTCAACTAATACACAATCATAGGAGCACAAACATTTCATTATTTTCTAATAGACAAAGTAACACATACTTCTCAACATTTTCCAATAAACAATCACTGTAAAACATACTTTTCATCCACTCATAACATGCAATTATCAACATGTACTTCTTAGCCTCTCCTGACATACAATTATCAAAATATACTTCTCACCCTCTCCTAATCTGAAATCATCAAAAAAAATTCCTCTCCGACTACAGAATCATAAGAAACAGATGCCTCTCATACTCTACTAATACACTTGCAGGAACATTTACCACTCATTCTTTACTAACAAAGAATCACAATAAAATATTTCCCTTCTTAATATACAATTACAGAACATATCCCTAATACTGCCATTGTCTACAGTCACTAAAACACCCTTTCTTAATACACATACATCTCTTCCTTTCACTCTTGCCTAATATACAATCAGAAGAACACATACCTCTCAACCTTTCATACTTACCTAAAACAATCACATTAATACATACCTCTCACCTTCAGTCAATTGACAATTACAAGTACACATACCTCTTACCTTCAGTTAATTAACAAGAACACATATCTCTCACCCTCTGCTAATAAACAATCATAAGGACACATACCTCTCACCCTTTCCTAATTCACAATCACAGAAAAATATACTTATCATATTCTACTAATACACAATCACAGGAATGCTACCTATCATGCAACCCCTATAGAATCACACAGACATAGATCTTTTACCAGCCCTAATATACAATTATCGACCCATACCTCTTTCCATCAGTATACAATCACAATAACACAGACCTGTCATTTTCTCCTAATATACAATCACAATAACACATACCTCTCATCCTCTCCTAATACACAATCACTGGGACACATACCTCCCATTGATATTGTACTACACAGTCACAGGATTACTTACCACTCATCTTCTCCTAATACACAATCACAGGAGCACAACCATATTGTCCTTTCCTACTGAAAAATCAGTAAACAATTACAGAATATACAGCTTTCACCTTCTTCTAATATAAAATCATTAATATATACTATGTGCTCTCTTATACACAATCTTCCAATATATAAAATCCTAATAACTGATACCTCTCATTCTGTACAATTATACAGTCAAATGAATGTATATCTCTTATTCCTCTCATGCTCTCCTAATGAACTTTCATGTACTTTTACCTCTCATTCTCTCCTAATAAAGAATCCATTTTCTTCCTAATATACAGTCACCAGGACACATACCACTCATTCTTTCCTAATACATAATCACAGAAACAACCCCTATCATCCCTCTTATATATTTCATCCTCTCCAACTATGCAGTCCCACGAACACACACCTCCAATATTATCTAGTATTTCATCCTCTCCTATGCGCAGTCCCACAAACACCTCCAATATTCCCTAGTATTTCATCTTCTCCAACTACGCAGTACCGCAAACACACACCTCCAATATTCCTTAATAAGCAATGACAAGAACACATACTTTCAATCCTCCCTTTATACAGTCACAAAAACTCAAACCTCTTAGCCTCTCCTAATATTCACTCACACACGCAAATACATATATATCATCCTCTCCTGCTACATAATCACATACATCTCATCCTTTCCTAATACATAATCACAGTAACTCATACCTCTCATCCACTCCAACTACAAAATCACAAAAACCACATACCTTTCATTCTTTTCTGATACAGCCTCAGGAACAGATACCTATCATACTTTTCAACTATGCAATCACTAGAACACATACCTAATAATTTCCTATTATATATTCAGGAACAAATACCTCTCATTCACTTCTAATAGCAGTTAGCATCTCTCTTACCCGTATAAAACATAGTCACAAAAAAACATACCCCTCATCCAATCCTATACACAATCACAGGAACACATGCCTCTCATCCTTTCTAAATACTCCAACACATACCTCTGTTCTCTCCTATAATCCAACCACAGGAACACATACCCCTGATTGTCTGCCAATACACAATCACAGGAACAACAACTAACATTCTTCTATCCTAAGACACAGTTACATGAACACATACTGTATTTCACAGACTATAAGACGCACCTTAAAGGGATAGTAATGTTTCCAAAAAACAGCAGCTCCAATTAATCTTCATAATATTTGAGCCATAGAGAGTGTTAGTTCAGTACTGTCAGAGTTATAGTTCAAGAGTAATTGAATGACAAAGTACCCTCCCACCTCTTTTACCTAGTGTAAGCCACCTCCCCTCAGATGTTGAATCTGGTCCACAGACCGGACAGCTCACAGCAAGAGACAATCTTCTTACTGCGAGAACAATGAAAACCCTGCCCCCTTTACAGGTTTTTCAAGTTTTTCCCTTATGTTAATTTAAGAGTGTCCCTCTCTGTGATCCACTTGGACACCATCCTGCTGCTCTGGGCTGAGCAGTGTTACATCAGTAAAAGGGGCTGGAGGGGGATACTTTATAATAATAATAATAACCCTTTATTTATATAGCGCACACAGATTCCGCAGCACTTTACACTCATATTGGTTCCTGTCCCCATTGGGGCTCACAATCTAAGTTCACCTATCAGTATGTTTTTGGAGTGTGGGAGGAAACCGGAGTACCCGGAGGAAACCCACGCAAACACAGTGAGAACATACAAACTCATTGCAGATGTTGTCCATGGTGGGATTATCATCCAATTACTCTTGAACTACAACTCTGACAGTACTGAAATAACACTCTCCATGGCCTAAATACTATGATGATTACTTGGAGTTGCTTTTATTATGAAATATTATTATCCCTTTAATACAAGACACACCAGACATTTAGAAGCAACCATTCAGTAAAACATAATTATGGAAATATAAAACATTAATGCTTGGCTGCTGGATGATTCTGTAATACACCTCATTGGCAGTATATCTGAACACTCAGTATATAACTGTATAAACCCTCTGAGTGCCAGAGTAGTGTAATGCATGCATACCACATGCCAATGGAATGCAAAGAGTTTATACATTTAACTCTATGAGTGCTAGTGGCATGCATAGCACACCATTCTGTTTCTCATAGGGTTATCGGTACAATCCAGTACTAGAGGAGTGTGTAGTTTATGAATAATACGTCACTTTAGTATTCATATGACAGAGGGTGGGCAGTACATCCATATCACTATTTTCTGCAAACTTGGGGCTGTATGCTAAAAAAAATGTAGAAATGATGTGGTAAACCAACTAAACCATGGCAGAAAAATAAAAATGTAAAAAACTCACATTAAATCAAGCTTTTAACCTTTTGAGTGCCAGAGGGGTATGCAAGGCAATGCGTTGCGTACCCTCTGCCACTTAAAGGGTTAACCTCTTGCATGCTAGTTATGTCTCTGATGCATTGTAAAGCAATGCACTGGCAAACTCTCTAACGTGCAAAGGGATAAAAGTCCCTTTGAACTCTTTGGACAGTGGGGAGCAAGGAATATATTGCTTCACAATCACTGCTTACCCCTCTGGCACTCAATGGGGTACATTAATGTGGATTTTTATTTGGCCTGTATGATGTGGTTGGCCTGCCTCAGAATTCTTCTGTGTTTCCTTTGGACATATGGCTTTTAGATTTAACTGCTAACAGTGAGTGCCCATGAATAGTGAAATACATGCATCTAATTACTCTGGCACTCCTTGGGTTAATCACATATTAACTTCAGAGAGGGACAGGTCAGACGCAATCCATGCAGTTAATATAAAGGGCTGTCTTTGGCTTTCTCTGTCATCAGAGATCTACCTTTAACTCGTTTTGGTTGTTTATAGAGGAAAATGAGCCGAAAGAGGGCTTCTCTCTCCCTTATTTAGATAGTAAGGGAGACAGAGACAGAGGAGAGACATAGAGGCAGTATGCTTTACGTACTGCCTCTATCACTCAGCATGCCGGTACATGTGATTGCTGCTACGGCGATCACATGACCCGGCACAAGCAAGAAGGGCTGAGACTGAACATCCTGGTCTCAGAGCGTTCAGTCTCAGCCTGGAATTAATGATTGCAGCGTGTACGGAGGCACGCTGCTATCATTTAAGCCATGATGGTCCAGGACCATAATGGGTCCTTAAGGGTATAACAACCCATGAGGGTCCAGGACTCTCATGGGTCCTTAAGGGGTTAAAAGGTACATTACACAAAATATTGACCTGCAAATGTAACCTTTTGAGTGCCACAGAGGGGTATGCAATGCATTGCAAAGCATTCAGAGGGTTAACTCTTGTTGCTTACCCCTCTGGCACTCAAAGGGTTAAAAGCCCCATTTATATCAATGGGAATCCTCATTTCCACCCTATGGTGCAGATGGTCTGCTCCAGAACTGCACCTCTTTAGCTTGATGAATAAGGCCCTTAGTTCTTCTGCTTCCCATTTATACCCTTAATATAAGCGCAGTTACATATAATTCTATTCAATGGACCCAAAGGGATGTTTTGTTTCTAAATAGACTGATAGCCACTCTTTTAATCTAAATACGCATTAGCTGAAGTAGATTTCTTGTAAGTCCTACTTACAGTTTTCCCATCTTTGTGACTTAAGGCAATCTAAAAATATTAAATCACAACAATTCTGGAGTATACCAACTGCACCGTTAGGAGACACATGAAAAATCCCATTGATTGAAACAGAGCTTTTAACCCCTTCAATGTTAGAATTAATTTTGAGCCCAGATACTCTACAGTGTGCTACCCAGTTTATATGTGCTAACTTGTGATCTTAAAGGGATAGTAATGTTTAATTTTAAATGTATTTAATATTGTAGGCGTTAAAAAATATAAGTACAATGATGTAAGTTTTATCTCTCAGACCTTTATGGTTTGAGAGATGTAACTGGCTAAAGTTCCCTCCTCCAGTCTGTTTCAGACAAGTATGCCATCTAGCTGACAGCAGGAGATTCCGGTCCTGGGACCGGCCGGCGGCTCTTCAGCAGAGACAAAATCACGCTATTTGGCAATAAATACTTAATTGCAACAGTCTACAAAGTGTAAAAAAAAGAAGAAACCTCACAGTGCTTACTCACCATAAAATATCCATATCATATTATAATTAAATATAAGTATAAAGTTAGAAATATAGATAGCAGCAAGGAATGAGAGGGTAATCCAGTCCCCCTGACATTAGGCCTAAACCTAAAAGTGAAAACACATGCAAAAAGAACAGACCTGCGCTCCTCTATATACTGTGAATATATGTGCCCTGTATTTAGCATATGTAATAACTCTTAGTAAATCTAAGTGAAAATAAGTGAGAATTTTGTCCCACAAATTGACCAGTCCGTGTGTAAGCTTACCACCACACCAAGGTATCTCACTTTTCGGTAAGTTCTACTCTAATACACCTATAAAAGCCCTATCTAAATTAAAAACAGACATTCTCTGAGGAAAGTTGTTATAATAAACACGTCAGTGGAGACCCTTTAAATGGCATTTTGATGTTTTTATTTCTTGTGGGTCCCAGTGTAATGCAATTAAAAGCAACAGACACACAACAAAACAAAAAAACAAAAATAGGTGTAGAGGGAGGACCTCCCTGATACAGGGCCCATGAGGGCCTGCATTGATAAAATACTTACATAGAAAATTATGTTCCATTTATGTCCTTCCCCACAAGTCATGTGAGGAATGGATGATACCAAACAGGCAAGTGGGATTGCATACTGGAACAGGCCAAAAAGCCTTGTTCTTAAAGGCCAAGTAAGAAAGAAAAATAATGGTGAAATTAAATAAAGTAATCACATGTTTTTATATCTTTGTGAGTAAATAGGATAAAATTAGAAGCTGCTTAGTTGAGCTAAAGGAGATATGTGTAAAACAAAAGCAGAAAAAAGAAGAAAGCTCACAGCACTTACTTTTAATTGCATTACACTGGGACCCACAAGAAATAAAAACATCAAAATGCCATTTAAAGGGTCTCCACTGACGTGTTTATTATAACATCTTTCCTCAGAGAATGTCTGTTTTTAATTTAGATAGGGCTTTTATAGGTGTATTAGAGTAGGACTTACCAAAAAGTGAGATACCTTGGTGTGGTGGTAAGCTTACACATGGACTGGCCAATTTGTGGGACAAAATTCTCACTTATTTTCACTTAGATTTACTAAGAGTTATTACATATGCTAAATACAGGGCACTTATGTTCACAGTATATAGAGGAGCGAAATTCTGTCCTTTTTGTATGTGTTTTCACTTTTGGGTTTAGGCCTAATGTCAGGGGGACTGGATAACCCTCTCATTCCTTGCTGCTATCTATATTTCTAACTTTATACTTATATTTAATTATAATGATATGGATATTTTATGGTGAGTACGCGCTGTGAGCTTTCTTCTTTTTTCTGCTTTTGTTTTACACATATCTCCTTTAGCTCAACTAAGCAGCTTCACATTTTATCCTATTTACTCACAAATACACTGCTCCAAAAAATAAAGGGAACACTAAGATTACACATCCTAGATCTAAATGAATGAACTGACAACAAAATCACAAAAAAATTCTCAATGGAAATCAAATTTATCAACCCATGGAGGTCTGGATATGGAGTCACACTCAAAATCAAAATGGAAAACCACACTACAGGCTGATCCAACTTTGATGTAATGTCCTTTGAGTCAAAATGAGGCTCAGTAGTGTGTGTGGCCTCCACGTGCCCGTATGACCTCCCTACAATGCCTGGGCATGCTCCTGATGAGGTTGCGGATGGTCTCCTGAGGGATGTCCTCCCAGACCTGGACTAAAGCATCCGCCAACTCCTGGACAGTCTGTGGTGCAACGTGGTGTTGGTGGATGGAACAAGACATGATGTCCCAGATGTGCTCAATCGGATTCAGGTCTGGGGAACGGGCGGGCCAGTCCATAGCATCAATGTCTTCCTCTTGCAGGAACTGCTGACACTCCAGCCACATGAGGTCTAGCATTGTCTTGCATTAGGAGGAACCCAGGGCCAGCCGCACCAGCATATGGTCTCACAAGGGGTCTGAGGATCTCCTCTCGGTACCTAATGGCAGTCAGGCTACCTCTGGCAAGCACATGGAGGGCTGTGCGGCCCCCCAAAGAAATGCCACCCCACACCATTACTGACCCACCACCAAACCGGTCATGCTGGAGGATATTGCAGGCAGCAGAACATTCTTCACAGCGTCTCCAGACTCTGTCACATCTGTCACATGTGCTCAGTGTGAACCTGCTTTCATCTGTGAAGAACACAGGGCACCAGTGGCGTATTTGCCAATCTTGGTGTTCTCTGGCAAATGCCAAACGTCCTGCACAGTGTTGGGCTGTAAGCACAACCCCCACCTGTGGACGTCGGGCCCTCATACCACCCTCATGGAGTCTGTTTCTGACCGTTTGAGTGGACACGTGCCCATTTGTGGCCTGCTGGAGGTCATTTTGCAGGGCTCTGGCAGTGCTCCTCCTGCTCGTCCTTGCACAAAGGCGGAGATAGCGGTCCTGCTGCTGGGTTGTTGCCCTCCTACGGCCTCCTCCACGTCTCCTGATGTACTGGCCTGTCTCCTGGTAGCACCTCCATGCTCTGGACACTACACTGACAGACACAGCAAACCTTCTTGCCACAACTCGCATTGATGTGCCATCCTGGATGAGCTGCACTACCTGAGCCACTTGTGTGGGTTGTAGACTCCGTCTCATGCTACCACTAGAGTGAAAGCACCACCAGCATTCAAAAGTGACCAAAACATCAGCCAGGAAGCATAGGAACTGAGAAGTGGTCTGTGGTCACCACCTGCAGAACCACTCCTTTATTGGGGGTGTCTTGCTAATTGCCTATAATTTCCACCTATTGTCTGTTCCATTTGCACAACAGCATGTGAAATTGATTGTCAGTTAGTGTTGCTTCCTGAGTGGACAGTGTGATTTCACAGAAGTGTGATTGACTTCGAGTTACATTGTGTTGTTTAAGTGTTCCCTTTATTTTTTTGAGCAGTTTATATATAAAAACACGTGACTACATTATTTCATTTCACCATTCTTTTTCTTTCTCACTTGACCTTTAAGAACAAGGCTTTTTGGCCTGTTCCAGTATTCAATCCCCCTTGCCTGTTTGGTATCATCCATTCCTCACATGACTTGTGGGGAAGGACATAAATGGAACATAGTTTTGTATGAAAGTATTTTATCAATGCAGGCCCTCATGGGCCCTGTATCAGGGAGGTCCTCCCTCTACACCTATTTTTGTTTTGTTGTATGTCTGTTGCTTTTAATTGCATTACACTGGGACCCGCAAGAAATAAAAACATCAAAATGCCATTTAAAGGGTCCCCACTGATGTGTTTATTATAACATCTTTCCTCAGAGAATGTCTGTTTTTAATTTAGATATGGCTTTTATAGGTGTATTAGAGTAGGACTTACCTTGGTGTGGTGGTAAGCTTACACACGGATTGGCCAATTTGTGGGACAAAATTCTCACTTATTTTCACTTAGATTTACTAAGAGTTATTACATATGCTAAATACAAGGCACATATATTCACAGTATATAGAGGAGCGCAGGTCTGTCCTTTTTGTATGAATCTACAAAGTGTTCCTGGTTTGCAAGCACACTTTGTAGCCTGTTCTCATGAAGTATTTATTTCTGAATAGCGCAAATTCGGCTCTGCTGAAAAGTCATCATCAGGTCAAATGACCGGAATTTTCGTTCAGGTGGTAGTTCCACTTTATATGCTACAGAGGTATCCAAAGCATTGCCTTACAATGCGTTGGAAACCTCTGCAGCATTCAAAGGGTTAAAAGCTCCATTTAAATGAAGCAGAATTGTATTTATCCCCTTTGATGCTGTTCAATTGCTCCACTTCACTTCATGCATATGGCCAGAGTGTCTATTTGTCACTTGTAGAGGGTATGTGCTGCTGCAGTTCCATTTTTGCGCTTGAACTGACTTCTTATACCTGCACCTGCCTAATACCAATTTACTAAGCTATTTATCCTGAACAGTACTTGTGCCAAGATGAGGGCAATGTGGAGGTGTACGGGCTTTTGGAGGATTCCATTCCTCTGTGTCTTGTTTTATGTTATGTAGAAGAAATAGCATAACTTTACATCCTTTCTCTGCGCATGCTAGAGGAGACATTCAGAACTTGTTGACATTAACCATTTGAGTGCCAGAGGGATGTGCAATGCATTGCACAGCAAAGCTTTGCACGCCCCTCTATTACTCAAATTGTTAAAGTCATGACAGCAGACACTCTCGCTCTGACACACACACATACACTATAATGATTACCCTGAAGTACACTAGCCTTAACCCTTTGAGTGCCAGAGGGGTACAGAACTCATGGCTCTCAAAGGGTTAACCCTTTATAACTTTAAAACATTTTATCGCCAAGATTTCTGTTTTCCCTCTAAATGCAACCTAATTCAATTGCAGACATCACTAGTATTTAAGGAGTTAAGGTATCTCAGAGCAATAACAATCCCACTCATTTTAAATGAAAAAAGAAATAAAATGCTCTTTTTCTATCAGAAAAAGTGCTTGAATGGGTAAATTATGTGTGTAATGCACTGTACTTTCATATGTATAAACTACCACACTTCCAATCATTTTCATTCATTCCATTATGTTCATGATGTTTCTCATTCTCAGTTTTATAAATAACAAGATGTTTCCTTTGATAACAGTGCAATTTCAGTCACCGGGTCATTTTTTGTCCATGGCAAATCTCCCACTTGTGGGTGTCTTTTTATTTTCAATTCTCTCTACATGTCCTGATTTACAGTAGGGCCTAGATTACATTGCAGATGATACGTTTTATCACTTAATATTATCTAGCAGATTCCTACTGATGTATATGGATTATATATATATATATATATATATATATATATATATATATATATATAATGGTTTCTGGTTCACTGTCCGCACTGCCCCAGAGTGGTATGGGGGTAGAGACTGTCCATATGTAGTGAATCAAGGTGGGTATTCTCACAGGAGTGGGGGAACCCAAGCCCCTGTTCAGTACTAATAAAATCACTTCAGCAAGATTTGCCATTGCAGCAGTCTACCAGGTTCTTGATGAGCATGGTGCGCCCAGTTGCATGGGCAATGCTGTGCACCATTCACTAGTTTATAGATAAAACTGTTGATAAATGTATATTAATGATTCAATGAGGACTAATTGGAGTACCTTTTGACTACCGCTATCAGGAACATATCTCACAGAATCTGCGTTAGGGGATCTTAATTTAAACCCTTTGAATACCAGAGGGTAGGCATCTCATTGCAAAGCAATGTAATGTGCACCCCACTGGCACTCAAAGGGCTAAGGGTTAATATTTACAATATCTCAGGGTCATCTAATTTTGGGAGTTCCCAGGTATGGTACAAACAGCCTTTAATGTGTGCAGTAATAACTAATCTTATGTGAGAACAGTAACTATGTTAGCTTGAATAAGAAGCTGTATCATCCAGTCCAGTCCAGAGGTACACAAAATATGCCCTAGAGCTGCTTGTCCTTAGTTCTCGGGTCTGTCTGGCTCTGCACATAAAGCAGTACTGCTAGAAAGAAAATATCACTTCTCCCTTCTCTACAAATGAAGAGATAAACGTTTTATCATAAAACACAACACTGCTACAATGTCTCAGTTTTTCAGTGCAGGGACACACAGAACTGATGTATTCAGTCACATTGTTACATTCATTGTCATTTTCACTCACAGCTCACGTCTCCCTCTTTGTGTCACACAGATCCCAGTCTCTGGTACTAGTCAGGACTGGGCCCTGTATTCATAAGAAAAATATAGGAAGTGCAGGGCAAATTAATTACACCATTAGAAATACATTAAAATCACATACATTCCAACTGATTGTAATGGTTATTTTAATTATGTGAATGCTATAGAGGTTCCCAACTCATTGATGAGCACATGGACCTTGGTTTCTTCTGCTAGGAATACTCTGCACCAGTCTAACATGAACAATGGGGAGGAGATTCACTAAGCGGTGATAAAGAGGTGATAAAGTGGAGATAACTTCTCCAGTTTATCACTTCTCCAGTTCCTATGTTATTCTATAGATCCTGTGAACTAAGATCCCCAGAGATGAACAAACCTTAGTGCATAGGCTCTATAGAATAACATAGGAACTGGAGAAGTCACCTCACTTTATCGGCTCTTTATCTGCTTAGTGAATCTCTCCCAGGGTGTTTTAACTCTGAAAGGCCTGGATGACATTACAGTATTCACATTATATTTAGGACAGACTTAGAGAGGTTGATTTACTAAGAGGAACTGGAGCAATCCTGGAGCAAACTAACTGCACCATAGAGGACAAATGCAAATTCATTGTTAACCCCTGCAGTGCTAGAGAGGTATCCAATATATTACACTAAGGCAAGCTGGTTAGATTTGACTGGTAATTCTGGGTTTGGTTGTTTTAAAAAGACTGAGAGCTGATGGGCCTGTTTTACTTTCAAGCTCCTTTAGAGGGCTGTTGGGCTACAGGGATGATTTTGCAGCCATCCACAAGAAAGCATTGATTTACATCACCTGTGACCATCCTGATGTGGGAGGAGAGAAAAGTCTGTACCCCCTGCTGGTCTGATATGATGAAAGACTCACTGGACCAGCCTGCAGGTATCTTTCAAATCATCAAGGAGGCAGTTGTATGTAAAAAAAAAAGACCAAGAATCAATGAAGGCAGTGAGACATGCATTCTGATTTTGATGTTTCTGAGGAGGAATTTTGCATGAAAGAAAGATAATTTGCTTCATCTTCAGACAATGACTCTGCTGAAGATCTGGTTGAATTTGACACAACTCTAGCACAGCTACAAAGCTTTGGAAATTCTAGATACAATGGAAGATTTACCAAGATCTGTCATCTTCCTTCTACATGAGGTCATAAAGTATGCATATCCTTTTGAATAAAATGTTTCAGAATACTGTGACACTCTTCAAAGGGTGAATGCTGTGGTTGTCAGACTGGCTAGAAAGATAATGATGCCACCGGATAATGCAGTATACTTCAGTGATGCTATGGCTAAGCATATGGAGAAGGATCTAAAAATATTATTTACTTCCTTGGGTTGTGCTTGCAGACCTTCACTGGATTTTACTACAGACTCTAGAGCTATGGAAATTTGGCTTGAAAATATAGGGTAAGCCATCTTATAAAAGGTATAAAGATCTTGTATCATAGATGCCATAGCCAAATTAAAGTTAGCAACCATTTACTGATTTAGTCCATCTAATTGTTAAATACATGGCATTGGCAGTCTCTGCAAGATGGACTTTATGGCAAAAAACCATGAGCAGCAGGCATTTTGAAGCAAAATCTACCCACTAAGATAATTAAAAAAGCCTCTAGGGGGCAAAATTGTTTTACTTCCACAGGAGAGGAATGGAATTAAGTCAGGAGTATAGACTGGCAGGAGTTTTTCTGGGATTGCAGTGCAATCCAGGAATCCTGCAACTACAAGCCAGAAAATTAGTATTCTACATCAATTGCTTGGAAGGGCAAACACTCCTTTCTTTTACATGGTACCACAGAGAAGTCTTCCAGACCCTTTTTGAGAGTTCCTAAATTCTGTAGCTGTACCGTTGTAGGACTCCTCTGTAGGTGGAAGATTGTGAATGTTCAAGGAGATCTTGGCAAAGTCGATTTCAGACAAATGGCTACTGATCCACTCTGGCTGTCCTCTGGAGTACCAAAAGCAACTCAGAAGGAATTTCTTTATTGAAACATGAAAGCTAACACCAGGGGCTTACAGGACAGACTTGTAAATCAGCTGCTTCAGGACAACGCCATCATTCCTGTTCCTCCCTCTAAATGTTTTTGGCTATATTTTTAAAACCCTTTTGTGTAAAAAGGATTTCAGGTTCACTACCCCTGTCCTCAAATTGAAGAAAGTGAACTCCTTCCTCAAAATTAGGACGTTGAAAATGGAGACCTTAGCCACAATCATATCTGTTTCACATCTGAATGACTGGCTGATCACTCTCGACCTTCTGGATGCCTATCAAAATGTTCCTGCCTTGTGGCAGTACACCAACTCTTAAATAATATACTCTAAATATTAGAGGGGAGTCAAATGGACACCATAGAATCCAATGTAAAAGATGAGGCATAGCCATCTTTGAGGTATAGTCTACATTCCTATGAAATGTGCTGCTCAATGGCCTGTCATCCATTTCTTCTCTATCTAAAGTTTGACAAACAGAAGAGAAAAATAGACAATTGCACACAATCTAAGAGCAGGAGTTGTCAGTATTTGGATAACCACCACCAGAGGCACCCATGAATCTTCTACTCACATATCTTTGTGGCTAAAGTCAGCCTCTGATGATCTGCGTAGATCCTCGTACTGCCAGGTAGGTTTCCTTATAGTTGTGAAACCCTCTAAGGATCCTTATCATTTGACTAACAAATATTGGGTCTCCCCTGAACAGACAAGAAAGGTTAAAAATGGTGGGTTCTTCTAAGTGTACTATGCAACAGATTAAGTTGTAAACCATCACCAAGTCACCACTTAAAATAGTACTCACATAAGGCGGAGGTAAAGATGGCCTCTTGCTATAATCACATGAACCGTTACCAGTTTCCAGTGTGAACTCTGGAAATACCCATATGTCATACCTTTGCTCTTCTTGGTTAATCAGTCAACCCTGGTATAACATACATAACAAATATAGAAAGCAAAAGAGAAGGGAAAAGAGGAAGAAACAAAAAAATATATGTGTGGAAGAGAACAAAATAATGCTGTCCAATAAAAAAAATAATTAGAAACTATAGTTTTAATAAAAACTACATAATAGATAAATTACAAATATATATATCCCTAGGAAGGCTGCCTGTGTGCACCTGAAACGTTGATGAATACATTTTGATTTATCAAATCCTCGTCCTGTAAGTGCTTATGTATGTACAAGTATATATATATATATATATATATATATATATATATATATATAGTTAATGTTCCAAATGCTAGAACTCTCTGTAGTTCGTAACAATCATACCTGGGTGCTCAGCAAATGAACAAGTGATACATACAGTTCTCTAGAAGTTAGATGTGCCTTTCCAAACATACAAGGTGTTTATTGAATCAATGTATCGGCCGTGTTATGTGGCTTTTATCAAGATTGATATTTTGATAAAGGCAACACAACGTGGCTGAAACTTTGATTCAATAAACACCATGTATGTTTGAAAAAGCTCCCGTGAGTGCTGTCTATTTTCTAGAGAACTATATATATATATATATTTACACATATATACACACGCATTTAACAAAAACTCTCCAAAAAAAGATAAAACTAAGCCCAGCAAGTGTCTCGGCTATATGCTTCTTCAGCATTATTTTTTTTATTTTTTTTATTTTTTTTAGCATTTATCAACAATGTATTTTCTAAGTATCCAGCTGTAGGAAGACTGGTTACAGGGTAGGACCTACCTTTGGTTCTATAGTCACTAACGTTAGCACATTTTGAGCCTTTCTCAGCTTTCACTGGGCATCATATAATCAAAATTGACTCTGGCGATGTATCAACCTACAGATTTTCTCTACTACAGGCTTTGTCAGTGAAGCAACCCTACTCTATCATCCATGAAGATAGATTGGTGATCAGGCCTGTTTTTGACTTCCTGCCTAAGGTTGTATCTCCATTTCACCTCCAGCAGGATATTGTGGTGCCTCCATATGGTGAGATGCCTCCGAATGGATCTGGCAAGAACTCTATCAGTCATCTCTTATGCTGGACTTCTGATAATTCCTTCTGGATATAGGAAAGACCATTTAGCCACTATAGCTACAATCAATTGCTGGCTTGTGAGGTGTATCATGAAGGCCTATTAGTTAAACAGATGCCAGTGCCCCAGGGTCCAAAGGTACATTTTACAAGAGCTGCGTTAACTTCCTGGATGGATGAAGCTTTGGTTATCAGTGAGGCAGCTACTGGGTCCTATATTAATTCATATGGCACTATTGGCTGGATGTTTGTTCTTTGGCATCTCCAGAGTTTTGGAATGTGCTGCTGTAGTCTATAGTTTTCCCCATTAAAAAGAGTTCTTTTGGGGTTCAATATTATTTTTATTCACTCCCTGTTGTATTTATAGGTATTGCTTGGGTACTACTCTCTGGTGAATAACTTCCATAGATGGCCAGGAATGCAGAAAACACTTTTTTTTCCTCTTGGTGTTTATGCTGCTTTAGACATTGGAAATAGGGGGAAGATGTTCTTTTAAAGATCTGAGTTGATTGCTTCTTGTCTACCTGTCATAAAGGAAGCTTAACTGTTGGAGAATGTTGCCATGGCATATGAATAGGAATAGAAAATTGTGGTATGTATGGAAGTATTTTATGCAGTGATGCTGATATTTGCCTCTCTAATGCATACTATCTTGAAACAGATGCTAGAAATAAGTGATAATATTATATCCAGCATATGAGTATGTGTTCATTTACCTCCATGCAGCCTTTGTGTATGGAAATTGCTTATTTAGATTGCACATCCATTATATTCGTTTTGAAAAGAGTGGGTTATATGCATAAAATAAATGGGGAGTGTAACGGACCTGCATCCATTACCACAGTGCAAAATGAACTGGTCATCCCTGTATGTGAATGACCTGGCCGTTGTACCGAAATGTAGCCGGACATCCAGAGTTCTCCGCTGCCCATTTTGAAAAGTAGGCAGCTCACTGATTTGCCGCCTACCATTCCATGTTAAAAATGTGTTTGTATGTGCATTCAACAGGTAGGCGGCTCTCTCATTTGTCTCTGCTTGTCGAACAATGCCATGCAGAGCATTGGTTGAGGAGCCGGCGCAACAAGATTGAATTAGCCTGGGTAATGTATTGAAAGTTTGTATATAATGCAGTCTGGCACTGATTAGCTGCAACCTGTCACTTGTCGCACTGATTCCCATTGGTTGGAGATCACTGCAACAATATTAAATTGTGTTCTTTGATCCTTTGTGTGTTTTTACTATAAAAATGTCCCCATGTCCCCAAATAGAATAGACTCTGTGTGGTTTCTTTTACTATACGAATGGTTTAAAGGCCCCCTTCAACCTTCATTCCGAGGGACTCTGCTCAACAAGGACCGGCACGGCTACCCAACTGTAGCCGCATCAAGGAGAAGGAAACCTGGCACAACGGCTAAGGACAACCAGTGTCCTTAGCTTTCGTTAAATTGGTTGGCAGAGGTGGGATCCTCTCTCTACTTATCAGAAATCCAAACCACCAACTGGGATCACTACCCCCCTGCAAGCTATGCATATGGTGGCCCAGGGCTGGTGTGTGGTGCTCTTTGCTCTGAAGCTAGCTTTGGATGCCAGGATTACAGTTTCTTCTGGGAAATAAGAGATACAAGAGAAGCAATACTTGATCTCAGTGAAATATCAGAACTTTGGCTGGAGCTTCACCAGCTTGCTACCCAGGAATGGATTTTCGGGCAGATGTACAAGGACTTAATGAGAAGGATTAGGGGACAACAAGCTGAAGAGAGATCCTGGGCAACCAACTCTCCCACCCACCTATAGGTGGAGAAGTAGCCTCATCAATAGCAGGAGATAGAGGAATGTTGGCCCCAGTTACAGATGGAGATGCCGGCCTGTGGGGTTCCAGAGGCTCATCCCCAGTGGCAGTCAGAGATGCTAGGATATAGGGTGCCAGAATGTTGGTCCCAGTTACAGATGGAGATACCGGCCTGTGGGGTGCCAGGATCTCATCCCCAGTGGCAGTTAACAGGACAGTGATACGGGGCAGAAGAGGCCCATCCCCAGCTGGAGTCAGAGCAGGAACCCCATGCTAGAACCCAATAACCAGCAACAGGCCAAGACACCAGGGTGCGGGGTGCCAGATTCCCCTTGCCACCGGCACGTGGAGGGACAGGAACTATCTTGTCACATGGAAGGACTTGGCCCAAATGCAGTGCTACAGATTTGTTACACTTGGGAGGGGGAACAAGTAACAAAATGCCCCTGGGTCTTCATCCTTATACACAGTACCAACTATCACTAGACACTTAACCCTTGTCCCTGGACCTATCAGGAGTTCATGTTTCACTTGCCCTGGGGACAGGTATCCTTATTGGCCAAAATCCATCACTGGCTGCTATAGACTTGGAACCCCTTCTTCAAACCACCTCCAAGAACTTTCCTCTGGCTTAGGACTCTGAAGTTGGGGAGGGGGTAATGTAACGGACCTGCAGCTGTTACCACAGTGCAAAATGAACTGGCTATCCCTGTGTGTGAATGGCCCGGCCGCTGCATCCAGAGTTCTCTGGTGCCCATTTTGAAAAGTAGGCGGCTCAGTGATCGGCCACCTACCGTATTCGACAGGTAGGCATTCTCTGGTTGTCTGCCTACCGTTCCATGTTAAATGTGTTTGAATGTGCATCTGACAGGTAGGCGGCTCTCTCACTGGTTGGCACTTGTCGAACAATGCCATGCAGAGCATGGCATTGTTTCAACAATTTGGCAGCTTAGTGAATGTTTGCCACTTGTTCCCATCTTGTTTTTCCAATTCCCACTGTCTGGGGAGCCTGCACGTCAAGATTGAATTAGTCTGCTGAGCCCGGGTAATGTAATCGAAGTTTGTATACAATGCAGCCAGGCCCGGATTGGGCACAACCTGTGTTGTCACTTGTCACTCCGATTCCCATTGTTTGGAAACCGGAGCGTCAAGATTCAATTATTTTCTTTGTTACTTTGCATGTTTTTACTATAAAATGTCCCCATTTCCCCAAATAAAATGTATTTGTTTTGGAATAGAATCTACATGGTGTCCTTTACTACAGGAATTGTTTAACCCCTTAAGGACCGGGAAAATCTGAGTTTGATTTGACTTAAGGACCGCAGCAATTTTGACTTTTTTGACTATGTCTTTGTTCAACCATATTTTCTCTTTAATTCCCTTTGTGCACCCACATAAATTATATACTGTTTTTTTAAGCACAAGTAGGGCTTTCTTTTGATACCACAATTATATGAATACCTCATTGTTTAATTTGATTAAAATAGAGAAAAAAGAGGAAAAAAATTAAAAAAAAACAACATTTTGCTTACATTTTTCTGTCAGGATTTGCATACTATTAGTGAATGAAAAAAAAAATACCCCTAAATATATTCATTTGCTTCTCCTGAATATAAGAATACCCCATATGCCTAGTATTTTAGTCCTTTACTCACATTTACAAGGTAAATATTACAAGATGGCTGCCGTTATTTCCAACTTGTGATTTCTCAACAATTGGCATGTGAGCATCATAGCTTAGCTGACGGTGCCAGAACCAAAAATGTCCCACAAACGTATATGTTTCTGAAAACTAGACAACATAAGGTAAATAATCAGGAGAATTTTGGAGTTTTTCATGCAGCTATTTTTCCAGAAAAAAATTTCAAAATTGTGGTAATATTTTGTTTTTTTTGCAGTTTTCACACTTACATTTCAATACTACTGTTGATATCAAGCACATGATAAGTGAAGATTTTTAAAAATGCATTGTTTAGTGTTCAGCTCCTTCTTCTGAGTACGGCAATACCCCATATGCATAGGTTTCTCAAGGTTTGGGAGAGATACGGGGCCCAAATTGGAACATGCGCGTTTCCAGTTTCACACTTTGAATTTTCACAGCTTGCATCACTGGTGCCATGTCTCATTTGGGGCTGTGTAACAGTGCTCCACTCTAAGATTTCCCCCCAAAAGTATATATTTTTGGAAAGTAGACACCCCAGGCTTTCATTTTATGTATGTTTTCAATTTTTTTACGCAGCCATTTTACCACCAATCGCTCGTAAATCTTGATGTAAGTTAAAAAAACAGCGTTTTTCACACTTGCACTTCAATGTTGATGTGAATTTCAAGCACATGATAGGTGAAGATTTTTAAAAATGCATTGTTTAGTGTTCAGCTCCTTCTTCTGAGTACGGCAATACCCCATATGCATAGGTTTCTCAAGGTTTGGGAGAGCTACGGGGCCCAAATTGGAACATGCGCGTTTCCAGTTTCACATTTTGAATTTTCACAGCTTGCATCACTGGTGCCATGTCTCATTTGGGGCTGTGTAACAGTGCTCCACTCTAAGATTTCCCCCCAAAAGTATATATTTTTGGAAAGTAGACACCCCAGCCTTTCATTTTATGTATGTTTTCAATTTTTTTACGCAGCCATTTTACCACCAATCGCTCGTAAATCTTGACGTAAGTTAAAAAAACAGCGTTTTTCACACTTGCACTTCAATGTTGATGTGAATTTCAAGCACATGATAGGTGAAGATTTTTAAAAATGCATTGTTTAGTGTTCAGCTCCTTCTTCTGAGTACGGCAATACCCCATATGCATAGGTTTCTCAAGGTTTGGGAGAGCTACGGGGCCCAAATTGGAACATGCCCGTTTCCAGTTTCACACTTTGAATTTTCACAGCTTGCATCACTGGTGCCATGTCTCATTTGGGGCTGTGTAACAGTGCTCCACTCTAAGATTTCCCCCCAAAAGTATATATTTTTGGAAAGTAGACACCCCAGCCTTTCATTTTATGTATGTTTTCAATTTTTTTACACAGCCATTTTACCACCAATCTCTCGTAAATCTTGACGTAAGTTAAAAAAACAGCGTTTTTCACACTTGCACTTCAATGTTGATGTGAATTTCAAGCACATGATAGGTGAAGATTTTTAAAAATGCATTGTTTAGTGTTCAGCTCCTTCTTCTGAGTACGGCAATACCCCATATGCATAGGTTTCTCAAGGTTTGGGAGAGCTACAGGGCCCAAATTGGAACATGCGCGTTTCCAGTTTCACACTTTGAATCTTCACAGCTTGCGTTACTGGTGCCATGTCTCATTTGGGGCTGTGTAACAGTGCTCTTTTTTTAAGATTTCCCCCCAAAAGTGTATATTTTTGGAAAGTATACACCCCAGGCTCTCGTTTTAGGTGTGTTTTCCAATTTTATACACAGCCATTTTACCACCAATCCTGTGAAAATTTGACGTAAGTAAAAAAAATTCAGCATTTTTCACACTTTGCCTTCAATGTTGATGTGAATTTCAAGCACAGAGTAGGTGAAGATTTTATAAACTGAATTGATTAGTGTTCAGCTCCTTCTTCTGAGTATGGCAATACCCCATATGCATAGCTTTCTCATGGTTTGGGGGAGCTACGGGGGCCAAATTGGAACATGCGCGTTTCCAGGTTCACACTTTGAATTTTCACAGCTTGCGTTACTGGTGCCATGTCTCATTTGGGGCTGTGTAACAGTGCTCTTTTTTAAGATTTCCCCCCAAAAGTGTATATTTTTGGAAAGTAGACACCCCAGGCTCTCGTTTTAGGTGTGTTTTCAAATTTTATACACAGCCATGTTACCACCAATCCTGTGAAAATTTGACGTAAGTAAAAAAAATTCAGCATTTTTCACACTTTGCCTTCAATGTTGATGTGAATTTCAAGCACAGAGTAGGTGAAGATTTTATAAACTTAATTGATTAGTGTTCAGCTCCTTCTTCTGAGTACGGCAATACCCCATATGCATAGCTTTCTCATGGTTTGGGGGAGCTACGGGGGCCAAATTGGAACATGCGTGTTTCCAGGTTCACACTTTGAATCTTCACAGCTTGCGTTACTGGTGCCATGTCTCATTTGGGGCTGTGTAACAGTGCTCTTTTTTAAGATTTCCCCCCAAAAGTGTATGTTTTTGGAAAGTAGACACCCCGGGCTCTCGTATTAGGTGTGTTTTCCAATTTTATACACAGCCATTTTACCACCAATCCCTTGTAAACCATGACGTAAGTAAAAAAAAAAAAAAAGCGTTTTTCACACTTAGGGTTGGCAGCAGTATACTGGGCTGCATACAAATTGGTTTGGGAAACAATTTCACCTAAAATGTCTTCCCCCAAAAACAAATCAAAAAAATGATCATGGGTAAATCCTTCCACATCAATTTGAATCCCTGGGTTGCCTGTGAATTCTGAGATTTGTGGGCATAAATTGATACCCATTCATTAGGATCCGGAGTGGCAGGTGTTGGGGCATTTCTTTGGGCAGGTCTTTTGGCAGGTCTTTGGGCAGATCTTTTGGCAGGTGCTGGGGCAGTTGCCAGGGCAGCTCTTGGGGCAGCACTTGGGGCATTTCTTTGGTAGGTCTTTGGGCAGATCTTTTGGCAGGTGCTGGGGCAGTTGCCAGGGCAGCACTTGGGGCAGCACTTGGGGCATTTCTTTGGGTAGGTATTTTGGTAGGTCTTTGGGCAGTTCTTTTGGCAGGTGCTGGGGCAGTTGCCAGAGCAGCTCTTGGGGCAGTGCGTCTTTTCTTGACAGAAGGCCCAGCGTCATCACTAGAGCTGCTCTCACTTTCTGAAAACTGCTCTATGTCAAAATCTGACGCAGTGTCTGTTGCCTCAGAGTCAGACGCCAAAAAGGCATATGCCTCTTCAACGCTGTACCTGCGCTGCATTTGGCCACTAAAAAAGTTTTGTTTTTTTTTTTATTTTCTTACGCTATCCCTAAACCTAAATCTAACCCTAAAACTTACCCTAACCTACGTATATCCTGAACCTACCTAACCCAAGTGAACTACCTATCTAAACTGCACTTATTATATATATATATTTTTTTTTTTTTGGGGGGGGGTTTTGGGGTTTTTTGGGGGTTTTTTTTCTTACGCTATCCCTAAACCTAAATCTAACCCTAAAACTTACCCTAACCTACGTATATCCTGAACCTACCTAACCCAATTGAACTACCTATCTAAACGGCGCTTATTATATATAGATTTTTTTTTTTGGGGGGGGGGGGGGGTTTCCCCTAAACCTAAATCTATCCCTAAAACTTTCCCTAACACACGTCTACACTAAACCTACCCAACTACCTACCAAAATACCTAAACTATATTTACTTTAAAAAAAAAATGTTAAAAAAAATTTAAAAAAAATTTAAAAAATTAAAAAAAAATCTAAAAAAATTCAAGGGGGATGGGGGGTGTCCCACAGATCAGAAAACACTGATCTACAGCAAATTGATCACTCCAAGAGTGATCAGATGGGGGGGCACTTATTGATCACTGCAGAACAGTGATCAAAGGGTTAAATGTCTTTATTTAAACTTTTTTTTTACTTTTTTTTTTACAGTAAGGCAATAACAGCATGTCTCTCTGTCTCTCTCCACCTCAGCAGTATGCAAGGTGGAGGGAGGCAGAGAGATCTGACAGGGACAGTATTTACAAATACTGTCCCTGTCATTCAGGTTTTGCAACATGTGATTCGCTTTTGAAGCGAATCGCATGTTGCAACAATGTTTCTGCCGCTTGTTACTAAGTGTCCCGATACCGGGACACTTAGTAACAAGCGGCTTGAACTCCATGCGGCCGCGATGGAAGAGTTTAACCCTTGACGTACCAGGACCGTCAAGGGTCATTGGAGCACATTTACCCTTGACGGTCCTGGTACGTCAAGGGTCGCTAAGGGGTTAAAGGGTCCCCTTTGATCACAATTCCTAGGGACTCTGCTTGACAAAGAACAGCACGGCTACCCAACTGTAACAGCATCAAGGAGAGGGGAAACCCGGCACAATGGCTAAAGACAACCCGGCAACCTTAGCGTCCTTTACAGGGAGCAAATCTGGAGAAAACCAGCTGCACCACAGGGAACAAATACAAATTCCAAATTATTAAAATACCGATGTTAACCCTTTAAATGACAGAGGTTTACAACTCCTTGAAAATTCCCAAAATTTCCAGTGTTTCAATGGAGCTTTTAACTCCTTGAATTCTAGTGATGTGTCTTGAGTTGGAGACCTCTTTTGTATTCAAATGGTTAAAACTGTTTAAAATAATGTGCATTTCTATATGTTCCATATGCAAATGTCTAATACATGCAGGGAACAACTAGAACTTGCTGGCCTCTGGGGCAAAATCTGGGGCTGGGCCCCCTATGTGGTTTGGAGCAAATCTGAAACACATGCTGACACAGACTCAAGGCACATTTACCCACTGATGCATCATGATTCATGACTCACATGCTGACAGTTAACTCTTTCATTAAAGATGAGTGTCCAACACATTGCTTTACAAAATCTTAGATTGCTCATTGATGCTCAGAGGGGTAATGAAGTAAAAGAAAGGGATTCACCGGCGCTATTCCTATTTTATTTGCTGGCAGCAGCTGTGTGTGATGATGTCACTGGTCTGTGCAGTGCAGAGCAGGGAGGATCTCCCTGAACTGCACCCTCTGCACTGTAGTTATGCCTCTGAGCACATGGAAAAACTAACCTATTTCTTTACTTCTTTAACCCGTTAACAACCCACGATGTGTCAAGACCATCATGAGTAGATTTGCCTTAAGGACCCACAATGGTCCTGGCATGTCAGGGGTTAAATGATAGCAGAGCGTCTCCGTGCAAGCTGCTATCATTCTTTTCAGGCTGAAACTGAGTGCTCTGGGACCGGAGCACTCAGCTTCAGTCCTTCTCTAGTCTGCTGGTTCACGTGATCGCTCCAAGAGCGATCACATGTACCGGTATTTGCATTCAGAATGGCAGTGTGCTTGACACACTTCCTTTGTGTCTGCTCTGTGCCTCTCTCTTCCTTACTATTAAAGTAAGGGAGAGAGAAGCAGAGAGCAGACACATAGTGAAATAAAAGAATGTAGTAGATGGGTGTATTAGCCCATTCAGTGCTGGTGCTGGGGGCAGACTGGATGCAGGTCCATTTCATTTTTTTTTTAATTCAAAGTTTATTGAGTTTTTAAAGATATGGGTACAGAAATTAAAAAGTGGGAGGGAAGGGGGGGGCATGAGAAGTGCACAAAAGATCCAATGGAACAGCATATCAAAAGCACATGACAGCAAACCTCCAACCATGTTAGCATAACCTGACATGGAGCAGGAGGAAAAAAAAAAGGGGGGGGGAGGAAAGGATATGAGGAAGAGGGGAAGTTGACATGGAGGGGGAGGGAGAAACCCTTAAACCAGGCCACTACAGCAGTATCAGTGTAGTAGAAAATCCCGGTGGAAGTCAGGTGGCACAATCGAGACCACCCAGGGGGCCCAGATCCTGAGGTAAGAGGAAGATGAACTGTAGATATAAGCCGTCAATTTTTCCATACGTAACAACTTCCAAATCCTGTTATCCAAAGGATCAAGACCTGGCAGCAGGGACTTCCAATGAAAGGCAATGTGACATCTAGCCATGGCACAAATGCGAAAAACAAGTTTATTAGCAGAACGAGATAGGGGAGGATGACGGGTATGCAAGTCCATTTCTGCCCTACTTAGAGCAACTTTTTTTTTTTTTTTTTTTTTTTACATTGCAAACAGAGAAAATAGTTTTTTAAAACAAAGTATTCATAAAACAAATCTGCTATCTGTAAATAAAAAAATATTGGGAGGTTGATTGTTCTGGAGCAATTCCATACACTTATACACACCGCCAAGTCTTACTAAAAAAGTGTAAACATAGGGAGGTAAAGAGGGACATGGGGAGTTTCACCCAGGGGGACAGTGCCCACTTAAAACTGCCTATTTTGTAGGTATGAATGACCTGTCATACCTTTCATGCAAGCTCCATAAAAATGTAACCCTTTGCGCCCAAATGATAACAAGAGAAAAAATAAAAATGGCATTTTTTTACATTTTGTTTTACGGTTTTCTTTAATGTTAATAAAATCTGTGTTGGGTTATCCATTTAAGTGTGGTATCAAAAGAACGCGCTAATTGTATGCCAAAAAAACAGTATATAATTTGTGTGGAATTAGAACCAAGAATTACAACCAAGACATAGTCAAAAAAGTCAGAATTGCTCTGGTCTTTAAGTGCAATCCACCCCAGATTTTCCCGCTCCATAAGGGGTTAACCATGATCACTCTGTAATAAAAACACTGTGGGCTATATTCTACAAGATAAAGTGTAATTCTGGAGCAAACCAACTGTACTGTAGGTGAGAAATGAAAATCCCATTGATTTAATTGTGGCCTTTAACCGACTGAATGGTAGAGTGGTCTCTGTTGGGGACCTTTCTAGTATTCAAGAGGTTAAAAGCCCCACTCACATAGATAGAATTTTGAAAAATATTTACCTTCTCTCGATGGTGCAATATTTTTGCCCCTGGATTGCACCTTTTCTGGCAGATATTTACTAAGATGCAGAATTAGTCCTGCGGCTAATTTTTCCAGCTCCGAGCACAAACAGAAGCTCAGAAATCACTTATTTTCTAAAAAGTGAATAATAATAATTTCTAGCAGAAAAAAAAGAAAAATAATGGAAGAGATTGAATGGCACAATATACACAAATTTCTGGGCACTCCTCTGGCCCAGGTCAACAAACTAAATTGGGACTATGCTCTGAACAGAGACACAAGAGTGAAAAACCTCAATCTGTATAGTGATACTGCAGAAAGGAAATTAGTGAAATTGGTATTGATCACCTCCTATCTGAAGTGAGAAGGGACGGTTCCTCACTTGGTAAACACCAGCCAGTGTGAGTTCATAACAAGACCTGAATGAGGCTGATATACAAAGACAAACTGGAGCAATTCAGGACAAGCCAACTTCACAGTAAGAGTCACTAAAAGGTCCCTATAATTTAAACTGGAGAGGTCTTCAGTGCTTTGCTTTGCAACATGTTGGAGAACTCTCTAGCATTTAAAGTGTTAAATCCCCATTAACCTTTCGAATGCCAGAGGCATAGGAAATGCATTGCCAAGCAATGCGTTGCATACCCATCTGGCGCTCAAAGGGTTAAAATCATTGGGATTTTTTATTTGGTCCTCTATGGTGCAATTGGTTTGCAGTTAATAATGCCTCTTTATTTTGGGCATACATCTGATTGTTTCTATGGTCTTTCTATTTTTTAGTGACACTGATGCTTTAGCCAGTGACTAAGGGCTAGATTTAAAGGTTCGCGTTAAGCCAGCCGCGAAGTCAAAAAGGCACATCGGCTGCAAATAACACATGATTTACGGCAGATTTAAAGGTAAGAGTAAAAGAATAGCTATCGAGCATAGGCACAACGAAAACACGTAACATAAAAACCTAAGTCGCACCTGTTTTCGAATTACCGTGCTTCCCAAACACCCATTAAAACACAATTTAAGTCAAAATGTAACATTACGGCTGCCGTTGTCTAGCAACCCTGATAGATGCACAAACAAAATTCAAGTCTACAGCCAAGGCCCCAAAGTAGTAAAAATGTTCAAATACACCTATATATATACCCCAAAATAACAGTCACACCCTGTCTGTGCTTCGAGTTATAGCGAGCTAGGGCACAAGACCCAGGAGTGGAGGCTAGTGATAGAGAGAGAGAGAGGTATGTACACTTGATGCAGAAGGAGTTTTTGGAGTTTGGAGAGAGGTGCACTTAACAATACACATATTACACTTTTGCACATATTACATACACCCATACAAACACTATCACATACACATACACACACATAGTCTATTTTTTTTTATAACACCTAACATATATTTAAACTTTATTTTCTCAGTGTGAGTCTGTGAGTGACAGAGTGAGTGGGATTGAGTGTGTCTGTGAGGGCCTGTGCGAATGCCTGGGTGTGAGTGGGTGAGTGATGGCTAGGAGAGGAGGACAGGAGAGAGGGATGGGGAGAGTACTGGAGGAAGGAGAACAGGACATCCCTGTTGAGAGCAAGGGTGGGAGATCCACAGGGCGGAGGGGCACCCGGCCCACAAGAGCAGGCACACAAAGGAGAGGGTCAGCTGTGTCAGTGAGACGAGGGGTAACTGTCAAGGAGCACCCTACACAGTCAAGGGCAGAGCAGGCAGGACAGTCTGGTTCAGACTCCTCACAGGCTGAAGCTGAGGGGGACAGGATCAGGGATCCCCAATATACCGAGGAGGAGAACATGGCTCTCATGGAGGCTGTTCTGGCGAGAGAGAGTGTCCTCCACCCGAGTGAAACGGTCCCTGGCCTGTCAGCGAGGAGGAAGGCAGCCTGGAACCAGATCTGCAGCTGGGTGAATGATGTGTCCAATTCCAGAAGGGACATGGACTCAATAAAGAAGAGATGGGGCGACTGCAAGAGGGTGGTCAAGAACAAGTTGGCTGAGCCAAGCCCGCCGGAGGCACTGGAGGTGGCCCACCTGTCCAAATCACCTTCAGCGCATGGGAGGAGATGATGCGGCAGAGCATGTCCACCACACTCATAGAGGGGGTCCCTGGAGGATCGGACACTGGGGAAGAGAGGATCCTCCACACTACCAGTAAGTGCAGCATCACAAAACCACACACACCATCTTTCATCCACACAACTGCACCAACAAGGCACCCTGAGGGTTAAAACAGGACGAAAGACAAAGACAAATGTCAAGGTTCAACAAGGCCCAAACCTTTCCAACTCCCTGATTAACTCTCATGTTGCTGTGCTGATCACACACAATATACACAAACCATGCTCTGCAAAGTGTTGTATGTTAAACATCAGAACTGTTTGTACACAATGTCACCCATGTACCCACAGGGAAACCAGAACATAACCGCTTGAGTGCTAGAGGGATAATCAATGCATCGATCAACAATGCTTTGGCAAACCCTCCAGTACTCAAAGGGTTAACCAGACAACAAACACAAGTTGATAGGCTAACGATTACATGCTACACAGGGGACATTCACTAAGCGGTGAAAAGGAGATGAAGGAGAGAAATTAACCCTTACATGCCCTCACTTCACCAGTCCCAATATTTGTCCATGGAGAATATTCAATAACATGACTCAAGTTGCAAAGGTCCCATTGTTTAGACTCCATATAAAACATTGCAAATGGGGAAATGAGATCACTGGAGAAGTCAGCATCATGTTCAGTTCATCAGGTCTACTACACCGCTTACTGAATCACAAAAAGGATGGATCAGGTCACAAATCAGAGTGCCAATGAGAATAACTGGCTGTATGTGCAACACACAGGCCTGAATCAATTCCACAGAATTAAAGGTGAAAAAGTAGGCCTTGGTTTTGTGTATGCAATCATTTACTCTAACCTGAATTTACATATCTCACATTTGATTCACACATGGATCCTCAGGAGTGTTGATGCCATGGATGGATGGTACACCAGCCACTATTTGCAGGATACATATGTGAACCAAATATGAACCATTGTAGTTTGGTCAAGAACAGGCCATGAATGATGGATATCTATGATTGAGTAAGGCTGCCTCACTCAGAAGGATGGATGGGCTCATCCAGCAAATAAAAAACACGCCTCAGTCAAAGATATCCTTCAATACAGGCTTCATTGTTGCCCTTCAGGATTCAACTTGAACAGACCTCATGGACAGGATCCTGTCAAGTACTTCAATCTCTGATTGCCAGGGTGGTATGCCATGCATCACAATGCAATTCATATGATACCATAATGACAACCAGAGAGTGACATGTAAAATCTTGCATTGTACGGGATAAACAGATAACATAGGGATGAATACCACTTGAATCACACTGCAGATCTGTTCCAAAAAGAAATGTACACAAAGAAAATGGTCAGATATGTATGTAGATATGTATGTGGATAGGTACCTTTCACATGGGTACAAATATGTCCCAACAAGATGTGAACCCAGAGATCAGTTCAGTACGTGTGATTGTCTTAGTGCCCATATATGTGCACCTATCACAAACTAACTCTTATTGATGTCATCAAAATACACATCCCACCTTACTTAGATGGGATATACGAGGTATGTTGTTAGTGATGATATCAATAAAAGTTAGTTTGTGATGGGTGCACATATATAGCTAGTAAGGCAGTCAAACATACTAAAATAATCTCTGGTTTCATATCTAGGAAGGATATATTTGTACCCATATGAAAGGTAGATATCCACATACATATCAGTCCATGTAACTCCCTGTGTACCTTTAACTGGATAGCAATGGTTGATTTCAACTTGACGTCATATTGTCGCCATTGATATGAGATGTAGTTCGATGTTAGTCCTATCCCTCCAACCCTCATGGTTAGACAGATATTGCTGTATGTGACAGATGGAGATTTCAGTCATTTGACCACACGGAGGCTCTTCAGCAGAGCCAATATTGCCCCATTTAAAAATCAATACCTCATTGGAATGGTCTACAAAGTGTGCGTGGTTTGCAAGCACACTCTGTGGGCCATTACAAAGAAGTATTTATGTCAAAATGTAGCAAATTTGGCTCTGCTGAAGAGCCTCCATGAGGTCTAATTACTGAAATCTCCATCTGTCACATGGAGCAATATCTGTCTAACCATGAGGGTAGGAGGGATAGGACTAACATCGAACAACATCTGTTTTCACAATGCCTACAATATGACATCAAGGGGACATTAACCATTGCAATCCTGTTAAAGGGATAGCCATCCCTAAAATGTGAAAAGACAAATATATGTTGTAGGATTCATCCCCCGAGTAAAACAATGGTATTCCCACTGCTGAAAGGTGTTTAATTCAAAAGGTATCACATCTCAGACTTGGATATGTCAGAGGCAATATCACATTGGCCTGAAATTGTACCGTGGCGCTGTTACTACACTGCCATATGGACAGCTCTGTTCCCGGGACCAGAAATCTACATGGGATGGTGTTGCAACAGCCCCACTGTACTATTTCAGGCCACTGTGATATTGCACCTCCAAATGAAACCTTTACCTGTAATAACTTAAGTATAAAACACCTTTCAGCAGTGGGATTTCCCTTGTTTACTCAGAGGGATTAACCCAACAACATATACTTTTTCTTTTCAACATGTTAAGTATTACTGTCTCTTTAATTCTATTGCTACATTCACTAATCACAACATCTCATTTCTCCACACAGCTTACGGCCCTCCAGTACAGTGGGAGCCCATGGAGGAGTCTACGTCACCACCCATTGAGGAGTACACAGAGGAAGGGGCCAGCCGGTGGTCACCATACCCACCATCCTCATCTCCTCCAACACAGTCTACAGCACCACCGTCTGCACCACTGCAGGCTGTTCCACCACCTTCTCCACCACTACAGGCTATTCCACCACCTTCTGCAACACCACAGGTTGTTCCACCACCTTCTGCATCACTACAGGCTGTTCCACCACAGGCTGCACCACTACAAGCTGCACCTCCCCAGTACAGTGGCTGGGTGCAACAGGAGGAGAGGTGGATATATCCAACCACCTCCACCAGCTACTACCCTCCAGCAGCAGCAGCACCACCACCACCAGGGAGGCAATGGCTGTCAGGGACAGTGGCCACCACCCAATATGGGCCATATCCCTTCCAGATTAACCTACCCTCCTGGATGGCTCCCCAGCATGGCCCAAGGTATGATCCCAGGTGGGGTCCAAGCATCTACCAGTGGCCAAGGTATGACCCTTGGCCACTGGACTACCAACACCTGGGCCTGATTGGGGAGCCCCAGCACCTTCTACCCAGGGACGACTTCACACCACCACCTTTACCAGCACAGACATCAGTGGGCAGCTCGGAGTTACTTGATGTGGTGGGCATGTGCCCATCATCTGCACCAGCCACTCCAACAGCTGTCGCAGCAGCAGCAGCCATAGCACACTCAGCAGCAGCAGAGGACACAGCACACACACAGCAGCTGAGGACACAGTAGCTGAGGAAACAGCAGCTTAGGAAAAAGCAGCTGAGGACACAGCAGCTGAGGACACAGCAGCTCAGGAAACAGCAGCTGAGGACACAGCAACTCAGGATACAGCAGCTCAGGATACAGCATGCCCCCCGGGGATGGAGGCGGACTGCATGGAGACTACTCCAGTCAAGCCATAGCACAGATGAGAATATCAACAGGAGATGGAGGGAATCCCGGAGGAACACCAACAGAATAGAGGCAAGGATCCATGCCCTGGAGTCAGAGGTCTCAAGGATCAACACTAAACTCCATCAGCTCCACACGGGGGTGATGGACATGTTTGCACAGGTGCTGGTGGAGTTGAGAGAGCAGAATTGCAGGGAGAACCTACGGTTAGAGAGGGAGGACCTGTGTTCCACAAAGGGGTCGATTGCACCCAGCAATCCCTCCAATGTGACCCCTGAAGCCACACCTAGGGGTCAAAGGGTGACAAGGAGATCATCCAGGGCATCCACCTCTGGCACCCAGTCTGAGGACCCCCCCCTCCAAAAAAAAAAATAATAAAATGGCCAACTTGTCATCTTCCCCCTGAATAAAAGAACATTGTGCTTTTGAATCTTGTCTGATCTGCTTTGTATTTAGTTGTAGTTTGGGTGGCAGAGTTGTCTCCAATGCATTGCCAAACAATGCAGTGAACACAACTTCTGCCTAGGTGAAATGTTTGTGGGATGTTACAACATGGGTTCACACACACACCGTTGTCCAAATTCAACTGGCAATCCATCCCTGGAGTCATATAATATGACAGCGTTTTATGGCGATATTGCACAACATCTGGTGCAACACTGAACATTCCTCTGCATCAATTGTTGTGTTTAATGAGATAACCAAACAGTTATTTGACTTAGCAAAGAACAAACAAGCAGGACAGATGGAACATGCAGCCAAATAGTCTTTGATTCAAGATATAATGAAAGTGACTTACTGAGGAACCCAATGTTCACCCTAGGATTACAATGTGTAGTTGTTATTTTACTAAGGTTGTAACACACTTCACCAGTGATAAAACTTGTCCAACTTAATCTGGTTGTTTGTTGATGTAGCCCATGTACTGAGATATGTCAAACTAAAACAATCTCAGAACATTGATTAAACTGAGCAACACAGAAACCGTCAACATGAAATCACTGTGGAAGTATGTCCCCTGGATCACCTCTTTATCACTCCCAACACATATTAGTGTATCACTGCCATCATCTGTCTGCATGAATACATCACAGAGTCCACTCACTGGCAAACAAGTAGTGGACTCCTGTGATGTGGGTTATGTCTTCCCATGTATGGGGGATACTCTAGCCTTGAGTGTGGTTACACATTGACACATGTGTAATCCAACATTTCATCATACAGACACAGAATGAATAGTGATGGTTCTTCTTTATTGTGTCTCAAAGTACATTAGAATGTACATGTGTTTTCTGGGTATATTGCCTATATGCATTAAACACTTGTATGAGAACACTAAATGTACTTTGAAACTAAATCTTACTACTTTAATAACACTACTGCCCTGCTCATGTGTTGTCCACAAGGTTTGACAACTCTTTAGATGAGCATCCTAACTGTACAGGTTAGTACACACATGAATTCATGTTTCTGTGTGTATATGAGAATGTTCCAGTAGAGGTTGATGTGAACCTCAAGTCAAACATTGCATCACCAACACAATCACTTAAAACAGCAAGGGGTGAGCTTCATAAAAGTTTTGTCAAGACATCAATCCAGTCACATGGAAGATCTTCAGTTCGGGAATGGATCATGCTATGGATGCCTGTGGGACAAGAGGACAGGATTTGGAGCAGCACCCTCGAACTGATCATCATGCATCAACTTAAACTTCATAATCCCTTCAATCTCTTTCGTTACAGGTGAGTACACAAACCAATGCTTTGTAATGTGTTGTGTACTCGTCTGTAACCCATTATGTGGTGAACTTAGGCAATGTGAAGCAGCCCTAGGGATATGAGTCCCTGACATGAATACACACATCAACATGTTCTGAGAGCTCCATGAAACTAATGTATTTGGGCTGACACTGTAAGGGTGACAGTGGCAACCCAATTTTATTTATTCCATGGAAGTATTAGGACATATTTGTTGATGTGTGTATTCATGTCAGGGCCACATATCACTGCACACTCACAGGTCAGCATGGTGTCCCTGGAGATCTGAGCCATGTTTCATGACCCTCTGCTGCTCTTCTCAGCTCAGCTCAGTCCCATGTTGACTCCAATGGCCCTTTAACTTCTGATGTGACAGAGTGTTATCCAATGCATTGCAATGGATAACACTCTTTCGCTACAAGGCTACCATGGTTGTTCTGGCTATGATCCTGGCAAATCACGTTAGTTGCTGTCAATCAAGCACATAACACATGTTATGTGTTGTACCTTGTTTCTCCTGGGGGTGTGCATGATATCCTAGAGATATGTATGTCAATGTGGAGGAGGAAATGGAAGATGGTTTTGGAATCCCCACAAACAATATGCCACGTCCATGGTATGGATGATGTTTTGGGCCAGACTGCTGCCAGTGCAGTGCAGTGCTGTGTCAATGATCCTGTGGCGTGAAACAGAACATCATGTGTGGTGTGGTTAGTGTGTTGGCACCAATTCACGGGACTGATGGGGGACTTGCATAGATTGTTTGAATGCCTGTTATACTCACAGGTAAAGTGTTCTGTGATGAGTCTGCCTCTGATCTGCTCCCCTTTCAGGGTCTCCTCAACATGGCTGATGTCCACTGGCACTTCAGGTATGGGGGGGCCTGGATATCATCCACCAGCCTGGTGTCCACTGCGATGTTGTGCAGTATTGCACACACCATTATGATGTCTCACACTTTTCCAGGTGCATACTGCAGTGCTCCCCCCAAGTGGTCCAGCCATCTGAATCAGAACTTGAGAAGGCCAAAGGTCCGCTCAGTGGCACTCCTTATTCTGCCATGAGCCTTGTTGTATCTTTCCTGGGCATCTGTTTGTGGATTGGCGACCGGGGTCAGTAGCCAGGATTTGCAGCCATAGCCAGCATCAACTGTGGAATGGGAGTGACATGTTGAGACAGGGTACACATGTTGTGTGAATGATGTTTTGTGTTGTGGACGTACTAGCTGTGGGTCAGGAGCATGGCGAGCAGTGTTGTATGTACACCTATGGATGTGGTGTGATGTAGTATTGTGAACTCGCCCAGAAGCCATCCCCCTGTATATGTTCCAATCTCGAAGTCTCTGTGTACTGAGGAGTTTTGGAGAATGTACGAATCATGAGAGCTGCCAGGATATTTTTCACAGACATTCATGATCCTCATATTGCTGTCACACACCATCTGCACGTTCATGGAGTGGAAGTTCTTTCTGTTGATGAATAGCTGTGCTTCACGTTCTGGGGCTTTGATACGGACATGGGTGCAATCTATAGCACCCATGACCCTGGGCATACCTCCAGTTGCATAAAAGCCCTGCTTGAGATGTATCCAGTCCATGTCAGTAGTGGGAAAATGTATGTAGGTACTGGCCTTGCTTTTGAGGGCTGGCAAGACCTGGGCAGCACTCTGGAGAATGTGGCCAGTGACATGCCAGATTAGTAACCCTCAGTGGACTGGAAAGCGCCCCTTGCCATGAAGTGTATGGCACAGAGGAGTTTTTTCAGGCCAGATAGGGCATGGTTGTGGATGTAGATGGGATCCACCTGATCCTTGATGACCTCATACAAAGCAATGATGCTGTGTGGCCTCAACCTGTAGCGATCAATCACCTCATCATCGATCATACCAAAGATGTTGACCCTTGGGCGGTATACCCTGGGCCTTGGTGGTTGTCTGTACATCCTCCACTGCTGCAGGGGTCCCTGTGGCAGCTGGGGAGCATCCTGTTGCTGTGGAGCATCCTGTTGCTGCAGCTGAGCATCTGCAGGCAGGTGCTGTCCTCCTGGTGATGATGGGCTCCTGTGTGGCTGTTGAGCCAGAGCTTCCTCACTTGCAACAGGTGAAGGGTGCTGATCAGGTGTGCCTGGGGCTTGCTGGTGTTCCCTAGCTATTGCCCTTGCACGCCTTCTCCGCAGTCTTCTCATCAATAAGAAACCCAACATACTTATTGTTCTCTCTATCTTTATCTCTCTCTCTCTGTCTGCCTCTCTCTGTCTCTCTCTCTATCTCTCTCGCTCTCTCTCCCTGAGTGGAAAACAAGCCACAGGTGAGTGTGGTGAGTTTTCCCTTTAAGTACCTGGTAGGGTGTTGTGTAGGTGTGGTGATGAGGTGAGTGATCAATGGGAAGGTGTTTGTTGTCCAGATAAGTGTTTGCAGGTGTGTCTGTGTTTTAAAATGTGGTGTGTTCTGATTGTTGTGTCTCTATCAGTTGCTGGTGTGAAGTTGTGGGGTGCAGGTTGTGTCTGGATCGTGTGGTGATGTTGCACAGGTGAGTTTGTTTTGTATTGGCAGGTGTCTGCTGTGTGATAACCCGCATTGTTCCTTGCCATGTTATGTTGGTGTTTTTTTGGGGATCCTTGTCCTATGTTGTTGCTTGTTGTTGTGTCTGACAGTGATTTGTGACATCTGTCCATGTTTTTGTGTTTTTCTGGCATTGCACAGGTTCATTTTTCCATTTACATGCTTTTGCGGTAAATCTTTTGTCTGTTTTTCTATGTAACGGGTTTTGTTTTGCCGTTAAGTGTCTAATGGCTAAGAAGAGTGGGTGTTAAGTTTTGTCCATTACTTGTATCTATTGTTCCACCGATAACAGTACCGCAAGCCTTTAAATGGCTCTGGGGACACTTGTTCCATGCGTCTCAATGCATGTCAGTCTATCGTCCGTAAGGATTTTTGAACTGCCGTTAGCTGTTCTTAACACGGACCTTTGAATGGCTTACAAGATGTTAAAGCACCCGTGTTTTTTTTTTTTTTACTAATGCCTGCCTTTAAATCTACCCCTTAGGCACTACTGCAATATCAAAGTGAGGTGATATAATGGAAAAAACCCTCACAAAATACAAGTTTCGGGTGTAATAACTTTTTAATGCAGCATCTCCCAGCAGCAGCGATCATCTTATTTTACTCCACAAAAAAATCTCTGCCTTTATAATGGTTTCTTTTAATTAAGTGTCACTTCTCCTAAAAAAAGGACACCTATTGCACTTCCTTGTACAAGGTTTCTAGAAGAGTTTCTATGAGAAGTAATCTTGTTAGATGATTAGCTAGCTATACCTTACTATCCCTTGAAGAATATAAAAGGCACAACTACTAATCCCCTAGGGCACTGTATATACTTTATTGGTTGAAATCAATTTAAAAGAATCATATCTCAGTTCTCCCCTTCAGTTCTTTCTAGGTTAACCTCTTCTTTGCCTGAGGCTGTAGGAACAAAACACATTTTAAATTTCAATATCTCTTTACTCCCATAGGGATTATGCTTCGTAATGACCTGCAGGCAGTTATTGGAATAAGGAGGATAACATTTGTTTAAAAGAACAGCAACAGTATTATATTTATTCAAAAGATCCATACTTTGTTAAAGAAAATGTTACACCGGAAATATGTTTAACCCTTTGAATGACAGTAAGCTAGATCCATATGTTGCTTGCCAACTCCTATTTGGTGCTAAGGGGTGCTATGAAGAAATAATTATGCATAATTGCACAGGATCAATGCAAACCCGGAGCGTGTGTTTTTTCATGTGTTTCTGATTTAATATTATACTGTTTTTTGTTACCCTGTCTAGTGCTCAGATAGTTCCTTATGTCCAATTATGTTATGTCGCTTCCAAAAACAAAATAAATGTTGGTAAATTGATGTGCAGTATAAACCCTCTGCAAATGTAACTTTTTAACCCTTTTGGTGAAACCTAATCTTCAAGTGCAACCCTTAAGTTCCTGGACACAAGTTTTGCTGTTTTAGGTTGTGTACTCCAGCACACTGGATCTGAAATACAGTAATGACCAAGAGGATAAAGTACAGACTGTCAGCTTTAATTTGAGGGCATTTACATACATAAACTGTGAACCATGTAGAAATTATAGCACTTTTCATACATAGTCCCTCCAGTTTAGGGGGCCAGAAGTAATTGTTTTTTTGGCTGCGCAACCGTTTCTTGCCCGGGTGCATGTCATTACATCATTGTTACCACATCTTTTGTTTCTCTGCTCCTCTCACTCTTGATTGGGAGATTCTTCTTTAGGAACTTCCACTTTCTGGCTTCCCACTCCCAATATTCGAGCTATACTTGTCAGGAACCCCTGGGATAAATGCTCTACCAAGAAGAGTAGTCACGGTCACAGCGACTCCTCCAACAAGGATTGGTAGAGTGAAGGCTTGTGTGCGTCGCTGGGGAGCGTGGCTGGTGTTCGCAGGCCCCCTGTAGTGCGTTGTGCTGCTGCCGAGGCCGTATAAAGGTGCTGGCCGCGAAGCCAGATGACCCCCTTCGGTTGAGCCGAAGAAGGCCCAGGAGAACGCAGTACAGTGAGGACACCCACCACCAACCCCAGGGAAGGTCTAGTTCCAAAGATTATACAAGGACTCTTAAGGCGAGTCCAGAGGCTAGTAAGGAGAAGAGCTGGAAGACTAGCAGGACAAGAGGCAGGAAGGCTAGCCGGGAAAGGTATTGGAGGCAGCTGGACAAGATGCAGGAGGCTGGACAAGAGGCAGGAGACAGCTGGACAAGATGCAAGAGGCCGCTGGACAAGATGCAAGTGGCAGCTGGACAAGATGCAGGAGGCAGCTGGACAAGATGCAGGAGGCAGCTGGACAGGATGCAGGAGGCAGCTGGACAAGATGCAGGAGGCAGCTGGACAAGATACAAGAGGCAGCTGAACAAGGCAGCTGGACAAGATGCAGGCAGCTGGACTAGAAGTTAAAGGCATCAGGCAAGGAGCTGGAGTGAAGAAATGGCCAGAAGAGACTGGGGGACACGAGAAGAGGCTGGCAGGACCAGATGGACACGGACCGGAGCAGCAGGTAAGGGACTGTGACAAGGCACACACAGAACGCTATAATCGCGCGCCGATTCAGTGCGGCGCACCTCTATTTAAGTTGCCAACCCCGGACGAAGAAGGGGATGACGTCACCACGCGAACGTGGTGACGACGTCAACCCCGGAAGAGAAAGCCGACGGCAGAACCCGCCGCGATAGCGGCGAGGAGGAGGACGCGACACTCCCCCCCTCCTAGGGCCGCCCCCGGAGGCCAGGACGGGGCCGAAGGGGAAAGCGCGCATGAAAGCGCTGAAGGAGAACAGGCGCATGAACATCCGAAGATGGAACCCAGGAGCGCTCCTCAGGACCGTATCCACGCCAATTGACAAGATACTGGAGACGTCGACGAACCAGGCGAGAATCAAGGATGGCATCGATGACGAACTCATCCTGGCCCTCACGAACCACGGGTCTAGGGTTCGGGGTCCTGGGATGCGAAGGGTGCGTAGGAGACCACGGTTTCAACAGAGAGACGTGGAACACGGGATGCATACGCAAAGAAGAAGGGAGAGCTAGACGATATACCACTGGGGAGAGCGGACGGAGCACTCGAAACGGACCTAGAAAACGGGGACCGAGTTTGGCCGATGGCTGACGCAGGCGAACATTCCTGGCGGAAAGCCAGACCTTATCACCAACAGAGAACCTAGGGGCCAAAGAGCGATGACGATCCGCCTGGAGTTTGTGACGTACTTGGGACCCCAACAACGAGGAACGGATACGTTGCTAATGGTCCACCAAGGACTGGACACGGTCCTCGGCAGCGGGCTCCAAAGCGGTACCCGGAGACACCAGCAAGACTCTGGGGTTATAACCCAGAGCAGCAAAAAAGGGCGAACAGCCCAGAGAGGAGTGGTAGTGAGAGTTTAAGGAGAACTCAGCCAAGGGAAGAAGGCGACACCAGTCATCCTGTTGGAGGTTGCAGTAACTACGCAAGAAGTGCTCCAAGGCTTGGTTCAGCCTCTCCGTTTGTCCGTTCGTCTGGGGATGGTAGCCAGACGAGAACTGCAGAGTGATACCCAGACGAGCACAACTGAGGACCCCGATCAGATGTTATATGAAGGGGGATGCCATGGATACGGACAATCTCGGAGATGAAAAGATCAGCAAGACTCGAGGCTGTGGGTAGTTTGGGAAGCGGAACCAAATGGCACTGCTTGGAAAAGCGGTCGACGACCACCCATATAACCGTCATGCCGGATGAGACCGGGAGGTCCACAATGAAGTCCATAGCGAGTTGGGACCAAGGAAGAGCAGGAACAGGCAAGGGGTAAAGAAGCCCTGATGGTCTGCAGCGGGGTGTCTTCATACGGGCACAGATGGTGCAAGAGGAAACAAAAGAAGCCACCTCAGCTCGAACAGATGGCCACCAGAAATGACGAGACAATAGTTTATAGGTCCTGGAAACACCAGCATGACCACCCACAGAGGAATGATGGGCCCAACGAAGAACCTCTGGCCGGTATTGCGAAGGAACAAACAGCGTCCCGGCTGAATGTGGGGTCCCAGGAGGGGCTGAGGTCTGAGCATCCCGGATATGTTGCAAGGTCCTGGTAGCCAAGAAGGCTAGGAAACAAGAGGAGGGCAGTATAGTGTCTGGCACCGAGGAAACAACAGACGGCTCTTGGAGACGCGACAAGGCGTCAGCCTTGGTGTTCTTTTTACCCGGAATGTAGGAGATAGAAAAATCAAAGCGTGAAAAGAACAGTGACCACCTTGCCTGCCGGGCATTCAAACGCTTGGCTGTAGCCAGATAAGCCAGGTTCTGATGGTCAGTGTATATGGTGATCCGGTGGGGAGAACCCTCAAGAAGGTAGCGCCATTCGGCCAAAGCCAACTTAATCGCCAGGAGCTCGCGATTGCCGGTGTCGTAGTTCTTTTCTGGCGCGGAGAAGCTCCGGGAAAAGAAGGAGCATGGATGAAGAAGACCAGTGGAGGGGGACCGTTGAGAAAGGACTGCTCCCGCAGCCGATTCGGATGCGTCGACCTCCACAATGAAGGGCTGCAGAGGGTCCGGATAAGACAGGATGGGTGCCGTACAAAATGCCTGCTTTAAGGCAGTGAAAGCAGACACAGCCTCTGGGGGCCAACAAGAAGGGTTGCCACCCTTGCGAGTAAGGGCTACAATGGGCTGTATGACCTTGGAGAAGCCCTTGATAAAACGCCGATAGTAATTGGCGAATCCAATAAAGCGTTGAACCGCCTTTAGAGTTTGCGGAAGAGGCCAGTCTAGAACGGCAGAGACCTTGACAGGGTCCATGGCCAGGCCTCTAGGTGAAACAACGTAACCCAGGAAGGAAAGACTGGTCTGGTCAAAGAGGCATTTCTCCAATTTAGCATAAAGATGATTGGACCGCAACCGTTCTAGGACCTGCAGTACATGGACACGGTGCTCAGAAAGGCAGGAGGAATACACCAAAATGTCATCCAAATATACGACAACAAAGGAGGACAAGAGATCCCGGAAAACGTCATTAATGAGGGCTTGGAAGACCGCAGGGGCATTGCGTAAGCCAAAGGGCATAACGAGGTATTCATAGTGCCCGGATCGTGTGTTGAACGCGGTCTTCCATTCATCCCCTTCACGCATCCGGACTAGATTGTAGGCCCCTCGAAGGTCTAGTTTGGTGAAGATGGTGGCTCCACGGAGACGGTCCAGAAGCTCTGAGATGAGCGGAAGAGGGTAACAATTACGGCGGGTGATGTTATTCAACCCTCTATAGTCAATACAAGGCCGGAGGGAACCGTCTTTCTTGGCCACGAAAAAGAAACCCGCCCCAGCGGGAGAAGAGGATGGGCGAATAAAGCCCCGAGCAAGATTGTCCTTCACATAGGCCTCCATGGCAGCGGTCTCAGGGATGGACAGTGGATACGTCCTGCCCCTAGGAGGCATGGTGCCAGGAAGTAGATCCACAGGGCAGTCATATGGGCGATGTGGCGGAAGGGTCTCAGCCCGTTGTTTGCTGAAGGCCTCAGCGAGATCCCTGTAAGGTTCGGGAATCCGTACGGAAGAGCCAGGGGTAGGAGTAGAGAGCAGAACAACAGAACCAACAGAGTTCATGGGAGGAGAGCCAGGGAAGCCAAGAGACCCGGCTGCCCAGTCGATGAGAGGGTTGGCAGAGCACAACCAAGGATACCCCAAGATAATAGGGGTGTTAGGCGAGGTAATGACATCCAGCACTGTGGAGTCAGTGAGGTTGCTGCTCACACACAGCGTTATAGGTTGGGTAGAATGAGTGATCACCCCTTTCCCCACGGGTGTCCCATCAATAGCCAGCACGCGTAGGGGTGGATATTTGGGTTGCAGAGGGACTCCGTGCTGTAAGGCGAAGGTAGCGTCAATGAACAGACCAGAAGCACCGGAGTCAATGAAGGCCTGTGTGGCTAGGGTGTGGTCGTTCCAAGAGAGGATGACTGGAACACTAAGACACCGGTTCTGGCCGTTGGGGATGGTGGCCGGACTCAGGGAGGCTCCCCCACCACCTAAGTCCTGGCGTTTCCCTGTTTGTTAGGACATTCACGAGCTAGATGACCAGGAGCTCCGCAGTAAAGACACAATCCAGCCGCACGGCGTCTGGCTTTTTCCTCATCCGAGAGGCGATAGACACGGCCAATCTCCATCGGCTCTGGTTCTGAGTCGGAGGCGGTGGGTGGATGCTGGAACCGGGCAGCCAGACGGATAGGGGGACGAGGAGCAGAACGACGATTACGATCCCGATCTCTCTCGCTCCGTCTCTCGGACAACCGATGTTCCAGAGAAGAGCAAAGCGCCACCAAACCCTCTAACGTGTCAGGAATAAGCCGGGTGGCTAGTTCATCCTTAAGGCGGTCGTGAAGACCCTTGCGGAAGGCTGCTTTGAGAGCACTGGCACCCCAATCGGTATCGTAGGCCAACGTGCGGAATTCCACCGCATACTGTGACAAAGCACGTTGCCCCTGTGTTATCTCCAATAAGGCCGCTTCGGCCCTGGACTGACGACCCGGTGTATCGAAAACCGCCTTGAAGGCCGAAAGAAACGTATCAAAGTCGTCTAAGACAGAAGACCGATGATCCAGCAAGGGGGTGACCCAAGACAAGGCCTGACCTTTAAGGAGAGACACAACAAAGGCTATCTTGGCTTGGGATGAAGAATAGGACTCAGGCTGACAGCGAAAGTGCAACAGACACTGATTCAGGAAGCCCCGTATGTCTGTGGATGAACCATCGAATCGCTCCGGCAAAGGAAGACGGGGAAGAGGGGACGTAAAAGCAGGACCAGGAAGCGGCATAGCATGCGTCATGGCAGGCTCAGCGGCTCTGGGTACACCAATATCTTGTTGCATCTGCTGCAACAATTGCGTAATGGTATCTAGCTTCTGGTCGAGCTGTACTATCTGAGTCGCATGACGACTCAGTATGGCGCCCTGCCGTAGAAGGGCCTCGGACAGCTCAGCGGGGTCCGTAGCCATAGGACTGGAGGGTGGCGCGATTATAATGTCAGGAACCCCTGGGATACATGCTCTACCAAGAAGAGTAGTCACGGTCACAGCGACTCCTCCAACAAGGATTGGTAGAGTGAAGGCTTGTGTGCGTCGCTGGGGAGCGTGGCTGGTGTTCGCAGGCCCCCTGTAGTGCGTTGTGCTGCGGCCGAGGCCGTATAAAGGTGCTGGCCGCGAAGCCAGATGACCCCCTTCGGTTGAGCCGAAGAAGGCCCAGGAGAACGCAGTACAGTGAGGACACCCACCACCAACCCCAGGGAAGGTCTAGTTCCAAAGATTATACAAGGACTCTTAAGGCGAGTCCAGAGGCTAGTAAGGAGAAGAGCTGGAAGACTAGCAGGACAAGAGGCAGGAAGGCTAGCCGGGAAAGGTATTGGAGGCAGCTGGACAAGATGCAGGAGGCTGGACAAGAGGCAGGAGACAGCTGGACAAGATGCAAGAGGCCGCTGGACAAGATGCAAGTGGCAGCTGGACAAGATGCAAGTGGCAGCTGGACAAGATGCAGGAGGCAGCTGGACAAGATGCAGGAGGCAGCTGGACAGGATGCAGGAGGCAGCTGGACAAGATGCAGGAGGCAGCTGGACAAGATACAAGAGGCAGCTGAACAAGGCAGCTGGACAAGATGCAGGCAGCTGGACTAGAAGTTAAAGGCATCAGGCAAGGAGCTGGAGTGAAGAAATGGCCAGAAGAGACTGGGGGACACGAGAAGAGGCTGGCAGGACCAGATGGACACGGACCGGAGCAGCAGGTAAGGGACTGTGACAAGGCACACACAGAACGCTATAATCGCACGCCGATTCAGTGCGGCGCGCCTCTATTTAAGTTGCCAACCCCGGACGAAGAAGGGGATGACGTCACCACGCGAACGTGGTGACGACGTCAACCCCGGAAGAGAAAGCCGACGGCAGAACCCGCCGCGATAGCGGCGAGGAGGAGGACGCGACAATACTGTGTTGCTGTTTTATGCTACTGTTTGTTCCCGCTTCGACCTTTGGCTTGATGCTGACTACCAACTTTGGTTGTTCCCAGTGTTGTATTGATCTCCTGATTACAACCAGGCTTGTCTCCCAACCTTGCTTCTTCTACCGTCCTCCCTACTTGACCATGGCAGCCGACTTCGACTTCTCTGATTCTCGCTTCTCCAAGAGCTTACTGGTTGATCGCCGACTCAGCCCAATTACATCTACTTGTGAGTCAGATTGATCCCAGCATCTGCTATGGTAGGTCGATCTACTGCATCACCAACCAGCTTCCGATGGCCTGCAGGATTAATCCCAGCCTTACTCATCAGGTAGATCTCCGAACAGGCCTAGCTGTATCCTGACGGCTGGACGAATTGATCCCAGCCACCTACTAGTCATTCCTCTGACCACAGCTTGATTCTCAGTTGGACACCGGGGAGTCTTTAAATCTTTGACCTCCACCTCCAGTCAGATGCCAGGGGTGTCATTTGAACTTCAACATCAACTTCTAGTCGAACACAGGTGAGTTGTTGAATCTTTGACCTTGACTTCCAGTCGGACATTGGGTTGTAGCTAAACATTGACATCAACTCCTAGTCAGTACCTGCGGTGTCTTAGTACATCGACTCAGCTAACCTTCTGACTCTTGGGCTCCACTCCTATGACTCTACTCTTCAGTTCCCTTACCTCTTCTGGAGTGCCCCAGAGGTGATTCCTGCACCCATTATCATCATCTCCTCTATTAGGGACCTTAGACTGTCCAGTATAGCTGTAGACTGTTCCTGACTCTACTACCTCTACAGTATTATACATAGGGTCCTAATATCTTCCTAGCCTTGGTTACAATCATTAGTTCATGCACAAGAGAGCTAACAAAAGGACTGGAGGTGATTGTAGGTGTGACATTTACAATTGGAGTCTGGTGTTATTTTTTCTCAATATAATGAGGAAGGAAGTGGCGATACCAGTAAAGCTAGCCATCATGAAGCTGACAAATCGGAACAAATTGACCAGAGACATAGCCAAACATTTGGTGTGTCAAAGTCAACTGTGTGGTACATTGTTTAGAAGCAAGAACAAGCAGGTGAGCTCAACAATAGCAAATGACCTGGCGGACCACAGAAGACCATTTTAGTCATAATCAAAAAGTGCTTGCAGTTGCGAAGAAAAAACGTCCCTTACCAGGCCTAGCTGTAACCTGACGGCTGGTCGGACTAATCCCAGCTGACCACAGCTTGAATCACATTTGGACACTGGAGAGTTGTTGAATATTTGACTTCGACCTCCAGTAGGATGCCAGGGGTGTTGTTTGAACTTCGACATCTACTTCCATATGGACACTGGTGAGTCGTTGAATCTTTGACCTTGACTTCCAGTTGGACACCAGGTTGTCGCAAAGCATCGACATTGACTCCCAAATGGTACGTGCGGACTCTTAGTACATCGACCTCAGCTCACCTTCTGACTCTTGGGCTCCACTCCTATGACTCTACTCTTCAGTTCCCTTAACTATTATGGAGAGCCCCAGAGGTGATTCCTGCACCTGTTATTATCATCTCCTCTATTAGAGATCTTAGACTGTCCGAAATAGCTATGGACTGTTCCTAACTCTACTGCCTCTATAGTCTTATACATTTGGGTCCTACATAGGGTCCTAATATCTTCCTAGCCTTGGTTACAATCATTAGTTCATGCACAAGAGAGCTAACAGAAGGACTAGAGGTGATTGTATGTTTGGCATCTACATTTGGAGTCTGGTGTTGTTTTCTAATAATGTACATTATACTTACCTTGTGAGCACCAGGTGCTTCTGTTATACCATTGTCCCTTCTTGAAGTATATTATCTTAAGTGTGCACTGGTGTTTTTGTGTTTGGTGTTGTTTTCTCTCAACATGATGAGGAAAGAAGTGTCAATACCAGTAAAGCTTGCCATCATGAGGCTGACAAATCAGAACAAATTGATAAAAGACATAGCCAAAAGATTAGGTGTGTCAGAATCAACTGTGTGGTACATTGTTTAGAAGCAAGAACAAGTAGGTGATCTCAACAAATTACCTGGTAGACCAAAGAAGACCATTGTACTGTATACTCACAAAGTGCTTGCAGCTGGGAAGAAAAGAACCCTTTTCGACTATTGAATAGATCAAGAGCACATTCCAGAATGTAGGCTTAGATGTGACAAAGGATAAAGAGACTACATCAGCAAAAACAGAGAAGGTTTACCTCAAGATGCAATAACTAGTAAGCCTGAAGAACAGAAAGGCCTGGTTACAGTTTCCCAAATACTATATAAAAAACTGTAGAGTTCTGGATCAAAGCCTAATGAACAAAAGAGATGAAGATTAACCTATATCAGAGTAATGTAAAGTGTGGAGAATGAAAGGAACTGCACAGGACCCAAAATATACCACCTCATCTGAGAAACATGGTGGAGATAGCATTGATGGGTTGGGTATATATGACTCCCATAGGAACTGGATCACTTATCTTTGTTGATGATTTGACTGCTGACAGTAGCAACAGGGTGCATTCTGAACTGTACAGAAACATATTATCTGCTCAGATGCAACCAGATGCCTCAGACCTCATTGGAAGTCACTTTACCTTGCTGCAGGGCAATGACCCCAAATATACTACTAAAGCAACCAGGGAGGTTTTCAGGGCCAAAAACTGGAATGTTCTTGACTGGCCAAGTTAATTACACAATTTGATTACAGTTGTGAATATGTTTCACATGGTAAAGACAAAACCGAAGGGTAAAATCCCCAAAACAAACAGGAACTGAAGATAGCTATGATGCAGGCCTGGTAGACTATCACCATGGAAGATACCCAGTGTCTGATGATGTCTATGGGTTACAGACCCCAGGCAGTCATCAAATGTAAAGGATTTGCAACAAAGTATTACATTTTTTAAGATTATGTTAGTTGTCCAATTACTTTTGGTACCCTAAAATGGAGAGTCTATGTTTAAAAAGTGTTATATTCCTACAAGGTTTATGGATGTAAATACCCTCAAATTAAAGCCTACAGTCTGCACTTTTTCCTCTTAGTAATTGTTTCATTTAAAATCCAGTGTGCTGGAGGACAGAGCTAACAAAGCAAAACTTGTATAACTGTTCAAATACATATGGACTGCACTAAGTAGATGAAGTTAATATAATTTGGGATGGCACTGACACACAATTAAAGCACTTTAATTCTAAAGATTTGGTATTCACATTCATTTATAAAGTGGAAGAGGACACTATAGACTATATGAACTCTAAACTAATCTTAGCATTCAAGCGGTTAAAGGCTCTGTTTTAGTCAAAGGGATTTTTAATGTGTGTCACCTGTGGTGCAGTTGGTATGCTGGAGAATTGTTCCACTTTGTTTTTTTTTAATATGGCCTTAAGTCACAAAGATAGGAACACTGAAAGTAGATTTCTAATAAGAAATCTACTTCAGCTAATGCGTAGATTACAAGAGTAGCAATCAGTCAATTTGGAAACAAAACATCCCTTTAGGCCAAAGCAATAGAATTAGATGTAACTGTACTTATATAAAGGGTTTAAAAGGGAAGCAGGACAACTAAGGACCTTATTCATCAAGTTAAGGAGGTGCAGCTCCAGAGCAAATCACCTGCACCAGAGGGTGGAAATAAAAGTTCCCATTGATATAATTTGGGATTTTAACCCCTTAAATGATCAAGATGTCTACAACACATTGTTTTACAATATTGGAGACCTCTCTGTTTTTTTATGGGGTTAAAATCCCCATGTACATCAATTGGGATTTGTGTAACTTTAATTTTAACCCTGTGGTATAGTTGGTTTGCTCCAGAATTACACAAACTGGTAAGAGATGCTCAACTAGGAACAAGCTTGCTATATAATTTAGCAGGCTCTATAGAAGTGGTTTCCTACCCAGGTTGTAGTCTCTTTTAGCTCACTAGTACCTTTCACAGAGAGGAAATATCCTAAAGCACATCACACTGACCCTGACAAAATAGCAGTCTAGCCACAAAGTGCCAGACAATTCCTCTTTGAACAAGAGAAGCAGCCAACTCCAGACATACATTTTGGCCTGGTTGGGCCTCGTCAGCGAGATGTAGCTGATCTATCTAGGCACTACGAGCAAGGGACCCCATCTGGATTCCCCTGTTACCCTTAGGGTGATCAAACCCAAGGATAATTTGCACACAAACAAACTGGTCACAGACGTTCAACTAGGAATGAGTCTGCTATAGAATTTAGCAGCATCTATAGGAATGGTGTCCTACCCGGAGAGATCAGCTGCACCTCATTGCCAAGGCCCAACAAGGCCGAAATGTACGTCTGGGGTTGGCTGCTTCTCTTGGTTAGAGAGGAATTTCCCGGCACTTCATGGCTGGACTGCCTTTTCGTAGGATAAGTATGATGTGCTTTAGAATATTTCGTCTTTGTGAAAGGCACTAGTGAGCTAAAAGAGATTGCACCCTGGGTAGGACACTCTTCCTATAGAGCCTGCTCAATTCTAGGGCAGGCTTATTCCTAGTTGAGCATCTCTTACCAGCTCTTTGGTCCAGAACTACACCTTTTTAGCTTGGTGAATAAGTTCCTAATAATTCAATTTCAGGGAAAAGTCTACCCAGATCATTTAGAGGAAGCATATAATAAAGTGCTAACAATGGATAGAAATGACATTTGAACTAAAAATAAGGTTACAAAAACAAAATAATATTGAACTTATTTTTTGCGCAATAAAATACCAAGGGGTAAATATAAAATAAATATGAAGCAATATTGCAGTTATATATAAGAAAAACATATGTTTAAAGAATAGTTCACAGTAAATATATAAATTCCAAACAGATGTATGTAGGTCAAGTTAAAGATTAAACAGTGGGAAACGATGTGGGAGATGTTCCTCTTCTACTTGTTTTTACATGCAAGATGACAGAAGGGAATTTGTGGACAAAACAGGAGATATAGTTGTAATTTAGTTTTTTTTATTAAAGGAATAGTAACACTTAAATCTAAATTAGCTAAAAAGATTAGGCCTGACTTTGTTATTTCAATCAGTTAGCTTGCCAACTAGGTCATTCCATACAACACAGGTTTCTGAGAGGTCGAGTAAAAGATACTTCTTATTCCTGCTTGATCAGCAACTGGTTAATAGAAAGAAGACTCTTCCCCATAGCCAGGGAAAAAATCATTACCCTCTTAATTCACTCCTTAAAACCCCTAGTGATCTTTGATGTGAACAAAACCTTAAAGGAGAATTATATTCAAAGACCTTTTATTTGTTTAAAAAATTCTTCTTTATTGTGTACAGGATATAATACAAAACAAAACCAAAACAAAATAAACAATTTCATGCTAAATATAATGGAGCTGACTTGATTAATTATATAAAAAACAATGTCCCTGGATATTGTTTATGCAATGAAAATATTGTGTATGAGGGGAACAAAAACATTCAAGGGTAAATCTCTTTGAAAAAAGATAATGCCTTGTAACTTTGGTGGTGCCAGTCATTGAAATGATAATTGTTATCAAGATAAGAGAGATTTCAAAGACAGTTCTCTGAGTAACTCTCAATGTGTTATTATGGCAACCAAAATGTTAATGGAAGGGACATGTAGAAGTAATTGTATTACTCATGAAACATGAACACAGAAGCCACATCTCACAACATTACTGTGACCACTGAGATTGATTAATGGTAACCTGTTCAACCATTATTGTCCATGCTCCACTCATGATCTGATCACTTATCCATACAATAGTTCAGTTCATTAAAAAGTAACACATTCAAAACTATAGAGTGTGCTGGACACCGGATCATGTGGATATTAAGATTTCTGTTACCAATCCCCATACCTGGGAACTTTCAAGATGAGCTGACCCTGAGATCTTTGAAATATTAACCCTTAAAGCTTCCCATAGTGTAGATTTTATGCGATATGTGCCTGCTTGCTCTAACACAGAGGTGCTCCGGTCCGTTTGCGAGGGACCTTTAACATGCTAAAGTTTGGATAACTCACTGCCTGAACACAAACAAGACAAGCAGAACATCTCCCACTGTCTTTCTGGTACTAATGGCACCAGTTTAGAGGCTAAGGAAACATTTAATTGGGGAAATTCATATAGTAGGTGACATAGACCTCTCTCACCCTGAGAATTTGACTCTTTATCCTGAGACCCTGAGATTTGGGTCAAAACCCTGAGTCTCAGGGTCAAATCCTGAGAGTTTCCAGGTATGCAAATCCCTCCAGTTTCAGCGAGATTATTGTTGGGACCTAATCTATATCACACAGAATCAGAGCTTATACAGTGTATGAAATGTTTTACTTGCCTCTATGCCAAACCTTTGTGGAAAAAAATAGTTATTAAAGTTATCTAAAAATTATACTTGACTCAGTTTATTGTCAAAAATTTTATTACTGTTATTATCTTTTCTAAAATGTATATTAAATGCACAAAAACCAACCAGCAGAGGAATCAAACCACAAACACCCACACTGTATACGTAACCTCTAATCATTTTTCTAAACTTACAAGATCTAGGGGTGCTCACTGTATACTAAGCTTTCAAACTGTGAAGGAGATTTAAAAAATTATTTTATCTTTCTGGGTCTGTTCCAAACCCTCATCCAGTCCATCTGGTATCAAAGTCCTCATTTTAAAAATCTAAAAGGATTCCCTATTAATTAAAGTTTGAAGTATGTTGTTATTTTTTTATTTCTTCAGTAGGACTAAGCATCCTTGTATTTTTCTTTCTTCATAAAAGTGTTCTATAAGGTAGAGTAAGTAACCACAATAGTAATACACAATCAAAAATAGTTGAATAAATAAATTAAATCCACAATAATGATACAAAATCTCTTATAGGGCTATATTTTGTAACACTAATCAAGATATAAAGATGCTATATACCTATTCTGATATTACTCTAATGTAAGTACAAGATAGGATACCACCAATCCTACTTGCACAATACAAAAAATACCCTGCTGCATCGCTCTATGAAACAAAATGTACCATATAATATTGTTTCTTCTCAGAGCAAGTATAAATAAACCATATAGATATACTTCCGTATCTCTCAACAGAAAGCGCCACTTATATATAAAACCGAACAAAAGAAACAAAGATATATTAAAAAACTCAAAAAAAAATTATATATATAATATAGTATAGATGACTTACTAATGAGAGATACGGGGCTGTCTATAAATGGCAGTCTACTGGATGCTAAAATACCCCCCAAAAACACTATACTTAAAAAGATACTCCCAACTGTAGACCAAATAGAAAAAAATAAGTCAATCATAAAAAAGAGCTAGTATATAAAAAAATATAAAAAATATACCACTTCCGATGATGAACAATAGAGTTCTGCTTCCCAATAAAGTTCACGATCAAAACAAATCTTTAATTGTGACTTCTCATTCAAGCAGATATCACACCGAATATAATATTACCACACAGATATGTGTAACTCACATATCACTATTGTATAAAAATGTCACTCAAAGTCCACTGCTATTATGTACTTATAGCATACAATGATTAGACCCAGTATATATAATATCACACAGTTTCCACACCAATATCTGAAACTCATAATCAACTGGTGCACCAATGTATGTCACTCACGGTTTAATGTGGCATACCCCTACCGGACATATCATCCTCGTCCAGACTGGCATCTTTTTTCAAACTACCACCATAATGCTCTCCATCTTGGTCTGTTTGCCTTAACTGGGCTCCTTGTCAAATCCTTCAACCAACATATAACCCTTTGAGTGCCAGAGGGGTATGTGGCACATAAATGATATGATAGATAAGATAGGATGGAGACAAAAGCTACCTGACTTCTTCCTCAGGGAAAATTGTAACAACGTGTCATTGGAAGTGATGCCTATCTTTCCCTATATACTTATTTTAATTCCTAAAACTACTTATAAAAAGATAATACTCATGAACTAGTAAAGGAAACTGTGAAAAAATGCAATATAATGCAGTCACATAAACTCTCTTATACAGAATGCAAAGTGTCATTACCAGATCAATCTTCTCCACCCCAAACTCTGTCTACAAATAAAACTCCAGACAAATATGTATGGAGAATCCAAGTGATTATGAGAAAATTCACACATGCAAAAAAATCCTTCCATGTCTTCAGAACCCCAAAATTGATCTGCATGTGTGTATCACAAATATCACTCCATTCACCAGATTAATCTGCTCCACCCCACACTCTGTATACAAAAATATATATATATACAAAACATACAATAGACGAAATAATCTCAAGTCAATGCACACCTACAGATCAATGGCAGTATTCCTTAAAAACACTGTAATTGATCTGTTTGCGCCCACAAATATTATCCAAATCTTAAGGAACCAAATATTTCAACTTCTGCATTGAGTCCAAACAGTTGAATAGTTTGCAATTAGTAATTCCACTCTCTCTTTTGTGGACATATTATTTATATAATTGCTTCCTCTCTAGTTCCTCTGTACTATATCTATTGCAAAAAATCTTTTATTTTTGATCCATGCTGTTCTGTAAAATGAGCTGACAGACTATGCTTCATATATTCATTTTTAATATTATACACATGTTCTGTCGTTCTATTCCTCAAATGTCTTTTTGTTCTGCCAGTATATTGTTTACCACACATTGTATTAAATATATATGACTCCCTTAGTATTATATGTTATTATTTGTGTATTTCAAAATATACACCTGTTGATTCATTTTAAACTGTTTCATATTTCTCTCTATATGAAACATCATACATCCTACACACTCTCCACATTTGAAAAATCCTTTACTCATCTGTAACCATGCCTTGTTTTCCTTTCCTTTTTTTATTACACTTGGAGCTATTTTTTTAAGTTTCAAACAAGCTTTATTGAAAGGTAAAGTGTACATACAGTGAGTAAACTTCACAGATTATAAAGTGAGCACAGTAAACTGGACAATACAAATCAATTGAAAAAGATGCATAAAGGTATAATGGAGTTGTTGCATATTCTTTGCCATAGTTAGCACTGCATTATGAGGAAACTGCTATCAGCAATGCTTAGTGTAAGCACTGAAAAGGAGATAGAGAGTGAAGAAACAAGGGAAGATGTGGATGTTGGGATAGTTAAAAACAGATGGGGGAAGATAGAAAAGCAAGAAAGGATTGACTGAGGGGGAAAAAACTGGTCAGGGAGGAGAAAGGATGGACACAGGGAGTAGAGCCGTGGGTACCGGCTAACAAGTAGCTCAAGTAGGGTTGAGCAGATGGATGTTAGAAGCAGGGGAAGGAGTAAGGATGGTCTCAGCTCCAAGAAAATTAAGCCATAACCAAAAGTGTCCTGAAATTCCAAATATCTACCATGTAAGTAATGGTGAAGGTGTTCCATGTCCAAAAGGTACTTTATCTCCAGCTTCCAATCTGACATAGTAGGGGGTTTGGGGCTTAACCATAGTCGTGGAATACAGACGTGAGCTGCTGAGGACAGCAAAAACCAAGTCTTTATGTTAGAGGATATGGCAGTGGTCCTAGGTTCCATGTCCGGGAGAATGTTGAGGCGTATAAGCTGAGGGCAAATTGACAGGCAAGACCACCAGATGTGTGCTAATGAGCCGCTGAAACGGTGTATCTCCAGCAAGAGTTGGATGAAATCGATCTGAATTTAAAAGAAGAAGGGGTGACTGATACCATCTAGTTAAGAGTTTATAGTTCGTTTCACTGTATCTCATATTCTTGATATTTGACCAAGCAATTCTGAAGGATAAAAGCCAGTGGTCGTCCGCTATGGAAATATCTAGTTTATTTTCCGAAGCTAGTTTACAACGTAAGAGAAAGGCTAGGGAGGTGGAATCAGTGGCATCAGCCAGGAGAATGTGTAGTTTCAAAAGCCCTTTTCGGATAGTGGTGTCGTGGAGAAGTTGTTTCTCAATGCTGTAAGAGAGCTTGGCCTGCATGTACAGAAAGGAGGTGAGCACAAGAAGTGTCTTACTCGTAGATATCTCTATTGTTCTGACGCAGGCAGGTGGAAATGAGAATATGAGATATTAAAACAATGATAGTCCTTGGGCCGAAACAAGATGATCAAGATCAGTGAGACCCACCTGTGACCAGGCTGTAAAAGTGGAACTATGCAATCTCAGGGAGAAGTCTGGATTGCCAATCAAGGAGCAGAGAGGTGAGAGGGACAGGGCTAAATTTGGAGCATGATTTCCAAGACCGAAGAAGCTGGTGGAGTATCGGCTGGGTTCTAACATGTTCAGGAAGTTTGAATAGTTTGGTCCACAGTAGTTGTCGGAGAGTTGCAGTCAGGAGTAGGGATTGCAATAACCTTGCCCAGCCTTTGTCGGGAAGGGGGGTTGTGTCAGCAGTGTAAGCAAAGAGGTGGCTTGTTGGTATCTGTTCAAGTCAGGTAAACCCAGGCCCTCTGATAGTGGTGTGCGAGTAAAAATCACCTGATGTACCCTGTGATGTTTGTTTCACCAAATAAAAGAGAGAAGCAGATTTCTAAGATGTTTAATGTAGGAGAGGGGAATAGGAAGAGGTAAAGATCTGAAGATATAGAGTACTTTGGGTAAGAGTACCATCTTTACAAGACTGATCCTTCCCACCCAGGATACAAATATATTATCCCAAGTAGTGATGTCTTGGCAGAAAGCTACAAATAGTAATTGCAGGTTATGGGGTACTGTATCAGCCAGTAGTGGGTGAGGTGGATCCCTAAGGATTTAATTGAGGACAAAGCCCACGGAAAGGGGTGGGTCATATGTAAGTGAGCCTGGATGACTTTGGGGATGGATAGAAGTAGTTCAGATTTAGAATGGTTTATTTTCATGCAGATATGTTCCCATATCTCTCAAGGAGGTCATTCAATGCGGGTAATGAAACTGCTGGGGGAGGACAGATAAGCTAAAATGTCGTCAGCAAAACATGTCAGCATAACCAACGTGGACCCAATACGGATGCCATGCATGTCTGGATATTTCTGAATGGATGTAAGTAGAGGCTCTAAAGTGAGTATAAAAAGGAGTGGCGAGGGAGGGCACTCCTGGCGGGTCCCATTGGTGACAGAAAGGAGGATGAGAGGAGGCTATTGACCAAGATCCTTTCGGAGGGCGAGGAATAAGGGGACATTACCACCGTAAGGAAATGCGGGCCAAGTCCAATCCACAAGGCCTTCTCAGTTTCCAGTGAAAGGAGGAGTGAGGGAGTGGAGGATTCTTGGGCAGAATGTATCAGTGCTATAGCTTTGATAATATTGTCTCTAGCCTCTTGACCAGGAACAATACCTGACTGGTCCTGTCCAATAAGAGAAGGAATGAAAACTTGGAGTCTGGAAGCCACAATTTTGTCAGAGAGTTTGAGGTCAGTGTTCAGTAGTGAAATCGGTCTATAACTGTTACAATGGGAGAGGTCTTTTCCCAGTTTTGGCAAAACTGTGTTGTGAGCGGTCAGGGATGAAGACGGCCATTGGGTACCATCAAGTATGGAATTAAAAGAAGTCTCCAGATGGGGGATAAGACTGTCAAGAAAAGGTTTGTAATAGAGGGTCATTAGACCATCAGGGCCTGGGCTCTTCCCGAGGGGAGTGGAACGTAGGGCTTTCTGTATCTCTGTGGGTGTGATGGGGGACTCCAGAGATAAAGTGGTGGAATCAGGATGGCAGGGGATGTTTGCGTATGTCAGAAATCCTGGATGGATGAAGAAGGGGGGGAATTTGGAGACAGAGGAATGAGTGTTGTAAAGGGCATTGTAAAAATTTTGGAAAGCTTCAGCGATTTGTTCATGCGAGTCTACTGTTGCTTCTGGGGTGGGTCAAATGGTGTGAACGTGTGTGTACATGCTGTGTCCCTTTGTATAAGGTTGGCCAAAGTCTTCCCACTTTGATAGTGGTACCACATATATGATTTAAGTGTGAGGAAGTGGAAGTGGGCCGAGAGCTTGTTGCGATGGGTAGTCAATTTGCGTAGTATAGAGGGAGAAATTGAGGTGTTGTGTATCAATTCTAGGTGTATTATAGAGGCTTGAAGGTAATCAATAGTCGTTTTTTGTTTCTTCCGCCAACTGCAAATGGAGATGATCGACCCCCTGATGAAACATTTGTGTGCTTCCCATACAGATGTTGGGGAGATACCCAGTGTGACATTAGTAGTACATTGAAGTACAAGTCTAGGTCAGCAGTATTACAGAATACAGCAGAATGATCACAGAGAAGGGCATCGTTGAGCCACCAATGTGGTGCAAAAGAGGGAATATTGGAGTTAGAGAGAGTAAGAAAGAACGGGCATGGTCAGACAGAGTGATATTTCCAATATCCATGCGGTGCACTGCTGAAAGTTTTGCTTGGCTTATGTAAATATAGTCTAGGGGACAATAAGATGCGTGGGGATAGGAGAAGAATGTGTAATCCCTATTAGTTAGGTTAAGAGCACTCCAGACACTGATAGATTCCTCAAGAGGTGAGTGATCTTAGGACCAGTTTGAGAGGAGTGGGACTATCTAGATGTGGATAGATTAAGGGAAGGGTCCAGGCCAACATTGAAGTCTCCACTAATGATCTGGAAGCCTTCAGCAAAGTGGGCAAGGAGATTAATAGTGGATTGAAAAAAATGTAATTGGGAAGTGTTGGGGGCATAAATATTAGCTAGAGTGTCAGCCTCAGAAAGAGTATCAGAAAGGGACCACGGAACATGTTGGCTTACAAGAGTAGCTACACCCCATTCTTTTCAAGGGAAGAAGCTGTCCAAATGTAAGGGAGCTGTTTGGTGGATAACCTGGGATGTTTGTTTCGGGAGCAATGAGTCTCCTGCAGGAATACTATGTCAGATTGGAAACTGATAAGTTCCATGTGAATCATAAAGCGTTTCTGAGGGCTATTGAAGCCGTTCACATTGTATGAGGTAATTTTTATGTCAGAGGCTGGCATAATCACAAGGGATGCAGAGATACAATTGTTGGGGGAGGGTGGCATTAGATGGTCTGATGGTGGTTGAGAACCTTGACACTAAGTGGGCCCCGGAGATCCCAATCTTGGGGTCTACATCAGTAAAAGTGAGGGTTGGCAGGGAGGTGTGGTGCCCAATGTCGGCCAGGATGTCTGAAGGTGGGCGGGTGGAGAGAGAGGAGAGGGGTGGGACAACCAGGGACAGAGGGGGGCAAAAGAAACAGAAGAGGGAGAGAAAAGAAAAGAAAGAGAGTATGAAGCCAGAGAAAAGCCTCTGTGCATGCTCTGCCCGTAGAGAGTGTTGGGAAGCAACTGCACCAAACTAGAGCAGTGCGGGGATGCAAGGGTACTAGTAGGAGTGTGTACCATGGTCAGAGAATGAGGGAGAGTGTATGTATGTATGCATACACTGGGAGATGAAAAGTTGAAGGTGTGAAAATGGGCCCCAACTGTACAGAGAGAATGGGCAATGATGAGAATAAGGACATCCAAAGAGGGCAGGGCAAGGGGAGCGGGGAAGGGTAACAGGATGACAAACCATATCACAGGAGGTGAAAGTACACAACATAATATACATAGCATAATGTACATTTACATAATTGCATTAAAGTCCTTCCATATCAATCTAGAGAGTGTCATGTATAGTTTTTGGAATTAACAATGCATTAAATATTTGGTTCATGAAGACCAAGTGGCAGAGGCAGAGATCCATATACCGTGGGGAACATGAGTGAGCAAAGATTGGTCATTGTGTTGAAATATGCACCGTGTGTAGGGCAAGTCAAAGAGCCAGATAAGAGAGGTAGGGAGGTACCACAAAATGGCCTCAAATTGTGTTTAAATTATATGTGTAGTCAACTGGTTCCAGAAACAAAAAGCTGGGAGTTTGAGCAATAGGGCGCCAGCCTTGAGAGACTAGAGCTCTAAAATGTGCACACCTCTCCCAGGGCAGGCTCTGGCCCAGAATTCCAGTGCACTCGCGATGGAACATATGATGAAACTAACATAGAAAGAATTGGGGAGGATTCTAAGGCCATCTGGATGACAGGTAACCTGTTTCTTGGTCAGCATATAGAGTACAAAGGGCTCCAAAGGTATGATGTAGGACGACAGGGGGCAAATGTTGTGGACAATTGGCTCAATAGTCTCCTTAAGCAGTACATAAGGGAAGTTTAGGGAGGTAATAAGGGACAAGGAGGGAAGGGGGAACGAGTAAGGGAAGGACAGGGAGGATGAGTAAGAGGTGAGGTGATGGAACCAATTGAGATATACATGGTGCAAAACATAAAAAAATATGAACAGCAATACGGTCACATAACAGATTAATGAAACTCTGTAAAACAAGTTAAGAAGGAAGCATAGTCAGATGTATAACACAGCAGCCTGAGACCACAAGGTGGTAGTGGGTCTGTGGTCCCACGAGGGTGAGTCATGAGACTAGAGGTTAGGGGTGGGCAAAATCTCTCAACGTGTTCCCAAGGGAAATTCCTCAAAACCCACACTGTTGTCTGCTTTTTTGTGGGAAAATCCGCTTTCAAAGTAGCCCATTGGCCAAAATTTTTCGCCATTTTTTCAATGGCTAGAAAGTTTCCGACACTGATTTACTTTGTTTTCAACTTTTCGTTATAAAAAGGTGATGTATGTGCGGAAATCAAACACAACAGAAGCAGCTACAGAGCGAAGTAGACATGATGTGCTAGTCTGCTGTGATCTTGAGGAAAAATTGAGGCAGAAGAGGCACATAGAGACTGCTATCACTATGAGCAGGTTTAAAAATAATAAATGGAGGAACTGGAAGGACCCTTATATGTCCACTGAGTCTGAGGAGGAGGAGAAAGTGAGCACTACTAAACCAATGCTGTCCAGTCCCCCTAAATCACCCCAAGGGATCTTGGGGAATTTAATGGGAAGGGAGGGAGAAAAGGGAATGGGAAGAGAGGGAGAAAAGGGTAGTACCAGTGAGAGCAGGACAGGTCAGCTGCCTGTGCCTGCTTCTAGACGTGCTGCCTCTGCTGCCACCATTGCTGCCCTTGTTGAATCCAGTGCTGTGCCTGCTGCCAGTGCTGAACCTGCTGCCACCAGTGTTGAAGCTGCTACCATCAGTGCTGAAGCTGCTAGTGTGTCTTGTAATACTCAAGATTACTCCTCATGTCCCCCCAGGTATTGATCTCCCAGCCGATCGCGCTGGGAGATCAATATTTACTAAGGAGAAGCAGAGCTTCTCCTATCCCTCCTCTCCTACCCGAACTTCCGGGTAGGAGTGGGCGGGACCGGGAGAAGCCTCCCAACGTCATCGGTGACATAGTCAACGATGACGTTACAAGGCTTTCCCCGATGAAGATCACTCCTACCGGAGGTAGGAGTGAACAGAAGGAGAGCTTTTGCTCTCCTTCTGTCGCCATATTGAGCTCCCAGCCCAATCGGCTGGGAGATCAATAACTGGGTGCACATCAGGAGGGGTCCTGATGTGCCCCAGCGAGGTCTGAAAATAAAAATTATAAATAAAAAAAAAATAAATAAAAAAATTAACCCTGTGAGTGCTGCAGGGTTCCCCAATGCATTGCTTTGCAATGCACTGGGGATCCCTGTGGCACTCACAGGGTCAATTGTTGCAGCCCGTATTTTTTTTACAGAGACCTCATTGGGGGGCTTCAGGAAGGGTCCTGAAGCCCCCCAATGAGGTCTATAAAAAATAGAAAAAAAAAAAAAAATTTAACCCTGTGTGTGCCACAGGGGAGGGGGTTCATTGCAGAGCCCCCCTCCTGTGGCAGACATAGGAATATTTTTTAGTATTTTATAATCAGAGATTGTTGGGGGGACATCAGGAGAATTCCTGATGTCCCCCCACAAGGTCTGATAATAATTAAAAAAAAATTAACTCTGTGAGTGCCACAGTGGTCCCCAGCACATTGCTTTGCAATGTGTTGGAGAACCCTGTGACACTCACAGGGTCAATTCTTTTAACCCATATTTTTTTTTTACTAAGACCTCATTGGGGGACATAAGGAAGGGTCCTGAAGCCCCCCAATGAGGTCTATAAAAAATAGAAAAAAAAAAAAAAAAATTAACCCTGTGTGTGCCACAGGGGAGGGGGTTCATTGCAGAGCCCCCCTCCTGTGGCAGACATAGGAATATTTTTTAGTATTTTATAATCAGAGATTGTTGGGGGGACATCAGGAGAATTCCTGATGTCCCCCCACAAGGTCTGATAATAATTAAAAAAAAAAAATAAAAAAAAAAATTAACTCTGTGAGTGCCGCAGTGGTCCCCAGCACATTGCTTTGCAATGTGCTGGAGAACCCTGTGACACTCACAGGGTCAATTCTTTTAGCCCATATTTTTTTTAACTAAGACCTCATTGGGGGACATAAGGAAGGGTCCTGAAGCCCTCCAATGAGGTCTATAAAAAACAGACAAAAAAAAAAATTAACCCTCTGAGTGCCACAGGGGAGGGGGTTCATTTTAGACCCCCTCCTGTGGCACACACAGGACTTTTTTTTTTTACTATTGCTTTACATTCAAAGCTTGTTGGGGGGCCCTAAGGCCACCCAACAAGCTATGAATAAAGAAGAATTTTTTTTTTTTTTAAAAAGAACCCTCTGTGTGCGACAGGGGGTCAATTGCATTGCTTTGCAATGCATCGGACATCCCTGTGGCATGCACACAAAATGACTCAATCCCCCCCCCCCGTACCCTACCCACCAGCCCAGTTACACAGCCTACTGGCAGTCCCATTCCCACAGTTTGACCCCCCCAGCCTGGTTCCACTGCCTACTGGTAAACCCAAGTGCCAATACGCACTGGATTCAGGCTGGAAATCAAACAGTGTATGTGGGGGACTTACAGTGCACAGTGGTAGTCACAGATCCCCCATATGTACTACCTTACCTCCCCCACCACCACTGCCATACTTGCGCTCTGCCCAGTGGTAGATATACCCACATACACTGCCTGACCCCTCGTCCCTCCCCCCACCTGGTTTCACTGGCAGTCACAGGTCCTCACGTACACTGACTGACCACTGATAGCCATAGAATCATACATACGCTGTTTGCTTCCCCATCCTTGTTCAACTGGTAGCTACACTCCTGGCACCCAATATGGTATGTCATCCCACAGCAGTGGGGTACCATTTATCGTAGGCTGGCAGGAGGTCCTCCTAGGAAATCCCATGGTGTTGAACCATTTTCGTATCTTTGAAGTGACTGATTTGTAAAAAAAAAAAAAAAAAAAAAAAAGTTTGTTTTTTTTTCTGTAGCACCACATTCTGGAAATAGTTGTGCACACTAACTTAGGGGTAGAAAGGCAAGTGACCCCTCATTAGATGCGGCAGGTTATCTTCTTTCCAAAATGGTATGGTTTCGCTACATTTTCTTCACTTCTATAGCTGTTATAACCATTTTCATACACGCAAGAATGTTTGAGAAAATGTTAGAGAAATCAGGAGGTTGTAGCAGTAGTAGTTTTGTACTTGTAGCGCCCCCTAAGGTAGGTCAGTTCATACCAATGGGGTGTCATTTTTCTCCTAAGAGCAATAGCTAATGGATACAGTTGGAAATTCCATGGTTTTTACAGATTTCAATACATTTGAAGGGGCAGAAATGTAAGAAAATGCCTTTTTTTTCATTAGCACCACCTTCTGGAGGCATTTGTGCACTCCAGGCTTGGGGTAAGAAGGCAAGTCACCCCTCTCTAGATGCGGCAGGTTGTCTTCTTTCCAAAATGGTATCGTTTGTGTACCCTTTCTTCACTTCTCTAGTTCTTATAACCATTTTTGTATAGAGAAGTAATGTTTGAGAAAATGTTAGAAAAATTAGAGGTTGGTGTAGTTTTGTACTTGTAGCGCCCCCTAAGGTATGTGTACTCATACGAATGAGGTGTCACTTTTCTCCTACGAGCCATAGCTAAAGAATACATTTGAAAAATCAATGGTTTTCACAGATTTCAGTACATTTAAAGGGGCAAAAATGTAAGAAAATGCCTTTTTTTTCATTAGCGCCCCCTTCTGGAGGCATTTGTGCACACCAGACTTGGGGTAAGAAGGCAAGTCACCCCTCATTAGATGCGGTAGGTTGTCTTCTTTCCAAAATGGTATGGTTTGTGTACCCTTTCTTCACTTCTGTAGTTGTTATAACCATTTTTGTATAGACAAGTAATGTTTGAGAAAATGTTAGAAAAATTAGAAGTTGTAGTAGGTGTCGTTTTGCACTTATAGCGCCCCCTGAGGTAGGTCAACTCATGCCAATGGGGTGTCATTTTTCTCCTAAGAGCACTAGCTAATGGATACTGCTGGAAATTCCATGGTTTTTACAGATTTCAGTACATTTGAAGGGGCAGAAATGTAAGAAAATGCCTTTTTTTTTCATTAGCGCCACCTTCTGGAGGCATTTGTGCACACCAGACTTGGGGTAAGAAGGCAAGTCACCCCTCATTAGATGCGGTAGGTTGTCTTCTTTCCAAAATGGTATGATTTGTGTACCCTTTCTTCACTTCTGTAGTTGTTATAACCATTTTTGTATAGACAAGTAATGTTTGAGAAAATGTTAGAAAACTTAGAAGTTGTAGTAGATGTCGTTTTGCACTTCTAGCGCCCCCTGAGGTAGGTCAACTCATGCCAATGGGGTGTCATTTTTTTCCTAAGAGCACTAGCTAATGGATACTGCTGGAAATTCCATGGTTTTTACAGATTTCAGTACATTTGAAGGGGCAGAAATGTAAGAAAATGCCATTTTTTTTCTAAAGTGCCACCTTCTGGAAGCATTTGGGCACAACAGGCTTGGGGTAAGAAGGCAATTCACCCCTCATTAGATGCGGCAGGTAGTCTTCTTTCCAAAATGGTATGGTTTGTGTAACCTGTCTTCACTTCTCTAGTTGTTATAACCATTTTTGTACAGACAAGTAATGTTTGAGAAAATGTTAGAAAAATTAGTGGTTGCAATAGGTGTAGTTTGGTACTTGTAGCGCCCACTAAGGTAGGGGAACTCATACCAATGAGGTGTCATTTTTCTCCTAAGAGCACTAGCTAATGAATACAGTTGGAAATTCCATGGTTTTCACAGATTTCCATACAGATGAAGGGGCAGAAACGTAAGAAAATGCCATTTTTTTCCTATAGTGCCACCTTCTGGAAGCATTTGTGCACAACAGGCTTGGGGCAAGAAGGTAAGTTACCCCTCATTAGATGCGGCAGGTTGTCTACTTTTCAGAAATATATAGTTTTATATAGTTATTCCACTGTTTTAGGGTAGTTTTACCACAAAAACCCTAGAATGCGCATTTTAGTTTATAAAGTTGAAAATGTCATTTTGCGCTGCTGGTGATTAGGGCTCTACGCTAGCCATGGACGTAGGTAAAACTATACAAATTTGGTATTTTTTTACTCGGGGGACTCAGGGCTTTTTCAAATAATTGAAACTTTTTCAATCAAGGTAAATGTTTTTGATACATAGTATGTGATTTTAGCAAAATTAGTAAATTTTCACTTTTTTTGTCATTATGGCATCATAGATTTTTGCACGATGCAAAATTCTGTTCATGTAAGGTACCATGAGAAAGCTCAATTCGTTCTGAAAAAAACAATATATAGTTTTCCATATTTAACTAAAAATCCCAAGAGGAAATCAAGCGTAAACAGAAGGATAGCAAAAATGCTGAAAATGTGTCTGGCCTGCAGGGTACAGGAAATGGCCCGAGCCTCCGGCACTGAAAGGGTTAAAGGTATAGTAATGCTTAAATTTTACTATCCTCATCTTGTAGCCCTTAGAGATATCCACTTTCAAAGATTTGCTTTTTTCCCTCTCCCCTGACGTCAGTGTTCTAGCTGACAGCAGAGGAATCCAGTCCCTGAGCAAGAGGAGGCTCTTCAGCAGAGCCGATATCGCGTTATGGAAGAAGAAATCCTTCACTGAAATGGTCTTCTACGTGTGCTTGGTTTGCAAACACATGTAGAAGACCATTTCAGTGAAGGATTTCATCTTCCATAATGCTATCTCGGCTCTGCTGAAGAGCCTCTGCCGGTCCGGGGACCAGATTCCCCTGCTGTCAGCTAGAATGCTGACATCAGGGGAGAGGGAAAAAAGCAAAACTTTGAAAGCGGATATCTCTCAAACCATAAAGGTTTGAGAGATTCTGCTGGGCTCATTTAATTCAATTTTGTAAGGGCTACAAGATGGGGATAGTAAATTTTAAGTATTACTATCCCTTTAACCATGGTGGAAAGTGAAAGCTGTTGAGTGCATTGCAGCTATTACAGTCCACCTGTTTAAAAAATATTTTAGTCTTAGTCTTCCTCTTCAATATGTATATAGTTAGATCCAGAAAGTCTATCTCCAAAGAACTGTGATTTGTAGTGAATTTAAATATATATTTATTATTATTATTTAAATAATGAATAAATAAATTCAGTGACTCTGTCTTGCCCTGCCAAATTAAAAATACATCATCTATATATCGATGCAAGAGCACAAGGTCTGCACCAAATGGATTATTATGCCAGATGTACTTGCTCTCCCAAAAACCCATATATAGGATAGCATAAATTGGCGCAAACGAGGAGCCCATCGTTGAACCTCATAATTGTAAATAAATGTCACCATTAAACCAAAAATAATTATTATTCAACCTTTATTGTGATAAGTTGTAGTGTATAAAGAGGCTACATCAGTTGTAAACAAAATATTTTTTCCATGTAATGCCTTCAAGAATTTTTATAATATGTGTGCTGTTTTTTTAAAAAAAGCTTTCAAATCTTTAACAGACTCCTGCAAATAACTGTCTATATACCTACTCAAATTGGCTGTAATTGATCCAGTGCCCAAGACTATTGGACGTCTTGGAGTTTTTTTTTACATCTTTGCAAATGTATGGAATAAAATAAAACACTAGAAGTCTAGGATTTTTTTCAGTAATCAAATTATTTTGATATAAGATTTCTTCCTCCAAACCCTTTTGCAGAATGGATTCCAACTGATTATTAAATTCCACAGTAGGATATTTATTTATATATATGCAGTACTGTGCAAAAGTCTTAGGCAGGTATGAAAAAATGCTGTAAAGTAAGAATGCTTTCAAAAACAGATATGTTAATAGTTTATTTTTATCAGTGAACAAAATGTATAGTGAGTGCAAAGAAGACAAATCGAAATCAAATCAATATTTGGTGTGACCACTCTTTGCCTTCAAAACAGCATCAATTCTTCTAGGTACACCTGCGCACAGTTTATTTAGGAACTTGGCAGGTAGGATGTTCCAAACATCTTGGAGAACTAACCACAGTTCTTCTGTGTATTTAGGCAGCCTCAAGTGCCTCTCTTTCTTCATGTAATCCCAGACAGACTTGATTATGTTGAGACCAGGATTCTGTGAGGGCCATACCATCACTTCCAGGACTCCTTGTTCTTCTTTACACTGCAGATAGTTCCTAATGATAGTATTGCATGATAGATAAGTATCTGTCTGTACATCTCAGCATTGAGGAGAACATTAATTACCAACTTCATTTGCAGAAATGCAGCCCCAGACTTGCAAGGAACCTCCACCATGCGTGACTGTTGCCTGCATAGACTCATTCGTGTACCACTTTCCAGCCCTACGGCACACAAACTGTCTCCCGCTGCAGCCAAATATTTAAAAATTTTTACTCATCAGTCCAGAGCACCTGCTGCCATTTTTCTGCACCCCAGTTCCCGTGTTTTCATTCATAGTTGAGTCGCTTGGCCTTGTTTCCATATCAGAGGTATGGCTTTTTGGCCGCAAGTCATCCATGAAGACCACTTCTGACCAGACTTCAATGGACAGTAGATGGGTGTACCAGGATCCCACCCCTGTCTGCCTTGAAATTTCTTCCTGGGAGAGACCTTACTGATGCAGTATAAATAACTTGTGTCTTGTTGCTGTGCTCAGTCTTGCCATGGTTATGAATTTTGACATTAAACTGTCTTCAGCAACCTCACCTTGTTAGCTGGGTTTGGGTGTTCCTCACCCAGTTTTATTCCTCCTACACAGCTGTTTCTGTTTCAGTTAATATTTGTGTTTCAACCCACATATTAAATTGATGATCATTATCATATGTTGATACAATTGTTTAATCATACACCTGACTATATGCCTACAAAATCCCTGACTTTGTGCAAGTGTGCCTAGAGGAACTGATGCTGTTTTGAAAGCAAAGGGTGGTCACACCAAATATTGATTTGATGTAGATTGTTCTTCTGTTTCTACTGTTCACTCACTATGCATTTTGTTAATTGATAAAAATAAAATATTAACATGTCTGTTTTTGAAGGCATTCTTAGTTTACAGCATTTTCACACCTGTCTAAGTCTTTTGCACGGTACTGTATTTATATGTTACAGAATCTGACAAAATTCTACATGCTTCTTCATTGTATTACAAAACTGACATATCTACTGGACATATCACAATTTCCATATTATCTTGTAGACATATAATAGCCCTATGTTCATCAACAGTTTAGTTGTATTTTTTATTTCTGTTAGTCACCTTAACCTTTCTAATATCCTGTTCAACTAACCCTAAAAACATTGTCATCTGATCACTTATTTAATTCTTAGAAAAAAATAGAACTGGGTTTATAATCTATATGTACAAATATGGATACCTCTTTTTTATCTCACAATCATTTTTCTTAAAATATTTTTTAGACATAATTGTCTGATAAATGTACATACCCCAATATATGCTTGGTATTTATTAAAATTACGTAATCCTCATTTAGATTCTATAAATTATAAATACCTGTATTCTTTACATTAGTGTTAGTACGCTTAGTACTTCTATTCCTTTCTCCTCTTATTCCTTTGTATTTTCTACTTTTCTTTGATTTAGAAATTTCCAGTTTTGTGTTCCCAGATTTTTCTGGTAGGGATTCACTCAATATTGTCCTTTGTTCTGTGTAGTCCTCCATTGTTGTCTGTTGTGATTCAGATAATTTCACTGTCTGTTCCAATTCAAAATATTTGTATAGCTTATGTTGGGGTGCCGTGGAAACTTTCCAATTTGGTTTCCCATACTGATTTAATATCCCCCTTTTCCTTAAATTCCAAAGGATTGATCTGCATATGTGCATTTTGTCATAGTCACTTGCATTCTCCATACACGTTTGTTTGTTTTTTGTATGCAGATTGCAAGGTGGAGAAGATTGACCTGATAATGGCAATCTGCATTTTCTAAAAGGGAGTTTAAGTGATTGCATTATATCATTTTTATTCACAGCTTTCTTTACTAATTTATGAGTATTATCTTTTTATATTGTTAAACATTAATCAGTGACGTATAAATAGTGTTTGTATGTAATGATTATATGAAAGTGGTATATTACTTTAAAAGGATAGTAATGTTTAAAATTACATGTAGCTCCTATGCTTTAAAACTTGCTAGTTACAATGTAAAAATATGTTCAAGTTGATCTCTCCCACCCCCTTCCCTGATAACAAGCCACCTCCCCATAGATCTGAAAACCAGTCCTCGGAACAGACAGATCACAATGAGGGACAACCTTGTTAAAGGGATAGTATTACTTCAAAATTACTATCCCTCATATTGTAGTCCTTAATAAACTGAGTTAAATGACACCAGCGGCATCTCTCAAACCTTTATGGTTTAAGAGATAGCAGCTTTCAAAGTTTCCTCTCGCCTGCTGTCAGCGTTCTGCTGCCAGCAGGGGAATCTGGTCCCGGGACAGGCAGAGGCTCTTAAACAGAGCCGATATCTCATTATGGAAGGAAAAACAATTAATTGAAACAGTCTTTTACGTGTGCTTGGTTACCAAGCACATGTAGAAGACTGTTTCAGTGAATCATTTTTCCTTCCATAACGAGATATCGGCTCTGCTGAAGAGCCTCCGCTTGATTCAGAGACCGGATTCTCCTGCTGGCAGCAGAACGCTGACAGCAGGGGAGAGGAAACTTTGAAAGTGGCTATCTCTTAAACCATAAAGGTTTGAGAGATGTCGCTGGTGTCATTTAACTCAGTTTATTAAGGACTACAATATGAGGGATAGTAATTTTGAAGTAATACTATCCCTTTAAGTATAAAGAAAACCCTGCTCTCCTTGACATAGGATGGCAGGTTTTCCTAGTACTGCGTGAAGATTGTCCCTCCTTGTGAACCGCTTTTGGATCTGGGACAAAAATGCTTGCATCAGGGAAAAGGGTGGGAGGGATCAACTTTAATATATTATTACACTGTAACTAGCATGTTTGTGTAGGAGCATAGCACAACAGTATTATTACATATGCTCAACGTTCAGAGTAATATGAAACATTACTATCCCTTTAACGTAGGAAGATATAGGTAAAGATAGGTATCACTTCTGATAACACATTATTACAAACTAGTTGAACAGCCCGTTACATGGGCCACAGTGTCACAGCCAACCTGTCGCGGGGCAGTCACATGCAGTAGAGACTGCCCACGCCACTGCTGATACAGATCTGGACGCTCCTTCGGAGCGCCCAGCTCTGTATCAGCCGCGGCATGGCCAGTCTTTACTTTGCATGACTGAAGCATGCGCAGCAGTGTCTACTGCGCATGTGTCAGCGTTACACACAATTTAGCAAATTATTATATAGGATTTCCCTGAGGAAGTATTCAGGTAGACTTCAAAACAAGTTGGAAAAGACTTTAGCTTTTGACTCCATTCAATATTATCTATCATGTCATTTATGTGCCACAGAAAAACACAGATATAATGATGTGAATCGCAGTGAGTTTACATCCCTTATATGTCGGTTGAAGGATTTGACAAGCAGTCCAATTAAGTTAAACAGACCAAGATGGAGAGCATTATGGCAACAGTTTGAAAAAAGACGCCAAACTGGTCAGTTTGGATGGTGAGGATATGTTCGGTAGACTCATGCCACAGAAACTGCAGCGGCAGTGAACCATGACTGACCTACATTGTTGCACCAATTACATGTGATGTTCAGATTTTGGTGTTGGAACTGTGGGATATTCTCTAAACTGGGTAATTTTGCGGTACGCTATCAGTACATAAGAGCAGTGGATTGTGAGTGGCATATTTTTACACAGTAGTAATATGTGATTTGTACATATTGATGTGGTAAATTTATATTGGGTATGATACCTGTTGGGATAAGAAGTAATAACTGAAGATTTGTTTTGATTGTGAACTAGACTGGGAAGCAGAATTGTGAGTTACAACTGTATTGCTCATCATGGAAAGTCATATAGTTTTGTATATATATTTTTTACGTACTAATGCTTTTTTATGATTGACTTATTTTTTTCTTTTTGGTCTATAATTGGGATTGTCTTTCTTAGTATATGGTTTTGTGGATATTTTAGTGTAGAGTAGGTACCATTTACAGATAGCTCCATTTCTCTCTTTAGTGTGTCATTTATTGTTTTTTGTATTTTGCGTTTTTTTTTGTGTTCAGTTTTATACATAAGTGGTGCTCGCTGTTGAAATACATGGGATTATATATATAGGTTTATTTATAGTTGCTCTGAGAAGAAACAGTATTATATGGTGTAATGTTTCTTGTAAACAGAGCAATATAGCATGGTATTTTTCTTACTGGGCAAGTAGGATTGGTTGTATCGTATTGTGCTGTTTACATAAAATTGGGTGTCAGTCTCAGTGAGAATCTTCCGGTGGCAGGAGTTGGCACAATAGAACTAGTAGAGTTCTTCTCCAAATTCCACAGCAGCAGTAGGATCTGGAATGCAAGAGGTCAGTTCTCAGGTACGACTAGGTGATGGAAGTTGATAGTTGTTACAGCTTACCTTTACTTCAGCATCATCTGCAGGCACGAGGCTTCAAGCATGCTGCAGGCCTCTGTTTTATCTGTTTGATTCCTGTAGTTTCCTCCTACCAACTTCCTACTTCCTCCCTCTGAGCTGTTCCTCCTACTTCCTGTGGAGGGGTTTAAAGGGCAGACTGAGGCCTGACTCAGTTGCCCTTGTGTTCTTGTTCATAGCAGTTCTGTTACCTTGGGCTCCATGTATGACCTGGCTAGTCTTCCATCCATTCTAGTGCTGACCTGTGGCTCTGTCTGACTATTCTTTTGTCTAACCCCTAATAGTGGACATCCAATCTGGTGCAGACTTATGGCTCTGGCTGACTACCTGAACTGTGTATGACCCGGCTTGTCTGACTACCGCCTCTGGTGCAGACTTGTGGCTCTGTCTGACTATTCTTTCGTCTTTTACCCTGGTGATCAGACACCCAATATAGAGCGGGCCTGGGGCTCTGGTAGACTTGCACAGCTGACTGCAGGCATGAGTCAGTTTTTACCTTACTTCTACTGACTGGAGAGGGAACTTTGAAAGTGAATATCTATCAATAGTATTACTATCCCTTTAAGGGGTTAATCATAAGACCTTTTTTTGTCCCAAATTAGTTTGTGGAAAATGTATTCTGACAAGCAGAAAATAGTTTTGGGGAGATTGTGTATCCTTGACAGACACCTTTTTCTATGTTGATCTGAACTTTATCATTGTTGACCTGTATTGATGCGATTGCAATTTCATATATTAATTGGAGGATATTGGTGTAAGATCTATCTATTCATTGGATGATCAAAGCATCTATTATTGCTTGCTTTTTTCATTGCTATTTATTTATGTATTCATTTATGTATTAGGACCATGCATTTTAATTCTGCTCTAACGTGTAGGAAATAAGATGTCTATGAAGAGTAGTTAAACTTGTGATAAATGAATAGCTTGCACATTTATATCTAATCTACAGATTACTGCTATGTTTTGAACACACTTAATCAGTGTTAGGGGCTTAATGGGGAGATAATATTCTACAAACTTTGGGCTCCATGAAGAAAATGTGGTTATGTGAAAAACTGATTTTAGTCTAAAGGAATAGTAAACTTTTATTAATGAAAAGTATTTATTACAGTTCTTTTCCTGCTGAACAAATCAATGATACTTGCCCTGCTGGGAGACATTTTATTCGAATGTTATTATAGGTTAAACTTTTTCTTCTTTTAAACTGAAATCTTCTACTGTGATGACCTGGGGGACATGCACTAAGGTTCAATATTATGGCGAAGTGCATCTATCTATATGTGGACAATACGATCCAATTCTCCATATAGACTAATAATTAAGTATACAGGGGGATGGGGAGAGACTTAGATCTTTATCCTTTGATGTTAGCGTAAAACTGTTGATGGTTTAGGGAAGGAAAGGGGGGGGGTAACAGAGAGAATGCACTCTCCCTCAGACTTCAGCAATAAGAAAACCAGCATTCCTAGCCTAGAGTGCAATGCATGTAGAAAATGTTTTTACCCCAGCACACCACGTTATGTATCCGGTGCAAGAAATCAGAAGGGTCAGTGCCATGTTATGACCCACAGTATCAACAGAAAAAGAAAGATGATGTCTACACATGGAGTTATAGTATAAGCTCTATTGAGCAATTTTATTCATCACCATTTGCACAATGCTTCAGGCACACAACGAAGGGAAGATTTCACCGAAACGTTGTGCAAATGGTGTTGAATAAATCTGCTCAATAGATCTTAAACCATAACTCCGTGTGCAGACATCATCCTTCTCTTTCTGGTGTGAGCAATGCATTATACACCCCAAAGGGTTAATGAAAATTATATACCGTAAAATCTCAGGTATAATACGCACCTGTGTATAATACGCAGGTGCATATTATACCTAAGATTTTAGGGGAAAACAAGAGTGCCTATGTATAATACGCACCCTTGTTTTCCCCTCTTAGGGAAAAAAAAAGTTAAGCTGTCCAGAACCCTTCCCTCCCTCCCGCGGCCCAATGCGCTCTGGCAATAACGCTTACTTGTCTCCACTGAAGTCCTCTCTGACAATGAGGCTTAGCGTAGGTACTTCCTTCCACTGAAGTACCCATCTTCCCAGCGGGCGGCAAGCTTGCATTTGCCGCCCGCTTCCCTCATGGGCTTTCAGGACCTTCCGCTTCTATTACCATTGGCTGGAGGCGGAAGGTCCTGAAAGCCCATGAGGGAAGCGGGCGGCAAATGCAAGCTTGCCGCCCGCTGGGAAGATGGGTACTTCAGTGGAAGGAAGTACCTACGCTAAGCCTCATTGTCAGAGAGGACTGCAGTGGAGACAAGTAAGCGTTATTGCCAGAGCGCATTGGGCCGCGGGAGGGAGGGAATCTGTCAGCTCAATTTTTTTTTTTTTTTAAATAACTCTCGTGTATAATACGCACCCCCCACTTCACATAAGGTGAAATGGGGTAAAATTGTGCGTATTATACCCGAGATTTTATGGTAATAATCCAGAGCTTGAAGTCAGATCCAGGGAACTCTAAAGAATAAAGACACATGCAAAACTCACAGCTGCTGCAGAGCTGACGATCAGCTGAACAATGTAAACAATACAGCACCGACAAGCAGCTGAGTAATGTAAATAGTACAGAACTATGCTGGCATCTAAGTGTTCCGGTCTACGTAGAGTACGTTTGTCTAATGTGTGTAATATGAGGCATATGCAGCGTTATATTACACAAGAGGAATGTAAGTTGATCAGTGCCCTCAGATGACTGCATAGCTCTGCACTGTTTAGATTGACCATCTGATTGTTGATTCTGCTTACATTGCTCAGCTATTTTGTGGCTATGGCAAGATCCACAATTTGCCATCATCAGGCAGACAAGTTTATTTCTGTGACCTCCAACAGCAATTGCAGCTATTGGAGCTTAGTGCATTTTGCAAATAAACTTAACTAATTAAGCTAAATTTCAACATACAAATGAGCCACTGGCACAGGAAACACTACAACATTGTAAACCTGATAAAATTTAGAGATGTATGTATATTTGAAGTGTAATTGCAGTTTTGAGATGGAGAAGACACCTTGCTGCATACTATGAGATGGCTTTGGGTCCAGTTCATCACTGTATCCCTAAGCTGGATCCTTATCAAAGTTCAGTGCATATCCCCCCCCAGGTATTACAGTTCCCATCATGGAAAGCCAGTCAGTGACTTAAAGTGTAAGTAATGTACCAAAAAAAATTTAATAGGTTTGTAGAGGCTAAAAAAATGAATTGCATTGCCACAAACCCCATCTCACAAACCGCTATGGTTTGAGAGATATTGCCAAAGTTCCCCCTTCCCACCCCTTCTCTTGATGTCAGCTGCAAAGATGACAGAAGGAGATCCACAATATAAGGCTCTTCTGTCTCCAGGCTGCTTTGCCCGGTATATTTGCAAGGCCGGTAGAGCCTTTTCTTCATTGCACTAGCCTCCAGGCTGCCCTGCCCAGTATATTGGTAAGGCCGGTAGAACCTGTTACCTGTTACCATCTTGCGCCAACTAAGGTTGCCTTACCCAGTATTGGCAGGGCCGGTAGAGCCTGTATCTCATTCCATGTATCAGTACTATGCTACTATGTAAATCGCTCTATATATATATTGTATGTGTATTCTACCCAATAGGGTTTTCTTTGACTTTTCAATAAAGTTGTGTTTTTACCTAACTCTGTGTCTGAGAGTCATAACAAACCGTGACAATAGGTCAGAATGTACCACCCCTGCAGGCCACATTTGGAATAACAATTGAAACTGACGTGAGCATAAGAGAGCCAAACACACATGCCTTTAAGGACCTGTAAGAAAAATAAAATGTGAAAATACAATTGCTAATAATGTGAATTAAACTGAGAAGCAGCTAGAATAAGCTAGGGGAATTTGTGAAAACAAAGAAAAAAGTAAATAAGCTTACAGCTCTAACTCACCATAATATATACATTTTTGTTTTGTCTGAACGCTAATCTGGCCATGTGGTTCTGGGAGGATTACCATATATGGTCAGAGTGGCTGGAGTGCAAACTTGGTATACTATGGCCGATTTATACATGACATATTAATTATCTGGAACGGCTCATGTGAGAGCTTAAGGACCTTTAAGAAAAATAAAATGTGAAAATACAATTGTAAATGTGCTAATAATGTGAATTAAACTGAGAAGCAGCTAGAATAAGCTAGGGGAATTTGTGAAAACAAAGAAAAAAGTAAATAAGCTTACAGCGCCAACTCCCCATAATATATACATTTTTGTTTTGTCTGAACTCTAATCTGACCATGGGGTTCTAGGAGGATTACCATATATGGTCAGATAGTGGCTGGAGTGCAAACTTGGTATACTATGGCCGATTTATAGATGACATATTAATTATCTGGAGCGACTCATATGAGAGCTTAGAGTCGGTATGCCGCAGTTTTAATGTGTATCAGCCAGGACTTAACTTCACGTGGAATATACAAAAAGAAATTATTGAATTCTTGGACCTCCAACTCATGATAGATAAGGAGGGGCAGATATAGACCAAACATATCAAAAACTAGTGGCTTGTAATGGCTAGCTAAATGCGAAAAGCAATCATGACCCAAGATGGGTCGAAAAACATTCTGTATGGGCAATTCCACCACATTAGAAGGAATTGCAGTCAGATGGCTGATTATGAGAAAGAAAGTGAAGACCTGAAAAAGAAGCTGCTGGAAAAAGGTTATGATATGAAGAACATAGATATGGGGTATAATAAAGCAAAGAATCTAGATAGAAATTAAATTATAAATAAGCTGATCGATGGGAAAGAATCTGGGAAGCAGGATGATAAAATAATTGAAAGAAAAATAAAACAGAAATCTCTTTCATAACGCAATATAGCTCACATGGTAAGAAAATAAAAAATATAATAAATCACCATTGGAACATTTCGGTGCAGGACCCTCTTCTTAGGGAGGAATTAGACAATAAAGCAAATATTGTTTTTAAAAGAGCTCCCAATATCTGCTTGCATATTGCAAGAAGTAGACCTAAATTAGTGCAAGAGAGTCAGCTAAAGCAGTTAGAAATAGTTGCTGTATCAAAAGAAGGTGAGCAATCAAGACTAACTACAGGTAATAAAATATATTGTAATTATAGCTGTGGCTCTAAAAGATGTAAAACCTGTCCTCTAATGGCCTCATGTAAAAAAATCATTTAGTAGCACTCAGACTGGTAAGATTTTTTCAGTTAATAATTTTATTAACTGTAATACCAATTTTACAATATATCTTATTGAATGTGGGTGCAAGACACAGTATGTAGGAAGAACCATCAAGCCCCTTAGGGACAGGATTGAGGAACACTGTAGGAATGTAACTAAAAAAGATATAAAGCATGCTGTCTCAAGACATTTCAGCAGATGCCCATTAGGGGGGATAGCTAATTTTACAGCGATGGGATTGGAAACAATACCAGTAAAATCATATGATACATTCAAGACCTCTGTAAGAAGGAGGCTGAATGGATTTCTAGACTAGAAACTTTAACACCACAAAGGTTAAATGAGAATATTGATATGAGTAACATAGTTTTATATAAAGAGATCCTATAAAGAGACATAGAGAATCAAAATATACCATAAGCTGATTAATAACTTGATACAGTAATACTAGGCACAGAGCTCAAGAGTTTTTAATGTAGATATAAGTACAGAAGTATATATTTAATAGATATGATGATTTTTTTTTTTAATTCTTTGAATATAAATTCCTTTTGTTTGATAGCTGGACATGTATCCGTCAATGTTGTGGTTGATTTAAGGCTCTATTGGTCCATTATCTGAGTTACCTAAAAGGGAGCGCTGTCCCCATGCTCACCAGACAACAGTATCTGTCACATATGCAAAACCCAGATATGGATCAGGATGAGGACCTATTGGTCCGTTGAAGGGTTATAGGATTTGCCCAAGGTATATCGCTATATTATGGCTCCAGTTTGCAAGACCAGATGCTTGTAAATATTGATAACTACATCCGGATATCAGACGTGACACATCAAGTGATTTTGAAGACTACCTATCCCTATGGTGAACATTTAGGCTTATCCAGGTTACATATGTCTGGATTGCATATTTATCTTGCACTTGATAATAATTATCGATGTCAGGATTTATATTAGGTTACTAGCAATGTGGGACGACGCTGCCCGTCGGGCTATATAGGGAATTAATGCACACACATGGATGCAAGACACACACACACACACACAAACGCAAATGCACACGCATGCACTGACATGCAAAAAGAGCGACACAGTCATACATGGAGTGTGATACAGACATGCAAACAACATAGTAAGAAACACACAGACAGAAGTGAGTCATAAGGGGGTGACTTATGTGTCATTGTAATGAGTTTGTGTTTGTACTTATGCCTCCACTGTGGCATTCATTCATATAGTTGAAATGCATGTGGTAATTGCACATACTATGGTGGAAGGTGGATTGTGCTGGCTCCCGGGGTGTGAGTGAGTATTAGTTAGTGTAAGTGTGAGTGTGAGAGTGAGTGATTGCATTGAGTGATTGTGTGTGAGTGAGTGAGTGAGTGAGAGTGTGTGAGTGAGAGTGTGAGTGAGAGTGTGAGTGAGAATGTGTGAGTGAGAGGGTGTATGAGTGTGAGTGAGAGTGTGAGTGAGAGAGTGTGAGAGAGTGAGAGTGTGTGATTGAGTATGAGTGTGTGAGTGAGTGTGAGTTAGAGTATGAGTGTGTGTGATTGAGTCTGTATGATTGAGTGTGTGTGAGTGAGAGTGTGATTGAGTGTGTGTGTGTGTGTGTGTGTGAGTGTGTGTGTGTGTTTGTGTCTGATGTGTTTGTGTCATTGGTGTAGGAGCGAGTGGCAGCCATTTTGTTTTTTCAGTTACTTGTATAGTGGTGGGTGGGCTGGATAGTGGGGGCAGGCCAACTCCCTGCATGATTTAAATCACTCCCCCATTGAATCACATCAGTAACTCATCCTTACTTAAGCTGAGGTAACATAGCAATATAACACACGGTGGCTCTTCAGTTGAGGCAACATAGCAATATGCTGAGGGAACAAATAGAAAGTGGTGTTTGAGGCTTGTCCTCTGTAACATACAGCAAAGCATCTCTCTTCCTTTAAGGAGAAAGGGCGGGAATCAGGAAGCAGGAAGTGGAGGAGTGACAGTTGAAAACAGACAGTTAGTGAGGTTGACTGAAGAGATGGAAAGAGTTAAATAAAAGAGTTGCTATTAAGTTTATCCCTGAGTTTGTATTTTATGGAAGCATTACACCCTCGTACTGAAACAGAGTGTATGGAGGGTTACAATTATCTGTGGGAGGTGAAACAGTGTGTTTGTGGGATCATGATCCTGAGTGAGAGTGTGTGTGGACCGGGAGAAGTTATTGATATCCCCTACTTCAGGAGCGAGTGGCAGCTATGTATTTTTTTTTAGTCAGTTGGATATTGGTGGGCGGGCTGGAAGGGGTGGGACAACTTCCTGTATGATAAACATACCCCCATTGAATCACCCAATGGGAGCAGTAATGTCCCTATCGAATCACCCAATGTGAGTTGTGTCTCCTAATGAGACATAAATTATGTAATTAGGCATTTTGTGCAATGTGTGTGTGTTTTCTGAGGAGGCATAAATTATGTTCTGTGTGTGAGGTACCATAAACTATGCAATGAGGCTTATTCTTTTATATATATAGATAGATATCTTATGGACAGCTTGCGTGTCACAGGTTGCTGGGAGACGTGGGGGATTGCGTTCCATTAGAAGGAAGGAGGATGTGGGCAGGAACCGGAAGTAAACCATCACATTTGTTTAGGAAGTGGATATAGAACAGATAGCCGTGCAAAACGGACATACATGATCAGCCAGCGATGGAACTAAAGTATAAATGTGTGATTAAGATAATTTAAAATGTACCCCTGAAGAAGTTACACCTGTAATCAAATGCGTAGGTTGATGTTCTGTGAGTTTTAATATAATTTTTTAAAATTGTAAACTACCAATAAATTGTGGCAGCAAAACAGCCCAGGTAGTGTCTGTCTGTTATATCAGTGACGCATTGGAGACCGGGAGATATTGGAAAGGTCCAGAGAAGCGTGGAGACGTTAAGCCATAGCTGGGCTATAAAAGGCTTTTTATGAGTTTATTCCTAGAGGCTAGACAAAGCCTCTCTCACTAGTGAGTACCAATCTTCAGCGGGGATTTGTTCGTCTGAGTGCAGCTGGACGATTTTACACCACAGTTTGCCCTTAGATGCGCACATTTGCAATGTGTTTGTTTTTTTGTAGTGTATTGCAACACAATAGGTTGGATAACTCTCTAGCAGTCAAAGGATTTAGATCTTTCATGGGTTTAACATGTATAAGAAGTGACATTTTCTCTTTGAAAATTGACATTCGGTAATGGTAACATATTTTAATGCTAACAAATACGTTTGAACACATTTTGTTCATTTGAATACAGGGTTCTTGCTCCTCTATTACATGCACTTTTTTTCTCTAACCAGAGAAAGTTTGCAAACGACTGATACAATAGAATTTTCCACTGATTTTTTTAAATAGGAAGTAAAATGTAATTAAACTCTGATAAATTAATTTTGATCCAGTCATTTTCTTTTTCTTATTCCTGATAATATATTTAAGTTTGAAATATGCATTGTCAATAAATGTTGGATCTTATTCATTGTGTATATAACTTGGAAGATATCCACTTTGTGCATCCAAGTATGAATTTGTGGCAGTACTGTAGGTTGGTGAAAAAAACTTGTAACTTTCTTGCCAAAATTAATATCAGTCAATATGGTTTCTGGAAATTATATTTGATAGTTTCTCTTAGTGTGAGTAAAATTGACTTCTTTTTCATTATCATCACATTACTGGTTCTTCTTTAATAAGATAGATTCTGAGCATCTTCAAATAATTAAAATGTCATCAATAAATTTACCATAGAGTATTGAGCTTGATTCAGGTAAGATGGTGACAAAAAGTTATCTCTTTGCCGTATAACATGTGTCATATCTGATCCCCATATCTATGTGTTTATAAAAGGAGATCTAACACCTTAAATTAATACTCCCCCCCCCACACACACACTTTATGGCCATAAAATCCTGCTAGTTCCTATTAATTCTCACCTTGTGCCTTCGTTCAATAGATAACAACAGTCTTGGATGTCATGTCCATGACAATTGCTGACAGTTTTTTAAAACTGAAGCAGGCACAGTTTATAAGCCTACTTAGCAATTAACTCCTTGAATGCCAGAGGGGTAGGCAACGCATTACTTTGCAGTGAATTGCATACCCCTCTGGCACTCAAAGGGTTAAGAACTAAAAGATTGTGCAAAGCATTGAGAAGCAATGTGTTGCACAGCCCACTTGCCTTTAGAGACTCAAGATTTCATATGCTGTGAGTGGAATTTGAGATCCTTTGGTCCTGCTAAAAACTGCCATGTCTGTCTCCATTGGTATGACATCCGTGAATGATTGCAGAAATTGTCTCTTTAACCAAGTAGAAAGGACAAAATTCATATGGGTCATTATGTTTTTTTGTGTTATTTCTTTCAATCAAATACAAATGTGTAGTGGCTATGTGCTATATTTTGTTATTTTTTTTTCTTTTTTGATGAACTCTTTGATTAAGCTGAAGGATAATACCCAAGGACATCATTTGATTTGATCTATTGATCGAGGGATGTGTAATTAAGGCATATTAAAAAAGTTTATGTTTTTTTTCCAACATTCATTTAGAACTTAATACTGGAATCCTACCCAAGAGGTTGTAGGTATGGGCCAATTCTTTCCCACAACCCACAACCACAATCTCAATCATATGGTCGAGGTTATGAATGTTACAGGGGGTGTTGAACACTCTCTTATTATTCTACTCCATATGCCATATGGTAGAGGTACAATGTGTCTAACTACCCCCAATTCATTTATTAGCTTTGCAACTTTGAAGTCATGGGGTGTGGGAGAAAAGGAGGTTCATCACACCACCAGTTATCATGTACCCCAACTCTTCTCAATCTAAAGCTGTGTTGGGCACCCTAATGCCCTTCAGCTGTTGAGGACTATGAGCCCCCTCATCCCCATGTAGACATCAACGGTGGAAGTCCTCCTGTTGCCCAAACCTTCTCTAAAGTTACTTCTGAATGCTTGGATCCAGATAAGTCTGACTTTTAGTGCTGGAAATGGCAGAGTGAGTTCTAATGTACTTACCATATTACCACACTGTTAGCCCTTTGGTTAATTATGAGAGTATAATGTATTGTTTTGTAACACTTTGTAGATCCCACTGGCATGTCATCGTGGGGTTAAAGCACTTGGTGTTTGGTGTCCTGAGAATTCAGATGTTCAGAAAGCAGAAGAGGCTTGTGACGAAATGGAGTAATAACCTAGAATACATGATGTTAAGTCTTACACCTCATATTAATTCCAGCTCGTCCTGTCACATACCTAGAGGACCTAACACTTGTTAATATCTTTTTAGACAGATAAGGCCATTATCAGGGAGACTGGAGTATATGTGGATGAAATTACTTGACATTAACTGCTTCTGTGTTTTAGTAGCACTAATGCATATTTTATCGTGCAGTAGGGATAGCTCATTGAGCAGATACATAGTCACATCATTGGTAGTGAATTGTTGGACCTCCACACAGGCAAACGTGTGGTTGGGGATGAAGGGCGTTGTAGTCTCTAACAGCTAGAGGTCCAAAATCTGATTACCTCTGGGTTACATGTAGTGATTATATGTAGTATTCGGTACAGAAAAGGTGGATAGCCTGTTTTTCCAGCTGTTATTGGACTGCAGCTCCCATCATGCTGATTACTGGAGAACCCAAGTTCTCCCATCCTTCTTTTAGGCAGAATTGTTGCAGGTGAATCCTATATATATATATATATATATATATACATGAAGACAAAGCAGAAAAATTACTGTGCAACTCGTTGGATGTAAGAAAGTGTTCCCTATCATTTACAGGGTTAAATAAATGATTTTTCCTTTTTTTAATTCTGGGCACCACATACTTTATTGACGTATGGGGATTGGGCTACCATCCAATTCCCTTTATATACTCATTACTCATCTTTTATTTGGCTATATTAACTCCATGGATGCTAAAGACGTGTCTACCATAAATTATCTCTACTTAGTAACATAATTGATGAGGCTGAAAAAAAGACATGCTTCCATCAAGTCAAGCCCATGTCAAAACACCCCTGTTGATCCAGAGGAAGGCAAATAAAACCCCACTGAAGCCATTTCCAATTTAGTCCCAAGTGGGTAAATAAATTCCTTCCTGACTCCAAATGGCAGTCAGATAGTTCCCTGGATCTTTGAAGTCATATGTCATAATTCTTAATATTGTTCTGTGCTAGATAGACATCCATTGCTTTTTTTTTTAAAGCAGTTACAGTATCTGCAAGTATGACATCCTGAGGCAAAGAAATCCATAGCTTTACCTCCCTTAATGTAAAACTCCATTTTTGGCTAACCTCAGTGTCTCGGCCTGGGAGCACCACATTGCGGCCATAGATGACTTGTATCCTGTGCCCATGGATATCTGGCCTATGCGTGACCTCTTCTGTAGCGGATACTACTCCTGCTGCAGATTCTAGGAACTGGAGAGAAAATGTAACAGGGTTAGGATGGGTGGGAAACAGCATGCAAACAGTAAGATCCTAACTCCTGTACCTAGTGCCATCTTTTATTCCCTAAATCCCCTCCCCTTTCCCTCACCTACTTCCTAACTTGACCCCTTATTTCCCTCAACCAGGGAGGGGAGAGGGTGGCCATCCTTTGTCCGACCAACCCTCCCCCACCTCCCCCAGATGAAGAGGAGGAAGAAGGCATGGCCTGGCCTGTTACTAAACCTTCTGACATCTTTTAGGAGGGTTGTAGCAAATCCCCATTAATATATTTCTATTATGTGTGCCCCAGTGTGTATCACAGGGCCTCTACGTTTACATCTCTAACATCCAAGGTCTTAAAGGATTACTGATACTTAAAGGGGACATATCATAGTAAAGGTGAATAAAGAAAGAAAAATATGGAAATATGGAAAGAAGAGCAAATCAGCTGAATTTTTAGGCCCCAGAAAAAAATCAGATAATGGTACAATTATCAAAATATAACTGTACAAGTTTTAAGTTTCTGAGTCCAATTAGTCATGTCTCCTATAAGCACTCAATGCAGTATTTGTTAAGATATTTTTTTCATCTAGGACACACATTTCCTTTAAAAACAAGTGATTATTTTAAAATAAATAGATATATGTATCTCAGACTTAACTTAGCGATATAGACCTAGATTTTCTAATTTGCACTTCCTGAGGATTAACTCTGTTTACCTCTTTTCCTCTTGACGCAGACCCCCAACCATCTTCCCCTGCATTGCTGAAAACGCGTCTGAGCTGCTTAGGATGATTTCAATCCTGCACATGTTTAAAGTACACTTGTCACCTGTAATTACATTTGCATATCTGAAGATGTTATTCAAAACTCACTATGTACCTTATTAAAGAAAAGACCACCAGATTCATAGTTTATGTGGTACTAGTATAAAAGCCAGTGTACACGGGCCAAGGTCCAGGTGATGGTAACCCTTTGAGTGCCAGAGGGGTATGCAACGCATTGCGTTGCGTACCCCCGGCACTCAAAGGTTTAAGAGGTCAGTCCTGCTCTGCGTCGTGCCGCCAACACAGTCATGTACTGTAGAGACTAGCCGAAAGCACAAAATGCTCCCAGCACAGAACTTCCAGCATTCTGTACGTTCGGGCAGTCTCTACTGAGCATGACGGCTTCTGACAAACATTCTAGCAAAATTGTTATATAGGATTCTGTTTTGTGAGCTGACTGTGGCACCATGTGCTAACTAAGCTTTCAGTGCAGCACAGAGCTTTACTAGCATATTTGGCAGTACTAATAAATATGCAATGGGTTGTTTACCCCTTTGGTACTCAAAGGGTTAACCTGTATCAGAAATAAAATATTGATAATTACTAAACTAAACGTATGCTGGTCTTTTACTGAATAAGATACAAAGACAGATTAGAACGATATTTTAAAATGTGCAACTGTGAATTCAAGGTGGCAGGTCTACTTTAAAAGAAAGTTCAGAACAGTAACACACAAAGTTAATGCGCCCAATAGGATATCTTTCAGTTGCTAGTCATATATCAGTTTAGAAAGCTTTATTTGAAAGATAACTGTCACTAGTTAGCATTGAAAGTCCAATTAGAGAGCAGATGACATAGATAAGCTGTCAGGTTACTGGAAAGGATAGAGTGCTGTTTGAGAAATCCAAAGCACCAAAAAGATTAGAGATGTTTTACACTCATGTCTCCAATTATGTGTGACCATTCATACAAGTATACCTAAGAACTTTGGTAGTCCTTAAATTCTTTGAGAAGGCCTAAATTATAGGATTTCTGTTATGTAGGAGGGAGTAATTATATTGATGGAAGGAGGATTTGGCAGGAAGAGGAATAGAGTGGAAAGAGTAGGCATGGAGTAGGTGGAGCAACTGTTCAGCAGACAAGGACCCATAATGCCCATAGTACTGGTATTTAACAGTAAATACCGAAATCTTCAAGGCAAATACAAAGTTTCCAGGTAGACATATGTTAGAACTAATAAAACTATAATTTGCAGCTTTACATTGAGATGCCTCTACTCTAATCCCTTCTCTTCTATTAAACAGAATAGACCATTGGTATGTGTGTATGGACATTATCCATCAGGTGTCCTGGGTACTACATGTCAAAACTGCTTTGTAAGCCCCTTTCACTATTCTTAGTATTATCTATTTACATACTCTTATGAAATAATGTGTCTTTGCTACATACAAATGCATTTATGGACATCTGTAAAATGACTACATACATATATTGTTTTCTCCATGTTACCAAATTTGTAGGAGGTCAGCTTGCATACAAAGCTAACCACATGTAGTGTAAAGTTAAGGAAAGAATATATATATTTAAAGGGATAGTAATACTTCGTTTTAACTTTATTTCATTTTGTAGGCATTAAAAAAACATGAAGAATGATATAAGTCTTATCTCTCAATCCTTTATGGTTTATGAGATATTCACAAGCAAAGTTCCCCTCCCCGCCCCTTTTACCTAGTGTAAGCCATCTCTTCTCAGATGTGGATCAGGTTGTATGACCAGACAGATAACAGCAGGGGACAATTTTCTTTGTATGAAAACAATGAAAGCCCTTCCCCCCTTGACAAGTTTTTCAGCTTTTTCCCTTATCTTAATTGAAGATTGTCCCTCTCTGCAGTCTACCTGGGCACCTCCCTTCTGATCTGGTTGAACAGGGGTGGGATACTTTGTTTGTGAATATCTCTTAAACCATAAAGGTTTGAGAGATAAGAAATATCATTCTTCATGTTTGTTTAATGCCTACAAAATAAAATAAAGTTAAAACGAAGTATTACTATCCCTTTAATATTAAATTATATGAGTCCTTTAAAGGGAAACTATCATGTGTATTGTGTTTTTGTAATTGTTCAATAAATATGACTACTGTTGTATGAATAAGCAATACCTGAAGTATCTTTGTTTAAAACCCAAGTTTTACAGTTTTTTATACCTTCTGCTTTGCAAAAAAATTGTCAATCAAACTCAGATCTGTAGATAAATAAAAGTGACTGTGTTCTCAGTACTGCTGATGACGTAGTGTAACCGTTCTTACTAGAGTTGCTTCCTCCTGATACATCCCACACAACTGCTATTTTCTAGATTCCATTTAATTTGCCTGGTTGACTTCTCTCTCTATCTCTCTCTCTCTCTATCGCACAGCCATACTTAGCATTTAAAAGATTAACACATTGAACGGTTCTCAATGTGTTTCCCACCCCTCCGACACTCATAGGGTTAAATGTCCCATATTACTCTATTAACAACTTCTGTGTTTTTTTTAAACATATTTCTAGATGATATAGTTTTTTTTTTTACAAGTAATACTTATGATATAGAGTGGTAACTGTATCAATTAATGCCTACATAATTATATCTTGTTAGCAATTATTTTGACTTGTTTATTTTCCAAGTTGTATTCCAGTGTATACTCTTGGGTGCTTATGTCTGTATTAATTCCTCTTGGGCACAAATGAAAAATAGACTGCCCTTTTCTGAAATGCTTTTCGTGTTGATACAAAGCAAGATATAGTCATGGTGATAACGGTGCAAAATATAGTCAATGGGGGGGCAGAGCAGAACATAGACTTTACATGGCATCCCTAAAAATGCTAGACATGGAGAAGATAGACTGTACATGGCATCCCTAGTAATGATATACGTTGAGAAGGTAGGCTGTACATGGCATCCCTCCTAAAGCTATACATGGAGAAGATAGACTGTACATGGCATCCCTTCTAATGCTATACATGGAGAATATAGACTGTACATGGCATCCCTTCTAATGCTATACATGGAGAATATAGACTGTACATGGCATCCCTTCTAATGCTATACATGGAGAAGATAGACTGTTCATGGCATCCCTTCTAATGCTATACATGAAGAAGATAGATTGTACATGGCATTCCTACCAGTGCTATATATGGAGAAGGTAGTCTATACATGGCATCCCTACTAATGCTATACATGGAGAATGTAGTCTGTACATGGCATCCCTACTAATGCTATACATGGAGAATGTAGTCTGTACATGGCATCCCCACTAATGCTCTACATGGAGAAGATAGACTGCACATGGCATCCCTTCTAATGCTATACATGGAGAAGATAGACTGTACATGGCATCCCTTCTAATGCTATACATGGAGAAGATAGACTGTACATGGCATCCCTACTAATGCTATACATGGAGAATGTAGTCTGTACATGGCATCCCTACTAATGCTATACATGGAGAATGTAGTCTGTACATGGCATCCCTATTAATGCTATACATGGAGAATGTAGTCTGTACATGGCATCCCTACTAATACTATACATGGAGAAGATAGACTGTACATGGAATCCCTACCAAGGCTATACATGGAGAATGTATTCTATATATGGCATCCGTAGTAATGCTATACATGGAGAAGATAGACTGTACATGGCATCCCTACTAATGCTATACATGGAGAATGTAGTCTGTACATGGCATCCCTACTAATGCTATACATGGAGAATGTAGTCTGTACATGGCATCCTTACTAATGCTATACATGGAGAATGTAGTCTGTACATGGCATCCCTACTAATACTATACATGGAGAAGATAGACTGTACATGGAATCCCTACCAAGGCTATACATGGAGAATGTATTCTATATATGGCATCCGTAGTAATGCTATACATGGAGAAGATAGACTGTACATGGCATCCCTACTAATGCTATACATGGAGAAGAAAGGCTGTACGTTGCATCCCTACTAATGCTATACATGGAGACGATAGACTGTACATGGCATCCCTACTAATGCTATACACAGAGAAGAAAGACTGTACATAGCATCTCTACTAATGCTATACATGGAGAAGATAGGTGGTACATGGCATCCCTGCTAATGCCATACATGGAGAAGATAGACTTACGTGGCATCCTTACTAATACTATGCATGGAGAAGATAGACTGCACATGGCATCCCTACTAATGCTATACATGGAGAAGATAGACTGCACATGGCATCCCTACTAATGCTCTACATGGAAAAGATAGACTGTACATGGCATCCCTACTAATGCTATACATGGAGAATGTAGTCTGTACATGGCATCCCTACTAATGCTATACATGGAGAATGTAGTCTGTACATGGCATCCCTATTAATGCTATACATGGAGAATGTAGTCTGTACATGGCATCCCTACTAATACTATACATGGAGAAGATAGACTGTACATGGAATCCCTACCAAGGCTATACATGGAGAATGTATTCTATATATGGCATCCGTAGTAATGCTATACATGGAGAAGATAGACTGTACATGGCATCCCTACTAATGCTATACATGGAGAAGAAAGGCTGTACGTTGCATCCCTACTAATGCTATACATGGAGACGATAGACTGTACATGGCATCCCTACTAATGCTATACACAGAGAAGAAAGACTGTACATAGCATCTCTACTAATGCTATACATGGAGAAGATAGGTGGTACATGGCATCCCTGCTAATGCCATACATGGAGAAGATAGACTTACGTGGCATCCTTACTAATACTATGCATGGAGAAGATAGACTGCACATGGCATCCCTACTAATGCTATACATGGAGAAGATAGACTGCACATGGCATCCCTACTAATGCTCTACATGGAAAAGATAGACTGTACATGGCATCCCTACTAATGCTATACATGGAGAAGATAGGTGGTAAATGGTATCCCTTCTAATGCTATACATGGAAAAGATAGGCTGTACCTGGCATCTCTACCAATGCTATACATGGAGAAGATAGGCTGTACATGGCATCCTTACTAATGCTATACAAGGAGAAGATAGACTGTACATGGCATCCATACCAGTTCTATACATGGAGAAGATAGACTGTACATGGCATCCATACCAGTTCTATACATGGAGAAGATAGACTACACATGGCATCCCTACTAATGCTATATACGGAGAAGAAAGGCTGTACATTGCATCCCTACTAATGCTATACATGGAGAAGATAGACGGTACATGGCATCCCTACTAATGCTATACACGGAGAAGATAGGTGGTACATGGCATCCCTGCTAATGCTATACATGGAGAAGATAGACTTACATGGCATCCCTACTAATACTATACATGGAGAAGGTAGGCTGTACATGGCATCCCTACCAGTGCTATACATGGAGAAGATAGGCTGTTCATGGCATCCCTACTAATACTATACATGGAGACGATAGACTATATATGGCATCCCTACCAAAGCCATACATGGAGAAGATGAGCTGTACATGGCATCCTTACTAATGCTATACAAGGAGAAGATAGACTGTACATGGCATCCCTACCAATACTATACATGGAGAAGATAGACTGCACATGGCATCCCTACTAATGCTCTACATGGAAAAGATAGACTGTACATGGCATCCCTACTAATGCTATACATGGAGAAGATAGGTGGTAAATGGTATCCCTTCTAATGCTATACATGGAAAAGATAGGCTGTACCTGGCATCTCTACCAATGCTATACATGGAGAAGATAGGCTGTACATGGCATCCTTACTAATGCTATACAAGGAGAAGATAGACCGTACATGGCATCCATACCAGTTCTATACATGGAGAAGATAGACTACACATGGCATCCCTACTAATGCTATATACGGAGAAGAAAGGCTGTACATTGCATCCCTACTAATGCTATACATGGAGAAGATAGACGGTACATGGCATCCCTACTAATGCTATACACGGAGAAGATAGGTGGTACATGGCATCCCTGCTAATGCTATACATGGAGAAGATAGACTTACATGGCATCCCTACTAATACTATACATGGAGAAGGTAGGCTGTACATGGCATCCCTACCAGTGCTATACATGGAGAAGATAGGCTGTTCATGGCATCCCTACTAATACTATACATGGAGAAGATAGACTATATATGGCATCCCTACCAAAGCCATACATGGAGAAGATGAGCTGTACATGGCATCCTTACTAATGCTATACAAGGAGAAGATAGACTGTACATGTCATCCCTACCAATACTATACATTGAGAAGATAGACTGCACATGGCATCCCTACTAATGCTATACACGGAGAAGACAGGTGTTACATGGCATCCCTACCAGTGCTATACATGGAGAAGATAGGCTGTACATGGCATCCCTACCAGTGCTATACATGGAGAAGATAGGCTGTACATGGCATCCCTACTAATACTATACATGGAGAAGATAGACTATACATGGCATCCCTACCAAAGCTATACATGGAGAAGATAGGCTGTACATGGCATCCTTACTAATGCTATACAAGGAGAAGATAGACTGTACATGGCATCCCTACCAATACTATACATGGAGAAGATAGACTGCACATGGCATCCCTACTAATGCTATACATGGAGAAGGTAGGCTGTACATGGTATCCCTACTAATACTATACATGGGGAAGATAGACTGCACATGGCATCCGTACTAATGCTATACATGGAGAAGATAGGCTGTACATGATATCCCTACTAATGCTATACATGGAGAAGATAGACTGTATATGATATCCCTACTAATGCTATACATGGAGAAGATTGACTGTACACGGCATCCTTACTAATGCTATACATGGAGAAGGTAGGTGGTACATGGCATCCCTACTATTGCTATACATGGAGAAGGTAGACTGTATATGGCATCCCTTCTAATGCTATACATGGAGAAGATAGGTGGTACATAATATCCCTTCTAATGCTATACATGGAGAAGATAGGCTGTACCTGGCATCCCTACTAATGCTATTGTCATGGTTTGTTAAGACTCTCAGACGCAAAGTTAGGTAAAAACACAACTTTATTGAAAAGGTAAAGACAATCCCATAGGATCTCATACACGTACATACATATACTTTGAAATGACAGGAAAGGCAGCTATACTAGCGAATTAGGCTCTACCGGCCTTGCCAATATACCAGGCAAGGCAGCCTGGACTGGCAAACAAGGAATAGGTGGCTCTACCGGCCCTGCAAATATAACGGGCAAGGCAGCCAGGACTAGTACACTCAGGATGGTTGGCTCTACCGGCCTTGCCAATATACCGGGCAAGGCAGCCTAGCGGAACACAAGAAATATACAGGCTCTACCAGCCCTGCCAATATACCGGGCAAGGCAGCCTAACGGAATACAAGAAGTACACAGGCTCTACCGGCCCTGCCAATATACCGGGCAACGCAGCCTAACGGAAAACATCTAAATACAGGCTCTACCGGCCCTGCCAATACTGGGTAAGGCAACCCAAGATGGTAATGAAGGAAGGGTTCTACCGGCCTTATCAATATACTGGACAAGGCAGCCTTAACGGAAAGGTTGGCAACCACTGAGGCCTCAGTGACCGTCAGATGACAACAACAGTCACATGGATGACATGCAGAGGCTAATTAAGCATAAGTGGCAAGCCAAGGAAGAACAGGGAGCCACCAGTACCCGCGTACTAGGGAGTCAACGTAGCTGCCTAGGACTTGACAGCAAAAACTAGCATGGAGCAAACCAGTACCCGCATACTGGAAACCCAATTGTATATCGAGGCAACAATAGCCGTGAGGCAGTGGAGCGAACCAGTACCCGCGTACTGGGAACCCAATTGTATATCGAGGCAACAATAGCCGTGAGGCTGTGGAGCAAACCAGTACTCGCGTACTGGGGAGTCAACTGTATATCGAGGCAACAATAGCCATGAGGCAGTGGAGTGAACCAGTACCCGCATACTGGGGACCCAATTGTATATCGAGGCAACAATAGCCGTGAGGTTGTGGAGCAAAGCAGTACCGCGTACTGGAACCCAATTGTATATCGAGGCAACAAAAGCCGTGAGGCTGTGGAGCGAACCAGTACCCGCGTACTGGGAAGTCAACTGTATATCGAGGCAACAATAGCCATGAGGCAGTGGAGCGAACCAGTACCCGCGTACTGGGAAAACCAGCAAGGTTGGAAATGTCGCCTAGGCGACCAGGGAGCAATCGCTGATACAGGTGAACTGGAAAGTGAGCGCTGCAAGCAACACAGGAACCAGCATACACGCCAGTCAACTGGATCAGGAACGGCAGCGGGGACTGACAGCAGGAAGCAGCGACACAGGACGACTCCAACCGCATCAGGAACGGAAACAGGAACCGCTGAACAGAAGACTCAGGAACTAGATGATCTCAGGATAGCAGAAACACAGCAAAGGCCCAATAAGCTGAGGAACATGATGAAAAATGGGAGCAGCATAGAGACAACACGAAAGGGCAACCAAAGGGTGCCCAGGCTCAGTCTAAATAGGCAATGCAGGGTGGGCTGAAGGCAGACAGCCAGTAGGGAGCCCCCTACAGGTAACTGACACAAGAAGGCAGCAATCACGGGCACCGTGATAGTACCCCCTTCTCAAAGACCCCTCTCCTAGAAGAGGGTCTGGGTTTCTGAGGGTATTTAGAATGAAAAATTTGCAGTAGCTTGGATGCATGAAGGTCCTTACTATCCACCCAGGATCGTTCTTCAGGACCATAACCTTTCCAATGCACCAAATACTGCACCCTTCCTCTAAGCCTGCGGGAATCAATGATACTCTGGACTTCATACTCCTCCTGACCTTCAACCTCAATAGGCCCTGGCACCACAGGGTTAGTGGTATGCATACGAGTGGCTTGAGGAAAGATACATAGAAGACATTATGAATACGCATGGACGCAGGGATGTCCAAGGCATACAAAACAGGGTTAATTTTGCGAATGACTCTGTACGGACCAATGAATCGAGGAGCCAACTTATTAGATGGGACTTGAAGCTTAAGATTCCCGGAGGAAAGCCACACTCTGTCCCCAACCTGAAAGGAAACCGCTGGCAGTCTTCTGCGATTAGCATGGCGCTGATGGTGCTGGAATGACTGACCAAGCACTGACCATGCACCTCTGGACTTGTGCCCATGTGGAGCGGAGTTGCTCGATATGCTCATCCAGAGCTGGAATCTGTTGTGCCTGAAAGGAATCCGGGAGCAAACAGGGCTGGAACCCATAATTAATCAGAAACGGAGAGCTCCCGGATGAAGAGTTAACCGCACAATTCCTGGCGAACTCTGCCCAGGGCAACAGGTCGGCCTAATTGTCATGATGGTCAGCAATGAAACAGCGCAAGAATTGTTCCAATCCTTGATTGGCACGCTCAGCGGCCCCATTGGTATGGGGGTGGTAGGCGGAGGAAAAGGATAATTGTATGCCCATCTGTTCACAAAATGCCCTCCAAAATCTGGATACGAACTGGCTCCCCCGGTCAGACACCAGCACTCTGTGTACTCCATGCAACTGAAATACTTCTTTAGCGAATACCACAGCCAATTCTTTAGCAGAGGGAAGGTCATGAATGGACACGAAATGAGCCATTTTAGAAAACCTGTCCACCACCATCAGTATGAAGGAATACCCTCTAGACACTGGCAATTCTCCCATAAAATCAATGGAAACGTGGGACCAGGGGCGTTCATCATTAGGTACCGGCTGAAGCAGGCCCACCGGGAGGTGTCTAGGGGTCTTGGCATGGGCACAAGTGGCACAGGCATTCATAAAATCAGCACAATGTGCCCTCATAGAAGGCCACCAAAGGACCTGAGAAAGGGACCACAACAATTGGTCCCTGCCAATATGTCCCGCAGCTTTAGAGGAATGGTATGTCTCGAGTAATCGAGTACGGAATGGCTCATCCACAAAACACTTGCCCACCGGGGTTTCAGGGGGAGCAGAGGCCTGGGAGGCCAAAATCTCCTCCCCTAGTGGTGAAGTGATACTAGTACATATAGTAGCCAATATTCGATCAGGTTGAATAATAGGTGCTGGTGCCTCATCTCTGTCAATCTCTGCCTCAAATTGTCTTGACAGTGCATCAGCTCTAACATTCTTAGACCCCGGCAAATATGATACAATAAAATTGAATTGAGACAGGAACAGTGCCCACCTGGCCTGGCATCAGGACAATCTTTTAGCCTCAGAGAGATAAGTCAGGTTTTTGTGATCGGTCAAGATTAAGACAGGGTTTTTTGTGCCTTCAAGTAGGTGGCGCCATTCCTTAAGAGCAAGGATAATGGCCAGTAATTCTCTGTCCCCTATCTCGTAGTGGCTTTGAGCCCCGGTCAATTTTTTTGAGAAAAACCCACAAGATCTGAGAGTTCCTCTTTTAATAGGTTGTTGAGAAAGCACTGCCCCAACCCCAGTATCTGAGGCATCAACCTACAATGTAAACAGGAGCAATGGGTTGGGGTGGGATAATACAGGAGCATTAGTGAAAGCTGATTTCAACTTCTCAAAGGCGTCTTCCGCAACCACTGACCATTGAGACGGGTTAGCACCCTTGTGCGTGAGGTCAGACAATGGTTTAACAATAGAGGAGAAGTTCTTAATAAACTTCCTATAATAATTAGCGAAGCCCAAAAATCGTTGGATGCCTTTAAGACTCTTAGGCCGTGGCCATTGCAAGACTGCCACTAGTTTCTCTTTGTCCATGGCAATGCCCTCTTTGCCAATTATGAACCCTAAGAATGGCACGCTAGTTCTGTGAAACTCACATTTTTCCAATTTGCAGTATAATTTATTTTTACGAAGACGAAGCAACACCTCAGACAAATCTTTAATGTGTTGTGACATATTATTGGAATGGATAAGTATATCGTCAAGGTGGACAACGACACATGACTGCAGCAAATTCCTGAGGATGTCATTGATCAATTCTTGAAATACTGCGGGTGCATTACAAAGACCAAATGGCATGACTAGATATTCATAGTGCCCAGATCTAGTATTAAAGGCAGTTTTCCACTCATCACCAGCTCTGATCCGAATCAAATTATATGCAGCACGCAGGTCCAACTTAGTGAAGATAGAGGAACCTTTGAGCCTGTCAGATAGCTCGGTGATGAGTGGTATCGGATAAGCGTTTTTTGCCATTAGCTTGTTTAGGCCACGGTAATCAATGCATGGTCTCAGCTCGCCATTTTTCTTTTTTACAAAAAAGAATCCGGCCCTGGCCGGAGAGGTAGATTTCCTTATGATCCCTCTCTTAAGGGCATCAGAAATATATTCCTTCATAGCTTGGTTTTCATCACAAGACAATGGGTACGTGCGTCCCCTAGGGGGCACCACTCCAGGAGGCAACTCAATACTACAGTCATAAGATCTGTGCTGGGGTAGGGTGCCAGCTTCTCCCTTACTGAACACATCGCCAAACTGTTGGTACACATCTGGCAGTGAAGGGGAGGTGCACAAGATCTTAACCGGGTGGGTTACGCAATTCTCCATACAAGACTGAGACCAAGCAGAGATTTCGCACTTTTGCCAATCGAACTGTGGGTTATGCACCTGTAACCAAGGAAATCCCAATATTACTGCATGGTGTGGAGAACTGATAAGCTGGAACTGCTGTTCCTCATTGTGAAGTGCCCCAATAGTCATAGATAATGGCATTGTTTCAAAGGTAACCTGTGAAGGTTCTAAGGGTCTGCTATCAATAGCTTCAATAGTGAGAGGGGTTTCTCTTTCAATCCGCGGAACCCCATGCAATTCAGCAAAGGTATTATCCATAAAATACCCAGCTACGCCAGAATCCACCAGGGCCAAAACCTTCACTGAGCATTTTGCCCAAGAAAGTACCACCTGTATGGTAGATTTCAGTGTGCCCAAACCTGGGGACGATTGAACACCACCTAGGGCCTGTCCCCCAAGGTACCCTAGGTGTGTTCATTTCCCGGACGTACAGGACAAGATCTTAGCAGGTGCCCATTCTTGCCATAATATAAACACAGCCCTTGCTTCTTGCAGTGTATTTTCTCTTCCTTGGTTAGCCTAGTGAAGCCTAATTGCATAAGTTCACTTGGTTCTCATAACTGTTCGTTAGGCTTAGATGCCAAGGGAGGGATGGGTGGGCAAAATGTACTACTAGATCCATTATTCTTTGACCGTAGCCTGCGTTTTTTGGCCGTTAATCTCTCACGGATCCGGGTGTCAATTAGTATAACATACTTAATATAGTCATCTAGGTCAGTAGGCAATTCTTTTGCCGCAATCTCATCTTTAATCTGATCACTCAGGCCCTGAGCAAAGGCTGTCAACAATGCCTCGTTGTTCCACCCTACCTCTACTGCCAAGGTGCAAAATTCAGTGGCATAATCGCCCACCATGCGCCTGACCTGCTGTATCTCCATAAGGCGTTTAGCAGCAGAGTTGGTTCTACCGGGAGGCTCGAACACTCTCCGAAATGATTGCACAAATTCTCTGAAACTCTTTGTGCAGGGTTTTGCATTTTCCCATAACGGATTGGCCCATGCCAATGCTCTGCCAGTCAGCAGGGATATCATGAAACCAACTTTACTGCGATCACTGGGGAAAACATGTGCCGTCAATTCCATAAATATTTCAAGTTGGTTGATAAACCCTCTGCACAGATTAGGATAACCATCATATCTAAGTGACAAGGGTGCGGAGGCAGTTAACCCCTTGACTGCAGCCCCTGAGGGCATAGTATCGTTCTCCGGTGTCTGGCCTGGAGAGACCACCAGACTAGAAACAGATTTGTCAGAGAGTACAGTGCGTTCAAGAATAGTTTGGATCGCTACCGCTAGCTGATCCAGGCGTTGCTCATGGACATCCATCCTCCAATGGATATTTTGCGTGTTACCATCATTCTTATTGTCTGAGGTCATGGCCCTTTCGTACTGTCACGGTTTGTTAAGACTCTCAGATGCAAAGTTAGGTAAAAACACAACTTTATTGAAAAGTTAAAGACAATCCCATAGGATCTCATACACGTACATACATATACTTTGAAATGACAGAAAAGGCAGTAATAATAGCGAATTAGGCTCTACCGGCCTTGCCAATATACCGGGCAAGGCAGACTGGACTGGCAAACAAGGAATAGGTGGCTCTACCAGCCCTGCCAATATACCGGGCAAGGCAGCCAGGACTGGTATACTCAGGATGGTTGGCTCTACTGGCCCTGCCAATATACCGGGCAAGGCAGCCAGGACTAGTACACTCAGGATGGTTGGCTCTACCGGCCTTGCCAATATACCGGGCAAGGCAGCCTAGCGGAACACAAGAAATATACAGGCTCTACCAGCCCTGCCAATATACCGGGCAAGGCAGCCTAACGGAATACAAGAAGTATACAGGCTCTACCGGCCCTGCCAATATACCGTGCAAGGCAGCATAACGGAATACATCTAAATACAGGCTCTACCGGCCCTGCCAATACTGGGTAAGGCAACCCAAGATGGTAATGAAGGAAGGGTTCTACCGGCCTTATCAATATACCGGACAAGGCAGCCTTAACGGAAAGGTTGGCAACCACTGAGGCCTCAGTGACCGTCAGATGACAACAACAGTCACATGGATGACATGCAGAGGCTAATTAAGCATAAGTGGCAAGCCAAGGAAGAACAGGGAGCCACCAGTACCCGCGTACTAGGGAGTCAACGTAGCTGCCTAGGACTTGACAGCAAAAACTAGCATGGAGCAAACCAGTACCCGCGTACTGGAAACCCAATTGTATATCGAGGCAACAATAGCTGTGAGGCTGTGGAGCAAACCAGTACCTGCGTACTGGGAACCCAATTGTATATCGAGGCAACAATAGCCGTGAAGCAGTGGAGCAAACCAGTACCCGCGTACTGGGAACCCAATTGTATATCGAGGCAACAATAGCCGTGAGGTTGTGGAGCAAACCAGTACCGAGTACTGGGAACCCAATTGTATATCGAGGCAACAATAGCCGTGAGGCTGTGGAGCGAACCAGTGCCCGCGTACTGGGAAGTCAACTGTATATCGAGGCAACAATAGCTGTGAGGCAGTTGAGCGAACCAGTACCCACGTACTGGGAAAACCAGCAAGGTTGGAAATGTCGCCTAGGCGACCAGGGAGCAATCGCTGATACAGGTGAACTGGAAAATGAGCGCTGTAAGCAACACAGGAACCAGCATACACGCCGGTCAACTGGATCAGGAACGGCAGCGGGGACTGGCAGCAGGAAGCAGCGACACAGGACGACTCCAACCGCATCAGGAACGGAAACAGGAACCGCTGAACAGAAGACTCAGGAACTAGACGATCTCAGGATAGCAGGAACACAGCAAAGGCCCAATAAGCTCAGGAACATGATGAAAAATGGGAGCAGCATAGAGACGACACGAAAGGGCAACCAAAGGGTGCCCAGGCTCAGTCTAAATATGCAATGCAGGGCGGGCTGAAGGCAGACAGCCAATAAGGAGCCCCCTACAGGTAACTGACACAACAAGGCAGCAATCACGGGCACCGTGATAGCTATACATGGAGAAGATAGACTACACATGGCATCCCTACTAATGCTATACATGGAGAAGAAAGGCTGTACATTGCATCCCTACTAATGCTATACATGGAGAAGATAGACTGTACATGGCATCCCTACTAATGCTATACATGGAGAAGATAGGTGGTACATGGCATCTCTTCTAATGCTATACATGGAGAAGATAGGTGGTACATAATATCCCTTCTAATGCTATACATGGAGAAGGTAGGCTGTACATGGCATCCCTTCTAATGCTATACATGGAGAAGATAGGTGGTACATAATATCCCTTCTAATGCTATACATGGAGAAGATAGGCTGTACATGGCATCCCTACCAATGCTATACATGGAGAAGATAGGCTGTACATGGCATCCCTACTATTGCTATACATGGAGAAGATAGGTGGTACATGGCATCCCTACTAATGCTATACATGGAGAAGATAGGTGGTAAATGGTATCCCTTCTAATGCTATACATGGAGAAGATAGGCTGTACCTGGCATCCCTATCAATGCTATACATGGAGATGATAGGCTGTACATGGCATCCTTACTAATGCTATACAAGGAGAATATAGACTGTACATGGCATCCCTACCAGTACTATACATGGAGAAGATAGACTGCACATGGCATCCCTACTAATGCTATACATGGAGAAGATAGGCTGTACATGGTATCCCTACTAATGCTATACATGGAGAAGATAGACTGTACATGGCATCCTTACTAATGCTATACATGGAGAAGATAGGTGGTACGTGGCATCCCTACTAATGATATACATGGAGAACGTAGGCTGTACATAGCATCCCATCTAATGCTATACATGGAGAAGATAGGTGGTACATAATATCCCTCCTAATGCTATACATGGAGAAGATAGGCTGTACATGGCATCCCTACCAATGCTATACAAGGAGAAGATAGACTGTTGTTACAGCTTACCTTGACTTCAGCATCACTTTCAGGCGCGATGCTTCTAGCATGCTGCAGGCCTCTGTTTTATCTGTTTGCTTACTGTAGTCTCCGCCTACCAACTTCCTACTTCCTCCCTCTGAGCTGCTCCTCCTACTTCCTGTGGAGGGGTTTAAAGGGCAGACTGAGGCCTGACTCAGATGCCCTTGCGTTGTTGTTCAAAGCAGATCTGTTGCATTGGGCTCCGTGTATGACCTGGCTCGTCTTCCATCCATTCGGGTGCTGACCTGTGGCTTGTCTGACTATTCTTTTGCCTAACCCCTAATAGTGGACATCCAAACTGGTGCAGACTTGTGGCTCTGGATGACTACCTGATCTGTGTATGACCCGGCTTGTCTGACTACCCCCTCTGGTGCTGACTAGTGGCTCTGTCTGACTATTCTTACGTATAGTGCGGGCCTGGGGCTTTGGTAGACTCGCATATCTAACTGCAGGCTTAGTCAGACCCTATTCCTCTTCGGATCAAGATCCTGAGTTCCTGTTCCAGTTCCTGTTCCAGGTTCCAGCCGAGACTTCCAGTGGCTAAGGCCTAGTCTACAGCTCAGTGGTTTAGCTTGGCAACCTATTATTTCTGATAGCAGGCTCGCTGGCTATTACCCTGTGCTTATTCTTATTGTATATATTGTATATACCCGCTATATGTAATTTGTTAATAAACTGCATTAACTAAACCGTACTCCTGAACTTCTCTGGGTAGCCGTGACAGTACGCAGGGGCCATGAGTTCAGAAGGTGATGGTAATGCAGTTTTTCAAAGCATCCTAGAAAGGATGGAGACACTGAGTCAACGACTGGATCAGTTGTCTTTAGCCATGCAAACGGTTTCACAGCGCACTGTGAGCCTTGAACAAATCTGTAATCAACTGGTGGCCGCTCCCGAGCCCTCCCAGGCACCAGTATTTCCCATCTCTCCTGACATAGGCATGGTCAAGAGATTGACAGGTTCCGCTCAGCTCCCACAGCGGTATGGTGGGGATCCTGATGGTTGCCGTGGCTTCCTGAACCAGCTGGGCATATATTTCGAGTTGGTACCGTATGCCTTTCCTAGTGAGCGCAGTAAGGTCGGTTTCCTTATATCCCTTCTGATGGGCAGGGCGCTGGCATGAGCCAATCCATTATGGGAGACGAACAAACCTATTGTTCACAATTTTATGGAATGTCTGAGATCGTTTAAGCAAGTCTTTGATAGGCCAGGCCACGTGGCCTTGGCATCCAAGCACCTTATGACCCTATGTCAGGGTACTCGCACTGTGGCCGATTATGCTATAGAGTTCCATACCCAAGCAGCTGAGATAGACTGGAATAAACGAAGCTCTGATGGCCGTGTTTTTCCAAGGGCTCTGTGACAAAATGAAAGATGAAATCGCTGCTCGCGATCTACCTAATGACTTGGACAGGCTGATTGACTTTTGTATTCTGATGGATACCAGAATCAGAGAGAGACCCTCATTTAAGGAGTACCTGTGGAGGTCCTCAAACAGAATGTCTTCTCGTTATTCTGGCCCACCCTATCCTCCCTCACCTCCCATACCTCCTGGTCTTATGTCAGAGGACACCGAACCTATGCAGGTGGATGCCATAGTGGGAGACCCTCTGTTGCTGAGCGCCTGCAGAGGCCTCAAGGGGAGACATCTCCTCAGGATTCTGACCCACCCTATCCTCCCTCACCTCCCATGCGTCCTGATCTGGTCTCTGAGAGTGGCGAACCTAGGATGGTGGGTGTGACTCGGCTTTCAAGGGAGGAGAGAGCCTTTAGGAGGAGGGAGGGGCTTTGTTTTTACTGTGGTAAGGCAGGACATCTGTTGCGGTCCTGTCCGATTCGTCCTGAGAGACGCACAAACTCAAAATCCAGTCGGGGACAAGTGATTGGTGGCATTTCATTGTCCCCAGGACATTTTTTGGATAAGCCCATGTTGAAGGCCTGTATTTATTGTGGAAATAAATCTGCCTCAGTTCCAGCGCTACTGGACACAGGGGCTGCTGGCTGCTTTATGGATGCAGAATTTGCAGCCAGTAAGAATATCCCATTGTTGCCTCTTGCTTCCCCTCTGGCTGTAGAAGCCATTGATGGTAGACCATTACAGCCCTCACATATTACGCATGAGACCCTGAAATTTCAAATTATTAACTCTCCGCATCATGCCATGGTCCTGGGGTTCCTTTGGGTACAGAAACATAACTCAGGATAGATTGGCACACTTGTGATGTCTTGGGCTGGTCCCCACAATGCTCAAAGTCTTGTCTTTCTTGCCTTGTGAGAGCTACTCAAGCCTTGACTCCACTCCTTCAGGAGGAGTATACGTCAGTATACGTCATAGATGTTTTCAGCGAAAGTCAGGCTGAGGTCCTTCCTCCTCACAGACCATATGATTGCACATTGGAATTGTTCCCTGGTACTACACCTCCAAGGGGCCGTACTTACCCCTTGTCTGTGGAGATGAATAAGGCCATGGAGGAATATGTGTCTGATGCGCTGGCCAGAGCATTAACTTTCATGGTCTAAACAAGATATTGGTAAAAAATGCATATCCTATACCCCTGATCACTGAACTCTTTGACCGGGTCAAAGGGTCAAGGATATTTATGAAACTCGATCTGAGAGCCGCATACAACTTGGTACGAATTAAAGAAGGGCATGAATGGAAGACAGTGTTCAATACCTGGAATGGACACTATGAGTACTTGGTCATACCCTTCGGATTGTGTAACGCCCCAGCTGTCTTCCAGGAGTTCATAAATGATGTGTTATGAGAACTCCTTCAAAGTTGCGTGGTTGTATATTTGGATGACATCCTAATTCACTCTCCTACATTGGAGACTCATCAATCTGATGTATCCAGAGTCCTGAGCCTATTACGTGAGAATAAGTTGTTTTGTAAACTTGAAAAGTGTGAATTCCACAGACCTCAAGTCACATTCCTGGGCTATGTAATTTTCGCTGATGGGTTCTCCATGGACCCTCAGAAATTGTCCGCTGTTGTGAATTGGCCACGTCCTAAGGGACTCAAAGCGATGCAAAGGTTTCTGGGTTTCGTGATTTATTACCGAAAATTCATTAAGAATTTCTGTACCATTGTAAAACCCCTGATGGACATGACTTGTAAAGGGGCAAAAACCTCAGAGTGGTCAGAACCAGCTATTCTGGCTTTCGAAAAGCTCAATGCAGCCTTCACAGCAGGTCCCATATTGGCGCATCCCAATCCTTCCCTGACCTTTACCCTGGAGGTGGATGCATTGGAGGTCGGAGTGGGAGCATTGCTGTACCAGCGCTCAGCTCCTGGTGAGGCCCTACATCCATGTGGGTTCTTTTCTAAGAAACTGTCCAAAGCTGAAATGCTTTACCAGATTGGGGACAGAGAATTACTGGCTATTGTCCTGGCCTTGAAAGAATGGAGGCATCTGCTTGAAGGTACTAAAGTTCCTATCTTGATTTTAACCGACCACAAAAACCTAATTTATCTCTCTGAAGCCAAACGCTTGTCTTCTAGGCAGGCCAGATGGGCATTGTTTCTGTCCCGCTTTAATTTTGTGGTTTCCTATCTTTCTGGCTCTAAAAACGTACATGCAGACGTATTATCGCGCCAGTTTTGTAGCCCATCCAGTGGCTAAGGCCTAGTCTCCAGCACAGTGGTTTAGCTTTGCAACCTATTATTTCTGATAGCAGGCTTGCTGGCTATTACCCTGTGCTTATTCTTATTGTATATATTGTATATACCCACTGTTTGTAATTTGTTAATAAACTGCATTAACTAAACCGTACTGACTCCTGAACTTCTCTGAGTAACCGTGACAACTGTACATGGCATCCCTAACAATGCTATACATGGAGAAGATAGGCTGTACATGGTATCCTTACTAATGCTATATATGGAGAAGATAGACTGTACATGGCATCCTTACTAATGCTATACATGGAGAAGGTAGTCTGTATTTTAATCTTCAGTCCTTCCTAAATGACTTAATTAATTGCTCATGGCAGAGAATACAGCTAATACCAGACCTAGACTCAGCGATAGAATTCTTTAACTCTGAATTCTTACAGGTCTGTAATACACATGCCCCACTAAGAAAGATCAGGGTTAGGGGGGCACATCTACCCTGGGTTTTAGCTGACTTGATTCAATTATACAGTCTCAGAGATGCTTTATGGACAAAATTTAAACAAACCGGCTCCGCTTATGATCACACTGCATACAGACAATTAAGGAATATATGTACAAAAACAAAATTAGCAAAAGCACAATATTTTACTGACAACTTAAACAGTAACATTTCAAAGCCAGCCAACTTTTGGAAGGTTATTAAAAACCTTTATAACCCTCCTAATCATACTCACCCATCAACTATAATCATAGATAATGAAACAATACAGTGCCCCACAGCCATAGCCAATGCATTTAACAGCTACTTTATTGGATGTGCCACCACCCTGATTACACAAAACAAAGATAACTCAGAAGTTCAGCCATCTACAGAACATTCACTGGCACCTGTTGCCCAGTCCAGTTCTGAAAATGAATTCAATTTTATGCCAGTAAATGAAAGCGAAATATATGATCACCTCCTCAATCCAAAAATGAAATGCCAATCTAGCCCTGACAAACTACCAGCAATGCTATTAAAGCTCAGTGCTATGGTAATGGCCAAACCGATTGCTTCTTTAATTAATACCTCTTTGGCAACAGTGTACATGCCCAAATCCTGGAAGGTGGCTAGAGTTGTGCCTATCCACAAAAGTGGGGATAAAAATGAAGTATCAAACTACAGACCAATATCCCTACTCCCCACTTTATCCAAAATCCTAGAGAAATGTGTACACGTGCAACTAAATAAATATTACCAACAGACTGTTTTTTTCACCCCTCTTCAATCAGGCTTTCGACCAAATCACTCAACAGTCACGGCCCTCCTAAAAGTAACCAACAATATCCAGATGGGCATGGAAAATGGTGACCTCACAGGAGCCATTTTCCTAGATTTTGCCAAGGCCTCTGACACAGTAGACCATAATATTCTTATAAATAAACTCCAAAGATCAGAACTGGGTAATAATTCTCTAAACTGGTTCCAATCCTATTTATCAGACAGAATGCAGTATGTGTCAGTTGCTGGCAATGACTCCTTTCTGCTCAAAGTAACAAGTGGCGTTCCTCAAGGCTCCATTTTTGGCCCGCTTCTATTTTCTCTTTTTATAAATGATCTGCCCAAGGTTTGCAAATCATCTTCAGTACACATGTATGAGGACGACACCATTCTCTATACTAAAAACTCAAACATATCACACCTTGAGGCCATATTACAACATGATTTCTGCGAGGTTGAAAGATGGATAGCAAGGAACAAACTGTTCTTTAACACAGACAAAACTGTCACAATGATATTTGGCACAAAGCACAAACTGCGTAATCTCGGCAATACCCACATATCCATTGTAACGGAGTCTAATCGTAAATTAGCCCCAGTGGATTCCTACAAATATCTTAGTATGTGGCTTGACCCCAACCTCACTTTTGGACATCATATTGACAAGTTAACCTCCAAGCTTTATCCCAAAATCAGTGCTCTTTTTAGACACAAATCATGTTTAAGTCCCCTGGTTAGAAAACGTATTGTGCAACAGATGTTGCTGCCTGTCATAGACTATGGTGATGTAGTTTATGCTCCAGCACCAGAAATCCATCTTAGTAAACTTGACACCCTGTATAATTCAATATGCCGCTTTAGCCTTCAATGTAATTACACTACTCATCGCTGTGATATGTTAAAAGAACTAAATTGGTTAACACTCAAATCTAGACGTGCCCTTCACCTTTCTTGCTTAGTAAACAACCATTTCTCTGGAAAACTACCACACTACCTGAGCAGTATGCTCACTCCTGCTCTACATACTAAGTATAACCTCCGCTCCACCGCAAACAACTCGCTACGTATACCACAATTCAAGAAAGAAGCAGGAAGAGCCGCCTTCTCCTTCAGAGCGCCAAAGGCCTGGATCAATCTGCCTGAAATAACCAGATCTGCTCCCAGTCTAAAATCCTTAAAAGTAAATGCTTCTCTATATCTAAAAACAGAGTGTAACTGTTTATAATTCTAAAATTTCCATATGAATATTTGTATGTATATTTAATAACATGTAATATATAGTGTTTCTCAATTTGTATAAATAAGCAACCCTCTACTGAAAACTGTCCAGGACATACTTGAAAACGAGAGAAATCTCAATGCATTCTTCCTGGTAAAACATTTTCTAAATAAAAGGTAGGCTGTACATGGCATCCCTTCTAATGCTATACATGGAGAAGATAGGTGGTACATGGCATCCCTACTAATGCTATACATGGAGAAGATAGGTGGTACATGGCATCCCTACTAATGCTATACATGGAGAAGATAGGCTGTACATGGCATGCCTACTAATGTTATACATGGAGAAGGTAGGCTGTACATGGCATCCCTGCTTATGCTATACATGAGGACTAGAGGCAGTACATGAAATCCCTACCATTGCTATTCATGGGGAAGGTGAGAACAACTATGCATTGTCTCTATCAGTCAAGGGGTTAATATAAAGTGTACATTTTTAATTAAAAGCAGTTACCTTACCTTAGCCCCTTGACACCCTCCCTGGACCTTATTGGAGCTTATATCTTTGTTCCATCCTGCTGAAATGCTATTAATTCAATTATGTACTAGAGGACTGTTCAATACATTGACAATGCGCTGAACACCTATCTGGTCCTTAAGGGGCTAAGAAATACACTTCCAGGTCTTCTTGTCCATAGCCCACATGGAACTCTCTTGTAATTCCATACCCAAAGTTAGTTTAAATTCTCCGGGTGAAAGGGAAAATTGCTGAATGACCATCTTGCTGGCAGAGGAGTTATGAACTTTAGTTCTCCTCCCCATACACCTCCCATTACAGCTCTCTGTCAGTATACCCAGCCGGTCCCACTGTGGTTCTGCTGAATCCAGTGAGCAGAAGAAGAGTGGGTAGAAAACCTTGGTTGCAATGCCATCACTTGTGCATCCTGGGTGCCTTCATATAAGATTTCTGTAAGGAAGGGGCATTTGGGGGCATTAAAATACATCTGCCTGTGGGTAGCACACTAGATGAAAAAACAAAACCAACTGGGTTAAGGTACGCTAGGCTTGTTAGAGTATATCTGGGCTCAAAGGCTCAAGAGGATGAAAGAGAGGGATCAGTGCATTGCTTTGACTAATGCAATAGTATGATAACTGTTTTATTGCATGAAGGCACATAATACATTAACTAGCCATGCTGTAGGTTTAGCTGTTAGCTGACATTTAAAGTGGAATTAACACTTTATAATGACAGGTAATTTTAAAGGGTCATTCAAAATCACCCAGTGTTATGCTAGCAATTCTTTAATTTAAACTATAGTTTTTGAGATATCTAGATTTGCTTTACTTTATGCAAATTAGCCAGTACTTCCTGGTCAGAAGGAGCAGATGGGAAGGAGAGTAGAATTATTAGTATCTGACAGACCCGTCTGTGCCAGCCAGTACTGCCTAAATTGTGTAAACTGACAAATAAACATACCTATCTTATGAACTATAATCTATACTATAAAAGAAGAAGTGGTCAGGTGACCACAAATTCTAAATCCATGCCACACACATACGCTGGGCCAGCAGCTAGGAGGAGATTTTCATATCTCCTCCAAACTGCCTCAGGCTGACATTCACACTGCCCAACACTTACACACATCACGGGGCACAGCTACAGGATGTATGCAGATCTCCTCCACACTGTCTGAGCCCAACATACACACCCCGGGGCGCAGCTAGGAGGAGATTTGCATATCTCCTACACACTGCACTGACTACAACATGCACAGGGGTGGACTTTGCCCCTCCTCACTGTACTCTTGGAAGAAAACAGAAAGATAGCTGCCTTACACTGCAACAACTCAGCTCACTCGCTGCTCTTGGCCCTCACAAGTGCCCATTCCACGACTGGTAATCACGCTTCACACATTCAATCCCTTGGGCTGTATGCAACCTATAAGTCCACCATTTCCTGCACTACATCTCTCATGATCCTCAGGCACGTCAGTGGTGGAGGCCTCAGGTTGCCCACTCAGCACCACTCTTGTATATAATGTTCTTTTTCTCCATAGTTCATGCTCCCTCCTCATTGTTACATATCTAATTTTAATCATCACCGCTTCACTCCACGTCGCCTCTTTCAACTGCTCCATCCATCCTGCATGTCCTGTGAAGCAGCCCTGACACTCAGGACACTGCACTGCCACTTGACTGCTATCCCCCTCCCGATCTCCAGTTCACTTGTGAGGCGGCAATCCATTTTTTGCAGGTGGGTGGCTGTACACAGGGTTCTCACACCACTCAGAAGTGCAATGATTAATGCTATATTAACCCTTCAGTTCCCTCCCCAAAACATTAGCACTGACACCTGCCCAATATGTCATCCCACTGTCCTGTGTAATAACCGCTTTGTTGCTTCAGAACTCTCCAACTCATGCCAATATCTCTCTAGCATCCAAGGGTTTAGTGTCATCCAGCACCTAAAGGGTTAGCCCTGTCTTGTGTTCCCTGCATTCCATCACTGCAGAGGCAGGCCTGGGCCCTCTGTTTGGCACTGCCACTGACCCCTTCTTTACCACTTGTGCATCCGGTGCAGAATTACGAATTTCATGTGTCCAGTACTTTGGCCAGTGAGCAGGAAGAGAAGTTTCTCAATCACGCAACCCCTCATATTTAGAGAGAACACAAGCTTGATATAGCCGCACCCATTCAGATAGAAACCAATGTGCTGAACATTTGCACAGGTACCATGAATGTTAACATCGATGCGATTGGAGAAGACATTGTGCTTATCCTCGTAAAATTACCCTTATCAAACAACTCACCAAAAGTGTTAATGTGGACTGGGAGCCACCAATCGTGCCACTAGGCTGGGGTACTATCCACAGCTACAATGTGTTAGTGGGTAAAGAAGTCTGTGCAACCCTGAACTTTGGAAGTAGAACCAAAAGTCACATTGAGAAGCTGGATCTTGCCACTGTGACAAATCGCATATCAGTCCAGACCGTCATGGACCAGGGCAACTCAGATGAGCTACAGTGTACTCTGTTAGTTGGGAAGGCTGTCATTGTAGCTGTTTCTCACCTAAAGTTCAACAACATAACTCAGATGTCATCTGATCTTTCCTGGCTCTCCAGCAACAGCAATTACAGTCATGTAATTTTTCTTAAAGAGGAGGAGTGTGACATTCTCAAGGCTGGGGAATTGGAGGGTGCCGGGAGATGCCAAAGTGTCATCTTCATACAAGTCCTCCCTCCGCAACTGCAAGTATTGTTGTGGCATAAGCAATAAGTATGTAGTTGCCACTGTGTTGTAAGCTATGGTAACAGTGGGGCTGTCAGGCAATGATGCAGTTTCCCTGCTGTGCACAATAACAAACTTTCATAGTTCACATCATACCTCTAAAGACCATAGCAGTGGCAATTACCTATGTATTACTTACTCCACTGAATACATCTGCTGCTCTGTCAGCTATCATCACTACAGCTATCAGGCGAACCCTCAGTTTGTCATTATGCACACCTCAGAAATGCCATCCTTCATTGACACTGGAGTCACCCTACTTGCACTGTCTCTGGAGGGAGCACTTTAACATCACAAACCTCTTGAACTGATGTCTCTTACCAGTCATTAATCCTGAGTCTCATTCTGCTACATGTTCATTCATTAACCTATTTGCAACACACGTGTACACCAATATGTTGTATTGGCATTAATCTCTTCAATACAACACAGGTATAATTTGCCAGTCATTAAACCCATTCAGGTCACACAGTTGCACACAACAACCCACTCGCAAACATGGGCTTAATCACTCATAATTCTGCAACAAAGCCATAATGTAACCCCTTGTATGGCCAACAGGTGCACAGTGATGTGTTCTGTACTCATCAAACCTTTCATTGCACAAGGATTAAAATAAAATAAATAAATAGACAAACTGCAAGTTTTAAATAAAGAATGGCTAACATAAATATAGGTGACTTTAAAGCTCTTTCCCAAATTCCCTAGCATTATAAAATATTAGTTCCAATAATAGAATAAATTAACCCTTTACAATGGATTACATACCCCTCCAGTCCTTTCAAGATTAGGATCCTGTTATTTCTAATGTGTTATTTCCCTTTAGCATTGCTCTAGTCACTAAACTGGCTGTGGTGCGGTTATTTATGCTGTGTTTTGACCCATTATCAAGTCTAACATAAAGCAATGTCACGAGTCAGCTGCAGCACAAGCAGAGAATGTTACTTCTGATGAAAATTGCTGACAGTGAAAATCTGAACACTCTTGACATGTCTGACACTGTATGACAGGAACTCTCAACTATATAGACTCCTAATAAAACTCTAAAATGCACTTGAACTTCGTAGCTACATGTGAATACCCTGCTTTCTATCTATCACATTTACAATGGCAGAATAAAGTTGAAGACTTGCTGGATATGCTTCCATGCCCTCTCTGCATGGTGACACCGAGACATAGGAGTCCAATGGCCCATATAGTGCACAGCAGGGTGACAGAGGTTGGAGACATTGAGGCCCCATTAAGTTTGTCCTAGTCACTGAGGGATGACACTGAGAACTTTCACACAATCTACTGTGACATTTATCCTCATGAAACAGCTCATTTCAAACCCAATAAATCAAGCTCAGAATATCCCTTTGTCTTCTACATAAACCATAGACAAGAATGCTCTTAAATTTAGTTGTTAATATTGTTAATACCACACAGACTCTCCCTAATCAGAGCAATATACTTCACAGAGTGGTTAGTAGTACCCATGAAGCTCTATCAGAAAATAAAACACTTTGGCTAATAATACATTGAGCTATCTATGGCACACCCCTAAGCAGACTGAGCTATAGAAAGGGTCACAAAGCCATGGGCACCTATTAAATTTTACCAGGAGTGGCCAAAGCCCAAATCAGGTTAGTTTCTAAAGTCCATGTCAAAAGTTTTGTCCCAAGTGCCCATAGGCACCAGTAGTTAAACAAAAAGTTAAAAATATATTTTCACTTAGAACTGGAATGTAATGACATTAGTGATACAACAGAGCTTCAAGTTGGAATTGACCTACAATCATAGTAGCATAGTAACATAGTAAATGATGTTGAAAAAAAAAGACACAAGCCCATCAAGTTCAACCATAGCCTCATAACCCAGAGACATGTGAATTATTTAGCTTTCCTGCTGCCAAATAATTTAGTCTTTTTCAGACCTTCCTGATTTGTCTACTAATCATGATACCACAGAGCAAGAGCTTTACATTTGAAATGGAGATACACTATTGATACCACAGAGCTTATAAATTTAATGGAGCTACACCGGTAATAGAACAGAACACTAGTAATACTAGAGAGCTTGCAATTTAAATAGAGCTACACTAGTAATATCACAGAGCTTACAATTAAAAATTAATCTACACTACTTACAATTGAATTGGAGCTACCCTAGTGATACCAAAGAGCTTATACTTGAAATAGAACCCCACTAGAAATAGCAGCAGTGAGGAGAGAAGAAAGAGTGAGGCTGGGGGCGTTGAAGTGACAGAAAGTAGAGCTGAGAGGGAATTAGTTAGAGAGTGAGCTGATTGGGAAGTAAGAAAGTGGCTGTGGGAGAGGGGAGTAAGGGAGTGAGTCTGGAGAGAGGAAGTTAAAGAGCAAGGCTGAGGGGTAGAAGAGAAAGTCGGGAAGGGAAGGTGATAAGCAAGAGAGTAAGGCTGGAGAGGTGGAGGATAAGTAAGAGGATGGGACTAGAGTGGGAGATGTCAGATAATTAAGCAAAATAGGGAGAGGAGGCAATAAGGGATAAATGTGAGTCTGAATTGCAACAACATAAGGCTCTTGAACTGACATTTTGCTACTCCATTACAGTGCATAAACTTGCAAGAAATACTCAGTGAAATTGTCCATTTCATATCCTAGTGCTTACTGCGCACACATAAAAGGCACATTAATTACTTCTCTGTGTGCTGTGCTTCTTCAGAGAGCACGTGGACCAACCCATGTACACATTGGCCTCATCTTTTGCAAGTTTATGCACCAGAATGGATTAGCAGTATACAGATACATTTCAGAGTCATGTACAATTCTCCAAAGGCCATTTGTGTGCATAAGATTGTATCTGCCCTGTCCCACACCTTCTATGCTTTCCTGCATGGTTGCAGTAACACTTCACACAGGTACTCCTCTGCTCTCACAAGCACAGTCCTGTATTTTTTGTATATTTGTGTAAGTTAATAATTGATTGGTAGAGGGGAAGGCACCTCCAACATATAGCCACCCCGATGTTGGGATACCAACTAAGATTTGAGAGAGTTAGGGGTAGACGGAGTGTCTATACCGGGGTTGAGTGGTGAGGGGTGATTGTCTTCCCTATGAATGGAAAAGATATCTCTTGTCAATATAGGATGATAGGGTTAAATAAATAAGAAGAAGCGGAAATTCCACTCTATAGAGCTAATCGCTATGTCATAAAGGCGCAATATAGGTGCAAATTATATAAAAAGAATGCTATGACTTAGAAAAGATAAGCTCTCTGAGGAAGTACCGAGATTAGGTACAAAACGCGTTGGAGAATTTCAGTTTGGTCTATATAGACATACTTTGGATCCTACATCAATATTGCAGAAATCTATCAAGTGTTAATAAAGAGGAACACCAGTCAAGTCAGATGGATATAACAGCAGAGTGGGAAGAGAGTGTAAGAATAGAATATATGAGAACATCGAGAGTTGGCCATTAATAAAGAAACATCAGTGGATGAGATATTGATAGAGGAGATTCAGAGGGATCGCTTGCATCGCCATGTTGAGAAGCGAATAAAGAGTCAAGGACCCGAGGTAATAAAAATTTCAGCGATATCCACATATTGGCAACTCATATACACTCATAAAACAATCATAAGGCTGTTAAATATTGGAGATAGATTGGCAGATACCTCCTACATTTGGAATCACTATCTTTCCAGAAACGAAGGGGTTCATTTTGGCATTTAACACATTACCTTTAAGATAATTGGTTTCTTGTGCAAGAATTCCATCGAAGATAGTGGGACAGTCATTGATACAGACTTATACTCTATAAGAATTTTATTCACATCTTGTTTTTCAAGAAGTTTTTTTTATTAATTTTACACCTAGGTGGTATTTGTAGCTCCGGAGCTATATGTTTTACAATAATTATTTCCAAGTGATTCCGCTGTGTTTATTGTAATTAAAGTGTATTGGATGTTTTAATAAATTGACATTGATATACAACACATAGTAGTGCTCTCCAATTGTTCTTCAAGTTGTAATAGATAATAGGACCTTTACCATTGTAAGGCCCATGGATAGTGTATCAGGGCATTACCATTGGCTGGAGGAGGAAGGTCCTGTAAGCCCAATTGAAGGAAGCAGGCGGCAGGGCGGCAAGTGCAAGAAGTTTTGCCTTCTCTTCGGCAGTTCACTTGCACAAAAGTAAGGTTTATCTTCAAAGCGGAGCGCCGGGGTTGGGAGGGAAGAGGTCTGCTAACACTATATTTTTTTGTAGTAAGGGGAAAAACAAGGGTGCGTATTATACCTGAGATTTTATGGTATATATATATATATATATATATATATATCTCCTTTCTCTGTGTAAATGACTTAGAGCAAGACCAAATTATTTTATTTTACACACATTATTTTTAAAAAACATATTCTTAAGCTTAAAAAATATTTATGTGAGTTTTATTGCTGTGGGACAGTGATATTCTTATAAACAGACTATGCAGTCTGATCCAAAAGAGGAACAGCAAGGTAGGAAAAAGGAATAGCACCACCCTTAAATAGAGACACGTTGCAGGTATCAACAAACGTTCATACATTTTATCCAGTCTCTGTAAAAATGAACTAATTGAGTACAAATCATCGCAGGGAAAACCTATAAAATGTTCTGTTTTTTTCATTTTTTTTTATGATTATAGAATTACATGTTGAGTTATACACATGAATGTGACATCAAAAGAAAGCCCTGCTTATACTTAAATAAATGGTATATAATTTGTGTGGGTGTACTAAAGGTGATTGAACAAAGGCATACTAAAAGGCCAAAATTGTTCTTGTCCTCTAGTGTAAAAAGCCCTCATCACTAAGGTACTAAACCCTTGATTACTAGATATGTCTTCAACATATTACAAAACACACAGAGCCTTATTTGCATATCAGGTGTCCCTAGACAATAACACCCAAAGCACACTTAGAACCTCCCATTACCACATCCCACTCCTCAGTGAACTCCATCCCTTTCTCTATTCACATTTTTTTTAAACCGGGCTTTAACAATTGGAATGCTAGAGAGCAATACACTGGTGACATCTCTAGCATATCAGGGTTTTAAAAAGCTCTCTGTAAATCAATTTATCATTTTATTTGCCTTCTATTGTACAATTAGTTTGTCCCTGAATTGCTCCATTTTGCTTTAACCCATTAACCCTTTGAGTGGCAGAGTGGTACACAACACATTGCAAAGCAATGCTTTGCGTACCACTCTGGCACTCAAAGGGTTTAGGACTCATGACGTGCCAGTGCCATCATGGGGGAACTTGCCATAAGGACCCATGATATCATGGGTATATCCATGTCATGGATTTCAGGGAGCTCTGAACAAGAAAAAAAAAAAAAAAAGCTTTGTGGTCCTTAAGTGGCAGCCGCGAGTGTGTGCGCTCTGATCCTTATGAGGAAAATACATGATTCTCTGTTTTTCATTTGCTTATAAAACCTTTATACTTTTGTATTTTCTGCCCATCTGTTGCACTGTTTTACACTGCTTCTACCCATGTTTTGGGCCATGTGACTGCAGTCGTTGCTTTTTTTTTTTTTTTTAAACATCTCATGTTGTTATTAACCCTTTGAGTGCCAGAGGGGTACAGAATGCATTGCTTAAATTCAGTATTTTTGTAATTACCTATTCTCTGTCATTTTGATTTGGCATAAATGGCAAATTCTTTTTAGTTGGGTATTTTGTCCTTTTACGCTGGGATATTTTAACTATGTGGGTGTCAGAGGAGTGCACAAAGCATTGCAGAGTAATGTGTTGCACAGCATACCCCTCTGCCACTCAAAGGGAAAAACTTGGGTTTATCCATCTAGCCAAGACACAAGTGGAAATATGGGATCTTAAAACTCTTAGTAAATTAACTAAAGTGGGAAATTAACTAAAAGATTTCCCTTTACTGCCATTTTTTCAATTAGTTCACCTTTTAGTAAATTTCGACCTTTAAAGGGATAGTAATGGTTCACAATAAAGCAGCTCCAATTAATCTTCTTAGTATTGGGCCATGGAGAGTGTTATTTCAATACTGTCAGAGTTGTAATTCAAGAGTAATTGAATGATAAAGTATCCCCCTCCCTCCCTCCCCTTTTACTGATGTAACACTGCTCACCTTAGAGCAGCAAGACTATCCAGATGGATCACAGAGAGGGACAATCTTCAGTGAGCATAAGGAAAAACCTGAAAGAACTGTCAAGGGGGGCAGGGTTCCTTATGCTCACAGTAAGAAGATTGTCCCTTGCTGTGAGTTGTCCGGTCAAGGGACCAGATTCCATATCTGAGGTGAGCAGTGTTACACTAGGTAAAAGGGGAGGGAGGGGGATACTTTATCATTCAATTACTCTTGAACTAGAACTTTGACAGCATTGAAATAACACTCTCCACGTACAATGAAGATTAATTGGAGCTGCTTTTTTTTGTGAAAAATTACTATCCCTTTAAATGCCATATCCATATCTTAAGATTAAGATTCAGTGGAGGAAGGGGTTCTTCAAACTAAGGTCTCTAGCAGTAGGAGTCCAACAGGGTTATATCATGTATTAGTTGATTAAATGGGAAGTCTTTGTGTAGGGAAATATTATATAGTTCTTATTTTCTGGGATGTACTGTGACAAAGAATGAACTTAATGGGAATGTTTTTTTTCAACCTAATTTAATATGTAAATATGTATAGCTAGGACACCAATTTGCATTCTTCCAAATAGTCTCTCTTTAGGAGGAACACCCCTTCTTTGAGACCCAAATCCCTTTTTCTTTTTTTTCCTACCCAGGTGTCCTTTTTTTCAGGATATGTGTAGAATAATGGTAAGTGTATCACTTTGCTCCTCACAATCAACACTCACATTTAAATTTCAGTGTATGTGTTTATAAATTAATATGTGCAAATAATTATTTGGATTTATTTTAAAACATGTTTTCAGTCACATAAAGAGTTGTCAGTTGATCATGAAGTTACCAAACACGCTCCTAACAACACTAACTAAAACAAAAGTTTCCCTCTTTGGATACCAAAAATGTTGGGAGTTATGAATTCAGCATTCCAAGCTCGGAACAAGGTAGGATTCATTCTTTTCCTCCCCTCATCCTTCCCTTGTATCGCAGATGCAGCATGAATGAGCTCTGAACAGACTCTTCCTTTTTATCTTCACATCTCATCATCATTTCTTGTTGTTGCTTTGTCCCCTGGTTTCCAGAATTCTGTCTATATCAATAGTAGACAGGGGACAAAACAAAAACAAGAAAAAATAATGTGCAAATGTGTTCTGTGTTCCTACTACAAAGTAGAAGACTAGTAAAGTAAAAATGATAACTTTATTGACAACATGCAAAAAAGAAAATCTCATCCTTAAAGGCCTCATCCTATAGAACTGTCATGTTCCTCTGGGTTTTGCTTGCATTTTTTTGCCAGCTATTCTGGTTTTCCTTTTTCTTGTTTCCCCGCCTTGCTGTTGTGATGCCCTTGTTTGGGCCTTTATCAAGTGCCAGCACTTTTGTGTCAGTGAGCGATCAAAGTGTTCCTGTTGGTATTGAGTATCTTTTGTTCCTGTTAGTTCCAGTGTTTCCAGTGTTTGACCCTGCTTTCCTTGATTTTGTCTTTGTTTCCTGATTCTGCTTCAATTTCCTGTGTTGGTTCTAACCTCAGCCTGTTTATTTGACTTCTCTTCTGTCTGTGGATTGTGTACCGCTTTGTTCGACTGGTTTTGGCCCTGGCTTGTACAACTATTCTTCTGTCTCATCCCTGGTACCATCTTTGCCCACCTTTGAATTATAACCTTTCACCTCCTAGTTTTACGACTGCTGCTCCAGTTCTTTACCTACGACAGTGACAACTATACCACTGGTAGGTTACTTAAGCTGATTCCTGACTCAGTAAGCAGGTGTCTGTGACTTAGGTGGTCATCCTGTTATCTGGCTTCACGACCAGTACCTCTAACACAGCTAGGCCGCAGCAAGGCCTCCTTGGAGCAGCCACTGCTCGCTAGCTATTCTCCCCATCCTGCAAACTCTCTCCCCTGGCTCAATTAGGCCTACCGTGTGAGTATTTTCTGTTTTGTTTACTGTTGTCCATTATATACATATTAAATAGCAGTCTGTTTTTTCTGTGTGGGAATTTCCCTCAGCAAGGTACATCTCAGGCAGCTTACATCGGGCGCTCCTGGTCAGATCATCACAAGAACCCTACTCTACACACCTATAATAGGCAGTATGCACAGCAGTGTAGTCATTTAAGGTATAATTTTTACTACACTAGTCTCCTGCATTTTCTATGGCTAACATTGTACTACGGTTTACCCGTAATGCAAAGTAAGAAGAGTCATAGACCATTACACATGGTACAGGATTCCTGTTGTGCACTGGTTACCTTAGGATCGCTTTTAATGTAGTATTCAAAAAAGAACATAGGTACAATTCTGGAGCAAACCAGCTACACAATAAGGAGGAAATAAAACTTCCCATTGATTTAAGAGGGGCTTTTAACCCTCGGTGTGCTAGACAGTTACCCACTGCATTGCTTCACAACACATTAGAGGCCTCATTAGCATTCAAGGTGGTAAAAGTCCATTTAAAGTACTGGGAAGTTTGGGGAAATTTTATATCATCCCCCATGGTGCAGTTGGCTTGCACCAGAATTAATATAAAACATACTGAAGCAATCAACCAAAATTGTGTTTCTATGTTAATTTTTAGCGATAATTCTTAGGGTTTAAAGTGCTGCCTTGTAGGAAATCAGACTGTGCAGATGTGCTGTATGCCTCAGTTTTTAATCAGTACACTTTTATGTAATTTTTAAAGAGCTGTATCTACAGAGACACAAGTCAGTACATGAAAAGGAAAGAGCTGGTCTGAATCATTCCCTCTGACAAACATAGGCATCTGCATGCTTTATCCACTATTCATCTATTCAGCTGGAACTTCTGGGGATGTTAGATAGATGTAACTTGGAGGAGGGGATTTCAATCAAAACATCTAAGTAAAAGTTACACCTCCTAATATAATCCACCCCCCACTTAACTTACCTTACTGTGGACAATAAATGCTAATAATCCCAATGAATTTTGCCCTTGTGCCTTTGTTGAAGAAATAACATATTCAGTCCGTCCCGGATGTTATGCAAAAGAAGGCAGACACAAACGTTGCAGGTAATTTTTTTAACTTGAAGTAGGCACAGAGCATGACCCTATTCAATGTTTTAAGGACCAGAGAGGCATAGACAAGGTATTGCACACTGTTTGTTCTTTTAAGAGTTAAAGGGATAGTAATACTTCATTTTATCTTTATTTTATTTTGTAGGCATTAAAAAAACATGAAGAACGATATAAGTCTTATCTCTCAAACCTTTATGGTTTGAGAGATATTCACAAGCAAAGTTTCCCCTCCCGCCCCTTTTACCTAGTGTAAGCCATCTCTTCTCAGATGTGGAATCCAGTCCATAGACCAAACAGATAACAGAAGGGGACAATCTTCTTCCTGTGAGAACAATGAAAGCCCTGCCCACCTTGACAAGTTTTTCAGGTTTTTCCCTTATCTTAATTGAAGATTGTCCCTCTCTGCAATCTACCTTGGCACCTCCCTTCTGATCTGGCTGAGCAGTGTTACATCAGTAAAAGGGGCGGGAGTGGGATACTTTTTCATTGAATTACTCTTGAACTACAACTCTGATAGAATTGAAATAACACTCTCCAAAGTCCAAATACTACGATAATTAATTAGAGCTGCTTTTATTATGAAACATTACTGTCGCTTTAAGTTTACCATGTGAAGTGTTGTAGGCCAATGGTATTTTCTGTGCCAGGAAACAGTGGATGAGACTCGGGGTGGCTCATATAAGGAGTAGGGGTGTGGCCATGGGTGGAGATAAAGACACCTAGAATGCCTTGCCTAGGGCATCTTGGATGTAAATCTGGACCTGCAAAAAGCAGTGCAGTGAATGATCCATGTTAAGCAGAGCTTTTTAAAGAACAAAGGAAGAGCTGCAAAAAGCATGCATTCACAAAAAGTGAATTCCATTACATTACATTAAAAAAGGAACTCCAGTTTGTTGGAGACCTCTAGAATCAAAAGGGTTAAAAGTTCAGAATTTCACACATCTTTCTTTTGACCTATTTTCTAATGGGAACTGAATCAACCCATTGCATACATTATTTGCATGTACTCATACTGTAGCAATGTGTTAATTTTAAAAATACATAAATGTATTGCATAATTGAACCATTTCAGCACTCTATGTCCTACCAGTCTATAGCACCTAAACGCTGGGTTTTACACACCTCTTAATTCATAACTACAATTTTCCCATATTTTAGACAAGTTGGTAAAATAGATGTGTGACTCATACAAAAGTTGCTGGAGACAGTGCGATTTTGAAATACAGGTGTGGAGACACAGAATCACTAAGTAGAAGCAATTTTCTGAGTATCTACTTTTGAAATTACAGCTTAATTTTTCAAGTCAAAACTAGATAAAAGTGTTGAAGGGGGGACTTTATGAATTGACCATCTCTGGTCTGTTGGTTAGGGATGGGCACAAATTTTTGCCTACAACCAAAATAGGTGAAAAATGTCACTTCCCGATTTGCGAATAATTTCCTGCTAAAAGTGTGATTTTCCCGATTTTTTTTTCGCCTAGCTTATTGCATTGAAATCAATGGGAAGAAATGTTTTTCTCCACCACATGAAGGTTTTGTCTACTTTTCCTGCAGGCTCTCACAGCGTGCAAATAAAGGGGAATTGAAGCTTAGTTTAGGGAGTCCTTTAGGTTAGACATGTGTTTTCTGTATTAGGGGACTCTGGGGCACAATGGGGGAAAATAATGGAGGAAGGAGGTTGACCCCAAATACCACAAAATTCCATATGACTGACTGGCAAGACTGCTGCATCTGACAGGAGATAAACAAGCACTAAAACACCTGTCCTCAAAGTAGTAGCTAACTGTGAAAGTGAAAGTAAAAAGACACTGTTTGACACCTCTAAAAGCTTAGAGGAATATAAGGGTAATGGGCAAGAAGAGGAGGGCGATGCTGATACTGAGGATGCCCTAGTGATGACTGATGATGATGATGCATATCTAGAATCTATCCCTCCAGCATCCTCCTCTTCCTCAGATACAGATGAAGTTGAGAGTGAGAGAGAGATGATGACATGGCCAGTACGTTAGCAGAAAGGCAAAGGCTCAGTCTTCCACCACTGAAAAGGAGTACTGTGCGTGTCCATATACAGTTTGAGAAAATCATTGAAAATTCTGACCCTGGACAAGCAAAGATGGCAAAAAGTACAGTCACCCTGTCAGTCACCATCAGCATAATCACTGCTTCCAAGTCCAAGTCCCAGCCTCTACTGCTGGAAGTGCTGCGCCTTTGACATCTAGTAGTAGCAGTAGAATTGCATCAACATTTAGCCCCAGTTGTAGTAGCAGCCACTCAAGAACCCCTCAGTCCATGAAGTCCGCAGTACAGAGATACTTCAATCTGGATTCAAAAATTATAACAGAGAAAGCCAGGCCATATGTATTAACAACAGTACAGATGATGATGATGAGGAGGAGGGATGTGAAGAGGGGTTGGTACCATCTTCCAGACTCGGGACCACTGGTGTAACCAGTAAATAAAGTAAGTAAAGTGTATCATTAATCTGTGCCTGGGTGACATTTAAATATTAGACATACAGGAAGGAAAGCAGCACTCTCAGGAGCTTTTATCAGGTGTAAAAAAGTATTTAAGTTTCAATCCCAGCAGGGATCTTTATGAAGATCTTGATAAAGATCCCTGGATTGAAATGTTGATCCACAAATAAATACTTTTTTACACCTGATAAAAGCTCCTGAGAGTGCTGCTTTCCTTCCTGTATATATATATATAAATATATATATATATATATATATATATATATATATAGATATATATATATATATATACTAGTTGAAGAGCCCGTTACAAGAGCCACAGTGCCACTGCCAGCCGGTTGCTGGGCAGTCATGCGCAGTAGAGACTGCCCGCGCCACTCCGAAGGAGCTCCCAGCTCTGTATCAGCCACGGCGTGGGCAGTCTCTACTGCGCATGACTGTTGTTACACACATTTTAGCGAATTATTATATAGGATATGTAAAAGGGAAGCATTCTCACTTACAGAGTCCAAAAAAATATCCTGGCTGCTAAGGTTGGTATATCATAGGCCTAAACGTTGAGTATTTTATTAGTAAACCTCTTTTTTTCCCACTTATAAGTCCTGTGATTATACACACACATCAATCACACCACACCAGACCCCCACCACCATTACCATACACATCTGCCACATTGTAAGTTGTACTTTATTTTTTTATCTCTTCACATCATGAATATGTGCCAGAAGGAACACATTTTTCAAGGCATATGTTGCTGTAGCACTTTCAGATTCTTATTTATCCACTACAGTACTCAGAATAAGTAATATTGTAGGGGAAAATGTTGCATTATAGGAAACATAGGCAAAACATTTTTTGGAGGAAAATGAGGAACATTTTGCATAGTCGAAAAAGGAGAAGAATTTCATGAAAAAAGCAAAAAATCATTAGGTTTTCTTGAAAAGTCATGTTGGAAATTTTTCTCACTTTTCATCCATGCACTTCATGGTATGTGCTTGAGCAGTGATAGGCAACCACATTCAGAGTCATCCCACGGGCTGCATATGAACCCTTGATTCTCCCAAAAGACTACACATTGTGGCAATAGGAGTGGAAAATAACAAATTTACCCCTTAGATGTTTGAGAGGTTGTCAATACATTGCTTTGCAATCATACTTGGAAACTTTCAAAATGACCTGACATATAACAGGTAACACTAGACTCTTTCACCCTGAGAATTTTGCGTCCACTCTGAGTCCCTGAGATTTGGTTCAAAACCCTGAGAGTTCCCAGGAATGTTTGCAATACAATGAATACATTTCTGACACTCAAGGGATTAAAATGGGACAGAGACATAGACAGAGGGTTGGAGGGAGAAGGGGTTAGTTTGTACTTGTTTGAGTGAAAAAAAGGCACCAGAGTAGGGAGAAAGAACTGCAGGAGGCATTTGAGGGCCGCATGAGGACCCAGGGTTACTTAATGGCTACAAATGGCACTGGAACTAGGGGGTGCACGGCCTGCACTGGAACTAGGGGGTGCGTGGCCTGCACTGGAACACGGGGGTGCACGGCCTGCACTGGAACAAGGGGGTGCACGGCCCGCACTGGAACACGGACACAGGAGAGAAACAGTCAATACAGAAACACAGGAGGGCCTTTGTTCAGAATTTCCTCATTTGGACTCGAGCAAAGGCCCAAAGGGTATGGAGGGAGGTATGTGGCACTATCCATTCCTACTGCCGCCTGCTCTGGTGGCAGCAGAAATAACTTTAACCCTATAAATTCTTTAACAATAAGCATTACAATTTTTATTTTAACTGGAATGGCAGCATATACTTTTGAGCAGATATGCCTGAATCCATTTAATCCTTAGAGTGTTGGAGGGGTATCCCTCTGGCACTCAAAGGATTAACTCAGGCATATCTTGGGGATATTTTTTTTAATTACTTGCATTGACTTTTTTATTTTACAGAAAAGATAAAAAGAAAAAAGGAAGATAAGAAGAAAGAAGATTATAGGGAACAGGAGTAGGAAGATTGCAGGACACAGATCTGGGTGTTAGGACAGTGTTAGTGATAGTCTTGTTGCAGTTTACTGTTATGGGTAGTGTACCGTTAGTGTTTGGGAGGGAGACTCTGTGTTTGAGCTCACATTCAACGCTTGACAGTATGTCAGGCACCAGTCGTTAGCTCTTTTACCTTTAATGTTCCAATTATTCACGCTATTTAGCGTATGTTTTGGGAACTTAACACACAAAATGGATGTTTTGCCCCAAGTCCGATCTTGTGGCCTCTTGTCCTTTGTGGTTTCAGGTGGTAGAACAAATGGATACCGACTTGGAGATTTATTTTTTTCGGCTAGTAGACAATACTATTCTACCAGCTGTTTTAACTGAAATAACTGGACTGAGCCCTATACACAGCCATTATAGAGTTTGCAGTGAATATCGGCAAGGCATTACAGGGAGCATATTTTTCACCTTTAACCAGTTGGAAACAAATGTGAGCATGCTGAAACCGTTTGAGGAGACCACCTTGCTGGTTAGTCATGTAAGGGAAAGAATTAGTGATATAATTCCATGTATTTATTTACTAAAAAAACTGAAGAGCATGGCTTATGAATCTCATAATAACGACAACACAGACACGTACCAGCTGGTCACTTACATGTTAGCATGGTTTGAACAGGATCCTTGCATAGTGTCCATTAAAATCAATGAGAATTACATTGTTGGATCCCTGCTTTAAAGATAGCATTTCTGAACTTGTGCCAAGGTATGAGCAGCAGCCCTCAGGGGACTCAGATTCTGTCAAAGAATATAAAGAAATCATTACAGAGTAGAGGGATGTGTTGTGGAAAATGACAGAAAGAGAAAGATAGGTCCAAAAATAGTAGAACGCATAGTGAAAGAGTAAAGACCTTATAATATCAGCAGCATCAGCAATAACAATAGCATCACAACATTTTTTGGAACACGTCTTCATCATCATCACAGAAAGCAATGTGTGTATTTCAGGTGCAGCAATCAGAAGCTTGTTAAGACCCTCAGCAGGTGACCTAGGATTCTTCTCCAATGGATCCCGTGGGGTAAATAATGAAACAAAATCATCATTAGTTTCCTCCTCCTCAATACAGGAATACCTTTCCAGGGAAAAGCTACCCCCCACAAAATAACAAAGGTATCTCTTACTGGGAATGTGAAGGTAATGGTTCAAGGACTCAAGGATCCCCTGGAAAGAGGAAGGAATATTATTCATAGAAGTAATGATGGCTTTAACCCATACAGGATCCTGTTCAGTAGATGGGGGTAGGAAGCTGCTGCGGTTTTTGACTTTCTTATGTTACCCTTGTGTTCAGACATGTCTAGGAAACCCTCAAATAAAGAATAGAGGACAGAAATGTAATAGAAAATACATATCTGCCTGAAAGGGTTAGAAACAGAGTGCAAAGAGGAAGATGTCCAGGCTCATGTATTGCACATTGCAGGAGAAAAGGAAGAGGAAAAGCATAAGACCTCCTCTTCCTAGTCCCTGAGGCCTGGTAAAAAAACAGGCCTAATGGGAAAAGTAATAATTTCCCTACAAAGCATTAAACAGCGTTGTGGCTCACAAGCTTTTGAGCGTGTTCGCTGACCTGCAGAAACCTTAACATTGCTGCAAATTCCCCATCCAATATGGCTGTCACAAGAATATGTTTCCAATGGCCCATAAAAAAGAAAATAAAAATAAAGTAAATTTTAGCAAGAAATGAAATAGGCCACTTCTAGGTAGAAGGTGGAGAGGGAGAAGGCTGACAGAAATGGAAAACAGAATGTCAAACTAGCAATTTTACCACAGCCCTCAGATTGTGGCTGCTAGACACACATACGGGGATCTGTGCACTCTGAAACAGGAATCCTTAAGCTGGAATAGTCACAGGACATGTGAACTCTGTAACTGGAATCCACTGCATTCGTCAAACTCCTATACATAATTAGTAATAGAAAGAGGGAAAAAAGACAAAGAGAGAGCCATCCTCGGGCAGACCTTGATCCCTTAAAAGTCTGCACCTAGTCTGTATCCATCAAGGAGGCCAGGAATAGGAGCCAACTTATTGGGGGATTGTACAGCCCCATCTAATTTATAAGAGCAAAAAAGAAAGCTAGCTAAGAGAATCTTTGCTCTGAGGCATCTCTGTTTAAGTCACATCTAAAACTAAGTATGTCTGGTGGGGGTAGAGTGGAGAATGGTGATATTCTCCGTCTCCAGAGAGCCTTTTTAGGCATGTTACCGAATTGCACTTTTTTTATGAATTAGTGAACATTTGCACCTTTTTAGCGAATACATTTTTAAAAGTGTGAGTCACGAAAACATCCACAATTTTTTAAAAAGATTAGTGATTGCGCCTAATTCAGGTAGGCAGTTAGACACATCCTATATAATAATTCTCTAGGATGTTTGTCAGAAGCCGTCATGTGCAGTTGAGACTGCCCAAGTGCACAGAATGCTGGGAGGAGTTGGAATGCTGGGAGCATTCTGTGCTTTCAGCCAATGCATGACTGCAGCAGGATGCAGAGCAGGACCAGCCTCTTAACCCTTTAGAGTGCCAGAGGGGTACGCAAAGCACTGCAAAGCAATGTGTTGCGTACCCCTCTGGCACTCAAAGGGTTAACACCACCCGGACCTTGGCCCGTGTACACAGGCTTTTACACTAGTTTTTATATGTTTGGCTAACTTTGTCATTAATGCAGGAGCATGTGCTAACTTTGGTTTTAATTTAGGTAGATGAGATAATTTTGCCGCTAATTTAAGAGCATGTGGTAACTGTATACTTATTTTAAAAGCATGTACTATTCAGCATCAAGGAGTCAGTATGCTTCTTATATCAAAACATGAGCAATCACAAATATATAAATCTATGGCTTTCAAAAAATAGCTCTTGCATTCTACCCTTAGTTTTTCTCTCCACATTATTATTATTCAGCTTGTTCCTGTGGAGTCTTGAGCAATAGGTCTCTTCCTTCTATCAAGAAAGAAAGAATTTTCAGTATTGAGCAGAGACCTGCAGCAAGTCTTCTGACCTCTTAAACCCAAGTGCAAAACTCCTGGGCATGGAGTTGTTATAGGTAAAACAATTGTCTGAAACTCTTTTACCAGAGCCTGTGTTCCTGTGGCTGCATTCTATTTAGCTCAGATTCTCATCCTAATAGTTGATAAAACATTATATCTCGATCAGGCTGCTTCACAGTACCTGTAAGGGATAATCCTACTGAATGAGAATTTAGGATCTTGACATCTGCCTAGATTTGACATAATGCAGAAACAGTATATAGCCACTATTTGTATGAAAGCTCTGTTAATAATCATTTTCTTTTCTCTCCATACTTCACTTTTTCTGATTTTTTTTTTTTTTTTTTTTTTTTTTTTACATTTTACAATATATTATTTAAGTTATCTGAGAGTGAGTCAGGAAAATGGGATCATCCATGACTCCTAGGTCAGGAAAGGCAGTCACCCAATGTCATTGCGATTCAGGATAGTTGAGAGCCTGATTAAGTTTCAGTGGGCACTTGTTCAGGAGAGTGCATGAGTTTGCCAGTGTAGATTATCTGTTGCTCTTGTAGGTTAACTTACAAATCATGGCTTGCGTATATGCTTATGTACCAACTGCTTAGTGCATATTGAGGCACACAACTCCGTCAATGTTAAGACCAGCCTTCATACCACCCATAAACTATGAACAGGAAAAAAGATGTGTTTTTCCACAGATTTCTTCTGTGTCTAGTTAGTACCTGATGTTAACCAAGCACTGAGGAACAACATGTCCTGAAAACTCCCATAACTCCCCCACAGGCATTAGGCTGGCGCAGCACACAAAATCAGTCCCTGTGCTTATTTTAGCATATAATCATATTCAAACATTCCCCCCTATGAGTTCAGATTCTGATGTGAAGTTACATATGAGGGACAGAAATCCTGCAGAAAAGAAAAACAGTTAGTGAGCTGTCATTCACGTGTGAGGTTTAAAAGAGCAGTGGTGTTTGTATGTTTAGGCATTAAGGTTTGATTGCATTGCAGATGAAAAATTCTCTGACTCAGTCATTTACTGCATTGAGAGATTATGCAGAATACACAAATAAACGATTATATTGCTACCAATATCAGAAACTGATTGCTTTGCAATGCGTTGTGTATCCCTCTGATACTCAAAGGGTTAAAACTTTTGCATTCCAGCAGCCTATAATTCTCCCTTAATTCTCCCTTAATTCTTCTTAACATTTGTATAACCTACGGTATTGAAAAAGCAACAGGCCGTGCATATTTTAGTAGGATTTCACTTTATTTTATTTGTAGGGAGCATTTATTACCCCATGTTTTATTTCATTTGTATATTTTTACATAAATTACTGTTGAAATTGGACACTATTGTTCTGGCGGCTATAGTGATTTTTCCCAGTATGAATTACCAACAGTCGCGTTACCGAGAGGGATCTGAAGTATCAGATTGAAGCTACACCGAACAGGGGTGGTAAGATACCCCTGTATGCTTGTATTAGCTGTATTTATACATAAGTATCTGTACAGCCATTTTTTAATGTAAGTGCAATTACCACTTGTTTAATCATTGTTAGCCTTGTGATAAGGCACCATTGGTGCCCCCATCTGTTCTTTTCTTCTTTTTTGGGATCTTTGCCTGTCCTTTGTGAGTGGAGGTTAGAGGGTGAACAGCCATACACTCGAATTGATGTCAGCTGAATAAGGGACAGCTGTATCATTCCCTGAGCTGGACCGCTGGCTAGCACATAAGTGTATAACCAGCCTTTCTATTTGTGAGTACCTGTCTTTTGGCGGTGGTAAGGTGTGTGACCACATACAGGCTATACTACTATACTAGGAAGCTCCTTCTTTTCTTTTTCATCTGTTTCTATAATTCTCCCCAACACCCCGAGTTGACTTCCTTAATGGCCTACAAGTGTAATTGTAGAAGTCGCTATGGAAACTTCAACCGTATTATAAAAGAACACATCTGTTTGTTTAAATATTATTTATACATTTTAAGAATACAGATGTAGTAATAAAAAACCCTGAATGAAAAAAGAAGGCATCTAAAAAATACAGAGGAGACAGTACATCCCCCATAGTGAGGTTAACACATAAGGCTAAATAAAGGCTAGATAAGTATATTACAATCATTAAAACTTACAAACACAGTTAACTTCAAAATATGAACATGTTGGCATATGCATTAATACATCTGAAGGTGCACTGGTGAATGGAGACTCCATGATCAGTCTCACCATGGCTTCTTGACACACCGGTCTTGCACCTAACCCAAGATAAAGTCTTTCCTATTGCACAGGATTTATGGACTGCAGACCATTGTAAGGTATTATTTAATATCTTTTGAATAAAGCATTTTCAGTTTTTATATTTTTTGCGCATTGTCATTGGATATGATTATAGTGGTGCACATTAGTGATGAGCGAGCGTGCTCGGCCGATGCTCGGATCGGCTCGAGCATCGCTCTGCTCGGCACATGGCGGTACTCGTCGAGTACCGCCATGTGCTCTCCCGCCATGTTCGGGTGGCGGGGATCTGTGCCGGAAGAGGCACAGATCCGAAGACGCTCCGCTGGACCACCAGGGACTGGAGGTACGGGGGCATTGCGGAGATGAAGGGGGCATTGCGGAGATGAAGGGGGACATTGTGGAAGAGGGGCATAGACTCTATGCCCCTCTTCCACAATGTCCCCCTTCATCTCCGCTATGCCCGTCTTCCACAATGTCCCCCTTCATCTCCGCTATGCCCCTCTTCCACAATGTGCCCCTTCATCTCCGCTATGCCCCTCTTCCACAATGTCCCCCTTCATCTCCTCTATGCCATAGAGGAGATGAAGGGGGACATTGTGGAAGAGGGGCATAGCGGAGATGAAGGGGCACATTGTGGAAGAGGGGCATAGCGGAGATGAAGGGGCACATTGTGGAAGAGGGGCATAGCGGAGATGAAGGGGGACATTGCGGAGCTGAAGGGGGCATTCGGAGATGAAGGGGGCATAGCGGAGATGAAGGGGGCATTGACCAGGCACCCTCCCCTCATCAGAGCAGGGGGTGCCTGGTGTCGCCCCATTCATTTCAATGGGGCTCGGGTGCTCGGCCGAGCACTCGAGCCTCAGGGGGTGCTCGGTCAGAGCACCCGAGCACCCGAGCATCGGGGTGCTCGCTCAACACTAGTGCACATCATTCCAGTGATATTCATATGTCAAGACAGGAGTCACAGAGCAGCTCCCTGTGTTGCACACTTAGTATCTAAATGAAACTTGCCACTTGTTCCAGAGAATATACAGATTGTTTGTTGAGTCGACTGGGATACATACTGAGCATCATAGTAAATGTGGCACTAAATGATTGAAGGTTCAGTAGTAAGAGCAGCGCTTCTTTTGTTATTTGAATGGAGACTCCAACCAGTCACTACATATCTGTTCACAAAGGTGAATTCTGGGGCACGCAAACCTGCCCTCAGCTTCCCCTTGGACGGTGCAGGTTTTTAGGATCTCTGCATATGAACACAGGTGAATCAATCAGTAGTTTAATCATTCTGAAGGATCTGTCTGAGTTAAAGTCTTTATTTGAGGAGTTCTTGAATAAATGCACTGTTGGGGGTAAGGTGATCACATCTATAACACTGCTCAGGAATCAGTGCATCCCTGCAGTGTCTGGTTTTTATGTGCTCCTGATATAAAAGGATATGTAATCACAGTAGATGGGGACAGGTTTGATCTGGTTTTTATATATCCCTGATATAAAAGGATATGTGGTCACATTACATGGGGACAGGTTTGAACAGGTTTTTATATGTCCCTGATATAAAAGGATATGTGGTCACATTACATGGTGACAAGTTTGTTCTGTTTTTTTTGTGTGTCCCTGATATAAAAAGATATGTGGTCATATTAGATGGGTACATGTTTGATCTAATTTTTATGTGTCCCTGATATAAAAGGATATGTAATCACAATAGATGGGGACAGGTTTGATCTGGTTTTTATGTGTCCCTGATATAAAATGATATGTGGTCCCATTAGATGGGTACAGGTTTGATCTGGTTTTTATGTGCCCCTGATATAAAAGGATATGTAATCACAGTAGATGGGTACAGGTTTGATCTGGTTTTTATGTGTCCCTGATATAAAATGATATGTGGTCCCATTAGATGGGTAGAGGTTTGATCTGGTTTTTATGTGTCCCTTATATAAATGATATGTGGTCCCATTAGATGGGTACAGGTTTGATCTGGTTTTTATGTGTCCCTTATATAAAATGATATGTGGTCACATTAGATGGGTACAGGATCTGGTTTTTATGTGTCCCTTATATAAAATGATTTGTGGTCACATTAGATGGGTACAGGTTTGATCTGTTTTTTATATGTCCCTGATATAAAAGGATATGTAATCACAGTAGGTGGGGACAGGTTTGATCTGGTTTTTAAGTGTCCCTGATATAAAAGGATATGTGTTCACAGTAGATGGGTACAGGTTTGATCTGGTTTTTATGTGTCCCTGATATAAAAGGATATGTGGTCACATTAGATGGGTACAGGTTTGATCTGGTTTTTATGTGTCCCTTATATAAATGATATGTGGTCCCATTAGATGGGTACAGGTTTGATCTGGTTTTTATGTGTCCCTTATATAAAATGATATGTGGTCACATTAGATGGGTACAGGATCTGGTTTTTATGTGTCCCTTATATAAAATGATTTGTGGTCACATTAGATGGGTACAGGTTTGATCTCTTTTTTTATATGTCCCTGATATAAAAGGATATGTAATCACAGTAGGTGGGGACAGGTTTGATCTGGTTTTTAAGTGTCCCTGATATAAAAGGATATGTGTTCACAGTAGATGGGTACAGGTTTGATCTGGTTTTTATGTGTCCCTGATATAAAAGGATATGTGGTCACATTAGATGGGTACAGGTTTGAGATGGTTTTTATGTGTCCCTGATATAAAAGGATATGTGGTCACATTACATGGGGACAGGTTTGATCTGGTTTTTATGTGTCCCTGATATAAAAGGATATGTAATCACAGTAGGTGGGGACAGGTTTGATTTGGTTTTTATGTGTCCCTGATATAAAAGGATATGTGGTCACATTAGATGGGTACATGTTTGAGATGGTTTTTATGTGTCCCTGATATAAAAGGATATGTGGTCACATTACATGGGGACAGGTTTGATCTGGTTTTTCTGTGTCCCTGATATAAAAGGATATGTGTTCACAGTAGATGGGGACAGGTTTGATCTGGTTTTTATGAGTCCCTGATATAAAAGGATATGTAATCACAGTAGGTGGGGGCAGGTTTGATCTGGTTTTTATGTGTCCCTGATATAAAAGGATATGTGTTCACAGTAGATGGGGACAGGTTTGATCTGGTTTTTATGTGTCCCTGATATAAAAGGATATGTAATCACAGTAGGTGGGGGCAGGTTTGATCTGGTTTTTATGTGTCCCTGATATAAAAGGATATGTGTTCACATATCCTTTGAGACTGCATTTTCAAGTGACTGCAGGCAAGTGAAGAAATTAGAAAGAATCTGGTTAAGTACATGAGAGTGTGTTTGGTGTTTTATTAAGGTTTTAAAAAAAAAATAATTTGTGTGGGTATTGCGAGGGTTAAAAAAACCCAACAACTGTGGATTGGGTTTTTCTCTGGCCTGTGTGATTAAGGGTGATTGGCTAAGTCACCTGGCTGCTGTGTAACTATAAATACAGTCCCCAGGCTCTTTAAGACTGCATTTTCAAGTGACTGCAGGCAAGTGAAGGAGTTAGAAAGAATCTGGAGTTGGAATAGAAGCAGGAGTTGGAAATCAGTAGAGCTCTGAGGTGACAAAAATTTCAAGGGATCTATTGCATTCACATTTAAAGTTGGTTACGTACCTTAGAGTGAGCATTAGAGGACAGTATAAATCTATTTGAATTGTAAAACCAAGCATGAGTGATAGCAGGTAAGGCAATCTCACGCAATGCACTTCTTGTCACATGTTTGAACACTTGGCGCAATCGTTCCAGGTGTGATACGGCTGTGCCAAGTGTGAGCATATTTTCTTTTTAGAGTCTAAGATATTGGATTTGGAAAGAAATATTGCAACATTGCGAGACATCGGAAACCTGGAAAGGAGTTTAGAACTCACAGAATATGTAGTATGTGGGGTTAGTTGTGAAGAGGGTGGAGATGTAGAAGAGGAGCAACAGGTAGGCAGCTGGGTAACAGTAAGGAGGGGAGGTAGTGGTCAGAGAAAGAGGGAGGCCAGTTCTGAGTTGACTCAGTCCAACAGATTTGCAAGATTGTGTGAAGATGTTGATGAGGATATATCAGAATTGCCAACACTGGAGAGGGCTAATTCCTGTAGTAGCCAGGGGAACAGTCCTCCTTCCAGGCTAGATGGGATGCAGAGTAGGGAGAAACCGAGGCAGGTGGTGGTAATAGGGGACTCTATTATTAGGAGGGTAGATAGGGTAATCTGTCACCAGGAAAGTGAATGCCAAACAGTATGTTGTCTCCCGGGTGCTCGGGTTCGGCATGTTGCGGACAAGGCTGACAGATTATTGGGAGGGGCTGGAAGTGATCCAGCTGTCTTGGTACATATTGGTATCAATGACAAAGCAGGAGGAAGATGGAGGTCACTAAAGAATGATTTTAGGGATTTAGGATGCAAGCTCAAGGCAAGGACCTCTAAGTTAGCATTTTCTGAAATACTACCTGTGCCATGCGCCAGTGCAGGTAGACAGAGGGAGCTCAGGGAGCTTAATGCATGACTCAGGACTTAGTGTAAGAAGGAGGGTTTTGTGTTTTTAGAGCACTGGGCTGACTTTGCTCTTGGGTACAATCTATATGGAAGTGTTGAATTGCACCTAAATGGTAGAGGAGCCTCTGTGCTAGGGGAGAGAATGCTAAGAAGCTTGGAGGAGCTTTTAAACTAGGAAAGGGTGGAGGGTATAGATAACAAAATTTTGGTAAATAGAGCAGATAGGAACTGGGTCCAAGTAAATGATCAGGGGGGTGGAGAAAGGGTGGGGATAAATGTAGTAAATAGGGAGGAACTAGTAAATAGATGTAGATAAAAGGCATGTAGGGAGTGATATATGTAAAGACTTTAAAATTAATTGTATGCTAGCAAATGCAAGAAGTATGGTAGATAAAATAGGAGAACTAGAATTGTTGGAGGTTAATGAGCAATTGGACATAATTGGTATAACAGAAACATGGTGGAATTATACACATGATTGGGCTGTAAATATAGAGGGTTATTCCCTGTTTAGGAGAGACAGTATTAATAGAAAAGGGGGAGGTGTGTGCTTATATTTTAAACCCAAGCTAAATCCAAGTTTGAGGGGTAATATTAGTGAGGAAACTGGCCAAAATGTGGAGTCCTTGTGGGTAGAAATTGAGACTAAATGTGGTGTAAAAGGTTAAAAAAAAGGTGTTGGTGGGTATATGCTACAAACCACCAAATATTGATGACAATGTTGAGGCCCAACTGCTATTGCAAATAAGGAAAACTGCCCAGCTTGGGCAAACTATAATTATGGGAGATTTTAATTATCCAGATATCAACTGGAAAAATGAGACCTGTCAGAGTGCTAAGGGTAGCAGGTTTGTGAGTATACTTCGTGAATGCTACATGTCACAAATGGTGGAAGTGCCGACAAGAAATAACAATATATTGGACTTAGTAATATTGAATAACACAGAAATGGTATCCAATATTAAGGTAAGTGAACATTTGGGAAACAGTGATCACAACATGGTTACATGTGAGATCAGTCTGGCAAAGAAAAATTGTATAGGTTCAACCAAAACTCTTAATTTTTTTTAAAAAAAAGCTAACTTCAAATTGTTAAGGGCTTCAATGCAACACATAGACTGGGATACATTATTTAAAGAGAAAAATACTGAGGAAAAATTGTCAGAATTCAAATTTAGGTTATAGGAATGTACCCAACAGTATATACCCCAATGGGGAACAAATGCAAAAGAAGTAAGTCACAGCCATTGTGGTTAACTATACATGTAAAGAAAAAAATGGCAAAGAAAAAAAAACATTCAAACTATTTAAGTCAGAAGGTCTCAGGAACCCCCGGCTCTAGCTCTACCAGCTGAATGCTCCACTACTTGTGGAATGACTTATCAGGGATACAGCGACTCCTCCAACAAGGGCTGGTGGAGTGAAGGCTTGAGTGCGTCACTGGGGAGCGTGGATGGCGTTCGCAGGCCCCCTGTAGTGCGTTGTGCTGCAGCCAAGGCCGTGTAAAGGTGCTGGCCGCTAAGCCAGATGACCCCCTTCGGTTGAGCCGAAGGAGGCCCAGGATAACGCACTACAGTGAGGACACCCACCACCAACCCCAGGGAAGGTCTGTTTCCAACTCTAGGACAAGGTGGACTCACCCAAGGTAAGTCCCAAGGCAGGTAGGGCAGAGACAGAAGAGGGAATACCAGAGCAGGGGACCAAGGAACCAGGAGCCGATCCCAGGGAAGGAGAGGCAGGGAAAAAACAGGACAAGAGGGAACCTAGGAAGCAGGCAAGGACCCCAGGGAACAGGCTGGGAGGCACCATGACCAGGAGACCCTGGAGAACAGGCTGACTGCAGAGGGGACTAGCAGGGAGGTACTGGACACTGGAAGCTGGCCTGGCTGGATGGCACCAGGACCAGGAGATACTGGAGACAGGCTGACTGCAGAGGGGACAGGCAGGGAGGTACTGGACACCGTAAGCTGGCCTGGCTGGATGGCACCAGGACAAGGAGACACTGGAATCAGGCTGACTGCAGAGGGGACAGGCAGGGAGGTACTGGACACCTGTAAGCTGGCCTGGCTGGATGGCACCAGGACCAGGAGACACTGGACACCTGTAGACTGCAGAGGGAGCAGGCAGGAAGGTACTGGACACTGGGTCAGGAACGCTATGATCACGCGCCGCACAGAAGCAGCACACGGTTATAACGGGCCCAAACCCGGAAGTGCGGGTGACGGATGACGTCACCACACTAGCGTGGTGACCCGCAGACTGAAACCCGGAAGAGAGAGAGCGCAGAACCCACCAAGGGAACGACGGGAAAGGTAGGCATGACAGAAGGAACTGAACATTCTTTCTTAAAATACAGAGAGTGCAACAAAGATTGCAAAAAGGCAATTAGGGTAGCAAAAATAGAAAATGAAACTCGAATTGCAAGGGAAAGCAAGACTAATCCCAAAGTTTTTCAAATAAATAAATATCAAAAAACTTAAGAGAGAGTGTATTGGACCTTTCAAAAATGAGATGGGTGAGTTGATTAGTGAGGATAAGGAAAAGGCCGATGTTCTAAACACTTTCTTTGCATCAGTATATACAAGGGAGCAAGGAATGGTAGAAGAGCCTCAACAAGTAACTAATAAAGCAATACATTTATCAGATATTGGGATAACTCAAAAAGATGTCATGGGTAGACAAACAAAATTAAGACTGACAAAGCACAGGGTCTTGATGGTATACATCCAAAGGTTCTTAAGGAACTCAGTGCAGTGCTAGCAAAACCCCTATATTTACTCTTTAAAGATTCTCTCACCACAGGCTCAGTGCCACAAGATTTACGAAGAGTCAATGTAGTGCCTCTATTTAAGAAGGGAACAAAAACAAAATCTGGAAATTATAGACTTGTGAGTTTGACCTCTGTAGTGGGAAAACTGCTAGAAGGGATAATAAGGGACTATAGTCAGGATTACAACACAAAAAATAAGATAATTAGCAGGAATCCACATGGATTTATGAAGAATAGCTCATGTCAACCTAATCTTTTCAGCTTCTATGAGGAAGTAAACAGCAACCTTGATAACGGCAAGGCAGTTGATGTAGTATGTCTAGACTTTGCAAAGGCATTTGATACGGTGCCACACAGAAGGCTGGGGTATAAAATAAGGAAATCGGGGCTAGGAGATGACCTTTGCAATTGTTTACAAAACTGGTTGAAGGGTAGGGAACAGTGTGTGGTTGTAAATGGACAATTCTCCAATACAGTTAAGTGGAGAGTGGAGTACCTCTGGGTTCAGTATTAGGTCCGCTGCTGTTTATCATGTTTATAAATGACCTAGAAATAGCTATAGAAAGCAAAATATCAATATTTGCAGATGACACTAAATTATGCAGGGTAATTAATTCAGAACAGGATAATTGCTCTCTACAGTGGGATTTATATAAAATGGCAAATTGGGCAAATAAATGGAATATGAAGTTTACTCTGGGGAAGTGTAAAGTCATGCATTTGGGAGGAAATAATCCCAAGGCTACTTATGAACTTAATGGAATCATTTTAGGGGACTCGTTGCTAGAGAAAGACCTGGGTGTCCTTGTCAATCACAAACTTGGAAACAGTGATCAGTGTCAAACAGCAGTAGCAAAAGGCAAACAAAATCAAGTCTTGCATAAAAAGAGGTATGGAAGCAAGAGTGGATAACATTATTTTGCCATTGTACAAATCTCTGGTAAGACCTCACCTTGAGTATGCAGTGCAGTTTTGGGCACCAGTTCTGAAAAAGGATATACTAGAACTAAAGAGGGTACAGTGAAGAACAACAAAATTAATTAAGGGAATGGAGGACTTGACGTGTGAGGAACGACTAGACAAACTTGGTTTATTTACTCTAGAGAAAAGACGACTAAGAGGAGACCTTATCACATTGTACAAGTATATGAGAGGTCAATACAAGGATCTCTGCAGTGAGCTATTTATTCCAAGGCCTGATCAGGTGACCAGGAGACACCCTTTGAGATTAGAGGAAAGGAGGTTTAGACTTCAGCAGAGGAAGGGTTTTTTACAGTAAGGTCTGTTAAATTGTGGAATTCTTTGCCCAAGGAGGTGGTTATGGCAGATACAGTGGATACATTCAAGAGAAGATTACATACATTTCTTTCAAAAGGGAACATACCGAGTTATACTGTTTATCAGTAGGCAGATCAGGAAGGTCTGATAAAGACTAACTTACTTGGTAGCAGGATAGCTTTACAGTTCTCATGTCACTAGTATATGAGGCAAAGGTTGAACTTGATGGACTTGTGTCTTTATTCAACTAAATTTACTATGTTACATTAAAATCAATTATATTTTGGGGTATTATTGTTTTCCTATTTAGACATAAAGTTGCTTCATTTTTCAAGTGTGTATATATATTCCCTTATATATATATTCCCATTCAGATGAGCAGAGCAGGTGGCTACAGTGACCTTTAATGCTCACTTTCTATAGATATGAATTGTTACTTTGGCTCTCGATTGGTTAGAAAAAGCTGCTTCCACAACCATAAGTTGCCATAGAGGAAACCGCCCTATTGGGAGCTTAAGTGACATATGAAATCCTTAAGTGACATATGAAATCCTTAATAAGCAGAGCAGGTGACTTCAGTGAACTTGTAATGCTTGTGTTTCCTAGACATGCATTGTTACTTTGGCTTGAATAAAGCTACTTCCAATACCATAAGCTGCCATAGCTGAAACTGCCAATCGGGAGCCAAAGTAACATAAAACATCCTTATTGTATAAAATGTAATAGCCTAATGAGAGTGTTTGTGTCAGCATATGGTGTTTTTTATGTCTCCTGAAGTTATCTGATGAGTGCTCCCAAATGACAGAATGTAGTGGCCTGAAATGTAAATGTAAATCCCATAACAAATTTTTAGCTGGGATTCTTCCCCTGATGAGCTGTTCGTTTGCAATGTAATCCAGGCCTAAATTGGTAGTAACACAATAGAATGATATTGCAGTGTGCAGGTATTCATAGATATAGAAAAAAGTATGCCCATTCAGATCTAATAGGCACACCAGTAAACAGGTCAGCAGGGCAAAAGCTAGTAAGTCCAACGTGTAATGATAAAATGGTGCCCTTGTCAAACCCATTGAACAATAGAGAATTGAATTCAACTAAATGGAGCTTTTAACCCTTTCAGTGCGTACGCACTTCATTGCTCTGCAATGCAGTGTGTACCTCTCTGGAACTGAAAGGGTTAACCACATGATGCTATTGAGGTCGCAATGCTTTGGAGACCTCTCTAACACTACATTTCTTTAGGTTCCCTATGGCGCAGCAGATTTGCCTCAGATTGCAACACTTCAGTACATCACCCCCAAAGTCTACAGAGATATTAGAGGAGAGAGCTTTGTTACAGGGCAAAGGGATGGTAAAAAAAAATGCCAATAGAAGGCGATCAGCTGTCAAAATCAGTGAGATGTTATGCAAAATGAAAAGAGGTTAGAGCCTTGATTAGTGGTAGATAAGAAATCATTAGTTACTTTGATAGAGCATTGGACTGAACAGTACAGAAGATTGCTATCAGTGCAGTGGATTACAGTTTCTGCAGAAACTGCGTAGCAAGAGCCGACATGTACAAGGAGTTGAGATACATAATAGACAAGTGAGGCTATGAGATTAACCCTATGGATGCTAACGAGGTCTCAGCACATTGTGATGATTCAAGGGTTAACCCCTTGAAGACCAGAGGGGAATGCTACACATTGCTTCTTAATACACTGTGCACCCTCTGGTGAGTATCATTAAAGGGATAGTAATACTTAAAATGTAAAAAATACATGTTGTAGGGTTTATCCCCCTGAGTAAAACAAGGGTACGCCCATTGCTGAGAGATATTTTATTAAAAAATTCTAACAGCTCAAACTTGAATTTTTTAGGTGCAATATCACAGTGGCCTGCATATTTACAGTGGCGCTGTTGCTACAGCATCCTATGGACTGCACTGGTCCTTAGATCATAAATCTCCATAGGGTGGTGTAGCAACAGTGCCACTCTAAATGTTCAGGCCACTGTGATATTGCACCTAAAAATTCAAGTTTGAGCTGTTAGAATTTTTTAATACAATATTTCTCAGCTGTGGGAGTACTCTTGTTTTATTCTGGGACATAAACCCTACAACATATATTTTTTACATCTTAAGTATTACTATCCCTTTAACCTTTTAAGTGCAATTGTTCTGCAATGTGTTTTTAACCCCTACAGTACAAAAAGGTTTAGCTCAGTTGAAGTCAGTTGTCCAAACAGCAGCTGTTGGGACCACGTCTCCCATCATCCCCAGCTAGTAAGGGATAATGGAGGTTGTAGTCCACAACAGCGAGAGGTCCATCAATCATTTACCTCTTTATGGTGTTATTTTGAATAAAGTTATAACTGTTAGATGTTCAAAAGCTGTGAAAAAATACAGGTTTTGTTTAAGTGAAAATACACCATTGGAATATGTGTCTTTATTTGTATAAAAGAAAAACATACCTACCAATGTGTCATTCATTCATATGGCAGATTTAGATAGATGGATAGATAGATAGATAGATAGATAGATAGATAGATAGATATATAGATAGATAGATAGATAGACTGCTTTGTGCTGGTCAATGACATTCTATGATTTTCAAAATGTTATATGATTGTAAAGCTCAATGGGTGGTGCATTCTCATTCAGGTATGTGTGTGTGTGTGTGTGTGTATATATATATATATATATATATACATATATATATCCACCTGACTTCTGTATGAAGTACTCCTACCCTAAAGTTTCTTTTAAACAAATGAAGGGATGAATATTGTATAGGTACTGCAAAAAAGCAAAAAAAAGAAGAGTGCCAAATAGTGTGATATGTACACACACAATCAAAGAATAATAAATGTAGTAAACTCACTTTGGATTATTGTCAGATTTTTTATACCAGAAAATCTGACCAATTCGCATACTGAGAAATTAACCCGTCTCTGATCAGGTAAACCACAGCATTCAATATCCAACTGGAACATGTGGAGGCTTCAAATTACTGTCAATTCTGCATTTATTGAAAAAATGAATATAAAAATATATATAAAAAACATAGGGGCTTATGCATGGCTTTTTTGTTTTTTGGAGTTGTATGCTGCTTTGGGAGAGTGAGGGTTCGTGAGTGAGTGGCCATCTGAAGATATAGCTACATGGGAGTGAAACTGGGTCTGGGGACAGCACAATCCTCCAAAGGTCTATTGTGGTTAGGAATGGCTGTAGGTCTCTTCCAGCTCACTTTCTTTGTGAGTACACACCCATACGGGTGACGGTGGTGATCTACTTTTGAAAAGTTCGATACACAGAAGGGGTGTCCCTGTTTTCTTTCTCTTTCTACAATTTTGTATAGGTAGCTCCCCTTCAAAGGAACAATTAGTATAAAAATAAAATTGGTTACTATACCTTTAAATAGCACAGCTAGCATTTGTAATATAGTTATTTTATGTTAGATCCCTAAAATATAGTCCTGATCTTGCTTTTTTAATGCATATGTAGAATATCCAATTCAGAGGGCATTTGGTTCATTTTGTTTATGGGGTTTGAAATGAGAGATGAGATCTAAGGCAACTGCACCTGAGGGGGGCGGGGATCTGTAAATAGTCACAGATAGGAGATAGCAAATGATAGGGAAATATATATATATATACACTTCAGATCTATCATTGTAACTTAATACTTTATTTTTACACTAAAGAACATGTTGTAACATTCTCAGGTACATTTGTACAGCTGGTGATATATAATCTTTTTTTCAGTAAAACAGGTATAAAATGGGTGGTGACTTTAGAAAGCCAGATTTTGACACTTGGAGATGCTTTCTGTGCACTTACATAGTCAACCCATTGTGCATCCATATTGGTATATAAAGCCCTATTAAATGGGGACATTCAATATAATGACTCAGGCTTAAGCATATACTGTGCACTTAAGCTGGCACCATTGCTCTTCATAGTATGCTCCATATTTGAATATATAATACATAGGTACTGATTTATGCAATGTCACTTATCTCTCACCTTGTGTTTTGCTTGTCTTTTTCCTCAGCTTGTGCATGCTTTTGCAATACCCTTTCTCTCTATTTGCATGCATCTGTTTACTCCTTGAGATGTGTACTTGCACATTTTGTTTCTTGGTTTTTAGCCAGCCATCTGAAGCAATTCAAGTTCACATAAAACTTGCTAAAATAATCTCACAATCACAGCGGTGACCTGTTAAGGTGCTAACCCTCAGATATTTTCACCTGAAGCTCTTGAGGTGTTTGAAAGGCCAAAAAAGACCTTCGCCTCTGCCCTGATAATAAGTTGGTCTCAAGGATGGCTCTAGATTTTCAGGGGCCTTCAGCAAAAAAGTTCAGATGGCGCCCTCCTTGTCTAATAAAAATCAGATATACAAATTAAGAGCCACTTAGTCTTTGGGTACAACTATGTTTGAATGATGATATAATCTCCATCAAGGGTTTGCTACTCCATTAAGGAATCTTATGTACAAGAACTTGAAGTTCCTGGAGTCTGCTCATAGCTTGAACCTCAGACAGCTCCAAAGATATCAAGGCAGACTCCCTTTCCCAAAAGGTTAGTTCAGTCCCATCTTCTGGACCTGAGATTAACATTCTGTCTGACCAGATTATCTCAGTTCTCTCAACCTCTGTCTTTCTGGCACCTGAAGAGCCCAAAACAATATTTGTAGAGGCAACACCTGGCCGACAAATTGCCTCTTTGCATCACCTCTTTTTTGTTTAAAGATTCTTCAGTGGGTTTACAGTTACCACATTTCAGGTATCAAACAAACCATAGACAACATCTGAGAAGCAATTCTTTTAACCATCTGTAATAGATGATGTTATAAACTTTATCAGGTCTTGTACCACTTATGCCAGAAATAAGTTTAATTATGTCAAGTCTGCCAATCTCCTTCAGTCTCTTTCAGTCCCTTAAAGCCAGTGAAATAGTATAGATATGGACTTTATTGTTGACCTGCCTTCTTTCAGAGAAAACACTCTAATCCTGGCAGTGGTAGATCACTTTTCTAGATAAGCTAATTTTGCAACTTTACCAAAATTACCTTCTTCATAAAACCTGACAGGCATCTTTTTGAAAAAAACATTCTCCATGGCTTCCCACTTCACATTACGTTAGACCAGAACTCTCATTTTCCCCCCAATTCTGGAAGGCCGTCTGTCATCATCTTGGTATGGATCTGTACTTTTCGTCACTTATCACTCTCATCAATCAGACACTCAAACAGTACCTGTTATCTTTCATGTATTCCTTCCCAGGAACTTAACTGACCTTCTTCTGTGTGTTAAATTCTCCTTCAATAACTCAAGGCAACAGCCACTTTAGCAATTTTTTTATACATTTAATCATTTCTGTTTATATGCAATACACTGTACATTCAGAGAAGTTTTCCCAGTGAGCGTTTCTTATTTTTCTTTGTCTATGCACTCCTTGCATTATGTTTCTGAGTTTTGTGAGTCATCTGATGCAACATCTTGCTTCTGATTTTTTCAGTTTCCTTATTTAGAGCAGATGTTTTCTTGTTGTTTGCCCAATTATCAAGTTGTATTTGAATTTTGGGGGCACTACGTTTGATCCTGAAGTTTCAGGGTTGAACATCTCCTTTGGACATTGCACTTCATTAAAACTCAGTGTGCCCCAACCTTTTGCCTGGAAAACTAGCTTGAATAAACTTAGCTTGCCCAGACATTTTGAAGACATGGAAAGAGAGAGGTCTATGGGTCCACACAATCTCTAGCCAGTCAGTACAATATGCTTAAAAAATATCCTTTATTTCGTATCTCCATAAAAGCAAAGCCAATCATTAGATCACATAGAGAAGAAGAATGATGGAAAGACACGAACCACCTAACGTGATTCATGAAAGGCTTCAATTCAGTGTAGACTAATCATCTTAAGTAGTCAGAATGACTATGGCAACATCGTAGATTCAAACTGCATAACATATACAATGCCCTATCATAAAGTGATATAGTCACATTATATAAATGTTAGCAATTGAATAAATAAATATCTGTTGTTAAGGAAAAAACAAAAGTAATACATTTAAAGAAATAACAATTTTTTTAAAGAGACATCTTAATTTATGAGAAATACATAGTTGTGAAAACAGAATGAAACTTATAAATTAGCAGATTAAACTAAGACCTTCCTATAAAAGTTGAATTGCCCAAATAAGTTTGATAATGGACACTAATATATGACAACAATCAACTAATATCCCATGTTATATGATTAAAAGTTAATGGCCACAGTTTAATGGTGACTAAATTAAGAGACATCATGTTCCGAGTTCATGCCTCTCAGTGATCTTTGAGGTAAAATGGAAGATCCATTTTATCTCAAATGTAATCAATATAGTTAGGACATTGGCCCCTCTCTCAGGAATAGACACCCTTTCGATGCCTTGAAATACAAATTTGGTTATATCAGTACCCGTACAACTGGGGAATTGCCAAGCCACCGGCTTGGTTAAATCATTGTTGGTAATTGAATAAATATGTTCCCTTATCCTGTCCTTATCCTACATATTGTTGGTTACAATACGGACAGGTTATAAGATAAACAACATGTGTTGGCTGACAATTTATATATTGTTTCATTTGAAATGTGTTTGATGTAGTGCAATTGAAAAAGCTGTTACCTATCTTAATATAAGCTAAACACATACATATTTGTGCTCCACATGTACACATCACAAATGTATGCAAACATGTAGGAGTAACCTGAGGTTCACTGTTAAATAGACTAGGGGACAATTGTCTTGATAAAGTAGAAGCCTTTTTAGTAACAAATTTAATTCCATTCTTATGGACCAATCTCAAGAGGCTATCACCCATGAGAATGTCCTTAATCAAATGACATTTTTGACTATACTCTTTTATAAATGAGAAGTGAGCCCCAACATTTCTTAAGTAGTTGACTCTTTTTAATTTTTAGGCTCTCATATATGCAGGCTCACCTAAATCACTAGGTACCCGCATTGTCCAAAATAATTATACAGGTCAATGTATTGTTTGTATTGATTCTTAATACCAAAAACATATTACTCATCAAACCAGCCTATATAAAAACGAGCAAATGATGCTGCAAAAGTTGCATCCATTGAGATACCATATTTTTGCAAATAAAAAGTATAACCATATTTAAAAAAATGATGTTTGAGTAAATAGTCTACCAATGTCAACAAAACATCTTGAAATCTTTAGAGTAGGCACTGTATGTACTACGATGGTATCCAATAGCCTGCATCCCTTTCTCATTGGGTGTCATGGACTAGAAGGAAGTCACATCTATAGAACCCCATGAAAAGTGGCTTTCTACCTTTATCTCTGAGAGTTGAAACAAAATATGTCCTCAACCTCAGAACTAGTGGATGTAAATGCTGACAAGTTCTCACTGAAGGAACCTATACCTGGTCTACCTAAAGGGGGTATTCATGCACACATGAATGTTAAATAAAAATCAAACCCAGTGGTCGGAATGACTTCTGCAACATCCTAGATTCACACTTACAATGCTAATTGTTTTTATTGGGACATACACTCATTTTTCTAAATGTTTTTAAAGATGATTGGTCTACAGTGATCTGAAGCCTATGATTAAGTGACACTTTCACAAAACACATTAGTCAGTTCATGTCTTGCCATTGTTCTCCTTGTCTAAGTGATCTATTGATTGACTTTGCTTTTATGGAGACTCTCTAGCTCAGGCCAATGGTGGCCACAAAATCTTTGGATCCCAACCCCTGGGTATGAGCTGTTACCCCTGTGTGGCCAGAGATGTTACCTCATCTTTCTGGAAATCCAGACCCCCACCATAGTCAATCCAGTCTCTAGTCACATGACAGGTGCACAGTGAGGTACTTATGTACCCACTTCTTTTTTTTTTCTTTTTCTGCTTGTTTTTTGTACTCCGCCCATTCTGAGACAAGCAGAACATGGAGAATCTTAACAAAAGATAAAATAATGTTTGCTAGATTTGTAAATATGTAAAAATATCCTAACATTCTTGGTGGGGGAAAATGCACGAATATGTTTCCATTCAAAGAAAAGCACTGTAATCAATTTTCTATCCCTATGTTTGGCTAACACTAATTTACTAAACTATATACATTGAAAATTCTCCCCTTAACATTGCTTTTACCAAGGGGAGGGTAACAGGGTAATCTTTGGTATTTTGGTGTGTTTCTTTCTTCAATGCCTTGTTTAACATCATGAATTAAAGTAGCATAGGTTACTTGATATTCCTTTGCGTGCTATGGGGTAAGAGTAGTGACTTGCTGGCATTAAAGTTTTAATGATGGAAGCATGTGTCCGCTGGTGTACAATAAAGAGATCATATGCTGTAGTGCATATGCTGAAGTGCAGCCACTGGCTAACATCAATAGAGCTGTGGTGGCAGATCTGAGCATTCTCTCCTTTATGAGGCTGATTTAATAAGAAGAACTGAGGCAACCAAGTGACAAACCAACTGCATCACTGGGGACAAATAACAAACAGAAAAATGTAGCATACTCTCCTTCTCAGTTTCATACATACTAATGATCAGCCCCTCCTATGTGTGTAACGGGAAAGTAACTGTGGTATCATAAGAAAATATAACTCAGTGGTGCTACCATTTACAAATGGGACTGATGAATATTAACCCTATGGGTGCCAGAGAGGTATCCAATATATTGAACATGGTGCACTGAATACCTCTCTGGTAATCAAACAGTTAATAGGAAGATGGACTGGTAGCAGGATGAAATATAACCTTTATTAATACAATTTAGAGGCAACAGAAATAAAATGAAAACGCTGCTCAGACGATGCAGCTTAACAAAATGCAAAACACAGAAAAAAGGGATTCAGGTATTTACTGAAACCAAAAAGGTGTTCCACTTGTGGAGGACAATTAACCCTTTGAGTGCCAGTGGGATAGCCAAAGCATTGCACTCAAAGGGTTAGCTAAATATTTCCTAAAATAACATGAAACCGAATAACAGACTGGAAACGATAAAATCATAACTGAAGGCTAGAGTCATATGAGAATTATATTATCATTCAAATATCCTAAGTCATGTACCAACCCAAAAAAAGAGGCCTTAGGGTTGATAATTATACTCAGTAGATACCAGTTAAGCTCTATGTCAGCCTATTACCCAAAGCAGATTACTATCCCTAAAAAGGGCCTTTGAGGCTGATGATAATGCTCACCAGACAGCGGTCAGACAAAAAAAATTAGCTCTGATTGTTGGAGACCATTCACGCATTTAGTGGGTTAAGAGTCCCATTTAAATAAATGAGAATTTTGGGGAATAATATTGTAGTTGGCTTGCTGCAGATTCATATCCGTTCTGCTTATTAAATCAGCCTCATAGATTGAAAGATGAATGATATTTCACACATATTTTTCAACAGTCTATGGGAATCAATTGTCTTTACACTCTTAAATTCTTGTTCTGCCTTCCTCGGCACAATTCAGCCTCTTGGCTAGAAAATGGTGATGCAAAGAGAAATTCCTCCAGAATGCTAAAAAAATAGGGCATGTGAAGTCAAATATTCTACATTCTGTTAAAATTTAAACATTTACCACATGCTTACGTGTGAATGAAAAAGCACATTCTTTCATATGAGAGCAACTTGTGTTTTCGCATTAGATTTGCTTAAATCAGAAGAGAGGTTGGAGTTAAACAGGGGAGTCAGAAGAGTATTTCTGCAGAGGAAGTCTGTAAGAGAGTGATCAATACCCTAGAAGAATCCAGAGGAATAAGTGCTGGAGTGGAAGTAGCAGGTGGAAGACTTAAGCTGTAAATTGTAGTGCATACACCAGAGAATATGGAGGGCACCGTATTGAACTAAAGGATGGGATTGTATGAAACAAGACTGTAAATTGCAAGTGTACACCTGCAAGAATAAAGGATAAATATAATATATGCCTGAGATAAGGGCTGGGATCTCACGAGTATGTATGTGTTGCCCACCTCATCCTATAATTAGAAGCAATCAGATTTCATTGAATTTACTAAGATGACAAATGAAAGGGCAATGATGTTCCGTTCAGTGGAGACATTATTTTAAATGAGAACTAACACATCCTAAACGCCCAATGGCGCCTATGCATTTTGCCTTTGAGCCTTTGTTCAATAGATAACATTTTCAGTTAGTCTGGGATGTCATATTCATAAAGATGGACATGGCAAATGATAGTAGTTTTTTCAAATTGTAGCAATGTGTATGAGACTAGTTAACCCCTTCACTGCTACATTAAAAAAAACCTCCCAGTACAGCATATATTTTAACACTATTGTTGCTGTATATAGTCAAACATCAATTTCAGTAACTTTTTTGCATAAAATCAACATATGATACAGAGGCGTAACTAGAACCCTCCAGGCCCTGGTGCAAGAAGTGAACCCCCTAACCACATTGGCCCCCGGGCCCTCCACAATGCCCCCATCTTCTACCTCCCAATCCCTGGTGGTCCAGTGGAGTGGCAGGAGAGACGGGTTGGCACGCTGAGCTCCCACGCGGTCCTCTTCTGTAATGCGGAGCGCTGTGAGATGATGTAATCTGGGAGATGATGTCATCTCCCAGCGCTCTGCATTACTAGAGTGCTGGAGGGAGATTGCAGGCGCCAGGTGGAGGGGTCGCAGGGTGCGGCCGGGCCCCTGGAGTGACGGGCCAGGTCGCGGGTGCGACCTCTGCAACCCCTATAATTACGCCACTGATATCATATAGCATTTTTTCAGCAGAACCTGCACTTTTGGAAAATTCTAATTGTATGTTAGTGCCACCTTCTATAGCAGAGAATATCTACCCAGTATTAAAAATAATAATAATAATAATAATAAAGAGAATGACAAACAACTGAGGACTCTTTCTACACTCTGGTAGCAAATACATACAACTCTACATCTGATCCCTTTCCACATTTCCAAAACATAAAAATCATAGTTTTAATGTAGATCTTTATATAAAAAAACTAGCTATTGACAAATGGAAAGAATAATTTTCATTATATTTGAGTGGAATAGAAACAAGGAACCCTGAAATGCAATATATTTTGGAAAAGTGTAAAAAATCCAATTATAAATACTTTTTTTTGTACTTTTATATTAAAATTGAACTTCTCTAAAATCTCTAGAAATTTTAGTTTTACATTTTCACTCCATCAAAAATTCTGAAATGTTTTACAACCATGGAATTTCATACCAGTATAGGTAGCTAGACTCCTCCTGATTAAAAAAAACCTTTTTGGTACTGGTTGACATAACATAGTGGCCGAAAGGAGCATGAAACTGCACCTACAACAACCTTTCTATTTTCATAAATTAGTTGAAGAAGGACATACCAGGCTACTTACAATGTGAGAGTGTGACAGCTAGCCTCAACCCTATGGAAGGGTACTTAAAGGGATAGTAATACTTCGTTTTAACTTTATTTTATTTTGTAAGCATTAAAAAAACACGAAGAATGATATAAGTCTTATCTCTCAAACCTTTATGGTTTATGAGATATTCACAAGCAAAGTTCCCCTCCCCGCCCCTTTTTCCTAGTGTAAGCCATCTCTTCTCAGATGTGAGTCTGGTTGTATGACAGTACAGATAACAGAAGGGGACAATTTTCTTTGTATGAAAACAATGAAAGCCCTTCCCCCCTTGACAAGTTTTTCAGCTTTTTCCATTATCTTAATTGAAGATTGTCCCTCTCTGCAGTCTACCTGGGCATCTCCCTTCTGATCTGGTTGAACAGGGAAGGGATACTTTGTTTGTGAATATCTCTTAAACCATAAAGGTTTCAGAGATAAGACTTATATCATTCTTCATGTTTTTTTAATGCCTACAAAATAAAATAAAGTTAAAACGAAGTATTACTATCCCTTTAAGCAGGCAGGACTGCTTCCAGGCCCTAGAGCAGGGCTGTCACAGCAGGCAAGACTGCTTTGCAATGTGAGGGTGTGACAGCTACCCTCAAACCCTATGGAAGGGTACTTAAGCAGGCAGAACTACTTCCGAGCCCAAATGAATGGGCAATAGCCTGAATGACCGCTAGTAAAGCCCCCCAGATAACAGGCACAGCAGGCTGACCAAGCTGCAAGGAAACCCCAAATACTAGCTACCGTAGAGAGAAGCAACACACCTCAGCCTTAAGCTAATTCAAATCCCCAGCCAATCAACATCCAGCAAAGTATCAAATCCATTCAAATAAACCTATATATACACCCCATAATAACTGACAAACCCTGTCTGTGTTTGGAGGTTCATAGAGCTACAGCACAGGGTCCAGGAGCAGAGGAGAGGGAGAGAGAGGAGAATACATTGGAGAGAGGTAGACTTGGAGTTGTAGTGGGAAGCAGAGTGATTTGAATAAAAAACACATAATACACATAATATTGCACACTTTACATCACAAACTTTTTTTTGGACACACTACACATTCAATATTTATTTCAGACAATTTGACTGAGTGAGTATAAGGGAGTAGCAGAGGGTGATTGTGACCAACTGCCTGTGTGAGTACCTGAATGTGAGCGGGTGTGTGGGAGAGTGGTGGAGAGATGGCAGGGAGAAAAGTGGAGGCTGAAGGGATGGTGAAAGGTGCAGGAGAGGAGGAAGGAGAGCATGGCATCCTGGTTAGATAAGGAGAGGGAGAGCAGGTGGGCGTAGAGGTACCCAACAATGGATAGGTACACTTCCGACAGGGTCTGAAATGACAGTGAGAAGATGAAAGTGTTATGGTTCAGTACACTCAGAAACGGAAGGTGTTGGTAAAAACACAATTTTATTTGCACACAATTAATAACAGTAACCCTCGCAGGTCCAGCATACAGAGAAACGGTAAGTGACACAGGACAGGTTACACAGGAATGATTAACCCACACGGGTCCTGTATGTAGAACAAAATACAATACTGACACAGGTCAGGTAAATCACAATTGATACAGTGTAAATATGACTAGAGATACAAGTGGAGCCAATGACTGAGTCGGCCCTGATGTATGGAAGGCCCAATGTAACTCTCTAAGCAGAGAGTAACAACAGCGTCTGACAGTATGCAACTGATATGCTAGCGGATGTCTGGCAAGGCAACCAGGGAGGAAGGCTGCTTAAGTGGATGCCCACCAGAGACTACCAACAATGTGAGTCAGTGCTTAGTGCCGTAGGAAACGTATGCCCAACGGAGACTACAACCTCAATATGTATGCCCAGCACCACCCCTGAAGCAGTTAACGAATGCTATGGTCTGTAGGTGGAAAGTAACCTGAGGTGCCCAACTGAACCCAAACACAAGAACGTCAGACCAAGCGATCATGGTGCTTATAGGAATGATCGGAGGATAACACTGGCACTATGAGTGAGCGGATCATGGACTGGACTACAAAGCGGCACCGGAGTACCGGAGCTCTGCAGGACCACTGAAGCGTGAGCAACAGTGAGCGTAGAGGGATCAGCAAGCAGGAACAGCGCAGGAACTTCCCCTAGCCGGGTCGGTACACGGAGCAGGAACGTCAGCCAAGCCGATTCGGTACACGAAGCAGGATCGCCAATCTCGCCGGGTCAGTACACGGAGCAGGAACACCAAACAAGCTGAGTCGGTACACGGAGCAGGAACGTCAGTCAGTCCAGGTCAGAATAGGAAGCAGGAATGTCAGCCAATCTGGGTCGGTACACAGAGAAGGAACAGGCAGAGTAGTCAATCAGTCCGGGTCATACACTGGTATCAATAGTAAACGGAACAAGCGCTAGGCAACGGATACACCACGAAAGGGCAACCCATAAGTGACAGCCCAAGGTATATAAAGGCTGTCACTGGGAGGAGCTATACAGCGCAGCCAATAAAAAGGCACCAGGAAGTAAACATGTCAAAATGTTGCTGGAATCACGGGCACTGTGATAGAAACGATATCGGAGAGAAACACACACACACACACACACAGCCAAGGACAGCACAGGCAGGGCCTGATACACAAATACAGCAATCCAAGACTGCAGTGGAGGAGGACAGGCTCAGGGATCCTATGTACTCCTACAAGGAGAACTTGTACCTAATGCAGAGCATATTGGAGAGGAAGCACATCTTATTCTACATAGTAAAGAGCAGGGGGATAGGTGCCAGCAAGAAACAAGCTTGGTAGTAGGTCGATGATACAGTGAACTCGGTGTTGAGGCACAAGCGCATGACAGATTCAGTAAAAAAAATGCTGCATAGACTGTAGGAGGAAGGTGATACATACAGTTATGTATCATCTGCAGAGTTACCATGCTGTCAAGACATGGATAGGCAAACTTGTTCTCTCCAGCTGTTTTGGACACTATGATTTATAAACACCCAATGGATTCTTGATGATTATGTGATATGTAGTCCACAACAACTGGGTATAGCCAATAATATTGCTAGTTCCTGCCATAGCATCTGTCCATAATAATGCATGTTGTGAAGTTAGGAGCCGTATCTGCTTGTTCCCAAAGGAAATACAATCACCTTTGCTATCTAAAATGTGACTGATGAATACCCTACATAAGGTGCATGGCAACATCACATTGATCTCATTGTGCAGCAGAGGGTATGGTTGGCCATAATGAATGTCACATTAGAACATGTTGTCACTGCTCATTGAACTAATTGACACTTATCATCCTTCACTTACAGTGTTCATGATGTCAGAGAGTGTGGAACCTGTGGGTAAGCAGGACACACACACACCCCAGCAAACACAGGGGATCCGGACGAAGGAAGCAGCTGGATGCCACCTCCCTAGTCTCAGTAGAGGATCCAAGCTACCACTTCCCACCCATAAATGCCCTACCAACACATCAAGTTGTGGCTTCCACCACAAGCGTCAGAGCAGTGGGTGATGGCTCCAGCTCCTCTGGCTTCCACCACCACCACATCCACTATCACACAGCTGGATGGCAAGCACACAGCCATACATGTCATTCAGCCCCTTACATGCACCACCAAGCTAAAGCTGAATGCCAGAACAGCCCCATGGCAGTCTACAACCACAGCACTCGTGGGGTGGGACAACAGCATGACCATGGATTAAGTGTGATCCTTGGCCAATGGATTACCATCACATTGGGCTCATGGGGGAGCCACAGAGGCTACAGCCAAGGTACACAGCACAAACTTGTGACACTAACAACGGAAATGAGGCAGATCAGAAGTGTTATGAGAGACATGCTAGTTCAATTGGTCATGGAGTTCCCCAGCACAAATACCTGTCCACCTGTCTACACAAGGGTGACCAGAGGGTTGCCCCCTCTGCCCCCCTCCCAAAAAAGCAAACAATGACACGTTCCTTGTTGTACAGCAATAAATACGCAATTCATCTAACCATGGTGTCTGTGTTTCATATTCAGTTTCATAATGTCAGTGCCAAAAGGGTATCCAATGCATTGCAAAGCAAACATTAGACACCACCCTGGCAGCCCTCAGTCTATTGGTTTCAATGTATGTTGCAATGATGTAGCAGATAATCCACAGCTGTTTTTTAACTTTAACTCAAATCAGACTCTTCAACATAGGGAACACAGATGAACTGGATGAATACCATGGAAGCTGTATTTCAACAACAGCTGATGCGCTGCCAGTTAGCTAATCATGGTTTCATGCAGGTTCAGATTTAGAAAATATGTACACTATTCAAGACATCAACACATAGATCCTAGCTATCAAAATGGCAATTTGCATGGCAGATGACAACTGGGACACATTCAAACACCACACTCATAATTCATATCAAGTGCAAATCACTCAGCCAGTGTTTCCTAAACCCATCCCGAGTCTCCACAATAGTGCATGTGTTCATGACCCCATCAGTAAGGCAAGTGTTGCTGTCATCAGCAAAGTTAAGTGATCAATCACTTAATGGGAATGGGACAATGATTGATACATTCTAGAACATGGCATGAGATCCAGAAACCTGCACTATTGGAGTGGATTGAAACCAGGTTGAGGAAACACCATACTCAAACAACAAATGGTGTATGCCTGAGGTAAACAAACAATATCATATTGGACATATGATTCCAATTATTCTGAAATGTATTTCCAACAACTTGGATGACAGATTGTTCTACAACACGTTGCATACCATTGTGCTTCGGACATATCTACCATTCAACAAGTTGAAAGCCCAGTTCAGAACATTATTGCATATGGCTTCACACAACATGACATGTTGCCATGCACACAGCTTTTGCAGGAAGGGAGTGTTTTACCCCATACACATGTCTTCTGCATCCATCTGCCTCATGGTCCTGTGCTGGGTAATGCAATGGGTACCTATGGAAGGAAATTGAAATGAAACAGTTGTGAGAGTTTGCATGATTCACAGGTGGCTATGTGATAACTGTGAACTTGCAGGCCAAAAGGGCTATATGATATCACACATGTCATCTGGACGTAAATAGTCACCTGGTACAATCCATTGCATAGCATTTGGATGCTTTCAAGGCATTAAGGTTGTGTCCAAGAATATTCCAGCATGCATGTTCCAGGGCGGTGGGTAAGGAGGTAACCGCTCTGCAGAGGAAGTCAGGGAGGTGTGCATACTTCACCTCCATTCACATGCTGTGTCTGAAGTCAAGCAGCATCCTGTAGAGTGAGACATAACATAATACATTGTGATTATGTGTTTACCCCCATGTTTACCCACATGTTGTTTGCCACATGACTTGTAGTGGGTTTAGTCATGATATCGACAAGCAAAGAGTTCATGAATGACTCTGTTCCATTTCTCAGCACCTCTCTGGGTACACAATCCACTTGCTGTGACACTGGAACTGCCAAAAAGGGATCACAATGTATATCCCATAATAATCATGTGTCTACTGCAATATTGTGTGATATGGCACATGCAAGAATAAAATCACATACTTTAGAGTGTGAGTACTGGAAACTTGTTTTCAAAAGTGAGTTCTATTGCAATCCTCCTTCTGATGTGAGCCTCACTGAACCTGTGCTGAGCTAATGTCTGGGCATGAGCAACAGGTGTGAGGAGCCACTGTCTGCAGCCATATCCTGCATCCCCTAGAAGATAGACTGAAGAGAAATGAGAATGTGACACATGTGCCTCATAAATGTGATGCTGATGGTGGTGTGTAATCATGGGAATTGGCGGTGTGTAATCGTACTTTGATGCTTCCCCTTATTGCGTGGGTGCCCCTGCCTCTGTTGCAATTATGTGATGTTTATGTTCACATTCTTTACTCACACAGCAGCCATCCCCCTTTTGGGGTCTCATTGTTGAAATCATGGAAGATGGAGGTGTGCCTGAGGATGTAGGAGTACTCCCAGAAAAAGCTGCACACACATGGGTGATATTCAGGTTAGCATCACAGACCATCTGTACATTGATATAGTGGAAATGCTTCCTGTTTATGAACAAATATGCCACATATGAGGAACTTTCAAGGGTACATGTGTGCATTCGATAGCCCCATCACTCTTTCTATTAGTCCCCTTCTGTAGAAATCTTGATTACTCTCTGCCATTGCACCTGAGTGGAGGGGAAGTGAAAGTACCTCCTGGCCTTCCTCTTCAGAGCAAGGAGAATCTCACTCAACGTCCTGAGCATGCAGGCTGGGGCATTCCAAATACATAGCCTTCACTGGATTGAAATGATCCACAGAGTCTTCTCCATGCCAGATAGGGAACATAGCTGTTGGTACTGATGGGGTAAATATCATTTATGAACTCATGGAGCTTAATGATAATCTGTGAGGTCAATCTTTAACAGTCTATGACCTCATCCTCCCCCATACTAAACAGTGTCACCCTGGTCCAGTATACTATGTGTCTTTTCGGTTGTCTTCTTCCCCTGGGTTGACCCACAGGTCCCTCTGGCACCTGTGGATGTGGCATATCTGGAAAGGGCAGCACAGGTGCTGGTGCTTCACCTGCTCCCCTACCTGGAGAAGGTATTGTCAGTGCTTCATAATGTGGACCATCCTGTATTACACCTACAGCCAGATGGCCACCATCACTGGTGGGTTCCACGGCACCCTGACCCTGACAAGACCCTGGTTCCGATGCCTCTGCAACAGACGTAGTAGAAACATGGAGCTAGGGAATGTGGGCCACTGTCTGGATGTGATGATTGGACGCAGCAGGGACACAGCTGAATAGGTAGACCATTGCAAGCTTTTAAACTATGGTGGATGAAATGGAGTTCTGGATAGTCTCTGGGAAATGGAACAGGCCAGGTAACAGCAATGAAGGGATATCACTGGAACAAGCAGGGGAAGGAGGGCAGAGGGAGACTAAAAGGCAGTGTGGACCAATGGGAGCTGGGGGGTGGTCTGGGTAGGCTGGCTGCTGATTATTTGTTACCTGTTCTATGTGGATATGGTGTGGGCAGGTGCAGGACATGACATTGTTGCATCTCCCTCCCAATGCAATGGACAGCTGTGCACTCCTTGCCTGTGTACGTATGTGTTTTTTGGCCTCTGATTTATCCCTTGTGGACAAGGAGACGTGCCACACATTGATGTTTTGCACACCCCTTTGGTATTCAAGGGGTTCTTATGTTGATGGAAGCTGTGTCAGGGGTTAGCTTGACATATTTCCCTTACTTGCTGGCTGAAATAGCATGTGTGTGGGGATTCTAATTTTCTTTCTTTCGTTCAACAATGGTTTTTAACATACGTTGTGGATTGTACGCCTGGGCTTTGTAGGGAAAGGATTACCGACAAGCTATGCATCCCCTTAATGTTTGTTAACATTGACCACATACAATAAAATGGATCCTTGATTGTGCTTTTCCATTGATCTGCATGGGCTAATTTTTTTCGGAAGTTGGTTTGATTTACCACACGCTGGATTTTAACAACATAAGTGATAGAATGCTAAGCTGTGCTTGCAAAACTACCTTTGACATTTTTTTTTTAATGCTGATGATAGTCTTTACCGTCTTATCTCTGCCAATTTACAGACAATATAGCACATATTAAAAATGCTATGTTTATAGGAGTCAGGGAGTCCTGCAAAATGCAACAAAGGAAGCTCTTATTGGTCATATGTAATACTAGACGTTAAAGGGGAACTTTCACCTCAGAAAATTTTTTCCCAGATGATTAAACAGTTAAGCAGTGTTAGGAAAGGTGCTTCTTATTTTTTATTTTTACATACTTTGTAAGATATTTGATGTCGTGCACTTCTGCATTCTGTGGCACTGGTATCTTCGGCACAGCTCTCAGGACTGTTACATTCTCCTCCCACCTCCCTCCCAGCTGCCCCATGGACCGCGTTTATAGTTCACTTCGGTGAGCTGTGAATGGCTCCTAGCGTTACAGCAAGCTGTGATTAGCATTATACTGAGGGCAGCTGGGAGGGAGGTGGGAGGAGGATACCAGATACCAGTGCCACAGAATGCGGAAGTACACGGCTTGGACATCAAATATCTTACAAAGTATGTAAAAATAAAAAATAAGAAGCACCTTTCCTAACACTGCTTAACTGTTTAAACATCTGGTAAAACATTTTTCTGAGGTGAAAGTTCCCCTTTAAGCTTCAGAAAATAAACAGAGAATTTTTGCACTTTCTAATATATAGAGTACATGAAATTTAAATCCATATAACCCAGGTTAGTTTTTAGGTTCTAGCGTTCTTTTCACCCTTAGAGTGCTTTGTGCACCTCTCTGGCCTCAAAAGATTAAATCAATAGGAATTTTTATTTGTTCCCTGTGGTACCGGTGGTTTGCTCCAGAATTGCTCATCTTTCAGTTTCACTAAATATGGCCTAGTGTCCTGAATTTTATTGATCCACATAAGTGGACCTTCACATTTTTATTTGCTATTATATGACAAGGTTCAGTACATGTTCTAAAGATAACATTGTTTTGGTGTCCATCAGAATTTTATTTGAACTTTCCACAAACAGGATCATTTTCAGCTTTGTAATTAGAATGTTTTTCTTTTTGAAATATTCTGTGTGACATACCCTATAGTAATGTGAGTTTCATGTCTAACTACATTCCAGGGATAGTCCTCATGACAGAAATGAAAGCACAAGCACAAGAATCTGGAAATTGTTCCTGTAAGAATATGCTCATCATCCTTTGAAAATCAAAGAATATTGACTGGTGTATGTGCCGCATGCAATAGAACTAAGGAGAATGTACAACAGAATTCTGCAGATGCGCTAATAACTTCTATTGCACACTTTGGCTTCCTAGTGCTTATGTACAAAGCTATTTATGTTACAAAATGTCAGATTTGTGCCAAACGCATCAAGAGGGTTAGTAAAGTTATAGTGTATGGATGTTTCTGGTAGTGTCATTCCTCTTTGCCTGGTTTTACACTGTGAACAAATTGGTACAGTGGAAATCAGCTCAAAATACTTTGTGCCAGCTAAAATGGCTTTAAGAGGTTGTTCATAGCACAATGTACTAAAAATATTTGTAGATGTTTACACTGTAGCTGTTTTCAGGGTATCAGTCCTGCTCTATCTTCTTGCTATGCATATATTTTGTTCTTTAGCAAGGTTTGATTTAGACAGATAGTTTAGATTACTGTGCTAATTCATTGCAATTATGTATGCAGGATTATGCTTGCTGATAGGTGGTAGGTGCTTCCTGTACTTTTTTTAGGGCAACTGTGATATCATTGTGATGGAGGAAGGCATTGAACCCCCAAAATACTGCATTTCTGTTGCACTCAATAAAGTTTATCATGAGCTAAAAATTTTGCACATCTCTCGGATTGTGTTCTTGTATGATATCTTTATATAATATACTGGTCTATGGGTGACCTAGTGGAGATTTTGCACTGGTAGCAATATATGTGCTGGCTAAGACTAGCCTATGAAGATACCCTAGAGTGTGTACTCCATCCTACCAACATTCTGCTAATGTATCTATCTATCTATCTATCTATCTATCTATCTATCTATCTATCTATCTGCACGGTCCATGCTCTGAGTCCCCATTTTATGCATTCCACTGATAGTACCTAACATGATCACTGTGTTTGGCTCATTCAGAGCATCATGAGGGGGGGTTATACAACCCACCAGCTTAGTGTCTGTGCTGCACTAATGTATAAGTTTGTTAATCCTGGGCCTGTCTCCGTGCTTTTTAACAGACATCTTAGTACATACCAGTTCACACAACTCTGGTCCTGTAGGACTTAGTTGTTATGCCAATTTCTTTGTGGCATTTCTTGAGGAGAATGTTTTTTATCTCTCAGTTTCATTGATGGAGTGCTCATGGTTTGGCAGGTATCATCAAGAAGCCTGAGGATTTCATTTCCTTTACTAACCCTTTGAGTGCCAGAGGCAATGAGTTGTGTCCCCCTCTGGCACTTAATGGGTTAATTGCATTGACTCAAAAATTTTAACTTTACCCCAGAAGCGAGTAATCTAAGTTTTAACTTTGTACATGTTACAATATTTGTCCAGCAGGGTACAATCTACTCTAAAAGAAAACCTTTCTCAGTACTTTAATAAGAGCAGATAACTGTAGACATCATACACATCTCTTACAGAGTTTACCTGTATCATATTAGAGTACGCCATACTTGTTTCTAACTTCCTAGAAATGGGTTACTCCATTGACACTGGATAGCTTTACAGAAAGTGTTACAAGAAGGTAATAACACATTAAAGAAAAATAATGTATGCCCTTTCTATTAAAGTATTGTACAGCCTCTTCTTACATAAAAAAATGCCTAAAGGCTAACAAGAAAATTCTTACTGCTGAAAACAATCTTGGATAGAATGCCAAAAAAATACAATGATGACTGAACTTTATGTGGCAGATTAGTGCAGGAGGATAATGTTCATAATATGGGATCTCTGGACCCCATATTAATTATTTATTGCAAATCCTCTACCAGTAGGGGAACAAAGTAATTGATCTAACAGGAGTCAGAGTAAGTGTACTAAATCAGATTGCTAGCAGTGTAATCTTTACATATGCCATTTCTGGTTTTATTTGTTGGTTTTTGTTTTTTTAAACTTGGACTTGCCAAAGTGAATGTCGAGGGACAGTAAACAGCTATAAAGCAGTTGCAAGAACTGTGAATTAGATCCTGAAGTTGTATTTAGCAGGGAATTTTGTACCAGTTAACTGTTTTGAGTCTAATGTAACATAAGCCTTAGAGTGTATGGTTCAGTAGGTTGGGGCTTAGAGAGGCTTATGTACTTAGAAGCACTAGCGCAATTCTGGAGCAAGCCAGCTCTACATCAGGGGTCAAATAAAAATTCCCCAAATTCGCTTTGAGTTAAGGTGATTTTAACCCCTTGAATATGATTGAAGTATCCAATACATTGTGAAGCAATTGATCTTTTAATCATTCAGGTGGTTAAAAGCCCAATTTACATCAATCTAAATTTATATTTTTCTTATATGTTGCCGTTAATACTTTAAAATGCATTAAAAAACTAATGTATTTTTATCTTTGTAATTAACTGCATGTATGGGGCCTGGCTAAAACATCAAATTCAGCTTGAAATGATACTGGCTGGTCTCCATCAATACTAAAAAGGGCAACAAGACAAAGTCATCTCTCTATGAACCTATACTATAGCCTATATGGAACAAAGACATCTCCAGGTGTTAAGAAACCTGTACATACCTATGTAGGTAGATAGACATAAAAAACAGAGTTAAAAAGATCCTCACTGTCACGGTGGCTCAGGTAAATAATAACACAAGACAGGTACAGTAAGATCAACACCACTTTATTAAGGCAAATATACAGATAAAGCACTTCCCCAACCCTACCAGGGGTCAGGCGTGAGGACAGCGCTACAGACCACTACCCAGGAGCTGAACACTGAACCTAGCCTGCACTACTAGGAACAAGGTAAAGCAGTCAGGAAGAGAACCTAGCTTACAGGTCTCTACAGGAGAGTGGACACAGTCTACCCGAGATGGAGAGAGGGTGGCAGGTAGGAGGCTACACAGAACCCTAGAACGCTAGGGTCCAAGGTTGGAAAGCGATACCCTAGAATGCTAGGGTCCTAGGCCAATACCCACGGAATAACCAAGAATGGTGGAAAGCCCTGGGAGGCAACAGACTAACCTGAGGTCACACAGAGACAAGGCCATGGTTCAATATGGAGCAGTATACAGACAAGGCCCAGGTACTTGCACGGATCAAGTAGTCAGACAAGGCCAAGGTTCATACAAGGAGCCGATAGTCAGACTAGGCCAAGGTCATACATGGAGCGGGTAGTCAGACTAGGCCAAGGTCATACACGGAGTGGGTAGTCAGGCTAGGCTAAAGTTCATACATGGAGCAGGTAGACTAACCTGAGGTCACACAGAGACAAGGCCAGGGTTCAGTATGGAGCAGTATACAGACAAGGCCCAGGTACTTGCACGGATCAAGTAGTCAGACAAGGCCAAGGTTCATACAAGGAGCCGATAGTCAGACTAGGCCAAGGTTCATACACAGATCGGGTGGTCAGACAAGGCCAAGGTTCATACATGGAGAGGAGTCAGCAGCCAAGCAAGGGTCACAACGGAGAGCAGAATACAGGAATCTAACACACAGATGCACCATGAAAGGGCACTAAAGCTCCAACTTCCAACCGCATATGAGGCCAATAGAGAAGGCGGGACATCAATCGCCCAATTAGTTCCGAAGGTACAAAATAGTGAGCGCATGCAACAGAGAGACCAGCAGTGAGATGGCAGTGACCAGCAATACCGCTCTCGTCCACCAGTGGGAACAAGACAGGTAACGGAACCAGCAGGACAAATCACAGGCACCGTGATAATCAGGAAGATGAAGGTATCAGATGAGATCACCAGTGGTCAAACAGAAGATGATAGCAGCTGTGCATTGGTGTTAATCCAACAAATTAAACATCAAACTACAAATGGATAAAATACAAAAAGACTCAGTACATAGGACACCTCTTCAAGAAGGCATATGACTCTTCTTCTCCTCCAGTCAAAATTTTGTGACAATACCAACCTCAAGGAATAATCTCCTTAATGGTAAATGAGATACCAAAGATCATCCATACCACTCCTGGTCTCTCGAAGGCTAATGGCTTGGCTGATATCATGACTCATGCAATGAGAATATAATACAGAACAAAATAATATGTAGGCTTCTAACTATATAAAAAAGACTACTTATTGGCATCACATAAAATAAATAGAAGCAAATAGGTAATAGACCTTATATGTTTCGTGATTCAATCACTGCAATCACCCCTGATAAAGTAATTGAATCAAAAAATGTGTAGGGTGGAGTATGGAGTGAAGGACAATTGTTTTAATCTCATTTACAATTAAGGCACTTATTTTATGAGGTCAGTCTACCCTCAAACCTTTATAAGTAGCATTATTGCAGGGTTATGAAAAGGCAAGCTATCATACAGCTACAGTGTCCAGTGCATTGTGTCTTTTTTGTATTTTTGCCATCATCAATATATTTGAAAGTTGATAATAACATTAAGAATGCCTAGATTGGATTTAAACTATAAAATAATGCTTTATGGAGAAAAGACTGGAGTGGCTATTTTTGTGATATTTGGTGTATAATAATTTTTGGGGTAGTGACTTGTGATTTAAAGGTACATTTTAGTTTTATCTGAGATTAATTATAATTGTTTTTTACATTTAAATATTATTTCAGCTAGTTATTTATTTTTATATATAATCTGTGTTTTAATCCACTTTTGGGCCATGAGAGAAGTAAAACGTTGCAGACCCCCTTTAACCACCTGCATTTCAGAGAGGTTTCCACAAACTTTTGTTAGTAGCGGTATTACCGGGATATGAAGAGGCAAATTATCACACAACTACACTTAGAGGCATCCAGTGTACTATGTCTTTTTAGCATTTCAACTATCATCAATATTTTCTAAAGCTGATAATAAAATTAAGAATGAAGAGACTAGATTTAAAAGATAATGTCGTAATGGGGAACAGATCGAAGAAGCTATTCTAGTGATATTTGGTTTATAATATATTTGTGTAGGTGATCTCTTTAACATCTAAAGGGTTAAGCATTTTCAGTTGTATTTTATTCATTTTGCTAAAAATGACTACTTCAGATATAACGTAAAATCATTATGAACTTAATTTAACTCAGCTTCATTGATTATATTGGGGTCTTGGCACAGGAATGCCCTTGATGGAGAGAACTGGGAGCATTTGCACTTGATACCTCTCTAGCATTCAAGGGATTAACAGAAACATTTAAATCAATTCAGATTTGGAAAGTTTTATTTGTCCTCTATGTTACTGGTAGTTTGCCCCAGAATTGCTTATTTTAGCAGATTTTTTTTTAGAATATTGTACATAGGTGTTTAGTCCAATTTTATTCTATATATCCAGGTGCTATAAGCATACATATGGTGTGCAACATGCTTGAATGTAATGGCGAGGGACTGTTGACGCATGCTTGTAAGTTAGTAGATCATATTAGGATGACAATGAAAAAAGTAGATCCTATATGACTAAAGTCTGGGCACCCCATGGTATACAGTGCAAAAGAGCAACTGGAATTCGAAAAGTGCATGAGGGTGGAGAAGCGGGAAGGGCCACGTCAGCTAATAGTGAGGTGCTTATGTTACAGCCCAAAAAAGCAAATAAATATATTTCAAATAATGCACATCTTCAGAAGAGAAGGGACATAGAATGTATGCTTGCAATTGCAATGGGGTAATTAGTACTGAGTGCAAAGAATGAGTAGTGTGATTTTCTACCTATTATTGAAACTGGCTGGATGATTCACATGACTGAGCAGTTAGTCTAAAGGGATAGTTCATGTTGTAGGAAGGATAGGATACATAAGAGAGGTGGAGAGATATACATGGATGTAAAGCAAAACCTAGTATAAGGGAAGATCTTAATCCCTTAACGACCCTTGACAGTCATAGTACGTCATGGGTCGATCTGAGTTAACGACCCATGATGTACTACGACCGTCATGGAATTCAGGGTTCCCCTCGCGGCTGCACATCGTTCGGGGAGTCCGGAATCAAAATTTAATTTAGTGACCGCCTCGTTCCTGTGCGGCCAGTCGTTAAGGGGTTAATGAAAGATCCAATGAGAATATAGAGACCCATTGAGTTTACATACACACTTGAGGCATACATAATTAAAAGATGCTTATGGGCATTTGCAACAAGCCTCCTAATACTGGGGAGTTTGAAGAATCCCAACTACTACTTAAAATGGAATATGTTTCTTGGTTAAGATATGTAATCATAATAGAAGATTTTAACTGTCTTGAAATTGAGTGGAGAAATTAGATGGATAAGTATCCAAGTTAATATATACAATTGGGGAATAAATACAAGTGGGACAATTTAAGTCCAGTGAGGCTAAGCAAAGAGGTTCTCGTGGATATGAGAAATAAGAAGCAGTCTTTTAAAAAAATACAGATGCAACAGAAACTGCAGACAAGCAATTAGGATTGCTAAAATTGAAAATGAGAAAAGTATTTCAAAACTGAGCAAGAAAAATCAAATCTGTTCCTACAAGTATATAAATCCCCAAAAGATTAAGGCTGATACTTGCCCCATTAAACCTGAAACAGGTGAATTAAATAGTGAGGATAAGGCAATGACTAGCATTCAAATGAGACTGTAAAACGATATGGTGCATCAATCACCTGGACCTAATGGCTTACCCAAAAAGGTGCTTATGGAATGTTTATGAGTAATAGCAGGACCATTTTACTTAATCTTTATTTATTCAGTCTTATCAGGAATAATGCCCTTTGATTGGCTGAAATAAGATGTAGTACCATTATTCAATAATGATCTAAATTGGGAAGTTACAGATTACTAAGATTGCTAACTGATATTATTCAGGAATTGGAAGAATAGGTCAGGCTAATTTACTTGCCTTCCATTAAAGGGTAAGTGGTAAGTTGAAGAAGGTATTGCTTTTGATATGGCATACTTGGATTTTGGAAAAGCTTTTAATACTGTACCTCAAAACATGATATGGCATAAATTAAAAGGCTTTGGCTTGGGAGGCACAAGAGCCAGTGGGGTACTATGATGTGTAAAAAAATGGAATAGCTGTAGGGTATGGGAATATAATTTTACCAGTTTATAAATCATTGGTAAATTCTCATCTAGGATATGAGTACAATTTTGGGATCCTGTTCTAAAAAAAGACATTACTGAACTGGAAAAAGAACAGAGACTTGCAACTAAACTAGTAAATAGATTGGGAGATATTAGCTATAAAGAAAGACTAGCCAAACTGGGTTTCTTTACATCAGAAAAGAGATGTCTAAGGGGTGATATGTTTACCATTCACAAATATATATTTGAGGCCAATACAAAGAACTCTCCAGGCAACTATTTACTCAAACAGCATATGAAAAGACAAGGGGTCATCTAATACAACTAGAGGAAAGGTGCTTTAGACTAAAACAGAGGCAGTGATTTTTTTTACACTAAGGGCACTAAGGTTGTGGTATTCTTTGCCTCAGGAATCTGTGTTCATAGACACTGTAGATGATTTCAAAAACAATACTGAGAATTACAACAGCTGGTTTCAATGCAGATAGAGTGTTGGTCCAGGGAAATGTCTGACTGCCTTGTGGAGTCAGTAAGAATTAACTGAAAGTTTCTTCCATGTTTTTTTTTTGCCTTCTGCTTGATAAACAAGTGTGACATAGCAAAGCAAAGGATGAACTTGATGGACTCATATTTTTTTGCCTTATTAACTATGAATGTTGACATCACAAATGGGTCCAGAATGTCAAATGTTTACATCTACTGTAACTTTAGAAATAACTAGTTTTTACATCTGCATTTAATGCTGAGTTTCACACCTGGCTTCACACATTGAGCAGAATATATTGTGTGCCTGCCATAGCAGGAGAGAGGGAGGAACAGGAGGCCCAACGTTTGATGTAAGAGAATCAGTGTTTCTGATTGTTGTGGGCCTCTCCCTTTAATGGGTCATAGACAACTGCCCACATTGCCCTTTTATAAAATGGCAGTGAGGTAGGACTTTGTTTAATTTGTCTGTATGTGCAATGCACTTGCACACATGCTTCTTAACCCCTTAAGGACCAGCGGTCCTGGGACGTTTCCGTTCCATAAGGACCGCTTTGATCCTTGCCGACGCACCAGTACATGTGACCTGTTGCGTGTATCGGCGCGCCACTTTGTGGCCTGAAAGGGATCACTCCAGTCTTGGAGCGGTCAATTTTAGGCCCTATTTTTACTTACAGCACTCCCGGTGGAGCAATGTAAGTAAAAAGTATGTGACGTACTATGACCACCATCGGTCCTTAAGTATTTAAGGACCATGATGGTCATAGTACGTCATGTAGTCCTTAAGGAGTTAATATGCATGCATGCATCACAGATAAGCAGCAGTCATACTCATGCATATTGAGCCAAGGGTTATGTGCATGTACACTTTGGGGCTTTGGTCCTTTTCTTGCTTCAGTTTGAAAATAATTGCCAGCATCTGTCATGTCCACCTCCATGGGCATGACATATAGGACTGACTAAAGATGTTATCTATTGAACCAAGGCACTAGGTCAAAAGTCACAGTAATCATTAAGATTTTCTGGCTATAGTAAAATAAGTAAGTGGTTGTAGTTAAGACTTAGGAGGCGTTAGTTTTCATTTAACTGCGCTGAACATCTAGGGCAGGCATGTCAAACTCAAGTACAGTTGAGGGTCACACACTCAACATATCTCTCCAAGGAGGCCTACAACATTGCCTGTTAGGGTCTGCGTATGTCTGTGTCTGTATATTTTATCCTATATATATATATATATATATATATATATATATATGAATATGTGAATGTTTGGATCTATGATACATTGTGTGGCACCCCATCTTTGTTCCACTGTCCACTGATAGCTGCAGAACCCCATATACACTACCTGACATCTTAGTCTTGGCCCAGAACCCACTGTCTGAAACCCCAGTCTTGTTCCACTGGTTTCCCATCACTCAAACTCAGATTCTTCCGAGCATGCAGGTCTTCCCACACTCAAAATCAGGTGGCAGAGTGGTTAATCTAACCTGCCCTTCCTCTACCAACAGGCCTCTAAGTCCCCCATCCAGGACAGTCTCATACTTCTTTATCTCTACCCTAGCCAGGTCCATCTCTGACTTTTTCTAATTATAGTTCTCTTAGCATTCCTCTACCCATGTCCCTGTTACCTCTTCATCTAACCACAAGTCTCTTCCCTACAACACACACACACACTTTCTAAATCTCTGCTGGTTTCCCCCTTCCCCACAAACACAGATAACCCCTCCCAACAAATCTCACTCACCACATAAAAGTGTCAATCCCCCTCAACACCACCCATAGACTTCTATTACATAGACACAAAAGAAAAAAAAACAGGACACAACATAGTGAATTAGGAAAAAAATGGTACAATTCTGGGGCAAACCAACTGTACTATGGGGAATAAATAAAACGATCCAGCAACTTAATTGGAGAGTTTATGCCTAATGCTTCTAACTGCCTTGGAAGCCTTTCTAGAATTCAGAGGGTTAAATGCACATTAAAATCAAAATGAATTTGCAGAATGTTTATCACTGCCCCCCCATGCAGTTGGTTTGCTCCAAAATTGCTTGCTTTTAGCTTCATGACTAAGGCCTGGTTTGTTGTTGGGGAGAATAAAAGCTGATGTACTAACCAAATGTGGTGCAATTCTGGGTAATCCAGGTGTACCATAGGTAAAAACTAACAATGCGCATTGCTTCAAAGGGACAGTAACCTTTTATTTTGAATTTACACATTCTGCAAGTGCATAATATGTAAAGTCAAACTGACAATACTTTTTTTTCATCTTAACCTATTTTTTTACTCTTTTATGTCTCTGACACTGAGGTAATTTCTGAATCCATTGACTTTTCTGTCTTTGGCAGAAGAAGTAGGGATATTTATGCAATGTTGTAAGTCTCCCTGCAACACTTATTATCGGCATGGTGTAGTAGCAGGCTTTTCTACATTGCTTCACTGACTATTTTACATTGTATCTTTTTTACTTTGTTGCATTCTGTCTGCATTCAACAGCCCACACAGAATGCTTTTGAAAAAAATTCTGGTAGCTGTCTAGCATTCAGGGGGTTAAAAGTCCCATTTAAAGCAATGAGAATTTGGGTTATTTTTATATATTCCCTATGGTGCACTAATTTTGCATCAGAATTGCACCCTAGAGTGAGGCAAGGAGGGAGGGAAGATATGCTGAGCAGCATATGGCCCTCGGGCCACATGTTTTACATGCCTGATCTAATCACAGCACATGCAGCATTCCTTTCCCTTTTCTGTTTCAGTAGAGGAAGTAGATTTGAAATGGGAATGAAAGTGAACATGCTTATTTATTTCTTACTAGTGTAAAAGCCTGTGTACATGGGCCAAGGTCCGGGCAATGTTAAGAGGCCGGTCCTGCTCTGCGTTCTGCTGCCAATGCAGTCATTACTGTAGAGACTGACCGAAAGCACAGAATGCTCCCAGAACAGAACTCCCAGCATTCTGTGCGTTCGGCCAGTCTCTGCTGTGTATGACAGCTTATGACAAACATTTGAGCGAATTATTATATAGGATTTTGCCCAGAATGAAGGTTGCTGGTTATCTGGTCATTACTGTGACTGGAATATTATGGACTTTGGCTCAATATATCTGTGTAACAGAGTGGTGAGTATCTAACATAGACCTGTGTGTACCTGTAGCAGAATAATGAGTATCAAATACACCGTTAGATAAATATCTGTATCACAGAGCCGGTGGCTTTTCAGCCAGGTAATGCCAGGTCAATGACTCGGTACCTTTTATAGCTGGAATTACATGAGACCATCAGAGCAATACACATTACATGTCATCCTCAGAGCAATCCCTCTTACAGAATAAGGTGAAATGGTAGCATTCTTATTAGAATATTGTCCATAACACAGATTAGTATTTAACCCTCTGAGTGCCAGAGAGATGTGCCCCACACTGCTTTTCAATGGGGGGGGGGGGTGCCCCTCTGGTACTCAAAGGGTTAAAGCAGATCTTTCACATTGGATAAAGTCGCCCTTCAATAATTAAAAATATAGCAACTAGCTTCATAATATGTATATTACCTCTCAAAAGTGCCAGATTCTAAAGAAATCCTTAATCTTAGGCGAATGGAAGCAGGCATCAGTGCAGACATCTTGTCTGCGCGCCTGCACTGTCAATTCCGGTATCCTCTAAGAAGCATTGCACTGTGCCACAAGGTAACCGGAAGGGACTGAGAGCTCAGGCGCACAGATGGCACTAACCAGGCCATCAGTCTCCAAAGATTAAGGATTTGTTTAGAATCTGGCACTTCTGAGAAGTAATACACTTATTATAAAGTTAGTTGTTTAATTAGTGAAGAGCAACTTTATCCTATGTGAAAGTTCCGCTTTAATTCACAGAGAGGTGTATGAATGTAACAGAGAAATTCATCTCTAATACACAGGGCAATATTTTAGTCTTTAAAAGAGCAAGAAGCAAGACATTCTAATAAGACCCCCAACACACACACACACTTAACCCTTTGAGTGCCAGAGGGGTACGCAACGCATTGCAAAGCAACGCGTTGCGTACCCCTCTGGCACTCAAACGATTAAGTTACTATGTCCAGAAAGTTCTAATGGCCCCAGTGAATTTTGCCTTTATGTAGTTGTCATACCCATGGAGGCAGACATGTCAGTTGTTGACAGTTTTTTTTTTAAACTGAAGCTGGCAGAGTACATGAGCCTGCTTAACCCTTCAATGACCAAAATGTCATGCATTACATTGTGATGCAATGCATTGTACACCCCTCTGTTCCTTATAGGATCAAGATTACCATGTGTAGTGGGCGGAGCATGTGTCCTGTGGTTCTGCTAGCAACTGTCATGTCTGCCTCCATGGACATGATATAAAGATGATTGAAGATTTTATCTCTTGAACAAAAGCACCAGGGTGAAATCGGTTGCTGCTATTAGGATTTATGGGGGTTATTATTATGAAGTATTGATTTTCCTTTAACAAAGTGAATATATATAATACATAGAGTGGTAGAAGATTTATCTGTAATGTACAGAGGAATTTGTACCTGTGACTTTCATCCAGAGATAACTCAGTCCTTGTCGCTATAAGCTGTACAGTAAATGCAGATATTTTCTGGCCAGGTTAATACATAGCTGGGAAGGGGGTGAGTGCAGGCAGCTAATGCTGCAGTAGTAATTTGTACAAGGCTATGGAAATTCCTTGGGAGTGCTGTCTGGGAGATGCCGAGGATGCAGCGGCCTGATTTGCATGATCTAACTCTGTGTTTGCTTTTGTCGGGTTGCATGTAATTTCACTGGCTGCTGCTTCCTGTAATACTGATCGCTAACCCTTTGTGTACTCACAGAAAGGATTGTGCTGCTTCTGAAGATCTCAGCACTGAACCTATTATTGTACCTTTTATTAAATCTTTTGAATACCAGAGATGTTTGCAAGGAAATGCAATCTCTTAAATTTTAACACAGTCCTTTGAGTGCCAGAGGGATGACCAAAGCTTTCGGAAGCAATGTGATGGACACCCCTCTAACACTCAAATAATTAAGGTGCATATAAGACAACTTATACTGGTTAATGCTGCCACCATCAGGTGGATTGAGATTTTTTTCCTAGTCACAGCCATTTTAAAAAAGGCCAAAGTGGGAAGGTGACCAGAGCCCACTGTTGGAATTCTCCCACTCTAGTCAAGGACAGCTCTGAATGTAATACAGCAAAGTTTGGAGCCCTCTTCATCTTCCTTTTCCAAAATAATCTGGGGAACTACCAACAGTCTGCCGATGTGGGAATACAATTGTGAAGGCATTTGGTGAACCTTGATGTGAGCCCACAATGGGGCATATGTACTAAGAAATGGTACAGTTCTGGAGTAAAGCAATTGCAACACAGAAGACCAATGTAAATTCCCCAATGTCATATTGATATAAATAAGGTATTTAAACCCTTGAATACTAGAAAGGTCTCCAATGTGTTAGACAGCATTCATGATGTTAAAAGCCCCATGTAAATGAATGGGGCATTTTATTTGTTCCCTATAGTACAGTTGGATTACTACAGCAATGCACCATTTTTTCTTAATATGAGCCCAATACTCAGAGAAGATATGGTTAGGATATTAGGGTCATATTAGGATTAGGGATTATATATATTAGGGTTAGTCTATTATGGAAGAGTTAGGACATTGTTTGAGGTGCCTATATAAAGATGGGGTTTCTTATCTGCAGATTTGACTTGCACACTGCTTTCTTTCATTACATGCATTAGAGAGATACAACGGTCGCATACTAATAGGACAAAATTGTGTGAAGGATACAATTAAATTAACCCCTTAAGGACCGGTGACGTTGGATCTTATCTTAAACTGATTGGCTGGGAGATGCTTACACATCTCCCAGCCAATGGCTGTGAGAGAATTAGAAGTAAGGCAGCCTCAATTCTAATTCCCTCAGACCGGAGCGGGCATCGGCCCGTGGAGATGAAGAGGGGAGGGGTGTTGCGCAGTATTCTGTCTCCGCTGCCGCCTCAGTGGCCTCACACAGCGGTGGGGACAGTGACGAAGCAATGCTAAGTATAATTTTGTTTTACTTTTGACAATACCATTGGCATTCTATATATTAAAAATATCATTGTTATTATGGGGGCATTTGGATTTTAACAACTGGCACACTACTACATACTTTAACCCTTTGGCCCCAGAGAGGTACGGAACACATTGCTTTGCAATGCGTTGCGTACCCCTCTGGCACTCAAGGGGGTAAAGTGTTTATGCTTTTAACTTAAATCTTCGTTTTTTTTTCACAGCAAGAATACAGAAGATACAAGAGAAGAAAGAAGATAGAAGAAAGAATGGAGACAGAAGGAGACAGACAGTGGGTGACAGGTAAGTTTAACGTGGATCAGTTACCGATTGGTGCTTGGAAGTATGCCAGGCACCGATAGTTAATTGTTTTTTACTGTTAAGTTCCAAATATCGCTGCTCACAAAACGGACGTTCAGCCACAAAACTGTTTTTGTGGCTTAACGTCCTTTGTGATTTTAGCTGGTAGGGCCTTTGAATACCGCGTTAGACATGTTAGTTTAACAGCCGGTATTCACTTTGGCCCTACCGACTGGTTTAACGCCTGACTTTAAATCCACACCTATGTGCTTGGCTTACAAGGAGTGTATCCTTAGATCAATGCATATAGGGAATGGACGTGTTCCAGACCACGACATAGAACCCATTGAAGGTGCCAGTGGATATGATGTCAAAAGGAAGGCAGCGAGATACTTTTATTTGATATCTGTTTGGGACTGTACAAAGGTTTGGACTTATTCCATAAATTATCTATGGACAGAGACTCATTCTGTGTACTCTTTTTTATTATACTGGGATATAGGCAGATAAAACAAATATAGGCTATATAAACATGAAAATAAATAGTAACAATGCCTGACAATCAAGGGATTAACCATTTTTCAAAGCATTGCTTTGCAATGTATTGGACATTCCTCTGGCATTGAAAGAGTTAAAAGTCAACATATGATTACTGCCCATGTATTTACTCTGTGTTTTTAATCCCATTTTATTTTTGAACTCTAGTTGACAGCAAACATCATCTGGGAAAAGTGAGTGCAAAGTATGTTTTTACTTTTTGCCCTTGAATGCTAGAGGGGTCTCTAATGCATTATAAACCACTGCACTGGATACCTCTCTAGCTCCCAAGGAGTTAACTTGGCCATTTCCTGAAATGTAGTGAAACTCCAGTGCTAATATAGACTTTGAACTCTTCCCTGATGCAGGATCTGGATCACCACTGGATGAAATGACATGGTCCAAATTTACAAAAAGGTGACAAGGAATGCTTCACCCCCATCCAGAAACTGGGGATGCCTCCTTTAGTTCTAACATTTTGGATGTGATTATAGCTTTCCTCCCCTCTGGTTAGTGAAATAAAGTGCAGGTAAAGAGTTTTCATAAAGGGCAATTATGGTTTACCAAGTCTGCTCTTAAGCAAAAAAACCCAAAAAAATCCTGATGGTAAGCTATGCAGCCCACAAAATGGCTCCTGTCAAACATTCATGGGACCACAAAACTGACCCCCTTGACTGCCAGTGGGCTGGGATGCAACCAGGGAGTCTGTGGCTCTCAGTCACAAATGCCTCTGTAGACCTTTAGGGGCATATATATCAATGCATTTAATTAAGAAATAAGTTACAAATGCTATTATGAGTGATCTGTGCATAGTTAATTTAGTTATTAAACAAAATAGTGACAGATATGTAAAATTAGAGGCTCATGAGACATGTTAAAATTGAACTCCCAGGAAATGCAATAGCGACTCTTAGAGATATCCATGTCAAATATATCTCAATATATAGTGACAAAATAGCCATGGCAGTCTAATACACAATAAACTACTGAATAGTCACTTTTATGACATGTTCATACATATGCCCCATGTTTCTCTCTCAGATAAGGTTTTGTTGGCAAATTGGGACTAGTTATTAACATTTCCTTTTTTTAATTCAAAAATACCAGTAATTAACTTTATTTCTTTAACCCTTTAAGGTGGATTTCACTTAAGAACCGGTGCAATTCTGACCTTTTTGACTATGTCTTTGTTCAACAGTGTTTTCCCTCTAAGGCTTTTATTCCATCCACATAAATTATATACTGTTTTTTTACGCACAAATAGGGCTTTCTTTTGATACAACATTTACATGGATAACCCACCATTTACTTTATTAAAATTAAATAAAACAGTTAAAAAAAATGCAATTTTTATTTTTTCTCTTGGCATTATTTGGGCGCAATGGGTTACATTTTATGGAGACTGCATGAAAGGTATAACCGGTCAGTCATACCAACAAAATGGCCAGTTTTAAGTGGGCACTGTTCCCCCTGGGTAAAAATCCCCATGTCCCTCTTTCCCTCCCTATTTTCCCACTTTTTCATTTATATGATTTGGCGGTGTGTATAACTCTAGTACATGGCTCCACAATAATCACATTTTTTTTTTACACTTAAAATATTTATTTTATGAATACAATTTTTTTTACATATTTATTCTTTTTTAATTTTATTAAAAAAAAATTGATTTTAGCAGGTCAGAAATGGACCTGCATCCAGCCAGCCCCCAGAACTAGCACTGAAGGGGTTAATACCCCCATCTACTGCATTATTTTATTTCTCTATGTGTCTGCTCTCTGCTTCTGTCTCCCTTACTTTAATAGTAAGGAAGAGAGAGGCACAGAGCAGACACAAAGGCAGTGTGCTTGACATATTGCCTTATACAATCAAACTGCTGGTACATGTGATTGTTCCTGCAGCGATCACATGAACTGGCAGAAGTTACAAGCGCTGAGACTGAACGCTTCAGTCCCAGAGAGCTAAGTCTCAGCCTGCAATGAATGATAGCAGTGTGCATGGAGGCGCGTTGCTATCATTTAACCAATGACATGCCAGGACCGTAATGGGTCCTTAAGGGAAGTTTGCCCATGATGGTCCTGGCACGTCATGGGTCGTTATAGGGTTAATGTTTTGGTGGGACGAGGAAGCCATTTCCGTTATTTTTATATCAACCCACTGTTCAGGTGCCCAACTAATCGACATAATTTCCATGTGACTTGCAAATTTCCCAGTGATTTAATTCTTTTGCAATTTCATTACTTTGTCCTATTAATGTCTTTTTCCATCTGTAACTGATATTCTATTTGTATTTTAAACATCAGCCAAGTTGGAATTTCCTGATTTTTCCATTGTCTAGCTAAACTCATCTTTGCTGCAATTAAAATATGTCCAGTCAAATATCTTGCCACTTTAAATTTAAGCAATGTGTAACCTTCTTTAAATCAACCAAGCTTTTCACCCATTCTTCCCATTTAATTTCTATTCCCAAATCTTTCTCTGATTTATTCAGGGCTTTACTTTTAACATTTTGAGCTTCTCCTCTATCTATCAAACTACTCTGTACAATTTTTTTAATGCTCACTTCTTCTTCACATAATTTTATTAATTTAGCTATTCTCATATATTTTGACCTATCAATATCTTTTCTAATGTATTCACTTATTCTTGCATATATAAGCCATTCCTTAACTGGAATATTGAACTCCTGCTTAAGCTGTTCAGAACTCTTCATTTTTCCCTTTTCTAATATCTGCCCTATTTTTGTTACCCCTCTAACCATCCATTCCACAAGTGACATATCTACCATATTTATCTCCAATATCTTCAATGGAAGGTTCGAAACTGGTAAAAAACCAATTCTCCTATGGGTCTTAAAAGATCTCCAAAATGCCCACAGATTACTTATAATTAAATTATTCTGAATCCTCTCTAGTTATTAACATTTCTTTATGAGAATGAAACACATGGTGGTCTCAGAGTCATACTAAATAACTTTTTATCCCAATATTTTGTGAACCATTAGCAACACATTGATAAATGTGAACCCTAGTGTCAAGCTTGCAACACAGCAATTGCTTCAATACCATTCACATTTTAATCTTATATAGAATACTCGCAGCTATAGTCGCACAGGTGTATGTTCCTCACTTGTGTATCAAGATACACGTGGAATATAGCATTTTAATATTGTTTACATTACAATTTGTTATTAAATATTAATACATTCATTTGCTTGTTGCATTATTTTCCCTTCTTTATTTTTTATATTTAATTCCACTCAAATATATTTTTATTACTGGCAGTGATATTGCCTAATCAGGAACATGCTGGAGATAATTGTACCTTTCATGTCTTGATACACAAGTGTGGAATATACAACAGTGCGACTAAAGCTGTGAGTATTCTATATACGATTAAAGTGTGAATGGTATTGAAGCAAGTGCTGTGTTGGATTACAACTTGAACTTTTCCTCTTGTTTTCTAAATGGCATTATCAAATGTATGAACTAAAATGCACATTCCATTGGTTACATGGTAAAACTGCCCTACAACAGCTCAATAACTGTATAAAAACCTATATTTCCTGAAAGTAGATATACCACTACATCAAAGGGTAACTTGCCTTTTTACCCCTTGCCTGATGTGAACTAGTGTTACCAGAAGGAGAAGCTAAAGGAAAAAATGCATTTTATTACATTTCTACCACTTAAAGCTACTGAAATCATTGAAAACTATGATTTTCTTTTGCTGTATTCATTAGCCACTGCTTTTTACAAGAAAAAGAGCACCCCGTTGGTATGAGCTGAACTACTACGGGGGTACTGAGCACAAAACTACACCATCTGCAAGTTTTCACTTTTCTTAAATTTTTTGCAAACATGACTTGCCTGTACTAAAACGGTTGTACCAACTACAGGTTTGAAGAAAAGGTAGACACAACATTTTGGAAAGACGATAACCCACCACATTGAATGAGGGGCCACATTCCTTTCTACAGGTAACCTAGGGAGCCCAAATGTTTCTAGAATATGGAGATGAAGGAAAAAAATGTTTACACTTCCGCCCCTTCAAATAAACTAAAATCTTTCCTGGGATTTTCAGTACCCAATACCAGCCTTTGAAAAATTAGTATGGGTTAGCCTACTCCGGAAGGTGCTAGGAACATGGCTGGTGGGGGAGTAGTCAGTATTTGTGTTTGATTCTTTGACTACCAGTGGAACAAGGGTAGGGGGGGTCAGAGGATTTGCAGGAATATGTAACCAATAATGCACAGTGTAACCAACCTGACAGTTTGTGTGGGGATCTGTGACTTCTAGTGGGCAGTAGAACTAGGCTTGGGGGTCTGGCAATGTGTGTGAGGACCTGTAGTGAATTCAGGTGGGGAGGCCAGATAGTGCATGTGAGGGGACTGTTACATCCAGTGGACAGAGGATCAGAGAACTGGGGGTGTCTGTGTGACTACCAAAAGGGATGTCCAGTGCATTGTAAAGCAATGAGTTGGACAGCCTTCTGGTACTCATTTTTTATTTATTCTTTATGATTTTGTTTTAATTTATTTTTAATGTATTTTTACCCTTTGAGTGCCAGATACTTATCCAATGCACTACATTGGATACCTCCCAGGCATTCAAAAGGGTTGAGTTCAGACCTTATTACCTTGTGAGGGAGGTATCAGGACCCTTCCTGATGTTCCCCACAGAAGATTTGGCTGGTAGAGCAATAGAGGTGATACAGAGGAGCAGCATAGCTCCCCTGCTTCCATCCTACCCAAACTACCAAGTAAGTGTGGGCAAGATCAGTGAAAGCCTCCCTCATCACAAGTGATATGACGTGGAAGGCTTTCCTCTACCCCTCCCACCCCTACCCGTAAATTTGGGTAGGATGGAAGCAGGGCCACCATGCTTATTTCCTGTGTCACATTTATTTAATTGGCTGGGGATCAATAAATGGGGGGTCCTGATGTCCCTCATGAGGTCCCCATGCTTTGTTTTTGGTTATGCGGACAATGCATGCAGGTTATACTGGCTTATGCAGTGGCAGCATTTCACCCATACAATGTACAGACTTGGAACAGCAAGAACAGCTGCCAAGCCTGTATATTGTACGGTCATGGCACTCTAGGAGTGACACGCTGCTTCTAGTGACAACAGAACCAGTAAATGAAAATCCATGGGCATTTGCTTTGTATACATAATTTATATTGTACTCTGTTTATTTGTCTTACTTTTGAGTTTATCAGCTATGGGCCATAAGTAAGATTAGCAATTCTGGAGCAAACTGCACCATAGAAGAAAAATTAAAAATCTACAAACTTCCATTGATTTAAAATGGAACCGTGACCTACACAGTTTTAGCCTAATTAAATGTATCTGTTTAAACTGCCAACACCTTGGCCTAGATGCACTAAAGAGCGATGCAGTGTCAATATGATATTGTTGATGTGTTCGAATCACTCCGTCAATTCGATTTGCACACACATTGACATATTCAGCAAAACTGTCGGATGGAAGGAGAGGGTTGGAGAAGGTCCCTATTAGCGTACAAGATTTTCGAAGTGCTGTTGATGTAGAAGTGATATCTTCCCCCTCACACATCTCCAACATTACGACAATTCTGAAGTTGAACAGCATTCTCTCTGTGCTTCCCTACTTAGCCAGTAGGGGAATAAAGAGAAGGCTTTCAGCACCAAGGACAGCATTGAATGACATAGGGATGTGCATTGGTCACCCTGTGGCACTCAAAGGGTTAAAATAAACAAAAATAGTACACCAAGCACTTCACAATTATCCCCTAACCAACTTATCATATGCTGTACATGTTGTGCACTCACAGGGGAACAAGACTGGGGGTCACACAGCATATATGGGGATTTGTGGCTACCACTTGTCCCCCAGCCTTGTTTTCTTGCCCAGAGGTAGCCATAAAACCCCAAATACACTGCTTGGCCTCCACACTTGTTCCATTAACCAATGTTAACCACAGATCCCCATGTACACTATTTGACCCCCTCCAGCCTTATCCACTTGCCCACTGCTAGCCACAAATCCCCATGGCCACTGCCTGGGCAAGGGAAAAAGGCTGGGGGTGTCAGGCAATGTATATGGGGCTAACACACAATGGTGTTGTTCCCCACATTATAGAAATGTGACATAGAGTGCACCCCTTTGACATATCCCTCCCTTAGTATTTCAACATATATTGCATATATTCAACATACTAACGCCAGGGCTCAAAATTTCAAGTCCTGAGCTACTAGCCAGGCCTGAAAAGATACTAGCCACCAGTTTACATGCCTAGCCCCACCCATATGCCTGCCTTTAACCACACCCATCTCAAGTCCTCTTTGATGAAATTACACTGTTTTTGTTTGTTTTATTCAGAATAAAATTAACAAAAATATACACCTGGTCACACCTTGGAGGGGAAGTGGGGAACACTGATTGGCACACCTGGTCAGACCTTGGGGAGCACTGATTTGTACACATGATTACACCTTTAGGGGCACACTGATTTGTAAACCTGGCTACTATGTGTACAAATCAGTGTTCCCCAAGGTCTTACCAAGTGTGCCAATCAGTGTTCTTACTGGGTGAACTCCATTGCTGACATAGTTACAGAGGAAACATGGCAGCAGGGAAAGACTGGGATACCAAATCTGCACTGCAGTCTAATTAGATTTCATCAGGTATCCCAGTCCCAGACCAAGACCGAGTGATGTAAGCAGGGATGTTGCTTCGTGAATAGGACAGTTTACACGTTAAAAGCAAGTTTAGGATCATATTTTGGGGATGTAACATATGAATTATTGACGACTACAACTCCCATCATCTCTGGCCAGCCAAAGGCCCATGTTGCCCATCCTGCTCTTTGATAGTTAGCTCTCTGAGGAAGACACAGATCCATCACAGAAGAGTCAGAGCACCGGCAGTGACATGTCAAGGGATGGACAGTAGTGTTACTGTGACTGACCCAACAAGTCTTCCTTAAGCACCAAGACGCACTCTTAACTATGTGGGACATTAGGCTGGTATGAAAGGGGCCATTTTCATGCAGGGCTTCAATTTTCACTTGCCCACACTCCATTTCTCCTCGCCAAATGCATGGAGGCGAGTGGAAATTTTGAGCCCTGCTAACGCTATTCGACTTTCACCTCTTTATTTGACAGGAACTGCCATTTATTCGACAGAACCTGTCCTTTATTCAACACTTAACTTTGACTACCAGAAAGGATCAGAAGGCATGACCCCTCATGACACACCCCTAGTATGAATAACCTATCCATTAGGCTAGGTTATGCATACAGCCGACAATTGCCAGTTTTTTAAATATAGCGCCTATAACCTATGTTTAACAGGTTATATGCACTTTTTATAATTAAATGATACTTTCAAACTTCGAGGGGGGCACCAGGACCCCTCCTGATATCCCACCTATCATGGATCATGGATAGATGATCCATGGGGTGACTCCAAGGCATTCTATGCCTTCTTTGTACTGGAGCGTCTGTAAAAGCTGCTGCAGTAAAACCGCTTGTGGAATGAATGAACAATGTCACCGGGTGCTTGTTGTACTATTTCTGTTTATTTTAAACCTTTGAGTGCCACAGGGGTGAGCAATGCACATCCCTATGGCATTCAATGCTGTCCATGGTGCTGAAAGCCTTCTCTTTATTCCCCTGCTGGCTAGGTAGGGAAGCAAAGAGAATGTTGTTCAGAATTGTCATAGCTCTCCCTGCTGTTACTCCATAGGAAAGTACAGGGAGATACCAACTACAATAACCTGAGTTAGGTGAAGTGGAGACTGTGAACCCTGACAGCAGAGGCTGCTATCGGAGTTTACTGAATGAGTCGAAGTGTCACATTAAAATATCAACATACTCCCTTGCATACGAATGTGTCTCATTATTTAGCATTTCCATATGGATACGAGTCATTATGCTTCATTTCCATATGGAAATAGGCCATTGTCGATGTGATGAATGAAAATTCTTATACATGTCGGATTGATGTCGATGTGGGCATCTTTTTGCCAAAGTGCTGGTGATGTAATGCCATAGACACTTTGGTGAATACTGTGGATGTGCCCACGACATTACTCTGACAGGACATCGACATTTTAGCCCTCTACGAATTTTTGTGCATCTAGGCCCTTGTTTTGTTTCCCAAACAGATGAATAATTGTAGAGATTTTTTTAGTAGTTAGGGAATGTAATCTCAGCAGAGTTTTGTTCTTTGACTTGGTCAGATAAAGCCGCATAATTAATTATTCGCGTGTCCAGAAAATCCCCTTTCTCCACCCATATAGGCTGCTACATAGGAGTGGTATAAGTTGCTATGGATAAATAATCAGAGAAATCCTTTCAAGATGGAAGTTTCAACTGACTGAAGGACTTGGAATGGTGATATGATCTTTAACCCCATAACAACTGCCCGATTGGGGGGTTGGCAGCCGTAGAATACCACAACCCTTTTTTTTCACAATGAATTCTGGGATGGCAGAGTGGTGTGTAGGCACGCTGCCATCCCAGAATTCCAATACATGTCAGGAACTTCACCATTCCTTAACGTCTGGACTGGCGTGATGGTCCTGGCATGTCATGTGACGTTAACAGGTTAAGAAAAATAAAGAAAATTGTGCATGTTAGAAGAAAAATAAAAATAAAGGACAAAATTCATCAATGTCCAGATGACTCTATGCTCAAGGGTTTCTTGATGTATTAGCCATTCGCCTATTTATACAAAAAGATATGGCCAGACAGATGTGCCAACTCCATCTACCAGCTTCAGTGTGGAGGATCCTATTTCAGTAAACCGGTGCGAACACATGCAAACACGTTTACATTTTTTCATGATTTTCCTTGCTTTGTATATGTACAAGGCAGGGATATATGATTAGTCAATAAAGAATATCCAACAACATCCATCAAAGTAGCAAAGTGCTGATGAAGAACATTGTATATATATGCTGCTTTGCTTGATGAAATTCAGTCATAATGTAACATAAATGTTTCATTTTTAATTAGTAGGTAAAACTGTTTTTAAAATGATAGCTTTGCTTTAAATGGGACTTGTTTTAACAACCTTAAACATTAGATGTGTTAGAGACCTTGCTAGCATTAATGTATCCCTTAGGGTGTATTTGGTCTGTCACAGAATTGCTTGTCTTTTACTTTGTGCATACAACCCTATGTGTTTCATATGTGTAATTTACACATATTAAACTAGAAATATATTTAGCAAATGCCCCTTTTTCTGTAGCCATATTATGGCTCTTTACTTAGATTAACCTATCTTTAATCTGGAAAAGCCTATTTTAACCCTTTGAGTGCCAAGTGGGTACATTGTACGAGTTTGGACAGCTGTACCCGCTGTGCCAAGCTCGTACGATGTACCCACTAAAATGCGGTCACTGCATGAGCCGGTATAACCGGCATGCAGTGGCCGCATTTAAAAAAAAAAAAAGCTGGGCAATCGTGGGGGGACATGAGGATCACTCCTCATGTCCCCCCTGTTATTGATCTCCCAGCCGATCGCGCTGGGAGATCAATAAAAGAAGAGGAGAAGCGCAGCAGAAGCGCAGCTTCTCCTCTTCCTTCTCTCCTACCCGAACTTCCGGGTAGGAGTGGGCGGGACCGGGGGAAGCCTCCCAACGTCATCAGTGACATGTCACTGATGACGTTGGGGAAGTTTCCCCGGTCCCATTCACTCCTACCGGTGGTAGGAGTGAAAGGCAGGAGAGCTTTTGCTCTCCTGCAAGTCGCCATATTGATCTCCCAGCCGATGGCTGGGAGATCAATAACTGGGGGGACACCAGAAGGGGTCCTGATGTCCCCCACGAGGTCTGAGAAATTAAAAAAATAAAAATAAAAAAAAATCAAACGCTAAGTAGCCCTGTGAGTGCCGCAGGGGTCCCCAGCACATTGCTTTGCAATGTGCTGGAGACCCTTGTAGCACTCACAGGGTCATTTTTTTGGGGTTTTTTTTTTTTTTTTTTGAAAGACCTCATTGAGGGGATCAGGGGGGATCCTGATGCCCCTCAATGAGGTCTATTATTAAAAAAAAAAAAAAAAAAAATTTTAACCCTGTGTGTGCCACAGGGGGGGTCCAATGCACCCCCCCCTCCTGTGGCACACACAGGGCTTCTATCATTACTTTGTTACTAGAGATTGTTGGGGGGCCATCAGGATTGGTCCTGATGGCCCCCCAACAAGCTCTGATTACAAAGTAATAATAATAAAAAAAAAATTAACCCTCTGAGTGCCAGAAGGGTCCAATGCATTGCTTTGCAATGCCCTGGAGACCCATGTGGCACTCACAGGGACATTTATTTTGATTCCTTTTATTTTTTTTTTTTAAGACCTCATTGGGGGAATCAGAGGGGTCCTGATACCCACCAATGAGGTCCATAATAAAAAAAAAATGTAAAGAAAAAAAAATTAACCCTGTGTGTGCCACAAGGGGGGCCAATGCAGCCCCCCTTCTGCGGCACACACAGGGCATTTATCATTACTTCGTTATCAGAGATTGTTGGGGGGCCATCATGATTGGTCCTGATGGCCCCCCAACAAGCTCTGATTACCAAGTAATGATATAAAAAAATTAACCCTCTGAGTGCCACAAGGATCCAGTGCATTGCTTTGCAATGCGCTGCAGACCCCTGTGGCACTCACAGGGTCACTCTGTTTGTGGACATATATATTTTTTTTACTAAGACCTCATTGGGGAGGGATCAGGGGGTCCTGATGCCCCTCAATGAGGTATATAATAAAAAAAAATTAAATCAAAAATTAACCATATGTGTGCCACTGGGAGGGGGGTTCAATGCAGACCCCCTTCCTGTGGTACACACAGGACTTTTTATCATTACTTTGTGATCAGAGCTTGTTTGGTGGCCATCTGAATACAAAGTAACGATAAAAAAAAATTAACTCTTTGAGTGCCAGAGAGGTACAGAATGCATTGCAAAGCAATGCATTCTGTAACACTCTGGCACTCAAAGGGTTAACCCTTTGTGTGCTGGACACCCCTGTGGCACATAAAGGATTTTTTCCCCCTTTATTTTTTATTTAGACCTCATTGTATGGGTTCTGATGCCCCCAACGAGGTCTACACAAAAATATTGGGGGAAAAAGCCCCAAAAAATGCACGTGCAACAGGAAGGGGGTCCAACGCAGTGCTTTGTATGAGGGGACATACAGTGCACAATGGTAGTCAGAGATCTCCCATACACACTATCAGACACTGCCCCACCATAACCACCATCCTTGCTCCTCTGCTCATACCCACACACACTGCCTAATCCCTAACCCTCTCACACATTTTGTTAGACTTGCAGTCACAGGTCCGCACATACACCGGCTGACGTCCTAGCTTCTTTCATCTGTTAGCCATAAAATCACACATACACTGTTTGCTTTCCCATTTCTGTTTCACTGGTAGCTACGCTCTTGTACCGTAAATTGGTATGTGAATCCAGAGCAGTGGGGTACCATTTTTTTTTGGCTGGCAAGAAGTCCTCCTAGGAAATCCCACGCTATTGAACCATTTCAGTATCTTTGAAGTGACTGATGTGTAAAACAAATGTTTGTTTTTCTTTCCTGTAGCACCACATTCTGGAAATAGTTGTTCCAAATAACTTAGGGGTACAAAGGCAAGTGACCCCTCATTAGATGCGGCAGGTTGTCTTCTTTCCAAAATGGTATGGATTATCTACCTTTTCTTCAATTCTGAAGGTGTTATAGCCATTTTTATACAGGCAAGTCAGGTTTGAGAAAATGTTAGAAACATCAGAGGTTGTAGTAGGTGTAGTTTTCTACTTCTAGCACGCCCTAAGGTAGTTCAACTCATATCAATGGGGTGTCGTTTGACTCCTAAGAGCACTAGCAAACAAATGCAGTTGAAAATTCCATGGTTTTCACAGAGCTCCATACATTTAAAGGGGCAGAAATGTAAAAAAAAGCATTTTTTTTCATTAGCGCCACCTCCTGGAAGCATTTGTGCATACCAGCCTTTGGGTAAGAAGGCAAGTGACCCCTCATTAGATGCGACAGGTTGTTTTCTTTTCAAAATGGCATTGTTTCTCTACCTTTCCTGCATATCTATTATGGTTATAACCATTTTAGTGCAAGCAGATAATTTAAAAAACAAAAGTGTCAGGTTTACGTTCGTGTTCCTAGCACCCACATATTGTATGTTAACCCACACAAATGGGCTACCATTTTTCTCATGATGGTAGCAAGTACTGAATACAGCAGGAAATGTTATGGTTTTCAAAGATTTTAGTATCTTTGAAGTGGTGGAAATGTAAAAAAACCTGTATTTATTCCCATAGCGCCACCTTTTGGAAATATTTGTGCACTTCAGCCCAGGGGGTAGAAAGGCAAGTGACCCCTCATTTGATGCGGGAGAATGTCTACTTTCCAAAATGGTATACCTTTTATACCTTTCCTTCATATCTCTAACAGTTATGGACATTTTAGTACAAGCAGCCATTTTCGAAGAAGCAAACAGGTAGGTGTAGTTATGTGCTTCTGGCACCCCTAAGGTAGGTCGACTCATTCCAGTGGGGTGTCATTTTTCTCCTAAGAGCACTAGCTAATGAATACAGTTGGAAATACCATGGTTTGCACACATTTCAGTACATTTGAAGGGGCAGAAATGTAAGAAAATGCCTTTTTTTTTTCATTAGCGCCACCTTCTGGAGGCATTTGTGCACTCCAGGCTTGGGGTAACAAGGCAAGTCACCCATCATTAGATGCGGCAGGGTGTCTTCTTTTCAAAATGGTATGGTTTGTGTACCCTTTCTTCACTTCTGTAGTTGTTATAACTATTTGTGTACAGACAAGTAATGTTTGAGAAAATGTTAGAAAAATGTGAAGTTGTAGTGGGTGTCGTTTTGCACTTCTAGCGCCCCCTGATGTAGTTAAACTCGTACCAATGGGGTGTCATTTTTCTCCTAAGAGCACTAGCTAATGAATACAGTTGGAAATACCATGGTTTGCACATATTTCAGTACATTTGAAGGGGCAGAAATGTAAGAAAATGACTTTTTTTTTCATTAGCGCCACCTTCTGGAGGCATTTGTGCACTCCAGGCTTGGGGTAACAAGGTAAGTCACCCATCATTAGATGCGACAGGGTGTCTTCTTTTCAAAATGGTATGGTTTGTGTACCCTTTCTTCACTTCTGTAGTTGTTATAACCATTTGTGTACAGACAAGTAATGTTTGAGAAAATGTTAGAAAAATGTGAAGTTGTAGTGGGTGTCGTTTTGCACTTCTAGCGCCCCCTGAGGTAGTTAAACTCGTACCAATGGGGTGTCATTTTTCTCCTAAGAGCACTAGCTAATGAATACAGTTGGAAATACCATGGTTTGCACATATTTCAGTACATTTGAAGGGGCAGAAATGTAAGAAAATGCCTTTTTTTTTCATTACCGCCACCTTCTGGAGGCATTTGTGCACTCCAGGCTTGGGGTAACAAGGCAAGTCACCCATCATTAGATGCGGCAGGGTGTCTTCTTTTCAAAATGGTATGGTTTGTGTACCCTTTCTTCACTTCTGTAGTTGTTATAACCATTTGTGTACAGACAAGTAATGTTTGAGAAAATGTTAGAAAAATTTGAAGTTGTAGTGGGTGTCGTTTTGCACTTCTAGCACCCCCTGAGGTAGTTAAACTCATACCAATGGGGTGTCATTTTTCTCCTAAGAGCACTAGCTAATGAATACAGTTGGAAATACCATGGTTTGCACACATTTCAGTACATTTGAAGGGGCAGAAATGTAAGAAAATGCCTTTTTTTCATTAGCGCCACCTTCAGGAGGCATTTGTGCACTCCAGGCTTGGGGTAACAAGGCAAGTCACCCATCATTAGATGCGGCAGGGTGTCTTCTTTTCAAAATGGTATGGTTTGTGTACCCTTTCTTCACTTCTGTATTTGTTATAACCATTTTTGTACAGACAGGTAATGTTTGAGAAAATGTTAGAAAAATTAGAGGTTGCAATAGGTGTAGTTTTGTACTTGTAGCGCCCCCTGAGGTAGGTGAACTCATACCAATGGGGTGTTATTTTTCTCCTAAGAGCACTAGCTAATGAATACAGTTGGAAATGCCATGGTTTTCACACATTTTAGTTCATTTGAAGGGGCAGAAATGTAAGAAAATGCCTTTTTTTTCATTAGCGCCATCTTCTGGAGGCATTTGTGCACACCAGGCTTGGGGTAACAAGGAAAATCACCCCTCATTAGATGCAGCAGGTTGTCTACTTTCCAGAAATATATAGTTTTATATAGTTATTCCACTGTTTTAGGGTAGTTTTACCACAAAAACCCTAGAATGTGCATATTAGTTTATAAAGTTGAAAATGTCATTTTGCGCTGCTGTTGATTAGGGCTCTACGCTAGCCATGGACGTAGGTAAAACTATACAAATTTGGTATTTTTTTACTCGGGGGACTCGAGGCTTTTTCAAATAATTGAAACTTTTTCAATCAAGGTAAATGTTTTTGATACATAGTATGTGATTTTAGCAAAATGAGTAAATTTTCACTTTTTTTTGTCATTATGACATCATAGCTTTTTGCACGATGTAAAATTCTCTTCATGTAAGGTATCACAAGAAAGCTCAATTAGTTCTGAAAAAAACAATATATAGTTTTCCATATGGAACTAAAAATCCCCAGAGGAAATCAAGCCTAAACGGAAGGATAGCAAAAATGTTGAAAAAGTGTCTGGCCTGCAGGGTTCAGAAAATGGCCCGAGCCTCTGGCACTGAAGGGGTTAAATCTATGAAAAATTTTTTGACCCCTGTGTTGCAGATGGTTGGCAACAGAAATGTTCCACCTTGAACATTTTACATAATCCAGTGCTTCTCAATGTTATTCTTTGGGACACGCCAGCAGGTTAGCTTTTCAAGATATCACTGCTTAATCAAAGGTGACTAATCAGTGGCCCAGATATTGTGATTGAGTTGTCTGTTTTTAACCCTTTGAGTGCCAGAGGGGTACACAACGCATTGGTTTGAAATGCAATGCATAACCCTCCTGCACTCAAGTGGTTAATTAAGGATATCTAGGAAAACCTGACCTGTGGGTATGCCCGGAGGACCAGATCTGCGAATCACTGTTGTCAAAATGCAGTGGTTCTCACACTAGGTTTAGTGGAATCCAAGACTTCTAGAAGAAGCACAAGGGGTTCCTTAGAACATGTTTAAAGGGATAGTGATATTTCACAATAAAAGCAGCTCCAATTAATCTTCATAGTATTTGGGCCATGGAGAGTGTTATTTCAATACGGTCAGAGTTGTAGTTCAAGAGTAATTGAATGATAAAGTAATTCCAGATATTAACTAATAATAGAAGTGACCGGCTATAACCTACACCCTATATGCCCCACCTGGCTCAATGTCCACCTAGAGTAGTATAGATGAGCTTCCAGTTCCACGGAAGCCATACCGTTAAATACTATATCCTTGTACTCAAAAGGGTTAACTAGAGGGACACAGGTTTAGATGTAATGTAAGAAAGTTTTACTTCACTGAGAGGGTAATAGACAAGTGGAATAGCCTACCAGCAGAAGTGGTAGATGTCAATACAGTGACAGAATTTAAGCATGCATGGGATAGGCATAAGGCGGTCCTTAACATAAGAAAAGACCAAGGACCAAAAAAGGTTTGAGGTTTTTTTTTTTTTTAACACAGTAGGAAATTGGGCAGACTAGATGGGCCGATTGGTTCTTATCTGCCGTCAAATTCTATGTTTCTATGTTTCTATGTATACACAATAAATGCATAAACTCCCTCCTGCTTTGCAAGATTTATGTGTGGTGCTGGTAGCGCACTAACCACTGAGTCAGTGATAATATAAGAGGAAGTTTATAGTATTTAACTGTATGCCTTCTGTGGAACTAGATGCTCATCTGTACTAGTGTAGGTGGACGTTCAGACAGGTTATAGGGTGTAGGTTGTGGCTGGTCACCTCTATTATGACAAATACATAAACATAGATATATTCTTAGGTTTTAGGAAACAGAAAGCTAAAAATTAACATATTGTGTTTAACAATCTCTTTAAACTTACATTTAGAACTCAACATTCACATTTTTTTTTCAAAGTCTTCTTAGAAAAGACACACATTAACCTGATGCCAGTAGTACCTTGGGTGAGAACCAATGGCATAGAAGGATTGACAAGTGAAGTACACCAGTAAAACCAAAAAAAGAACAGGGGGCGCCCAATCGTGTAAGATTATCTTTACAAGATGAAACAAATAAATTATAACAGTATCTACTCACATGTAACTGTGGCTAGTGAAGGAATATTCCCAGCTGAAAGTAGAGCGTGCGGAGAGATCTCACCGTCTCCACTCAGTGTAGCTGCTGCTCACTTCCAAAAATCATGATACACTCTTCCCAGCGTATCAAAAGTTTATTAGTGATAGAATAGAAACAAAACAGTCCGCTATGTTAAAAACAATTAAAATAGCAATACTCTGGTAACAATTAGCTAAGTAACGTGAGCTACATATCTAATGATGTACACTTCAATGTTGTACACTTCAATATAAAATTTGTGACGTAAAAGTCTATGATTGACACCGCTCATACGATACCCTGGTTCTGGGTCAGGAATATCCCAGAGAGGCAATTTGAGCTGTCATGTATATAAGTGTCTGAGCATATGTTCATTGCGAGTATCCACGTGTGGGGTGTATTACAAGGTGGTGGTCGCAAGAACTTGATCTGCACTAGGGTGCTCCTGTGTGTTCTCCCTTTTTGTGTTTACAGTGACAAATGAAGTATGCCTTCGCTCTTACTTCTCTCCCTTGTGTAGGAATCTTGTTAGGACTCTTGTCTAAAAATTTTTTTACAAAGGAATATTTATTGTTTTCTTTGATAATTGACCTACATCAACTCTCACAAGCCTGTCCCTAAAATTGGGAATTCACTTGTAAAATATGAATGGATACATACGAATTTCAGGAATATTAGTATATGACCTCCTAAACATGCACCAGTACTCTAGAGCTGTCCTTTTTAACAAACTGACTCTAGCAATTGTATTGATTGGCAAAAACAGATCTGTGTACATCCTTCTTGATCTTTGATTTCCTGAGTAAGATCTCTATTTCCAATACTTTCTCTTCTTGCCCTGATATACATTCATATGAATGATTGTGTTCCAAAATGTCTGAGACATTTTCTGCAAACTCAGACATATTTTCATGTTATCATTAGTTTTATGTTTGCTTAGAATAAATTGACTTCTTGGTAATGGTCTATGCACACTTGGATATTGTAAACTGTAGTAAAAGCAAAGATTGCTGCAATCAGTAAGCTTACAAAAGATATTTGTCCTAAATGAACCATTCTGCAACATTATATTAGCATCAAGAAATTAACATTATGCTTTTCTGCATTCATTGAAAATGAATTTACAGTGTTACTTCATCTATCCCGCGGACAGATTGTTTTTAAAGGGATAGTAATGTTTCATAATAAAAGCAGCTTTAATTAATCATCATAGTATTTGGGCCTTGAAGAGTGTTATTTCAGTTCTGTCAGAGTTGTAGTTCAAGAGTAATTGAATGATAAAGTATCCCCCTCCCGCCCCTTTTACTGATGTAACACTGCTCAGCTCAGAGCAGCAGGGAGTGTCTAGGTAGATTGTAGAGAGGGACAATCTTCAACAAAGATAAAGGAAAAAGCTGAAAAACCTGGCAAGGGGGGTAGGGTTTTCATTGTTCTCACAATAGAATATTGACCCTTGATGTGAGCTGTCTGGTCTATGGACTGGATTCCACATCTGAGGAGTGGGGGTTTACACTAGGTAAAAGGGGCGGGAGGGGGAAACTTTATAGTTCAATTACTCTTGAACTACAACTCTCACAGTATTGAAATAACACTCTCTATGGATCAAATGCTATGAAGATAATAATTGGAGCTGCTGTTTTTGTGAAACATTACTATCACTTTAAGGACTCCATGTTGCCTCTCCAGCTAGCAAAGATGTCATTGATATAATTCCACCAAATTATGGCATGTTATGTAAATTTTGAACTGCTATACATATATTTATGTTTAAAATTGTTCATGAACACCACTACATATGAAATGGCACCCATCTTTGTTCCTTTCACTGGCATACTGTAGGTATCCTCAAATTAAAAAAAAAGAAAACTCCTGGAAAGTATTACCTCCAAAAGTCTGACTAAACAACATGTGCATCATTGTACATATTACACTTGGATAGCAAGTTCCGAACTGTCCCAGTTCCCACAAAGCATGGGGTATCGATATATAGAGAATCTCAAACACATAAAATGTAGTCCTGTAGTCTCTACTGTATAGCACCTATTGCAGATTATAATATTGTTTCTCATTATCCCCCACAGACAATGTTTTAATCTCTTAGTTCACAGGTTGGCAATCTGAGGCTCTCCAGCTCAGACATCCTGGGAACCTATAAAATTCTTTAAAAGCATGAGTTTAGAAAAAGAACTGGGCATGGGCAATCTGAGGACACTCGTCACAATGGGAATTGTAGCTCTGAACAAATGGAAGGTCTCAGATTCCCTACCTGTGGTGTAGACCATGAACTCATCCCTAATATTTGAAATTCTGGGTCAAGGCAAATGCATTATAGGGAACAATTATAAAACACCCATTCTGTTTAAGGTGTTTTTGACCATATAAATGCTGGTATGATCCTCAGTTGGAAGTAGGCGTCTAGCACACAAGAGGTTATAAGCATATCTGGAACTCTCTGCCTGGGAGACTCCGTTTTTTTAAGTAACTTACCGGTTCTCTGGGGACAGAGGCTGATTCTCCGGTGGTGATGAGTTTCCTATGAAACTCTGCCCACTTCTTTGTCACCCCCCCCCCCTCTATTCTGCCCATTTCTCACCCACTTCCTGCACACTTTATGACAAGGTCCATTAAGCCGCACTCCCACCTGATATTAAGCCCCGCCCTTTTGTGGATTGAATTGCGTCATTTATTTCCCCTTGGTGAACCCCATGAGGGGACTGAATAAGAAAACGTTCCCTAGTATGGTTATAATCCCTACTGACCTCAATGGTAACTTTTGTTTCCTATTGTGAAGTTGATGTGCCTCAGAATTATTCCATACTTTGCATATGGCCATTGTTGTATATTTAATGTAACAGTCAGATGTCCCCTCTAATAATTTTTGGCTATTCCTCTTTCCCCCTACCTATGCCTTTATGGCAACTGAAACATCATTGCATGTATATATGCATGTCTATGTTACAATCCCTTTTTTGGGGAAAAATAAAGAAATTTAAATAATTCAAAATAACTGATTTAAAACCATTTTATTTAATACTTGTAAAGCATTTTGCATACAATGGGCCTAATGTATAAAGGACCTTTAATGCTTGGTACACAGCACCCTCTACTGGGCCTGACTGCACATGAAGAGACTCCAAAAACAAAGCTTTAGCAAACTAAAGTATTTCTCTTATTTATAGAACAGGAGTAGGCAAATCTTTCTGCCTGACTGCCACATATATAGTTGGAATATTTTGGAGGGTCAGGTTGGTCATCTTATGCACGCTTGTGAGCATGTACACACATATACATGCACTCTCACATATATAGTTTCTTATGAAAATACAGAATCATGCACACATATACTATTACAAATGCACACACTCGCATATACACTAACTAACACACACTCTCACATGCACTCATGTAAGCGCACACACACATACACTCTCACACATACAAGCACATGCACTTGGACATATTTTTTTATTAGAAACATTTTTTTACTTTAATGGTGAAGGCTGAAGTATCCCCTGTATCCTGACCCAGCTTCTCTGTTCTCCATCTTCCCTTTTGACTATACCTGAACACCCTGAGGAAAGGATAGTGGATCCTGAAATACTCTGGCAAATACAAACGTGTATATGTTTTTAAACACAAATTAATTTTGTATTATTTAACAAAACCCTACATGCTGACTGTGACTTTTTCGTGATTTCTGAAGAACAGTCCTTTGACTGAAAGTGCCCCTATTTCTTGTATCTCCTCTTTGTGACATTGGCAGGGTTAGAGTAACATGAAGATATCTTCATGTCTCACTAACCCCACCAAGGTCACTACAGGACAAGGGTGAGTAGATAAATCAGATTAGATAATTTTTATTTGCATCTAAAAGACCAGATCAAGTTGGTCTTCATACTGGATCCAACAAAGGGGCCATAATTTGCCCACCTCTGATTTAACATTGCAATCATTGTTCCAATTATACTGCAAACAAAGTCTTAAATGTTCATTGCTATTTAATAATTGTGCATCATTTATTAAAGGGAAGTTATCTCTTATTATTAAAATTATGAGGGCATGTCTGGTTACTTCAACTGCTGGGAAATGCTTATTTTCAAAACTTATTAAAGAGCAAATTTGCATTTGCTGTTGACAGCGACAAAATACACTTACAGCAATATCCACATAGCCCTCATAAAATGGACAAGATGAAAGTACAGCAACAGAAAAATGCAGCTTTGTTCTGCATTAAGTTTTAAGTGTAACATCTGCCGGCAGTAAGAATCTTTGCAGCAGGTTGACCCCTTTAATTATACTCTAATTTAAGAGATTCCTTGGGTGGGATGCACTAAACGTCAATGCTGTGGCGATATGGTTTTGTGTTCAAAGCACTTTGACATTTCAATGTAGACACACATCAACATATGAACTAAAATTTAGGGATGCAAGGGGAGGGGACAGGGGAGGAGAAGGTTCCCATTAGCATATAGGGTAGTCGAACTGCTGTCAATGTGGAAAGGATGCCCTCCTTTACACATTACTAGCAGAACGATAATCCTGAAGTCTGAGAGCATTCTGTCTTCTTCCACACTTGGTCATTAGGGGAGTGGAAAGGATCCTTTGAGCATCACGACCAGCATCACTCCCTTATCCCTTTGAGTGCCATAAGTGTATGAATTGCACACCCATGTTGCACTCAAAGGGTTAACAAAAGTACACCAAGCAATAAATAATCATCCCCTCAGTTCTGTATCATATATTAAATATGTTGTTCACTCCCAAGAGAAAAAGGCTGGGGGTCAGGCAGTGTCCTTGGGGATTTCCCTTGCCCAGTGATAGCCACAGAACACCATGTTCACTGCCTGGACCCCAGCCTTGTTCCTTTGCCCACTGGTAGCCACAGATCCCCATCTACACTGTCTGACCCCCCCAGCCTTGTTCACTTGCCTGCTGGTAGCCACAATCCCCATGGGCACTGTCTGGGCAAGGGAACAAGGCTGTGGGGTATCAGGCAGTATATGTGGGGCTAACACACAATGGTGATGTTCCCCATGCTATCCCACAATATAGAAATCTGACATCCCCCAGTGAACTGTGACATGCTAACCTCCTTCCAGTAAAATTTGGCATACGGTGCCCAATAAATTTGAAAGTTAACCCTTTGAGTGCCAGAGGGGTACGCAATGCATTGCTTTTGCAATGCTTTGCATATCCATCTGGCACTCATAGAGTTAATATCTAATATTTGATGCACAATAACTTGTATATACTAAAAAAAATATATAGTGCAGGATCTCTAATCAGTTTTGCTTTAAAAGAAGATCAGGCCCCTCCTGATGTTCCCCTGGCTTTGATATTAGCTTCTACTCAAGACGTCATTCTATGAATGACCAGCTTGAGTTAAAGGATTCTCAAGACCCACGTGATGCGAGTTGGTCCCCAGGATCCTCCTACTCAAGCCGGTCATTCATAGAGCTACTAATGGAAGGAGGGATCGCCTTCCTGGTCACTGTACTGATGCCCCCCTCAAAGTCTGATTTTCTTTCAGTGCAAAAGGGACATAGTGCAGGATTAGAGATCCTGCACTATGTATTTTTTTTAAATATATACACAAGTTCTTCGGCATCATATATTGGATATTAACTTTTGTAGGGGGCAGCATATGTCAAATTTAGGGGGTACCATATATCGAATTTTACTGGGGTGAGGCAGCATGTTGGATTTTACTGGGGGGAGCAACATGTGAGAGTTTACTGGGGGGAAGTATGTCGGAATTTACTGGGGGGCAGCATGTTGAATTTCTATATTGTGGTGCAGAATATCAGATTTGTGGCTATCAATGGGCAAGGGAACAAGGCTGGAGGGCAGTTGGTAGCCACAAATCTACATGGACACTGCCTGAACCCTGTCTTGCTCCCTTGGGGGTGCACAACATGTTTAAAATATGATAGAGCTGAGGGGATGATTATGTACTTTGAGTGCCACATGGGACAATGCACATCCCTATACACATCCCTATGGTACTCAAAGGATTAAGGGAGTGATGCTGTTTGTGGTGTTGAAGGGAATCTTTCCACTCCCCTACTGAGCAAGTGGGGAAGCAGAGAGAATGCTCTCAAACTTCAAGGTTGTCTTCTGCTGGTGATGTGTGAGGGAAAGCATCCCTTCCACATCGACAGCAGTTCACAACCCTCCCTGCTTCTCATTGATCGAAGGCTATTACTGCGTGGGAAACTACAGGCAGAGCTCAACTTTAGAGCTTTAGTGCATACTGCTCTAACTCGACATTATGAGCCCTCTTCAACCTTTAGTGCATCTCTCCCCTTGTTTCCACACATTGAGAGGTTAGATGGATTATAAAGGGTCTTGAAAGTAGATGGGATGAAAGATGAGCTTCAAGAGCAGAAGGAGCAGGTGGTCGCAGGGGGATAGATATCAGCCACCAATGGAGGCAGAGAATGGTGGTTCCTTCAAGGGGCCTGACAGAATACCTAAAGAGGCATGAGGAAGAGAGAATGGGATTACTGGCTGGGGGCCATTAGAATCAATGGCAGGATTCTTAAGGTTAAGGGTAAAAGAGTCCTCTAAACATTGATTGTTCCTTTTGTCAGCTATTAAATGTTGGATTCACTTTGAAAACAGCTCCCTGTTGTGTTCTTCATTTTGAACACACACTAACTTCACAAAGTGCAAATTGTCAATAAGATCTTTGATGAGCTAGGTTGTGGCACCTAGACAGTTAATCTGCAGGTACAGGGGTAAGGATGTCATTATATGGCAAAAAACTAAAGTAAAAATCCAACACTGCAATTCTCACTCAAGTAATCAAACATATAGTTTAACTTCATAACAATCATGTGCTCTATTGGTTATTTAATACATAATCAATTTTAAAAAATCACAGGGGGTCATGGAGTTAAAGTTTTTTCCAAACCTAATTTTTTCCATTGAACCTTTTGTTCAAGTGTGCTTTGTGTTCATGATCAACATCAATAATATTGGCAAATGTTTTGTTAGATAGAGTGCATTTCGCACAAAGGATCAACAATCATTAAACAATAGTGTTTTGTTTGATCAAGACTGCTTTGTTTGTATGATCAACAGATTAAATACTCCATGTTTTTTAACCTATTTCTTTATCAGTCAAGTGTAATTTGCATTCTTGATAGAACAAAGAACCATTTTATTCAATTCTTACCTAAGCTAACCCCAGACTCCACTGCACATGGTGATGAGAAAAGTTATTCAGCAAAAACGTACTGCGCGTGTACAAACAGACAGCTTCGGAGCATAATATCTTGGGAACAGGACTGCCATTCTAATAACATCTCAGTGTCAAATATTCCTTCTGTAGATATGGTTGTAGTCCTGTCTAATTTTTAGCAATTTTGCATTCTTTTTTCTTCCAAAACAATTTTGCAGGGTTTGTGGGATGGACAATCCTTAACTTTCAGTCTTCAACTTTTGTGCCAAGCTTCGTCATGGCTAACATAGATGTGGAATCAGAAATTCAGCTACTGCCAATACACCCAGATATCTTTAGTCTCATGGGGCTGAAGTGGGAGGGTCACTACAAATGCTTGCCAATGGGGTGTACTATTTCTTGCGCCTACTTTGACATGTTCAGTTCATTTCTCCATTGGGCAGTGGCGGACAAAGCAGGCACAAAAGACATTGCACATTACCTAGATGACTTCTTATTCATAGGCCCCCCCATCATCACTCAGGTGTGGGCAGTTGCTTGAGATAGTGGCAGTGGTCTTTAAAGACCTGGGCATTCATGGGGCAGAAGTAAAAACAGTGGGACCAGATACTTGTTTTTTGAGCATAGAAATAGACACCATGGCTCAGAAGTTGAGACTGCCCAGGGAGAAGGTGGTTAGGGCAAAGGAGCAAGTGGCAGTGGTGCGTGGCCAGACTAAATTTACCCTCAGGAATATGCAGTCTCTACTGGAGTGGCTTAAATTTGCTTGCAGGGTTATTTTCTTGGGTTGAATTTTCAGTCGTAGGTTACAGATGTCAACGGTGGGGGTTAAAAAGACGCATTTTAAAATCAGGTTGACCAGGCAGCTGCAGAAGGACCTCAAGGTGTGGGATCAGTTCCTCAGTGACTTCAGTGGGTCTAGGCTGTGGGTGTCCAAGGGGAGGTCTAGTTAGGAGATGGAACTGTTTACTGACGCAGTCGGTGGTATAGGTTTTGGGGCATACTTGAGGGACAAGTGGTGCACGGGCAAGTGGCCGGCTTCCCAGGGGTCATGGCCCAGACTAGGAAACTAGCATTTTTGGAGCTTTTCCCTATGTTAGTGGTGCTTGAGCTGTGGCGTGAGGAGTTAGCAAATAAGGCAGTGGTGTTCTGGACAGACAATATGAGCATGGTTTATACCACCAATTTACTAACATCCTCATCTCACCTGTTTTGGGAATACTAAGGCAGGTAGTTTTGTTGTGCATGCATCATAATATAATGATCTAGGCTAATCATGTCCCAGGCATAGACAACAGAAATGCAGACCCACTATCTAGTGAGAGATGGGAGGAGTTCTTTAAGTTAGCACCACACGCACACCCTAATGGTATTAAATGTCCATCTAAACTCTGGCAGTTGGCATCCACCTACTAGACGAGCTGGTGCAGCAATCATTGCCCCCAAAAACATGAGCAGCTTATACCAAGGAGTGGCAAACCTGGGGTGAGTTTTTACAACGGTCGGAGGTCAGCCAGTTGGCACCCAAAGTTCAAATGTTACAGTTTTTGCATGCTTTGAAAGTTTAGAGCTTGTCCAAGGCTTCGGTGACTGCAAGGCTGGTGGGCCTGTCATTTTAATTTCAACTTTTTGAGAAGGAAGATTTGGCTGCCAGATTTGCAGTCAGGCGAATTCTCAAGGGTTAGGACAGGCAGGTCCACACACATAAGGACAGGAGAAGGACGGTAGACAAAGCTAGGTTGGAGTCGCTGATAGAAGTACTGCTTCAGGTCTGCACAAGCAAGTTTGAAGTGCAGCTGTTTGCAGCAGCCTTTGCCATGGCATTTCATGGGGCATTTGGAATTGGTGAGCTGGTAGCTCCTTTCAAAGCCAGGGACCAAGCAGGGTTGCAAGAGTCTCAGGTAGAATGTGAAACGGAAGTAGTTAGGTGTTGGCTTTCCAGGTCCAAGACGGATCAGGAGGGAAAGGGGTAGTGGGTGCTAATGAGAGGTTCTGGGTTGTCCATTGCAGGTGGTGCTAGGTTACAAGGCAGTTAGGCCCTATATGGAGGGCACTTTTTGAGACACGCCAATGGTTCGGCTTTGTCTATTTTTCAGTTTAAATCCATGCTCCAGAAAGCATTGCGCAGGCTAATTTTAGACCCCAGAGCATATAGAACCCACACATTCAGAATTGGGGCAGCAACAGAGGCTGCTATAAGGGGACATTCAGTGGAAGAAATTAAGAAAGTGGGCAGATGCCGTTTTGGGGCCTACAAGAGGTATGATAGGCCATAAAAAAAATAAAAAAATGTTTGGTTTGTTGGGTACATGGGTTCAGTTTGGTATTTGGTTAATTATGAATTTTGTATTAGGTATGTACTAATCAGTAGGTGTTATGTGTACTAATCTGGATGCATGGAATGTTGCAGGTACAGTCAGAGCTCCTATACAAGTGTGGCTCATGGCCCACTTGTTTATTTACTGGGCAGAGACACAAGCCACCGCCAGACATGTTGGGAGACAGATGGTACTACAGCAAGAGCGTGTTAGACTGAGGTGGCTGGAAAAATGCCGCCTTCACTGGACTGAGATAGTTTTTAAGCTGGAGCAAGCAAGGGCCAGGTGGGGAGAGCCAGACATCGTAGTGCTGCACGCAGGCGGGAATGACCTTACCTCCAGCAAATCTATGCAACTGATTCTTGATCTACAGGAAGAGTGTCTGCACCTATGGTCCCTCTCTCCCCAGGTGGTAATTGCATGGTCCGAAATAATTCAGATGACCGAGTGTAGGGGAGCAGTCTCCCATAAACATATAGAGAAATCTAGGAAGAAGGTTAACCGCATAGTCAGGAAATGTATGCTCTCTCACAGGGGTTATGTTATCCAGCATAAGGAACTGGTGGTTACAGACACCAGTCTTTATAGGGCTAAAGGAGTACACCTGCCTTCCGCGGGTCTGGATAGGTTTAATTCAGCCATATCCCTAGGGTTGTCCCAGGTAATGGACGTTTTGTTTGGTGGGGTAAAGAGGTTCCTGTAATTTCCCTCTTTTGGGTGGAGAAATGTGGCTTTCCTTGGCAATGTGTCAGCGTGGCATACCTGAAGGTTCCGGTTAAGTCAGGACACCAGTTGTGCGGCTAGTGTGGCCTGAGGGTGAGAGGTGTTACCAGGTAACAACACCAAGGGCACAAAGTGGTGAGCTGCTGTGGAGGGTGGGGAGGTTGAACTAAGAACGTCTAGTAAAACTCCTTCCCACCTAAGTTGCTGCCCTAGCTGGGGGTGCGGGTAGTGCTGTTCCCATGCCAGAACACCATGGCCCAGGATCGCCAAATTATGAGGGTGGGTTCAAGGGTTTAAATAGTTAAATAGGCCTTAATAAACCATGACCTCCATTTTCCCCATGATTGACTGTGTTGTGGCGTTATTTATTTAATGTTTAACAAGTGTATGTTAGGCAGGATTGGGTGTGGTTTGTGGTACTTTGTTGGGTTGTTGGTGGTAGTAAGGAAGGAAGGTTGGGGGTTATCGCATGTGCACCTCAATTAAGGGCAGGGGACTGCTGGTCTGCCTGTTGCTCAATGAGCTGGCTGCCCTCTCCCCTACCTGGATCTGTATTGTCCCCCCAGTGGACTGGAGTGGTCAGCCCCTGGACAATAGAGGTAAAGGTGTGGAGGGGGGATATGGTAATAAAAAGGTCCCAAATTAGTTGATTTTCATTAATACCTGTTTTTCTTTTCCTCCCACCCACCCAGATTAAATGGCAAGAAAGATCCATCATCAGGCAGAGGTCACAATTAGGTCAGAAGAATCATACCCAGAGCTGTACTTCAAAAACATCCAATAATGTGGCTCTCCTGGGCACTGTGTCGGTGCAGCATACCTGAAGGTTCCAGTTAAGCCAGGATGCCTGTTGTGCGGATGGTGTGGCCTGATGGGGGAGAGTTGTTGCCAGGTAACAACATCAAGGGCACGAAGTGGTGAGCTGCCATTGAGGGTGGGGAGGTTGGACTAAGAACGTCTGGTAAAAGGCCTCCCCACCTAGGTAGCTGCACTGGCTGGGGGTGCGGGCAGTGTCATTCCCATGCCAAGACATCATGGCCCAGGAGCTCCACATTATGAGGATGAGTTCAAGGGTTTAAATAGTTAAACAGGCCTTAATAAACCGTGACCTCCATTTTCCCCACAAATTACTGTGTTGTGTCGTTATTTATGTAATGTTTAACAAGTTACTTTAGGCAGGTTTGTGGTGCGTTGCTGGGTTGTTGGGGGATAAGGAAGGAAGTTTGGGGGGTATGACATGTGTGCCTCAATGAACTGTCAAACTGCAAATTGTGAATATTCTCCTCTGATAGGCTGAAGACTCTTTAAATTGATGACCCGCCATTTATGGCTTCTTTTACATCAAACTATACTGATGAAGGGGAAATATAAATTCCGAAATGTGTCAATACAATCAGGAAGAATTCTTCATTACTTCATACTGTGGGACAGAGAAGGGATACAGAAAGAAAAGGCAGTGTGGGATTGGAGGACCAGTGATTGGAGACCAGATTACTTGAGACAGTATGTGGATTTGAAACACTTTACCATCAAGTAGCCTTCTGGTGAGCATAATATACGAACTGGGTTTAGGGGCCTTTATGAACAAGTAACATTCCTTTAAACATCCAACCAGAGGGGGATAGACAATTACAGCATCGGCCTCCTACCTTAGGCTCACTTTGCTGTTTGTACTTCAGGTCCAACCCAATATCCCTTTTACATACATTGTGTCACCCATTACCATCGGTCCCTATTCCAACAAATTATTGTAGTCTGTCAGACATATCAGCCAGCCCCTACTCTTAGATTGTTTTCCGAGCCACTGTAGACTAGCTAGTTATTACATATCTTAGTATTTTATATGGTATTTTTATATATATATATATATATATGATTATTTATTCACATAATTTACTTTTAAGATACCCCCACCATTTTATTTCAGATATTTTATTATATTTATTTAATAAAAGACCATATTTTTAAATGCTATACTTAGATCTCCTGTGCACCATTTTATTTATTTTTTGTCCTTTTTTGCGATTTTGCAGTGTAAGGTCAGCTAGGCAAGATTTTTAGCCTTTGATTTTTTTGTCCCATTTGATGTGGTTGTCGTTTTTCCACAGGAAACCAGGTTGGACAATCTTGCGGATACCTAAAAGACAAGAACTGAGTGGATAAGCAGTTTGTCCTTCTGTATTTTTATTTAAGAGTCATGCAATAAGATGTAAAAGGATGGCTGAAATAAAGATGGATTGATGTTGCTGGATAAGAAATGCCTTTTTTTCCTGAGATTAAGCCATTCCTTTTTCCACCCCAGTTGTTAGTACTTGGTGCTGATTTTAACACCATTACTATGCGTATGGACAGGGGAGATACCAGTGGCATACTGGGATATGACAGTTCTTTTTAAGCAGTGCATATGTATATTAAGCATTTCCAAAACCGTATAGGGTTTACTTTCTATTAAGGTATAAGCATGATGATGACTCTGTTGTGTTGCTGGCAGTGGAGTTTTTCAATCATCTATTGCTATAATTTTCCTTAAATGTCCTGGAGACCCCTCAGAGAGGGAAGGGCCTTTGGTTTCTGAATGCAGATGCACTGAAAAGAGAGAAGTGTAGACATTCTTTCAGGGGTTTCTTTCAGGCCCTGGAGTCATTAATGGACTTTTGTGATTCTAGATGTGAGTGGTAGGAGATGATTAAGGTTAAAACCAGTAAGTACTTTGAAAGACTATCCAGAAACCAATATCATTATAAATATAAAAAACAATAAAATATAAATATTCAGAAGTATCTACTGGGATATAAATAGTTAAGTCTCTCATAAATGAGTGTCAGCATAAGCACTTTCCTTATTCAGGAAAGGAATTACGGTTTAGATCACATACACTAGACCTATACCAAAACTACAGAGAGGAAGTTGCTCAAAAACTATTATTTGCCTATGCCTAGCTCCTTGTTTTAGCCCAATCAGCACTGGTTTGCTCAACTTGGAGGGATCACTAATGACCATGTGTGCAGCTACTACTGTAGTGTGTAACTAACTAGCTAACAGGGTTTGAGGTTTTGGACAGTTATGCATCATGTTAATTACCGGGAAGATGGAGGGTGCTGTCATCTCCTGTGTCACAGCTGCCTTGGATCCCCTCAACTGCCATTGTGAACATATTTTGGAGTAGCATCTCCTCCCAGACACTGAAGGTGATGTTCGCTGGTAGGCCACCTCAGGTGCCTTCACATGCAGGAACAGTTCTCCCATCTTATTCTTGACTTTCCTCTTGCAGTCTGCCCAGCTCTTCTTAATGGAGCCTGAGTTGCGCTTTCACTTGGAAATCTCATTAAGTGCATCCTCCACCTGACACCAGGCTACCTTCTTCCACACACCAATCTCCCTGCTTTTTTCTGTGGAGAACAGTATGTGCTCCCTGTCCAGGATGCTCCACACCAGGGCAATGTTCTCCTCACAAGAATACATGGGGTTAAGCAGTCTGTCCTCCTCCACTGCAGTCTGGGATGGAGGCGCACTTTGTGTGCCTGTTTGGTTATCAGGCCCTGCCTGTGCAGTTCCTGGATGCATATTTTCCTCCTCCACATCCCCTCCATTTCCCACTGCCATGACCATCCCTAGCTGATGTGTATCTGACTGTTGTACTACATTATATTATTTATGTGCATTTATATAAAGCAGTATGGCTTACATTTTTTATTTCCTTGACTGCTAAAGAGGCATCCAGTATTCTAGTATTCAAGGTGTTGGGGACAAGATGCCCCATGCAATATAAGAAAGGAGCAAGGCAACTCATGTTTATTTCCGATCTTATGGGATTTAACAAAAGGGCCGTTCAAGCCTTCATAGGACCAAATGGCAGCAAAATGAGTATTTATAATTAGGATGGATTTGTTCTCTTTAAAAGTATTTGTTGGCTATGGTTGGGGGGCTGGAGAATACAGTTTCCAAACACTAGGGAGTAATATTCTCAAACCAGGGGCGGATTGCCCTATCGGGGGATAGGGCATCCCCCGGTGGGCCGTGTGATCATGGGCTGGTGAGGAGATCAGAAAATCTTCCTTGTCTGGCCCACAATTTGCGTGAAGGAGTGGAAGGTCTGAGCACTTGCGGATAGATCAGTGTTCAGTCGCATATTCAGACAATGCATGTTTTCTCTGTCCCACAGAGAGCATGCTGAACCAGCCACATATAGAAACAGAGTCCTGCAAAATCTGACAGCTGAGCTCATCCTTCACCGGTGAGTTCAGCTCATTCATAGATAATATTGCGGGCAGGCATGCGAGTTGCAGGGCGGAGGCTGGTTGGAGGAGAGAGTGAAAACAAGTGTGGAATGGAGGTTTGGGAAGAATTATGGGGGGAGGAGGAAACAAGATTTTTCTGTAGAAGAGCAAGAGAGATAAGAAGAAGACAGGATGATTAATAGCTGGAGGGAGATGGAGGGATGTGAGTGCAGGAGGAGAACGTGAAAAAGAGATATGGGTATACGGAGAAGAAGATAGAGACATAGGTGCAGAAGCTAGACTAACATGGGTGGGGGTGAGGGAGACATAAGTGGTCAGGAGCGAGAGAGAGACATGGGAAAAAAATAAGATACATAGTTACATACAGTTCATGGAGGACAGATGGCACATCTCAGGAATGTTCTTTTTGCAAACCAGAGGTGTTGTTTATTTCTGTATATAAACAACACCTCTGGTTTGCAAAAAAATGTTCCTGAGATGGGCCAACTGTCCTTCATGAACAATAAAATACAACACACAATGGGATACCAGATAGTGGGCCAGTTTTTAAAAAAAATCCCCCGGGCTGGTATTCCAGTACAATCCACCCCTGTCTCGAACAAAAGGTATAATTCTAGATCAAAACAAATTGTACCAGAGGGAAGAAATTAAAATCCCCATTGATTTAAAAAGGATTTTTTGTGTATTTAACAATAAATCATTTTCTGGGAGGCAGTGTACTTGCAGACAAAGCTCAATGGAGGAGGAGACTTAACCCCCGCCCTAAATCAGCCTGAGTTTTACAGTTAGCCAAAATACATGGGTGGGGGACAAGGCAGATAGACAGTCACCATGTCAGAGAACACTGCGGGCATCACTGTCCAGAAAGCAAACCACTAGTTTTTCTCTAGGAGGGTTGCCCTCCTAGCGACTAAGACAAAAGGATTGATCTGTACGTACACAAAATCCTGTTTTCTTTTTAGTCCACAGTGGAACACAAAAACCATGGGGACATAGCAAAGCTGTCCAAACAGGAATTCCAGGGTGGGGGAGAAAAACTACCAAATCAATTTTCAGTGGAATCAATAAAAATAACAGAATGCAACAACAGAAAAAACAATAGAGTAATTGCAGTATTTTTTTTAACTCAAATAACATCAAATAAAAATACCCCTTCCCCCCCAGATGCACTCACATGAAGCACACCTTGGGCTATAATCATCTCAAGTGTCTCAGCCCCTTGGCAGCCAATGAACTGTGCCCTTTTGAAATCTGACCGAATCTGAACTGCTGGAGATGTAAAAGCAAAGTCTCTAATAACTCTTTGAAGAAGCACTGAAGTCTGACACATCTAATATGTAAATATATTAGGTATAATATAATAATAATAATAATAATAATAATAGTATAATAATAGTAAAACACATCAAATAAAAGGTATAAAATACACAACACTGACACCATATTGGAACCTCAAACAAGAAAAGAAAGAAATAATACCAATCAACAAGGGTATAAAATGTCTGACCTTAATCAGAGTATGTATGTGGGAAACAAAACTGTTAAGCAATGTATATCACATGACTTAAAATCAAGGAATGACCAAATCAGATAAAATATATGTCCATGATTGTCTCCTGGCTCCCAAGTGATGAATATATATCTTATATACATTATTTATTTCTTTTGGTTTATATTTTTATTTTTATTATTAACCCTTAGATAGAGAGGTGAGACTAAAGAAAGAGAAGAAAGAAGAACAAGGATATGAATAAGAGAAAATGTATTAGAAAAATGGTCCCACAAAAAGGATGTAAAAGTATTTAGCATATCCCAAAACAACTAGACATAAATACAGACTGAATGTGGCAAAGAATTGGAATAGGATCATAAAAGTAAAAACTTGCAATTGATATAGAAGCAGCCTAGAAACTGTCCAATAAAAATACAGTATAAACAAAATCAATATTTAGACCCCCTGGCTCTAATATTTTCAAAGCATAAATCCAATATGAATTTCTTTGTCGGAATTTAACCATATAATTTCCTCCTCTGTGTTTCAGTTTTTGTTCAATATCAACAATTGTAATTTTCTTGTGATCACAAATATGATAATATTAATTATTATTAATTGATAAAAATAATCAATTACACATATTCAGGCAACAATATATTTGATTTTATTTAAGGATAAATAAAATGTGATATATATATATATATATATATATATATATATATATATATATATATATATATATATCAGGTCTTATAATTTTAAGTCCTTTGCTACTAGCCAGACCTGAAAAGTTACTCGCCACTGCAAGCCAAAACATACCCACCAGGGCTGAATTTCTACTCGCCAATGGCGAGTGGAAATTTTGAGCCATATATATATATATATATATATATATATATATATATATATATAATATTCACTGAATTGAGATACAGGCGTACACAAAATGACTCAGTAATATATCTTAATGTAACCAAGTCCTATACTAAGATATATGAATACAATTAAATTAAAACACAATAAATATATCAGATGACTATACAGATAGCATACCCAGCATATATAGGGTTAAACCTTACATCCAAAGGTATAGGCTAGCAATATTCGAAGACAGCAGCATAGCAAGGGTTAATTGTTCCTTACAGTTATTTACAATACAATTGGTGGCAGCATAAAATTACCTACCCCACCCTGTATGTACTAGGGCAACTAAGTGGCAGGAGATTTGTCATGTGAGATGTGCTTAATAGGGCCACGAGTCATTTTACAACCCTTTAAAACCACATGCACAATATTTCAAATATTAACAATCTATCTAGAAGACCAAATGTCCCAGAGCCGATAAATAGAATTTAACTATGTATCTGCTGTTTTAAATATACATACCAACTGGATGTAACACAGGATTGTAAAGAACATTTCGCAGTAACAAATTGCATTACCACATTATAATCCTAATCAAAATAATAATACATGTTTATAGAAAAGCAAGGATAATATGAATATATCAATGCAACATATACCATAAAGATTATAATGGCAACATCATGTCTGCTACACAATACAGCACTGCAAGGGTTACTCAGAACTATGTATCACAAAGGACTAGCCATTACTCAATCCAAAATGGTGTACACTGCCTTGTTCTGTCAAGATTTTCACATGTGACTGTCTCAAAAGATTAAGACCACGCCCCACCATGCATACAATGCAATAAGCAAACAGAACAAAGGAATGTCTCACCAGAACACATACAAAAAGAGAAACAGAAGGAAAATGTCCCAGACAGCAATACAAGGGTCAATAATGAACACCAGATCAATGGAGCACAATGATCATCTCAGACCAGCCCTATGTGAATCGTCTGCACGTGTGGTGGGTCTCAAGCACATCCCACAACATTCATATGCAGATCTACAGACACACACATAATAAAGAGGTGGCTCTGCAGGTGTCATCAATTCTAGCTAACTAAGTAACTCTCAATGATCTCAACTGATATTGATCTGATCTCACCCATTTATGTCTATGACTGGTACTTTATAGCCTCTAGTATATTCTATTTATACAGCCCAAATGGCTACTATATGTAATAGTTCTCAGTAGAAAGGCCAAGTCTAATGGGGAGTATACAAAGAAGGCTATCCCGGAATAAACTGGGTTATAATAATTCTAGAAGCATTACAAAGCACATACAAAAAAATTTTATAATTACCATTTCAGTCCTAGATCAGGGCGTGGTTCTTTCAGGCTCAACGAGATTCAGCATGGACCAGGTACAGCAACCAGGAAATTCAGCAAACCAAAATCCTCTATCCCTTCTGTGCATTGGCTTATATTACCTAGACCCCCCCTTAACAGAAAGATACATTGGTCTCTCATAGGGCAAATCCTTACAGAATTAGAATATTAGATATTATCTAAAGTTCCTAAAAGCTCTCTGATTGGTTAATAACATATCTAATCTGCATAGAGACTTACAGGAAATAATCTTTCATGCCGTTAGGTGGCACTCCAACCAAAAATCTTCAGGGAAGACAATATAAATCAATCAAAATTAATTAGCATGCAGATAAGAAAATAATTGGAGAACATGGATAAATAAGATTCATGGGAATGCAGAAAAAGAGGCCCTTTCAGGGAAATAAACATGCTCTTACTGTATGTAAGTTTCAAACTCATCTCTAAGTATTTCTAGAGAAACAAAACAAAACAACGCATTGCTTGAGTACCCATCTGGCACTCAAAGGGTTAAACTCACAGGCTTAACATTTACAGACAAAATGGTTTCTGCATAGCATTTTAACCATACACTGTCCAGTAAAGGACAGACCCTCTGCCAGAATGACAGTTTGTTAGTGATTTTACATATAAAATATTGTTTTGATTTTAACAAATTTCCTCTCCACAGCGCCACATGGGAGTGAAAAACATGACTTGTAGCAGCACTGAGTGGCCACCATGCCTCAGATCAAGACACTTTATTTTGTTCCTTCTAAATAGGTGCTCATCAAAATGCTTCTAGGTCTCCCTAAGTTAGGAGGGCATCTCAGGAATGGGCCCTTGCTCTCTATGTTCCTAGAGGGAATCAGCTGCACCATGTAGAAATTAATTTGTGTATTTATATATAATAAAACACAATTCCAGTGGTTCATCTACTTTCGGCAGAGAATAATCCCTCCTTAGCTAAACCAAGCAACCCATTTCCCTTTTTACCCCCTTATTGCATTGACAGTTACACACAGTTAAAGCGATAATAATGTTTTATTTTAACTTCCTTTAATATTGTAAGTATTGAAAAAAGAATGACATTGATGTAAGTCCTGTCTCTCGAACCTTTATAGTTTGAGAGATATAACTGGCTAAAGTTCCCGAAACAGCCAAAATAGCGCTATTTAGAAATAAATACTTCATTGGAATGGTCTACAAAGTGTGCATGCAAACCAGGCCCACTTTGTAGACCATTAAAATTAAGTATTTATTTCTAGATAGCACTATTTTGGCTCTGCTGAAGAGCTGCCGGCTAGTAAAATGACTGGAATCTCCTGCTGTTAGCTAGAGTGCTGACTCCTGTGGCACGGCCTGGAGGGAGGAACTTTAACCGGTTATATCTCTCAAATTATAAAGGTTTGAGAGACAGGACTTACATCAATGTAATTCTTTTTTAATACCTATAATAATTAAGGATGTTAAAATTAATCATTACTATCCCTTTAAATCCAGTGTAACCTGAGGTTACAGGATTCAGCAAACATGAAGGATTCCAGATACAAGTCAGCAGAGAGAAAGGGGAAGACAAATGGGAGAGGGGAAGGGTGACACAGGAGGAGCTGGATCCACCAACAACATAGGATCATAAAAGACAGAGAAGGGATCCCAGGGCATATACTTTTATGTCCACTTTCTGGCCCCACCTTCCTTCTTTTCTTATTGGTTAAAAGCTCTGCTCTCACAACCACCCCCATTTCCTAGCATGTGCAAAGTCACCGCACAACATGATTATGAGGCCAACATAGACATAAACATAGGCCAAAACATACGTCTATGATCGTGCTGTTTCTCTTGTGCAGAGAGGATCTACCTGACATTTTGGAGCTGGGCTGTGTGTGCAGGACCATTCTGATACGAATATCAAGATTTTCCTGTCTGCAATGATGCATGGGAGCGAAAAACATAACTTGTAGCACCACTGAGAGGCTACCATGCCTCAGAACAAGACACTTTATCATGTTCTTCATGGGTGCTCATTTGCATCTTGTGTCTGGCTAGCCTGAGTCTTGCACGCACAAATATTTTAAGGCTTTTAGGAAACCTGCTGCTATGCTGCCCAGCAATTATTTGTAAAGACTACAATCTACAATTAATGTGGCAGGTGTGTATGGTGGTGTGATGGTGTGGTGGTGGAGCTACGTGGACTCTAGAAGAGAAAGTTCCCAGCCCATATAGGATTTACTGCAGCGACTCCAGCCAAGTTGATAGAGGGATATAGCAATTTATCATCAGCTCGCGAGCAATGGACACCGACCGCACACATGGGACACTGAGGTGAAAGAGAAGAAGACACCCGAGACAAAAGAAGACCAAGGAGGAGAGGAGGAACACGTGGGAGACGAGACATACAAGACACAACTATTTCAAGATTTTGATCCAAGAATTGGTTTGGTACGTGCATACAATTGACATTGATGGTTGCACTATCCGATTCACTACCATTATTTGCAGGCACACTAATTTCCATCAGCCTGGGCTGATTGCTAGTAGATTGTCTCTACTGATGCAGTTTCTCTTTTCTCTCTCTATTTAATCTCTAGATTCAACCTTATGGCTCTGTGTATCACATTTACCTCCATTCACTTGTAACCTATTCTTCATTGCGGTTTCCATTGTTTTACAATTATTTTTTCACTTGCTTCAGGAGTTCTATAACCTATATTTGACTGGTCTGTATAATTTCTCTCCTTCCAGTTTACTACACTGAGATTTATACCACTGCATTTACATACTTCTACACTTAGATACTCCAGTGTGCTGTCTGTTTGTTCTTTCTCTTTGTGTGTATCAAACCTGACATATTCCTGGGTATGGACAGCAGCAAAAATATCTAAGAGTCCAGTCTTCATCTGTATTTGCTTTACTTTCCTGTGTACAACTGAAAATTTACATAAAACTTTTTTATCTAAACCAGGGACAATAAAGACAGATAAGAAGATACCACCTACAACACATTCACATGCATAAGGCACATTCTGGTGTGAGGTATTTTGCAACAACATTTGTTTTATGACTGTGTCCAGTAATATTGTTCGTACTATCCTATACTATCCTGAAGGACTCTAACGGTTTATTGGTGTGACCCTTTACATGCTTGAACTTGAAACATCTGATGGGGATACACATTCATAAGTGACTTTAAGACCACTTTTGCATGTACTGGCCTTTTGTTATATTGTAGTATCTATTTGAATTCAGCATTACATCAGCACTAGTCAGTTTCTCTTTTTGATATTCAGCATCTCTCTGAGGGTTTTGGATTCTGCCATGAATCTGATCACAACTAAATTGAGGACATGGGCAAAGCAACTGCATGCACCATATCACCTATTCCCACGGCAGCTATTATGTTGGAGCCATTACCAGCAGACACAAAAACAGTTTTCAAGGAATGAGGTACAAGTCATTCCTCTATCACCTGCTCTAGTTTTCTTAATGCATGCTGATGGTATGGGCTATCCTTCTGCTGCCTTTTTAGTCATACTGCCAGAACCAGAGGCATGATTACTGGCTGTCACCTGATGCTGTAAGCTAGTGTTGCTCACAGCCCAATGAGCATTCACTGTCATATCTGTTGTTAGGTTGATGTTCTTACCGTATGAGCTTTTCCAGCCCTTTGCCCACCACATTAAACACCTGCTTGTAAAATTAAGGTTTAGATGTCCTGTAAAAATAACTGCAGCTTGGGATATGCCAGCTAGGAGCTACACATGACATCAGTTCTCTAAATCCTCTTTTCAACAAAAGAATACAGTAGCATGTCCATTGCAATCATCTTGGCAACCTTGCCGCTCCACAAGTGTCCTTTGGGATTGTTTTGTGAAGTTTTGGACTCCTTTCCAAGAACTCAGTAAGTTTGGGTTGGCAATACATGGCAGAAAAACCCTGTAACTCGAATTATTTAAGAACATGACAAGAGGAGGTGGAGACAGCGTGTGTGGACAGTCTATGACTCTTGCCATCTCCTACAGCAAACTCAGAATCATACATCTCTGCAGCAGGAGCCAAAGGTGCTATGGTATATTGAATGAACAAACTCATGTCACACTCTCTGATACATAAAGTAATTACTTCTATCATGTGCCCCAGAGCCCCAGGAACTTTTTGGCATTCTTCTGCTGCAACTTGTGGCACCACTGACCTGTTGATATCATGTCTCTCAAACGTGCGAGCTTTAAGTGGGATCTCACTGAGGAGATGCCTAGGTGTGAACCTGCTTTCCCCCTTATCACTTGGTTTTTACACAAAGAACAGATAGCAAAATGCTTAGCTTTGGATCATGAGCGAAGTATATTCATACTGTGGACATCATGGACTGAAAGGCTGGGTTGCTACACATTCTTTCACTATGCCATCAACACTAGAATGCAAATCATGGTTGTCTTCAGTGTTTTTAGATGGCTTATTAATATTACTGGTTCAGCTTTTGGTGGGACTTTGACAAATTGCATCCTCCTCAGGAGGAGAAGGAACACCATCATGTATTGCACATGATACAACAGCCATGGCAGCAGTCAGTTTTTGGACTTTACTTGGACTTCTCTCACATGTACCTGCACTGCTCCTACTCCTTTCCCCTCTCCCTTGAGCTTTTACTGGACATTACACAACTGCTGTGTGCTGTGTAAAGTAAACAAAAGAACTGATTGTGTGTGTGTGATGACTTGCTTGGTCCTCTACAAAATATTCTATTTCATCAAGTATCAGTTTGCCTCAGTCACAGCTCATGTCAGGGTCCCTGACTCTGTCACCTATCAATTTTTATCATCTTTTAACTGTCTCTCCTATCCCCATTAATGAAAAAAACCTACCTGCTCAAATGCTTCTTTCCCCAGACTCATCTAGCAAAGAGATAACAGTCAGGTTAGGAAGGAACTTGGATCAGGCCTGCCTTTGACTTTCTAATCAGTAACACAGAATTTTGGCAGTAGTTCGGGTTATTCTATTTCTATTTTGCTCCCTTCTCACCCCCCCCAGACTCTACAAACACAGAGAATGGCCACCAGAAAGGAACTTGGATCACAGCTGAAGTTTGGGGTATTTGGGTTAAACATTCTTTGCTCCCTTCTTACACACCCAGATCCCCCTAGCACAGAGATAACAGCCAGATCAGGAAGAAACTTGGATCACGGCTACCTGCGTCTTCCTAGTCAGTCACACAAGATTTTTGGGTATTTGGGGTTAACCTCCTTTCTCCCTTCCTGTTCCCCAGTGTGACCCCAGACTACCCTATAACATAGAATAAATATCATGCCTGCAAGACTCCCTAAACTAAGCTTAAACCATTAGTCTATCTTCTCTATCACAAAAATGTGCTGCTTTCTCTCTTGCTAACAGAGAATAGCATTCTGTGGGAACCTGAGCCTCTTTTTTATACTATGACTGAGGGAAAGTAAGGGAAACATGCCATATGGTAGTGAGAAACTCAGTCTTCCCACTGATTTCAATTCAATGAGTTAGACAAAAATAGCAGAAAAACCTCACTTTTCGCAGAAAATTTGCAGATAGGAGTAAAGTGGCATTTTTCTCCTGTTTCTCTTTTGAGTTGAAAACTTTTGCCCATCCCTATCTATATAGTTATCACTAATTAAGGATATCTACATTTCTTCACTATAGTGCTGTGGCACAAATGTTGGAATCTTAGATAACTACATTTAGATAAACAATAGCAAATCAAAAATGTTATAAACTGTCAGTCAAGGTATGTAGTGTACTTAATTACATGTCAATGTAGACTCTAGTACATTGGAAGAAACAAAAGGAAACTAAAAATTAGACTTTCTGAACATTTATCAAATATTTCCAAAAGTTTGGCATCATACAGTTTTTAAAAACAATGCAAAAATAATCATTGTGAACACAAGAAAAATACAGTTGTTGATATCAACGGGGAGGCAATTGTATGGTTAAACTCAGACAAAGACAATCATATTGGATTTACACGTTGAAAACCTTAAAGCCAAGAGGTCGAAATATTGATTCTGATTATGCTGCATTTTATAGAGAAGTTTTAGGGTGCTTTTATATAAAATACAAGATTTTACTTTTATTATACTATTCACATTCTTTGTAACACTGGTTTTAAAGCAGAACTTTCATGTTTATTCAACCAAAGCTATCCATGTAAATACACCCCCAGGTCACTTGAAAACGCCATGTATACATTTCAAAAATTTATATATATAGCATAATCTGACCCGTTCTCTGCGAGGAAAGCTCTATCAGACCGCAGCCATCTTGGAAAGAAACTCAATCTGCGCATGCTTCAGCCTGTCACTCATGAAGGACGTGCCACCCACAGCCTTTCTTTCTTTTCTTTTTTTTTTGGCACATACAAGCATCGCGCATGCACACCATAAACAACTGCCAAGACCAGGAAGCGCAGGATTCAAGGCGCGCGCCAGGTCACATGGTTTAGCAGGGACTGATGTAGGATTGAGGGGCAGGATGGACGATTCACACACAAGCCCTATGGGAGTGTCATCTGCACCATAGAGTGAGCGGCGGTACAGCTGTACGTCATCAGGTACGGAATTCATGTCTATGTTTCTGAATTTATACACATTTTTAAGCGAAAATATACACAACAATATACACATGGGACACAAAGCAAGGGATGAAGACATGATGATACGTTAAAGTTCTGCTTTAAGGTGAACTTGTTTTGGTCTGTATTTACATCTAGTTAATTTAGGACACTCCAAACACCTGTACAGCTCATTCATGGGACCTTTTTTTTAAATACATTTTCATCTGATATCCTGGTTCTTCTTTATCCACTTTTCTTAGTTTCCCCTTTATCCTAAGAGTCAATAATAAAAATAAAAACAATAATAAATAAATAATCTATATAATATATACAGTGATTAGAGTAGAATAAATGTGGATTCATTCTCTTCATCCATTCATATATCTTTATTATTGTGAATCAATAGGCTTCTATTGAGGGTACCTTTTGGGCTCTTTAAATACTTGTCACCTGGGAGCCGCAAGACAATCATGGGCATATGTTTTATCTGACTTTGGTCATTTCTTCATTTAAGTAATGTGATATTATACATTACTAAACAGTTTGATTTCCCATATCCCACAGATTAAGGTCAGATATTTTATACCCTAGTTGACTGATATTTTTTTCTCTATTTTTACTTGTATCACCACTATTATTCTGTCTTCATATCAGATGTTTTTATGTTTGTTATATTTTGGTATAAATGTTTTTATATACTTTATTTGACATGTTTTACAATTATTAGAATATTGATTATTGAACTCATTTATTTATGTATTAGATGTTTCAGTATCAATTATGAGGCTATAAATGATGTATAGTTACACTGCAGCCTTCCTTTTCACCAGGAGAAGTGGATCAGAGAATCCACAATATGAGTTGGGTTCACATGCCCCCTATTCACAGCTCACTCAGTAATCCCCTCTGCAGCTTGTTAGGTCTCTTCCTCCATTCCCATTGATGCCTACTCATGTTAGTCGTACAAATGGAGTTTGTTACCAGGCCACACTCATGAAATAACATCTCTCACTTTATCAGCTTGTTTGTATGTTGCTTCATCTAAGGAATATGAGAGACTTGGCTTTTACATTTCCAGCAGTTCAGATTTGGACAGACTACAAGTAGAAAGGTTTCAAGATGGCACAGTACCTTGGTAACCAAAGGATCGGGACTCCTGAGATGTTTATAGCCTAAGATAGGCTTCATGTGAGTGCAATGGGAACGGGAGGTTTTGTATATTTACTTGATTGATATGAGCTTAATACATACTACACCTAGTAGACTTTCCTCTGTTTTTTTATGTTTTTGCGCTTTATGTTTTAGATTGATTCTTCTCTGTATGTGGATAAGGCAACTTTTCCTTTGGGTTGCACCAGAAGAGGACAATTTTCCATTACACTGGACATACTAAGAATAAATAAACATAAATAATTAAACAAATCAATATATTAGACAGCTGACTGGGAGCCTGATGTGAGTTCTGTGACTGAGGCAGACCTGATAGACAGCAGGTGACACTGAGAATTTTGTTGACGGCCAAGGGAAGACATCACACTTCATCAGTTGTGTACTGCAGAGAGTAAAAACACACACAGTAGCTGAGTAATGTCTAGCAAATGCACAAGCAGGAGGGGGAAAGGTGGAGGAGTACAGGGATGTGGGAGTAAAGTGGTAGTATAAAAACTGACTTTAGCAATGGTTGCTGCAGCATGTGCAATAAATGATGATGATCCCTCTCCTCCCGGGGTGGATGCAGTTTGTCAAGGTCCCACCAATCACACCACACCAATCCTCACCACCGCCACTACCATACACATCTACCAAATTGAAGGTTGTATTTTATTTTTTTAATCATTTGACATCATCATGAATATGTGCCAGTGTCACTTAAGCAGAAAGTGTTGTGGGCACAGGACAATTGCACTCTGCATGCTAACATATTTTTCAAGGTATATGTCAACTTTGACTTCCAGCTACTTATTTCTCCACTACAGCCCTCAGAAGAATTAATATAGTGCTGTGAAATGCTGCACCATATTAAACATAGGAAAAAAAAATGTGTTGGAACAGGAAAAAATGTTTTGGAATAGGAGAAAAATGTGTTAGAATGTGTTAGAATAGGAGAACAATGTGTTGAATAGGCAAAAAATGTGTCAGAATATGCGAAACGTGTTAGAATAGGAGAATAATATGTTGGAACAGGCAAAAAGGATGAACGTATTGCATTGGAGAAAAAGAGAAAACGTTTGCGGAAAAAAAAATAAAAATTGTCAGTTTTTCGTGAAAAGTCATGCAGGAAATTTTTCTTTCTTTTCTCCCACCCCTAATGGTAAACCCTAAAACGGGTATGTAGGGAAGAGCGCTATATAGTATTCAAATAAACAATTTATTAACACTATTTGTTACTAAATTGTTTATTTACTATATAGCGCTCTTCCCTCCATACCCATTTGAGGGTTGACCATTTGTTCGTCAGTTGTTTTGGGTTCTTTGGGTTTTTGTGATTATAATTCATATCAATCCATAATCAGAATACATTTACTCATCATGAACTTATCTTCCTGGACATTTCATTAGATCCTTTCGCTCCAGAGAATTAACATTTATTTTTGAGTGTGGCCATAACAGGTATTTTCAGCTTTGGACTATCACTGTCATTTTTGTACATCATTAGTTTCACAGTTTGTTTGCTTTTTTTTTTTTATTGCTGTTATATATTTATTTGTTCTTAACAGAGATTGGATTAATGTATTGATTTTATTTTTTCAGTACTGGTTACTTATCCTATGGCATTAACCACAAGATTTCCAGATTTTTAAGCAAAAAAAAATCTATTTTTGGATTTACTACTCAGAGTTTCAACAAATAAAACCATGAATTTCAGGTGTCAGTGGACACCCCCATACAAATCTATGTAACAGAAGAAAGGTTACAAGGACAAGAATAGTCACCTACACAGGAACTACCACCCAATTTTCTCCCACAACTGGACTCAACTGAGTTTAGCACTTTGACTGCAGTGTTTTGTGAATGTATGAAGGGATGACCACATCAATATGTGCACCAGTGCTCTGTAGAGGCTTTGTTCTTGTAGGCTGTACTCACCATTCTGCTGAAATGGCTTGTTACCTGAAAAGGTACTGGCCTCTTTGTGGTGACAAAGCTTGCTCAGGTCAATAATCCAAGCCTGGCAAGGCCAATGACGCACAATCAGAATGATGTGTGCTCAGTCTATCTTCATCTTTCTCAACACCCTATGATTCAAGGGAAGAGGAAACACAGACCAAGGGGAATCACCATGGAATCAGCACCACATCCACAGCCAAGGGCTATGGGTCCATAACCAGAAGATCCCACTTCCAAACTATGGAATCAAAAATGGATTGCTTTAGCTCCCATTCCCTAGGATCCAGACAATGATGACTGAGATTGTTCACTTTCACATTGACCCTTTCTGGAATATCAATTGCGGATATTGCTGGAACACAATTTTCCGCACAGGATAGGATCAACAGAACATTGAACAAAACAATCCTGTTCTGCCCCATACAAATGACCCAAATGTGGACTCTGTATATGGCATATATTATACCAGTGTGTTAATTTACATTTTTCAATAAATGAGGGTTTTTTTGCAGTTAGGCCCAAGTATGTTTAAAGGGATAGTAATGCCTGTTAATAGTATTTATTCGAGTCATTATATTAAAATTAAGAGATTGCGCTATATTTAAGTCCTTACTTTTGTGTAGTTAAAAAGTTATGCAGAGATAAAGATCCACCTCCCACCCCTTCTGGCTGCCTCCCTCTGAATCTGTAATCAGGTCGTGCGACTCGACGGCTGACAAACTTCAGTAAGTTAGTATCAGGGAAATCCTGCCACCCTGGATGAAATTTGTCCCTCACCGCAGCTGTCTGGACCAGACTGCAGCTTCTGGTGACATGGACAGAAGTGGCGGCGATGGATCTTTATGTCTGTATAACTTTTTAACTACACAAAAGTAAAGACTTAAATATAGCACAATCTCTTAATTTTAATATAAATAAGACTCGGATAAATACTTTTAACAAGACATTACTAACCCTTTAAGCTTCCTTAAAAGGATAGTAATGTTTCATAATAAAAACAGCTTCAATTAATCTTCATAGTATTTTGGCCAAGGTGAGTGTTAGTTTAGTACTGTCAGAGTTGTAGTTCAAGAGTAATTGAATGATAAAGTATCCACCTCCCACCCTTTTTACTGATGTACCACTCCTCACCTCAAAGCAGCAAGACTTTCCGGATGGATCACAGTGAGGGACAGTCTTCAGTGAGCAGAAGGGAAAAACCTGAAAAACCTGTCAAGGGGCAGGGTTTTCCTCATGCTCACAGTAAGAACACTGTCGCTTGCTGTGATATGTCTGGTCAAGGGACCAGATTCCACATTTGAGGGGAGGTGGCTTACACTAAGTAAAAGGGACGGGAGGGGTATACTTTATCATTCAATTACTCTTGAACTACAACTCTGACTGTATTGAAATAACACTCTCCGTGGACCAAATACTATGAAGATTAATTGGAGCTGCTTTTTTGTAAAACACTACTATCGTTTTAACTCATATTCTATATCTATACAATATATATTTCCATCTTAATGGCTCACAGAAATAGTTTAAATTAAATTCCTAGATTAAAAATTTCCATTAAGGAAATATATATGATTTAAAAGCAGAAGGACTGAACACTTCCACCAGCCCCTTTATATGTCTGACCCAAGTCCCTCTACAAATTAAATGAAACCTGTATAATACAGGCTTTGCAAACCAACTTAAATAAGACCATATACTATGCCATTAAGAACCCCTCTGAGTAATTGTGCATAAATAAACGTTTAATTTATTTCATCTTCAATCAATTTCATTTATAATACTGAAATTAAATGAAATATTGTGAAAAAGCAGCTAGCATGAAGAGAAAATATTTGCAGAGCAAATAAAAATGAAAAAAAAAAACTCACAGAGCTAGCACGCCATAATATAAATATATCATTTTATATAGTACTGTGCAAAAGTACAGTATGGTGGTGATAGGGGATTCTATTATTAGGAAGACAGACAGGGTAATCTGTCATCAGGATCGCTATAATTGAACAGTTTGCTGTCTCCCGGGAGCTCGGGTTCAACATGTGTCAGATCGGGTTGATATATTATTGGCAGGGGCTGGGCATGACCCGGCTGTCATGGTACACGTTGGTACTAATGACAAAGTCAGTGGAAAATGGAGGTTTGTTAAGAAGGACTTCAGGGACTTAGTATATAAGCTTAAGCAGAGGACCTCTAAGATAGATTCTGAAATACTACCTGTGCCATGCACTACATTAGAAAGGCAACTGGAGATTAGGGAGTTAAATGTATGGCTAAAAACTTGGTATAAGTAGGAGGGGTTTGGTTTCCTAGAACACTGGGCAGCCTTTTCCCTTGGGGGCAATCTTTATAGGCGTGATGGATTGCACCTTAGTGGAAGGGGGGCCACTTTGCTGGGCATTAGGATGGTTAGAGGGCTGGAGGAGACTTTAAACTAGAAAGGGGGGAGGGTGCTGCAACACAGTATGGGGAAGGTAGTATAATTTAAGAAATGGGATCAGAGAAGGGGCGTGGGGGTGAAGAGGGGGAATGGGCTAGTTCATCTAATAGGGAGTTGCCATTGTTACAGCCTGATGAAAGACAAATACACTTAACAAAGAATTAAATCTTTAAGAATGGCAAAAAAATAAAACGTATGCATGCAAATGCTTGTAGTCTGGCTGGTAAGATGGGAGAACTAGAAGTGATTGTAATACATGAGCAGTATGATCTAATTGGTGTGTCTGAGACCTGGTTAGATGATACATATGACTAAACAGTCAATCTATAGGGTTATTCACTTTTTAGGAGGAATAGGGTTAATAAAAGGGGAGGAGAGGTATGCCTGTGTAAAGCATGCCTTAAAACCTAGTTTAAGGGAAGATAAAAACGAAGTATCCAATGAAAGGCAGAGGCCTTATGGGTTGAAATACACACTGGGGGTACACATAATAAAAAGATGATAGTGGGGATTTGATACAAACCACCAAATATTGGGGAGTTGGCGGAAGACCAACTTTTACTGCAAATGGAAAGGCTTCTGGGATAGCAAAGGTAATTATAATGGGAGATTTCAACTATTCTAAAATTGAATGGAGCAATGTGAATTATAGCACAACAAAGGGAAATAATTTTTTAAGTATGATAAATGATAATTTTTATGCCCCAACTATTAGAGGAGCCAACTAGAAAAGAGGCCTTGCTTGACCTAGTGCTCTCAAACAAATCTGACATGATAAACAATGTACAAGTAACAACAGTGACCACAATATGGTATCCTTTGAAATTTGTTATGAGAAACCCAATAGCAAGGGTTTAACCAAAACATTAAATGTTAAAAAGACTAATTTTACAAAGCTAAAAGATGTATTAAAGGATATTCTGTGGGATGTAATTTTCAAAGATAAAAATGCACATGAATCATGGAATGTGTTTAAAATGCTCCTAGACAAATATACGCATCAATATATACCATTGGGGAATAAGCACAAGCGGAGTAAAGTCAAGCCAATGTGGCTTAATAATGAGGTTTGCAGGGAAATAAGAAACAGGTTTTTAAAGTGGTCAAGTCAAACGGGTCAGATGCATCATTTAAAAAAATATAAATAATGTAATAAAACCTGCAAATAGATAATTAAGCTAGCTAAAAGTGAAAATGAGAGAAATATTGCAAATGTGAGCAAGAAAAACCCTAAACAATTCTACAAGTATATTAATAACAAGGTTAAGGTTGATATTGGTCCTATTAGGACTGAGACAGGTGAAATGATTAGTGAGAATAAGGCTATGGCTAACACTCTAAATACATTCTTTGCTTCAGTATATACAATGGAAGCAGCAATGACAGGCTATGGGCAAACAGACAAAACCACATAATTTCCTCCATTATTTACATGGCTTACTGAGGACAAGGTCCAAAAGAGACTGGAGAGGGTTATGGTGAATAAAGCACCTGGACCTGACGCTATACAACCAAGGGTACTTAACCCGTTAACGACGGGCTGCGCACGCACCTTGCGGTCCGTTAAGGACCATGGAGCTTTTTTTTTTTTTTGGCGGCTGCGTTCCGGACTCCCTGAACGGCGTGCAGCCGCGAGGGGAGCCCGGAATTCCATGACGGTCCAGTTCCGTCATGGGTCGTTAAGGGTATAACAACCCATGACGGAACAGGACCGTCATGGGTCCTTAAGGTGTTAAGGAACGTAGTTCAGTAATAGCAAGGCCATAGTACTTAATATTTATTGATTCACTTTCATCAGGCATAGTTCCCTGTGACTGGATGAAAGCTGTTGTAGTTCCATTGTTTAAAAAGGGAAAGGGAGCAAGATTCAAACAAGGAAATTATAGACATGTGAGCTTGACTTCCATAGTGGGTAAGATATTCGAAGGCTACTAACTGACAGTAAAGGCAAACAATATTATTAGTAGGAATCAGCATGGTTTCATGAAGAATAGATTATGTCAGACTAATTTACTTGCATTTTATAAAAGAGTAAGTAGTAATTTGGACAAGGGAATTGATGTAGATGTAGTATACTTGGATTTTGCAAAAGCCTTTGATACAGTGCCTCACAACAGGTTACTGCATAAATGAAAAGGCTTCGGTTTGGGTGGTGATATATATACATGGATTAAGAACTGGTTAAATGATAGATGTCTGAGTTGTTGTAAATTGAACCTTTTCAAATTGGTCTACAATTATAAGTGGGGTGCCACAGGATTCAGTCCTGGGCCCAATGCTTTTTAATTTGTTTATTAATGATCTAGAAGTGGGAATTGAAAGAAGCGTGTCAATCTTTGCTGATGACAATAAGCCACGTAAGGAAATACATACAGAGCTGGATGTTTTTTCTCTGCAGAAGGATTTAGATAAACTGAGTGAATGGGCAGAAAAGTGGCAGATGACATTTAATGTAGATAAATGTAAGGTTATGCATTTGGGCTGTAGAAATAAATTTGCTACATATACTCTACATGGGAAACAACTTGTGGAATCCTCATTAGAGAAAGATTTAGGAATACTGATAGACGATAATCTTCACAGCAGTGTGCAGAGTCACTCAGCTGCTGCAAGAGCAAATAGGGTACTAGCATGCATAAAAAGAGGTGTAGATGCAAGGTATGCTAATATTATCCTACCTCTGTATAAATCATTGGTTAGGCCTCATCTAGAATATGGAGCACAATTTTGGGTGCCAGTTCTTAAAGAAGACATTGTTGAACTGGAAAAGGTGCAGAGAAGTGTAACAAAACTGATAAAGGGATTGGAAGATCTGAGTTATAAAGAGAGGCTTGCCAAACTGCATTTGTTTACAGTGAGAGGAGACGTCTAAGGAGTGATATGATTACAATTTACAAATACATTCAAGGTCAATACAAAAAACTATCCAATTAATTATTTACGCAAAGAGCTGAACTAAGAACAAGAAGTCATCCATTAAGACTAGAGGAAAGGCGCGTTCGACTAAAACAAAGGCAGGGATTCTTTACAGTAAGAGCTGTAAACCTATGGAATTTTTTTGCCTCTGGATGTTGTACTTTCAGATAATGTAACTGCTTTCAGAAAAAGCAATGGATGCCTATATAGCACAGAACAATATTGAAAATTATGACATATGGCGTCAATGTTGATAGGATGTTGATCCAGGGATCTATTTGACTGCCATTTGGAGTCAGGAAGGATTTTTTTTATCCACTTGGGGCTAAATTGGAAATGGCTTCAGAGGGCTTTTTTTGCCTTCCTCTGGATCAACAGGGGTGTTTTTGGCATGGGCTGGACTTGATGGATGCATGTCTTTTTTTCAGCCTCATTAACTATGTTACTATGTTAATAAATGCTGTAAAGTAAGAATGCTTTCAAAATAGACATGTCAATAGTTCAGTTTTATCGATTAAGAAAATGATAGTGAGTGAACAGATGAAAAATCTAAATCAAATCAATATTTGGTGTGACCACCCTTTGCCTTCAAAACAGCACCAGTTCTTCTAGGTACACTTGCACAAAGTCAGGGATTTTGAAGGTGTATGATTTTAAAAAGTATACCAAACAGGTGCTAATGATCATCAATTTAATATGTGGGTCGAAACACAATCATTAACTGAAACAGAAAAAGCCGAGTGTTCCTCCTGTGTGAGGAACAGCCAAATTCAGCTGACAAGGTGAGGTTACTGAAGACAGTTTAATGTCAAAAGTCATACACCATGCCAAAACTGAGCATAACACGACACAAGGTAGTTTTACTGCATTAGCAAGGTCTCTCCCAGGCAGAAATTTTAAGGCAGACAGGGGTTTCCAGATGTGCTGTCTGAGATCTTTTGAAGAAGCACAAAGAAACAGGCAACGTTGAGGACCATAGAGACACAGGGATCAGCCAAATAAACTTGCAGCAGATGAAGGACACATAATGCTTACCTCCCTTCGCAATCTGAAGATGTCAACCAGTGCCATCAGCTCAGAATTGGCAGGAAACAGTACACCCATCTACTGTCTGGAGAATTGTGGTCAGAAGTGGTCTTCATGTAAGACAGCCATACCTCTGATGTGGAAAAAAGGCCAAGCATCTCAACTATGCATGAAAACACAGGAACTGGGGTGCAGGAAAATGGCAGCAGGTGCTCTGGACTGATGAGTCAAAATTTGAAATATTGTGCTATAGCAGAAGGCAGTTTGTTTGTCGGAGGGCTGGAGAGTGGTACAAGAATGAGTGTCTGCAGGCAGAAGTGAAGCATGGTTGATGTTCCTTGCAAGTTTGGTGCTGCATTTCTGCAAATGGGGATTTGGTCAGAATTAATGGTATCCTCAATGCTGAGAAGTACAGGCAGATATTTATCCATCATGCAATACCATCAGGGAGTCATCTGATTGGCCCCAAATTTATTCTGCAGCATGACAACAACCCCAAACATATAGCCAAAGTCATTAACCCCTTAAGTACCGGGAAAATCTGAGGTGGTTTTCACTTAACCCCTAAAGGACCGGCCGTGCATGCACGCAGTGGTCATTTAAGGACCACAGAGCTTTTTTTTTAAATTGAATCTTTTTAATTGAATCCGATTCCGGAATCTCTGAACGGTGTGCAGCCGCTGGGGGAGGCCGGAATTTATGACGGTCCTGGTATGTCATTGGTCCTTAAAGCAAATCCAGCGACGACGTACCAGGACTGTCAAGTGTCCTTAAGGGGTTAAGGACCGGAGCAATTTTGACTTTTTTGACAATGTCTTTGTTCAACCATATTTTCTCTTTAGTTCCTTTAATACACCCACACAAATTATATACTGTTTTTTTAGCACAAGTAGGGCTTTCTTTTGATACCACAATTACATGAATACTTAATCATTTAATTTGATTAAAATAGAAAAAAGAGGGAAAAAAACAAAAAAAAACATTTTGATTACATTTTCATGTCAAGATTTGTATACTATTGGTTCATTACAAAAAAAACACCTAAATATATTCATTTTCTTCTCCTGAATATGAAAGTACCCAATATGCGTAGTATTTCCATACCTTTCTCACATTTACAAGGTAAATATTACAAGAGGGATACCATTATTTTCATCCTGTAATTTTTCAACAATTGGCATGTGAGCATCATAGCTAAGTTGAGGTGCCAGAACTCAAAAATGTCCCACAAAAGTATGTTTCTGAAAAGCAGACAACATAAGGTAAATAATAAGTAGAATTTTGGAGTTTTCTATGCAGCTATTTTTCCAGATATGTTACAAAATTGTGGTAATATTTTGTTTTTTTTTTGCAGTTTTCACACTTACATTTCAAAATTACTGTTGATATCAAGCACAGGATAGGTGAAGATTTTATAAACTGCATTAGTGTTCGGCTCCTTCTTCTGAGTACGGCAGTGCCCCATATGCATACATTTGTCAGGGTTTGGGGGAGCTACTGGGCCCAGTTGGAACATGTGTGTTTCCTTTTACAGACATGCCATTTTTACAGCTGGTGCCTTGTTTCATTTCGGACTGTTTGGCAATGCTGCAATGAATTTTACCCCCAAAAGTATATGTTGTAGAAAAGTAGACAACCCTGGCTTTCATTCTATTTGCATTTTATCAATTTTTTTTTGCTGCCACTCTATCACTAATCCCTCCCAAAACCTGCAGTAAGGCAGAGAAACACCATTTTTTCATACATATTTTAGTGTTGCTCTGGATTTCAATCAGATGATATTTGCAGATTTTTTAAGTGCTTTACATTAGTGGTGAGTTACATCATCTGAGTACGGCAATGCCCCATATGCATAGGTTTGTCAGGATTTGGGGGAGATACTGGGCCTAGTAGGGAACCTGTGTGTTTCCATTATCAGAGATGGAAAAAACTTAGGGTGCTTTGATTTCCATTATATTTTGATAGTGTTAGATCTAAGGAGGGATGTGTTTTGGAAAATAAAAAACTATATTTCAGGGGGAAAAAGTGGCCAAATAATAAAAGAAACTGTACAGCACTACTGTATTGTGCCTGCATGGTATTGCTTGAAGCAGTCACCCATGTAGAGGCCAGGTTTTGAAGGGTAATAAGGACAGTAAGTGGGGGTATCTGTCCGTATTCTCTTGCTGTAGCAAATCCTACAGAGCATTTCTGGGTTTTTCTTTTGGGGGTTGGGGGGATTTTATAAATAAAGTGTACTACCCTGGGATTTGGTGGAATTATTTCTGTTGCCCCTTGAAACAAAAATTGGGAAATAAGATGGAGCTGATACTGCAGAAAACTAAGTTTTAGAGTTGTGTTTGTCAATCTGAAAATCAAAAAAGAATTGTATACTGCAGTGTACATCATGTAAATGGCAACCTTTTTGTACCATGCCCTACACTTTCTCATGGTGAGGTATGGCTGCATGAGTTGATCACACATATCAACTCCCCCCATGTGCTTGTTGTAGTCTCTGATGCAGACTGGCTTTCTTAGTACCCCACCCCCTTCTGCCACCAACAGAGACTGCCACAGTTTTATCCTCATGCATGGTGGAAAGCACGTATACTTCTTTTTTGTCTTTAAACTTGGCACAAAGCTGAGAACGTCCCAGTTTCTAGTTTTTTAACTATAAGTTCTTTGGGCATCTCCCTGCAATTGCACCTGACAGTGCCACAGGCCACGGTGTCAAAATAAAAAAAGTGACTTAAATAAAAGGGGGCTGGTGTAGTAGTTGTCAACATATAAATTATATCCTTTATTTAATAAGGGGTAAATTAGATCCAAAATTATTTTCCCATTTGTTTCCAGAGATTCGGGGCAGTCAGGAGTATCAAGCTGGCTGTCCTCGTAAATTCGAAAAGCCTGGGTATAGCCTGTGGCACTTTTGCACAATTTATAAAATTTTATGCCGAATTTGGATTGCTTGGAGAGGATGTATTGCTTGAAATCTAACCTGCCTTTATATTTCATACGGGATTCATCTATACTTATGTGTTTTTGGGGTGTATATACTTGGGCAAACTTTTCCTGTAAATGATTTATTAGGGGGTGAATTTTGAACAGTCTGTCATACTGGGGGTGTTCTTTTGGAAGTCACAGGATATTATTACAAACTGCATAAAGAGCAAAATCATTTTGTATCTAGTCCTGGTCATTGTTTTGGTGAATATAGGGGTATCACTATTTCTGTAAATCATTAAGGGCAATATTTATTGGATAGGACTTGCTTGGGATAGGGTACCTTTGTGAGGTAAGCGAGCTCAAATATACTTTGGACAAACTATGCAACAAACCACAATTTTTTTTAAATATATTAACATGTTAATATAATATATGCTCTATACAGGCTTCACATCTGGGTAATTTATATGTAGCAGCACATGATTGCTAGCATATATACTAGCAATACTGGCTCGGTGTTGCCTTTGTGGTTAATAAGACAATGGCTGCTTTAATGATTGTCTAATTGATTCGTCTTTGCTTAGCCATTTCAGCTCCAAAAATGCATGCAATACATTGCAAAGCACTGCGTTACACAACTCTCTATCAGTGAATGTGTGTGTGTGAGTGTGATTGAGAAACAGCATGAGAGCATTTGACCTTGTGTGTATAGTGTATAGTTTGCTGCCCATTGCTTTCTGCCTAATGAGTATAGCATTTTGCCTATTGCGTATATCATTTTTCTTATTGCACATAGAGTTTGGCATATAGATTATGGCGTTTGGCTATAGGATATGGTGTTTTGCATATAGTATTTGGGTATTGTGTATAGCATTTGGCGTATTGAGTATAGAATATTGTGTATTGCGTTTTGCATGTACGTATAGAGTTGCTTATTCATACAGCGTTTTGCTCATTGAGTATAGCATTTGACGTATAGTGTTTGGCGGATTGTTTATAGTGGATTTTGTTTGTTGCGTAGGATTTTGCATTTGTCACATTGAATATATCGTTTGGCATATTGCATTTAGCGCATTGCGTATAGCATTTGGTGTTTTATATTTGGCTTACAGAGTTTAGAGCATTGCGTATAGCATTTGGAACATTAAGTATAGCTTGTGGCATATTACATTTGGTGTATTGAGTTTGGTGCATTGTTTATAGCATTTGGTGCATTGAGTATATCGTTCTGACATTTTGAATTTGGCATATAATGGTTGGAGCATTATGTATAATGTTTGGGGTTTTGCGAGAATTAGAGAATTGCAAATAGTGTTTGTCGCATTGCGTATAGCATTTTACATATTGTGTATAGCATACATAGGGTTTTGCATATGGTGCATTGTGTATATAGTTTGGCGCATTGCATATAGCGTTTTGTGTAGTGTGTATAGCGTTTGGCTTATTGAGCATAGTGTTTGGTGTTTTGCATCCTATGCATTGCGTATAGTGTTTTGACGCTTTGAGTGTAGCATTTGGAGCATTATGTATAGAGTTTGCTATATAGCATTTAGTGTATAATGTTTGGTGTATTGCGTATAGCAACTGGCGTATATTGTTTGGTGTATTGCTTATAACTTTTGGCATATATCGTTTTGCATTCTGTGCACTGCATATAACATTTGATGCATTGAGTACAGCAACTGGCACATTACATATAGCGTTTGGTGTATAGCGATTGTTGCACTGTGTATAGAGCATTGTGTATAGCGGTTTGGTGTATTGCATATAGTGTTTGGCATATTGTGCATATTGTAATGCGTTGTACGTAAAATGTTTGGCTTATAGCGTTGTGCATATTGGATATAGAGCATTGTGTGTAGTGTTTGACATATAGCTTTGTGCGTATTGTGTCATATATATATATATATATATATATATATATATATATATATATATATATATATATAATGCTGTGTACTGTTACTCATTTGAATAATTATTGTGTGCTGTGGACAATTTTTCTGACTTTATTACTCAGAACTCTATGTATATTTAGATTTTCCTTGTTTGTGTGCCCTTATATGTTCCCCTTATTGTGAACCCTTGTAGTGGGCTTTTGATCTATAGGTTTTAGCCCCTCTCACTATGCATCTGGTCCGATGGTGCATGAGGACACTGCAGCGTGGCCTGGCTCTGCATAGCTTGGTGCCATGCACCTGGTCGTGGTAGTCTTGTTCAGCATTTGCATAGTCCAACAGCATCAACAGTAGTACCCACACTCACTTTTATGAGCTGTATTGGTTCTGTTAAATTTTTGTCCTGCTTCAGGATGTTGTGGGGAGAGCTGCAATGTCATGGAAACCTTTGTGGTGCTGTAGGATTCCACTTTTGGTTTATAGGCTCGAAAGTCAATGTTAGTCCCCACATATATTTTTAAGTGCTGCATAACGTGAAATGTCAAAATGCCATGATGGCTACCAGGGCTTGTGCATTTCTCCCTAGAGTGGCTTCGGACCATGTACCTCTGGTCCTTACACTGGACTTGGGGGGCCAGGGTGGGGGGGCATCGGGAGTGGATGCTCAACCCCTTTTGGTTGTCAGTTGAACAGGTTGCTGAGTGACATAGGGAAGACCTTTTTTTAGAAATTAATGTCAGCTCCTCCCCACAGGGGATGGTTTGAGATGCGGTAAAAGAAGTGACCAGGGGCTCTTTTACATCACATATATGAGTATACAAAAAGGAGGAGTGAGAAATTAAGGATCTAGAAGACAAAGTGGGGAAGGAAGAACAGTATATCGATAGGGGTTGACTCAGAATCTTACAAGGCCTTTACATCCAAACTACTGCAACTATCTGTTAAACTGTTAGACCGTAACTCCAAACATATCTTTTATAAAAAAAAGTAATTGGATTGAAAATGGAGACAAAGCTGGTAACTTGATGGCACATTTGGTAAGAAGTAACAGGGAACCGTCAAGTATAGATACATTAGTAACGGACCAAGGTACATTAATCAAGCTCCCAGAAGAAATTAATGAACAGTTTGCACTTTTTTTTTTTTTATAGTACATTGTATAGGAGTATATCTGATAAAGACAATACCAAATTACAAGCTTTCTTGCCTGGTGGACCTTCCTACCTTGCAGGAGGAGCATAGATCTATGCTGGAAACAACACTTCTTAGGTAGGTGGTGGCGGTGATTAGGGATTTACCATCTGGCAAGGCTCCTGGTAGAGACAGTCTATCTGCAGAATGGTACCAGACGTACTCCAATATACTGGCCCCACATCTGCTAAATATCTATTTTGCAGCCTTGGATGACGGGACCCTTCCAGGCTCATTAAATGTTGCCTCCATTATCATTCTCCCTAAGCCAGGTAAGGATCCCAGATGTTGTGACTCGTACCGCTCAACTTCCTTGTTAACCACAGACGCTAAGATCTTAGTGAAGATTCTAGCAACATGCCTTAACTCTGTCATTACACAGTTAGCAGATGAGAGTTGGTACCGTGTTAGCCGTATAAATACAGGAGGCAAATATAGTTTTTGATACCTTTTATTGGCTAACTAAGCAGATTTAAATGCAAGCTTTCAAGACCTTAGGTCTCTTCCTCAGGCATGTTATCCAAGGAAGAGACCTAAGGTCTTGAAAGCTTGCATTTAAATCTGCTTAGTTAGCCAATAAAAGGTATCAAAAACTATATTTGCCTCCTGTATTACACAGTTAGTACATCTGGACCAGGTGGGATTTATCCGAGGTAAACCCACCTACCATAACTTAAAACAACTATATACTCACTTAAAGGTTACACATGTCAATATAGGGAATAGGACTGTTGCTTTTAAGACATTCAATTCTATTGAATTGAGGTACCTTTGGGGGGTGTTGAAACACTTTGTCCCTACATTTATTAAATGAGTTCAAATTCTTTACCATGCACCCAAGGCTAGAGTGGTTACTGGGGGTCTGTCATCAGATGACTTCCTGTTGGGCAGGGGGACATGACAGGGGTGCCCCCTCTCACCGAACCTCTATGCTTTAGTTATTGAAACTTTGGAGGCACTGGTGAGAGCAGATAATATATGGGGCTTCTGTATAGGGGATAGAGAGGAAAAGATAGCATTGTATGCAGATCATATTCTGCTATTTCTGGGAGATACTAATGGTTTGCTGACGATGGTATTGAGCACAGTGGAGGCTCCTTTTCTGGTCTGCGGCTAAACTGGTCAAAGTCCTTCTTACTCCCAGCTGATAACCTCAATAGCACTTCTCTCTCCCACCCACTGACCGGCAGCTCATGTGGCAGGAGACACTTACACCTTCTGTGTCCAACCTACCTACCTCTAGACTGTAAGCTCTCACGAGCAGGGCCTTCTGTTCTTCACATATGATTTACTATTTAATATCCATGTATGGCTATTCCTTATTGCACAGCGCTGCAGATTAAGCTGGCGCTATATAAAGAATAATAACCTCACCCAGACCCTAACAGCTGCAACTACTCCAATGAAATGCATAGAGATCTGTGAAAATTTGGGTATAAAGGTAGAGGCTACTCCAAATAAGTTTGTGGAGAAAAATGTACCTCGGATTACAATTTGAGATAAATGATTTTCATACCACGGTTTTTATATAATTTTCAGAATACTCCAATCAAGAGAGAGAGAGAGAGAGAGAGAGAGAGAGAGAGTCAATATGCATCACTACTACCTGGCTCCCCAAGGACAATATGTACTTGCATATTTGGACCCACAACCTTAACACCACTTCATTAATATTGACAAAGCATTACTGAGACCGGGATATGAGCTAAGGCATTTGTTGACAGCAGGTCCAGAGATGAGCAGATGTCTCACTCCACTATATAACTTAACCCCGTAAGGACCAGCTGCGCATGTACACTTAAGGACCATGGAGTTTTTTTTTTTTTTTTTTTTTAATCCGATTCTGGACTGCACGCAGTTTGGGGAGCCCAGAATTCCATGACGGTCCTGGTACGTCATCGGTCCTTAAAGCAAATCCAGGACCTTAAGGGGTTAATTCATAAAGTATGTAATACTCTGAAAACAATCACTAAATACACTGCGGTTGACCTAGGCACCACGCTATGGGGTCTGGCAGGCTTGCAACAATAGTCTGGTTTGTTCCAAGGTGGGCCCAATATGGAATAAAGAATCTGGGGCAACTGTACCAAACACAAATCATTTGCGCAATTGCATCAGGAATTTAACTTACCACAATCTTTTCTATTCCTACAATGTGTGCGCAATCATTAGGCAAGTGAGTATTTTTACCATATCATTTTTATGCATATTTGCCAGTTCCAGCTGTGCAAACTTGAATGCTTATTGTATTTAAGCATATCAGGTGATATGTATTTGTGTAATGAGAGAGTGTGTGGCCTAAGGAGATTAACACCCTATCTCAAGGTGTACATAATTATTAGGCAGCTTCATTGCCTCAGTCAAAATGGGCAGAAAAAAAAAAAAGATAACTGACCTGAAAAGGCAAACATTGTAAAAAGTCTTTCAGAGGGATGCAGCACTCTTGAAATTGCTAAGATATTGGGGCATCACTCATGAGTAAGCACTGTTAGCGCGAAACACGTGGATCAGTTGAGGATGTGGACATCTTTCTAGCTGAAGTGTTTTGATTATGTAAGTCTCTCCATGTATAGACACGGCCAACAAGTTTTTTGAGGTACTCAAGTGAAATAATAAAGTTGGATGTTTTTATGAATTGAGCTCTTCTGTTCTTTTATGAGAGTGCAGGACTATTTTGTTTGTTTATGGTATTTGGGAGCGTGTGGGGAAGCTTCCACCTTGCACCCATTAAGCAGTTTAGCTCTCTGTGCTTTGTCAAGTGGATGAAGATTGGTATTATTAATTATTCAGACACACAAGTTAAGAGCCACTACATGTTGCATGTTGAATTGAAGATAAACAGGTAACCATAGCTGACAAGGCAAAAGGTCCAGTGGTGCAAGGTGACCCCTTTAGTCTCAGACATGGTTATTGCCCTCCTCGAGTAGCCTAGATAGGCAGGGAAGAATGAGTCATAAATTAAAAAAAAAACAAAAAAAAAACACTTATCTGTACCAATGAATGAGACTAGTAACCCTTTGCATCTCTCCTTAGTGAGTCACTCAATCGTAGAAAGGAAGGGTGGGAGGACTAACCCCCCCCCCCCTTTCCCAAAGCCCAGGAAGCTGGATTGCTGTCTTAAAAAAAAAAAAAAAAAAGGCGCAACTAATCAAATAGGAAGATGGAGGGTCTCTCTCTCGTTGGCAGCAACACCAACTGAAATATAAATATATAATGAGGCACATCCCATTTTATATGAACACAGGTGTACTCAGGCTGAACTGGGGCACAAGAGACAGCACACAATGACCGTTCAAACAAGGGAAGATTTATTCAGTCATGGTTTCTATATCTCCAAGTATTTTTGGTCCATGCAAGACCCTTCATCAGCGCCCGATGAAAGCCCTTACATGGACCAAAAACATTTGATTATATAGCAACCATAACTGAATAAATCTTCCCTTGTTTGAACGGTCATTGTGTGCTGTCTCTTGTGCTCCACTTCAGGCAGAGTACATCTCTCTCTCGATATATAGATTTGTCAATATTTCAGTCTCACATGGGACCACTCTCAAGACGAAATGTCCCACGTGGAACCAAAACATTGACCCATATTTTTGATCTTGAAATCAATAAGTCTCTACTTACAAAACCCACAATTGCTACCCCATTTTTGGATATGCTTGTACATTCACCTCTAAGGATTGTTCACCAGGGCAAATAGTTTCTTTGCCAAGTGAGTGCTCCCTCTCTCTATATACACAGACATTTGCCATCAGCAAACAAGGCAGAATAAACTGGAGGGCTGCATTAGGCACTTGTATATCCAATATAGACAACGCCATTTCAGAAGATAATACAAACTTAAGGTTAAAGTTCCACTTTAATGCTGATATTTGAAAACTGCATTAAAAACGGCCTTGTCATTTAAATGAAAATACCAGCAAAGTGTACAGTTAAGCAAATATTTACTTTTCACTTACCCTAATAAGTGAAGATATTTTTCTTAGATGGGTGAGAAATTGACTTTCCATTTTTCTGCAGAAGTTTTCTTCCAAAAACACACTTGCTGGGCACTACACAACTACTTTTGTGTACTTTACAGTAAAACACAGAACTGATGGTGAGGTCTCACCTTTGCCCTTGACAAAATATTCATTCAATCATGTCAGCTATCAAGTCTGCCTTAGTCACACATCTCTTGTCAGTGTCAGCTGTGTCTTTTTTTTTAACTGTTGTCCACCCTCTTATCACTGTCCAAAAATTTAAATAAAAAAAAAATCCTCAGTGATAAGATCAGCAAGGAAACTGGACCACAGCTTCATGCTTCTTTCAAATTAGTCAATGTTGGGAAAAACCTCCTCTGCTAGCTGCTCACCATCTGACACATCCAACACAGATAACTGCAAGGAACTTTGATCACTGCCTCTTGTGTCTTACCAGTCAATTACACCAAATTTGTGTGTCAACCTCCTTTCTCCCCTCTACCCCCGACTCCCCTAACACATAACAAAATGCCCTGTCTAAACAAATATCTAAATTAAGCTTCAACACTACTTTGCCTATTTTCTGTAGCTTAAAAATTAGCTGCTCTCGTCCAAACAGAATGGCATGCCGTGTGAAGGTCCTACCCACCTTTTATAGGCTGCCTGCAATAAAAGGGAAACTTTCCAAGGGGTGGGTAAAAACCTGTTTTCCACTGATTTTACTGCAATGAGTTTCACATGCTAATTAAGCATTTTCAGTGGTGTATCATGCGCTAATGAAGCTCTGTTCTGGTACCAGGACATTTTCGGTTTCACTTTCTCCAGAAATAAAAGTGAACATTTCCTACTCTGCTGGAATTTTGATTTACATTACAGGTAGTTATGAATGAGGTTTTCTAGATATGTAAATACAATTAAAGGTAAGCAGTCTACTTTAAATATAGAAGTGCAGCACTGCCCTAAGTACCCTATGATTACTTACAAAACATTACATCCACCCAACACATACATGAGCATAATTTAAGCTCAAGTCACATTAGGGCATTGCAGACATTGAGGCTTCATTATGTAGGCTGTACATGAAGGAGGCGTTATCACTACTCAGAACAGCCAATCACCCCATAGGTAGAATTCACACTGAGAACAGCCAATCACCCCATAGGTAGAATTCACACTGAGAACAGCCAATCACCCCATAGGTAGAATTCACACTGAGAATAGACAATCACCTCAGAGGCTGAATTTACAAGCCCAGTATATGTATGGAAAATGAGAAAGACAAAATGAAGTGATAAAGGTTTATTTTTTTATTTCTTATTCTTAATGTTTCTTGCTTGCTGCTGCAACCTGCAAAAGAAAGGGTACAAGTTCAGAAATAAAACAGTACTTTTAAATTAAACACCAATTCCCAAACCTGTACACTAGCATCACCAACAGGCCAAGACATCCCATAAGGAATCAGACAGGCTCCAACTGGAGCAGGCCTGCAAAGATGCAGTGACACAGTGTACGCTCTGGTGTACAAACAGGGGTCTGAAGATACCGTGATGCAGGACATAAGGAGGTTCAGTTCAGAAAAAAGTTCCCCATAGATAACCTATCAAGCAGGAAAGACAGGTCTTTGGGGACTGCATATGCAACTCAGGAGTGTATGGCAATTATACTTTCAATCTGCATCCAAACCAAAAGGAGTTTTGGGGGATGCATAGCATAGCCTTGGTATTTTATCAAGTGGGCTCTAATGACCAAGTTGGAACAACTGCATTAAGCACAGGAGTTTATGAAAACAGCATCTGATTGCCTTTCTAGTAGGACACAAGGCAAAGTACTGGCTTACTTTTAAAATACATTTGGAGTTTTCAAGCTACACACTTAATATACATAGCTAGCCAATAAGGGACAGTTCACCAATTGACAGCTCAGAGGTGGTGTAGGTTAGTACAGATGGAGAGTCACATTCTGTAAATATTTTGATCCATTTTAAAGCTATCCAAGGCCAGAGCAACTGAATACATAGAACATTACTGAATTGTGATACAGAATTATCCAACTTAATGTGCATATACTCCGTGAGCTGGACAACAAAACAAAAGCAGCCAGGATCTGGCCTGTCCCTGCCTCTTATTCTACACCAGATATAGATCTGAAAGTACACAAGTCTAGCTCAGTGGCTGCTACATGACTAGGGGTTCAAATTTCTTGACTTTTTTTCTAAAAATGCAATATAAGTGGGGAACAGCAGGTTTATAGTTCAGACCAAAGTATCCTCACTTATTTTATTTGTGGATGACAAACTCAAGTGTGGTGGAGACCTATCTTTGGACCAAGAACTAAATGCTTGGTTAGTTTCTTTTGAGCCATTAGCAAGTTATAATATGGTCTCTGCCCAGTTGACAGTGTACTTCCTGGTAGTTCTGAGAGTGAGTTCCTATCACATTCTATGGAGAACTATAAGTCACTGATTTTCCTCTCCACTAGAATGTAACAGGAGAACTAACTGGAATTTGACCACTAAAGGACACTGCTAATGAAAATAAACAGGTTTAAACTGTAATAACTAGAAATATGCATCTGTGAGCAGTCGGAGCACCCTTATGTTACTCAACAGGAAATGCCCTACCATAGGTCTTGCAAACAAACAAAAAAAAAAAAAATCTGCTCCATTAAGTTACTGTACTACGGAGAATTAATTACATGAGCCAGTCAGGGCAACACATTAAAGGTATAGTATTTCATAATAAAAGAAGCTCTAATTAATCATAGTATTTGGGCCTTGGAGAGTTATTTCAATTCTGTCAGTTGTAATCAAGAGTAATTGAATGATAAAATATCCTCCTCTCACCCCTTTTTACCGATAACACTGCTCAACTCAGAGCAGCAGGGATGTGCACAGGTAGATTGCAGAGAGGGACAATCTTCAATTAAGATTAGGGAAAAAGCTGAAAAACCTGTCAAGGGGGCAGGGTTTTCATTGTTCTCACAGTAAGTAGATTGTCCCTTGCAGTTGTCTGTCTGGTCAAGCAACCAGATAACATCTGAGGTGAGCAGTGATACACTAGGTAAAAGGGGTGGGAGGAGATACTTAATAATTTAATTATTCTTGAACTACAACTGACAGTACTGAAATAACTCTCCTTTACTCAAATACTATGAAGATGAATTGGAGCTGCTGTTTTTGTGAAACATTACTATCCCTTTAAGACAGCATACACAAAACCATAAGAGCACCTTTAGAAGTGAGCAATGCCCCATGAACCATCTGTGTAATTTGCGCAGGGTTGGCTGTAGCCCTAAACGTTTACACAAATTTATGTAAAACAGGACGTTAACTAGATCCTCATTTAACCCTTTAAGGACCCTTAAAGAGTTATTTGCAGCTTGTCCAGACATACAAAGGATGGATAACCCTCTGCTTCCAGAGGGTTAAAGATTAAGTTACAGATGCATATGCAAGCCAAAGGGTGGTTAAATATCATCAAGGTTATGCTAGTATCAGATTGGGGTGGAAGCTACAATTTAAAATCTGGCCTGTTGGTGCAGCTTTGTCAAGTTTGGGAACAATATGTGTAATGCAGGGGTAGGCAATGTTTGGTTCTCCAGCTGTTAGGAATACAAGGTGAGACTTCTGTATATATTTAGGTTAAATCACTCATCCCCAGTTTCTCAGTATAGAAGGTACCATAAGATTTAGTTTTATATTTTAATTGAAATGTCCACTTCAGCTGTCCATGGTGAATATAATTTATAGACCTGTGACACTGGATAAGATATTAGAAGGGTAACTGACAATACTCAGCACTAAGTGAAGATCAATATTACTAGGAATCATTATGATTTTATGAATAAAAAAAAAAAAATATATCAAAACTAAGTTTCCTTGCATTTTACGAAAGAGTAAGTAGTAACTTGGAAAAGGAAACTGCTGTTGATGTAGTATACTTTGATTCTACAAAAGCCTTTGATACTGTACCTAACAGGAAAAAGCGTAAATTACAAGACAGTGGTTTGGGACAAGGTATGTGTATGGAGAACTGGCTAAACGACAGTTGTTGTAAACTGAAACACTTCAATCCGGCCTGAAGTTGTAAGTAAGCTGCCACAGGGTTCAGTCCTGGGCCCAACAGTAACTTATTAAGGATCTAGAAGTGGGTATTAAAAGTAAGGTCTCAATCTCTGCTGATGACACTAAGCTATGTAAGGAAATACATACAGACATGGAGTCTTTTCTTTGCAGAAAGATTTGGTTAAACTGATTGAATGGATGAAAAAGTAGCAAACTAATGTTTAATGTTGATAAATGTAGTTATGCATTTGGGCTTTAGAAACAAACATGCTACATATATACTAAGTGAAACTACTTGGGGAATCCTCAGATAAAGAGTTGAGTACTGAGACTATAGACTTCACAGCAGTGTGAAGTCACTCAGCTGCTGCAAGAGCAAGCAGGGTACTAGCCTGCATAAAGAGGCGTTGATGCACATGATGCCAATTCTACCTCTATATAAATCCTTGACAAAGCATCATTTGGAATATGGAGTACAGTTTTTTATTTTTTTAATTTAAACAAAATGCACTGAACTGCAAAAAGGGCAGACATGTGCAACAAAACAGATAAAGGGATTTGAGGATCTGAGTTGAGAGAATAGCTAAACTAGGTTTTACATTAGAGAAGAGCCATCTGAGGGGATACATGATTAATCATCATAGTATTTGGACTTTGGAGAGTGTTATTTCAATGCTGTCAGCTGTAGTTCAAGAGTAATTCAATGACAAAGTATCCCCCTCCCGCCCCTTTTACTGATGTAACACTGTTCAGCCAGATCAGAAGGGAGGTGCCCAGGTAGACTGCAGAGAGGGACAATCTTCAATTAAGATAAGGGAAAAACCTGAAAAACTTGTCAAGTGGGACAGGGCCTTCATTGTTCTCACAGGAAGAAGAGCGTCCCCTGCTGTTATCTGTCTGGTCTTACAACCAGATTCCACATCTGAGAAGAGATGACTTACACTAGGTAAAAGGGGCGGGAGGGGAAACTTTGCATGTGAGGTTTGAGAAAGAAGACTTAAATCATTCATTTTTTTTTAGGCCTACAAACTAAAATAAAGATAAAACCCAGAATTACTATCCCTTTAATTGGAAATAGTTTCAATGTTTTCTTTTCCCCCCTCTTGATCAGCAGGGGAGGGGAATATGGCATAGGGTGAGCCTGAACAAGGCCCCCCCCCCCATCTGCCTCAACTATGTATCAAGTCCACCACCTTGCAACAGCTGGAGATCCAAAGACTGCCTGTGCATATAGACCAGTCATTAGTTTAGTTCAAATAGTTTCCAGTTACTTATACAGGTCAGGTTCAGTTAAAAGGCATTGAACACATACCTGTCCAGCAATTCTGTCCAAATCTCTCTGTCCCTGGGGAGTTAGTCTGCGACCTCTACAATTGAAAAATATTTTCAGTACAGTTTTATTTATGGCTTAGATGAGTGAAGCAGATTAAAGACATTTCCGTTCCTAAGAAATTCATATGTTCCTGCCTGTATAACTACAGACCTTTCCCACTATTCATTCGAAGGCACTTGTGGCAAAGCCTTATATTCTGGAGGTAAAGACAACCCAACCAGTGCATCTGGTAAAAGCCAAATGCACCACAGGCAGATTTCAAACATGGCCATCAATATTAAGGCGTTTTTACACTTGGAAAGTTGCAATGAGTTATCCATCATTCAAAAATTAAGCCCCAGCTATATCCATGAGAATTTGTATGTTACCTATGAAGCAGATGGCCATCAAAACTGCACTACTTTATTACATCAGCCTGACAATTGTGGAACTTAATAGGGGTGCTGTTGGGAGTTAGCACTTTATTTCATTGAAGCTGATAGTTTGCTAAGCCTTGGAGTGTTTACTGAAGCAAATATGGGTGCTCTGAAAAGTCATCTTTGGTTTTGCTAATTCTTTTAATTCAAGGTTCATGCTTACTGGCCTAGAGACAGCAACTGGCAATCTACACATTTCATTTGTGTGGGAGATATGGCTCTATGTTCAAAGAATAGCTGTTTGGAAATGGGGATATATTTTATATATTTAAAACATATTTTGCCAGGTTTATCCCCCCCAGTAAAACAAGGCTACTCCCACTTCAAAGATTAATTTTATTCAAAATAGCAGCTCAAACCCAAAGTTGAGTGAAGTATTGAAATGGCCTGAAGTGTTATCTGTTGCTACACCATACTATGGAGGTTTATTGAAAACTGACCAGAGCTGATAGGATTGTGTAGCAAGAGCCACTAAACTTTCAGGCCATTGTGATACAGCATCTAAAAAAAAAAAAAAAAAAAAAAAAACAACAATATCAAGTTTTAGCTGCAATAACTTGCAGGAAAGCACCTCTGCTGTGGGAGTACTTGTTCTGTTCAGGAGAATAAGCCATACAACCCCCCTCCCATGTCAAATGACACTATCCCTTTAAAGGGACAGTAATAAAATGTATATGGGACTGTTCATTGTAATTTTATATAATATATACTTTTGTTAGCAATGTCCTCATCGCTGTATTGTGTTATAAAGTTACCCACTCCCACCCCTTTCCAACAAGAGACAATATTATGTCAGCATAAGGAAAATCCTGCTCCCTTTGTCAAGGGGGCAGGGTAACACTTGTACTGACTCATACAAGTCCCTCATTGCAATCCATCTGGTCATAGTACAGCTTTCAGATTGGAGAGAAATGACTGAAGGGGGGGGGGGGGGGGGCACTAAACTCTTCACAAAATACAACGATAAGGACACTGCAAGTGATACTATGAATTATATAAATTACCATAATCAATCCCATATAAATTTTTGTTGACATTACTATTCCTTTAAGGGTTTAACAGGCCTGTATTTTGTGAAAAATATGCATTCGCGACATTCTGGTGTTGCAGGCTTAAGTGTCAACAAGCTGAGTAGCCTCCATCTGTGCCTTAACCCTTTGAGGGTCAAAGGGGTACGCAATGCATTGGGTCGCCCACTGGCACAAAGTTAAAACAATGTACAAAACGCTGAAGGTCAGCCTGTAAAAAGTCTTGAATTATGAAACAACTTGCTAGAAGAGCCCACTCATCTCACCCCTGTAGCACAAGAGCATGGCTGTGTCAACATTAGTCAGAAATGCAAGTAAAATTTAGATTTCAGAGCACCTGCACCAAGTATCAATTTTTTTCCAGTTAAGAATATGATGTTCTACTACTTTTCAGATAATATGTAAGGATTTACTTTGATCCCATCAGTTGATTAAAGTGTTCTGTTAAAATAGTGGGTCTGGTATCAATGCTAGGGAGATAATCTGCAAATATTACCACACCTGGATTTATTCAATGATTAAATTAACTGTCTTGCGCAGGATTGCCAACATAAATTAATCCGAGTATTAAATTCAACCATGTGTAGCAGACACCTTGGTCTAGAAAGATTCTGCGGGACAACAGATGTATCCAGAGTTACTGTAGCTGACAGATGTGTCAACAGCCAGAGTGAATCACCCGCTGCCTCTTTGGAGCACACACTGCCATTCCTGGGGAGGAAAAGGGGGCGCTTGTACACTATTGTTCCGTATATGCTGCTACCTTCAGAGAGGACAGTGATTAGTAAACAAAACACACTGATCGTTAACATTTTTTAAAATTTGTCCTTTAAAGTAATGAGGTTCCTCTGACCTCCATTGTGAGCACACTGCTGCATGGTAAGTTACTGCATATATGTGCACAGCTATGTAGTTGTAGAAAATAAAGATCGGTCCTTACCTTTTACACAGAAAAGGGTCAGCCAATAACTAAAGTAAGTTTTATTTGGTGCAGGTGCTTTAAAATCTACCTTTTATTTGCATTTCTGATTACTTGACACAGCCGGGCTCTTTGGTTAGAGAGTGGAGATAAGCAAGCTCTCCTGGCAAATTAATGTTTTCTATTTCATAATTCAAGACATTTTACAAGCAGTCCCTCTGGTGTTTTGTACATTTTAACCATTTGAGTGTCACAGGTGTATGCAATTTATCCGACACTCAAAGGGTTAAGACACAGATTGCGGCTACTCTGCTTTGTGACACTCAAGCCTGCATCATCAGAATGCTGCCCTTTTCATGCGGGTGAGTTTTTTAAAGTCAGCATTTTGTTGGTTGTCAAACAGATGGAGACATCTGTCATGGCTTTAAAGGGATAGTAATACTTGTAACAAAATGCAACTTTGAGTCTTCTTTATACTACTATCTGTCCCCCGTAACACCATATTTCAATACTATCAGGCTTGTAGTTCAAATGCAATAGAATGAGAATGGATTCCCCTCCCAACCCATCTAGACTCCTCCCATCAGATGTGGAATCTGGTCCTGGGACCTAACGCCCCCTTGACGAAGGAGGACAGGATTTTCCTTATGTTTACTGAAGCTTTTCCCTTGTTGCGCTCCATCCAGAATGGCTTGGAGAGGCAGATTGCCACAAGGGAAAGGGGCAGGAGGGGGGGATACTTTCTGATTCAATTGCGTTTGAACCACAAGCCTTAAACGGAAATACAGCCCTACGTGGGACAAACAGTATAAAGATGACTGAGCTGCACTTTTGTTACAAGAATTACTATGCCTTTAACGTGTACGTAGAAAAATTATCTACAATACTTGCAAATAAAAATATGCATCAGATAAGTGTCTAATTTGACGGTAATTCTAACATCTAAATTTTCTGCGATTGTATGAAAGTAAAATGCAAGGACTGCTAGCCAGATGGATAGTTTTTCATCTCACCCATTGGGGTCTTTCTCCACCATTTTAAGGCTCTCCAGAGCCTGCAGAACCTTCCTTGCAACACTCTTTGAGCCACGGCTGAAGTGACTGGGCATGACACCATTGCGCTGCCGTCCACCATAGATCTTTGTCATTGATCCTACACCAGCTCCACCACGGAGGTACAAGTGACGAACTGTAGAAGCTAGAGAAAGGGAACGATGAAAAGTTAAGTAAAATCTACAAATCTAGGCAGTTTGACTACATACCCTGTATTTGCAGAAAATGCAGAGTAAATATTAAGTACTATTTCTTTAACCCTTTGAATGCCAGAGTGGTATGCAACACATTGTTTTGCAATGCAGTGAGTACCCCTCGGGCATTCAAAGGGTTAAGGCTCAGGGTGCCAAAGCCATCCATTTTATGTAGGCACACTGTGTCAAGGCTATAATAACATACTGCCTCCATGCAGCCACTGCATAAGCAGGTACTTCAGGCTTACAGCGGCTGCAATAGTAAAAAAAAAAAAAAAAAGGAGTGGATTGATGTGGGAGGCTTTGTATGATGCCACCAACTCCTATCCGCAAGTTCAGGGAGGACTAGAAGCAGGGAAGCGTGCTGCTCTCCTGCAATTGCCTCCACTGATCCAACCCAGTCGCTGGGAGGAGATCACTAGCTGCCACTAGTACGCACATCCCCACACTGACCCCTAAAGCCTGGTTCCACTACTTGCTGGCACTCCCAGATCGTTGTGAACATTAGACTAGGGGTAAAAAGGCAAATGACCCATCGTTTGATGCAATTAATGTCTTTCTAAAACTGTATACCTTGCAGAATTTTCTTCATATATAATGGTAGTGAATATTTCAGTGCAGGAAGGCAGTTTCAAAAGAGAACTGGCGGATGTAGTTTTTAATTCTGGCACCCCCTATGGTATATGCCAATCCATACCAACAGGGTGCCATTTTTCTTGGGCTCGTAAAATGTACTGAACACAGTAGGGATTTACATGGTTTCAAAGATTTTACCATCTTTGAAATGGTCCAAGTGTAAAACACATGACTTTTTTCCCTATAGTGCCACCTTATGGAAGCACCAGCCTATCAGTAGAAAGGCAAAGATACCCTAATTTGATGAAGGTGAATGTATACTTTACAAAAATCTTATGCCTTGCACACCTTTTCTTCATAGCGCTAATAGTTCTGACCATTTTATTGCAAGCGGCCTATTTCAAAAAGGAAAAGCAGCAGGTGTTTTGTGCTTCTGGCACCGCTCACAGTGTGTCACCTCATGCTAATTGGGTGCCTTTTTTACTGGAAGGGCAGTAGCTAACGACTATAGTAGGACATTCTTTGATTTTCATATATTTCAGTACATTTTAAGCTTTAGCACCACCTACTGAAAATATTTTGACATCAGATTGGGGTAGAAAGGCAAGCAATCCATATTTTTATGCAGTGGGCCATCTTTCCAAAATGGTATGCTTTGTCTACCTTCCTACAACCATTTTGGTATAGGAAATAAAGATTTTAAAAATACATTAAAAGATTTTAGTATCTCTATACTCAAGTCAAAGTGTATTCATTCTCACTAAAAGTACATAGATGCCTCGTGTAACTTTGAATTTGACAGTTCTGTAGATTTGAAGACAAATTAATTTTACACTGCCAATATTTAAATAAAAATTAAATCTCAAGCCAGTAGAGACAAAGATGTGTAAATCTGTTCCATAAAAGGTGCTACAAACATGTAGTTCAATATTTTTCGGAAGCAGCAGAACTTCGGGGTGAACTTTGCTTTCTATACCCATTTCACTGATGACACGTTTGGAAATGTGATACATCAGGGATAAATTCATTATTTTTTTTTTTTTTAATAAAAACAAATTAAAGACAATAGATAAGAGCATCAATTTTAGAAAACTAGCCACATCACAAACCAAACTTACCTGCATGTTGAATTATTAGCAAGTTTATGGGGTGCAGAGAGGTGTCAGTAAAGTAACCCATTTTAAATGTGGATTCTGATAGTTTAGAGGTTGTCTTTGGGGTTGACAGTTCTATAGATCTGAAGTTACACAATGGAACTATGTACTGTGTAGTGCGAGCTATATTAATTTAGATTATGCATGGCTTCAAAGAATTTGATAAAGGAATTAATCTTACCTGCTCGGGTGTAGAACCAGTTTTCATCATAAGGTGCCAGTTCTTTATGTTTGGCCAACTTAACTGTATCCACCCATTCTGGGACTTTCAATTTCCCAGACCTGCAATGCACAACATCAGATATGCAGAACATTAAAGGGTGACTACTTTTATCATCTACACATCACTAAACAAAAATTAGGAAAGCATGCATAATTAATGTTTCAGAGAAACAATACTCAGCTTGCTACAATATAAAGATGGTGTAAAAGTATTACTTTAAGTAATCTTGCACTGATTTTCCTTTTGTATTTTTAGTGCTCAGTACAACCTATATTACAAAATGTTGTGAAGTTTTGCAAGCTCTGCAATAGTACGTAACTTACTTTTTGAGGAAGGCAGACAGGGCCCTGACGAACTCCTGCTGGTTAACGTCTTTCACAGTTACTCCAGGCATCTTAAAGAGAAAGTTGCACAAAATTAAACACACCACCTATGTTCAGCCTCTGTCACAGTACATGCTAGAATAGCCTACCTAACCCTTCCCAACTCCAAGATAGATGTTTCTCTTCCTATTCAAATTTAATAAAAAAAAATTCTATATATATATGATATTATACACATACACACACACTACTATATGTCTATTAGAAATGCATTAAAACCTCATTGGTAGCCCACAAAAATGAAATTGGTTGATTCAACTTACTACACAGAGACAACATATGTCAAGATATTTGTGTTCATGTCTAACATAATAAACTCTTCATAACACATGTAAAGTATCCTGCTCAGAAAACATGTAATGTTTGTACTGGTAGATGAGCTCTAAAGCAGCTAGAGTTAAGTATTTGGGTGATGAAGCGTACTTTTTTTGTGCTCAGAAAGGTAGAACTCACTTTGTAACTATGCAATTTTGAAAGGTTTCAAAAGCAATGCTGCAAGGCATTTTTTTTTTTAATTTAAAATAATGGTTTATAGGATATTTAGCTTTATCAGTTAGTGCAAGCCCTCAAACATTCCACACAGATCTGCATTACCAACTGTTACTTCCTACCAGGAAGTAGTTCAGCTGCATAAACTGAAAAAGCTAAACACCTAGAACTATTGTTTGAAATTAAAAATGATTAACATTGTGCCATTCTGAAATGCATTTTCAAAGAAAAAGCAATGCTGTTTGTCAATGTTTATGCTGTTCCAGATCTAAAGATATCTAAACCAAAACCAGTTTCCTTGCTCCTGAGAACCTATGTACATATGTTATAATCCTCAGGAGCCTAATTTATTGTTTCCTATAAGCCACAAAATGAAATGTGGTTATTTAATCCATTTTAACTCAAATTCTATATTTAACCTCTCTTCTGCAAAAGACTTGGCTAGAAACCTCCTTAACAGCCCCAGAGTGAAGGTGTTAATACTAGGGACTGAAGCTTGCCATCAGGAAAGTCCCAGGCCCTGGCGTCAGTATCCAGTCTTGGAACCCATCCCATGAATCAAGTCTTCACTCTAAGTGATGGAATCATTCAGGTCACAGTAGCCACTAAACCACATAGTGGTCTACTGATTAACAGAAGCTCTTGAAGACCCTATACCTCTGCGCCCCCCGCCCCTTGATCCAAATGGGCACAGTGTACCCTCTTGAAAGGGGGACGTCATGTCTTAAAAATAAAAACATGAATGTATTATCCAATGGGCAGAAAAGATTGTGATAAGCTATTGTAATAAACAGCATGCAGCAAGCTCTAAGAGATAATGCCACTTCCCCTTACACATTGGGGTATCCTTGTTTGAAAGAAGGATCTTATTTCAAATAAGGTAGCCTTTAACCCTCTGAGTGCCAGAGGGATACACAACTCATTGTATACGCCCCTGGCATTTAAAGGGTTAACAAAGATCGTCCTCACACCATAGGTGGTCAGAGGACAGCTATCAAGCATGAGAGCACCAGAGAAAGCATACTCCTCGGATACGCAAAGGGTTAAAGCACCGCATCCTGCCAACTCTTGCTCTTAAATTATAGGGTTCCCCTTTATGAAAGTTGGGACACCCCTTTCATTCAAAAAGTACACAGGGGCGTTATAAGCATATTGTCTGTTCGAAAATGCTGCATTATTTAGAACGTGCGAGTTGTATGGTGGACCCGGTCTGCATCCACTCGCACACAAACATACACTAATGGGAACAAATGCAAACACGTTTCACAGGAATGCCAATCTTTCAGGAATTCGGGAGAAAGGATGAAAAAGAAATAAGAAGAGACTAATTTAACGTTAGTAAGAGTTTAATGTAACCCATGGTGCGGGTAGTTTAGCCTACAATTAAAATGCATCCGGCTTTACACATATAACTCTTCGAGAACATGCTCCTTTAAGCGTAATAATGACAGAAGTTACAATAATAGTGTAGAAAGTAGGACGGGACTGGGCAACGTGAGGCCCTGCGAATCTTCCGGGACTCGCAGCCCCCGGTACGTTATGCATATCTGGCATACTGACACTAGTCACACACTACACCCAAGTTGCCCCATAGATCCACGGTCATTCTATGTACGTTTGCGATATGGATTACAAGCCTGATAATTGTAAAGGAAGACAACGCTCATCGAATGGGCCACAGGCTATACATGGCACGGGTGTAAGTTACACAGCGACCCGACAAACGAGAAGCCTGCAGCCCCTACCACAAGCGAGAGAAACAAGCGCGTTAAATAAAAAAAATACATTAAATGAAAATTACTCAGGAAATCCCATATCAGAGTGTATACTAGGCCGCAGTAGGCCACGCTCACCTTCTCTCTAAGAAGCCGAGAGGGAAAAAGGGACAAACGGGGTCTCCCTAACGCAGAAGAAAGGGAACGCAATAATGTCACGCCCAACAGTGACGTTTCGCCAGACGAATGGCCAGGAGACGTCTACCGCTCGAAGGGCGTAGTTATGCGTGTCGTGCCTCGTTTCCATGTGTAACGCATTACGTATGTTTCCGCTTTGCGTTTAATTGATGCGACTTGTCTACTTGCATATCTAAATACGTTTAGGTTTACGTTGTAAATGCTTGTTTCTGGTTTTTGGTTTCCAGTGTCGTGGGTTGTATGCATTGGCTCAAGAACAAACGTTTATTCTCATATAGAAACCATGATTTTCAATATATCAGTTATTTTCAAGGAGTGATTGGAAAGAGAGAACTGTGATTTTTTTATTTTTTATATTTGAGTGCAACACTTTCTAAATAACAGTTTAAAATAATTCAAAAATAAACGCAGTGGCTGCTTCTATGCAATACTAAAACCACTTGTGTATACCGATCAATGAAAATCATGCTTATCTCCCAAATGGGCAGAGGCTTTACAGACAATATTTCAGACTATTTCATGACCCACATACACCTTGTATGTAACCGAATCAATGATTTGCATCTAGACTAAAGTATTTTATTTACACAAACTGATTTATAAATACATATATTGCACTTGAAGCAAACACTAATGTAAGGGTTTTTTTTTATATCAGGACAGTTTCTCATTTTCTTTTGCACTACACTGAATTTCTTGTATTTGCATTAGTTTGCCCCTAGTCTTTATTTAAGGGGACAAGTGGGTTGTTTGAAGATGTGCTTTCTTAAAGGTGCAGGCACCATGTCATAGCCCAAAAGAAGGGGTGACATAAAACTAGAGGCAGCAAACACAATGCTGGGTCTTATACTTGCTCAAAATGTGGTGGCATGTTGTCTGGGGTCAGTGTTCAACATGCTATGTGCATTTTTCAGATTCTACCCTCTCCACCAACGGCCTTACCAGTTAAATATTATGATCCCCCTCTTTTAGAACATGAATGGGCCCTTCCTAACTCAGTTGCTAACACTTTGGAAAAATCCTAAGTAAATGCCTTTCTGTTGTTCTTTGGGCTACTAAAAGATAAATATCCATCATTAGTATTGGTGAACAGCATTTTCGGAACCAGGGACATCTATGGATTTGAGAGAGAAGTGGTGTGAAGCAGTAGTGACCCTATCTTTACTCTGTCTGACATTTCTGAAGTCTTTAATTAAAGCCTTATTGGAGGTGTTAGCTGTTTTGGAGCACAGCCTGCAGGATGATCTATATAAAACTTTTTAAACTGAGATGAAGACTGTAGTCTTTTTCGCAGCCTGTGAACTGTTGGATCAGATTATACTGGAGGAATAACACTCACAAGTTGTTTGCTTGTCTGTACCCGTTTGATAAGGTTTAGGTGGAAATGTGGTGCTCTCCTCCAACTGTGAATCCAGTAGTGGCTCATCTATCCAATTTTACCACAATTCCTGTACAAAGTAAGACTGCACTTAAGCATTCAGGATATAAGAAATTGGATTCCTTCCTGAAGCTGTTGTTTTCTGGGGCTTGTGCTATCATCAGTCCCACTTTTTTCATCAGTCTGGGCTTGCAGAGCAATGGAGACCTGGTATGATCAGCTACTGAAGGCTGTTCAATAGGACATTCCTAATGAAAATGTCCTTGTCTTATTAGGACGGATAGAATATGTTACTGATTATAATGGTGAATTGTGGCATTAGAAGTCATCAAAATAGTAGCTAAATGCCCTGAAACATCAGTATCAGCATGCCATACTCTATGGCTGAAAAATTGGAATGCTGATGCTATGTTCAAGAAGTCTTTGTTGTTCTTACCATTCTTAGGCATGCTTTTGTTTAGACCAGAGCTAGACAAAATGGTCAGTGAACTAAAGGGTGTAATTTCACTTTCCTTCCAAAAAACAAACTATGCTTAGACTTTCGGAGAAAAAGGAACCCTTTACATTCTTCAAGGATTATTGAAGTTCCTCTTCACAATCACCAGCCACAACCTTATCTCCCAATTGCTTCTGATACTCAGGAAGGCCTAAAAATATACTACCAAGCCACAGGGTTCAAAGCCCTCTTCATCATGAAGATGGAAATCTGGAACTTCCCAATTATCCCCATTTGGCAGGAAGCCTTTGAAATTTTTTTCTTCAATGGAAGGACCCCAATTTTAGATGAATGGGCACTTCAGATAGTGTCCTGTCAGAGGGTCTACCCTTTTGCTGGAGAGAAAATGTTTAAAGGGACAGTAATACTTTCCTAACACAGTCTTTAATATTGTTCTTTTTAAATACATAAATCAAATGATCCAAGTCTTTTTTTAATAGCATGTATACTTTGGGAGTAATATGCTGGTAAAGTTCCTCCCTCCTCTTTTACTGAAATCAGTGTTCTAGCTGACAAACTTGTAATCTGGTCCGCAGACCAGACGGCTCTTCTGCAGAGCCGAAATAACATTGCAGAGAGAGAATTTTCATGATCTACGAAGTATTCCTGCCTTAAACCAGGCAACAATGGTTCTAATCGGAAACTGACAAAAGATGAATACAATTGTTAAAAAAGCTAAATGGCATTGCTAGACTATATTCCATCCTATGGTATCAAGGTATACCAAAATGTGTGCTTTCCCAATTCCCTTTTGTGTTAAGATCTATTCTAACTGTATTGTGGAAGTGTGGTATTTTTAAGTGGCTCAGTGGACTGTGGGGGTGGATGGGTTTATTGTGCTGAGTTGCATATTTCATTTAGAAGTATTGCATATATTTCTAATTTAATAAATATTTTTGTTATATGATGGTGTATTATTTTGTTGACTTTTGGAGGAGGGGAGTGCCTTTATTTTTTATTTTTTTGTTTGTTTTAAAACCGCTTTATTGAGAATAATCAAGTGAGTATATGACAGGAGAATGTCCAGTAAGTCATAGGTTATAGGTCAACAATAAATGACATGACATACATTTTGAAAAGCCAATAAGGAAGGGAAGATAACAATAGATATAATGTCAATTATAAGTAAATTACTCAAAAAGCAATGCATGAGTAAGAGAAGCCTGGATATAGCTCCTAAAAAGTAGCAGGAGAAAGAACATGTCTAAAGAAGAAAAGAAGAAAGATAAGAGAGATGGAAAAACAGGAAAACAAGAGGGGGGCAGGAAGAGGAGAAAAAAAAGGGAAATAATGAGGGAAGAACGGGAACAGAAAGTAAGCGGGAATCGGGGTATCCTGGATGAGAAATTATGAGCAATCAGAATACAAAAAAAAAGCTATGAGGATGATTCAGAAGGGGCAAGTGGAAAAAAAAGCCACCCACTTCATCCTGATCCGCTCCTATTTTCACAATATGCATCCTCATCATGGAAATTTGAGATCTGACCTTAATTGCCCATTCCTGTACAGTGGGAAGTAAGTCATCCTTCCAATGATAAGGGACTTCGCTGCAAGAAGCATAGTGCGTAATAGGCATCTCTGCAGAGAAGACAGATGGGGGAGACCCAAGAGGAATAACGTTTGCCAAATGTCTCTGGAGAGATGGACTTTTGGACATTGTATGATAGAGTCCAAGCATTGTGTCCAGAATGGGTATATCTTTGAGCAAGTCCACCAGACATGTGAAGGGGTAACTCTCTCCATATGACAACGCCAAGAAAGCGAACTAACAGAGGGTGAAATATCGTGATATAAATTTAAAGTGGGATTCGAGCACCAAGGCTGAGATGGAGGCTGGTGAAGCCTCTCTCCAAATAACATCCCAGTCACCAGCATCCAGGGTAACACCTAGTTCACTTTCCCGTGACTACACATATTTCAGTTTTCTTAGTAGATAATAGTAGGGATTCAAATTTAGTAGGTCGGGAAGCTTTTAAGGAAGGCTGTTCCATAACTCAGAAGTGGGTAAAGTATATTTGGTCTTGTGGTCCTCAAAATGTTGAATCTGTCCGTCAGAGACAAGGTCTGCAATACACAAGGGTGTGATTGTTGACCATTTAGGGAAGGAAGCAGATAGAAGAGAGAAAGGGGTGTCAAAATATTGGAGAAGCAAGGGATGGGGAAAGCGATAGTAATTTATCATGGTTGCAAATGGACCAAATAGAAAGGACATGTGAGAAAAGAGGATGAGCATTTAGTAGTCTGGTCCTTGATTTAGGAGGTAAAATTACTTCATCAAGCGGTTCTCCAGGTGTAGCAGCTTCTCGCTCAATATGGGACCCAGGATTGGAAGCCAGTATTGATGCATGATAGTATTTAACAAGATTGGGAAGCCCCAAGCCCCCTTTGGATTTGTGCATATGGAGATATTTATCTGCTAATCTACGAGTTCTGGATCACCAAAGAAAGCGGTGAATGGTACTGTTGAGAAGAAGGGAGTGCCTTTATTTTGATCTACTTTGTTTCTGTTTTGTGGATAGTTTGACTTTAGCATAAACATCCTATAGCGAACGGAACATGAGCGGAATCACATTGGATCTTGCGTGTATTCCACTTAGTGTCGACTACTATGCACACCCAGCCTCATGATTATTAAAGTAACACACATTTCATACAAAAAGTTTACATTATGCGTTTAGACAATACAGTTTCTTAATTGCTTGTTGAAGCATCATTTTTTTTTACAGATTTTTGTAAAAAGGATGTTTGTTTTTGTTTTGCCATACATCACAATACAGGCCTGCATATATTTCATTTCCAATTGATATTACTTTCCAAAAAAATGTATTAAGGAAGCACACTGTGATTTCAATTCATACTTAGCTGCTCGTCATCAACAGCTGTTGTCCATCCACTGTAGGATGAAGGAGTCATCAGCAAGCCAACAGCTTCAGTCCTGAGCCTTTTTGCCACTGTGTACCAACAAATTTGGTAATTTAATCTACCCATCTTGTCTTTGGTTTTGTTCTTGGGTGTTTAGTATCAAGTGGAATCCATTTAAAAACCTGATTGGTCCATCTACCGTTAGGTCTTCTTGCTATGCAGTCAACCCATTTCCATTTCAAGCACTTTACTCTTTCAATTATGTCACAGACCTTTGTTTGCTGATGAATCCATGCACACATTTTTCGGTCTCCATTTATTATGTACTTCTCTGTGTAGCTTTAAGTTTTTTTATGGGTTTGCATTTAGTGTACATATTTCACAGCCATTTGGTCAAAAACCTTTCAAATGAGTCAGAGTGGTAAATTCGTCTTAAAGACTGTACTATGAAGTAGTCCAAATGCTTGCCATCCCGATTTTTTTCACCACTTGGTTTCCATCATGGTATATGATATATTTTTTGATCAAAAATTGTAACCTATGACTGTACAACTTGAACTGAGGTTGTTAGACTCTTACTGGTTGGACATACTGTATCCATTCAGTTTTGTTCTTTTTTCTTTTTTTTTCTTTTTTTAGTCTTACATTTGATTAAATATATATTTGTTTCATTTTTATATTTTTTTGCATTTAATTATATTTGATGTAGGTTGGGAGACTTATTGTTTGATTATTTAATTTTGAGTTATTATTTATTTTTACTTTTTATTTATTTTTTTGGGGGATTTATTTAGTTACAATATAATTTGTTATTTTCTTATCATTTCTTCAAACTGTTGGGTTCAATTCGTCTATTTTAGGTTGTGGCTTCAGTTCTCTTCCTTTTGAGAAATGGGTCTGGTCTGTGGAGTGGTGTTCAAGTTATAAGGTTCCCTAACAGTGCACAGGATCTAGTTTCCGTGGTGTCTGCAGGAGATAAGATTTTTTTTTTTTATAGTGGACCAAGTAGGAAAAAAAATGAGAGAATTCTGATCAAAGCATATTAAAATGTCATTCACCAGTTGTGTTATGTCTGTGTTGTGGTTATTGTAAGAATCTTCAGCCATGCTCTATTTTTTCAGCAACAAATATAGTAGTGGAAAATCTCAATGTTTCCTACAGCTGGCACAAACAACCAGCCAAGTGGCTTACTCAAAAGACTTCAGGAGCTCACTTAAGTCCTTTGTTAGCTGCAATTGGCCAGGTGACAGAAAACAAAGGGCAAAATAGTCTGCACTAGCTGGTGAAGGCTATAGATTATTAATAATAGCCTTTGTCAGTGGTGCCTATGGGAAATACAACATGTATAGAGGAAAAGGGAAAAGAAGAGGTCCCTGAACCGAAGAAACCCGTATTATAGGCACTCTTGTGGTTAAAATTTAAATCTTTATTTATATATTATTAAAACACATAAAAAGTTTAATAGAAGTTTTATTTAATCACACGGATTGTCAAGATAGATTTACTGGGATTTTATTGTGTACCCAGTATACATATCAGAGAGGTTAGCGAGTGGAGAAAAATAGCTCAAATATACTAAATCAGCTGATTTATGGGTATATATCTATATCCACTTTGGTTAGGATAAATTTCAGAGTGTTTACTATAGTGGTCTCGATTTGGTGCCACACTAATATCTTATACTTAATAGGTGTACATCGTAGTTTTATATCTTTGTCCTCTAAATTAGCATAATGATATGTTTCGCTAAGAGTTCAAAGCATTGTATCACAAAACAATCAACTCCTAATGTAACTCTCAATACTACAAGATTCTCCTACTATCCCAATTAACTCAAAGTGGAGTAATCTTAATTCAGCATTAATTTTTAGCGGTGTCTATTGTTCTTTTAAGTTCATCTAAAAATCAGACAGTGTTAGCGGGGGTTAATGGGGAATCTGAGGTAATGCTCCGTAGTGGGAAAACAACCATAGCCAGACTATTGAGATCATAACAGCAGCGATTTAGCTTTATTTTTAATGATTAGTTCTAGCTAATTTAGTCTAAGAATCGAACAGGGATGTAGCAGACTAACTGTGTGTTAGCTTCCAGAATGAAAGCCAATGGTCCGATCGCTATCAACTAAGGTGCAAACAATAATTGTGCTCCGTTGCTGAAGGCGCGGACATCTTGATTAGTAGCACCAAAACAGAATATAGCTGTTTGCACAATCACAGACTCGGACCTACACAACGGCGGGCTTGATTGATTGTGAGACAATGAAACTGGCAGTTACACCCCGTAGTCTGATAGACATATGGAATACATTCATTCGTGCTATTGCTTGACGAACTTAAAAGAACAATAGACACCGCTGAAAATTAATTCTGAATTAAGATTACATTTAAATCCGCTTTGAGTTAATTGGGATAGTAGGAGAATCTTGTAGTACTGAGAGTTACGTTAGGAGGTGATTGTTTTGTGATAAAATGTTTTGAACTCTTAGCAAAACATATCATTATGCTAATTTAGAGGACAAAGATATAAAACTACGATGTACACCTATTAAGCATAAGATATTAGTGTGGCACCAAATCGAGACCGCTATAGTAAACACTCTGAAACTTATCCTAACCAAAGTGGATATAAATATATACCCATAAATCAGCTGATTTAGTATATTTGAGCTATTTTCCCCCACTCGCTAACCTCTCTGATATGTATACTGGGTACACAATAAAATCCCAGTAAATCTATCTTGACAATCCATGTGATTAAATAAAACTTCTATTAAACTTTTTATGTGTTTTAATAATATATAAATAAAGATTTAAATTTTACCCAGAAGAATGCCAATAATACGGGTTTCTTCGGTTCAGGGACCTCTTCTTTTCCCTTTTCCTCTGTACAGGTGACAGAGAAGCCTACTCCAAAGCTTTCCTGTTAAAGTGGACCTATCATCTTGAAAAGTGCCTATGTGTCGTATTACAAAGGAACAGGAACCAGGAGAGGGCTCTGTAATAAACTACCATAGCCTAAAAATCTAGGACTGTATACAATGTCAATAATAATGCAATAAAAGCTTTAACTATGACAATATAATAAGCAACTACAGATTTAATAAAAATATGTATTGTATGTAATTTATGGCTTACATAAATGAACTAAAAAGATAAGAATAAAGTATGAACATAAAAAATCGGGATCACAAAAATATTGAAATTCCTACACAGGATAAAAGTAGTCCTTGAACATATAAATATATATTTCAATTGATATTGCTCAATGCTGCTGGATAATAACTGGATCGGTGGTAGGTCTTCTCATCTGTATATGAATATAGACCTTTCCCGTCCATATGTATACCATATTTTCTAAGTGTAAATCAAAAGGAGACACTTACATACAATACTTGGAGTTTGGCAATATAATATCTTGTTGAGCACTGGTGTGTGTGTGTGTATTGTGGGCAGGGGTCCCAGCTGGTAAGGAGTCCACTTTTGGTGTTAGCAGGTAGGGTTCCAACTTTAGAGTTGTAAAACTTACCAACTTGTATGGCAAATGTGGCAGATAGATAGCTCCTAGACACTCACAATGGTTCAAAAGATGAGTCCAATACAGCAGCAAAGGAATAGATCTGTAGATTAAATTATACCAAATATATAATTCCAAAGTGTTTCATAGTATCCATAATACTTTTATTTTTAATTAATATTAATTAATTGGTGTGTTTTATTGACTGGAGAATTATACAACTCTAAAGTTGGAACCCTGCCTGCTAACACCAAAAGTGGACTAGTTACCAACCGAGTACCCCTGCCTGCAGTATACACTGAAGTCTTCAAGGAGATATTATATTGTCAGTCTCCAAGTACTATATGCAAGTGTGTCTTTTTGATTTACATTTGGAAACTGTAGTATACATTTGGACAGGAGAGGTCCTTATACACACACATATGGGGTGGCCCTACTACATTTACCACCTATTCAGTTATTCTCAAGCAGCATTAAGCAATACCAATTGATATATATATATATTTATATGTTCAAGGACGAATTTTATAATTCGTAGGATTGCTACAATATTTTTAGGATACCAATTTTTATGTTGATATATTTTTTTGTTGCTGTTCATTTATATTAGCCATATATTACATGTAGTTGTTTATTATATCAATGACCAAGGTAGCTTTTATTGCATTATTATTGACATGGTATATAGTCCTAGATTTCTAGGCCAGTTTATTACAGAACGCTTTCCTGGATTCTGGTAATAGCTCTCACATAATTTGAAGGCTTACTTTACATTGATATCTTACATATTTATTTATTATAAGTAATCAAAACGCCATTTCTTAACACTTGGCTTTTTCTATTTGTCATGTTAAAAATTCCAGCAGATGTATAGTTTAGGAGATATTCACAATTTTATTTCTGCGAAAAGTGAAAGTGAAAATCTGGGAGCACAGTGCTTCATTAGCATACGAAATGTACTGAAAAGCTTCATTAGCATATCACACATTCACTAAAATTTAGGGATGCAAGGGGAGGAGAAGGTCCTCATTAGAATACAGGATTGTTGGACTGTTGTCGATGTGGAAGGGATGATCTACCTCATCACCATCAGTATTCTGCTGCCAAACTTGGTCATTGGGGGAGTGGAGAGAATGTTTCAGCACCATGGACAGCATCACCCCCTTATCCCTTTGAGTCCCATAGGGATATGCATTGCTCACCCATTTGGCACTCAAAGGGTTAAAAAGAAGTACACCAAGAACTACACAATTATCGCCTTAGCTCTGTATAATAAATGATACATGTTGTGCAATCCCAAGGGAATAAGGCTGGTGGTCAAGTGGCATGTATGGGGATTTGTGGCTACCACTTGCCCTCTGCCTTTTTCCCTTGCCCCCTGGTAGCCATAGAACCCCATGTACACTGCCTGGCCCCCAGCCTTTTTCCCTTGCCACACCTGAGAGCAAGGGAACAAGGCTGGGGGCTGTCAGTCAGTGTATGTGGGCTAACACACACTGGTGATGCTTCCCCACAATGCTCATATCCAACATGCTGCCCCTCAGATCAAAGTTGACATATGCTGCCTCCCATTGCCATTGCTATCTGACAAATGTTGCTCCTTATGTACGACTCCCCATTAAAATGTGACAAATGATGCCTCACATTGGATAGGTGATCGATGCCGAGGGGGGGGGGAGCATTAGGAGGGGTCTTGATCCCTCCACAAGGTCTGATTTGATTTTACAATTTAAAACACTGAACTAAATTTTTGGCCACAGGGATTTACACAGTATAAGATGGACATTAACCGTTTAAGTTCCAGAGGGGTATGCAACTCATTGCAAATCAATGTGCTGCGTATCCCAGTATCCCAGTGTGAGGCATCATTTGTCACATTTTAATGGGGAATTGTACTTAAAGGAGCAGTAAACTTTTTTTATGAAAACACATATTTTACAGAGCATTTCCTGCTGAATAAAACAAAGTCACTACCATCGCTGTCAGATGTTTTATTAAACATTTATAGCAGTTTAAATAATCAGGAAGTGAATTTACTGTGTTTACTTCCTGGAAGTTCTAACTGACAGGAAGTGACAGGCAGTTTGTATCACATTCTATGGAGAACTGTATGTCTCTGACTTTTCTGACTTTCTTCTCCATTAGAATCTAACAGGAAATCTAATTAGAATTTGACCACTAGATGGCACTGCTAATGTTAAAAAACATGGTTTAAACTGTAATATAAATCTCTCGGCAGTGGGAGTACCCTTATTTTACTAAATAGGAAAATCCCTACAATACATATTTTTCATAAAAAAAAGTTTACTGCTCCTTTAAGGAGCAACATTTGTCAGATAGTAATGGGGAGTAGTACATAAGGAGCAACATTTGTCACATTTTAACCCTTTGAGTGACAGAGAGATATGCAATGCATTGTATCCCTCTGGCAATCATAGGGTTAATGGGGAGGCAGTATATGTCAACTCTAAACATACACTGACTGACATCCCCCTCCTTGTTCCCTAGCCCAGGCAGTGCCCATGGGGATCTGTGGGGCCAGGCAGTGTACATGGGGTTTTATGGCTACCAGTGGGCAAGGGAACAAGGCTGTGGGGCAAGTGGTAGCCACAAATCCCCATAGATGCTGCTTGACCCCCAGCCTTGTTCCCTTGGGGGTGCACAACATGTATCATATATTATACAGCTTTAAGGGGATAATTGTGTAGTGCTTGGTGTACTTCTTTTTAACCCTTTGAGTACCACAGGGATGAGCAATGCACATCCCCATGGTACTCGAAGGGATAAGGGAGTGATGCTGTCCATGATGCTGAAACATTCTCTCCACTCACCCAGTGACCAAGTGGGGCAGCAGAGAGTATGCTGTCAGACTTCAAGATTGTTATTCTGATGTTGATGTGGGAGGGAGATCATCCCTTCCACATCGACAACAGTTCACAACCCTCGCTGCTTGTGATTGCTTGAGGGCTGTTGTTGCATAGGAAATTACAGGGATATCCCACCTTCACCAGCCTCAGGTAGGGGAGGTTTGAGACTGTGAACTCCGACTGCAGAGGCTGCTATCGGAGTTCAGTGAATGTGGTGAAGAGCCACATTAACATAGCAACACACTCCTTTGCATACAATAATGGCTCATTATCCTGTATTTCCATATGGAAATTAGTTATTATTCCTCATTTCCACGTGGAAATAGGCCATTGTCGATGTGATGAATAAACATTCATAAACCTGTCAGATGGATGACGATGTGGGTAGATTATTGTTGGACTGATGGTGATGTGATGTCAAAGACACTTTAATGAATACTGTCAATGTGCCTTCAACACTGCTCTGACAGAACATCAACGTTTTCAGCCCTCTTTGACCCTTATTGAAGCTAGGCCTAGATGTTGTAATACTACTAGCAATATGTGTCAGTGGCACTGCACCTCAACCAGTAGCAGAAACACTTATAGCTAGGGTTGTGGATGTTGACCTATGATGCTGCTTATTCAGTAATAGTGAGAGGGTGGGAACTGGACTTGGAAGCAGTGATGGTGATGATGATTGTGTATGTTTATGCGTGTTTGCTTGCCCGTAATCAGATATTCCGGTTGATCTCTCACAGAGTTTATAAAGAGACATATTGCTCCTTTTTTATTGGTGGAAAATTGAGCCATTTCCTTTTAGTTAATTTATTTGGCTATATTTTGCAGCAGGGTATCCTCATCAATATCACTGTATGAGCAGCAGTTGTTCTTACTGCTAAATCCTCATCCACTACTGCAACAACACTAGAATGTTACTCTTGTTGTATTTAGTCTTGTCTTTTAGTTAAAAAGTTTAGTTATTAGTTCTGGTAATGGAATTTTACTAGTAGTGGTCAGACATTCCATATCACTTTTACAAACAGCAGGAGGAGGATCGTCATCATCATTTATTGTAGAAACTGCTGCAACCATGGTCAGTCAGTTTGTGTAGTATGTTGGGGACATGCATATAATGGTGTTGATTTTATTGCAAAGTACACAACAGAGCTGTTAGAGTGATGCTGTAAATTTCTGTTTCTAGTAGCGATCACTTCCATTAGGTTTTCATTTTATAGCACGGTAAGTTGAGTGTTATTTTTTGGAGATGTTAATTCTCCCTTAAACACATAAAAATATAAAAATATTTGTGCTACGTCAGTTTGAGTTGTTATAAATGTAAGTAACTCCTTTATCAGTACTTTCTTGTGAGTTAAAGGTTAACCGTTCCAAGTCAATATGGATATCTACAGTCTATTTCACTGTTTGCATTTGTGAAATAAAAGGCTTGGATTTTCCCCTATTGGTTTTTACATTGCAGATATGCCCTTTTCTGTTTTAAACAAATAATCAATGTTGAGCTCTTCCTCTACACTTGATCCTGAAATCAATATCATGGTTCACAGACAACATATGTACAGTCTGCCACGAGATTATCATCCATTGGGGAAATGAAGCATCACTTCATAGAGAAGTTGCTAATGATATCCTGAATAATAATAAGGTCAACGGAAGAATAAAACCTCCTCCTATGTTGAAATGGAAAGACTGTTTACTGTCTCTACGAACTATCTCCTAAACTTTCATACTACAAGGGACCCTTGGTTGGACTATATGGAGAAGCCCAAAGCTAAAACTATAGCTAAGCCATCCCTACAATGATAACTACAGGCAAAAAGACACTGATATTTCTCATTGTATGGTTCAGTAAAAATTATTTATTACCCATAACTATTTACTTAACCTCAACCAGCTCCTGTTTCATGATATTATCATCTAAATATAAATGACCATGAAAGTAGGTTTCATTATACCTTTCCTTCCCCTTCCAGTCCTTCTCCTCTTCCCCTACCCAGACTTTAAGTCGTATCTGATGCTTTTGTTTATACAATTTAATTTCATACTATTACTTTCATGTTTTTTTTTATTTTATAAACTTTATTGATGGACTGAAACAATACAATAGCAACACAGAAAGTATATAATCTGGTGTTACAATGCTCTCGGCTCCAGACTTCAAAAATTCAACAGAATCATCCGTTATAGATGCGAAAAGTATATTAGAGTAAGTAGACTAAATAACATGAAACAGAACCCATTAATCCTGTACTACCTTTAAAGTGAAGAGAGGATGAAGTTTTATAAATACATACACAATGTAGAGAATTACAGTTATGTATCTCAAAGGAGACTTGGTAGACTATACTCCAATATTCTGGAGTAACCTGCTCAGACAAAAAGAAGCTTTGAAGAGACCGCTAAGGGTCTCAGTGTATGTCAATGCGTCGGGGAAGTCCAGGATGGGAGAGGCAGTAGAAGGGGGGATGGGGGGGGACACACAACAACCCCACCTCTTCGCGACCTACCACTCAAGGAGGCTATGGATCCATTCAGGAGACTGCTAGAATTGAAAGCCCTAGAAAATCTAAGGGTGAATCAATCAATGACCAAGGCTCAAGCTCTTCGGGAAGGGTAAGACTGCCCTTGAGACATCTGTAGCCTATTGGAGGTTGGATCAGAGACCCCAAATCAGCTGATGTTGAGGAAGCCTTTGGGCGTGCACCCATTAGCTGTACAGACCTGCGCCGGAACCCAGCACCAGGAAGAGTGTGAGCCGCCAGCTCCATGTGGCTGGAGCCGCCAAACAACAGTACGGCTGAAGCTGCTGGATCATACCGCGGCTGGAGCCGCCAGAGGAAGCCGCGGTTGGCTCGAGCAGCCACCGCATGGTACGGTAACAGTACCCCCCCTCAAAGACCCCCTCCCCGCGGTTCAGGGCATGGGCAGTCAGGAAAGTGTGAGTGAAATCTACGAATCAGGATGGGAGCATGCACATCTTCCGAGGAGACCCAAGAGCGTTCCTCCGGGCCATAGCCTCTCCAGTGCACCAACTACTGTAATCTCCCCCTAAACCTCTGGGAATCCAAGATGCTTTGTACTTCATTCTCCTCATGGTCTCCCACCCTAATGGGGGCGGGGGGAGCTGTAGCGGAAGTATACCGGTTACAGGTTAATGGTGAGCAATGACTCATGGAAAACATTATGAATGCGCATAGTAGCCAGGAGTTCTAGAGCGATTGCCACAGGATTGATTCTCCGAATGACCCAAAAGGGGCCAACGAAGTGAGGGACCAGTTTCCTACATGGCACCTGGAGATTGAGATTCCGGGATGACAGATATACCCTGTCTCCAACTTGAAAGGTAGGTGCAGGTAGTCTCCTACGGTCAGCCTGCAGCTTGTGCCTTAGCATAGAACCACGTAGGGTATTCTGTACCTGCACCCAAGAGGAATGGAGAGCCCGTAAATGCTCCTCCAGAGCCGGAATCGCTTGTGCCTCAAAAGTCTCAGGGAGAGCAGAGGGCTGGAACCCATAATTTATGAGAAATGGTGACGACTGAGCCGAGGAATTGATGGTACAATTTCTGGCAAACTCCGCCCAGGTTAACAAGGTAGCCCAGTTGTTGTGGTGGTTATTTATGTAGCACTGGAGAAATTGCTCAAGGGCTTGGTCTGACCTGTCGGCTGCACCATTGGATTCCGGGTGGTATGCTGAAGAAAAGGCCAGCTGGATCCCCAATTGTGCTCAGAAACATCTCCAGAATCTGGACACAAACTGACTCCCTCTATCAGAGACAATCAACTTCGGTATGCCATGTAGGTGGAAAACTTCCTTGGCAAATATCTCAACCAACTCTTTGGCAGAGGGAAACTTTTTAAGAGGTACGAAGTGTGCCATTTTGGAAAATCTGTCCACTACCATCAGGATAACTGTGTAACCCAAGGACGCCAGAAGTTCCACCATAAAGTCTATGGACAAATGGGACCACGGGCGCTCCCCATTAGGAATGGGTTGGAGGAGACCCACAGGCAAGCTACAGGAAGATTTACTTTGAGTGCAGATATGGCAAGCTGCCACGAAGGCCACACAATCCTTTCTCAGACTCAGCCACCAGAATAAACGAGAGATAGACCATATCAACTGATCTCGCCCATTATGTCCAGCAGTTCTGGTGGTATGATATGTCTCCAGGAGTCTGGTACGGAGCTGAGCTGGCACGAAACACCTCCCTCTAGGTTTCTCCGCAGGTGAGGATGCCTGAGCCCATAAAATCTCCTGTCCCAATGGGGAAGTAATATTAGTATGAATATGTGCTAATATACGATCAGCTGGAATGATCGGGGTGGGAGGAGATTCTCCCTTAGGGTCAGGACAAGGTTGGTGAGATAGAGCATCCGCCTTGATGCTTTTGGAGCCAGGAATGTAAGATACAACAAAGTTGAACCTAGACAGGAATAGTGCCCATTTGACTTGGCGAGCAGACAATCTTTTGGCCTCAGACAGGTAAATCAAGTTTTTATTGTCAGTGAGGATCAGGATCGGAGCACTGGTTCCTTCAAGTAGGTAACGCCACTCCTTTAATGCCAAAATGATAGCTATTAATTCTCTGTCACCAATTTCATACAACTTTTCCGCCTTGGTTAGCTTTTTGGAGAAATAGCTACATGGAAGCAGCGCCTCTCCAGGAGCCGAGCGCTGAGACAGGAGGGTGCCTAATCCCATCTCAGACGTGTTGACCTCCAACATGAAGGGCAGGGCAGGGTTGGGATGTACTAGTATTGGTGCCTTGGCAAATGCTGCCTTAAGACTTTCGAATGCCCCAATAGCACTGGAACACCACTTTGAGGCGCCAGCCCCTTTGCAAGTCAGATCAGTAAGTGGCTTTACTACCGAAGAGAAGTTTTTAATGAACTTCCGGTAGTAGTTCACGAAGCCTAAGAAATGTTGGAGAGCCTTCAGACCTACCGGGCGAGGCCATTGTACAACGGAGGATAGTTTTTGAGGGTCCATCACGAACACAGAGGCAGAAATCACATAACCCAGGAAGGTAACCTGCGATTTATAAAACTCACACATCTCGAGTTTGCAGTAAAGACTATTCTCTCTCAGTAATTGTAAGACATTAGACACATCTGCGATGTTAGTTTCCGTAGAAGGAAAATAGACTAGTAAATCGTCCAGATATACAACCACGGATTTTATAGCAGGTCCCTTCAGACATCATTAATAAATTCCTGGAAGACAGCAGTTGCATTGCACAACCTGAAGGGCATCACTAAATACTCATAGTGGCCGCTCCAGGTATTAAAGGCTGTCTTCCACTCATCTCCTTCCTTGATATTCACAAGGTTATACGCTGCCCTCAAGTCGAGTTTGGTAAACACCTTGGAACCTTTAGTCTGTCAAAGAGTTCGGTGAATAAAGGGTATTGGGTAGGCGTTCTTAGATACCAACTTATTCAGGCCACGATAGTCAATACAGGGGTGCAGTTTCCCATCCTTCTTTTTAACAAAAATGAAGCCTGCACCAGCCGGGGAGGTAGATTTGCGGATTATTCCTCTAGAGAGCGCATCGGCCACATACTCCTCCATAACTTTCGTCTCTTGCATAGACCGTGGATAAACCCGACCCCTAGGAGGAGTAGTACCAGGGATCAAGTTAATTTCACAGTCAGAGGACTTGTGAGGAGGCAATGTACCGGCTTGGATTTTGTCAAATACGTCACGGAAGGCCCTGTACTCCTCAGGCAGAATAGAGGAAGAAGTACACATCAGTCTTGTAGGACGTGCGAGACAGGGCCCATGACACTATATCACAACTGTGCCAATCGATCCTGGGGTTGTGTGTCTGAAGCCATGGAAACCGCAGGACAACAGCGTAGTGAGGTGAGTGAATTATTTGAAATTGTAGGGTTTCCTTTTGCAAGGCTCCAACTCGCAGGGTTAAAGGAAGTGTCTCCTGAGTGATATGAGAGGGTTGTAAGGGCCTCCCATCAATGGCCTCAATAGCCAAGGGTGAAGCACGAGACTGCAAAGGATAACAGACTCTCAGCGAAGTCTGCGTCCATAAAGTATCCCCTGAATCGAGTAACGCAGTGACAACTGTCCAGGAGTTGCTCCATGGCAGGATAACTTCGAGGATGGGTTTACCCTTGACCACCTCTGGTGACTGGGAAATGCCACCCAAAATCTGTCCCCAGTCATTTCCCGGACGCACAGGACAAGACAAATGACCGGATCTGCCACAGTACAAACAGAGACCTTCCCTCCTTCGGAAGGCTCTTTGCTCCCCTGAAAGGCGAGTTGCCCGCAACTGCATGGGTTCACTCCCATCCGAAACAGGCCCAGGAGGCGAGGGAGGAATGGGTGGGTACGTAAAGCTGGGAGCCAAATGAGATGGAGGTCTGCGCAGGCTCTCCCTAAAAGATGATCTCTCCCTGATCCTGGAATCAATCAGTATCATAGAGGAAATTAACTCATCCAAGTCTTTAGGTATATCACGAGCAGCAATCTCATCCTTGACCAAATCGCAAAGACCTTGGGAGAATGCTGCTACTAAAGCCTCGTTGTTCCATTCAACTTCCGCCGCTAGAGTATGGAATTCAATTGCGTACTCTGCTACAGTTTGGGACCCTTGGCGTATGGTCATGAGGTGTTTGGAGGAAAGAGTCCACAAACACTAGAAAGTCATAAATAATGGGTTTGTCTGTTCCCCACAATGGGTTGGCCCACGCCAAAGCCTTGCTAGATAGTAGTGAAATCAAAAAAATGACTCTATTGCGATCATTGGGGAACGCCTGAAGTACCATTTCCATATATATGCCCAATTGATTTATGAACCCACGGCACAATGCTGGGTCCCCAGAAAAACACATGATCATGCCTGCATCAGGGTTAGCTGCTGCTACCGGTGCCGGGTTTGCAGCGGGAGAGGCCACCGGTTGTCTGACAGGGCGGTCAAGGTGAGTAGTACGGTTTAAAAAGGTTTGCAAGGCCATCGTAATCTGATCAATATGTTGCTCTTGTACCTCCATCCTGGCTAGGAGGTCTTGGGTAGCAGGGTTACCAGTACTGTCCGTAAACATGGCCCTTTCGTACTGTCACGGACTCAAGAACGAGAACTGGACCAGTATTTTAGGTAACACAATCTTTATTAAGATACACAACGTACAGAATGATTCGGCAAAAGCAAGAACACAATACAATATAGATAACGTCAGGAAGGATAGTGCTGCTGTAGTGGTATCGAACTGAACCCCAGAAGGCAAGCAGGAGATAATCCACCTCAGGTCTGCACCTGAGTATCTACTACAGGTCCGCACCTGTAAAGACAGTGTTCCCGAGTAAGTCTAACTGTGCTACAGGACCACACCTGAGCACACCTGTAAACTGACGGAAGCAAGGAGAAGTCTGCCAGAGCCACTAAGAGCACCCAACAGATTATCCACTGGAGCGTTGGTATGCTGGGTGCCCAGGTAACACTAAAGTGGGTAGTCAGACAAGCTGGAACATACACGGAGCAAATCGTAAACCAGAGCTTCAGGTCTGCACCAGATTGGTTATCGGACTAGCCAGGGTCATACACAGAGCGGGTAGTCGGATAGAGCCACAGATCCGCACCAGAACGGATAGTCAGCCAGGCCAAAGGTCATACACAGAGGAGGTAGTCCACCAGTGCCGCAGGTCCACACCAGAAGGAATGTCAGCCTAAGCCAGGGTCATACACAAAGCAGGTAGTCAGACAAACCAAAGGTTGGCACCAGAACGGGTAGTTGAAGGGAACAGGGATAAGGTGTGTAATACTTGTGTTCGGCACCCATAGGATTAATAGTTACATTTGACTGCTTTGCAGTGTGTTCGGCACCCATAGGGTTAATAGTTACATTTGACTGCTTTGCAGAGATTCATGTACTAGGGAGGAAATCACTAGACTGGCTTATTCCAGCCTCTTATCTGTGTAATTGCAACAATCGTTAGAATATGTTCAAAGCTGAAAAGTTTCCAGACCCCCCCACGGGGGAGGAGATGGATGCCGGAGCAACCGTTATCTCTGTAACCACTCTCTTTTTCCCCCCCTTCCTGTGAATAAGTTTGCTTCTTTGTTTTATATATATAATTTTCTGTTCTATGTTGAAAACTGTGTTGTGCACAGCCCCCCTCCCTTTACGGAAAAGGGGGGCTGTGGGCCTATAAAGACTATGTGTGAGAAGAATAAAGAGAGAGCTTGTATTGCATACGCTGTTGTATGTGTCTTTCCTTGCGATCCTTACAGGCTCACGGTATACCGATACATTGACATAGACTTCATAGATTGGCCAGAGTGTGACAGGTACCCTAACAGGCAGCGATCCAGGTAAAGATTCCCTTACAGTAGTCAGACGAACCAGTAATGCACAAACTCAAACCAACTGCACTGGACGCCACGAAAGTCAGCAAATGTGTACTGTCCCTTTAAATGGAGCGCACGTCCATGCCTCTGGACGTGTGCCCATTAGCTGTGCAGACCCGTGCTGGAACCCAGCACCAGGAAGAGCGCGAGTCACCAGCTCCATGCGGCTGGAGCCGCCAAACAACAGTGCGGCTGAAGCCGCTGGGTCATACTGTGGCTGGAGCCGCCGGAGGAAGCCACAGTTGGCTCGAGCAGCCGCCACACGCTTTGGTAACACCCACCAAGGCTGGGACAAGGTCGAAGCGTATGTTCTCAATTGTGCCCATACGACTCTATGGAAGTATCAGCTAAGACTACCAGATTGCTAAACCCGTTGCTCTTCCATGGTTTGAACAACTTCTTTTGTAACCCCGGGGGGAAACCCGGATTCCCAAGGAAGGACTTCAGAGGCGAGGGGGGAGGAGCGAGTGAGTATGTCCCATTTATTTTCTTCCAAATCTTAAGAATGTGTCCAATGATCGGATGCAGTGTACAGCGGGGAGGGATAGCTGTGGTGGGAGCCCATAGCATCTGTAAAAAATCATTGTCTCCTAAAACATGCGCTAAGGAACCGCGCCAGCGGCAAAGGGGAAGATGAAAAGACAAAAGATTTGGCAAAGGACACCGCCCAGTAATATTGGATAAAGTCCAGGAGGCCTAACCCTCCCTGCTTAATATCGCTGATGAGAAAATGGTATTTCAGTCTAGGTTTCTTCCTATTCCAGACAAATGAGGAGACGAGGGAATCCAGCAGTTTAAAATGTTTGATAGGAATAAACATTGGGAGGGCGTTCAAGATATACAATACTTTGGGAAGTATTACAATTTTAGTTAAATTAATCCTCCCTATCCAGGATATGTGAAGCCTATTCCAGGAGTCAAGATCCTGTTTGATACGCTGTAGAGCAGGAAGAATGTTCAGATCCGGGATCATGACGATAGAAGGGTGGATATGAATCCCAAGGTAAACTATGGGCGTGGACACCCATTTAAAGGGAAACACTTCTTTCAGTTTAATAGGTGAGGAGGAATCAAGATTTACGTTGAGAATGTTGGAGGCTGCCAAGTATTCCGCAAGGATCTCCATGAGGGGAGGTTTCTGGATAAGAATGGTACAAGAGCACATCATCCGCAAAGGCAGAGATTTTGAAAAGGTTAGGTCCCGAGGAAATCCCAGTAACCCTCGGGTCCAGTCTGAGTTAGAATGAAAATGAGCGGTGAAAGGGAACACCCCTGTCTGGTTCCATTCATAATTTAAAGAGAGTCGGAAACTGTGCCATTCACCAATATTCTGGCTTGGGGAGAAGAATATTGACTCATGATTCCCGCAGGCATGTTCGGACCAATACCTATGTTCACAAGTACTTCCCTGATATAACGCCAATCCACTCTATCAAATGCCTTTTCGGCATCGGTAGAGATCAAAATTGAAGGCACTTTAGTTGTTTGGGCAAGTCCATGAGGGATATGGTGGTAACTATGATATGTCCAGCTTCCAGTCCCTAAATGAAACCGCTCTGATCTGGGTGAATCAGGTGAGGAATATGCAGACGTAGACGGTTCGCTAGGATCTTGGCGAATAACAAGACAACAATGTGCACCTCCAATGCCTGGGGACGGGAGTGTTGCCCAGTGAGTATCATGTTAAAGGCAGATATTAAGTGTGGAGACAAAATCTCCTGGAAAGTACAATAATATTTCAGGGAGAAGCCATCTGGTCCGGGGCTTTTACCAAGGGCCATCTCCATAATGGTTTACTTGAGTTCCGGTATCTGTATAGGGGTTTCAAAAGTGTTACTAGCTTCCTCCGAGTCAGTACTTTGGATGCTTGCAAGAAGGATTTAATCCATGACGTACAAGTGCAAAGGGTTGGAAACCTTTAGGTTATATAGATCTTCGTAATATTTGCGGAAGGTCTCGGCTATTTGCGGGCATGTCTGAACTGTTGTACCCGATGGTGATCTAAGCTTGGTCACTCCAGCCTGCCACTTCTTAATCTCGATCAACCGGGACAAGGCAGAACCGCATTTGTTACCCTCAAGATAGTGCAGGTACTTATACCACATAAAGGACTTTGTCACATCCTGCTGGAGGATATTGTGTAACTCCTCTCCAGCTTTGCTAAGAGCATTGAAAGTGTCACAAGATGAAGTAAGTTTGTGCTTAGCGGAGAGTGTTTGAATCTGTCGGGAGAGTTCATTCACTGTCTTCCACTTCTCTCTTTTCCTGGATGCCCCAGCCTTGATCATATGACCTCTCTTGACACTCTTATGAGCCTCCCAAACAATCGGCGCTAAATGTTGACTAAGCGAGGGAAGAGTTTTGGGGTCTGAAAGGAGACTTTTATTTAGTCTCCAAGTGCTCAGAGGTTGAGCTGTGCCCAAGTGTGTCAAAGTTACTGAGACTAGTGAGTGATCTGACCAAGGAATTTCATGTATGGTGCAACTGGTGGCATGGTGCAGGAGGAATTGGGATAGAAAGATGAAATCTATCATACTATAAGAGGAGTGAGGGTGGGAATAGAATGTGTAATCTCTCACTTTGGGGTTCATTGTTCTCCAAGCGTCAATCAACTGGTGGTCTTGAAGTTTTTTATGGAGGGAATTCGGGTGTGAGTGTTTAAGGGGTGAGTTACCCCGTGAGGTATCTAAGGAGGGTTCCAACACTAGATTGAAGTCCCCACCTAGAAGCGTTCGACCTGGGGCTTCAGCTTCCAACAAGTCCAGAGCTTTCGACTAGAAGGATTTCTGAGATGAGTTTGGAGCTTAAAGATTCATTATTGAAATGGGTTTGTCATGGAGAAGACCTGTAACTATTAAGTAACGACCTTCAGGGTCTGCCCACAATTGCGTCAGGGACCAAGGCGTGTGTGCTCTTATCAAAGTGCAGACTCCCTTCCTTCTTTTTTATTGGGGCTGAGGCAAAGTAGACTGAGGGGAAGGATCTATTAAAAAATTTAGGGGTGGGGGGGTGGACATAAAATGTGTTTCCTGAATGAGGACTATATCGGCCAATCTTCGAAAGAGGTCTCTTAAAACCATCGCCCTCTTTTCCGGAGAGTTGAGGTCCTTGGCATTGATTGTTATCACTTTAATACTAGCCATAAGGTATCAGGGTAGGATGATCTGTGAATCCAAGCTCCAGGAGCAGAGGTGCGAAGAGGGAAGAAAAAAAATTAAATAAAAGGGGAAGGGTGTGGGATAAAGGAAGGGATACAGTGACATTCTGGAAGAGACCGTGAAGGGATATGAACAGGTAAATTCTGAGAGGATCAATACACTGAGTGCCCGAAGGCATGGGGGGTGGGCCACAAAGACTGGAATGTTTGTGAAGTAAGGGGTATACACTTCATGTAGAGCGGGAGAATGAGTAAATAAAGGAGGAGGTTGACTGAGCCAGAAGGTAGAGTGGGAAGGGTAAAACATTAGGCATGAAGATATGTCTAACTTGAGTGTGAGGGAACGTATATGTGCCTCCTCTTCTTTTTTTTTTTTTTTTTTTTTCTCCTCTCCCCTGCCTCTCCCACTCCCCTCCACCCTTAATCGCATGCAATCCACTTGGAATTGCCATATACCGGTATCAGTGGAACTGAGGGAAAACAATTTGCAAAAGGGAATAATTTGTGAACACTGCTAAAGGGAAGGGGACGAAGAGCCTGACTAATTGCTCCAGATATAATGAGAGGAGGCAAAGGGGAACGAAGAGTCCAAAATCAAGGGGAATGACCCACATAAAAGCAGCAGGCTGGGGGGGAGGTGCCAGGAAGTGAACATGAATGGTAATAGCAAGGGAACCACATTTGGGGATATGTATCAAATAACTGATTTTAGAGGGGTCCATGAGGCACCAGCATGTGCAGGGAAGGTCAGGAGCTGAAAGCTCTGTCGGAAATACCCCCGTAATTAGGTTGCAGTCTAGAGACATATGTGGTGGGCCGCCCCTTATCTAATGTAATAAATCATCATGGGAAGGACTAACGGATTTACTTTGTCTCTCCTTTCAAGCAAGTAGCTGGCAGACGGGGAACTTCACTCAGAACTGTTAAACCATAGTAACGAAGATACTACCAGTGATATCATAATGTTCGAGCAAGCTGTAAAATAATAATGAGAAGCAATCCAGCCGCGGCCAGCCTGCCTGGGCCTATACTGATTCTCCAACATAGAGACCTTAGTGCTGCGATACCCTGACCCCCAACGTAAGATCCTCAAGGCAATAACAATGCTGTCAGATCCTTAATAATTGTGTGTAGTGGATGAAGTGGGCTAGTTAGTAGAACCAGGTGCTGTATGTGGATAATGAGGCCCGCTGGATCGCTTCTCATATACAATCTTGAACTACATTCAATCCATTAATAACTACACATTTTACTCAAGTAACGAGCATCATACATCCCTCTCTGCATCCCCAGTCCTAGGGACATCAATCCTGTCTCATCGACCCAAGAAGCTCGAGAACCTTGACAGTTTTGAGGAGCCCTCCCCATCTTTCATGTTTTTTATATTCTCCACTTCTTCTTCTTCTCTTTTTTGTTTTATAATGTACCAAGACACTTATGTTACCCGGAAGTCCCTGTATATTTACTAGTCTTTGCATGGATTTGTAACGGACTGTAATATTATCTGCAATCTTTTATTATTCGTAATAAGGGTATAAAAACAACAACAAAAAATACTAAGACAGCAGGACACAGGACAGGGAGTCATGACAGTTTAGCACTTTTATGCTCTTCAGTTGTTTTAAATAGACATTTTGTGCCGTATGTGCAATAGAAAATAGAGTAGTAATTATATGTGTGTGTGTGGGGGGGAATTAATCAAATTCCCTTTGAATGCAAGAAAGGTCTCAAACATATTGACAAGCATAAAGTTTGAGACCTCTATAGTTTTCAAGGAAACAAAAGCCCCATTTAAATTAATGGGTATTTTCATTTCTCCACTAAGGTGTCTTTGGTTTGCCTCAGAATCACTACTCTTTTCGGTGCATAAGGCCCTTAATGTGTAAATATGGTCTTCTGATAAATGCAACATATTGTGTGTAAACATGATTTATTATCTTAACTCAGTGGTTCTGAACAGGAGTGACATTTATCAGGTGTATGTCTCAGCACCAAGCTTCAGAGCCAGATTTCCCAATAGGCCAGGCAGGCAACTGCCTAGCGCTCCAAGTTCTGAGGGGTGTCTCAGATGTGTTGGACACACTCTTATTCTGAATTTTGGATGGCCAGAGCAATCTCAGATTTATAACCATTTCTAGTTATTATTAAACCCCTCGGATGCTAGAAAGATTTATAGTGCATTGCGGAACAGTATTTTGGAGATCTGTCTAGAAGCCAAGGGGTTAAAGCGTTTTTTTCTTTCTTGCTTGTTATAGGCCAAATGTATTTTCTGTGTGAGGAAACAGTGGATGGGAATGGAAGTGGGATCTTGTTTGGAGTGGAGTTCAGCCATGGGCAAAGATAAGGGCACCTAGAGAGCCTTGCCTAGGGGCATGTAAACCTGACCCTGCCAAGCTTTGTGTGTCACACTGCACCAACTATATATTATATTTTTTTTCAACAGACACAAGCCACTTATTTTACAAACTATCTGTCACAAACTTAAAGGAGAAGAAACACCTATGAATTTTGACCTGGTTTCTTTGTTCAAAAGATAACATCTTCAATCAGTCCTCAATGTCATATTTATGGAGTCAGACATGTCAGTTGTTGGTCATTTTCTTTTTTTTTCTTTAAATAGAAGCAGGCAGAGTGCCTAAGCCTACTTAACACTTTAAGAACCAGAAGGGTGTGTGTCAGTGGTCCTGCTAGAAAGTGGGGGGTTATTATTTGGAGGTGTTCTTCCACCTTTAAAAATGGATGTCGCACAGCTTTAAACAAGTTGGGAACCGCTGTCTTTGTTGCTTCTTCATATGATGTGTTTTAATGGGGTTTTTTTCTGTTTAACCCTTAGAGCGCCAGAGAGGTATCCAAGCACTGATCGTTGGTTATCTGTGTTACACTTACCTGTCATCCACTTTCTTCTTCTTTCTTCTCTCTCTTTTCTTCTGTCTTCTTTCGTCTGTCTTCTTTTCATTAAACCTGTAATAAAAAGAGAGCCATAAATAAATATTCCATGAACAGAACCCACACATCTATGTGTAATTTACCCCTTTGAGTGCAACATGGGCTCAAAGGGATAAGATATGCAGAGATGTGCGGGTCAATAATGAAGGACATGGCCAAAGTACTCTAGAGCAGTCTCCATTAAATATGAGTCCATCATCTTCACATACCTGCGAAAAATTGTCGAAATAATACGCACCTCCCAGCCAATTAGCTTCGAGCAGATTCCTCAGTCCCTCACTTGAAGCTGATTGGCTGGGGTGTGAGTAAGCGCACATCCCAGCCAATGGTTGTGAGTCCTTTTAAACAGAGACTGCTCAAATATAAAGGAAGTCTCTGTTCAAATTCCCTCACAATGAAATGGGCATCAGCCCTCATGGTTCTGGGGGGTGCTCCTTCTGCCTTTCTCTACTGCTGCCACCAACAATAACGGAGAAAGGGAAAATTACATGTATTTTTATTTATTTTTCGCAGGTATGCAGAGATGATGGACACATATTTAATGGGGACTGCTCGTGGGAACTGTGGCCACGTTTTACATTATCGACCCACACATCTCTGCATATCTTAACCCATTTCTCTGCAATGCATTGTGTACCCCTCTGGCACTCAAGGGGTTAAACTGTGCATAGATGTGCTGGTTCTGTTCATGAAATATTTATTTATGGCTTTCTTTTTAATTACAGGTTTAAGCCCTTAACGACCACTGACATGCCAGGACCGTCACGGCGGTCCAGCACTTAAGGACCAGTGACAGTCCTGGCACGTCATGGAGTTCAGGACTCCTGGCGCGCTGCAGGCTGCTCCAGAAGCCCTGAACCAGAAAAAAAAAACCTGTGGTCCTCAAGTGCCGGCCGCACGTGCATGCTCCGGTCCTCAAGGGGTTAATGAAAAGAAGATGGAAGGAAGAGAGAGGATAGAAGATGGTGGACAGTAGCTGACCAGGATGCTGCTGAACACAACACTGGACATCAGGATTAATAATAAGTATTATTTCGCAGGGGCTGTTGCTTTGTAACTTCAGTCAGGTTAACCCTATGAGTGCCCGTGGGGGTAAGCATACCCCACTGCCACTCATAGGGTTAATTCTAGTAAGTTTTTGGCTTAGGGCCCCATATCAATACATCCACTGGGGACTTAGGGTTTTAAACTATTTTCACATGGAATTCCTGCATCAGCTGTTTAAGATGTGCTAAGGAATTCTACTCCTAAAAAAACTGGGTCTGCAATTTCCCACGATAAAGTGGGTCCCGTAGAGCATCTTAGCACCTAACTTAGGGCTCGATCCAAATGTTGGCGTCGGCAGAAAAAAACTGGCGACGGTGGTTTTGTACATCAAGTAAGCAATGCAAATGTTCCCACTAGTAAGAAATAACGGCAGTTCTGAAACACAAATCGCCAGTCTCCAAAATATCAAAATCTCTCCCATAGAGGATAATGTACAAGCGAAGCCAAGAGCCATTCAAATGTTGGAGTTAGGGCTAATGCGAGTTAAATTGCAACATTTTCCCCCAGAAATCTAACGCCTATTTTTTTGAAGAACATCACACAAATCAGAGTACAAAACCACCGTCGCCAGTTCTGAACAGCATTCTCTGTGCTTCCCTACCCAGCAAGTAGGGGAACACAGAGATGGCTTTCAGCACCATGGACATCTTTGAATGCCATAGGGATGTGAACTGCTCACCCCTGTGGCATTCAAAGGGTTACAATAAACATAGTACACCAAGCACTACACAATGGCCCCCTTCGCCACCCCCACCCCCCCTTAGTATGTCACATACATTGCATATATGCGACATACTAACGCCATCCACATTCACCTCAGGGACTTCCATGTAGGGACAAATCTGTCTGATATTCAACACTTAACTCTTTGAGTACCAGAGAGGTAGGAAAGCATTGCTTAGCATGTTTCCTACTCCTCTGGTGCTCAAAGGGTTAATAGGCAAGGTATGGACTACATACATTGCCTGTATATAAGTATGTGTGTTTTACACATTTGATTATTAAAAGACTTTAATTAAACTTATATTTACTTAGATTCATTCATTTCTAATGCCCTACCTCCTGTGTCCCATTGCTATTAGTACTTTTGCTCCACTCTCCTTCAAACAGAGAGTGGAGCAAAAGTACTAATGGCAATGGGACACAGTAAGTAGGACATTATGAATGAATGAATCTAATAAAGAAACTATTGAAGGAAGCAGCCCTCTGCAGCACTCCCTTCATATACTTTCATTGACATCCGATGGCTGGGGACATTGAAGAGGACAGAGGCATTGGAGAAAGCGGGTGGAGGGGAGAGAGACATCGGAGGAAGCGGGTGGCAAGCTTGTATTTGCTGCCTGCTTCCTCCAATACCTCTCTCCCCTCCTCACTTGTCCGCATTGTCCCCTGCCTGGAGATGCACATTCTACAACTTCGTCCTTTCTGAGTGAGAATCTTCTTCTTATGAGAACAATGAAAACCCTGCCCCCCTTGACAAGTTTTTCAGGTTTTTCCCTTATCTTAACTGAAGATTGTCCCTCTCTGCAATCTACCTGGGCACCTCCCTTCTGATCTGGCTGAACAGTGTTACATCAGCAAAAGGGGCGGGAGGGGGATACTTTATCATTGAATTACTCTTGAACTACAACTCTGACAGAATTGAAATGACACTCTCCAAAGTCCAAATACTATGATGATTAATTAGAGCTGCTTTTATTATGAAACATTACTATCCCTTTAAAAGAGCTTTATGCAGGAAATAGAAGATGAGGATATTTGGAACAGACCAATTGTACCATGTGGGGCAGAACATTTTACAACTGATTAAACAGGACTTTTGCATACTATAGATATCTCTGGTGCATTGCTTTTGAACATTAAGGGGAATAAAAATGTCATTTAAATAACACACATTTTTTATTATATTGTGCAATAGTTTATTTCAGAATTGCTTCTCCTTTGTTTCTGCATAAGGCCCTACATGTTAATCATTCTTAATTATAAATTGTATTATTATTTCTCTTTCTCTATCTGCATTCCTCATTGTCCATTTTTCTTAAGTGTGCGTGAGAGCTCAGTGTCACTACTACAGAGAGAGGACATTTAGTTTGGTGCCCATTGTAATCACTGACATCAGTAATCATAATGGTGTTAAATCCACAGAGACTATTGGAGGCCAAATATACTGACTTTTATCAGTCAACAATAACTCCCTGCTGTCACAGACAGTATAACTTGTTGAGACTGAATTGATGGCAGCACTCTGTCACTGATGGTAATGGACCCCATTGATTTAAAGGGTTGCATCATTTATAAAGGGCATCTAGAGAGAAGACACCTAAAAAGTTATGTTTATAAAAAGTGGTATGGTCCGCAAGGGGCTAAAAAGTTAAGTTTTACTGCAGTGTACAGTTTCCATTTTTTAATATATTGGTTAATAATAAGAACTGCTGTTTAGTCTGACCCTCTAAGGTGGGGACATAACAGTGTCCATGTTGATGAGTGACCAGTAACATGCAAACATGCAAAGGTTCTCATGAAGCCTGAGGATGGATCTTTCTTTGGCGGCAGCAAACCTTAGATGATGGGCAACAGTACAACAAACGCTGGCACACGGTTCTCAGGGCCACCCCAAAGTCTTTCTTCCTCATGGCATAAACAAGCGGGTTGGCAAAGGAGTTCAGGTGAGAGAAAAGTACAGCCAAACGTGTAAGTGACACAGGGAGGATGCAGGACTGGCACATGAGCCGGAGGCTGTTGATGGCATTTAGTGGTATCCAGCACAAGCAGAAAATGCCCACCATAAGCAGAAGGGTCCATGCCATGTGCATTTCCCAGCGTTTGGCTGACCTCAGGTGGCCTCGTACAACTCTGAAGAGATCAGCGTAGATTGCAAACATGATGAATAGAGGCAGCAGTGTGCACCCAAAAAACACAAAGTAGACCAGGTACTCAGGGCTGCACACTGCAGTGAGGGAGCAAGAGCCAAGATGATCTGCTTGGCTCTTACTGTTATTAGATGTCTCTTTGTGGCTGAAGTAAGCTTTTGAAAGGTCTCTCTCTGTGCTGGGCAGAGGGTAATCTCTCAGGAGCCTCTCATATACTAAGGACTTATTATTACCAACATACTGCTGAAACTGATTCCACCCCATCATTGGGGAGAAACCGATGAGACAGGAGAGGGATAAGCAAAGGATCACAGCCAAGGTCACTCGAAAATTTGTCACGTAAGCATTGTAGCTGTAAAACAGGAACAGGATCATTTGGTCACTCATAGAGAAAGGTCAAGGAATTGTAGTATCAGCTTGTTAATACTTTGACTGCCACATGGGTGTCGTACACATTGCATTGCTATTTAATGCAATGGACACCCTCTGGCAATGGATTAAAAATCCCTCTAGCATTCAGCAGATTAAATGATATAACAAAAGAAGGCAATAAAGTAAAACAAATTTCCTTCAGTCTGCAGAACATCTTGTTCTTTCTTCTCACTCTCATTGAATAATAAATGTCAATCCCCTCCCACTTACCTATTAAAGAGCAACTATTATCTGATATGATATTTCTCCTATCGACATATATGCTCCATTGGGAGCAGACCTGCTGATTAAAAAGTGGCTATATTGTAAGCCCCATCTCTTCAACACGTGAGTAGAACAAGAGATCTGAAAGGAGATGCCAGATTCTACCCTGATTTATCTCTGCTACATCGCACAGGACAGTTTTCTGTTCTGTACTATGCAGTTACCCATAGGCCAGCTAAATTGGGCTTGAAAATCTGACACAGTGAGTTTATGGGATGGAGCACACAAACCTGTTTGCATTCCAGCCAAGAGGGTCAGTTTTCTGCCCCCTCCCCCCAAAGACAGCTGATAGATAGATAACTAAATCTGCCTCAATTTAAAGGACTTAGTAAAATGTGATAAATGTAATTAAAGGCCTCTATTTACTACTGCTTTATATAAGGTGCTTTCAATTTTTATGATTCCTTCTTCTGGAGCAATTGTTTTAAATGCCACTTAATTCATCAAAATGTAGTACTTGTAAATTTACAAACAAAATATCAAGAATGGGTTCATACCTCCCAGGTGTCCCTCTTTAGGAGGGACAGTCCCTCTGCGAGACCCAAATCCACATGTCCCTCGTTACCACCCTGTGTTTATGCATTAGTCTGTGTAAATAAAATACGTTGATCTTACTCTAAATCATTTATTCAATTACACTAAGAGGTGTAACCTAAAAATTCAGGGTAATGCCCTGCCCAACAGCCACACCCCCAGAACTCCACACCCAAAACACAAGTGTCCCCCTTAGACCATTTAAAATGTCCGGAAGTATGTACAGTGTTTCAGTTTCTGATGGTTCCGTGTGATTAATAAAACAATTACTGGCTTGTTGAATTTTCAGTGTTTACAGCCCTTTCAGCTTCAAAAAGTTGTGCAATTGCAATGCACTTCCTTACAAAACTGTCCATCAACGTGTGTTTGCATGAATGTGTGTGAGATTGTGAAAGTTTGGCGAATTGTGTTTTGCCTTTGGCTATTTGCATATTGCGTTTTTCTTTTGGTGTATTGAGTTTTGCATATTGCTTTTGAAGTATAGTATTTTGAGTATTGTATCTAGCATTTGGCTATTGCATTTTCCGTACTGTGTTTGGCTTATAGCATTTGTTGTATAACTTATTGTGCATATTGTTTTCCTTGTTCTATAAACATTTTGTGTATTGTGTTCGGCATATACACATTGCATTTACCATATTGTTTTTTGGTGTAGAGCGTTGTGTGTCTTGTGTACTGTGTGTCTAGTGTACTGTGTGTATGTAGAGTGTGTGTGTAGAGTGTGTTTTTTCCCCTCCAGTTGTTAGTTGAGGGGGCTAATGCCTTGCAGAGATTTTGGCAGGAGTTGCAGGCCCCTGGGCCACTCCTGTCAAAATCACACCCCACAGTATCTCCTGAACATGTAGTATGGAGGAGATTTTTTTGGCAAACAAATAGTTCATCCAAAAAAAGTTAAAAAAAAAAAAAAAAACACTCTCAGGATTTCAAAAGGTTCAAAATAATCCAAATTTACTGATCAACATTTCAGTTACAGTGTCATAATCTTTCTAATCTTGAGAAAGTTTATGACACTGTAACCGAAACATTGATCAGTAAATTTGGATTATTTTGGACCTTTTGAAGTCCTGAGAGTGCTTTTTTACTTTATGTCTGGATGAACTATATATATATATGAGATAGGTTAGGGCTCATTGAAATGGGGCACCTTGAGGAGGTAAGCAAGCTTAAACATAGAGTACTTTGGTCAAACTATGCAACAAAACCCACATTGGCATGATATATGCTTTACATTGGGTTCCCATTTAGTTTATTTGTATGGAGCAGCGCAGAATTGTTTTTTGCCTTTTTGTTCTAGGTTTTTCCTTGTTTGGGGACTTGGAGAATTATCTTAATTCCTTTCTGCGCTCTATACCTTATTCACATTAATTCTTATTTTTGTATATATTACTGTATATGTATAAATTATGGTGTTCTAGTTTTTTCTTGTTGTTTTTGTTTCCATCAAGTACATTTAATATTTTATTCTTCCCATTTTATGCAGTTGGTTTACTCCAGCATTGTATATCTTTAGCATATTGAATTGCACTTTGTTTTATTCATATTTTGATTAATAAGCAATGGAGGACCACTGTAGTGTCCATTGTTTTCACATACCTGTTTGGGAGTCGGATCTTCAGATGGGCATTAATAGCAATGAGTAGAAGGAGTAGGATGGAGAATTGCGTGGTCACCAGAGGGAAGCAAGTAATGAAGATACAGGTGTAGAAGCAAAGTGTATACTCCATACTCAACACAACGGAGAAGGGTATAGCCAAGGCTCCAACCCCAATGTCTGCAGCTGCAAGGCTTACAATGAGGAAATTGGTGACTGATCTCAGCTCCTTGTGCAGATACACAGTAACACAGACTAGCAAATTCAAAGAGACAATACTCAGAGCGAGTATAATCTCCAAGAAGATAAAAAGGATGTTATCCTCCATGACCTGATAGAGGGATAGAGAAGAACAGAAAGTTATAAAGCAAAGTAATAGTTCTCACATTTTTTGCTGTGCAGGAACTGTCATTTCAAATGAAATCCCAGTTGATCACTAACAAGCAAACCATTTCAACCTCTGAGTGCATACGTCCCAAGTGTCCCTCTTTAGGAGGGACAGTCCCTCTTTCAGATCAAAATCCCACTGTCCCTCTTTCCCACCCTGGTGTCTCTCTTTTTTTTTAGGAGATCAGGCTATGTGGTGTGTGTGTATAAGTGTATCACATTGCTCCACAGTAATCAAATATTAATGCTTGTTTAAACTTAGTATTTGTGTTTATAAATTAGTCTGTGTGACTACAATACATTGGTCTTTTTATAAACCACTTATTCAGTTACACAAAGCAGTGGCAATAGGTCATGAAATACCCTAAAAATTCTCTGTATTGCCCCATCCGCCAGCCACACCACCTTAAACAAAAGCATTCCTTTTTGTCCATTTGAAATGTTGTGAGGTATGAAGGTATATCAGATTGCTCCACGGCAATAAATCTCACATTAAAGTTTGTATAAACTTCAAATAAAATGGTCTCATGCTACATAATTTATTCAGTTTTTACACAAAGAGGTGTTAAAGGGATAGTAATATATCATTTAAACTTTAGCTCTGAGTACAAGTTTTTTAACATATTGCTCTATGTATATTTATTAACAGATTGTAGTTCAAAAGCAATTGAAGAGGAAGGAATTCCCTGCCCGCCCCATCTGGCTGCCTCCCCTCAGACCTGCAATCCAGTCCCGGGACCGAACTGATGCAGCAATGAACAAACTTAAGTCAGTAAGTAAAAGGAAAACCCTGACCCCCTTGACAAAGGAGGACATGATTTTCCTTTGCTCACTGAAGACTGTTCCTCGCCGCTCTCCATCCGAACCAGACAGAGATGATCAATGATGTGGCCAGAAAAGTTGGGAGGGGGATCCTTTCCACTTCAATTGCTTTTGAATTACAAATCTGCAAGTAAATATGCATAGCACAATATGTTAAAAAACTTGTACTTAATAGATAGATTACTATCCCTTTAACAAGTCATGCAATAACCTAAAAATTCTGGTTAATGCCCTGCCCACCAGCCACAATCCCAGCAATATCACCTAGAACAAAAGTGTTCCTCTTTGGTTAACTGACATTTCTGTGAGTGCCGGGGGGGACATGCATTGATGGCACTGAAAAGGGTTAACTTCTTGAATGCTAGGAACGTCTCAACACATTTTTTCAATATACAGCATATCTAAATGCTATTGGTGCCATTATTAAAGGTAACATTTTATTATTAAGAGGAAAAAGGAGCATCATGGATAATATATTTTTGTGCTGGATTTTCAGATTTTCACAGCAAAAAATCCTGGGAATAATATTCTTTTATTATTTTACATCCAGGTTCTTTTCGTTATTGAGAGTACAGAATTTTCCATCGTATAATACACTGCAGGCAGGCACTTGATTCAAAAGTTATTACAGGTTAACCCTTTAAGTGCCATAGAGATAGCCAACAAATTGCCTTGCAATGCGTTGGATACCTCTCTAGTAAGGAAAGGGTTAAAGAAATCCTTCACTAGAACGGTCTTCTAAGTGTGCTTGGTTTGCAAGCACACTTAGAAGACTGTTCCAGTGAAGGATTTCATCTTCAAAAACCCGATGTCAGCTCTGCTGAAGAGCCTCCGCTTGCCCAGGGTCCAGATTCCCCTGCAGTCAGCTAGAGCGCTGATGTCAGGGGAAGGGGAGGGAGGGGGAACTTTGGTCCAGAATATCTCTCAAACCATAAAGGTTTGAGAGATGGGACTGGGTGCATTAAGTTTTATTTTTGAATGCCTACAAAATTAATGTTTATCAATACATGGCAATACTATCCCTTTAATGAAAACCACACTTATAAAAAGCTTAAGACCACATTCTTATTACAAGTGATAGTAAAATTAGTTTTTGACTTTACATGTGGAAAGTCTAAGGCCTCGATTCAATTGAGGCCAGTAAAACAGCTGGTAGGGAAATATTGGCTAATGGTCTGTTAGCAAAAAGTGCTAACGGAGCAATTCAATTACCCTACCACCTGAAACCAAAATGGACGTTACGCAACAAAAACGGACTTGTGGCCAAACATCTATTTTGTGTGTTTAGCTCCCAAAATGCACTAAATAGCGTGAATAATGGGAACATCAAAAGAAAATGATCAGTGCCTGACACAATGTCAAGCACCGACTGTTAGCACAAACACAGTCACCATCCCAAACACTAACCCTACACTACCTCTAACAGTAAAGTGCAACAGTACTACCTCTATCACTATCCTAACACCCAGATCTGTGTAGCACTTACCTATCATCCACTGTCCATCTTCTCCTTCAATCTTCTGTGTTCTTTTTTCTGTTATCTTCCGTCTTCTTATCTTCTTTCAAATCTGTCCTGTAAAAAGAAAAAACTGCAATGAAAGATAAGCTTTTTATATGTCCAGTCTCTGTTCAATATGGATTCCAACTTACAATTGGTTGGGATGTGTGCTTATGCACCTTCTAGCCAATCAGCTTCTAGCGGGTTTCGTCATTCCCACCCCCAGAAGCTGATTGGCTGGGAGGTGCGTAATCACACATCCCAGCCAATTGTAGGCTGGAATCCATTTTGAACAGAGACTGACCATATAAAAAGCCAATATATGTATAAAATTCCCTCATTCGGACTCAGGCAATGGCCCAAAAGTTATGGCAGTATTGGTCTGTGGCACTATGAAATCCTGTTGCTGCCATAAAGAGTAGCCAGCAGTGGAGACATTGTTAACCATTGGAAGGGCTTTTCTTTATTAGACAAAGGTTGACTTCTTGTTTTAAACTGGAATGGCAGCATATTAGTTTTAAGAGATATGCCAGACTGCATTTAAACCTTTGAACGCTGGAGGGGTACCTCTCTAGTACTCAAACGGTTAACTCAGGCATATCTTGGGGGCATTTTGTTAACAGCATAGCTTTCATTGCAGCTTTTTTTTATTTTACAGGACAGATTTGAAAGAAGATCAGAAGAAACAAGAAGGAAGATTACAGAAAAAAAGAAGAAAAATTGGAGAAGATGAACAGTAGCTGACCAGGGTGCTGAAGACTCCGCTGGATATCAGGATTCCTGGTTCGTGTTTCTTGTCAGCGGCTTTTTTTAGTCAAATTTAGGCTGATTTAGTCAGATTAACACTGTGAGTGCCAGTGGGGTAAGCATACCCCACTGGCACTCATAGGGTTAATTCTACTAATATTTGACACGTTTTTGGGATTGATTTGGATGTATTGATATGGGGCTTAGGGCCCAATATCAATACAATCCACTGGTGATTTGTTTCATGCTTTTGTTCAGGTTCACTTTATGCGTCTGCACTTTTGAGAAGCTTTAAGGGACTCTGCGTCCAGAAAAACTGGGTGCAGACTTTCACACGTTGAAAAGGGCCCCTTAACATATCTTAGTGCTAACGCATGGAATTGAATAGCATATTTTGACTTTTTGTTGTGTGTCAGTGGGCGAAAACTCCCGCAATATTATTGTCTGAAGTGAGGTTTCTTCATAGCACAGGTAATTGAATTGCTTACAGTGTTAGAAGAATTGCCGATGGCTGTTTTTTTTTGGGGGGGAGGTTGTTTTTTTTTTTTTTTTTTTTTTTGCATCGGGGGAATTGAATCAAGCCCTAATTAATTGTTTTTGTTTGTTTGTTTGTTTTAATACATTTTATTGAAGAAGAAGAAATATCTGTCATACAAAGCATAAAAGGACAAAGTATAAGCATTACATTTTTGGTATGCATATATACAGAAATCTTGCCCGAGAACGTGTAAAGATCACTTAACCAGAGAGAAATTTTGCACACATATGCAAGGTTTCAGGGATGCAACTGAACTGAAAGTTCTAGGTCAGGAGATAACAGTGAAATGCTTCCAATGGAAGAAGATACATTATAGAGAGAAATAAGACAGGAAAGATTTAAAAAAAAGAACAGAAGAAGGAGAGAAGAAGAAAGGGTCCCCCCCACCGGCCAGGGAGCAAGTATGTTGAGGTTAACTTTTTGGAAGATAAGCCAGGTGGTGTAAATGTCATGAGCTGTAGGAAATGTTCCTCAGGATAGGTGGTAAAGCTGTTCCATATCAAGGATATGTCATATCTGGGTCTTCAAGTAAGAGAGTGATGGAGGGGAATGCAGACTCTAGCAGCCGTGATCAATGTGACCCACTGCCCGAGAGAGGAATGAGGGAGGGGTAAGGGTAAGAAAGCATCTCACCTGGCAGGATGGAGAGTAGGGAAGTCTGAGGGGAGGTAGGAAGGTGCAAACCTGTCAAGTGAGGGAGCTGGGTCAGCAAGGGGCAAGACCACCAAATGTGAATTAGAGAACCTCCAGCACTGAGCAGAGACCCATGGGTAGAATTTAGCAAGCATGGGGTTACGGTTCAGTACACTCAGACACGGTAGATGTTGGTAAAACACAATTTTATTAAAGCACACAAGGAATAATGTAACCCTCATGGGTCCAGCAAATAGCAGCAATAACTGACACAGGACAGGTTACAAGCAAGTTAACCCACACGGGTCCAGTATGTACATACAAACTACAATACTGACACAGGTAACTTTGATAGATACAGTGTAAAAGAGTCCAGCAATGCCAGTGAAGCCACTGACTCAATAGCCTAAATAAACGGAGGCCCAATGTCGCCTAGAGACAGGGGAGGCAACAATGACTGGACGGCAGCAGAGATCAGGCAAAATTCACCTGAATGGAGGGTTGCAACGGTGGACACCCACCGGAGACTACAATTGAGTGAGTCAGAGCTCGTGCCGGGAAAGGACGCCCTGCTGAGACTATCCACCATCGTGTGCCTGTGCCACCCCCCGAAGGGGTTAATGTACTTATACGTCTTAAGATGGAAGGCAACCGGAAGCGCCCCACTGTACCTAGAAGACCAAACGCACAAGATACCGGAGATGTGAACAACACTGGTGAAACAAGTAGTGGCACAAGGCTCCACCCCCGAAGGGGTTAGTGAGCGCTGTGGTCAGGACATGGAAGACTACCGGATGCGCCCAACTGAACCCAAAGCAGAAGATCAAGCGATCAATAGAACGGTGTGGAGGAGCACTGACACACTGAGGCTCAAAACCCACGGACTGGACTGCAAACGGTAACGGAGTACCGTAGCACTGGGATGCACAGTAACGTGAGAGACGTGCAAAGTGGATAGCAGCAGGCACTGCCAGGTCTTCGCCCAACCGAGCACGGAGGAAGCAGGAACTACAGCCAAGCCGATTCGGTACACAGCACAGGAACATCAGCCAAGACGGGTCGGTACACGGAGCATGGTCGTCGGTCTCGCCAGGTCGGTACATGGATCAGGCACAAAATTTCCTATAATAATTAGCAAAACCGAGAAAGCGTTGGATAGCCTTGAGCCCCTTAGGATGTGGCCACTGAAGGACTGCTGCCAACTTATCCTTGTCCATTGCGATGCCATTCTTAGAGATAACAAAACCCAGGAATGGTACCATAGGCTTGTGGAATTCGCATTTCTCGATATTGCAGAAGAGTTTATTCTCACGAAGTTTAAGCAAAACGGCTGCCACATCCTTGATGTGCTGCGACAAGCTGGACGAATGAATGAGAATATCATCAAGATATAAAACTACGCAGGACTGTAGCATGTCACGTAAGATGTCATTAATAAACACTGCTGGTGCGTTACATAGCCCGAACAGCATTACCAGATATTCATAGTGGCCTGATCTGGTACTGAATGCCGTTTTCCACTCATCACCGGCCCTTATCCTTACTAAATTATAGGCGGCCCGTAAATCAAGTTTAGTAAAGACAGAGGAACCTTTCAATCGATCAAAGAGCTCGGTGATGAGTGGTATCGGATAAGCATTCTTAGGCATCAGTTTATTCAAACCACGATAATCTATACAGGGACGTAGTTCACCACTTTTCTTTTTTACGAAAAAGAATCCTGCCCCCACGGGCGAGGATGACTTCCTGATAATACCCCTCTTCAGGGCATCAGTTCTAAAAGCATAGAAATCACCATAGCTCTATGATAGGTTAACAGGTCGGGTAGCCCTAAACCTCCGTGCATAGCTGGGCATATCAGGAGTTTGTAACAGATACAAATCAGTTTACCCCTCCAGACAAATTCCATAATGAGTTTTTTTAGGGAATGAAAATATCTAGCTGGTACCTGTAGCTGTAAGGACTTCAAGAAGTATAGGATCTTGGGTAGAACTACCATTTTCACTAGGTTTGAGCATCCTGTCCAAGAGATACATAGGCTGTTCCAGGGCCACAAGTCTACCGGAAGGGCTTGTTCTAATCCCACAAACTTCAACTCCACGAGGTCCCGGCCCTTAGGCGTTAGCAGATATTTAATAGATTGGCCTCACCAGGGAAAAGGGAAAGAGACTTGAAGACGAACTCTGGAGGTCTCTGTTACTGTGAGATTCAGAATCACAGATTTGGAAAAATTGATCTTGAAAAGTGAAATCTTGTTGCTCCAGGCAAGAAGGGAGAGGAGGGTGGGTAAAGATGTTTCTGTATGAGATAAAAACAGAAGAACATCGTCGGCAAAACTAGTAAGCCTGACCTCCCTGGATGCAAAGCGTACTCCTGAGATAGAATCGGAAAGACTGACCAAAGATAAGAGAGGTTCCAGGGTTATAATTGCTGGGGACAGTGAAAGCAGGTTTCATGGTACAATGTAACTTTTTTTTTTTCTCCTGAAAAAACTGGAGGGAGGAAGCTTAATGAGCTCTTTCCAGTCTAGTACAAACTGCATACAAAGGTCCCTGTGCTCTTTACACTGTACGGGGTCCCCCAATGTCATTCCTGATATTTGGGGGATTTCAATAATCTAACACTATTCACATACAATCCCTAATGTTCTTGGCTTCTCACAGCTAACATGGCGTTCCTCTGACTGAAACAAGCTGCTTGTGCATTTATGAACTGAGCCAGGTAGCTGAGCGATGCCCCAGTGGAAAAGAGATCCAGGAAGCTCACCTGCATAGACAAAATTGTTTTAAAAAGCAGATGAAGATTAAAAAAAATGTAACTTTACATATTCTACAGTGTAAAGTCAAAACTTAATTACACTGTCTCTTTAAACATTCAGAGGCAGATGATAAAATAAAATACTCATGTTTTATCACATTTAAAATCAGGAGTAACATCATACATAATAAATTGTAAGACACAACCTCCTAAAGCATTTCATACATAATGGCCCATATTCTTAATAACTGGATTGACTCTGGAGTAAACCAGCTGCACTATAGGGGACAAATAAACATTTCTAAATTTCCATGCACTTAAGCACAACTTTTTAACTCCTTAAATGCTAGAGAGGTCTTCAGTGCATTGGATAGCTCTCTAGCATTCAAGGGGTTAAAAGCCCAATTTAATAGTAATTGTTATATATTCCCTATGCTGCAGTTGTTTACTTCAGAATATTTCTTATGCATTTATAAATATGGGCCATAGGGGGCGATATATGAATAGCGTTTTTAGTGTATGTTTAAGAATTGTAGCTAAAATTCACAATGATAATTAAGATTTATAAAAAGTAAAGTCAAGTTTATAAAAATATCTATCTGAGAATATTCTGACAAATTTAACAGAAAATTCACAACTGGGAATATTTTTCACATGCATCTGTCACTATATATTTCCATTGAGAACAGGTTATACCTGGTGTTAAGATTTAATAGCTGCCTTTATTTTTGGAGCAATTCATTACTTTCTTTATAAATACATTGCACCACATTTCGTATTTGGACACCATAATTTCTAATCCACCTTCGAAAAACGATGACTATGCGGAATTTGCACTTAGGGAAAATGCTGCTTAATGTTTATACATATCCTTATGTCGCTTTGTGACACTTTCTTTATAACTCCTATTTTATACATCTCTCCCATTGTTCTTTCTTAATAATATAAAGGACAGAGAGGTACATTTATCTAAGTACCTTAAAGGGATAGTATTTCTTTAATATTACTATTCTCCATAGTGCAGCTCTTTAAAAAAATAATTCAGTTGCCCCCAGGTTCATCTCTCAAACCTTTATGGTTTGAGAGATAACCGAAGGCAAAGTTCCCCCCTCCCTCCCCCTTCCCTGAAGTCAGCGTTGTACTGACTGCAGGGATATCCGTTTTTATTTTTCATCAGGTGGCTCGGCAGCTGAGCTAAGATCGCGTTCGTGAAAAAGAATTATTTCACTGAAACGGTCTTCTATGTGTCGTTGGTTTGCAAGCACACGTAGAAGACCGTTTCAGTGAAATATTTTTTTTTTTTACTAATGCGATCGCGGCTCTGCTGCAGAGCCGCCTGTTGAAAAATAAAACCGGATATCCCTGCAGTCAGTACAACTCTGACTTCAGGGAAGGGGGAGGGAGGGGGGAACTTTGCTTACGGTTATCTCTCAAACCATAGAGGTTTGAGAGATGAACCTGGGAGCAATTTAATTATTTTTTAAAGAGCTACACTATGGGGATTAGTAATATTAAAGTATTACTATCCCTTTAATCTGCACATTTACCTGTTTTCGGGTAAATACACACATTTAAGATATAAATAAATATTTAAAAGAATACCAGGCAAGCATTTTACTTGATTGTCACATTTCAGAAATAGTCCATTTAACCCTTTGAGTGCCAGAGGGGTATGCAACGCATTGCTTTGCATACCCCTCTGGCACTCAAAGGGTTAACCAAGCAAATGCATGGTTACAGAAAACTAACAGATAATCATAAACAGGCATTCTAATATGTCAGGAGAGAAACTGAGTTCTCAGCATGAGAAAACGCATCCAAAAGGTTAACTGATACCAATGTGAGATCTAATATAAAATAAGGATTGATACTAGTGTGTGTGTGTGTATATATATATATATATATATATATACACACACACACACACTCCATTCAGGTGAATTTGTTTTTCACTCTTACCTTGTCTCCTTCTGCTTCTGTGTGTGATGATTTATACTGAAATATTGTGATGAAGCAGCCCCATCTCTTATCACCTTAAAGATTACAGTATCTCCTCAGCAAATAGACTTGTGTATTAGTAAACCTTTCTGTTGTCAGGTAAAATGTGACATTAAATACTCTGTTGATTTGTAGTCCATGGTATAACTTTTGTCTGAATGTTTTTCATCTTGGTCTCAACTGAATTATTAAACACAAAGCTAGTATAATGCTTACATATGGTAAATACATTTATTTTACATTTAAGAGTGTGACTGTGTAAAGTTAAAGTTGGTTTATTTCATCTCCTGTCTCCCCTTACCTTGACATCAGCTCATTCCCCAGTGAAGAGGCTGACCTGTTCAATAGAACACCTTACCCAGCACTCAGACACAGTTTGAGATTTCTTCTCTATGACCACTTTATTCTTGTCCTGAGCAATACCTGTGTTATAGTTAGAGTTTAGAGAAGATTAAAGGAGTCATAGGGAGGAAACCTCATGCTTCTTCTGAATGAATGGCTTCTCAAGCTCAATGAATGAGTCGCTGAGCCAGCACCCTCAATGGAGAAGGAGCTGTTGTCACTGTAATTGAAGGTGAAGAAGTAAACCAACTATAACTTTGAAAGTAAAGTGTGTGAAGAGTGAAAGTGAGCAGTCACATTATTAAATGTTAAACAATAGCTTTACTTCAATACATTATTATTTCCTTACAATATAAGGCCAACTAACTGATGCAAAATGTGTCATGAAGCAAATATAAGCTGTAGTGAACAAAACAGTGCTGGGTGGCAGAAACTGTATGTGTGGTGCTGTGATCATCAGTAAATGTGAAGAAGTTTGATTGTAATAATTTTTGAACGAGGCATCTCCAGGCAATGAGGGTCCCCTTGCATACAAAGTAATATTTTCCCTTTAGCTTCTTGATTGCTAGAGAAGTCTCCATAGCATTGTGAAACAATGTGACACAATGTGCTGTGACCTCTGTAGCATGCAAATAGTGAAAAGGTTTGTTGTCTGTTTTGTAAATAGTGAAAATGGAACTGTTGTCCGTGTATGCAAGGTAACACAGGACACAAGTTCCATATTGTCCAAAAACAGAAATGTAAAATACAGATTGTAGAGAACAGCGGAAATAACATTCTTGTTTTCCAGTCCTAATGTCTTCTCCAAAAGCATCCTTTAGACTAAGGCATGTCTAATACCTTTCAATAGCTCACTTAACTCATAGCACCTGATTTTTATTATTCTAATAATTGTATCAACTATAAATGAAAGGTTGACTCTAAAACATGCTCTATTTTTGTTAGTTAGTAAACAGAGATAAAAACTTGGCCCTGGTGTTGTCAGGTTTCCTGATAGTCCCTATAGTCAGGGGCATATGTCACCTTAGGCAGAGGAAGCAACAGGCTAGGAAGCATAATTGCTGGGGGCATGTCAGCCTTCCTTGACATGCCCCCTGTGGTGATTTGAGGGTCATCACAACAACAGTTCCTCTGCACCAGACACCCAAACCCAGTTTATTACTAGTTTGTAAATATTGCTGTAATTTCTAGTTTATATCCCAATTTGATTAGCTTTTACACTGGTAAAACTAGTCATACTAGAGAGTTCCTGTCCATGATTTATGGATTTTTTTGTACTAGCACATTACTACACAAGGAAACAATCACATGCATTCTTCCTCTCTTCCTGTTTGAAACAGACTACTTCAAGGCTGTTATGGTTTAACCTTACTTACTCACATCACCCCCTGAGCCTTTGTTGTAATCCCGTTTAGTACACATCTATCTCTGCAATGATCATAATACTTCTTGGACAATCCTTCACCCAGCTAGTCCCATTATCAGTCCCTAAGCCTAGAGTGTCTCAGGCCCCCCCACCTTAGAATAGATTCCCCTAGTTGCCCTATTACCTATAAATATTAGAAGGTCTTATTGTTACTTAAAGTGGAGTTAATACCAAAAAACAACAGTCTAGCTTATGTTTACTTGTGCTTTAGACTACTGTGCCATTTACATTTATTCCATTTAAGTAACATAAAAGAAATCTGAATTGCTATCACTCACCTGCTGCTTTATTATTGTTTTAAGTGTGTAACACCTGGAAGAAAAAAAAAATCTGTAAATTGCTGAGGTAAATACCTAGAGTCTGAGCCTACAATCCTCCTCATAGTGGTGTGCCTCCCCAGCACAGCTGAGAAGGACTACATTGTCTGGGGAGATCTATCTAAAAGGGATATTACATCTCTTACCTTGATGACCACTGCCATATATTCTATGTATCTTAGCTTCTTTCGCCACATGATGCTTATAAGGTGCCTGTTACCTCAGCCAACATTTATGCAGGACTGTCTGCTATTAACTCAGAATTCTGACAGGTTCTTGCTATTCCAGTCAATTCCTAAAATATTCTTGCTAATTCAGTTTATATATATATGTAGGCTTCTTTGACGACTCTGGTTCCATGTTAGTAACTTTTCTCCATCTCAGTCTTTATCAGCACTTTTTCCAGTATGGCATCACTAATTCTCCCACTTGAATATACTAATTTGGTGTTCATTAACACACATTGTCCCTGGCAAATCCTAGCTCTCTCCATGATACCTAAGAGAAGTCTGCTAACTCAGCTCATCTGTGAGCAAAATCTTTGGCCTATTCTTGCAGTATGTTCCTGACTGGGGTTATATTCTGGTCTATGCTGGATCCATGTTAATTACTATAAACTGTTTCACAATTTTCTCGCTTCTCTAGTTTCATTACATGATGAACTTTATGAGATCCACATTATTTTCTTCACTTTAAAGGTGCAAAGTATCTCCACCATCAGCTCTTCAGTTCAATTATCAATTTAAAGGTGTCTAACTCTCTGGAACTCTTGACACTAATCTGGAAGCCAGTCTTGATGTAAATAGTAAAAGCGGAAAAAGATAGGAGGCACTTTTAGTGTAATATCATCAACATGAATAGTCATCACACCACCAAAGCAAGAAATCTACTCAAAAGGAAGATGGCTGAAACAGCACATTTATGTTGGCCACCTGGATAGGCTCGGGAGTTATTTAAAACTACTTCCCTCTGGCAATAACTAGATATCACCAGGCAAATAAAGGCAGCTCCACTCCAAATGACCATCCAAGATATAAAAGGAAAAAAGATATAAAAGAAAACAAAAAGAAAAAAACGGGTGCCAATATATATATATATATATATATATATATATATATATATATATATATATATATAAATACAATGAACTTGCATGATATACACTCACATACACTCATATAATGTTGAAAATCAAGCATATGTTTGTAATACTTATACAGCATACAGGGTACTTTATCCGGGGTTGGGTTTTTTCCTCTAACTATTCCTCCTCGGTAGAGTCTCCACTCTCAGTCTTAGGGAAGATGGTGTTATGTGAATATCTAAGATAAAGTATCTCAATGGACAATATATATAAAATTAAATGAAATAAAATCAATGTAGCCGTTCCTCTAAAAATATAAAAAGAATATAAAAAAAAGAAACTTTATTCTTTTTAAAAAAAAATTTAACCAGCTCCCTGGTATGCATTTCTCAGCCAAAGACTGCTTCTTTATCAACCTGAATAGCCTGTGATTACAAATCAAGGAAAGAACGGCTACAAACAATTTAAACAGTCTATGTTACACTCTGATTGGTCTACTTTAATTAAGGGAATATAGTGCCTTGCAAAAGTATCCCCCCTTGGCATTTTTCCTATTTTGTTGCATTACAACCTGGAATTAAAATAGATTTTAATTTGGATTTAATGTAAAGGACATACACAAAATAGTGAAGTGAAATGAAGAGAGTAATTTGTTTTAAAAAGTTATAAAAAATAAAAAATGTAATAGTGGTGAGTCCATATGTATTCACCCCCTTTGCTATGAAGCCTCTGTTTTTTTTTTTTGTCTTATTTCTTGTTTTTTCAAAATAAAAAAATATTTGGCGTCTTCAAAGTGGTAGGCATGTTGTGTAAGTCAAATGATGCAAAAGCCCCAAAAATCCATTTTAATTCCAGTTTGTAATGCAACAAAATAGGAAAAATGCCAAAGGGGGGGGGATGAATACTTTCAAGGCACTGTATTTATGGGAGGAAATTAAAGGCAAAAAACATCACACTGTAGTCTGTATCTCCATCACTGTACATATTAAAAACTTAGATTATCTAAATACATAACTGGAAAGGATGAGATCCCTAAAAAGAAAAAATTGTTTAAAATGTACAGTAAACATTAATACATTGTACACTGATCATAACATATTCTCACAGAACCCAAAGGGTTAATGTACTTTAAACATAATTGGATCAAGGGGCCCAATATATATATGTGAAACTGATGCACACGGACCTGACCAAACCCCCCTTCCATGCATTCCTATATATGGATGCCCCCCAAAGAAACATAGAAGCAATCCACAGGAAAAGAGGGCAGAAGAGAGACCAGGTGGTCCGGGTCCACATGAACCGGTCAGACAAACAAGATCAATCATAAATTATAAAGATATATATCCTACTGAGGTCCTACTGATACAACATACATATATAAGACGCAATCTTATAACAAGGTACAGTATAATACAATACAATAACATACTGATCTCAATATCTTTCTGAAACCTAAATTGTCAGTATGATTTAATGGTCTCTGCATTTCCTCCTGGAACTCAAAGAATTAAAATGTCCTACGGACAATTGGGTTCATTAAAGGCATACGATCAAGAGACCACTATATATGTCTCCTATACACATCTCATCTACCACATATAACCAGGGTACCCCCCCACAAACCAATAGACGGGATCAAGTAATACATAAATATAAAAAATAAATAGAAAACCTCCTGAAAATCAGATGAACTCTGTCTTCAGGATACCCCTGTAGATTGTAAAACAAGATAATATACGACATAGGTATAAGCGTTGAATAAGAGTGTCATCTAAAAGGTCAGAATAACCCCCTGAATGCTGAAAAGGAGGCACGCAGCTCAATGCTTTGTAATGCAGCACATCTCCTGGCACCCTAATGGTCCAAACCAACAAGACTATACTCCCGACATAAAAAGAATGAAAATAATACATAATACTAATTACTAAGGCAAAATAAATATCATAAAATAATGTATACATCTCACAAGTAAAAATGGCAAGATCAAAAAATCTCTTCGTATTGGTTTAAAAGAAACATAATACTCCTATACTATACCAAAATGGATAATGAAAAAATAATAAAAAAGATATAAAAAAAAAAATAAAAATAAAATATAAAAAATAATTATCCAAAATGATGATGATAATAAAAAGGTGTATATATTAATGAAATGTGATTAAATGTGAGTGAGTTGAATGGCTCAAAGAATAACAATAGTTATAATAATAAAAATAATAATAAAAAAATAAAAAGATATAAAAAATTATTTGGAACTATGAGAGTGATGTAATATGGATGACTCCATGTGTGGGTATTGACAATCCTATATAATAATTTGCTAGGATGTTTGTCAGAAGCCGACATGCTTAGTAGAGACTGCCCGAATCCACAGAATGCTGGGAGTTCTGTTCTGGGAGCATTCTGTTCTTTCGGGCAGTCTCTACAGTGCATGGCTGCGTCAGCGGCAGGACGCAGAGCAGGACCGTCTTCTTAACCCTTTGAGTGCGAGAGGGGTACGCAACACATTGCAAAGCATTGTGTTGTGTACCCCTCTGGCACTCAAAGGGTTAACATCACCCAGACCTTGGCCCATGACATGGGCTTTTACACTAGTATTTAATAATGAAATTGCCACTTATGTGCCAAATAAATTAAATTGGAAATATATATTATTATTATTGCATAGTAATATTTGTGAACACTTAAAATATAACGGAACATGGATGCCGATGCTATGAATAAAAGATACATATGAAATCAAACAAATGTGATGTGAATGTGATGCTGAAATGCTGAATAATTAGATATGTATAAATAAATTTGTAACGATGAAAGACGTGCGTATTCTGACAACAATAAAAAAATATATAATGTGAGAGGTCTAAAATAACTCACTCTCCCATGACCAAATTATCAACATGCAAACATGAGACTCACCCTCCCTCATACTCAAACAGACATACTCACACTTAGTCTAAACCATGTATTTAATCATACCCCTATAAATAAAAAATGACCTATGTGTATATAAACAAATGCCAAACAAAAGTACCCTACCAGAAACAGTCTACTGTTTCATTCAAACCCTTCAGATATAGGGTATTAGCCAGAATATCCAATAGGATTCCCTCATGGCTAAATTCCTATATCTATCTTGACCCAATGATGTAGCTACGTGTTCAATTAGAATGACTCTCATACCATCCGCCATACCATCATGCTGTTCCGGTAAATGTCTCAACACACCATGATAGGGAAGTCTGCTGATGATGTTCCTGCTATGTTGTCCTATCCATGTCCTAAAATGTTGGGTAGTGCATCCAACGTATTGCAGGCCACATTTACAAAATAACAAATTGTTGTGTACCCCTCTGGCAGTCAAATGTTTAAACAATACACATAATTCCAAATTATGATTTTTGGACAGCATTTAATGTTTCATGTTATTTTTTCTTTTTAAAGGAAACTGATTGAAACAAGGAAGAAAAAAAGACAGAAGAGAAGAGGAAAGAAGATGGAGAAATGAAGAAGAAACAAGACAAAAAATTAAAGAAGAAGACAGACAGTAGCTGGACAGGGTGCTGAAGACTCTACTGGATATCAGGGGCTGGATTCTATTACAGATGCTAATGTTATCACTGCTTTTATCTCTAGTGTTCCCCATAGACTTCCATAGGAAAATGCTTGATAAAATGGGTGTTAACATTTAGCGCCTGCAATAGAATCCAGCCCCAGGTGTACTGGTTGGTGTGTCTTGTCTGGGGCTGTTTGTTTAACCCCTTAAGGACCAGGAAAATCTGAGTTTGATTTGACTTAAGGACCGGAGCAATTTTGACTTTTTTGACTATGTCTTTGTTCAACCATATTTTCTCTTTAATTCCCTTTGTGCACCCACATAAATTATATACTGTTTTTTTAAGCACAAGTAGGGCTTTCTTTTGATACCACAATTATATGAATACCTCATTGTTTAATTTGATTAAAATAGAAAAAAAGAGGAAAAAAATTGAAAAAAAACAACATTTTGCTTATATTTTCGTGTCAGGATTTGCATACAATTAGTTTATGACAAAAAAATACCCCTAAATATATTCATTTGCTTCTCCTGAATATAAGAATACCCCATATGCCTAGTATTTCAATCACTTCCTCACATTTACAAGGTAAATATTACAAGATGGCTGCCATTATTTCCAACTTGTAATTTCTCAACAATTGGCATGTGAGCATCATAGCTTAGCTGACGGTGCCAGAACCAAAAATGTCCCACAAAGGTATATGTTTCTGAAAACTACACAACATAAGGTAAATAATCAGGAGAATTTTGGAGTTTTTCATGCAGCTATTTTTCCAGAAAAAAATTTCAAAATTGTGGTAATATTTTGTTTTTTTGCAGTTTTCACACTTACATTTCAATACTACTGTTGATATCAAGCACATGATAGGTGAAGATTTTTAAAAATGCATTGTTTAGTGTTCAGCTCCTTCTTCTGAGTACGGCAATACCCCATATGCATAGGTTTCTCAAGGTTTGGGGGAGCTACGGGGCCCAATTTTGAACAAATATTGAATTTTCACATCTTGGTTAACTGATGCCATTACTCATTTTGGGCTATGTTCCAGTGCTGCACTTTAGAATTTCCCCCCAAAAGTGTATATTTTTGGAATGTAGACACCCCCAGCTTTCATTTTAGGTGTGTTTTCAAATTTTTTACACAGCCATTTTACCACCACTTTCTCATAAACTTGACGTAAGTAAAAAAACAGCGTTTTTCACACTTTGCCTTCAATGTTGATGTGAATTTCAAGCACAGAATAGGTGAAGATTTTATAAACTGAATTGATTAGTGTTCAGCTCCTTCTTCTGAGTACGGCAATACCCCATATGCATAGCTTTCTCATGGTTTGGGGGAGCTACGGGGGCCAAATTGGAACATGCGCGTTTCCAGGTTCACACTTTGAATCTTCACAGCTTGTGTTACTGGTGCCATGTCTCATTTGGGGCTGTGTAACAGTGCTCTTTTTTTAAGATTTCCCCCGAAAAGTGTATATTTTTGGAAAGTAGACACCCCAGGCTCTCGTTTTAGGTGTGTTTTCCAATTGTATACACTGCCATTTTACCACCAATCCTGTGAAAATTTGACGTAAGTAAAAAAAATTCAGCATTTTTCACACTTTGCCTTCAATGTTGATGTGAATTTCAAGCACAGAATAGGTGAAGATTTTATAAACTGAATTGATTAGTGTTCAGCTCCTTCTTCTGAGTACGGCAATACCCCATATGCATAGCTTTCTCATGGTTTGGGGGAGCTACGGGGGCCAAATTGGAACATGCGCGTTTCCAGGTTCACACTTTGAATCTTCACAGCTTGCGTTACTGGTGCCATGTCTCATTTGGGGCTGTGTAACAGTGCTCTTTTTTTAAGATTTACCCCCAAAAGTGTATATTTTTGGAAAGTAGACACCCCAGGCTCTCGTTTTAGGTGTGTTTTCCAATTTTATACACAGCCATTTTACCACCAATCCCTCGTAAACCATGACGTAAGTAAAAAAAAAAAAAAACAGCGTTTTTCACACTTAGGGTTGGCGGCAGTATACTGGGCTGCATACAAATTGGTTTGGGAAACAATTTCACCTAAAATGTCTTCCCCCAAAAACAAATCAAAAAAATGATCATAGGTAAATCCTTCCACATCAATTTGAATCCCTGGGTTGCCTGTGAATTCTGAGATTTGTGGGCATAAATTGATACCCATTCATTAGGATCCGGAGTGGCAGGTGTTGGGGAATTTCTTTGGGCAGGTCTTTTGGCAGGTCTTTGGGCAGATCTTTTGGCAGGTGCTGGGGCAGTTGCCAGGGCAGCTCTTGGGGCAGCACTTGGGGCATTTCTTTGGTGGGTCTTTGGGCAGATCTTTTGGCAGGTGCTGGGGCAGTTGCCAGGGCAGCTCTTGGGGCAGCACTTGGGGCATTTCTTTGGGTAGGTATTTTGGTAGGTCTTTGGGCAGTTCTTTTGGAAGGTGCTGGGGCAGTTGCCAGAGCAGCTTTTGGGGCAGTGCGTCTTTTCTTGACAGAAGGCCCAGCGTCATCACTAGAGCTGCTCTCACTTTCTGAAAACTGCGCTATGTCAAAATCTGACGCAGTGTCTGTTGCCTCAGAGTCAGACGCCAAAAAGGCATATGCCTCTTCAACGCTGTACCTGCGCTGCATTTTGCCCACTAAAAAAGCTTTTTTTTTTCTTACGCTATCCCTAAACCTAAATCTAACCCTAAAACTTACCCTAGCCTACGTATATCCTGAACCTACCTAACCCAAATGAACTACCTATCTAAACTGCACTTATTATATATATTTTTTTTTTTTTTTTTTTTTTTTTTTTGGGGGGGGGGTTTGGGGTTTTTTGTTTTGTTTTTTTTTCTTACGCTATCCCTAAACCTAAATCTAACCCTAAAACTTACCCTAACCTACGTATATCCTGAACCTACCTAACCCAAGTGAACTACCTATCTAAACTGCACTTATTATATATATATTTTTTTTGGGGGGGGGGGTGTTTTGGGGTTTTTTGGGTTTTTTATTTTTCTTACGCTATCCCTAAACCTAAATCTAACCCTAAAACTTACCCTAACCTACGTATATCCTGAACCTACCTAACCCAATTGAACTACCTATCTAAACTGCGCTTATTATATATTTTTTTTTTTTTGGGGGGGGGGGGGTTTCCCCCTAAACCTAAATCTATCCCTAAAACTTTCCCTAACACACGTCTACACTAAACCTACCCAACTACCTACCAAAATACCTAAACTATATTTATTATTAAAAAAAAAAAAAAAAAATGAAAAAAAATTAAAAAATTTTTTTTTAAATTTTTTAAAAAATCTAAAAAAATTCAAGGGGGATAGGGGGTGTCCCACAGATCAGAAAACACTGATCTGCAGCAAATTGATCACTCCAAGAGTGATCAGATGGGGGGGCACTTATTGATCACTGCAGAACAGTGATCAAAGGGTTAATTTTCTTTATTTAAACTTTTTTTTTTACCTTTTTTTTTTACAGGCACACTGGAACACCATCTCCCTCTGTCTCTCTCCACCTTAGCAGTATGCAAGGTGGAGGGAGGCAGAGAGATCTGACAGGGACAGTATTTAAAAATACTGTCCCTGTCATTCAGGTTTTGCAACATGTGATTCGCTTTTGAAGCGAATCGCATGTTGCAACAATGTTTCAGCCGCTTGTTACTAAGTGTCCCGATACCGGGACACTTAGTAACAAGCGGCTTGAACTCTTCCATCGCTCCGTGCGTCAAGGGTCGCTAAGGGGTTAACATTTCACACATTTTGGGATTGCTTTGGATTTATTGATATGGGGATTAAGGCCCCATATCAACACATCCATTGGTGACAGGTTTTTTTTGGGTTTTTTTTTTTTTTTTTTTTTGCTTTTTTTCATGTTCAATTCCTGCTTCGACACTTTTGAGATGCGTTAATGGACTCTGCTTCCAGAAAAACTGGATGCAGACTTTCACCCATTAAAGGGATAGTAATACTTTGTTTTAACTTTATTTTATTTTGTAGGCATTAAAAAAACATGAATAATGATATAAGTCTTATCTCCCAAACCTTTATGGTTTAAGAGATATTCACAAGCAAAGTGTCCCCCTCCCGCCCCTTTTACTGATGTAACACTTTTCAGCCAGGGCAGAAGGGAGCTGCCCAGGTAGACTGCAGAGAGGGACAATCTTCAATTAAGATAACGGAAAAACCTGAAAAACTTGTCAAGGGGGGCAGGGATTTCATTGTTTTCAAAGGAATAAGAGTGTCCCCTTCTGTTATCTGTCTAGTCTATGGACTGCATTCCACATCTGAGAAGAGATTGTTTACACTAGGTAAAAGGGGCGGGAGGGGGAAACTTTGCTTGTGAATATCTCATAAACCATAAAGGTCTGAGAGATAAGACTTATATCATTCTTCATGTTTTTTTAATGCCTACAAAATAAAATAAAGTTAAAACGAAGTATTAGTATCCCTTTAAATTGGGTCTTTTAATGTATCTTACGGATAATGCATGGAACTGAATGGCATATTTCAACATTTTTTTATGTTTCAATGGCCACAAATGGTTGCAAACTTAGTGCCCAAGGGCCTTTTTTGGCAGGTATTTCTTCATAGCACAGGTAATTGCATTGATTATTGTGCTTGAAGAAATTACTTCAGCTGTTTTTTTGGCATTGGGGGTAATTGGATCAAGGCCTTAAATGAGGCTTTTAACCCCTTTTGTGCTAGAGAGGTCTCCTATGTACTGCAAGGCAATACTTTGGAAACCACTTTCACTCAAGGGGTTAAAATATTGTTCTTTTGTATCTATTTAAAAAAAATGTAATAAAAATGTATACTTGAAAAAAAAATCCCCATTCAAATGAAAGGGAATTTTGGTATTTTTTGTTCCCTATCAGGCAGTGGGTTGCTCCAGAATTGTTCCACCTTTACTTAGTTCATGAGCCTTTGTGTCTATTGCATTAATAAAATGTTCTTGATTTTTTTTTTTTTTTTTGCCAATAAAGTTCATTAAAAAAAGTAGTGGAATGGACTAAATTTGATGTATATTTGTCACAAGTCCTACAATAACTCTAACATCACTTGATTAATGGCACTGGTTATGTGACATTGCAACTAGGGTGATTTTCCAGTATGAACTGGAATATTGGAGACAAATACACATTACCACTGACTTAAAGTGGAACTGTCTCCGTAAAACAACTTAGACAAAACCAGTACAAGTGACTTCCCCTATACCAGGGCTGCCAAGTTCAGTCCTCAAGGGCCACCAACAGGCCAGGATGTAAAGATTTCCCTGATAAAGCACAGGTGAGTCAGTCAAAATGAATGAGCCACTGATTATCTCACCTGTGCTTAATCAGGGAATTCCTTACATCCTGGCCTGTTTGTGGCCCTTGAGGACTGAACTTGGACCTCCCTGCCGTAGACTACCTGATCCTCTCTCTACCATCTCCAACCCAACTACAAATGTAACTTGTTCTATTTCTTGTATATGTGCCATGTAGAGCAATGCATTTCACCTCTCTTGGGCACTCAAAGGGTTAAATGCTTTTAGCAACTGAACCAGGAATTTCCCCAAAGCCTCCTCTTCCTTTTTCCACAAGCGGCTCTTACACTGATTAAGGGCTGAAAGCTTACACAGAAAGGGGAAGGAAAAAATCTCTTAAGCCTTTTGTTTCCCAGAATGTGATATGTGCAAAACAATGCTATATACAGGATCTTAGTGGCACTATAGCGTTTCTCCTATATATATATATATATATATATATATATATATATATATAATTACAAGTAATCAAGGGTTAAATCCTCTGAGTGCTAGGTATGTGAGCAAAATGGTTAAATGCATGTCTAGCCCCGGAATAATGTAAGTACTGCATTATTTAACCCCTTGAGTGCTAGAGCTATGTCCAATGCATTGCAAAGCAATGTATTGAATACCTCTCTAACACTTAACAGGTTAAATATGCCAGAGAGATGACCTCAACTTAACTTAACCCCTTAGTGACAGTCGTGTTCGTACGCAGCTGTCACCTTAAGACCCGTGGAACTTTTGTTTAATTTTTTTTTAAAATTATTCCGGACTTCCGTGACTTACCAGGTACGTCCTCTGTCAGTAAGTGACAGTTTTTGCGGAACATACCTTGTAAGTCAATTGTCGCTATGGGGTTAAAGGAGCAGTAAACTTTTTTTTTTTTTTTTTTTTTTTATGAAAATGTTAAAGAGGTATTTTATTATAAATTAATGTCCATATCTCGGAACTCTCCAGATTTGCTCTGGAGAATTCGCTTTTTACACTTAAAGGAGCAGTAAACTTTTTTTATGAAAAAATATGTATTGTAGGGATTTTCCTATTGAGTAAAATAAGGGTACTCCCACTGCTGAGAGATTTATATTTCCAGAGTTATTACAGTTTAAACCCGTTTTTTTTACATTAGAAGTGCCCTCTAGTGGTCAAATTCTAATTAGATTTCCTGTTAGATTCTAATGGAGAGGAAAGTCAGAAAAGTCAGAGACATACAGTTCTCCATAGAATGTGATAGAAACTGCCTGTCACTTCCTGTCAGTTAGAACTATCAGGAAGTAAACACAGTAAATTCACTTCCTGATTATTTAAACTGCTATAAATTTTGAATAAAACATCTGACAGCGATGGGAGTGACCTTGTTTTATTCAGCAGGAAAAGTTATATAAAATATGTTTTCATAAAAAAAAGTTTACTGCTCTTTTAATTACCGTGTCTCCAGGGATGGAGGCTGATTCTCCGGTGGTAGAGAGTTTCTTATGAAACTTCTCCTCCATCCCACCCTGTTCTTCCCACTATCCCTCCCACTTCTGCTCATTTCCACCCCATTCCTCCCACTTTCCACCCACTTTATGACATATATTATGCCCCAACCCAACTCACAACTAAGCACCACCTCTTTTTTAAATGTAATTACATTTTTTATATTCCGCTCACGCACCAGATGAACCCTCTCGGGGGGCGCATGAAGCAAAAGATCCCAGGTATTCTAATAAAATGTGTACTTATCAATTCAGTGCAAATCATGAGCTATGGTACATGTAATAATTAATCATGGGTCCAAAGAGAATAGTGATTACCTATTAGGATTTTTGTAAAATCAGTAATTGTGGTTATTAATAGCACAGCTTTTAACCCTTCCAGTGCCTCAACAGTGTTCAGTACACATATCTATATCACTGAAATAATTACAGGAGTGATATTGTATGTGGTGATGAAGTCTGAGAGGATCTTCGCTGCTCCCTCCAGTGGACAAGTAGGGGCGCTGAGAGAATACACTCAGGGTCCAGGGTTGTCCAACCGCTGGCGAAGTGTGAGGAATGGCATCCCTTTCCCATCGCCAGCAGTTTGACAGGATGAAATGCTAATAATTGAATTTGCCCCCCCCCCATCCCTAATTCTTTGTTCAAATGGCGATGTGCGTCTATCTCCAAGGTGATGAGTTTGCCACATGTTGCCAGATGCACATCAGCATAACATCTACTCCTAGTGCATCTTCCCCATGGTGTTCCACTAACAATGATGTCAGGTATCTCCTATGCCAAGCAGCAGTAGGTAGCCACATTGCTCACATATAAACAGGGATTGTTTTACTTTGCATAATGTTTCAGTAGTATACATACAGGTAGATATGTGAGATTTTTTTGGCAAGATGTTTTAAAATTACTTAGGTTGTTTTAAGGCAGTAGTTCCACTTTAAATGGGAATTTTAACCCACTGACTGCTAGAGAGTTCTTAAATGAATTGCAAATACTAGCATTCAAGGGGTTAAAACACCATTCAAATCCATGGAAATATTGAAAATTTTAATTTGTTCCCTGTGATGCAGTCAGAGTCAGTTTTTTAGAGAATTGCTGCTGTTACTTTTAGTACATCAACCCTAATTTGTCTAGATCAGTGCTAGAACTTTGGGTTAACCCCTTGTGTGCCAATGTATAGTCTGTTTTACGTTTTATGTGATGTAAAGTGTATTAACACTTTGAGTGCTAAAGGGGTACACCTCTCGGGCAAACATTAGTCCCATGTAGAAACACTTTTCCTATGTCCTAGGGGACATGTCAGGAGAAGTATGTTATAGAATCATGATGCACACTCTCTATAGTATACAGTCCTTACACACATTGGGTGAGGTGTTCAAAAAGTGGTGGTAACTGAAATTGTCTGTAATCAGAACAAAAAAGTTATTTTGCCACAGTCCACCAATTCTCAGACAACTTACTGTCATTTTTTACATCCCATTCTGCCATCTCCGTCAAAGGGAAAAAGCCATCTTAAAGTAGGTGTGCTTTAATCTTTGTATGAAAATTTGTAGTTTTAAAGACAACAAATGTCTTTGTTTCTTGAAAACAAAGACAAAATCAATGACATTTTTAACATCAGAATTTTTAAGGGCAATGTTCATCAAGTTCTTCTTACTGTCATTTTTAAGTCTTTAGGACATATTTTCAAACTTGAAAGATTTACTTCTGAAAATATTGTCGTTTTTTTACCACCAACTCATGATCAGACAATTTGTATAATTATGATGACCTTTTGAACATCTCAACCACTGAGTTATATGCCAAAAATAAGAAGAACAATTCCAGGGCAAGTCAACTGAACCACAAAGAATGGATAAATGATCTAAATGGAGATTTGAACTCCAGGTTCGAGGTCAATACAATGATCTCTGTAGTGAGCTTGTCATTCCAAGGCCGGATCAAATAACTACGGGTTATCCCTTAAATTAAAGGAAGGTTTCAATTTCAGCAGAGGAAGGTTTTGTTTTTTTTTTTGTTTTTTTTTAGAGTAAGGTCTATTAAATAGTGGAATTCTTTGCCCAAGGTCCTTGTAATGGCAGATACAATGGCTGCATGAAAGATAAGATTGATGCATTTCTTTCAACATACAGGGGTATCCTCTCTATTAGATAAAAACCTGAAGTTCTGGTAACAAGACTAATACTCATTATAGAGACAGGAAGGCTTATATAATTATCATTTTTCTGGGTCATGAGGCAAAGCTTGAACTTGATGGACTTTTTTCAACCTAATGTATTCTTGCTACTATGTTATGCTGCAGATAAGATTCATAGGATGTACAAAAGTCACCATAATGGAAACATTGTAGGATCATGGGTTGGTGGTTAAAGAAGGACGATATGTTCATAAATAAATCTGTCATGCTGGAAATGTGTCATAAAGAATAAAAAAATGAAGGTAAAAAGAACTTGATGAATATTGCCCTTAAACATTCTGTGTTAAAAATGTCTTTGATTTTGTCTTTCAAATTACATTTTTCAAAGAAATAAAGACTTTTAGTTTTACAAGTTAACTCTGTAGTACTGCTTCTCACTCCTGCTAACAGTACTTTCATTTGTTTTCTCCAAGTTTAGACAATTTTTATTTTGTCAGGAAAAAAATGATGTTCACCTGACAAAAAAGTGACAGTTAAAGGAATATAGTTTTCTGAAAATATAAATATAAAATATGATGTTAAATTCAACCATGCCCACTTTTAAGACGGCTTTTTCCCTTTGATGTAAATAGCAAAACTGGATGCAAAGAATGACAGAAAAATGCCTGAGAAGTGACGGACAATGGAGTAAGAACTTTTTTATTTTGATTACAGACAATTTCAGTTACCACGTGCTGGTGGAGGCAGTGACAAAGGCATTGTATAGTATACATTGCCTTTGCCAATGTCTCTGCCTCTCTCTTCCTCACAATGATCACGAGGAAGAGAGAAGCAGAGCAGACACATCAGGGAAAATGGCCACAATGGGGGGCATTTTTCAATTTTAGGTGCTGGAAGCAGAACTAGAGTTAGAGCAGGTTTGGCTACTTGATGACCTATTACCACCTCTCAGTGTCACTGAATAAATGATTTAGAGCAAGCTCAAAGTATTTTATTCACTCAGCCTAATTTATAAACACATATATTGAAGTTTAAACAAACAATAATATGATTTTTATTACTGTGGAGCAATGTGAAACATATACATGACATATAGTCTGATCGCCTAAAAGAGGGATACCAGTGAATGAAAAAGGGACATAAGGATTTTTGCCTCAGTGGCACAGTACCCCGCTAAAAAGATACATGTGGGAGGCATGAGCGACTGTTCATACCTTTTACCCAGTCCCTATTCAAAATGAATAATTTGAGCACAAATATGACAGGAACGCCTATAAAAAGTTGTTTTTTCCTCATATTTTTTATTTTTATCAAATTGAATGGTGGGGTATCCATATAAATGTGATATAAAAATAAAGCCCTACTTATGCTGTAAAAAATAGTATATAGTTTGTGTGGGTGAATTAAAGATAAAATATGGCTGAACAAAGGAATTCTAAAAAGGCCAACATTGCTTTGATTCTCTAGAGTGAAAAAAGCCTGGTCCTTAAGGGGTTAAAGGGGAACTACCACCCCACACAATCTGAACCTGCACTAAGTCCCCATCTGGCGACTAGCTGTTTAGTAGAGCTAGTCGCCAGAATAATTACCTTATTTAATAGATTTCTCCTCTCTTCCATGGGCGACAGGCAGGACGGAGCGCAGACATCTTGCCATTGTGACATCCGCGCGCCTGCGCTGTCAGTCCCAGCCGGAGCCAGATGGCTCCTAGCAACGCCTCCTAGACCCGGCTGGGACTGACAGTGCAGGCGCGCAGATGTCACAATGGCAAGATGACTCGCGCTATAAATACAAATTTCCTAATTGCCATTAATGTTAATTAACCCCTTAATGACAGGGTGTATTTTTTTCCCCATTATAGCAAATGACTTCCTGGACTTATCAGGTAAGTTGTCTGTCTCTAAGGGGTTAAATCCATGAGAATGCCCCCTCTGCGGTTCAGTTGGTTTGCTCAAGATTTGTTTTTTGCATTGCATATGCAGGATTCACTCCGTCTACATTTATCATCAGTTAGGCTCATTGTTCTGATTGGCTGAATCACAAAAACCATATCAGAGTTCTTACAAACTTTTGTATGTAGTGTTGAGATGTAGAATCCCATTCAACAGACCGTCCAGCACTCTTCAGCAGAGCCGGTTTGCAAGCACACGTTGTAGACCGTTCAAATGAAGTATTTCTGCCTATCTAGTGTGATTATGGCTCTGCTGAAGAGCACAGGACGGTTTGTTGAACAGGATCTCCTTCTCTTACACAGAAAGCTGACATCAGCACACGGGGAGGGAAGGGGGAACTTTGAAATCTTATATATCTCAAACCATAGAGGTTTGAGAGATAGGACTGGGTGCAATTGATTTAGTTTGGTAATATCTACAACATTAAAGTTACTTTTATCTAAGTATTACTATCCCTTTAAGACCCATTAAAATAAACTGGGATTTAAGATTTAGATTTTTACTGTACGATGCAATTGGTTTTCTCCAGAACTGCACCTCTTTAGTCTGGTAAATACAGACAACTTTCAGACAATTAGGCTATTCTGTTGTGCATTAAACCCTTGAGTGCCAGAGGAATACGCAGTGCACTGCAGAGCATTGTGATGCAAACCCTTCTGGCACTGAAAGAGTTTTCTTTTATTGTCTATCTCTCTCTCACTCAAGGAATATGACATTTAGAATGGAGTCCAAACCCAACATTACACCATTAATAAAAAATATAAATTCTACCTAGTATTTTCAAAGTCTTAAAGTGAATGGGAATTGTTAACACACAAAAATATTACCTATTTGAAAAAAATGTGAAACTTAAAGGGTTAAGAAAGAAAAATAAGAGAGGTAAAATAAATTAACTTTTTGCTACATGTATATGACAACAGGCTAGGTCAGCACTGCAGAGTGAGGGGTATACACAAGTGTACACAGTGTCCTAACAATAATGTAACTTTTAATTGTGGGCAAACAAAATGTACCAGAGAGCTTTCAGTAGTATGATAAGAAGCCCTGTTATATTAGGAAACTGTTAGGACTTCTTTTATATACCAATAACTCTACAGTACTGAACTAGCCTTATCTACTGACATAAACACAGTGTACGCCAGAATTGTACACAATCCCTTACAAACAGGCAGTAAATGCAGGCTTACAGAATGTTTAATAAGAGAAACTAGGAGCAACACTACCACAAAATGTTTTAACAGGAGGGTTACAAATACTCAAGTCCTTAGCAGTGAAAAGCAGCTGTATAGAGGATGTTTAGGCTGCCTCTGTCTTGCACTCCCTGGATCATAATGATAGTTCTATCCTACTCATAGGAGAATATTCATTGTGATAACACTGCTCTGGTCCGTGGTGGGATGAAGTCACTGATATAATTTCATGGTGTAGTATGTTTGTGTAACTTTGCACAGCAAACAAGTGCAACTGTTGGTTTTAAGTAGTGATGGGCAAAAGTTTTTGCCTCAACACAGAAATAGGCCAAAAATGGCACTTCCCACCTAGAGGAAAGCAGAGGCATAACTAGAAGCCATGGGGCCCTGGTGCAAGAATTGCCATGGGCCCCCCGACCACATTGGCCACCTCCACATTGCCCCCCATCTTCACATTACCCCTCAATCTCCACATCGCCCCTTCCACAATACCCTTCAATCTCCACATCGCCCCTTCCACAATGCCCCCATCTCCACAATGCCCCTTCCACATTGCCCCTAAATCTCCTACCTCCCTGGTGGTCCAGTGGCAGAGGATAGGTCTGTGCCTATTTCTGCACAGACCTCTTCTCCTGCGTGGTCCTCTTCAGTAATTCAGAGCCCTGGGAGATGATGTCATCTCCCAGCGCTCTGCATTACGAGAGTGCCGGTCTGATCTCCCTCTGGCAGACTGGCACTCTCGTAATTAATTGTGGGTGTCAGGCGAGGGGGTCGCAGGGGGAGGCCGGGCCCATTGCAGTTACGCCTCTGGCGGAAAGTGCAGTTTTCCCACTTTTTTCGCCTAGCCCTTTACATTATAAGCAATGGGAAGACTGCATTTCTCCCCACCACATGACAGTTTTTTCTTCATGTCCTATAGGCATATAAAAGTGTGTTAGGCTCTCACAGCATGCCATTTTGTGTTTGCAAAAGGAGAAAGCAGTACATTGTGGAGAACATAGGCAAATAAGGTGGAATTGAAGCTTAGTTTAGGGAGTCTTTGACTTAGGACATTTGTTCTCTGTATTAGGGGAGTTTGGGAGCACTCTGGGGGAGAAGAAGGAAGAAAGGAGGTTGACCCCAGATACCCCAAAATTCATTGTGACTTACTGACAAGACACAAGCAGCCATGATCCATGCTCCTTCCTGATCTGGCTAATATTATTGCTGTGCTGGAGAAGTCTGGGGGTGTGAAAAGGGAGCAAAGGAGGTTGACCACAAATACCCTAACATTCTATCTGACCAATTTGATTTGAAAGACACAAGTAGCTGCGGTCCAAATTCCTTGTTGATGTTGCAGTTACTATCTCTGTGTTATACGTGTCTGGGGGTGTGAGATGGGAGCAAAAGAGGTTTACCCCAAATTCCCCAACATTCTGGCTGGCTGACTTGATTTGAAAGACAGAGGCAGCTGTAGTCCAAGATCCTTGTTGATCTTGCAGTTATTATCTAACTGTTGGACGTGGCTGGGGGTGTGAGAAGGGAGCAAAGGAGGTTGACCCCAAATGCCCCAACATTCTGTCTGACTGGTTTGATTTGAAAGACACAGGCAGCTGGGGAAATCTGGGGAAAGAAGTTGTTGATTTTTTTTAGTTATAATTGTATTTTGGACAGTGATAAAGGTGGACAGCACAGTTAAAAATGTGAGCTGTGTGGCTGAGGCAAACTTGATAGATAGAAGACAAGATTGAGTATTTTGTTGAGGGCCAAGGCAAGACATCATACTCCATCAGTTCTGTTGTGTACTTTAGAGTAAAAACACACACTGTAGTTCAGTAATGTCCAGCAAATGCACAAGGGGTGGGAGGGAGGGGGGAAAGGAGGAGCAGTGCAGGGACATGGAAGTAAAGTAGTAGTTCAAAAACTGACTGCAGCCATGGTTGCTGCAGCTTGTGCAATAAATGACAATGATCCCTTTCCTCCCGGGAGGATGCAGTTTGTCAAGGTCCCACCAAAAGTTCAATCACCATCAGCACCAGTACTATAAAAAAAAACATATAAGACGAACACTGAAGACGACAAGTCACAATCTAGTATTGATGATGACATAATGGAAGAAGGTATAGCAACTGAACCAACTGCTGCATGTGACAGTGAGACAAACAAGCACCAAAAGACCTGTCCTCAAAGTAGTAGTGAACTTTAGGAAAATAAAAGTAAAAAGAAATTGACACCTCTAAAAGCTTAGAGAAATATAAGGGTAGTGGGCAGGAAGCTATGGGCAATGCTGAGGATGACCTAATGATGACTGATGGTGATGATGATGTAGATCTAGAATATATACCTCCAGATTCCTCCTCTTCTTCAGAAACTGATGAAATTGAGAGTGAGAGAGATGATGACATGGCCAGAAATTTAGCTGAAAGGCAAAGTCTCAATCTTCCACCACTGGAAATGTGCCCTGTGCCTGTCTATAAACTGTTTGAGAAAACTATTGGAAAATCTGACCTTGTACAAACAAAGATGCCTAAAATACACAGTCATCATCAGCTTCGTCACTGCTTACTAGTCCAAGCTCCAACCTCGCCCACATGTTGAGTAACCAGCAGCAACAACAACAACACAGGTTATTAACATCCACAACCTTAGCTATGATGAGTTCCTCTGCTGCTGCTGCTGCTGGAAGTGATACACCTTTGACTCCTAGTAGTAGCAGCAGAATTGCTTCAGCATCTAGCCCCAGTAGTATTAGCAGCAGCCCCTCCATGAAGTCCACAGTATGGAGATATGCCAGTCAGGATCCAAAAGCGAAGCATGTTGCTATCTGTTGTATGTGAAAAAAGCATGTGAGCATGGAGAAAGCAGGCTCACACCTACACACCTCCCCTATGGGATCCCACCTGAAGCAAAACCACAGGTCAGACTGGGAGACACACAACAGGTCAGAGGTGCCACAACTAGCAGCAGCCGAAGCCCTCCAAAAAGTTTCAAGGGCTCTGTGGCAGATAAGGGAAGTAATGATGTTTTTGATGTGTCAGAGAGTGTGCTCCTGCAACAGTTAGTTCCTTCCGAATAACACCTATGGCCCCTATTGCAGAGGAGTATGATGACTCTGGGTTTGCTGTAGGAGATGGCAAGAGTCATAGGGTGCCTACATATACTGCCACCACCTTCACAAGTGATGGCATTAAAGTAATTAAGTTAGTTTTTCTACTATGTATCGCCATCCCACAATTACCAAGTTCTAAGAAAGAAGTTAAAACCTGCACAAACATAATGCAAAAGTACACCTATGCAATGGTAAACTTGCCAAAATGTTGGCGTTTGACATTCTGCTCTTTTCTTTGTTGAAAACAGAAGCTTTAAAGGACTGTTCTCATGTGTTGCACCTTGCTGGACTATCTCAAGCAGCAGTTTAGATGGTGTGGTACTGTCAGAGGAATTGTTCTTGAGGATAAGTGTTACTATTACAGGTTTGAAATCGTCAGGAAATGTACCAATGGCAAAGAAGGAGTTAAACATCTGTAATGGGATAGGGATTAGTGTGGGGAGAGGGACTGGATGAGGTGAGAGGGGAGTGGATCAAGTGTGCATATAGTGGAGGGAGATGAGGATAGGAGGTTAGTCAATTCTTCCTCTGTGACTTGTGAAAAAGAGTCCAGAGTGGCAAGAGGGGGACGAGGGAAGATAGGAGGGTATTTGCAGGGTGGAATATTATCTACCTTGGTAGACTTAACTTCATCCGGTATTTCAACGTGAATGGGGCAGCTACAGGCAGAACAGGAGAGGTACTCTGGTCCCAGAAATTGAAGATTTTAACCCTTTGAATGCCAGAGGGGTAGCAATACATTGATCAGCTTCTGGCTATCAAAGAGTTAATGCTCTTGCCCCATCGCTTTACGTGTGCATGAGCACATGTAACTCATGAGTGTGCACCTTAGAGGAAATGCTATACATTTTAGTTTTCAATGATAACTGAGGTTCAAGTTGTACCAGTTCAATTCTGTGGACACTGGTCTGTTTTTAAGAGTTTTTTTCCTCTTTCCTGAAAATTTGGTGTGTAGCTTTGTTCCTGTGTTTCACATTGGATGAAAAAGAATAAATGATTTTTGTGTACTTACAGACACACCCTTTTCTCTTAATCCAATGTGGAACAGACAGGCAGGTAGGACCCTCTTAGGTTCTCTGTTCGTGGGATTCCCTTTCTTCTTTCTCTTCTATTTTGCTTATTTTTGGCTTTGGTATGTGTTAAAACTGAAGTTAGCAGGCAACGGTAAAGTAAAGTGTAAAGGAGGCAGTCTCCATCTCAGAGAACTTTTTTTTATTAAAGTGCCCTGTCGTATGTTCCTCATGGACAAAGAGAAAAGGATTTAATGGTAAGTACACAAAAATCCTTTTATCCCCTTAAGGACCAGCGGTCCTGGGACGTTTCTGTCCCATAAGGACCGCTTTGATCCTTGCCGATGTGCCGGTACACGTGACCTGTTGCAAGTATCGGCGCACCACTTTGTGGCCTGAAAGAGATTGCTCCAGTCTTGGAGCAGTTAATTTTAGGCCCTATTTTTACTTACAGCGCTCCTGGTGGAGCGCTGTAAGTAAAAAGTACGTGATGTACTATGACCGTCATCGGTCATTAAGTATTTAAGGACCATGACGATCATAGTACTTCATGTAGTCCTTAAGGTGTTATATAATTTTATGGCTACATTGTCTGATTCCTCTTAGTTTTTTACTGGGCCTTATGCAGAAAAGATAAGATTCCATTGCTTTAATTCAAGTTTTTAATCCCTTAAAGTTGTTGTCTCCAATGCATTGCAAAGCAATGTGTTGAAGACCACTGCAGCATTCAAGAGTTAAAAATCTCCATTTAAATATTTAGGAAGTTTTATTTTTCCCCTATGGTGGAGTTGGTTTGCTCCAGAATTGCTCCTTTTGTTTCTTTTGTACATATGGCCCTGGAAGGCTGATGCTGTAAAGACCTTGCACAATTCTGGAACAACCCAATTACAACACGTGGAAAAATGAAATATGCCCTTTTAATAGTGATGTCACTGTTAGTTCTTGGTTTCATTTTCAGTTCATACTTATCTGATTCGGGAATGGGAAGTGAATTATCTTCACATATGAGACAGAGGAGCAAGAAGACACAAGCACAGACAGACATTGACAACAAACAGAGGTAACAGCTGTTGGCTTTTATCTGTCTCCTGGGAAATAAAAACAGAAATGAATTTGTTGTAGTCATATTAGTCCATTTTAGTAATACAAAGATATTGCTTGACTTGAGGAAAAGTTGATCTCTTGAGAGGTTGTCTTAAAATATAAACTATTCATATAGAAAAATTATCACCAAATACCAAGGTACTCACATCTTTGTAATGGAGAGAGAGAGAAGAAATAAACAATAAGAACATGGTAGGAATCCTATACAAACGGGCTTATGTAGTTCCTAGGATGTAGTGAAGGGGTTCTCAAACTTTTTGTAGTAGTGGTACTTTTTTTGTTTTATTGAAATCTCTATGAAACTCTAGCACTCACATCTTTTCCAACACATAGATCTCCCATGCATTGTGGACCTCCCTAGCAACCAAGGGGTTCGCATTATATCAATATAAAAGTAATATAATGCTGTTACTAGTAACTTATGACTGAATTATCTGGTAGCCACTGGAGGAGTGGCAGTTGATATCCTCTGGGTTACCCTTTGAGTTCCAAAGGGGTGCCCAACACATTGCAAAGCAATATGTTGGACACCCCCTGGCATTCACATTGCCTATGCTATCTGCCCCCAAGGCCAGCCCTCCCCTGAGTACATGAGGGAAAGGGCTGCCACCTTGATCCACCTGGTTACCCAGACATTGTGAAAACCAGTGCAAAGATAGTCTAAAACTTCAATAACCCCTTAATAAATAAAGGGTACCATTTATAAGTTGATACTCTTTACACCAGCACCCTTTTATTTAAAGGGGAACATTCACATGAGAGTTAAAATCCGGCACTTCCCTGTCCTGCGGCACCCTGTATGTGTGGCACAACGCTGCAGGACTTCCCAACTCTTTTAACTCTTCATATATTCAATAGTAGGTATGTGAAATAAAGAAACAAAACAACAACATTAATCTAGTTGTAGTTACTGAAGACCATACACGAAAGTTATTCTTATGTGAATCTTCCCCTTTAAGTTACTTTTTTGTTTGGACACAGTGACCTGTGGCAAAGTTAGTAAAACATTATTGATACCTGGCTGAAATAGAGAGTCCTCAGCTTTGTACCGAGATGAGCTGTCCACAATTAAATCTGGAGACAAAAAAGATGCGTACATGCTAAGCACCATCCATGATGATATCAGAACTGTACCAGTCTCAGTCCATGGCAAAACTCAGATACTTTGATATCCACTTTGCATCAACCACAGCAGGAACATGGGGAAGGGGGATTTAGCAGATCAGCTTATGCAGCCTTACTTCATTATAAGAAAAAGTAGGGCTTAGTAAAAACAGGTTGCCATTTATATGATGCAGATTGCAATTTATAATTCATAATCCATTTTTAAAATGGAAATCCCAACTCCAAAATGCACATTTTTGCTACATTTAAGTACACACGTACAACAGCAATGTCTTAGGAGATGAAAAATGGCACAGGACAGTTTCCTTTTAAACTCCACCAAGTAGCAATAATCCAAACCCATATAAATGGTGCTACACCAACAGGAAATGGACAGGAACTACATTTTACTGATTGCACTTCCCAACCTAGGCTCTACACTGGAAACTGGTTTAAGCATACTCACAAGTTTGCTATACAGTACTGATGCAACAATTACAATTTCATTTTATTGACACTTTTTTCACTGAAATATAATTTTTTTTAATTTTCCTTTTTAATAATAACATCTATATACATAATAACATTTATACTCACACACATATATTTTAAGCGCCCTATCTCTTTACTTAAGGGTTATAGATTTATAACAGAATCAGTCTGGAAGATGGGTATACCAAAAGTATATACATTTATTAAAAACTAGAAACCATTAATCTAAATATAAATATCAAATATCGCAAAACATATATTATTGTTAGAATATATTGCCTACAAATATCTAAATAACCAATACATATATCGCATCAACACACCAGTGTGGTTTATGCCCGAATATACAGATCCAGTGGTATACCCGCTATATAGGTGTCTTAGCTGAGGTACCAATGAAGCCATCATTCAAGCCCAAAAACAAACCAGTATGTCAATCTAAAGTTGTGTATGAAATGTGCATCAGCTGTGCATACTATAAAAAATAAGTGAATTGTGAAAAAAATTAAAGATTTTTTTATTGAAAAAAATGTGATATATCGCCATATATCCCAAAAATATTGTATCTTATAATTAACGTGGAATCACTTATCAAAAAAAAGTTTAAGTGATCTTTGTGATTTGTTTCCTTAAGGAACAAAAAAAGTCCAATCTACCCCTCTTAGCTTTTAAAGTGTTTTTAATCAAAACCTCTAATGGATTGATATTGTAGTTCCAATATTGTTTTAACCTTCTTTTAAGCAGGTATATCAATTATCCATTGTGTGTATTCCAGTATCTCCACTTTGGAAACAATCTCAGTAATTAATTGGCCAATCAGCATATTATGCCCGGGACTTTACCACTACAGCCATCAATATTATGGGGAACAGAGCGTTTATATAGGGTAGGAGGTATTTAAGCTTATAGCTTGGAATGATTTTACCCTCTTGAAAAGTATCAAAATGCACCTAGAATGAAACCCTTAGTTGTCTACTTTTCAAAAATACAAATTTTGGGGGGAAAAATTAAAATGGAGCACTGCTAAACAGCCTCAAATGAGACATGGCATCATTAAAACAATTGTTGAGCATTTAATATCTGAAAATGGAAAGACATGGGTTCCAAAATTGGCCCAGTAGTTCCCCCAGTATCTGACAAGCCTATGCATATCAGCCATTACATTAAGCAGAGGCAGAGGAACATTAATCAATGCATTAAAAAAAAATCTGCAAATATGCTGTGCTGAAAACCACAGCAGAATTGAAATGTAAGTGCAAAAAAGGCAAAAAAAAAAACAACCCAAAACAAAATATTATCACAAATTTGATATATATTTGTGGAAAAATAACTGCATGAAAAGCTCCAAAATTCTACTTTTCAGAAATATATACATTTGTGGGCGTTTTTTTTGTTCTGAAAAACTGCAACTTGGAAATGGTGGGGCTCATTTTGTAATATTTACCCTCTAAATATGAAAAAGAGACTAAAATCCAGGGCATTATAGGGTGCTCTCATATTCTGGACAAGTATATGAATATATTTGGGGGCTTTCAGATGCAATTGTTTTGTAAAATCATGAAAGGAAAACCTGTGAAAAATGTTGTGTTTTTTTCATTTTGTTTCCTCTTTTTATATTTCAGTCAAATAAAATGATAGTTTATCCATAGACACATGGTATCAAAAGAAATCTCCACTCATGCTTAAAAGCAGTATATACAATTTGTGTGGGAATACTAAATGAATTAGAGGGAAAATATGGTTGAACAATAAAATACTAAAGGCCAAAATTGCTCTTGTTGTCTAGTTTAATCCTTTGAGTGCCAGAGGGGTATGGAATGGCTCTCAAAGGGTTAAAAAAAGCCCTTGTCACTAATGGTCTAGGCCCTAATAACAATAGTGAAGTTTTTTGGGGGCAAACCAACAGCACCATATGGGACAAAAATAGGACAAACATCAGTTCCTACTGATTTAACCCTTTTAATGACAGACATGTATACCACTTTGGCACTCAAAGGGTTAAATGGACATTTTATTGAATTCTAGAGAGGTCTTCAACACATTACTTTTTAATAATCAAGGGGTTAAACATCCATTTAAATCAATTGGATTTTCCCGACTTTTTCACTATAGTGCTGTTGTTTTACTCCTGATTTGATGACTAATCTTTTGCTAGAAGCATGCGAGTCCTTAAATCTTACATGGTTTATTTTTTTTCACAGATAGCAAATGACTGCAGAAATCTGCATGCCTCTTCCTGTGTGTCTGATAGACAACAAAAATGGTCAGGAGTTAACAATCAATCCAGAAGCAGAGCAGATTCTGTCTAAAATCTCTCAGCCTGTGGTTGTTGTGGCAATTGTAGGAAAATATAGGACTGGTAAATCATACCTGATGAATAAGCTGGCAGGACAAAGGAGTGGTGAGTAAAAAAATATTCCTCTCGCAAATATACTTTTCAGTTATAAATTGTGGTGCTAATAGCCCTATATGAGAGATTTCAAATGATCTCACCCTGAGATCTTTAACCCTTTGCGTACTAGACAGGTATGCAATGCTTTGCAGTATAATGAGTTGAATCCCCTGATTCCAGAGCCTGCTTATACCTCAAGGTTGCAGGTTTGAATCCCTGCTGGGTCAACTCAGCCCTTCATCCTTCCGGGGTTGATAAATGAGTACTATTGATTAGGTTATAATAACCTCTATTATTCAGCTGCCATGTTAATATTTTAATTCCCATGTCATTTTTGATTTCTACTTAATAGCATTCCAACCAATTTTTAGCAATATCCTTGCTATATTCTTTTTGGTTTACCAGAACAAACAATAAAAATCCTTCCCATCACATGACTAGCACTGGCTATTAAAGAGAGAGGCCTGTTTACAAGACTTCCTGAATCTTGTTATTTTACTTTAAAGAGAAATGTTTCCATTAATTCATTCCTGCAATTAGTCCAATGAGTCAACGGGCAAGTAGCCAATGAAAGGGATAGTAATGTTTCACTATAAATGCAGCTCCAATTAATCTTCATAGTATGTGGGCATGGAGAGTGTTATTTCAATACTGTCAGAGTTGTAGTTCAAGAGTAACTGAATGATAAAGTGTCATCCTTCAGTCCCTTTTACTGATGTAGCACTGCTCACCTCAGAGCAGCAAGACTGTCGAGATGGATCGCAGCAAGGAGCAATCTTCAGAGAGCATAAGGGAAAAAACTGACAAATTTGTCAAGGGGGGCAGGGTTTTCCTTATGTTTACAGTAAGAAGATTGTCCCTTGCTGTGACCTGTCCGGTCAAGAGACCAGATTCCACATCTGAGGGGAGGTGGCTTACACTAGGTAAAAGGGCGGGAGGGGGATATTTTATCATTCAATTACTCTTGAACCACAACTCTGACAGTATTAAACACTCTCCATGGCCCAAATACTATGACAAATAATTGGAGATGTTTTTTCTGAAACATTACTATCACTTTAAGCTTTATAATTTGCTGACAACCAAAGAATTGGCAAATCAAAAGGTATCCCACGTACCATATTGATTTTTTTTTGTATAAATACTATTGTATTTTTTTGTGATAATTACCATTTAATTCTATATACTTTTATGTTAAACAGTACAGACTTTTTCAATACTTGTTTGTCTTGTTTTCTTACTCTTTCCATCCAGGCTTCCCTCTGGGATCCACCATCCAATCAAAAACTAAAGGGATCTGGATATGGTGTGTTCCCCACCCATGTAAACCTGGGCACACCCTTGTTCTGCTGGACACAGAGGGTCTTGGAGATGTGGAGAAGGTGACTGATGGCCTTTAACATATTAATTTAAAGGAGAAATAGCACTTCCTTATAATAACCCCCACCTACCTTACTATGACCAGAAAATGTTAATGTCCCCTAAGACTATTGACCCTGTGCCTTTATTAACCCATTAAGGACCAGAGGTTTGCAAGATGCATTGCTAAGCAATACTTTGCATAACCCTATGGTCCTTAAGGGGTTAAGATTACCATGAACTATGTTGTGGTGTTTGTGTCTAATGGTTCAACTAGCTACCAACATGTCTGCTTCCATGGATATGACATCCAGGAGTGACTATGTTATATCCTGAAGAAAGGCAACATTTGTAGGGACATTAGGATTTGCAGGCTATAATAAGGTAAAGGGGGCATTATTATTAGGAGGTGTCACTGCTCCTTTAAAAGAGAGTATGGAAGGGTTGGGCAACCTGAGGATCATGTAATCCAACACCTGGATAAACAATGGTTACTCAATCACGGACAAGGGGGGAGATGCACTAAAGGTCAAAGATGGCTCATACTGTCGATGTCCTATCGGTCCGTGTTAAAGACACATTGACAGTATGTACTAAAGTGTCTTCGACATCATATCCCGATAATTCCGACAAAAATCTGCCCTCATTTATATCCATCTGACATGCCTTCGATAGGTTTAAGAGTTTTCGCTCATCAAAACGACAATGGCCTATTTTCTTGTGGAAATGCTTCATAAAGAGTAATTTCTTATGGAAATGCAGGATAATGAGCCATTATCACATTCAAGGGGGTGCAAAGCAATATGTTGCATACCCCTCTGCCACTCAAAGGTTTAATATCCAGTATATGCTGCCCAAGAACTTGTGTATATATTTAAAAAAACACATAGTGCAGGAACTCTATTCCTGCCCTATGTCCGTTTTGCTTTGAAAGAAAATAAGACCTCACAGGGGCATCAGGACCCCTCCAATAGGATAGGTGATCAGTGCAGTGACCAGGAAGGCAATCATCATCTCCTACTCAAGCCATCATTCTAAGAATGACCTGCTTGAGTAGGACAATCCTGTGGGTCTTGAGGATCATCCTAGTCAAGCCAGTCATTCTAGAACAATGGCTTGAGTAGTTGCTAGGGAGGTAGCGATCGCCTTCCTGGTTGCCGCATTGTTCGCCTATCCATTGATTAATGCCATGGGGATATCAGGAGGGATCCTGATGCCCCCTGCAAGTTCTGATTTTCTTTCAAAGCAAAACAGACATAGTGCAGGATTAGAGATCCAGCACTATGTATTTTTTTAAATATATACAAAAGCTCTTGGGCAGCATATATGGCATATTAACCCTCTGAGTTCCAGAGGGGTATGCAACCCATTGCAAAGCAATGCATTGCGTACCCCTCTGGCACTCAAAGGGTTAACTGTACAGTGGCAGCATTTGTCAAATTTGTGGTTTGCCTTCATTTATACCAAGAGAGACTGAGCTGCGAGATTCGAAAGTCTCACAGTTTTCATTGGACTGAGCATGTAACCTCCATAGACCCTAATGAAGGGCTGACCCTATGGGTATATAGATGCTGTACTAACAACCTGTGCTGTTCTGCGAGCCACAAACATCAACGTTGCATTCCAGCTCTCTGTCACCCAAGGTAATCAGCTTTCTGCCCCCTCCCTACCCAGTGGATACTAGAAGCCACTTAGGGCTGCACAATGAAACCACAGGCTATTTCCCAGGTTTGCTTGAATAGGAACAAGCATGAAACATAATTGCCTTTTAATCTGATCATTAGGGTGTAGTTGTTTACCCAAGATTGATACTTATATACTATCTATATATGCATGCTAATGATTCTGTTGTATTTCAGGGGGACAGCAAGAATGACATTTGGATCTTCTGCCTGGCAGTTCTGTTGAGCAGTAACTTAGTATTTAATAGCTTAGGTACTATTGACCAGCAAGCGATGGAACAGCTCCAGTATCCTTCATAGTAAGAATGAATCTCCGTTGGTTTCTCTGGCACACAACTGCAAAATGTATTCGTATGACTCTTTCATTTAAAGGGTTAGTAATGTCTAACATTACCAAACACTAATATTGTAGGTATTTAAATAATAAATGTAATGGGACAAGTTCGATCTCTCAAACCTTTATGGTTTGAGAGATATAAGCGTTTAAAGTTACCCACTCCCTCCCCTTTTCCAGACGTCAGCATCTAGTTGACGTCATGAGATCCCGGTCCCAGACCAGCCGGTGGCTCTTCAGCAGAGCTGAATGAGCGATATTGAAAAACAAGTACTTCAGTGGAAAGGTCTGCAGATCATGCTTGCAAACCAAGCACACTTTGTAGACCGTTCCAGTGAAGTATCTGTTTTTAGATATCGCTCATTCAGCTCTGCTGAAGAGCCAGCTGAGTCGCGCAACTCAAATCCTTGGCTGACAGCTTTACAGCTCCTCAGCAAAAGGGGGACACTTTAAGTGCTTATATCTCTCAAACCATTAAGTTTATTATTTCAATACCTACAATATTAGGGTTTGGTAATGTCAGACATTACTAACCCTTTAAGGACTGATTTTCAGTCATATCATGTCAGGTCAAAGACCCAGTACCTTTTTTAAGACCATTAGAGTAATACACCTTTATACTTATGGATGGTGCCCTGCTGGTCTCTTGTTATGGATTTTGCATTTCTGATCTCATGTATTGTGCAGCTAATCCTTTGCTGTGTGGTACATTTCCCTGCTTGTCTCATATAATGGTACATAGCACTGCTGGTCTAATGTAATAATCACTAGTCTAATTTTATGGCAATTGGCATGATAGACTCAATGATGCACTGCACTGGTCTTGTGAATTGGTATATTTCCCTGTTCATTTAAGTTGTCTATTGATGTATAGTTCTGGTGTGTAGATTAATTGGCAAACATCCTTTGGGTCTTTCTTGAATCTATTTGGTTTCTCCAGTTGCTTTGCCTGTGTCTTATGTCTCTTCTGAAGTTAATGCATGCATTTAAAATAGCAATTTAGATTGAAAAAAGACAGAAGTCCCTCAAGCTCAACATTTGCCTCATAACCCGGAAAAATGAGAATCCTATAAGCCTTTCTGCCTCCAAAATGAGTATTAGTTTATTTAGCAGAACAGTATACACAATAAAATCCTGTATGTTCCCTCTAACTATAAATGCAAATAATCTTCTCTTAAATGTATCCATTGTATCTGCCTTTACTGCAACCTTGGGCAAATAATTGCACAGTTTAACAGACCTTACTTTAGAAAACCCCTTTCTCTGCTGAAGTTGAAACCTCCTTTCCTATAATCATATGGGATGGCCCCCGGTTATTTGGTTTGGCCTTGGAATGAAAAGCTTACTAGAGAGATCCTTGTATTGAACACGCATATACTTATCCAGTGTAACAAGATCCTTCCTAGGCTACTTTTCTATACAGTAAATAAACCAAGTTTGGGTAGATGTGCTTCGTACTTAAATCATCCATTCCCGTTATTAATTTTGATGCTCTTCTCTGTACCCTTTCCAGTTCTAGAATATCTTTTTTCAGAAATGGTGCCCAAAATGGCCCTGCCTTTTCAATGTGAGATCTTACCCACTATTTTTTCATTTGCAAACATGTTATCCACTACTACTTTTTATGTGAGATAAGGCTTTGCTTTCTTTTGCTACTGTTGTATGATACTGATCACTGCATACTTTTTCATAGCCAAGAATGAGGTGATCTGGTAACATGTTTTAGAAAATCACCTGTTTCCTGGTCCTCGCAATGCCCTTTTGGTACCTCTAGTGTTGTTATCCCTGCTTGTGCCTGTGCTAAACAAATGTTTCCTTAGCATCTCTCAGTTATGTGACAGAACTGACAAAATGGATAAGAGTGAAATCATCGCCAGGGAAAGAAGAGGATGAGTCTGCCGAATTCAAGAGGATATTTCCATCATTCACTTGGTGCGTCCGTGACTTCTGTCTGATACTACAGGTGGATGGCAAGGAAGTCACAGAGCACGAGTATCTAATGAATTCCTTGAAGCTCAAGAAAGGTACGAACACACTGAAACTCACCTCTAGATTTAAAGTTGATGACTTGTGATCATGGAGTGGATTTATCATGTTAATCAGTATTGTTGTAATCATTTTCATTATGCATGATCATATTCCTACATTGCAGAGTAGGACTTTCCACTCAGAAATCCCCTTTAATTATAATGTTAGCTTATTTAGTTGACTTGCATATGCTACTTAAAAAATACGAACACATTTTAACAATAACCCCCAGTTACCTTCATTTGGGCAAAAAATCAAACATTAATCAAATACATTTTTACTTATTACATGAGATTATTTTCATGGAGGCAGGTCAGACTGGTGCATCTAGAGGGCTTGGTGGGCCCCGCCTTGCTTAATTCTCTCCTAATGAATCAGTATCTTTTCCCATTCTAACAAACTATACTGCTTGTCACAAGCCTCTATTGCAACTTCCCTTATAAAAAAAACCTGTAGTCCTGCCCTCGAGTGCTTAGCTGCATCTGCTTTTCGTTACATGGAATATGAGTACTCATACCTCATCAGGATCATTGTTGGCGTATTGGGGAAGCAAACTGTAACTGTGCTATTACAGGAAAGGTTGTGTTCTCAGCAGTATGCTAACAGGTTTAGCATGATACTTACTAGCACTAGGATCCCTAGCTCACAGAACTAAAAGACTTATCTCTCCCACTCCTCCAGCTCCATCATTGGTATGTGGAGCTGCAGTACTGTAGACATTCATTGAATCCTCTGATGCAGAGCTTAATCTGTTAACCTCTGCTTGATCATACCTGTCTGTCATATTGTATTACAATGCACAGAACTATCTCAGAAAATTATTGAGAGTTATGACAGTTCTTTTCAAAGCAGATAGGATGGGACATATCTGACCATTTGGAGTCAGGAAGGACATTTTTTACCCAATTATAGCCTTGCTGGAAATGCCTTCCTTTGGATAACAGGGGTGATATGGCATGGTCTGAACTTAATGGACACAATGTCTTTCTTCAGCATTACCAACTATAATATTATGTTGGTATGTTACATAAGAACTGCATCTTCATAAATTTGTTGCTGTCAGTGTTGCAATTCCTAAGTGTGCATTGATATACATTATGCCTTAGGCTAGCAATATCAGGTGAAGTTTAACACATTAAGGTCTGCAGCTGAGGTGTCAGTGAACAACCACGGTAATGCTGCTCCATGTCAGTAAGGAAATTTGAAGGCTAACAATGGGGAGGAGCCTGCCTGCTTTGAACTCTCCACACCAGTTTGGGCAAAGGACCTGCAGTAAATGAAGTTGTGAGCAAGGCAGTGTTCACTGAGTGGCTGTGCTGCTCTCACATCTAAAACCCATGCCGTTGCCTATTTCACTGTAAATATAGTTTCTTCTGGATTTTATATGCAAACTTCTGAATTTTCTGCCATTGACTTGTCCCAAGGAAAGGCATCAATGCAAGGTAGCTGTTGAAGGTTAATTTAAAAAGTTGTTTGTGAGTGGGCAGAAAAATGCTACCATGCTTACGAGTGACTTCACATGACACTTCTTATCATCCTTCACCCCCTCCAATATGCATACGACTGGGTCATTAACACGTTATCCAGGAAATGGACACAACATGCCCAGTCTTTACTTCTCTACAGTCCTTACATTGATAGGTGGCAAGCATATCCAGATGGGATCATCACTGTACATGTCAATACATAGGTAAATCATTCTAATGTTTTATTTGGGCATATTAAGGACAATTTAACCTGTTGAGTAAGAGAGCAGCATACCCATCTGCCCCAAGTGTTAGGATGGTAACTGCCGTTTATACTATGGTATGCAAACATCCCTCAAACATTTGATTGCCTGATGGATGTAATGCATTTCACATCTTTCTAGCATGCAAAGGGTTAATTAATGGACATGGCATGGAAGATGGTGTTGTCAGATGTGAAAGTGGTAAGGGTTGGGGCCAAAGGCACTGGCAGGGGACACCTTAGATGTAAATAGGTGCTTGCATATTCATTTACTCTTTGAGTGCCAGAGGGGTGAGCATTGCAGAGCTATGGAATGCATTGTTTACCATTATGGTATTCAGAAGCATATCTATCAACATTTGAAATAACCAGAAAGGGAGACTTATTTTTGGTAGTGATGCTGGGGGCATGACTGGTGGGCAGGGCATTACTGACAATGTTTAGGTTGCATCATGGCCTACTGACAGCTCTTTATGTAGCTGAATAAGTGATTTAGAGCAAGTTCAAAAGTGTTTTTATCTTTGTGGAACAATGTGATACACTTATACACACACACACACACACACACCACACAGTCTGATCTACACATAGCTACGGAAGGATGTGGGTCTCACTGAGGGATTGCCCTCATAAAGAGAGACACTTGGGAGGTATGTTCAAAATGTTAAGATCTTTGAGAGAATGCAGTGAAACTGTGCATGTCATCTTCCAATCTGATTCATTTCACTTTGCCTTCTCTTTCTCATGCTGCAGCCGGATTCCTTCACCCTACTTTGTGTAACCTCATCCTTTACACACAGTCAGAGCAATTCCATTACCCACTGCTAACTTAATTCTCAAAACCAGCTTGTTGTTAATTCCCATCTTTTGGTGCCATCCTATATGGTTACGCTCCCATTCGCTACCTTCCTTCATTAACTTACTCTCATCTGATTATTTTTTGTTTCCTTTTCTCCCTCTTGCTGCTTTTTTTCCCTCTCTGCCACTCTTGTTCCCCTCCCTTCCCCTCCCCGCCTCACCACTCGTCTTCCTCTCCCTTCAGTCTTCTCCACCTGTCTGTCTTTTAATCCCTCTTCCTATTTCCCAGCCTCTCAACCCTCTGCCTCTCTCGCCTCCCTGCGTCACAATACATTAGAAACCCCTCTAGCATTACTCTCATCTTACTCATTAATTTTCATCTTTCACACTTGCTCCTGTCTTCCTCCTTTTCTCTCCTTACTTCCCCTTATCTGCCTCTTCCCCTCTAAATCTTCACCCTCTTCCTCTCCCTCCAGCCCTCTGTATCTTCACCCTCTTACTCTCCTCAGCTTCACAAGCCCCTGCCTCTCTCCTTCCATCCCCCACTTTGCTATATGTTGGAAGCTTTTCTAGCAGTCTATAGTCCATATACCCATATGCATAATCCTCCGTTTAAATCAATGAGCTTTTTAAGTTCTCCCCTACAGGGCGGTTTGTATTCCCCAGAATTCCTCCACTTTCCTATTGAACATGTGGCCTGCAGAATACATACATGCCAAAATAAAACATTACATGGAAGCATAGTAGGAATAGTAAACCCATTAATATTGCCCAAATCACTAAGCCTTATTCATCAAGATAAAGATAATAGGAGGAATTTGAGGATTTTTATTCCCCACCCACAGTATAGTTTGATCCAGGATCTCGCCTTCTTAGCTTGATGAGTTAGTGACTAGCAGCTGGAGGTCATCAGGTTGTCCACTCCTGTTTTAGAGATAATCAGTTTAAAAAATTAACAGTGTGAAAACATTAATCAGAGACAAGAAGGACACATTTTCTGACCTTTAGTGAAATATTTAATTTATTCAGCGACAGAGGAAAAAAAATAACCCCTTGTATGCTAGAGAAGTCTTCAATACATTGCAAAGCAATGCAATGGATTAGTCTCTAGTATACAAGATGTCATCTGTTATGTTTCTCTCTGCGGTAGTTCTCCATGATCATTGATATCATGGGTTTCTCCAGAATTCCTCCACTTTCCTGTTCAGCATTCATCCCTGAATCTTTTTGGGTTTCAATATAGTGTACCATTTACATATTTAACCAAAGGTACATTTATTACTTAATTCCATATTCATAATGGAAATGGAGCAGTTCTGGAACAAATCAGCTGTACCATAAAAAATACCAATTGGTTAAATGACTTTTAAACCTGGAGATGATAGAGAGGTCTACAGTGCATTGTTTCTCAATGAGCTGTAGATATTTCTAGCGTTCATGGAGTTAACCCTTTGAGTGCAAGAAGGATACAGAAATGCATTTTAAAGCAATGCATTCCATACCCATCTGGCACTCAAAGGGTTAAACGCCTCATACAAATCAGTGGGATTTCTAGTACTGCCCTTCCCATCAATGTGAAAGGACACACATACTTCCAGAAATAGTTTCCCTGTTACTAATTTCAGGTGCCAGTGAGAGTATTCAGGATTACAACCTACCCAGGGAGTGCATCCTCCGCTATTTCCACTCACATAAATGCTTTGTGTTTGACCGACCTGCTTCTAAGAAAAATTTACAGCGTCTGGAAGAGCTGCAGGAGTGTGAGCTGGAAGAGGAGTTCGTGCAGCAGACTCAGCGATTTTGTGATTACATGTTTACAGAAGGACGAATTAAAACTGTCATTGGTGGACACTTTGTCACTGGGAAATGTGAGTAACTGGTATACTCCCAGAGATCTGTTACTCTGGGACAGAGACCCACAGAAATGTCAAAAACTGTCATTTTCAGGTACATTTATAATTTCAGTCTTTTTTTTTCATGCCAATGCAAAGAAAGTAGTAAAATGAATAGTAAGCTTTTATCATGAACTAGTGTAAAAGCCTGTGTACTCACAGGGCTGGTGCAAGGATTTTTGCCACCCTAGGCAAAAACTAATTTTGCCACCCCTTGTGTCCCACCCCTTTATACCTCACCTACTTATACCCCACTTCTTTTCTTGCCCCCTATCAGCTCCACTTTGCCCCAACTTGCCACCCATCAGCTCCAACTTGCCAACCCTTCAGCTCCAACTTACCCCCTATCAGCTCTACTTTGCCCCTATCAGCTCCAACTTGCCCCCACCAGCACCAACTTGCCCCCACCAGCTCCACTTTGCCCCACCAGCTCAAACTTGCCCCCACTAGCTCCACTTCGCCCCCTATCAGCTCCAACTTGTCCCACCAGCTCCCCTGTGCCCCACCAGCTCCACTTTGCCCCCCATCTGCTCCAACTTGTCCCCACCAGCTCCAACTTGCCCCCCATCAGCCCCAACTTGCCCCTCATCACAGACCTGTAGCTGCTGGAGCTCCTGCGTGGCGCGTTGGGAGATATTGACTTCCAGCTCACTCTACATTACTAAAGAGCTGACGGCGACGAGAGAGCGCAGTAGCTACACAGACCTGACTGTGGTGCAGTGCCCGGTGGAGGAGTCCTGCTAGCTGGAATGGCCGGCCCTGGCCGCAGCTCTTCTCTGCTGCATGCCTGCGCCCCAAGTACATGTGCGCCCTAGGCCGGCACCTACCTCGTCTATAGGTGGCGCTGGCCCTGTGTACACAGGCCAAAGTCCAGGTAATGTTAACCTTTTGAGTGCCAGAGGGATATTCAACACATTGCTTTGTAATGCGTTGTGTACACCTCTGGCACTCAAAGGGTTGAGAGGCAGCTACTTCACTGCTCCATGCGATGCAGTCTTGCATTGCTTCACTCACGCGATGCAATCATGAGCAGTAGAGATTGCCCGAATGCTGCATGACTGCATCGTGACAAACATACTAGCGAATTATTATATAGGATATGTATATGCTTAATATAACATGGATTATATTCCAAACAGCCTTTTTAAAATTAAACTGCTACAAACAGTACTACCTTCTTTCCTTCTACATGCTTTGGAAGAGTTGAGCCTAAGGATAATTCCGTCCTTAGAACATAGTAGTTGTAGCTCCACTTTATCATAACTTTTAATGATTATGACTGTTAAATAAAGCATCTTCCAGCATTAGTCGTAACCATTATTATACTCAGCAGGAAACTCCCTACAATATCTAGATTTCATAATAAAACATTAGTGCTCCTTTAAAGGTATAGTAATACTTCGTTTTATCTTTATTTTATTTTGTAGGCATTAAAAAAACATGAAGAACGATATAAGTCTTATCTCTCAAACATTTATGGTTTAAGAGATATTCACAAGCAAAGTTTCCCCTCACTGACCAAAATGGTCAAGTCTGCCATCTAGCTGTCAGATTTGGAATCCGGTCCGCAGATCAACCGGTGGCTCTTCAGCAGAGCCGAGATTGCAAGATATAAAAATAACTATTTCATTGGAAGGGTCTAAAAAGTGTGCTTGCAAACCAGGCACACTTTGTAGACTATTCGAATGAAGTAGTTCTTCTTATATCTCGCAATCTCGGCTCTGCTGTAGAGCCACGGCTGTTCTGCGGACTGGATTCCAAATCTGACATCTAGGTGGCAGACTTGACAGTTTTGGTCAGTGAGGGGAAACTTTGCTTGTGAATATCTCTCAAACCATAAAGGTTTGAGAGCTAAGACTTAACTCCTTCATCATGTTTTTTTTAATGCCTACAAAACAAAATAAAGATAAAACAAAGTATTACTATCACTTTAATGCACAGAAACATAGGATAACAGTTTGGAAATTTGAAACAACTCCTCCATATTGATCACAACAACAGTGCAGGTTTTCAGTATATCTCTGCTTGTTAACAGGCATTTAATCAGTGGCTCAGCGATTGCGATTGATCCACCTATGCTTCATCAGGAGTATCCTTAACCTTTTTGGTGCCAGAGGGGTACGCAACGCATTGCAAAGCAATGCCTTGAGTACTCATATGACACTAAAAGGTTAAATCTGGCTTTTGGTATGCCCTGAGGACCAGAGATGAGAAAAACTGCTCCATATCCGTTTCCAATTTGAACACTTAGCCTTTATACAGTCTAGAGTGAAGCAACTCTTAAAGTAATGTTTCATAATAAAAGCAGCTCTATTTGTCAGAGCTGTAGTTTTAGAGTAATTCAATGACAAAGTATCCCCCTCCCGCCCCTTTTACTGATGTAACACTGCTCAGCCAGAGCAGAAGGGAGGTGCCCAGGTAGACTGCAGAGAGGGACAATCTTCAATTAAGATAAGGGAAAAACCTGAAAAACTTGTCAAGGGGGGAAGGGCTTTGATTGTTTTCATACAAAGAAGATTGTCCCCTGCTGTTATCTGTCTGGTCTATAGACTGCATTCCACATCTGAGAAAAGATGGCTTACACTAGGAAAAAGGGGTGGGAGGAGGAAACTTTGCTTGTAAATATCTCTTAAACCATAAAGGTTTGAGAGATAAGACTTATATTGTTCTTCATGTTTTTTTAATGCCTACAAAATAAAATACAGATAAAATGAAGTATTACTATCCCTTTAAGACAATCAACTGCACTGAAAGGAAAAAAAAACCCCAAACACCCATAGATTTAAATGGGGTTTTTCACCCCTTGAGAGATTTCCAAGGTTAAAAACTCAGTTGAATTGAATGGGATTTTTATGTGTTCCCTAAAGTGCAGTTGGTTGCCCTAGAATTGTTGCTGCATTTTATAATTCTATGCTCCACTGAATAAACACTAACAACAAACAATGGAATAGCTTGATATAACTTTAAATATCTTGTACTTATGTATTTTAACAAAACATGCATTCAGTGGTGCTCAAAGAAACAATGTTTATCCCATAGATATTCAATACAATCTGGCTGCTGCACGTCCCATAAGGTAAATCTACAAATATACTCAGTCTAGACAATCAATGGGAACCATGGAAAAAGCAAGAATGTCTGCTCCCTAAGAGTATCTGTATACTAGATTTTAAGCCACAGAAAACAAAAATGTAATTGTTACAGATGCTAGCATGACCTACAGGTATGCTATTTAAGTGTATAGCCTCAGTTAATTTTTAGATGTTAGTGTTCATTTAAAGAATGAGCTGTTTAAAATATTTTGCATTTACTCTGATTTCCTAGCTTTCTTCACAGCTTGGATGCTGAAGAGGTCTCTTATACATTACTTTGAAAACATATTGTTTACTTATTATAGACTAAATCAAAATGTTAATTTGATAGTTTCTCTCCTGTTCTTGATGCTCATTTGTTTCAGTGTTGTGGAATCTTACAGCCTTGTATGTAAAGGAGATTCAGAGTGGCTCAGTTCCATGCCTGGAGAATACAGTGCTGGCTCTTTCCCTGACTGAGAACACTAGGGCAGTGCAAGATGCATTGTGCAAATATGAAGTGGAAATGAACCAAAAAGCGAGCAGATTCCCAACAGAGACACAGGATGAATTCCTGATCCTGCACAGAGAGTGTGAGAAGGAGGCTGTAAAAATATTTCTGGGACTCACTTTCAATGATGAAAATCAAAAGTATCAAATACAACTTAAGGTCAGTTTATTGACATTGCTTTAACCCCTTGGATGCTAGGAAGGTCCTTCACTCATTGTAAAGCATTGCTTTAGAGACCTTTCTAGCATCCAAGGGGTTAAATAGCCGATAATCCACTGATCATTTTATCTCACTCCACAGCAATAGCCATAAAGTAAGCTGTCCCAGTAGCCAGAGCAGTAGGAACCCCCACAGATCTGGAGGGGATAGCATTACTGTCTAGGTATATGTCCAGCCACCCTGTGTGCCCCCCAGCCCCTCTGTACCTTCTTTGTAGCGTGGCTGAGCAGACCATGGTAGAGGTGCTTCTGATCCTCTACCTGGTCTGACAGTAAGCTGCTCATTGTGCTCGGCAAGCAGCTTCCTGTTAGACCAGGGTAGAAGATACAGAAGCTCCTCTACCTGCGGTCCATGCTACAAGGAGATTCCCCTCCAGCTGGTCACCCAGAACTTGCACACCCCCTGGCCAGTGCTTGCGCCTAGTGCCTGGGGGGATTTTTACATTATTTGCCCCCCCCCGCATGATTTACTGGAGGGGGATGCATCCCCTCCATTCCCCCCAGTTCCTACGCCCCTGACAGTAGCCTAAACACTAACTATAGAAAAACCCTTTCTATATTAATTATACTGAGCTAAGACAGTCTCATAGCATTAATGCTAGATAGATTCCGTTAGGAGTTGTAATGCTATGACATCAACTCACAAAAATCATAAACAGCTAAGATCTTCCCATAACAATGATCACAGGCTCAAACATTCCTCTAGCAATGTTTCTGAGCTACCACTTTCTAAAGAAGTAATATTAAATGAATATATGTAGTAACACTGAATTAAGATATTTACATACCAGTTGTTCCAAAATAAAATCACTGAGTAACAGTGATAGTCTTATGAAACGAAATTATGAGCTAAGTCTTTCCAGTAGCAAGTATACAGGGTGCAACCCTTTCTATAGCAATGATGTTCAGACTTCCATTATTTAGTTTAAGAATTGTGTGGCAGTGTCCTCCCTACTCATGTTTCTTTGTTTCACCGCACTCACTAGAACTTCATGGGGGAATACTGGGTTGAATCTTTTACAGATTAGACACTGGGCTGAGACCTTCATCCAGACTGGGCACTGGGTTGAAACCTTCATCCAGACTGGATACTGTGTTGAAACCTTTCCTCCAGGCTGGATACTGGGCTGATACCTTCATACTGATGGAACACTGGGCTGAGACCTTCATACAGATGGGATAATGGACAGACACCTTCATATTTATGGAACTGATTGGACACTGGGCTGAGAACTTTGTAGAGATAGGTCAAGTTGTACTTAGAAAAGACCCTTATATTGATGGTATACTGAACTTAGTTATGCACATGCAAATCGTACAGAGCAATGACCTCCATGAAGCTGAGCTAAGGCCTTCCCATAGTAGTATTGCACACTTTCACCCAAAGGGTCAATTAAATGAACACTTTGGGCATATGCATAAACTCAGTGCTTTGCAGACATGTGTGATGTGCAAGGAGTTAAAATCCACATTTAAATTACTATGGTGAAGTTGGTGTACACCAGAATTGATAATTTTTTTGTTTTAACAAATGTTCTTTTGTATTCTACATTCACATAACAACTCACATCCCCACAGATTGGGGGGGGCAATAAAAAATGATCACTCCCAGTATTACTTCCAGATAGTATATATATAAATCCTAAACATCCTGTAAGCTGCTTATGCTCGTCACATAACTGAACTATCACAAATAGTTATAATTAATTTTAATTTGAAATCAGGATCATATAAATGAGAAGATGAAGGCTTTCTCCCAACGTAATGAGGAGGCATCAGCAGAACGATGCAGAGCATTGATCCAAGAGCTGAGTGTGACACTGGAGAAAAGAACATCACAGGAAGCATACATCAAACCTAGTTGTCACAAGGTGCTTACTCAGGAGGATCAAACACGTCTGTTAGTTGCATTAAGCCCAAACAATGGCATACAGATAAAACAGGTATGTTGTAGAGTATACACTGAGAACGAGAAATAATGTAAAAATATGAAAAGGTTTACATTTCTGGATCTGAAAATAAAAATTAAATTAATAGGCAGCTGTTTGAGTACATGTAATTTTGCACTAAGCCCCATCTCCTTTAGCTTCATATGTAATACTAGTTGTCAGCTTAGCACATTAAAATAAAGTTTGGTACTTCCCTTATATTCTGCCTGTGTCCCCCACACTCACACTATATTAATTACCTCTTCTAGTGACCGAGAGGTTTTCTGTGCATTACAAAGCACTGCACTGTGAGACTTCAGACATTAATAATTATTTGATGCAATTAGAATAAGCAGCCACCTCCCTGGGACTGTTCCTCTATAAAACCCTCTAAAATATCCTTTCAAATGTAATATATTTTATTATATGCTTAATGAATCCACCCTAAAACCCAAGATTTTGGGTACTCTTGATATAATCTCAGCAAGTCAGCAACCACACTTTTTTTTAGCGTGCTCAAACTCATGATCAATGTGTGGCAGCTTTAATAATCTGAAAGAAGGAAGTCAAACTCCAACAATTGTCCTGATAACATCTGTGTTTGGGTTGGGGGATAGTTAAAAAAGCTTGTGGTGACTAGGCCAAGGTAAACCTCCCTGAGTATGGGCTGGGGTGATCAGGTAGAGTTCAAGCAACCTTCTCTAAACTTTCTTCTGTTTGGGGTGGAGACTGCAATATCGGCACCTTAAAGGGATGGTAATGGTTAATTTTAAGTTGCTTTAATATTGTAGACATTAAAAAAGGTTAACATTTATGTAAGTCTTATCTCTCAAATATTTATGGTTTGAGAGATATAACTTGCTAAAGTTAACTTTTCCTGGCTGTTTCACTCAAGTCTGCCATCTAGCTGACAGCTGCAGATTTCAGTCATTTGGCCAGACAGAGGCTCTTCAGCTGAGCTGAAATCACGCTATTTAGAAATAAATACTTAATTGGAACAGTCTACAAAGTGTGCTTGCAAACCAGGCACACTTTGTAGACCGTTCTAAATGAAGTATTTGTCTTTAGATATTGTTATATCGGTGCTGCTGAAGAGCCGCATCTGGTCACACAACCAGAATCTGCTTCTGACAGTTTTACAGCTCATCAAGCAGAAACGGAGGGACCAGAGAACTTTAGTTTCCTATATCTCTCAAACCATAACAGTCTGAGAGATACGAATAAGTGCAAGTACTCTCTTTTAATTGTATCTACCATATAGTTAATACTTTTTTTCTGACATTATTATCCCTTTAAGCAAAGTATGTATTTTCTCCCATCCATATAACTTTTTTGTTTTGGATGAAGATTGCTTACTTACAGGTATTCAGGTAAAAATACCTCCACTAATCAAATAACTTAAAAAATGTGTTTTTTACTTGTGTATACATTAATCTACTAATCATAAAATAGTCCTTGGTCCTCTTATTCACCAAAAAGTAAAGTAGGAGCTTATTAAAATCCCATAAAGACTACAAAAAAATAAAACAAAAGGTAACACAAGGAATAAAATCAATCCACAACAGACAATGCTAATGCAAAACAAAGGAGATATGAAACTCCAGAGGTGATACAAAATCCCTGCAATAGTCTGGCCTTTACAGTAAGTTATGACTGACTAAGTTAAACACTCAGCATATCACAGATTAATGGCTTCTCAAACTGGTTGTAAAGCCTAGTCAGTTACTGACTTATATGCAAAGGAGACTTATATGCAAAGGAGAAAAAGACAAGTAGTACACCGCCCCAAAAAAAGAGGTGCACACCAGAAATTAGAGTGGAAAGCTCAGAAACACAAACATATATATATATATATATATATATATATATATAATATATGTACAAATGGCAAATAATCAACATGAAATATAAAGGCTCATAAAATCAGTGTGGAGATGCACTATTTATTACTAGGGGTGGGCAAAAGGTCCTGTTGTGTTTCCATGTGATTGTCCGCATTTTCGTGGGAAAATCCGCTTTAAATAAAGTGATTAAAATCTTCACTATTTTTGCCCATTGGCTATCACTAGAAAGTTTTCACCCCTTTATTAGCGTGTTTTTGGCCTTTTTGCTATAAAAATGCATTTTCCAGGAAGTGAAACACAGTACAAGCAGCTACAGAGCAAAAGAGAGGTGCTAGGCTGCTGTGCTGTGTGCTAATAGCAAAACTGAGGCAGGAGAGGCTCATAGTGACTGCTATCACTATGAGCAGGTTTAAGAATAAAAAAGCAGGAGCTGGAAGGGCCCTTATGTGTCCAGTGAGTCTGAGGAAGAGAAGAATGTGATCACTACTAACCCAATGTTGGCCAGTCCCCCTAAATCACGCTTACAGACGGAAGACTGGGTACGAGGAAGGTATACTTCTCCCTTTTTTATTTTATGCGACATTCAGTAGGCGACATGAAAATCTCATGCTGTCATGCAGTGCGAGATTCTTATCATGGCGACATAATTAATGAGACATGTGGTCGCACACTCCTGTGGTCGCACACTCTTTTGCGTGAGACCTTTTAAAAGTGAACCTTTATTAAGGACATCTCACTGGTTGGAGGAGATGATGACAAATGTGACAGAGGGTCCCCTAATATCACACTTGCCATTTTGTTGGTGACATGAAGAAGGCAGACAGGCAGCACTAGCAGCAGGCACAGGCAGCTGATCTGTGCTCCTGGTGGTGGTGGTTGTATTATTGCTGCTAGGCAACAGTTCTGCCCTCTACAGGATCATGTTCCACCTGGACAATGCCGAAAAGGGAAGGGGATTCCCAGGGTCAGGAGAATGTTGTGGGCTCCCTTGACAGCTGCTCTGGACACTCTGCATTGCTTCCCCTACCACGCTCCTAACACTAGTCCCACCAGCTGCTTCACAATCACTGTTACTACTAACACCAACCACATTAATTTCAGTCCCTGAGTCTTCTTCTTCACTAGTAATATGATGGTCACCCCGTCCCTCACACTGTGTCCCAGTCATTAAGATCATTCTTCAATCTAAACTAGTTTATATCTTCAGTCCCTGCTGGGTCATCCATGTTGCTAGAATTCCAGATTCTTGCCTCTCTGAACTGGGGATAAAACGTTGTGCACATTTGTACAGGCAGTTTAGTACTGAATGTTGCATAAAATAATTATAAAGCTGTTACGTTATTTCTCCAGATGGAAAGAAGGGAGAATACACAAATCTGCACATCTCTCCCCTTCTCAGCTCCTCTTCCCCTCAGTGCGTCCAGTGCTGTTCCAATTACCTCATCCACATCTTGCTGTAAGGGGGGAGAGACGCACTCAGAACAGCGCATGAAGTACTGTGCAAAGAGGAGCTGAGAATGGGAGAGAGAGCTGGGGCAATAAGTTGTTGTGGTATTTTTTTTTCTTTGTTTCACACATTGATGGGTGGAGTGGGGAAGGGTAGCTAAGCAGGGGAAAGGCAACATTTCATTCTGTGACATGAGAATCTCACTCTTTCCTACAGTGCGAGATTCTCATGTCACCCTTTTAATCTGGGCGACATGCTGAATGCGCCCTGTGGTCGCACACTGTTTTGCGTGCGACCTTTTAAAAGGATACCCTTAATAGAGCAGCAGTAGCACGGAAGGTCTGGTGGCGGTGGTGATGATGATGATGCTGGAGAAGCTGGGGTGGAAGAGAGGCCTTTTTAGCCCAAACTGAGAAGAAATGAGAGACAGGGATGGGGATGGGTATCACCACCACCACCAGCAGTGAGTTTTTGGAATTTGCAGAGTTTGCAACTGCTCTAATTCCTGCAGCTGTTGAGTTGCAAGGGCAGCAGGATTCTCAGAAGCAGACTAGTGTGCCACAGACTACCGTGGACACAGTGGGAATGGGGTCAACAAGTGATGTGGGACTAGGACAGGTTCCACTTGCCAGCAGCAATACTCCTGGTCCTAGTTGCAGAGCTGATTCTGAGGCAGTTGCAGCAACAGCAGCAACATCATCCTCTGCCCCAGCCAGTGAAGCAGAATGTGGAGGAGGAGATGAAAGAGGGCATTCTTCTTCACCTTTACCCCCCCACACACATGGGTGTGGCACTATTTTTGCCTTGTGGCAGGCACAGTGCAGTCAACGACACTGTGCACAATTTGTGACAAGTCAGTGAAAAGAGAAAAGACACAGACACTATGACATTTATGTGAAACATGTGAAAGCCAAACACCCACCATAGAGATCGGCCACCGCTGTTGCTGTACCCCCTGACTCTCCCCAAAGGCAACAAGCAGTGAGGTGGAGATCAAAGAGGAGAAAGAATATAGAAACCCATCCAGAAGCTGAAGGTTCGATGACAAGTGAAACAACTGGCTTGCCATCACCTTTTTGCTCTATGGTAACTACATTTTCTGCCAATCCACCTTGTTCATCGTTACCTTCCCCGCCAAGTGATAGCCATTCTGTAAATGTTAGGTTGTTGCAGTTCAAGTCCACCTATTGCACACTGTGTGATGCACAGACCACACATGACAGTGTGGTGGAAGAGAATCAGAAGCAGGGCATCTATCACGGTGCCCGTGATTGCTTCCTTTTCCTGTCAGTTATCTGTAAAGGCTCTCCATTTGCTGCCTGTCTTGTATCCGCCCAGTATTGCGTATATAGACTGGGTCCTGGCACCCTTTGGTTGCCCTTTCGTGGTGTCTCTATGTCTATAGCCACCTGCATCCTGTTCCTGAGTTTCCTGGGCCTTTGCTGCATACACTACCTTCCAGATTCCATCTGCTTACCTGCCTGACAGCCTCCTCTGCTGAAGTGGTTCCTGCCTCCGTTCCTGATCCGGTTTAGGCTGACGTTCCTCCTTCCATTGCTGATCCGGTCGACTGCCGTTACTGTTCCAGCTTCCTGTCCCGACCTGGCTGTTTGTTCCTGCTTCTGGAGAGTGTTCAGCGTTTTCCGTCCTCATGTCGCCTGGGCGACATTTTCATCCCTGAGTATCATTGTGTACTCCAGTACGCGGGAACTGGTTCGCTCCATCTATCACCGGTTGCTTGCTGCTTCCCATACAGCACCGGTAGTGTCATTGTGTACTCCAGTACGCAGGTACTGGTTCGCTCCATCTATCACCGGTTCCTTGCTGCTTCCCATACAGCACCGGTAGTGTCATTGTGTACTCCAGTACGCAGGTACTGGTTCGCTCCATCTATCACCGGTTGCTGGCTGCTTCCCATACAGCACAGGTAGTGTCATTGTGTCCTCCAGTATGTGGGTACTGGTTCGCTCCATCTATCACCGGTTGCTTGCCGGTTCCCTTACAGCACCGGTAGTGATTACGTGTACTCCAGTACGCGGGTACTGGTTCACTCCATATATCACTGGCTGCTTGTCTCCTCCCATACAGCACCGGTAGTGTCTATGTGTATTCCAGTACGCGGGTACTGGTTCGCTCCATATATCACCGGTTGCTTGCTGCTTCTCCTACAGCACTGGTAGTGTCAATGTGTACTCCAGTACGTGGGTACTGGTTCGCTCCATATATCACCGGTTGCTTGCTGCTTCCCATACAGCACTGGTAGTGTCATTGTGTAGTCCAGTACGTGGGCACTGGTTTGCTCCTAATTCACCGGCTGCTCACTACACCTATACTCACCGGTAGGCTTCTGTGTAGTCCAGTTGTGCTACTGGTTTGCTCCACCTTTTCTCAGTTGCTGAGGCCACTTTGCTCTTGCACCAGTACTTGTCGCCTCTGGGCCCAAGGCTGCCTTGCCCGATATATATTGGCAGGGCCAGTAGAATCTTCTCTCTCGTTGTACCAGTTTCTTGGCTGCCTTGCCCGGTATATTGGTAAGGCCGGTAGAGCCTTCTCTCTAGTTGTACTAGTCTCCAGGCTGCCTTGCCCGGTATATTGGTAAGGCCGGTAGAGCCTTCTCTCTAGTTGTACCAGTCTCCAGGCTGCCTTGCCCGGTATATTGGTAAGGCCGGTAGAGCCTTCTCTCTAGTTGTACTAGTCTCCAGGCTGCCTTGCCCGGTATATTGGTAAGGCCGGTAAAGCCTAATTCCTTATTGTGCCTATTCTAGGCTGCCTTACCCGGTATTGGCAAGGCTGGTAGAGCCTCTCTAGTATTATTCACCATACCACTGTTCACCATTGCTTTGTACTATTACGTGTTGAGATATATGTGTATTGTCAAACCCCGTGAGGGTTTTCCTTCAACTTTCAATAAAGTTGTGTTTTTATCTTAACTCTGTGCCTGAGAGTCAAAACAAACCGTGACAGCATCTGAGGAGATTCCATCCCGCACAATATACTAAGCTGGTGACAAGGAGAGTTTATCATTACTATTACATTTTCTGCGAGTTGTCATTTGTCCTTAGCAGGGTGTGGACAGGGGGCTTAGTGACAGCAGCAGTACTTGGTTTCTAGTGCTGGGATTTCACAATAGGGACCCTAAGTGTCATGGTGTTTGGATAGAGTTGTACCAGGTGTTTCATGTGAGTTCAAATGTAACCATTGTTCCCAGTCCTTCCCTTTTTTACACTGTGCACATTGCAGTTGCTGATGTGAGAGGCACAGAGTTCCTGCTCTCAAGGGAAATATTTATATTCTCAACACACCCATGATTTTGGAGGAGGGGCAGGTGGAGAAGCATTACTGTCCAAGTTCTTTTTTTCTCCATATGTACCTGAAATGGTGAGGGCTAGTTATGGTGCTGCTACTGCTCAGCAGCATCACTGGTGCTAGTTGTTGATCCCATTCACTTTGATCTGCCTAAGCATCCTGCTGCTTAAACAACTCAGCAACAGCAGTTGCAAATTCCTTATCTACATCAGAGCATTTGACAATGGTCAGTGGCCAACACGATATGACCTGCTGGCACTAGGCCAGGGTATCCTTTTAAAAGGTTGCATAACATGCGATCAAATGACAAAGTTACCATGTCGCAGTAATAAATATGGCAACACTGTATGACAACGTGAGATTCTCATGTCGACTAATAAAAAGGTCGCATCCCAATCCATTTGCTAAGCTAAAGGAAATTGCCATTGTTATAGTTAAGGGTATGGAGAGTGGTATGGGAAAACCGCAGGTGTGTACCCCAGTGTCACCCACACTGAGTAGGAGGAGTGGTTATTATACCGAAAGCAGACATGAAGAAGCGGAGAAGAGTGGTAGCTGGCGTCTGTCTGTAGTGAGATCCGGAGGCACCAGGAATACAACAATAGCCATCAGCTGATAAAAGTTGCATTGTCCGGATAACAATTGGGAAGGAATGTATTGAAGCAGTTGGGTGGTAGCGGCAGATGAAGGGATTTAAGAAGGTGACAGACGAGCAGCAGAGAAGCGCATCTGCTCTCGTTGATGACCCCCTCCCGTTTGTCACTTTTAATAACTTTGACTGCTTCAAAGTAATAACCCCATGAAAACTTAATTTTGGTGTTTGGCTGTCTATGCTCATTAAAATCATGCTGTCTTGGCTCTATCTTTGCACTGTGGTACTTACTGGATTGGGATGTGACCTTTCATTACCCAACATGAGACTCTCGCTCTGTCATATTTAATACTTTCATTTATATGCTGACTTCTGACCTCTTTCATATCTTACTTACATTTGCAAGACTTCTGCCATGTTGATCTGTGCATGTGGAATTCTGTGCCACACTTTCAGACTGTTCCAAGATTTTAGATATTCAAATAGCAAAATTCAGTGTTGCAGGGGAATAAGCCCCCTACAACTTTTATACAATTTATATACGCCATAACCCTATTGCATTCTGCATATATATATTTTATACAGCACACAAAGGGTTACTATATACATTTATATTTTCTTTAGCCATGGCAGAGACCGCTAGGTCACACTTCCTAATTTAGCTAGACAAGATCTATAGTCTTGTAACCTTTCCTAGGTCACATATCCTCCATAACTCCTACAAAGAAGAAGTAGATATTATCTGCTTATACTTTCCATCCCTGGGCCTCTAGATAATTTTACCTACTTCGCCCTAGGCCTTTAGCAATGGGTTCAATAACTATGGTTTTTCCGTGCACGAGCCAAATGCGTGTTCCTTTACCCCCCCCTTTGGCTCATGCTAAGAGAAAAGGTATATAATGAGCGACAGGACCCCTATAGTTAGTAGCGGACAGATCAGATCATCTTACACTCTCTTTGATTGAGGCTGATTGGTATGTGATTATTTTTTTATATTATGGCAATCAATACTTTATAATTATCTTATACTCTGCTAGTTGGATTTTGTAATGTAATGTAACTTGTTTTATTGTGTTATTTGATAAGTTTCTTATTTGCTTGATATTTTCTAAATAGCCAATAAACTCTTGCATAATACATACACAGACTCTGTAATCCTCTTTATTGTCCTTATATATTACTTGTATAAGGCCTGTCTACAGATATAACTTTGAGATATTACGCACCCATATTTAGAATAGGGAATAATTATATTTCATAACATTCTCTGGGACAAGGGGAAGAACCCTCACTTAGCGCCTTATTAGCGCTATTGTGATTTTCTTTCATATCAGTATTCTTTAATTAGTTATAATTATTTCTGGATTGTTACACCATGAAATGTTTTCACTGTTACCAATGGGGCTGTCATGTAGAGGATTACATGGAGGACTGGATTTTTGTGATGCATATAATAATGTGGAATTACTGCTGGCTTCATGTGTGTAGTCAAGCATGTCTGGCTGATGTTCCATGCCCCCCCCCCAAAGACACACAACCTGAAGCAGTCCCTGTGATCCATTATTTTGTTCTGGGCAAGCCTTCTTTTGCAAAACTGTGCTACATCCTACTTACCAGTCCATTACTTCTCCCTCCCTCTGGCTGTCTACCCCTAATTTAGGTTCACCTGGTCTTTGACTTTTCCCATTCTTTGAGCTTCCCTGCACTTAACAGTTTCCAGACTTCCTATATTAAGATTTCCCCAAAGCAGTGCAAAGCAAGGTGATGAATCATTCAATGGGCTAATCATTACACAAGAGAAACATACTCTTCTTATCTCCATCCACAGGGTCTACAGGATCAGTACAGAGGGTTGATGCTAGATTTGAGTGTAACACTGCAGAAAAGAAGATTAGAAGGGACATATTTCAAACCTGGTGGATACAAGCAATTCCTGGAGGATAAGATCAGATTAATGGAGGAGTATAACAACAGACCTGGCAAAGGGATAAAGGTAACACATGCACCCATATAAAGAGATGAAGGTATTACATTATAATAAACATCTGAGTCTTTCCCGAATTTGGAAAATGATTGTCAATTATGATTCCAATTCTGTTTTCAGTACTGAACAATTTAATTTATTTCCAGGTAAAGTGGTATTGTGTTAGCCATGGATAAAGACTAGAATAGTAAAAGTGATATCTCTAGTGGCTAACTCAGAAGTTTCAGAGTTCAAGCTTCCAAGATCATTTAGGGCTCTTCATCTGGCATGTGTTATTATAATCTGCTGCACAATTTATGTTATAGTTTAGGTATATATGTATATATGAGGCATTCAGCTGTCATTCTATAATATGTCTCCCAAAGAGACAGGGGAGGGCTGGCAACTTGTGGCCCAGGGGGCAAATATATTGTGGCCCATTTCTATTATCGTTCGAGCCCACTGTTCCAGCCCACACCCTTTTGTTAATTTTAAAATTGGCATTAATGTTTTAATGTAAGTCAAGTGATATCTCATAGCTTACAGTTAAACTGGGACTACACTAGTGCACTACTATAGATCTTACAATTTAATTAAAGCTTACCTAGAGATACTATAGCGCTTACAAGGAAAATGGTTTATGTTACTAGTTTAGCTCCATTTGGATTGTAAGCTCTGTGGTATCACTAGTGTAGCTCCATTTACAGCACCAGTCAGGAGATTTAGTGAGGTGCAGTGGCCTACCAGCCCAGACATATGACCAGCCCAGGGGGCAATTGCCCCCCTGCCCCCCAGGCCAGCCCTCCCCTGCAAAGAGACCTAAATGGTCATGGAAACTTGTACTCTAAAGCTTAGTTATCCAATAAAGGTATCACTTTCACTCTACTAGTTTCCTGATTTGTTTCCAGCTAATTGTATTATGCTTTAAAGAAACATTTAAGGCCTAAAATATTCTGGGGCAATTTTAGTACACAATACACTATGCTAGTATCTGTAAAACTTCTATGTTTTTATGTGTCTTCTGAGGCCTAAAATCTAATCTTAATTATGCTCTGTGGGGGAAGCCATTCCTTCCTTTACCTGAATCGAATTATGGTCTTGATAGGTGTCATAGAAGGGATAATGATGTATTGTCTGTAAATGGCACACAATAAAGTAACACTTAAGGTACGATAACAGTGGGTACTAACTCAATAAATTTTCTGCCTTCGCTTTTGTGTATCATTTCAATGAGCATACACAAAAATAACTACTTGATATCTATATTGGACAGACTACACATGCATTAAAAGCAAGTATAAGATTAGATTTTAGGGATCTGCTAAAAAATAACAAATTTTTACAAATGATAACTTGAGATATGTTATTTAAATTATTTTACCATTTTTCTTAGAAATATGCTCCTTTAATACGGGAATAGTCAATTTTTGGACCTCCAGGTGTTGGGGAATACAATTCCCATCATTCCCAAGTAGCTAGGTGCAAAGACTGCCTACCCCTCTGCCACTCATAATGTTAAGGGTACAGAAATTGGGGAAGGGAAGTTTTACATTTGAGAGTTAAAGCAATATCAACTGGATGTAGACAATAGTATGCTGCCTTAATGATTACATTTACACGCTGATATTAAATTATATGCTTCCATATAGATCTTAAAGGAATGAGAAACCCCCAAAAACGTAACTAAATTATTGTCCTTGTGTCTCTGATGACCACTAGCATGCTCTGGTAATAGCTCATGAGTTAATACTTTCTCCATCTTTTGCTTGATCCCAAGCTACAAAGCAATGTCTTGTGCACCCCTCAGGTACTCAAAGGGATTAGTGTAATTGTAGCTTACATTAATTTTCTTTTAAAAAAATATCACGCTCTAGTGTTTTGTATTGACATGAATAATTTTACTTCATAATATGAGCTACTTGCAGTTTACTTTAAATGGCGGGCGATTACTTAAAGATAGATAGATAGACAGACATACAGACAGGCAGGCATAGATAGATGTATTTATATAGCTTTATTTATTATTCAGTTTATGCAAATTAGTTAATACTTCCTGGTAGGAACCGATAGTTGGATGGGAGAGTGGAATGCATTATCTGATATACCAGGCTAGGCCAGCCAGCACTGTTTGATTTGTATAACCATATAATATAAGTTATTTTGAAAATTGTTTCAAAATCTCCCATCTTTATAAAGTGTTAATTCTACTTCAACAATGATTTACTAGAGGAGGTGTGGGCTTCCTGGTGCATCTATCTCTGAGCTCTGGGTGTCCCGAAATTCATGAATGAACAGGATTTTTTCTCCTTCTTGGATATGAGGTTCAATCATTTGTAATAAACTAAATACACACTACACTCACTGCTAAGTGAACAGAAGAGGGGATTTCACCCCCCCAATGGAGACATTATCATTTATCATCCCTATCTTCTCATGCACACAACTTTAAAAACTATAGTTTAGTGGTCCTGGAAGAGGCTTCTGGGGAAGCGCAGGGTTTCCTGAAAAGGTACAGAGAAAGAATAAGGGAGAAACAAAGGGGACATCCGTTGTGCAGAATCAAAATGTTTAATGAGACAGCCATCATAACCAAAACCCTACAAATGGGTACTCACAAATAAAGTGGCTGAAATCATACATATGTAGGTCACAGACAAGAGTGCACCTGGGATGGACTCTGTCCCAGACAACAGGATTTAAGATAGGAAGGAAGGATCAATGGACTGCTCCTCATGACTCACTCTCCCAAAATAGCAAAAACATATAAGAACAAATAAATAAAAAAACAAAAATAGAATAAAGGGAACCCAATAGTGCAATAACACAGCCATAAAATAAATGTAGAAACATCATAATGCACTCATGAGCACCGTGGTCAGGTCTGGAATATTCCAAGACACCTGACAGTAAACACTCACAGAGAAAATATCCCATCTCCATTCAGGACTTGCAAGTACACACACTAAAGTGAAGAACCACGGCTGCTCATCCACAAGATAATATTTATTAAAATAACTGTGTATCAAACATGTTAAATATGGTAGGTACAATACAACAAAGGCCCTGTCTGAGAAAGTACAAGAGGTTCCACAAAGCACATGTATTCAGTGGCTGACAGTGGGAGAAGGCTGGAGTAGTGGACAGTGACTGGTGGTTCTGTGACTTCTGGTCTTATGGAAGATCAAACCAGTGCATCAGTGTAGTCTGTAATATTGCTCTTATTTTTAGCACTATGGCCTAGGGCCCTCTAAGACAAACAAACACTCAGTACAGTTTCATTTTTGCCTAATAATTCAGAATAATGGTTAATGGACTTAGTTTATAAAATAAAACTGGAGTTATTGTGAAGTAAACCAACTATAGCACTGGGACAAATTAAAAGTCCTGTTACATTAGATTAGGCATTTCATTCCTTTAATGCCAGAGGGGTCTCCAAAGCATTGCTTTGCAATGCATTGGAGACCTCTCTAGCATTCAAGTGGTTAAAAAGCTCTATTCGAGCACATGGGGATTTAGGAATTTTATTTGACCCCTATTGTGCAGCTGGTTTACTCCAGAATAACCCCAGTTTGTTAAAGGTAATTTCGCTCTCCCAGTTCACATCCATTATATGTTGTCCCATAAAACTCTCATGCTCTTTCTTTAGTCTTAGAGCATACTTACCTTCACAATTGCAACTTAACCCCTTGGTTGTTTGCTAGAGAGGTCTCCAAAGCATTGTGAAGCAATGAGTTGGAGAACTTGTCTAGTACCCAAGGGGATGATCCTATACACACCCTAGTTAGAATATTGGAGCATAATGTGTGGCCTATATTCAGCCCTTGAGAGTGAATCTGGTTGAATTTCATTTTAAAGTAACCGAGTCCACAACAGAAATATTTTGACAACTACTGTTATGATTCAGTAAGGGTTAAACCCTTTGAGTGCTAGAGCAGTGCACAATGAATTGTGCACCCCTTTGGCACCCAAAGGGTTAAATGTTTTTATGGAGCTTTTTTTTTTTATTCTATAATTGTTTTCCTTTTATAATTCACAGGCCCTTGAGGTCCTGCAGGAGTTCATCAATAGTAAGAAGTCAACTGAAGCAGCCATCCTGCAGGCAGATCAGCGTCTGACAGAGAAAGAAAAGAAGATAGCAGGTGAGAGAGCGTAAAAGCAAAGAAGGTATGGAAAAATGCAGGGAGAAATCTAATTTAGGGCTCGATTCAAATGTTGGCGTTAAAACCAACGTGAAGAAAAAAACTGCCTTCGCTCGTTAAGCAAGACCAGGTAACGTGAGATTAAAATCTTCCTTACCTAGAAAGCCTAACGAGCGATAACCAACAAAATACACGTTAACCTTAAACCTGCGTCGCATAGAAAATCTTACCTAAAAACACACGATAAAAATGTTACCTAGCACCACAGCCAATCACAGCACTGCAAAGTATCAAGTTCAGTCAGAAAATCCAAAACCCACGTCTCCAGTTCTGAACAGCTTTCTCTGTGCTTCCCTACCCAGCCACTAGGGGAACACAGAGAAGGCTTTCAGCACCATGGACAGCTTTGAATGCCATAGGGATGTGCACTGCTCACCCCTGTGGCATTCAAAGGGTTAAAATCAATAAAACTAGTACACCAAGCACTACACAATGCCCCCTTCCAAATCCCCCCCTTAGTATGTCACATATATTGCATATATGGGACATACTAACCCCATCCACATCCACCTCATGGACTTCCATGTAGTGGACAAATCTGCCTTTTATTCCACAATTAACCCTTTGAGTACCAGAGAGGTAGGAAAGCATTGCTTAGTTGTACACCTTGTGCAAAGGGACGAATTGCACAAGGCGATCAGGCAGCCTGGCACAATGCCACCGCTAGAGGAGAGGTATTGGAGGAAGCGGGCAGCAAGTACAAGCCTACCATCCGCTTCCTCCAATGTCTCTGTCCCCTCCTCCCGCTGTCGCCAATGCCTCTCTGCACAAGGGTTTATTATGCTGCGGGCTTCACAGCCGCCCGCAGCAAGGGAATCAATAAATAATTAATCATAAAAAATAAATAAGACAAATAAATACATTATTACAAAATAAAGAATATGTAATTAAAGCTGAGGGAAGCGCTGCATTCACAGTGCAGGCTGCTCCCTCAGTTGTATGTTAACCCTTTGAGTGCCAGAGTGGTACTCAACGCATTGCTTTGCAATGCGTTGCGAACCACTCTGGCACTCAAAGGGTTAACTTAGATCTCAACCATTAATGATGCCATACTTACTGTGTCCCTTTGCTTTTAGTACTTTTGCTCCACTCTCAGTTTGAAGAAGAGTGGAGCAAAAGTACTAATAGCAATGGGACACAGGAGGTAGGGGGTTAACAATGAATGAGATGTAAGTTAAACTGTCTAATAATACTATTTTAATTAAAAAAAAGTGTAAAACACACACATATATATATATAGGCAAGGTATGTAGTCCATACGTTGCCTATTAACCCTTTGGGTACCAGAGGGGTAGGAAACATGCTAAGCAATGCTTTCCTACCTCTCTGGTACTCAAAGGGTTAATTGTGGAATAAAAGGCAGATTTGTCCACTACATGGAAGTCCATGAGGTGGATGTGGATGGGGTTAGTATGTCCCATATATGCAATATATGTGACATACTAAGGGGGGGGATGTGGAAGGGGGCATTGTGTAGTGCTTGGTGTACTAGTTTTATTGATTTTAACCCTTTGAATGCCACAGGGGTGAGCAGTGCACATCCCTATGGCATTCAAAGCTGTCCATGGTGCTGAAAGCCTTCTCTGTGTTCCCCTAGTGGCTGGGTAGGGAAAAGCACAGAGAATGCTGTTCAGAACTGGAGACGTTGGTTTTCTACTCTTACTTGTGGGCTGTACTCCAAAAAAAATAGGCGTTAGATTTATGGAGAGAAATGTTGCAATTTAACGCGAGTTAGCCCTAACTCCAACATTTGAATAGCTTTTGGCGTCGTTTGTACATTATCCTCTATGGGTGAGATCTTGCTGTTCTGGCGACAGGCGATGTCTGTTTCAGAACTGGCGTCGCTTGTTTCTAGTAGAACATTTGCATTGCTCAATTGACGTTAAAACCAGCGTCTCCAGTTTTTTCTGGCGACGCCAACATTTGGATCGAGCCCTTAATGAGCCAGCACTATGACAGTGCCATGCAAATGAGCTGCTAGCACAGTTCTTACAAACCACCTGTATTTATGCTGTATGGAGTTTTAAATGTAAAGCTGCAGAGAGACATTTTTATAGCACCATCTAATAAACAAGCAGCTAACTATCACATTGTTTCACCTGTTTCTGAGTGAAACAAAATGCTGTTTGTCTGTAGGGGCAGAAAGCAGCCACTATACAGGTTTGTTGGCTAGAAAATGAATGGAGGATATCTCCCTGCATCTTTACAATGAAATATCCAACCAGTGTGGGTGTTTACTTAATACATTAGACCAGCTCTTATATACATTTCATTTGTATGACACAGTCATATTTCTGGCTTATTAAATAGTCCCCTGAGTGCTAGATATGGATGGAATGCATATTTTTGGGACACTTAGTATGGGGTTTCTATATATAACAGTGGCTGGTGTAAGCAATATCTGATATGAATTGCAAGGATTGGATTAAAGCAGCAGTAACATTTTATGAAAATGTATATGTTAAACTGCTTGACCAGGGACTCTGGAGAACCCACGTCCCAACCCCAAAAAGAACACACAAACAACTCAGGTGGTGTAAACATGGCCAAAGCTGTTTATTGACTTTGTGCAAATTAAAGTATGTGGCAAATATTTTTCTGTAATGGCAAGAGGATAAGGTCATACCTGGGAGTAACCAAACACGGATACCGTGTCCAATAAAACCCTCGTCTGATGCCATGACAGACAAATACCAGCCAGGTCCAAGGATCAACCAGGAGATATCCCTTCAGGCCCGCCGAGCTGTGCTGAACCTAGAAATCCTCCAAAATAACCATTTCCCAGAGCACCTCTGGGCTGCTGAACTTCCTCCCTCAGACCCTTGCAACCCAACTTGCCATCCAACCAAAGCACCACAGACGAGGTTATTTCAAGCTTTAAATTAACTTTGCCTCCTCCATGAATCTAAGGCCCTTTCCACCGCATATTGGAGATACAAGTTATAGATGTCGGAAAGATGGACTCCGTCAGGGAGATAAAACCCCAACACTTTTCCTTCAAATTCCTCATGCGGTAAAGTTCCAGCCCCAATTTTCCAGAGGAATTCGCTGACCCATTTATTAACCTTATGACAACTATGCTCAATGGCTGAAAAGTTTACCGCATGACTCTAATAATGTCGAGGAATCAGCTGCAACCAAATAACAATTGACCCCTTCAACCATAATTGTAGTTCCACAATGTTGATACTTTAAATCAACAAAATTTCACCAGCCCCAAAACATTTGAACCCACATGGAGCAGCAATATATCTGGATGCTCAGAGGCCCTGCACTGCTGGAAGAGTAACTGCATAACTTGCCCCCAATGCATGTATCTCTTATCCAACCAAGAGATTTTGGTCAAATTTGAAGGAATTCCAAGGTTAGTTCTATAGGGCCGAATAGCTGCTTTCATACCAGCCCAGTGAATGTAAGAGTCTCCACATATCAAGACCACCGCTGCACCAGGACCTGCATAAACAGAATAGAACTATGAATGTTGACATCTGACACAAGAACAAAACCTCTGTGAATCCCATGAACTCAATCTGGAAATAACTTCCCCATGGCCAGTCCTGGCTGCGTTGGTGGCTGCCCCAATATGAAAAGAATGGGTCCCATATAGCATAGATCCAACCAGCCTGTTTCCAGACTCATCTTAAAAACCCTGGAAAATTGGAATCTGGTAAGAGGCTGGCCATCTTCATTCAGGAAAAGAGGGCCCCCACCACAAGGCTGAAAAGCCAAGTATGCCTGCACAGCCTGTAACAGACATAAAGGTGAGTGAGTTAGAGGGATCAAGTGTACCCACCAACCTTTCTGTGCTTGGTCTGTCTTTGATCTGCATACCAAAATGGATAACTTGTCCTTCTCACACCTAATGTCATTAAGGTAAAGGCCTTGGGTTTAGTAGCTGAATCGATCACAAGCTCACCTACCCATAAGGCCCCAGTAAGAAAACGGCTATAAACAATGTAATCTCAAAAGGAGAGAATTAATTTTGCTCCAGCTTCCTCAAAAGGAGTAACAAAATATGAGGGGTAACTGGTCGCCTGGCATCCATTGTGGAACGGAAACATTTCCACCCCTGAAGTAGCCGTCTGACCGAGAAAACCATTGCAATGTCTGAATAACCCTCTAGCTGCATAAAAAAGGAGATACTAGCTAGTGTCCACTCTGCAGGCTGGCCGATAAACCAGACTCATATTTCTAAACTGTTTCTGCCACTGTATCTGCCTGTGCAACCAAAGCAAAAAACAAGTCAAAACAGGAATGGGAAAGGGAGTCAGCTATGTTGTTCTCCTCACCTAGTATACGCTTTGCCCTGAACCATATGTTGTGTATCAGACACCTCAAGACCAATGACCAGAGTAGCCACACTACTGGAGGAGATCTAGCTGAGAGGGAATTTAGTGCCTCAACCACTGCCATTTTATCTGAATGGAAAATCACATGTCAATTGGCAAGATGAATCCCCCACAGATCAAATACCACAAGAATGGGGAATAGCTCCAAAAAGGCAATGTTTTTAACCAGACCGTTGGCAACCCACTCGGGAGGCCACCTTTTAGCACACCAACTGCCATGAAAGAAAATGCTGAAACTAACTCCCCCTGCTGCATCCATAAACAGTTCAAGGGAGTCATTAAAAACTGCATCCTGCGACCAAGTCCTACCGTTGTACTTAGGCATAAATTGTAACCATACCCACAGATCATCCTAAATTTCTTTGGTCACCCAAAGAAATTAAGCGGTTTGACAATTCCTGCTGTGGAACCAATCGGTCACCTGCAAAAAACCCATCCCATCAGCAAGACCTGCCCCGCAAAGGCTAGATGCCCAAGCAAAACTTGAAATTGCCAAAGGGTCGCCTTTTTGGTTACAAGTAACAAACCAATCAACTCATTCAAACCAAGAAGCTTAGCCTCTGGGAGACAAAAGAGCATTTCTTCAGTGTCAATTTTGATTACCAAAAAAGTAATGACAGATGTGGGACCAACTGTTTTATTGTTCGCCAAGGGGATGCCCAACCGAGCCACAATTGAATGAAAATGAATCAATGTGTCCCTACAGACTGTAGAATCTGTGGCACCAGCAAACAAAAAATCGTCCAGATAATGGCTGACACCTTGGCTACCTGACTCTCTCTTTATGACCCATTTAAAAAAGCAGCTAAAGGTCTTGAAATCTCTATAAGAAATTATATACCCATTGGCTAAACAAAGATCTACATAGTAGAAACCTTGAAATTTACAACCCAGAAGATGGATAGAGGAGGAGCGAATGGGTAAAAGTCTGAAAGTGGATTCAATGTCAGCTTTTGCTAACAAATCTAGCATGCCCATTGCTTCTGAAAAGGAGGTGTAAGCCACCATACACAAATCAGTAACAATGGCATCAATTATTGACCTGCATGAAGGGTAATAAGATGATGATGGATAAGTCGAAAAGTCCTCTGCTTCCGTTTTGGGACGACTGCTAATAGTGAAACCCTAAGATTGGATAGGTGTCTTTCCAAAAAGGGGCCTGCCATTCGACCCAGTGAAACCTCCTTGACTGGCTTACACTGAATGACATTGGCGTGTTCCAAAGCTGACTTTAAATTGCATTCTCTACCCGGTGACCCTAGTGCTCCCACTGGGATACGGAAACCCACTGAAAACACTTCCTTCAAAAATGTTGCAGCAGCGCAATCAGAAAACTGATCGAGCCATTATTGCATCACAACCACGTTCACCGGTGTTGATAGTTTTCATCAACATATTTTGTGTGTGTATGCGGGGGGGAGGGTGAGCTATGGTACATGATTTGTTGACATGAGAGAACAGTATAGTAAGATGAGTTATTATGGAGAAACTGTAAGCACTGAGATGCTTGTTGAGGAAGACACTGGTTGTTGTTTAGTACAATGTAGAGCAAGGGAAAACATAAGGTTTTTTCAGCTGTCCAGAAGCCCCTCTTGTATTCTTTTGCCCATATTAGTTCAGAGGCACTGTAATTATAATAATAATAATGAAATAATGAGGAAAACAATGACTGCTGTTGTGTTGTGTCTACTTCAGGGCTTGGCAACCCGTTGCTGAACTACATCTTCCATCATCCTCTGCAGGCAGAAGACAGCTGAGGATGATGGGAATTTAGTCCAAAAAATCTGTAACAGGGCCCCACTTTGTCCACCTCTGGCCTGTGTTGCTGTAATAGATATTTTGGATGCAGACTTACACGGATCTAATTCTAGGTATTGTTAATGTATACTTTTATTGGAAACCATAGATCACGGGCATCTAAAATGAGGCTGTGGGCCCTCCTGACAGCTAGATAAGGCCCACATGAGATTTTTAACCTAACTCTATTCATACCTCAGAACTTTGTCTTCTGGAGCCCCCATGGAGACTTCTGTGGTGCCACTGGGGGATAGAAATGACCCAGTTTGCTTAAAAAGGAGGGTGGTTTAATCATGACTATGATGGGGCTTGACAGATGTGTCAAAAAATGGTTGTGAAGTGGGAGGAACAGGGTGGGAAGGAGGAGAAATCAGAGGAAAATAGAAGGAACAGGCTGGGAAGGAACAGAAGTTGGCAAAGTTCATATGAAACTCTCCTCCACTTGAGAATGAGTGTCTGTCCCAGGAGACCTGGTAATCAGCTTAAAAAAACAGAGACTCCTGGGCAGATCTGGGGAGTTCCCAATTATGAACCTATTTAACAAGCACACATGAACTAGTATGCCAGTAAAGGTCTGCCTGACTGCCAGTTCTGTAAATATCAGTATTGTCATTGTCTTGTTCAATTGCTAAATCCATATTTTTGAATAACTGATAGGTTATAGTCACCATTGTTATCAAAAAAAATATTAATATGACCATCACATGTATGGCTTTCTAATCATGTGGCACACAACTGAAAAAACTTGGATGCCCCTTCCATAGATGGGAATTTGTTTTTTTTCCTGGTAAACTACGTATTCATTGTGCTTGCAGATATTGTAACTGCTTCAACAAAACAATGGATAGCTATCTAGCACAGAACAATATTGAGAATTATGACAGATAGGTTGTTGATCCAGGAAAATATCAGACTGTCATTTGGAGTCAGGAAGGAATTTTTCAACCACTTGGGGTTTAATTGGAAATTGTTTCCATTTTTTTGTACTTCAACAGGGTTTTTTAGTCATGTGCTGGACTTGATGGACGTGTGTTTTTTTTTCAGCCTCATCAACTATGCAACTACGTAATAAGTTTTTTTATTGTTATAATATATCCATCCTTTGCAGAGGAGCAAACCCGGGCAGAGGCTGCAAAAAGATTAAAAAACATTCTGGAAGAGGATAACAGGCGCCTACAGGAACATATGGAATCTCAAAGGCTAAGTCTTGAACAGCATGAAAAGATGCTAAGAGAAAAAATGGAGGAGGACAGAGTCCGGATGGTAAAGGAAAATGAATGGATGGTCACTCAAAAGCTGAAGGTAAGGAATGACAGAACGAAAATATATACATTTTATAAATATAACATAAGAAGATTGACATGGTTGATATGGTTCCTTCCTACTTATCTAAGATACTCACCATAATATAATTGCAGCTAGTTAACCAACACATTCAGTCTTCCTCTGCAGAATCCAAGACCAAGCTCTCTAGGAATAGAATTTCATGATGTTTGCCTCTAGAACAAACCTCTTTACAACAAACAATAGGCTTCAGTAGACCAGCCCATCCTTTCACCCTTCTGAGGTGGATAAAATGAGTCCAGGATATACTTGAAAACGAGAGACAATCTCAATGTATTCTTCCTGGTAAAATACTTTCACAAAAAAAAATAAAAGTAAAATAAAATGTGAATTAAACAGGTATGTAGATATAACTGACTGATATATGAATGTCACCTACCTAGGCAAGACCTTCTGTTGTATAACCCTTTATATGATAGAGAGGTACTCAATGCATTGCGTTGCAACGCGTTGGATACCTCTCTGGCATTCAGCGGGCTAAGAACCAGTCATTCCAAGGGTAAAGTTTTGCTTTAATGTGATTTAACAACACTTACTTTATTGGACAGGATTAGGCAACTCTCCAGCTATTGAGGACTATAATTTCTAGCACCCCTGGCCTGGAATGAGGGGAATATGGTATTCAACAGCTGGAACACTTTAGTTTGACCATCCCTGGTATATGTACCTTAGTGCAAACAGGAGTTATTCTGTTCTGCTCCAGACAATGTAGCTAAATGTACCAGAGCGCATCATAGTCCACATAAAAATGGTTTACTGGCAAAGGCAAGTCCTCATACAAGCTCAAAGCAATGTTTCAGACCAACCTGATCCTTTCTCAATCCCACAGATGTGATGTTTTGTGATACCGAATATACTTATCCCTTAATGACTAGCTACTTTTTACCCCCTCAACTGTTATGGCCAGAAAATCCTAATGGCTCATAAGAATTTTCTCATTGTGCCTTTTTTCAAGAGATAACAACTTCAGCCAGCCCTGGATTCCCTGTCCATGCAGGCAGACATGACACGCTGGCAGTTTTATTTAAATGTAAGCAGACAAAATGCATGATCCTACTTAATCCTTTAAGGAGTGGTCCACTATTGAAATGCCACGAAGTAATGGTCAACCAACAAAACGGCTCATTAAAAATGTTGCCTGGTTGAAAAGGGCAATATTCTGATGTCGCAGGCTTGGGTGTGGAGACATCAGAATGTCGCTCACATAAGTGTCGAGTAGTTAAATAAAGTTGTGCAGCAACTGGACTCCCTCACATTGCACATCACCAGTATTTGGTGTTTTTATTTAGTCTGAAATTATTTATTACTTCACCAAAGTCCAGTTTGTGCAACGAATGTGCCCACAGTAGGAGCCAATTTCATAAGAAGATCTGGCGCAGATCAAGAGCAACTGAACTTCACTGAAAGGGAAAAGTAAAACTCAGTGCACAGACAAAACAAAAAACAACAACCCTGCGCTTCTCCAAACCAGTGTGTACGTGTGAGCCCTGCCTTGTGCATATATAATAATTTGGTTGATAAATATGAGGATTTAGTGCATCAAATGGCCAAGAGATGTTAAGCTCGCAAACCTCGACAAGGCAAGTACCTACTCTAATGCACCTTTGTAACCCTATCTAAATGAAAAAAAAAAATAAAAAAATAAACAAGAGGTAAATCAGATGTTATATGGAAATGCATCACAGCTGTAAGAACTAGTATTTGTATGGCATCATGGATGCAATTAAAAACATGGTGACAAACAAACAATTATTTTAAAAAGGTGTAAGAGGGGACTTGCTTGAAATGAGACTCTTTTGGCCTGCAGGGTTACTGACCAAAGAGGACTATGAGTGCTTTCCTATTTGGAGATGAACAGGGCTGCTTTGTTGTTATGTATTGTTACGGTTTTCAGACACTCAGACAGTGGTAGATAAAATAAATGGAGTTTTATTAAGTAAATGAAGAACAAGGTCGCCACTGGGGCGGTACTGGTATAACAGAATATGACAGAGATACCTGGCGCAGCAGGTAATACTACACAAGTAAGGAAGCACAAACAGGACTCAAGAAGTTAATAGTACTGGTTATCAGTCTCAAATGTGGTGTTAGGCACGCCCTTGGTGCTGCTTATAGCTCTGTGTGCTGTCAGGTAGCACCCAAGTCCATACACTGTGTAGAGCTGTAGCATATAGTTCTGGCTGAACGGAAACTGCAAGTGTTAAGGAGATAGCCCCCACGGGCGTAACCGGAGACTACAGTATAGTGATAGCGTGAGCCAATAGCCCCCACGGGCGTAACCGGAGACTTCTAATATCACAGTCGCTTAAGCCAATAGCCCCCACGGGCGTAACCGGTGACTACAATATCGTGATTGCTCGAGTCAATAGCCCCCTCGGGCGTAACCGGAGACTACAGTATAGTGATTACTTGTGCTGATGGCCCTAGCGCGGGCGTAACCGGAGACCACTGGGTACTGCCTGCCAAAAGCCACGGGCGTAACGGAACCGCTGCTCGGTCACAGAGAGCCGCCGACTACTAAGGCCCGCAAGCGGCCGGCACGCAGAGACAGTGGACAGGCTTAGGTGATAGGTGGAGAAGCAGCAGTAATCGGATGGACAACACCAGTGTCTCGAGAGCAGGAATTGACTCAGCACAGTAAGATCTGCACTCAGCACACGATAGGCAGATAATGGAAGACTCAGCAATGGCTCAGCAACTGACAAGCGGAGGCTCAATCACACTATGCAGTATCAGAATGTCGCCGAGGCGACAACGGCGCGTTCCGTCAGCAATGCAGGAGCAGGACAAGAGTGTTCGGTAGTCAGCCAGGCCGGATCAGGATACACAGGAGATTCGCAGACAAGCCGGTTCGGTAACGGAGAAGGGTCGTCAGCCAGGCCAGGTCAGATGCCGTAGGAGATTCGCAGACAAGCCGGATCAGAAACAAGCAGGAAGTCAGCCAGGCCGGGTCAATCACGGAACAGGAACACAGGAACGTCGTCGGGCAAGCCTAGTCGGTACACGGTAGATCAGGATACAGAAACAGCAACGCTAGCAGGAAACACCACGAAAGGGCACCTGACAGGTGCCAGTGACCGGATTATAACGGATAACCAGGGGAGGGCCAACACAGCTCAACCAATCCGGGAGCAGCACAGTTGAGAGTGACAGAAAGGATCACGGGGACCGTGATAGTACCCCCCTCTAAAAGACCCCCTCTCCCTGCCGGAGGTCTAGGTTTCTGAGGGTATTTAGAGTGGAAGTTGCGCAACAGTCTGGGCGCGTGTAGGTCCTTCTGATCTACCCAGGACCGTTCCTCAGGGCCATACCCTTTCCAATGTACCAAATATTGCAACTTCCCCCTAAATCTCCTAGAATCAATGATACTCTGAACCTCATATTCCTCCTGGCCCTGAACGTCCACCTGCCCAGGAATCACTGGAGTGGTAGTGTAACGGTTGCAAACCAATGGTTTTAAGAGGGATACATGGAACACATTGTGTATGTGCATAGATGCTGGAAGTTCCAATGCATACGAGACCGGATTCACCTTGCGGATGACTTTAAATGGACCAATGAACCGAGGTGCCAGTTTATTGGAGGGCACTTGTAACTTAAGATTTCTGGAGGAAAGCCACACTCTATCCCTCACCTGGAAGGAGACCGCTGGCAGCCTTCTACAATTGGCATGCTTCTGGTAGCACTGAAATGACTGGTTGAGGGTCCTCTGCACCTGTGCCCAAGTGGAACGGAGCTGCTCAATATGCTCATCCAGAGCTGGAATTTGTTGTGCCTGGAATGAGTCCGGGAGTAGACAGGGCTGGAACCCATAGTTAATGAGAAAAGGGGAACTCCCGGACGATGAATTAACTGCACAATTCCTGGCAAACTCCGCCCACGGCAACAGGTCGGCCCAATTGTCATGATGATCGGTGACAAAACAGAACAAGAACTGTTCCAGACCTTGATTGGCACGTTCAGCGGCTCCATTAGTCTGGGGGTGATATGCGGAAGAAAATGACAACTGGATGCCCATCTGCCCACAGAATGCCCTCCAAAATCTGGACACAAACTGGCTACCACGGTCAGATACCACTACTCTAGGCACCCCGTGCAAGCGAAACACTTCCTTAGCAAATACCACTGTCAACTCCTGAGCTGATGGAAGTCCAGGAAGGGGCACAAAATGAGCCATTTTTGAGAACCTATCAACCACCATAAGGATAAATGTGTACTCTCTGGATGCTGGCAACTCTCCCAGAAAGTCAATGGAAATATGGGACCATGGGCAGTCGCCATTAGGTACAGGTTGAAGCAGACCTACTGGAAGATGCCTGGGTATCTTGGCACGGGCACAGGTGGCACAGGCTGCAGTAAAAGCGGAGCAATCAGCCCTAAGGGAAGGCCACCAAAACAACTGGGAAAGCGACCAACAAAGCTGATCCCTTCCAATGTGCCCAGCCGCCTTAGATGAGTGGTAGGTTTCCAATAGACGAGTACGTAATGGCTCATCGACAAAGCACTTGCCAACTGGAGTTTCTGGAGGAGCCCTAGACTGCGAGGCCAAAATTTCTTCCCCCAGTGGCGAAGTGATACTCGTGCGAATAGTGGCCAGAATACGATCTGGCTGAATAATGGGTGCTGGTTCCTCCTCCCTCTCAATGTCTGAGACAAACTGTCTGGACAAGGCATCTGCCCTGACATTCTTAGACCCCGGCAGGTAAGAGACCACGAAGTTGAACCGGGACAAGAAGAGAGCCCATCTGGCCTGACGTGAGGAGAGTCTCTTAGCCTCTGAGAGATATGTTAGATTCTTGTGGCCCGTCAGAATTAGTACTGGTGCCTTAGTACCTTCCAATAGGTGACGCCACTCCTTGAGTGCCAGAATGATAGCCAAGAGTTCCCTGTCCCCAATCTCATACTTGCTCTGGGCGCTGGACAGTTTTTTCGAAAATAACCCACAAGGTCTTAATGTACCACCTCCCACTGGGCGTTGGGAGAGTACTGCCCCGACCCCAACCTCAGAGGCATCAACTTCAAGGGTAAAAGGCAGGGCTGGGCTAGGGTGGGACAGTACTGGGGCAGCAGCAAAGGCAGGCTTCAGTGTCTCAAATGCGTTCTCAGCTGCCTCAGACCATTGAGAAGGAGTAGCGCCCTTATGAGTTAAATCAGACAATGGTTTCACAATCGTAGAAAAGTTTTGAATGAATTTCCTATAATAGTTGGCAAAGCCCAGAAAACACTGAATAGCTTTTAACCCTTTAGGACGAGGCCATTGTAGGACAGCTGCCAACTTCCATTGGTCCATGGCAATGCCATCCTTAGAGATTACAAACCCCAGGAAGGGCACCTGGGATCTGTGAAATTCGCACTTCTCAAGCTTACAAAACAATTTATTTTTGCGTAGTTGAGTCAAAACCTCAGAAACATCCTTGATGTGTTGGGTAAGGTTGTTAGAGTGAATCAATATGTCATCAAGATATACCACAACACAGGACTGAAGCATGTCCCTAAGGATGTCATTAATAAGCTCCTGAAATACCGCAGGAGCATTACATAGGCCGAATGGCATTACCAGATATTCGTAATGCCCAGATCTGGTATTAAATGCCGTCTTCCACTCATCACCAGCCCTGATTCTAATCAGGTTGTAAGCAGCCCGGAGATCGAGTTTAGTAAAGATGGAAGAGCCCTTTAACCTGTCGAATAACTCGGTAATGAGTGGAATGGGATAGGCACTTCTGGACATCAGTTTATTTAGACCCCTGTAGTCAATACAAGGCCTGAGCTCGCCATTTTTCTTTTTTATGAAAAAAAAAACGGCACCCCCCGGTGAGGTAGATTTACGGATAATCCCTCTCTTAAGGTCGTCCTCAATATATTCCTCCATAGCCCTATTCTCCTCTACTGACAACGGATAAGTGCGGCCCCTGGGAGACACCGCGCCCGGGGCCAGATCAATGGCACAATCATAGGGTCTATGTTGAGGCAGGGTGCCAGCCTCTCCCTTACTGAATACGTCACTGAATTCCTGGTATTCAGCTGGCACAGAGGGAGAGGTACATAGTAACCTGACAGGGTGTGAGAGACAGTTATCCGCACAATATTTCGACCAAGACAATATTTCACATCTATTCCAGTAAAATTGGGGGTTGTGTAACGATAACCATGGGAACCCCAAAATGACTGCGTGAAGAGGCGAATTAATTAATTGAAATTGCACTTCCTCCTTGTGAAGAGCCCCAGTAGCCATTGTAATAGGGGTAGTCTCCAAAGTGATAAGTGCGGGTTCTAAAGGCCTGCCATCGATGGCTTCAATAGCCAGAGGGGACTCCCTTTTGACCACCGGAATATTATGCAACTCAGCGAAGGAGCGATCCATGAAATAGCCGGCAGCACTGGAGTCTACCAGAGCTAAAACTGACACAGAGGACTCCGACCACGTAAATGCCACCTGGATGGTGGATCTCTGTGTACTAGTGTCTAGGGACTGTTGTACACCACCTAGGGCCTGTCCCCCAAGGTACCCTAGGTGCGTTCGTTTCCCGGCCGAACCGGACAGGAGCGTAACTGGTGCCCAGCTTTACCACAGTACAGGCATAAACCCATTCTTTTACGGTGCGCCCTCTCCTCCTTCGTAAGTCTGGTGAACCCGAGCTGCATAGGCTCCCCTCCCTCCGTAGTACGTTCAGGAGGAACGGGTGGTGAGGGTGGGTTCACGAGACTGCCGTGCCCAAAATTCCTGGGTCTTGCCCTTTTAGCCAATCGCCTTTCTCGAATACGGGAGTCAATAAGCATAACGTAATCAATGTGTTCATCAAGATCAGTAGGCACGTCTCTGGCGGCAATTTCATCCTTAATAGAATCTGACAGGCCCTGGACAAAAGCCGCGACTAATGCCTCGTTATTCCAGCCCACCTCCGCTGCCAAGGTTCGAAATTCAATAGCGTAGTCGCCCAAGGTGCGATCTCCCTGTTGTACCTCCAATAACCTCTTGGCAGCAGAGGCGGCTCTACCAGGTACCTCGAATACTCTGCGGAATTGTCTTACAAATTCCCTAAAATTCAGGGTGCAAGGTTTGGCATTCTCCCAGAGAGGATTTGCCCAGGATAACGCCTTGCCAGTTAATAGGGAAATCATAAACCCAACCTTGCTTCGATCATTAGGGAATGCTTGAGGCGTGAGCTCAAGGAATATCTCCAATTGGTTAATAAAGCCTCTGCATTGGTTAGGTTCGCCATCATATCTTAACGGTAACGGCGCCGCCGCCATGAACCCTCTGGACTGGGTGGTTGGGGTAACCGACAGATTTTCCGGTGTCGAGACTGGGGTGACCACCGGATTCTGATTAGGTTTGTCTAGGTGTACCGTTCTCTCGAGTAATGTCTGCATGGCCAGTGCCAACTGCTCGAGGCGCTGCTCGTGAACATCCATTCTCCAATGGATATTCTGGGTACCAGTATCTCCCTTGCTGTCTGACGTCATGGCCCTTTCGTACTGTTACGGTTTTCAGACACTCAGACAGTGGTAGATAAAATAAATGGAGTTTTATTAAGTAAATGAAGAACAAGGTCGCCACTGGGGCGGTGCTGGTATAGCAGAATATGACAGAGATACCTGGCACAGCAGGTAATACTACACAAGTAAGGAAGCACAAACAGGACTCAAGAAGTTAATAGTACTGGTTATCAGTCTCAAATGTGGTGTTAGGCACGCCCTTGGTGCTGCTTATAGCTCTGTGTGCTGTCAGGTAGCACCCAAGTCCATACACTGTGTAGAGCTGTAGCATATAGTTCTGGCTGAACGGAAACTGCAAGTGATAAGGAGATAGCCCCCACGGGCGTAACCAGAGACTACAGTATAGTGATAGCGTGAGCCAATAGCCCCCACGGGCGTAACCGGAGACTTCTAATATCACAGTCGCTTAAGCCAATAGCCCCCACGGGCGTAACCGGTGACTATAGTATCGTGATTGCTCGAGTCAATAGCCCCCTCGGGCGTAACCGGAGACTACAGTATAGTGATTACTTGTGCTGATGGCCCTAGCGTGGGCGTAACCGGAGACCACTGGGTACTGCCTGCCAAAAGCCACGGGCGTAACGGAACCGCTGCTCGGTCACAGAGAGCCGCCGACTACTAAGGCCCGCAAGCGGCCAGCTCGCAGAGACAGCGGACAGGCTTAGGCAATAGGTGGAGAAGCAGCAGTAATCGGATGGACAACACCAGTGTCTCGAGAGCAGGAATTGACTCAGCACAGTAAGATCTGGACTCAGCACACGATAGGCAGATAATGGAAGACTCAGCAATGGCTCAGCAACTGACAAGCGGAGGCTCAATCACACTATGCAGTATCAGGATGTCGCCGAGGCGACAACGGAGTGTTCTGTCAGCAATGCAGGAGCAGGACAAGAGTGCTCGGTAGTCAGCCAGGCCGGATCAGGATACTCAGGACATTCGCAGACAAGCCGGTTCGGTAACGGAGAAGGGTCGTCAGCCAGGCCGGGTCAGATGCCGTAGGAGATTCGCAGACAAGCCGGATCAGGAACAAGCAGGAAGTCAGCCAGGCCGGGTCAATCACGGAACAGGAACACAGGAACGTCGTCGGGCAAGCCTAGTCGGTACACGGTAGATCAGGATACAGAAACAGCAACGCTAGCAGGAAACACCACGAAAGGGCACCTGACAGGTGCCAGTGACCGGATTATAACGGATAACCAGGGGAGGGCCAACACAGCTCAACCAATCCGGGAGCAGCACAGTTGAGAGTGACAGAAAGGATCACGGGGACCGTGATATGTATCCATGTATCTTTATATATGTATATATCTATTTATGTATATATGTCTATAAACGTACTCTGTGTGATCACGGTGCCCAACTGATCTAGTAACCTCTAAGTCAAAATAGTAAACAGTGTACAATATCGCTACTATCCCTGAGCCTGATAGTGGTGCAAGCTCCAAGTAAAAATAAATACGAAAAAATAGGGAGAGCACTATGGTACACTATTAACGTAAACACGTTTATTAAAAATATAACATATTGTATGTCAAAATCATGTATTGATTTTAATATATGTTTTATTTTTAATAAATGTGTTTACATTAGTAGCGCTCTTCCTATTTTTCTGAACTAGTTATATGTTTATGTATATATGTATCTATGTTTGCATGTATGTATGTGTCTTGTCCGTTAATAACTACCTTACTTTTAGCCTACATTTTAGTCTACATATAGTTCATAAATACTCACAATAGTCAGATGGCTTCATCAGTCTGAGTGGTTCTTTAGAGACAATTGCCTTTATCGGATTGTTAGCTGAAAGTAACTAGCAATAGACTACAACACGAGAAAAGGAAAATGTATATTAATGTACTGGTAAATGTTTTATTTAAACAAACTAAAAAGCACATATTTCTGGTGTATCATTTACATTTAAATGTCTAGTTTTATTTTATGAAGTCTGACATTCTCTCTGTTCACTTTGCAGGAACAGGAAGCTTTTCTAAAGGCAGGATATCAAGATAAGATTAATGGTCTTCAGCAACAGATTGCCCATCTACAAGTGCACCGTTAGGATATATCTTATACATTAAAAAAGCCACTAGGCTTTACAGTGCTTCATAACCATATGAAACTTTGTACAGAATGGAGGGTCATCCAGTGCATTCTAGAGAGCTACCCAATGCATTGCAAGGGGTTAATAAAAATTTTGGATTACTGTAAATCCAAATTTTTCCGGACATGTTCCTTTTTTGGGGCTTAAAATACATCTTTCCAGGAAATGTTAAAGTATGCTATGAATACCCTGGATTTCCTTGTAGGAGAGACCAGAGTGTAATTCAAGGAGTGATAAAGTGCTGATAAAGTGGAGATAACTTCTCCAGTGATATCACTTCTCCAGTTCCTGTGTTTTTCTATGGAGCCAATGCACTAAGATTTCTCCAGCTTTGTAGATCTTAGTGCATATGCTCTATAGAATAACATAGGAATTGGAAAAGTGATATCACTGGCAAAGTATTCTCCCACTATCAGCTTTTTATTATGCCTTAATGAATAACCCCCCAGGTGAACTTCATTTCAACTCTCCTCTATTTTGTGCTTTGTGGATAGCACAGGAAGCTTGCCCTTGCTCAGTTTTCAGCTGTTTTTCTAGTTCTGCAGGAGCTAGTGAGTCCTATAGCTGTGTGAGTGTGACTTGTCAGACACACCCTCGAATAGTGAGCAATATGGATCAGAGAGATGTCTGTGAGGTGTTATTGCCAATACAGATAAGCGAGTCACTTACGATTAGTAATGTTAAGTCTCTTCTTACTGTTGGTGGCCCCAAATCCAAAGGTTTTCTAAAACCATACAGGAATAAACATGCAGAAATTAACTTATTGATGAGTGCTTTTGCAATGCATTGCCTTCTCCTTCCCTCCAGCATCCAAAGAGTTAAATTCTGTTGATAAGCAAAAGTATCCTGAAAGCTCATATATATCTAGATCAGTGGGTCCCAACCCATGCACTCAGGGCCCACTAACAGGCCAGGATTTGAGGATTTCCTTTTGAAGATCACATGCAAGTTTATCAAACTCACTTAGCCTCTAGTTAACTCATCATAGCCACTAATTAACTCTCCTGTGTTCTAGCAAGGAAATCTTTAAATCCTGGCCTGTTAGTGGGCCCTGAGGATATGGGTTGGAAACCACTGGTCTAGATTAATGTGTTAAAGATACAGTAAACCCTGTTTCTTAAATATATGAAATGAGTGGCCATGTGTCCCTGACTACCACTATCCTAGTACTGTAGCCTGTGGTTAACCCTATGAGTGCCAAAGGGGTACACAATGCATTGCTTACCCCTCTGGCCCTTAAAGACTTAATACTTTACAGGTTGCTCACCCAAACCTGTGCCGATTCCTCTACTTCCTGCTTGATAGGAGAATAGGTAATATGTTGTCAGAGAGACAAACTTCCTTATTTCTCAAACTCTGTGTTACTACTGCTACAGTTGTACTGTGTGTGAAATGTATATCTATGCAGCCACAGCAGCAGCATGGTGTTTGAGTGATGTGGTAATCATTAACTCTTAGTCTACTGGACTAGGATAGCGGTAGTCCAGGACACAACCCCCCCATCTGTTTACTGTTTCTTTAAGGTGTCATTATATGATTCTTAGTAGGTAATGATGGGACAGGGTGCTATTTCTGAGTTCATCCCAAAGAAGAGGAAATTGTTCTGTGTTGGCCCATATTTTAACCCCTTAAGGACCAGAGGGTTGCACAGAGCATTGCGAATGGGGGAAAATAATGACATCTCTAAATCAATATCAGCTAGGTTTCATTCTGCTAGTTAATGAATGCATGTTGCAATATATTCTGTATCAGAGTTAAACTGTTGTCTGGTTGGTGATAATGGGAGTTATAGTCTCCAGTGAATAAAGTGCTAAAGTTTGCCTACTGCTGTCCTAGATAAAATAAAAAGAGAGGTTGTCAAGGCAAACTTGTGCCCAGCCATTATTCTAGACCAAGAAAGGAACCAGTAATGTAAGGCTGTTATCCATGTTACTCATACACTACCTGCCAGTATATGACCAGGACAAAATTTGTGATAGACCGTTTTGGTAAAAAAACATATAATCTGGGATTATATTAGTTGCAATACTAAATGTGTAATTTATTGCACTATGTGTGTGCGATAAATATTATGTAGGGATGACAAAGAAAACACTGCATGATAGCATAAGAGAGCACATTAAAGCCATCTGTAACATCAATAGAGATCAACAGTCTGGTAAAAACGATCTCCTGTGTCGCTCCACTTTAAAGAATATCATGCAAACAAATTAGAATCATTTTCCTGTTGGGTCTTGACCATGTGACAGTGGGGAGTCAGAGTGGTAATATTGTTCAATCACTTCTACATAAGGAATGTAAATGGATCTTCAATCTTAATGCACTACAACCTAATGTGATAAATGAAAGCTTACATTTTGGAGTTTTTCTTTAACTTGGTTGAATATTTTACTGAAATGGAACTAATGTTTATATGTTTCATGTACTTAGTCCCGTAATACACCATGGCTATGATCAAAGCTTGCATATAATGACTATAGGTATATGTTCTTTACCATCCCTTTACTTGCAAACAATATATACCCCCCATCTATCACTATCATTATTTGTGTTTTAATAAATAAGAACACATTTTGTCTTGTTTTTCTCTCCTTGGGAAGGACACTGCCACCTTACAACAACAGAGTATTGAGACATGGGTTGATATGGCCCATGTCCCTTTAAGACTGTATATCACTATGTCCTATATTCCTTAAAGACTGGTATTTGACTGTCAGTAGCTAAATGTTGTTTAGATGTAGTAAGCTTTGGGATTGGACGATTTGATTCCCAGGAGAGTCTTTTCTGTTGATCCCCATGATTGGTTTAATTAGAGAAGGAAAAAAGGTCTCTATAATTGACATAATTGTTGAGGATTGGTTACCGTTTGGTAGAGGGAGGTAGTTTCTACATGTCGGCATTTGACTCTGATGAAGCCCATTTGAATGGATGAAACGCGTTGTATAAATAAGCTAATACATTAACTGATACATCATCACTTGATTTCCACATAACTGTTTCAGCCTTACCCTCGTTAGCTAAGTCCTGGCATTATATCTCTTCGGAGAGGCAGGAATAAGTGGTTTTCTTAAGTTCCATTCATGAACTAGTTTTAATATTATAATCACATAATCACTTTTTCTTTTATTTCATAATCACAATAAAGTTATTTGTTTTTCTTATTTTAATCACACATTTCCTCCTTTTTGTTCATGCTATGAATCAATATCATATGCTAATGAGGGGGCTATCTACATGTGCCTAAGAAGTAGTTTTCTTTTCTTTTTTCTTTTCTTCTTTTTGAGATTATTCCTTAAGACTACACAACACTTTCACTGTGTATAATAGTGTTTATTATCCTAAATATTTATGGTGGTGCCTAGACTTCTTCGCCCATTTTTCCTTTTATATTGTCAAGAAAATAGTTATATGAAAAAATCAAAAAAGTGATGGGAAAAGATTATAACAACAATACCTTTTGACCCTCGATCCACCAATCAGTATTAGGTATCAAAAGTAATTCCCTAATCCTGATTGGTGGATCGAGGGTCAAAAGGTATTGTTGTTATAATCTTTTCCCATCACTTTTTTGATATTTTTTGTTAGCTAGTAGACATTTTGTATCATATGTGGAGGATATATATATAATATATTACAATAAATTATTTAGTGTATTCATTTGGTTACTCGTGAGGTTTAGTCTTGGTCTCTAGAGATCTGGTGTTACACTCTATGTGTTTTCTCTTTTCTCTGCTCATATCTGTTGGTCCCGAGCGCCGATTTTTTCATATAACTATTTTAGTTTTCTTTGGAAATCCAGGGGCAAGGATTTCTTTTTTCTGGCTGCTGGGCTACAGATTTGCTCTCAGACAACATTGTTGCGCAACCTAAATATTTAGATTTGTCAAGAAAATAGCCTATTTTTCTTTAACCTGTTAAGAATGGGTGACATGCCAGGACTGTCACATAATTACATCCTTTGAATATGGATGATAATCTTGGCATGTCATGGATTAATGATCACATTGCTCCTTAGGGTGTGCTGCAGTCATTGCAGGGAGGCTGTAACTGACTGCTATAGGACTAGAACAGTCAGTTTCAGCCATTCCCTGACCCTACAGGGATCACATGTGTCCATGGAGACACATGACAAAGGATCCGAGTGCCTCAAATGGCCAAAGATTTGTGCTGGTAGCAGGACTAGTTTGGAGAGCTAAAAAAAAAAAATAGTCCATGAAATATTGACCTCTCTTTGATTAACTGACAGACCAAGACACACATATACTGAAGATTAAACACACATTTACAGGATTTTATTGCTATTGAGCAATGTTATAAACTTATATACACACACAACACAAACTCCTAAATGAGAGACACTAGGGTAGGAAAGAGGGACATAGGGGTTTTCATTTCAGAGGGACCTACCCTTCCCCATACCTTTTATCCAGTCCATGTTAAAAATGCACCAATTGAAAGTAAATCATCACGAGAAAAGCTATTAAAAATTATGTTATCAAATTATGCATATGAATGCATCTTCAAAAGAAGGCCCCATTTTCCTTTAGAACACGATATATAATTTGTGTGGATGCACTACATGAATAATAAACATTAATTAAAAAGCCCTTGTCACCAAGGGGTTAAATGGAAGGGCAATATCATATATACAGTACATAACTTACACAGTTATAGCCCTGTAAACATTTAAGGAGCAAAGGGGTGTGCAATGCATTGTATTGTGACTCCATCTGACCCGTAAGGGTTAAATATCACAGTCTTAACATACATCTGTAAAGAAGAGAAAAATAAATTGTGGTATAAACCTTAAAATCTACCAAGAACCTCTTCCTATCAATGTGTAGGCAGTGATACGTGACAATTTGACATCTGCTTGCCCAGATAGAATGTCATAACTGAGGTAAGTTAACAAAACCGGACATAAGAAAAGGGATGTTCTAATATCTGATAAAAACAATTATTGATCATTTTAACTATCTTGATAATCAAATCTAACCAAATGACATGGCTGCCTAGACATTCATGAGAAGAGCATGTTTGTTAAAGATTTTGCATTAAAAAAGAATGATTATATAGTGCAGTCCATAAGTATTTGGAAATGTTTGTTGTTTTGGCTCTGAACTGCAGCAAGAGTGACTAAGAGGATAAAGTGTAGACTGTAAGCTTTAATTTGAGGGCATTTACATCCATAAAGCATGAACTATGTATGTAGGAATTACAGCATTTTTTATACAGTCACTACATTTTTCGTGGACCAAAGGTAATTGAACAATTAGCTGTTCAGCTGTTTCTAGACCAGTTATGTGTCATTGCATCACTATTTCATACACAAGAGAGCAAGCAAAATGTTTATAGGTGATTCTAGGAGTGGCATTTGCTTTTAGGGTCTGTTGCTGTTGTTATGTTGTCTTTTAACATGAGGAGCAAAGCAGAGCTAGTAAAGCAGGTCATCATGAGTAGGGATGGTCAAAAAGTCCTTTTTTGTTCCTGAGGGAAATTTTGTAAAAAAAACATGTTTTTTCGCTTTCTTTGCCTATAGAGAGACATGTAGATTTACCACCTTTTTGCAGTGAACTCTGAAAAATTTGTGAAAATTCTTCCATTTTCCTCCTATGTTACTCAATGAGGTGAAACGTCCTGCCCAAGGAGAGAAAGAAAGAAAGAAAGATATTAACACAATAAAGTGGTTAAGAGTGCTGGCTCATACTTTGACCTCCTCTACTGTTGCAAAAGCTGGACCCTGAGTCTAATGACTCACTTAGGAGAACATTAACACTAGCAGCGGCACCACCAATGCTAAAAGGACTGGGAGCCCACATTCTCCAGACCTAATGAGGCAAAGTCCCCCAACATCATCCCTCCCTTGTGATCTAGGGGTGGCAGGCTTGTTTCATCTGTCTAAGCAGCAGGATGGTGATGAGGGACATGGGACTGGCTTCTTGAAGTAGCAATATGGGACCAGGACCTGTTCCACTTGACATCAATAATCCTGGTCCTACCTCCAGTGATGATGTTGAGGCAGCAGTATCACCTAGCCTTGCCAGTGAATTTGTGGATGTGTGAATATTTTTCCCTTGGGCCGGCACAGCGCAGTCATCACGGACTGTATTGTGCACTCGTGATTGTGACAAGGTGGCAAAAAAGGGATAGGAGAGACAAATCAAGTTAGCACAACACAAGCCCTGATTAAGGCTTGAGTCTTGCAAAAAAATATTTACTCAGGGCCTTTGTTTGGCTAACCTGTTTGTTCTCTGTTTATGCCTGCTGCTATGCCAGCTAACCGTTATTTTAAAAGTTAAAGTAGGAAACAAAAAAGAGGATACAACACTTACAATGCGGCAGATATGTGTGGTGGTAGTGGACTGGTGTGGTTTGATTGATGTGTGTGTGTGTATGTATATATATATATATTATTTATTTATTTAAATACTAGCAATGTGGGACGGCATTGCCCTTCATGTTATGACCGTTGGGAGTATGTGTCTGAAATGCAGACACACTGATAAAAACTGACGTATGCAACACACAGGCAGACACATATACACATTGAGCGGCAGAAACATGCAGAGGTCATGCACGCACAAACACACAGACAGCAGAGATGCACACATGGACAGACATGTAACAGAGATACACACACCACACACACCAGCCAGACATGCGCACATGCATGCGAAACAGACATGCTAACACACACAACAGACATACACGCACGCGCAACAGACATACACACACAGAGGGTGACACTGGCAAAGTGATCACCTCCTTCCCCCGTGTGTGGAGGTTACAGCTCTTGCTGGTCCCTTGGATCTGTAGGTTCTGAGTCTAGAATTGTGGGCTTTGGCCACCCTGGGATTAGTGTAGGAGCTTTACAGTGCTATGTAGGTAACAACCTTGTATTGAAGTGAATATCTGTAGTATTCATAGAGTTAGAAACCAAATGTAGCCCTCTAAGGACCAAAGTATTTCACTTCACAATATGTTGCAGCCCCCCCCCCCCCGTGGTCTTGAAACTGTTAACTCATTATTTGTTATTTTACTTTGGGGCAGAATTGTAGTATTACGCCTCTGTGTGTTTGCCATGTAGAAGTGGAAAGCAGAGAATAAAAGGAGATTGTGGTCGAGCATAGTGAGGATATGTAAGAGAAAGTGTATGTCAGAAGTATATTGCCTTGTATGACTTGAAGACGTAGGCCTAGAAAGAGGTCCTACGAGGATAGAAAAGAAAGTAGAAATAGAAAAAAAAAAAAAGGATAGAAAAATAATGAAAAAAAGAGGGTTAGGGTTGGGTGGGCAATCAGAGCTCAACAGAGAGCTCCAGCAACCTGGTAATGTGGCCGAGGCTGGTATAAGAGCCTCCAGCCGGCCCTCCCACAACATCAGGCTACCAATAGCCTTTTGTTTGTGGTTGAGCCTAGTGAGGATGTGTAAGAGAAAGTGAATGTTGGAAGTATATTGCCTTGTCCGACCTAGAAAGAGGGTAAAAATAAATAAGCAATAAACCATTATTGATTATCAAACTACTTCATTACTTATTAACAAAGGTAAATCATCTTTTCAGTGTCTGAAAGGCTTGATGCAGCTCTGTGACTGGTTGCAATATGTTTGTCGTATAACATGACGATTTCCATTGCCCTAGTTTTTTTTAATGATATGAATGGGTATATGGTTTTTAGAGGTCACCAAGGCTGCCCCTATTCTGAAAGAATGTCCAGAAAAAGCCATGGAGTTCAGGCCTAATCTAGAAATAAGGATTCTGACATAGAATATAAATTTTACTGATGTTAGTGGCTTATTGTTGAAAACAAGTAGTGGCTGGTTTTGTTTTTTTCTCTAAAGGATAGTAGGTATGAGTTACACATACTCACTGGGTATCATTGATTGTAATATGGATATAGTTTTACTTCAGTGGCTAGTCTCACTTGATTTGACTTAGTGCTAGCTAGTTGGAGGACATAATAATCAGCTTTTTTTAATAAGATCAGCCAACTGTAAGTACTGATTAGGATTAGATGCCACAGTGAACTCCCAAGGTCTGAGAAACCCATAGAAAGCCAGATAAATGGCCATGGTGAACATGAGGTTCACCTGTGGTTCAAATGGCCCTGATGTCAGTAATTGAACTAACTGTCGGAACAAAACGCCATCAATGGGAAGATGGGTTGGGGATCTGACCAGATAATTATTCTCTATTCCTCTCAGAATTAATTTTATAGAATGACAGGAGAGAATAGACCAGCAGGTGGGATCTTTGATCTGGCAATAATGCTGAATACCAGCTATGTAAGACTTTATAGTAGCATATGATAAATGTAGTGAATAATGGCAGTGAGATATGAATGCTAATATGGTGTCAATGGACAAAGGTTGTAAGGGATAGTTAACCATAATGAATCGCTCAAATAAGACCTCAGTGTGGTCGTAAGTTCTCCAAGTATTGCTGAACAATGCAATATCCATTAAGGTCTGGATGCATTCTAAGTGGTGTTTGAGTGTTGCATGAGTGAAGCCACCGGAGGTGGGGGTGTGAGAAAGAGGTCAGCAGATGGCTGAAGTCTGTGAAATTCCTGAAAACTGAGCCGGGAAAGAGTGTCAGCCTTAAGATTTACCTGACCGGGCAAAAACCTATATCCTATGAAACATTTTTGATACATGGGGAACCAGGTAAGCTTCCTTGCAAAAGACATAATAGTCATGAAGGATGATCTGGCTTTATTAATTGTCTGAGCTGTGGCCTAATTATCAGTATAAAAAATGACTGTGTGGCCTGTCCAAAGATGACCCCATGTGGCTGCTGTCACCACTATGGGGTAGATCTCAAACAAAGATGAGGTGACAAAGAAATCTGGTATAGTTCCTACCTCAGGTGGCCATGCTGCTGTCAACCAGTGATCCTGGTATATTGCGGCAAAACCACACAAGGCTGCTGCATTGCTAATCACAAATGGTGAAGCTGTTGTGTCCCTTGGCATAAACATGGAGTGTCCATTCCAAGTCCTCAGAAAACAAGACCACATGGCTAAATCAGACTGGACCAAATCGTCCAACTGTATAATATCCTTACACCCTGATCCCTCCACCAGTAAAATGAGTAAGTGAGAAATGAATGAGCACCAATGTGGCATGATTCTCATAGGATATACTAACATGCCTATTATGGATTGAAGTTCTACTTTTGGACAGACCTTTAACTCAGAAAACATAAGGACTTTAGCTTGTATATGCTTCAGTTTGTCCAGTGGAAGACTAGCCTCCATATCCTTAGTATCCAGCTGGATACCTAAAAAGCACAAACTCTGTACTAGACCCACTGTTTTTTTCTTGGGCCCCTGGAATGTTTAAAAGGATAGTAAACCTTGAAAATAAGTTTATTTTATATTGTAGCCCTTAAAAAAACATGAAAAATGATACAAGTCTTATCTCCCAGACCTTTAAGGTTTGGGAGATATTCAGAAGTAAAATAAAGTAAATTTCCCTTTTCCTGGCTGTTTCAGCCAAGTCTGCTATCTAGTGGACAGATTTGTAATTCGGTCCACAGATCAACCGGCAGTTCTTTAGCAGTGCAGAGATCACGATCTTTAAAAAGAACTACTTAATTGAAACTGTCTACAAAGTGTGCCTGGCTTGCAAGCACACTTTGTAGACCATTCCAATGAAGAAATTCTTTTTAAAGATTGTGATCTTGGCACTTCTGGAGAGCCGCAGCTGGTCCCGGAACCGGATTTCAAATCTGAGAGCTAGAACGATGACGTCACTTAGGGGGAAACTTTGCTTCTGAATATCTCCCAAACCATAAAGGAAGGTAAGACTTATATCATTTTTCATGTTTTTTTAAGGGCTATAATATAAAATAAACTTATTTTCAAGGTTTACTATCCCTTTAAGTCACTGAACATGTTATAAATAATCCCCAGTAATGGATAAACAAAGAGAATCAGCAAAAGTTCAGCAGAATCCATCACAGGGTCTCTGCAAATATATCAAATAACCTTGGGCTGGTTGTTGCCCCAAACCTGAGGTTGGTGGCAAAGTAAAACCATGTAGATGCCAGAGAGAGGGATGTAACGGTAGCAGCTTAAATGCATCCGAGATGTTCGCTTTAGACAACCTTGAACCTTGGCCTGACTGTACAATCATTTGTATAGAGTCATCTACTGACGTACAGTATATGTCAGAGAAGATTCTTAAGAAGGAATTAAAGTATTTAACCTTGGGATAAATGAGGAATATGGAACAGACGAATCATAAATTAAACTTTTTTTTTATTGTTTTTTAACAATAAAAAAAAGTTTAATTTATGATTTGCCTGTTCCACATTCCTCATTTATCCCATGGTTAAATACTTTAATTATTATTTTCAAGGTTCATTCTCCATTTCTCAAAAGGGGGTTACCAAAAAGGCCCATGATGAACCCTTTGGCCAATTCTTTGGATAATAATAAGTCTAACACTTGTGGATCTTGTTTGGAAGACTGTAAGTTTGCACATTCCATCGTACCTGAGGGGAGTGCTATGAGTCCACTGTGTAAACCTATCGTGAAACCCTGAACCAAAAACTCCACTAAGCTAGGGGAAGGGTGGGTCTGAAGAAAAGATGCCAGTTTGGGGACATCCACCCCACCTAGTCATGGTCTTAGGAATAATCTCTGTGTGGACATAGTTTTTAGATGAGCCCTATGACATGTCAAACATACATGCAACAGATGGCAGCCACTAAAAATGCAACCTGAAGAATTAAAATTGTTACAAATCTGAGATTTGCCCAGACAGGCTACAGACCTTCCTAATCTATCTTGAGTCTTATGAACTTGATAAGGGTTGGATAGCACCATGGGGGTGGAATTAGGCTGGGCTGTGTAACAATAAGGTGTGGCTGCTGTAGGGCACAGGTTGGTCATGTGCTCTGCTGACTGACACACCACCCAGGCTGGGGTTCATAGTCTGGCAAAGTGGCAGCAAAACAGCTCAGTGCCCAACTTACTCCAGTATGTGGCATAATTTAGTTGTGACTGAGCTGCTGCCAACTTACAGAAAAAGAATGGTGGTAGTCATAGAAAGAGTGGCTCCCATGCTTGTGACCCAGCTTGATCACCCTAAACAAGTATAAGTCCAGTTCTTCCCTACTATGATGGTATACTGAGCATATCACATCCCTATAAAGGCTAAAAGCTATGACAAACTCTGCTATGGTCAGTTTTTCGCTCAACCTTGTATCTCTGGTTCTAAGGACCACCGAGACCTGTTCGCATGCAAATGCCCTAGTCTCCATGCCATCAGGTGAGGAGACCAATAAAGACACAAGGTTGATGTCCTTACCCTTTAGTGTGTCTTTCTTTAGGTCCACTGGCATGTAGTGAACCGGAGAAATAAATAGTTGGCCACTTATCAGGGGATTAGTCCCTGCCAGACCTTTAAGATCTACTGGCTGTGCTGCCTGCTGAACCGGTAGATTTGACTGATATCCAGCCGTGTATGGAGGGAAGCTACTGATGCTGATAAACTGGCTAAAGCTGTTTTAATGTGAGTTTGTTCAGTATGCCCACTAAATGAACAGGGGCTAAGACTGGGGGAGTCTGGGGGGTGGAAAACAATAATTTAATAATTCCGCCTTCCTAGCTGAAGCCAAAAAGGGAGTGCCTCTTCTATGGAGTTCGGCCACTATTTTTGGAATAGTCCATGCCTTTTATGTCGGTGGACTAGTCTGTTCGGCTAGCAGGCTAGGTGATCTTTGACTGTCAGGCAACTCCTCTGGCTCCGATCTGATAGACATCATGCCTGCAATTCACATGACCCTAAAAGACAAAGCTCTACCATGAACACCAAAGGTTAATAAGTAATGCTGCTGGTTCGCGACCTTCCTTACGTTTTGAAAGTAGAGAAATTATATTAAACTTGTGAACGTATGTGACAGGTGAGTCCCTGTCTGGTGCCAAGTGGATGGTGTGAGACACTACCTATGATTTGGGCTGAGAAGCGTAGAGCCTATACGATAGGCTAAGAATTGTAGCCTTGCAGTGAGTTCTACCTAAAGAAGATAGAGTTCCTGTTGCCTAATGAGTGGGTCTGACAGGTGGCACCCGCTCTTCAAAGAATCACAAAAGAAGGCTCTGTCTATGAGTTGGACCAAGGGGAGAGAAATGGGATGGGACTTGAACTATAGCCTCCTCCTATATCTATACTAAAAGATGAGACCAGCTGTCTTTGCCTGACTAAAATAAACCTTAAACCCTTAGCCCGCATATTTAAGAGGTACCCTGAATAAAGAAAACAACACAAACCTGAGTACGGGTGCATGTCTAAATATAGAGGCTGTAACGATATAAAAACAACACTTTTTTAAAAATAAAAAACACACATGTACGCGAGGTGTGACACCGAGTAACTATACGTGATCTCTGTGTGAGACTTGAAGTGACTGACATAATGCTGTGAAAAAGCTTCAATACGAAACGCACGTCGCTATTGTTAATGATTTTAGTTTTTTAGTATCAGTGAGTGACTTGTTAGTTGACTAGGCTAGGGCCGAGAGCTACTAGGTGTTCTGGTATCTGAGAGGATTGATTGATAATAATTGGCAAGTCGGAATCTGCCCCGGCAATATAGATAGGGATTCATACTCATTGGCAAGCTGGTATATGCCCCAGTATTTTAGACAGGATACTATACCAGGGAGGTTGGATATGCGCTTGAGTACAGGACACTAGTGATATACTATTTGGAGATTATAGAGGTATTCCTCATTCCCATTCTAGTGGTTCTATCAGTCATTGATAATGATTGGCAAACCGGATGATGCCCCGGCGATTTAGATAGAGTTCTATATTTACTGGCAAGCCGGAATATGCCCTGGTAATTTGGAACAACTAATACATGAATTTAGCAGCCGGTAGATGTTCCGGCTTTATTAATCAGGATAATAATAATTGGCAAGCTGGTATATGTCCGGGCATTATAAAGAGGAGAATAGAACATGAAATTTAAGGGTACATCGCTTGGCTTCAATTTGGCGGTGATAATACGACACGTATAGATCTATGAAATTAATGCCATGTGTATCTATGAGTTATGGTATCTGGATGTTGTTTTGATCATATGTGTAACAATAGAAATTAGTTTGCATGTAAGTTAATAAAGATTTAGAGAAGTACCAATTGGTATTTAAGAGCAGGACCGAGAACCTTATTAGCAACCTGTGAAGGTTTTATAGAAAATACATAGTCATTTAAGGTTAAAGACATTATTGTTATACATAAAGGCAAACAGGATAACTGCCCCGGTAGTACATCACACCTAAATAAATATAATTTGTTTGTCCCTAGTCTTACATATTTATATGTAGGATAATTTTTAAAGTACATGTCTCTTCATTTAAGTTATGTCTAATAAATGTTAAGTTTTAGGATTTCTAAGTTATATTGGGACTGCGTGAAACACATGGAGTAGCCATTACAGAGTGCTAGTACAGCAGGGTTTCCTTTTTCTTTTGTTTTCTTTGTATGAGACTTGATTAACTGGTGAAAATCATCTTTGATTAGATACAACACTAATAACGCGTACCACATAACGTATTGGATAGGCAACATAAGTTAGTAATTGTAAACACATATAGCTTAAATTGATACCTTCAAGTGCTGATGAATAACCTAACTTCCTGTGAGACCTTCACAGGCTAGGAAAGTCAAATGGCCTTCACTGTAAAAACACATACCAGGACATAAATATCAACCAGTAACTGTTAAACAACCGTAACCCATTTATTATAAAACAAATACCTGTACTGCCAGTGGCAAGGTATAACTTTGATGGCAGGTGTCAGAACCAACATCAATAGGGATCTGCTGAGAGGGGGTATAAAACAGTATTATAACACTGTAAAACTCAGAGGTAAAACTCAAGCTTTAAATAGCTAAGCATTGCAACTCACGTTATAGAAAAAAGATCACTGTGATTCCAGACCAGTACCTGACTCTTACTCTGGTGATGTTTTAATCATGATTCAACGAATAATTGTAGTGACAAAACGATTGGCTTAAACATTCTGGGGTAATCCAAAACCCTACCCCATATGAAATGAAATAAAAGCATACTGTACTTGCACATCAGGCATAGGAAACCATGAAGCAAGACCTATGTGTAGCTCAGTGATAAGAAGCTGTACAGTGACCTCTAGCGAAGCATGTACACCCATGTGTAACAGTGCCTCCCTGGCGGCAAAGGCGGCTGATCATAACCCCCATTAGCCTTTAGATGCAAGAGGAATGGGAAGGGAAATGATGGACCCTGCAATGACCTTTTCAGCTAATATAGTCCCCCGTGCATTGCAAAGTATCATAATCCCCAATCCACAGGACCTCTGGATTAATAAAATACTAAAGAAAGAACTTCTATAATGATTTAACCCTTTGAATGCCAGTGGGGTTCGCAACGCATTACTTTGCAATGTGTTGCGTATCCCTCTGGCACTCAAAGGGTTAAACATCTAGGGTACAAAACATCCTAAAATATATATTGAGTTTCTACCTATAGTGACCCATAAGGGTCCTAATACCAATAATTGGCAGGATTTACACTTCCAGGCAAATCAATACAGTACATGATGTTATCAAATCAAATTACATGAAACATAGGAAAAAATAAGAAATACATCCCTGCCCCTAAGGAGATTACAAAGCAGTTGATCCAGGGATTCATGTACTAATCCTAGACCAGTAGCAGAGTAAGCCAAAGGAGCAGAAATATGAGCCCACTCCCATTTTACTGGCTTTTGAGCAACAGAGACATCCATCCCATAGCAAAGCAGTGTGTGTGAGTACCCTCTGTCTGAATTTTAATTAGATAAATAAATATTGTAGAATTGTTTGATATTATTGCATATATCCATACCTGGGAACTCTCCGGTTTTGCCCTGGAGACTCCGGATTTCAAACTGAATTACCGGGTCTCTGGGGCAGTGTGTAAATCACCGGGTGGGCAGAGTTTAAGTAGAAACTCTGCCCACTTGTGCTCCATCCTGCCCGGTTCCTCCCACTCCCCGTCCTCTTACCGTTATTTTGCAGGGGTTTTTTTGTCCGGCCCCCCTCGCGACTAAGCCCTGCCTCTTTTATGACGCGAATCGCGTCATTTTCGGCACTAACAGGGTTACCCTCCGGGTAGCCCTGCATGAAAAGTTCCCAGGTATGCATATATCTTTAACAGGAATAAGCACCTTGCAGCCCACCAGCTGTTGCTCTACAACGTCCAAAACTGGCCTATGTGGTGAGAATTCAATGGTCCAACAATAGATGGAAGTTATTGAACACTTATGTATATAATCGCAGCTACAATGGCTTTGGATGCAGAATTATACAAAAACACGTTCTGGTGTTACTGCATACTAGGTATGTCCTTGGAAAATAATACATGTATCGGCTATGTACTAGGAGGTGTCATGTAACTCCTAGTTGTGGTTTAATCCTGTACCTAATGCCTTGCCCCCCGACCCGGTATGGCCACCTACCCTACCTGATTCCACCTGAGTCAGAGTGCTGCAGCATTCACTTGCTGCTCGGCTACCCAGAAGTGCTGGACAAACCACGTGGGTCGCATTGCGATGATGTAATCACAACTTTGTCAGCCCGAATCAGAGCTCAAAAGAGAGTTCCAGCAACCTGGTAATGTGTCCGAGGCTGGTATAAGAGCCTCCAACCGACCCTCCCACATTAGGCTACCAATAGCCTTTCATTTATGTAAAACAGACTTATACCAGCATGTTAAGCCATAGATTGTCATGCAGAATACAGTGGTGTGTCATATCAGAGTTAACCCTTTGAGTGCTGGAAAGGCATCCTATGTATTGTGGATAAATGCATTAGTTACTTCTCTGGAGCTCAGAGGGTTAGATAGAGTGCTGTTAATTTAATGTATAAAGAAGTTGCCCCGATGACTTAAGTAATGTATATTCAGCTCCCCCACGTTAATGGCCCAGAAAAAGCGGAGACACTCTTCTCCCCACAATGTGTCCCGGCAATGTCCGGATCCAGTGCTGGAGGAAGAAGATGCTGTTGAGACTGAGGGAGCAGGCCTGAGCCTAGGTGCTGGCAGGAGTAGCAGCTGCGGAGAGGCCATGCTGGGCATTTGGGAATTGAGGAAAAACCTGGGATCTTGGGCCTCCACTGTCCATGTCCAAAAAAAAAAAGAAAAAAGAAAAAAAAAGGCTCCAAAAATCCCAACAAGGTCACACTGGAAAATTTCAAGGTTTTAACCCTTAGAGTGGAAATGCGCTGCATACTCCACTGGCATTCCAAGGGTTAACCATTTGTGTAGCAGGGGCGTCCTACATCCCTCCACCCCTCGTACATTGCTTCCCTGCAAGTCAAGCGTCTATAAGGGTTTAAAACGCTGAGTGCCAGATTGGTTTGCAACGCATTGCAAAGGAATGCATTGCTTACCCCTCTGGCACAGAAAGGGTTAACAGGAGAAGTGCAGGTGAGGGGATTTTGTGTGTTTGCAGACACAGACATTGTGAGACACACACATGCACACAGACACATGCAACAGATATTCGCGCACGCACACACATACATGCGCGCAACAGATATGCAGACACACACACATGCAACAGATACACACAAACACAGAGGGACACAGACACAGTGATAATCCTCATGTCTCTGTAGGTTTTGGCTCTTGCTCATCCCATGGATGTACAGGTACTGAGTGTAGAGATGTGAGCTCTGGCAACCCTGGTATTGGTGTAGGAGATTTACAGTGCTATGTAGGTAACAATCTTGTATTGAAGTGAACATGTCTAGTATTCAGACCAGAGGACATTGCGTCACAATGTGTAGACCCCCCCCCCCCTCCCGGTCTTGAACCCATTACATCAATTTTATTTTTTACTTCTCCTTTATTTTGGTCCAGAATTGCAGTAGTATGCCTGTGTGTGTTTTGGTTGTGCAAATGGAAATCGGAGAATAAAAGGAGCATTACATTAGCATGTTAACCCTATGAGTGTAAGAGGGGTTTGCAAGGCATTTCTTTGCAATACATTGTGCACCCCACTGACACTCAAAGGGTAAAATATAGAGTATAATGCAGGATACACTGATGTGTCATGACAGAGTTAAATAGCAGTGCGAAGCTTATTCAACCTGGGAACTTTGTATTGTGTTGTTCCTTGAGGGGACTCTTATGGTGCTGCTGGGGGGAGATCAATGATGCGATTTTGGTTTAAAGGGGTCAGGGCTTACTGAAGAGCATTGGCGGGGCTTCACTGACATGAGAAAAAGTGTTAGGAATAGGCTGGGGAAGCAGACGTGGGAAGGAAATTTAAGTTTACAGTGTGAGCATTTTGAGGACGCTTTCCCCTATGCTGCTGGACTGTCCTGTGGGGTAAAAGCTGATACACAACCATGTGGCAGTGGGGGGTTAAGTGTGGTTGCCTGTCCTCTGTCTTGCATGTGTTGAAACCCATGAAATAATTGAGCAATGAGGACCTTCCTTAACCCTGTGAGTGCCATTATGTTTCCCCAGTGCTGCAGTTTTCCTTCAGTGGCTGTACTACAGGTCTGGCTGAGGCCACTGTGAGTCAAGGTGTGTGAGTGTGTGTGTGTGCATCTGTATGTATGTATGTGTGTCATGGTGTGTGTGTGTATGTATGTATGTATGTGCGTCACTGTGTATGTGTGTGTATGTGTGTCGGCAATGTTTTTTTTGGGTTGAGGAGGAAGTTGAGGGAGGGCAAACTCCTTGCATAGATTTGTCGAAAACACGCCCCCTGTATCTCCAGGACTGGCAGTATAGAGGAGATGTGAATATCCCCTCCTTAGTGCAGCCCCTGGGTGTGTCTATCTTTGTTACAGCTTACCTTGGTTCCAGTGCCGCCGCTTCAGCGATGCTCGGTGTCATTCCACGCGTCATCTGCAGACGCGAGGCTTCAGAGTGAAGCAGGCCTCTGTTTTATGCCATGCTTCCTGTAGTCTCCTCCTACCTACTTCCTCTGAGCCTGCTCCTTCTACCTACTTCCTGAGGAGGGGTTTAAAAGGCAGTCTGAGTCCTGACCCAGTTGCCCTTGCATTGTTGTTCTACACAGTTGGGTTTCCTTGGGCTCTGTGTATGGCCTGGCTTGTCTGACCATCCAGTCTGGTGCTGACCTGTGGCTCTGTCTGACTACTCTTTTGCCTGCTCCCATTGTGTAGTGGACACCCAATCTGTTGTGGACCTGTAGCTCTGGCTGACTACCTGAGCTGTGTATGACCCGGCTTGTCTGACTGTCCAATCTGGTGCTGACCTGTGGCTCTGTCTGACTATTCTCCTGCCCAGTCCTTGTGTATAGTAGACACCCAATCTGGTACAGACCTGTGGCTCTATCACAGGTCTGCTCTGTATTACTATCCCTTTAACAAATGTGGTGACTACTCCATCATGCAACAGTTACACACTCCTTTGGTCCTTACAGGGTTAATCCAGTATACTACTATCACTGCCACTCAAAGAACACAAAATATCTGCAAAGCTGTATTCTACAATGTGATCTCTGTACACTGAAATGTAGCTGACCACCTGTCTCATTGGAACCAGCAGGTGAATGGTTCACAGCTGCGGTTACTCCTTGCTTAAATGACATGAGGGTATTCGTGACACTAGGGCCTAGATTTAAAGGCAACCGTTAAACCAGCCGCTAAGTGAAAAAGGCACATCGCTCGCAAATAATACAGGAGTTACGGCAGATTCAATAACTACTCTACGAGAATAGCTATCGAGCGTAGGCACACAAAAAACACGTAACACAAAACCCGTTGTCGCTCATGTTAATGCACAACGGGCGGACAAATCACACGATAACTGAGCTCCAAACAACATGTAACATAACGGCTGCCGTTGTCAAGCAACCATGATTGATGCCAAAACAAATTCAAACACACATCCAATCCCAAAGCCCCAATGTATCAAATAACTTCAAATACACCTATATATACCCAAAAATAACCGCCACACACTGTCTGTTATCGAGTTCTTCAGAGCCAGATATCAGGACCCAGGAGCGGAGGATAGTGATCAGAGAGAGGGAGACAGGAGCGTTCATTGGAGGTAGAGGAGTTTTGGAGTTTGGAGAGAGGAGAGCATTGCACAGAATACGACACATAGCACACCTTTGCACATATTACATACACACATACAAACACATACACATACATACATACACATAGTCCTTTTATTTTATAACACCTCACACATTTTACTTTTATTTTTGACAGTGTGAATCTGGGAGTGAAAGTGTGTGACAGAGAGTGACTGGATCGAGTGTGTCTGTGAGGGCCTGTGGGAGTGCCTGGGTGTGACTGGGTGAATGATGGCGAGGAGAGGAGGACAGGAGAGAGGGATGGGGAGAGTAGTGGAGGAGGAGGAAGATCAGGAGGGGATCCCTCAGCAGAGCAGGGGTGGGAGAGGGAGATCCGCAGGGCGGAGGGGGACCCGGCCCACAAGAGCAGGAACACGCAGGACAGGGACAGAACCTGCAGTGGGACGAGGGGTAGTTGCTGGGGAGCACCCCACACAGTCAGGGTCAGACCAGGCAGGGCACTCCGGCTCTGAGTCATCCCATGCCGGAGCTGATGAGGCCAGGATCAGAGACCCAAAGTATACAGAGGAGGAGAACACGGCTCTTGTGGAAGCTGTCCTGGAGAGGCAGAGTGTTCTCCACCCGACAGCGAAGGTCCCTGGCCTGTCAGCGAGGAGGAAAGCAGCCTGGAACCAGATCTGCAGCCGGGTCAACGCGGTGGCTCCATGCAGACGGGACGTGGAGTCCATCAAGAAGCGATGGGGCGACTGCCGGAGGGTGGTCAAGACCAAGCTCTCCGAACTCGCCAAGCACGCCCGAGGCACTGGAGGTGGCCCACCTGTCCCTATCACCTTCTGTGGCTGGGAGGAGATGGTGCGCCAGAATATGTCCCCAACCCTGATCGAGGGGGTTGTTGGAGGAGCTGACACTGGGGATGAGAGGACCCTCCACACTACCGGTAAGTGCAACACTACAGAACAACACACTACAGTAACCAACACCAGCTGCACACACACTCACACCTCAACACATGTCCATCATTCATGCACACAACTGCACCAACACAGCACCCTGAGGGTTAAAAACAGGACACAACACAAGGACAAATATCAAGGTCCAACTTGGAACAAACCTGTCCAAGTCCTACTTCAACCCTCCTGTCGCTGTGCTCATCACACACAGTACACAAACCATGCAGTTCCAAATGTCGACTGTCATCACTGTTCACACACAATGTCACCCATGTCCCCGCTGGGATGTCAGCACTTAACCCCTTGAGTGCTAGAGGGATCATCAATGCATCGATCAACAATGCTTTGGCAACCCCTCTGGGACTCAAAGGGTTAACCAGACAACAATCAAGTCAATAGGCCAACGATCACATGCTACACAGGGGACATTCACTAAGCGGTGACAAACACATGGTGGAGAGAAATTCACCCTCACACATCCTCATTTCACCAATACCAGTGTTAGCCTATGGAGAATATGCAATAACATGAATCAAGTTGCTAAGGTCCCATCGTATACACTCCATAGAAAACACTGGAAATGGGGAAATGAGATCACTGGAGAAGTCAGCATTATGTACACTCCATCATGTCAACAACACCGCTTACTGAATCACAAAAAGGATGGAGCAGGTCACACATCACAGTGGCACTGAGAATAACTGCTTGTATGTGCAACACACAGGCCTCAAACAATACCCCAGAATTAAAGGGGGAAAAAGTAGGCCTTGGTGTTGTGTCTGCAATCATTTACCCTAACTTCAAATGACATATCTCACATCTGATTCCCACATGGATCCTCAGGGGTGCTGATGCCATGGATGGATGGTACACCAGACACTGTTTGCAGGATACACATGGGAACCAAATATCATCCATTGTACCTTGGTCACCAACAGGCCATGAATGTTAGATATCTCGGATTGAGTATGGTTGCCTCACTCAGAAGGATGGATGGGCTCATACTCAAAGAAAAACAGGCCTCAATCAGAGATATCCCTCACTACTGGCGTGATTGTTGCCCTTCAGGATTCAACTGGAACACACGACATGGACAGGATCCTGTCCAGTTCATCAATCTCTGATTGCCAGGGTGGTATCCCATGCCCTACAATGAAATGCATAGGATATGATCCTGACAACCAGAGAGTCACCTGTCAAGTAATGAAAAATTGTGAATTGGACGGGATCAGCTAAGAAGATAAGGTTGAATAACACTTGATTCCCACTGCACATCTGTTCAAACAAAGATATGCACACAAAGAAAATGGTCAGATATGTACCTTTCAAATGGCTCAAAATATGTCCCAACACGATGTGAACCCAGAGATCATCTCACTGCCTGTGATTGCCCTACTGGCCAGATATGTGCATCCATCAGAAACTAACTTACATTGATACCATCCAAATACACATACCTAGTATATCCCACTCTACGTAGATGGGATATACGAGGTATGCTCATATCCATCATATCAATCCAATGTATATTTTGATGGGTGCACATATATAGCCAGTAAGGCAATCACACCTACTGAAATGATCTCTGGCTTCATATCTGGAAAGGATATATTCATATCCATATGAAAGGTACACATCCACATGCATATATGACCATTTCTCCTTGTATGTAACTGTAATAGCATAGCAATTGTTAATTTCACCAACATGTGGATCCATGTTAGTCCTATCCCGCCAACCCTCATGGTTAGACAGATATCACTCTATTTGACAGCTGGAGATTCCAGTCATTAGAACACACGGAGGCTCTTCAGCAGAGCCTAAATTGCCCCATTCAGAGATGGAGACATCTTTGAGATGGTCAACAAAGTGTGCCAGGTTTGCAAGCACACTCTGTTCACCATTCCAATGAGGTTTACATCTCTGAATGGGGCAATTTAGGCTCTGCTGAAGAGCCTCTGTGTGGTGAAATGACTGTCAAACATGTCAAAATGACTGTCAAATAGAGCAATATCTGTCTAACCATGTGGGTTGGAGGGATAGGACTAACATCGATCCACATCTATCTCTTACAATGCCTACAATATTACATCATGGTGAAATTAACCATTGCTATTCCGTTAAAGGGATAGTAATACCTAACATGTGAAAAGAAAAATATATTGCAGGGTTCATCCCCCGAGCAAAACAAGGGTATTCCCACTGCTCAAAGGTGTTTCATTCAAAATGTAGCACAGCTCATAGTTGACTACTCCAGCGGCAATATCACAGTGGCCTGGAACTCTAAAATGGCGATGTTGCTAGACCATCCTATGGACAGCTTACGTCCAGACGCAATAAATTCTCATAGGATAATGTAGCAACAGTGCCAATGTACAACTTCAGGCCACTGGGATATAGCACCAAAGCAATTTTACTCTGAGCTGGGAGACTTTTTGAACAAAAACCTCCTCCAGCAGTGGGAGTACCCTTGTTTCACTTAGGGTGATAAACCACAAAACATATATTTCCCTTTCTGCATTTCATGTATTAGTATCCCATTAATCCCATCATGGCTACGTTTACTAATCACACAATCTCAATTCTCCACACAGCTTATGGGCCTCCATCGCAGCAGGAGCCCGTGGAGGAGCCGACCACACCACCCAGTGAGGAGGATACAGAGGAGGGGACTAGCCACTGGGAAGCGTCTACAACCACCACACCTCCTCCCCAACTGGCTGCATCACCACTGCCTGCCTCTCAACTGCCTGCCTCTCAACTGGCTGCCTCTCAACTGGCTGCCTCTCAACTGCCTGCCTCTCAACTGGCTGCCTCTCAACTGGCTGCCTCTCAACTGCCTGCCTCTCAACTGCCTGCCTCTCAACTGCCTGCCTCTCAACTGCCTGCCTCTCAACTGCCTGCCTCTCAACTGCCTGCCTCTCAACTGGCTGCCCCACCACAGGATGCTCGACAAATGTACAGCGGCTGGATTCAGGGGGAGAGATGGATGCATCCCACTAGCACCGGGAGCTATTACCCTCCAGCAGCAGCACCACCACCACCAGGGAGGCAATGGCTGCCCGGGAATGTGGCCACCAGCCAATATGGGCCATATTCCACCGAGATGGATCTACCCTCCTGGATGGCTCCCCAGCATGGCCCCAGGTATGATCCCAGGTGGGGGCCAAGCACCTACCACTGGCCAAGGTATGACCCTTGGCCACTTGACTACCAACACCTGGGCCTGATTGGGGAGCCCCAGCGCCCTCAGCCAAGGGACTTGTTCACCCCACCACCTCAACCAGCACAGACATCAGTGGGCAGCAGTGGGTCCCTTGATGTGGTGGGCACCCACACACCGTCTGTGCAAGCCACTCCACCGACACAAACAGCAGTAGCAGCCACAGCACACCCAGTACCAGCAGAGGAGACAGCAGAGGCTGGGGAGATAGAGGCTGAGGAGACAGCTGAAGCTGGGGAAACAGAGGCTGAGGAGACAGCTGAAGCTGGGGAAACAGAGGCTGAGGACACAGCTGAAGCTGGGGAAACAGAGGCTGAGGAGACAGCTGAAGCTGGGGAAACAGCACATGTGTCACCGGCCACTCCCATCTCCAGCAGTCAACGCACCCCAGATCTGGAGGCTGAGTGCATGGCCCTTCAAAGAGGACAGCTCCGGGCAACCCACGCCACCAACGACAACCTCACGAGGAACCGGAGGGAATCCCGGAGGAACACGAACAGGTTGGAGACCAGAATCCAAGCTCTGGAGTCAGAGGTTGCCAGGGGGAACACACAACTCCACCAGATACATACGGGGATGATGGACATGTTTGCACAGGTGCTTGTGGAGTTGCGAGAGATTAACCGCAGGGAGAACCTGAGGATGGAGAGGGAGAACCTGCGTTCCACAGAGGGGTCCACTGCACCCACCACCCCTTCCAGTGTTACCCCAGAAGCCACACCTAGGGGACAGAGGGTGACAAGGCAATCAGCCAGGGCATCCACCTCTGGCACCAAGTCTAAGGCCCCCCCCCCAAAAAAAAAGAAATGAAAGGCCCAACCTGTCATCTGCCCCCTCAATAAATGAAAATTGTGCTTTTGAATCCTGTCTGATCTGCTGTGTAATCACTTATAGATTGGGTGGCAGGGTTGTCTCCAATGCATTGCCAAACAATGCAGTGAACTCAACTCCTGCCTGGGGGAAATGTTTGTGTGATGTTACAACATGGGTTCACACACACCCACACCGTTGTCCAAATTCACCTGGCAACCCATCCCTGTAGCCATATAACACAACAGTGTTACATGGCCATGATGTGTGTCAGATTTGATCAGAACATACCCCTTAGCACAACAACTGGTGCAACACTGAACATTCGTCTGCATCAATTGTTGTGTTTGAGGGGAAAACCAAACTAACAGCTATGCGACTTAGCAGGGAAATAACAAGCAGGACAGATTGAACATGCATCAATATGGTCTTTAAATCAAAATTCTATTGTGCAGCTGACATACTGGGGAACACAATGTACACCCTAGGATCTCAATGTGTGTGTTACACATTGTGATCCTAGGGTGAGCATTGTGTTCTCCAGCAAGTCAGTTGCACAACAGGAGTTTGAATCACAGCCTAACTTACTGCATAACCCAAAAATCTTCCTAAGATTTCATTGTGTAGCACGCACATTGGAACCTTAGGCTGAGCATTGGCTTATGTATTAAAGGGATAGTAAACCTTGAAAATAAGTTCATTCTATATTGTAGCCCTTAAAAAAACATGTAAAATGATATAAGTCTTATATCCCAAATCATATATGTTTGGTAGATAAGACTGATATCATTTTTCATGGTTTTTAAAGGGCTACAATGTGAAATAAACTTATTTTCAGGGTTTACTATCCCTTTAAGTTGTGTTGTTGTTTAACTAAGGTTATAACACACTTCACCAGTAATAACACTTGTCCACATGGTTGTTTTTGTTGATGTAGCCCATGTACTGAGATATGACAACCTACAGCAATCTCAGGACATTGATTATATTGAGCAACACACAAACCATGGACATCACATCACAGTGGAAGTGTGTCCCCTGTATCACCAGCTAATCACTCACAACACACATCAGTGTATCACTGCCATCATGTCATTGCATGTATACATCACAAAGTCCACTCATGGTCAGGCAACTAGTGGACTCCTGTGATGTAAATCATGCCTTCCTTTGTATGAGGGATACTCTAGCCTTGGGTACGGTTCCACATTGACAGGTGTTTGATCCAACATTCATTCATACAGACACGGATTGAGTAGTGATGTTTCTTGTGTATGTAGCCAATATGCATTAAACACTTGTATGAGCACAAAAAGGTACATCTGAACTAAATAGGATTACATTAGAAATGCTAGTGAACTGCTCATGTGTTGTCTACATCGTTTGGCATCTGTGTATGAGCAGTCTTACTGTACAGGTCTGATACCTGGATGTTAGTACACACATAAATTTGTGTCCATATGTGAATGTTCCAGTAGAGGTTGCTGTGAACATCAGGTCAAACATTGCATCACCAACACAATCACTTGGAACGCCAAGGGGTCAGCTTCATGGAAGTGTTGTCCAGACTTCAGTCCAGTCATATGGAAACTCCTCTGTTCAAGGATGGATCGTGCTATGGATGCCTGTGGGACAAGAGGACAGGATTTGGAACATCACCCTCGAAGTGATCGTCATGCAACAGCTACAACATCATGATCCTCTTAATCTTTCCCGTTACATAAGTCTACACAAACCACTGCTTTGTAATGTGTTGTGTACTGGTCTATGAACCATCATGGGGGGAACTAAGGGGATGTTAACCATCCTTAGGGATATTTGCCCCTGACATGGTTACACACATCAACAAATATGTCCTAATAGCTTCCTGAAAATAATATATTTGGGCTGCCACTGTCAGAGACAGGCCAAATATGTTTGGTTCATGGAGCTAGTAGGACATATTTGTTAATGTGTGTATTTCTTTCTGGGGCACATATCACTGCACACACATACACACACACAGGGCAGCATGGTGTCCATGGAGATGTGATCCACATTTCATGAGCTCCATGTTGTGTAACACACTATTACTGTCGATCCACCCCTCTGCTGCTTTATTCAACTGTAGCAAGCTACTGGTCCCATGTCCCCACGAATGCCCCCTGAACCCCTTATGTGACAGAGTTCTATCCGATGCATTGGCTTGGATGAGACTCCCTTGCTACAGGGGTACCATGGTTGCTATGGGTCTGATCCTAGCAGAACACTTTAGTTGGTGCCTAGGGAGCTGTGGGATATGCTGAACAAGGTTAAAGTGTTGTACCTTGGTTTCCAGGGGGGGCATGCATGATATCCTTGAGGTAGCAGTATCAACATGGACGACAGGTTGTCAGGTGTATTCGGAATCTCTAGGCCCAATCTGACTGGTCCACGGAATAGTTGATGCTGGTGGTCCATACTGCAGCCAGTGACAGGGCTGTGTCACTGATCCTGTGGGGTGAAACAGAACATGTGTGTTGTGGTGGGTGTGTATGCATGGATTGTGTGCATACATGTATTATACTCACAGCAGAAGTGATCCCTGATCAATCTGTCCCTTGTCTGCATCCCTGTTGGGGTTTCCTCACACTCAACGATATCCACAGGGTCTTCAGGTCTGGGTGGGGGATGGACATCGTCGATAAGTCTGGTGTCCACCGCGATATTATGTAGGATGGCACATGCCACGATGATGTCGCAGACCTTGCCTGGTGCATACTGCAATGCTCCCCCCGAGTGGTCCAGACATCGGAATCGGGACTTGAGGAGGCCGAAGGTCCGCTCAATGGCATTCCGTGTTCTGGCATGAGCCTGGTTATATCGTTCCTGGGCATCGTTTTGGGGATTGGCGACCGGGGTGAGGAGCCATGGCTTGCATCCATAGCCAGCATCACCTGTGGAAAGTGAGTGACATGGTGTGACAAGGAGCACATATTGTGTAAATGTTGTTTTCTGTGGTGAACGTACTAGCACATGGTGCTGTTATCTCACCCAGAAGCCATCCGCCTGTATAGGTCCCATTTTCGAAATCCCTCTGCACAGATGAATTTCTGAGTATATGTGAATCGTGACAGCTCCCGGGAAATTTCGCACAGACATTCATTATGGCCAGGTTGCTGTCACACACCATCTGCACATTCATGGAGTGGAAGTTTTTGCGGTTCAGGAACATATGTCCCTGACGTGCTGGTGCTTTGATACGGACATGGGTGCAATCTATTGCACCCATGACCCTGGGCATGCCTCCCCTTGCATAGAAGCCCTGCTTCAGATGTGTCCACTCCATATCGGTGATGGGGAAACGTATGTAGGTACTGGCCTTGGCTTTGAGGGCTGGCAAGACCTGGGCCAGCACCCTGGAGAATGTGGCCTGGGACATGCCAGATGCGTAACCCTCTGTCGACTGAAAGGCGCCACTTGCCATGAAGTGTATGGCACACAGGAGTTTTTGAAGGCCAGTTAGAGCATGGTTATGGGTGCATATGGGATCCACCTGCTCCTTGATGACCTCATACAGGGCTATGATGCTGTGTGGCCTCAACCTGTAGCGATCAATAACCTCGTCATCGGTCATTCCAAAGAGAGTGACCCTTGGACGGTATACCCTGGGCCTTGGTGGTCGTCTATGCATCCTGGGCTGCTGCAGGGGTCCCTGTGGCAGCTGGGGAGCATCCTGTTGCTGCAGCTGTGCATCTGCAGGCAGGTGTCCTCCGGGTGGGGATGGGCTCCTGTGTGGCTGCTGAGCCAGAGCCTCCTCACTTGCAACAGGTGGAGGCTGTTGATGAGGCGTGCTTGGAGGTTGCTGATGTTCCCCAGCTCTCTCCCTTGCACGCCTTCTCCGCAGCCTTCGCAACAATATGTAACCCAACATACTGTTTGCTCTCTCTATCTGTCTCTCTCTCTCTCTATCTCTCTCTATCTCTCTCTCCCTCCCTGAGTGGAAAACAAGCCACAAGTGAGTGTGTTGAGTTGTCCCTTTAAGTACTTGCTAGGGCGTTGTGTAGGTGTGTTGATGAGGTGAGTGCTGACCAATGGTGAGTTGTTTTTGTCCAGGTAAGTGTTAGCAGGTGTGTGTGTGTTATAAGATGTGGTGTGTTGTGCTTGTTCTGTGTGTGCCATTTGCGGACGTGCAGTTGTGGGGTGCAGGTGGCGTGTTGATGTTGCCCAGGTGAGCTTGTATTTGCAGGTGTCCGCTTTGTGTGATGACCCCCATTGTTCCGTGCCATGTTGTGTTGTTGTTTTTGTGTGTTGTTGTCCCTGTGGTGTTGGTTGTTGTTGTTTGTGTAGTGATTTGTGTTGTGTGTGCATGTTTTTGTGTTGTTTTGGCATTGCACGGGTTAATTTTCCCATTTACATGGTTGTGCGGTAAGCATTTGGTGTGTTTTCCTCTGTAACGGGTGTTTTGTTTTGGCCGTTAAGTGTCTAACGGCTAAAAAAAGTGGGTCTTAACTTTTAGCCGTTAGGTGTGTCTTTTTTTCAGCCGTTAGCAGTACCGCAAGCCTTTGAATAGCTCTGGGCTATGTTGTTCCATGTGTCTGAATGCACGTTAGTGTATCGGCCGTAAGGATTCTGCAACTGCCGTTAGCTGTTGTTTAGACGGATCTTTGAATTGCAACATGACACTTAACGCACCCGTTAGTGATTTTTTTTGCTAACGGCTGCCTTTAAATCGAGCCCTAGTTCTGTATCTTGTGAACTTAGGATGAATTGCATTTGCAGCACTAGGAGAATATTAGTTACTAGTGAGACAGTGGAACAAATATGAGATCACAGTAAATATTCTGCAAATACCAGTGGAATAAGGCTGGGGATACTGAATTGTTTGGATCACTCTGTCCTTGCACAATTTGTGTACATAGCAGTTAGAAGTCAGCCCTTCTTACCACTAAAGTGTATTATGGTAGTGACATGTTTATGGCTCAGACTGTCCTAGATAAACGTGTACTAATTGTAATGACATATTTATTCCTGTCCATTCTTGGCCAAAGTATACTGTCAGTGCAATGTTTAGGGGTCAGTCTCTCATATGAACTAACTGTACTAATATAAATATGGAATTTATTACTAAGAGGGATGATATCAGATGCCAAGTAATTATTTAACAAGTCATGTCAAAGGTTTATAATTAACCACTTGAGCAACAGTGGGGTGTGCAATGCAATGCTTTGCAATGCGTGAACATCCTTCTGGTCCTCAATGAGCTAAAACTTGAACGCGATGTACATGCATTCCTTAATAATGTAATAGACACCACAGACCTTATTCTTCAAGCTTAAAATATGCAATTCTTGAGCAAAACAACTACAATATAGAGTGGAAATGGAATGTCCCATTTATTTAAATGGGGTTTTTAACCCCTTGAATTTCATACACATCTCCAGATCATTGATGTAGAATGTATCAGAGCCATTGATGGCATTTAAGGTCTTAAAACCCCCATTTAAATCAACAGAAATGTACAGATTTTTAATTTCAAAATCTACGTTCCTCCAGAATTGCAGTGTACAGTGTTGTATAAGAGTGGAGACTGAAGAGCATCCCAGTGAAGATTGCACACTGTACATAAGAATAGCTACTACAGGGAATGCAGTGACTATTCAGTATAGGCACCACAGATATGAGTACAAATTATATTAGAAAAATAATAATGAAACCTTATAGGCTAAAATCCCCCTCTCCCCATCTGTCCTAGGCTATTTACTAAAATAATGTTTTCATTAAAATGTTTACTGAGTCTTTAACCATCTAAGGACTTGAGGAGTTTGCAAAACATTGTGAAGGAATGTCCTTAAAGGGTTAAGCAACCTTGGCTACAGTTAACTTCTTGCATGCTAGAGATATTTTAAAAGCATCACTTTTTAAACATCCAATGGGTTTATGATAATAAGTTATTATTAAATGTGTACATATACATCACAGGCACCAAAGCATCTTACAACACATGTGCACATTCTCACATACAGGCACACACACACACACATCCATACATTTACACATCTTACATACATAAATTCACATAGAACCTTAAAATAAATAACATCACACACACACATGCACATCTGCTAAGACAAGGTCAATAAGAAATGGCATCAGCTACTCGTGGTATCAGATACAGATGGATCAGTTTAATATACTACAGCTCCACTCTGGGTTATATAATTAGAACACACTTATTATTACAAATATTTTATTATAATATTGTATTACTTTTTCTTTTTAATACTTCAGGCATGATATTTGATATCAGGGACGTGCACAGACATTTTAGGGGGCAGGGGCTCAAATGAAAAATGGGCACTTATCATAATTTTTTTTTTTTTAAAAGGGCACGAGGGCACTTTGGACAAAAAGGGCAGGTGCTCAAGCCCCCTTGGTGTCTATGTGGGCACGTGCCTGTTTGACATAAGAGGGTAACAGTATCTATCTCAGTTTTTGAGTTTTCTCTCAATAAATGGGCGAATTAATGGGGAAATTACTGGAACCACTATAGAAAGAATCTCCTCCAGGAATGATTTCTTGGAGGCGTTCTCATTCTGCTTTTTCAGAGATTCAATCTGATCGTTTAGCATCTCATACTGCTTGTGAAATCCTTCCTTGAGCATTGCTTCTTGTTCCTAGGGACAGAAAGGGAAAAGAGTTACTTAACACACACAAGTTACTAGTGAGGAGGCTAACTGCTCGCTGATGAATGAGTGAGGGGGACATAAGGGACTGGCCAGTCACTAAAGAGCAAATAAACTCTTCAATTTACTTGCAAATTGAGCAACTCAACACTTTATGAATTCCCCTTTAAACACCCATGAGACAGATAAGAAAGAGAATGAAAGAAAGCTGGCAGGTGGACTCAGCATGGCTTCCACTACAAAACCAGGACGTTACAATTTGACTTACAACTACCTTATTGTTGTTCAACTTGGCGAGGCTGATGTCATTATAAGAGTAATTCTGGAGTAGACCAGTTGTACCATAGAGACAAACATATCTCAGATTCCTATTGATTTAAATGGGCTTTGAACCCCTTGAATGCTAGGAACCCTAGAATCCTGGGAGACCTCTCTACCATTGAAGCCCGTTTAAATAAATGAAATGTTTTCTAAGTATTTCAGCCTCAAGGTGATTTATTCTGCAGTTTTGGCCTGTATACATAAAAAGCCGTTGACTCTCAAAATTGACTTGTTTTCATTTCAACAGTACAACTGCCATTAATGTCATAAATTGTTTATCTGGTGTATAAAATGCATAAAACAAATTGAAGTATTTGTAGAAAAACACAGTTTGCCCAGTAATGTTCTCTTCAAGTCTGTGTAAGGTTCTCTTCTATCCCTGCGATGTATAACTCTTATACAAACAGCTACTTATGTTCCCTTTTCTGTATTTTCCCATTCTCCCTCTCCACATTATTATACCTTACTATAGATCCATCTTTTCTGATCTTTATCTGACTCTGATGTTAATGTGCTAAGAAGAACTGGGTCAATTCTAGGGCAAATTAACTGCACCATATAGGACACAAACATTCCCATAGCTTGAAATTGGGGTTTTACCCCCTTGAAGCCTAGAGAGGTATCCAACACATTGTGAAGCAATGTGTTAGAGACCTTTCTAGCATTAAAGGGGTTTAACACCCTATTTAAACCAATTGGAAATTTGGACATTTGTCTTCCCCTTCAATGCAGTGGGTTCTCTCTATAATTGCCCAAGGGTTATTAGTACTATTTACTCCATAACTTTCTTATAGCCCTCTTTATTTAACTTGGCATCAGCTTGAATTTCCCTAACTACTCCTGTCTACAGAACTAGGCTTATGCAGTGGGCTTCTTCCTACTATCTGTGTTGTCTCTCCTACCTGGCTAGTGATGCAGATATAATTACGTCTCTCAGTTTCAACTACCATTCCTCCCTGCTTCCAGCCAAATTACTGCTCCCTCCTTCAGTGAGTTACTAGGCCATTCAGCATAAAAATTCTGTCTGTTTTTCAGATCTGTGATCAGTTATAACAAATTAATCATATTCTAGGTTTATAACATAAGTTTCTGTAATAGTGCACCTTTAGTTTCTCCTGGATCATCCATTCATTCTGCTCCATCATCTTTTTCCGTTCATCTTCCATTTTCTGCTCCAGCATTTCTTTTTGCTTTTGAAAGCTTCTCTTCTGATCTTCCATTAGCTCCTCTAAACGTTCTTTATTCTCCTTCAGTATCTGATTTTCCCTCTCCGCAGCTTCTGTCTGGGCTCTTTGTTCTGAGAAGTGATACTATGTTAATATGTGTATACCTACCAGCAGTATTGGCATATTAGGATAAGCATCCTAGCAGGTAAAAAGAAAAAGGGGTGCTCAAGAACCCCAATTATGTTATTTATCCTCTCCTATGTTTTTATGTGTTTGCTGAGCAATATTCAAATATTAAATAGGTAGAAAAATGATTTATGCAGTTTATTCCTAAGCAGTGTAGCAAATATGTAACGTTTTGAAGTGAACCTACGAATGGCGAAGTGCATGATGAACACCTCTATATAATTTTGGTAAAACTGTGCCTGTGCTTATGTACAGTCTCCATATTACATTCCAGTGCACAACTTCTGAGCACAACAAAGCAAACAATCTGTCACCTTCCCTCTTATAGCAAGTATAAGTAACTGAACACTTAAAGAGCAACTCTCATGTGGCTATTCCCCTATCTACAGACCTACTTCACTGTGAATCCGGGGATGGATTATAAGCCCCAGCTGGCCAACAGGCAGCAGAATGGGGGGTTTAAAAAGAGACCTGCAGAGTCTCTCATTGCAACTGTGAGAAGAGACTGAACTGTAAGATCAGTCCCGAGGTTCAGTCTTGTCCTGAACAATGCAGGTTCCCGTAAATCCTCTACTTCAGGTCTGAAAGCTCGACACAGAGTTTTCATAGTGGCTGCATGTGCAGCAACACAAATATTGTGCCTGAGAGACACATTTCCTGTTGAATTATAGCCAATAGTATAATTCCTAGCTTATTGCTATGTCTGCTCCCTTAGGAGCAGACTTGGTAAAACATCATTTCCCTTTAAGGCCATATTCATAAAGATAAAGATGAACAATTCTGTTCTGTTCAGTAGACTGTTGAAGAAGTAAACACATAAAACTTTGCATACTGTAGAAGCAGGTTGCTGCAAGTCAGATTAACAGGAAGAGACCACCAAACATTCTTTTTTAGTGAACAAGTCACCAAGACAGTGTCTCAACGTGCTATGAAAATATCAAGCTTATTGATGAAAACCTATTTATTTTAAGAAAAAGTGTTTAACACACCATACAGGCACATTTCAATTCTCTGTAAAATAAATAAATAAATTAATTAATTAATTAATTAAATAAATGTATCTTGAGGTGAAGGGACAGTATAGGTTCCAAGAGCTGTGGAAACAGTTCTCATAGATATAAACTCATCTGTTTCCCTATGGTAAGCCTTGCACATTGTGGTGATCTGGAAGGCTTGGTGATGTCAGAGCCGAGTAAGGCACCCATGGCAGTTGAATACAACTCCACAGAAACCCTTTGTTAGTGAGTCCACATCATTGGACTTCTCTACAGATGAAAAATCTTGCATTAGCACCTCATTTGGCCCTGACTTCACCCAGCCTTGCAGGTCACCATGATCTGTAAGGCTTACCAGAGGAAAATGGAAGAGTTTTGCTCAATGGGAACCGGTATCCCATAGCTCTTGTGGCACACCCGAGCATTTAAAAAGGTATTGTTTTGACAATATACTGCACTTTTAAGGGAAATTCAGTGTGGCTTTATTTAGGCAAGGTTGTAAGTGCCAACATTTTAGTTCTGCATATTATAAAGGGAATGAGTGCTGAGATAAAGAATATATGTCTGAGTACTCAGACATATATTCTTGGAACATGACCCATACCAGCTAGAACCAGTCAAAAGCTGCAAACATCCTAAATTGAGTACTAATATACTCCTCAGAAACTTCAAGTTGAGGTGAAGAATAAAGAATTGTTGCTTGCACCCAGTGTATGAAGCTTAACGTAAATAGCAGCATCAGAAATTGTTATGTTGTAAAAGCTTTACTTCATTCATTTTTTTGTGAAAGTATTTTACCTGGAAGAATACACTGAGATTGTCTCTTGTTTTCAAATATGTCCTGGACTCATTTTTTCTACCTCATCAATCACAAAATGAGTGACTCAATACTTTATTTTAGGCACAACCTTGGTGGGGTTGTAGTGAACCCCTCTAGAGCTTTAAACATTTGACTGGCAGTCTAGAGGGGTATGCAATGCATTGTTTTGAAAGGAGTAGCATACCCCTCTGGCAGTGGAAGGGTTAAAAAACATGACCAATTCCACTTTCCCTTACCTGCCATTTCCTTTTCCTTATCTGTCAGCGACTGATCAGCCTGTAAGATGGCAGTTTCTACCTCTTTCTTCTCAGTAAGAAAGTCCTGCAGCGCTTCTGTAGCCTTTGAAAACAAATGTAACACTTAGACAAGTCACTGAAGATCAAGATCTACTGTGGTTCAGGTTTTGTTATTTTTGGAATTGTATAATTCTTCTTGTTGTCAGTGAAAAACAGACAACTGCCAGCTAGCAGTGCTGTACAAAAAAATGTTGGCTAATATCAATACACAGAATATATTCACAATAGCCAGATAACTACCAGCATTTGTACAATGGCTGACAAGCAGTAAAGGCAGTGGGGAGTATGTAAGAATTCTCCAGTGCAGACCAGCTGGCTTTACTTTCTAATGCCGGGGCTGCTCTTCAGGATGTACACCACAGAGGATGATCACTGTAGGGCATATCGGTGGACAACCTCTGCCATTGTTAGAATTCTGATGCCAGCCCCCATGGCAAGTCCAGGGAAATGGTGTAAAGTTAAACCATTTCTGCTAGGCCTTGTTAAATAAATAACATTAATCAAGACATAAGGAACACTATTAGTAACACTAATATTTTTTTTTTTAAATGGCAAAAAAAGACAAAAAAATGGATTACTGAAGAGAACAGCAGTCACTCTAATGTTAGTGGCTTGCATCTGTACATGAGGAATGCATTTGGGATAAATCAGCATATTAAGTCCAAGTGGCCCAAGAGCTGTGGCTGCCAAGTATGGTGTATCATTCCGAATTGCACCTATAGGGTGGCATGTGAATCCACTAAACTAAGATCCCTTATCATTTGCACCTGTTGGATCACCTTGTTGCATCACTGGTGCCTTTGGCCTTGTGCATTGTGTCTGGCAATGTGAGTGGATGTGACATTACCAGCCAGCACCACTGGCATCCGCTCACAATGCCAGACCTGCTGCGCAAGGCCAGGAGTGTTTAGCAATGTGAGCAAAGCCAGTGGTGCTAAACACTATTTTTTTAGGGTACATTTGTATTTGTAAAACTACTTGTCTCAAGGTAATACTTTGCTAGTAGATATAAAATCAATGCATTGCATATATGAATTGTTTTACATGATTCAATTAAGCTCAGGAAAAAGGCATACAAAAATACAATGGAACAAAAGATCTTCCTGTAAGCTGGAGGTCCAGATTTTGTGCAAATGTGAAGTGTTTTGTACACAAAGTGTTTGAATAATTAGGCGACATAAACTAAGCTCTGCCACATAATGTACTTACTTACTTTAAGTGTCATAAGCAATATTAGTGCGTATCTAAGTATATCTCATTACCACACAGCAATAAAACTGACAATGTTTGTATAAACTTCTGTATATATGTTTATAAATTAGTTTGAGCAAATAAAACACTTTGGTCTTGTTCTAATTTTTTTTAAATTACATAAAGAGCTTTAATTAGGTCCTTTTTGTTCCAACGCTATATTGGATACCTCTTTGACACTCAAAGGGTTGCGTGAGTGCTGCAGCTGTACTTGGTGCTGAAGTCTTTCTGCATCCTCTCTGCTGCCTCCCGCCCCAAAACATCAAAAGCTTTACTCCAGGCTGATATGCTAATGAACACAGCCTCTCCCCCTCCCCTTGCATCCCTAATTCTTAGTGCATATGGAAATGTGTCTCTCTATTGCCAATGCGATATGCTTGTCACACACTTAAAGACATTCAGAACTATAGCATCTAACTGCAACACCCCAGGAGTGCCTCTTATTACCCACCACAGTACTAAAGAAATGTGGTGCAAATCTGGACCACAAAAGCACACCATAGCGGATAAAGTATCCATTCACAAATCTCTAATTTAAATGGCTTTTGTAACCACTTTAATATAGGAGATATCGCAAACAAATTGCTTCAAAAGTGTTTGAAACTTCTCTAGCATTCCAGGGGTTAAAATCGCCATTTAAATCAATGGGAACTTATTTTTTTCCTATGGTGCAGTTGTGTTGCAGCAGAATTGTACCACTTTGCTTAGCATATCAGCCTCACTATTAAAACATGAAATTTGACACTGTACCTTAATCCCTTTACCAGGGCTTCTGTGATACGCCTCAATCAAGGACTCCTTCTCTTCTATGAAATGTTGATGTCCTCCAGACTTGGAGTACTCCTTCTCTGCTATCCCTCTCTCTAAACGCTCACTCAGTTTCTTCAGTAAAGCTCTGCAGAACTTGGATGATTCTTCTTCGTTGCATTGGGAATATTTTGTCATTTTTTCTACCAGTCCATGCTACAAACATAAAAATATGTAACTCCAGTTCTAGTGGGGAAAGCGAAGTCATTATTCATAATAACTGGGACAAAAATAAGTGTTAGAGAAGGAAAGAAATGACTCAGCGTATGCAACTAGGGACTATGCACAAAAGTATAAAGGACGGAATTGGCATCAAATCAGCAGCACTACAGGGAATACATTAAAAATGCCAACATTCCCATTTGATAGAAATAGGTCTCTTTACCCTGTCAATGTTAGAGAGTCTCAGATACATTGATTCACAATGCTTTGCAATGAGTTGCATACCGCTCTGGCACTCATGCTATTAACCATTTAAGTGCTAGAGAGTTATCCAGTACATTGCATTGCATTGGATACCTCTCTGGCACTCCAATGGGAAGTATTTAAGTAGTTAAAAGTCATATTTAAATCAATGGGTATTTTCATTTGCCCCTATGGTTCTGTTGGTTTGCCCCAGAATTGATCCTTTTTCCTTTTGTGCATAAACCCCTTAGTGTAAATGATCCAAAGGAGGTAATCTCTGATTACTTAGAATCAGCACTCATATTTTCAGCAGTGGAGATACAATTCCATTATTTTGGGCTAATGCATGTTATGGGGTAATTTAATTCAAAACTCACTATGAACTTGTTCTGATATTCTTGCTTTTCATCTTTGAACGATAGGTTCATGAAGACCTTTGTTGCCTCTTTTTCACACTCCTGGTGCATGATCAGAAACTCCTCTTGCGTCTCTGTCGGAAACTTGTTCACTCGCCCGCTCATCTCAGCCTCATATTTGGATAGAGCTTCCTGTACTGCTCTAGAATTCTCAATCTGTGCTAGAGCCAATACTGCATTTTCCATACAGGGGATAGAACCACTACGAATTGCCTCTACATATGTTACTGCAAGATTCCCCAGCACTGAGATATAGAGATAAAGGGAACAGAACAGATAATTATGATTATATAATGTAGTATGAAAATATTTCTCAATTGATTTTTGCTTAAGTCAAAACTAACGCTCAATCTGCAAATTTCAGGGCACCCCTAACATTTAATTTGTCAAAGGCAGAATGAAGGGTGCAAATACAAAACTATAGTTATTCTTAAGTCTACAAATCAGAATGACGAAAACAAGCATATTGTATACCTTCCAAAAATATGCATTTAAAAACCATAGCTGGGTCATGGGAGCTATGCAAACTGTTTTTGCTCTTTATTTATTAATTCAATACTGCCAGCATCTATTATTCTTTCCCCACATTTTGCACATACAAATTCTCCATGCCTCTCTTACCATCAGACTTGACCAGTGGCTGCTTCCTGCCTCTGCAACCAAACACTGAACTGTTTCTCTCAAGATTGGGTAAAACAAGACAGAGAGGTGTGATAAGAAGATGTTAAAGTAGATATGACATCTTCAGTGATATCACTTCTCCAGTTCCTATGTTATTCTATGGTGCCAATGCACTACAATTTCTAAAACTGTGGAGATCTTACTGTAGAGGCTTTATAGAATAACACAGGAACTGGAGAAGTGATATCCATGGAGAAGGCATCTCTGATTTATCACCTCTTTATCACATCTTAGTACAGAACTCCCAATGTTTGACTACAGAAGCAAGAAGCAGCCACCATTCAGGTCTTATGGAAAGAGAGAGACTTGGAGAATGTCTCCCAACAAAGCACACATATAGGGCCACATGTTCAAAAGAAAAGTGGAGGAGTTCTGGGGCAGACCAATTGCGCTATAGGGGAGAACTAAACCTTGTAAAAATTCCCATTTACTTAAAGGGCCTTTTTTAATGCGAGGGAGGTCTCCATTGCATTACTTTGCAATTTAAATCTTTGGGAATTTTTAGTTCTCACCTACAGAGCCCCAAAACACCTCTACTTTTCTGTTGAACATAAGGCACATAGTGGACGTGTAATAACCAGTGTGCTAATGAATGATTAAATAAAGTAACAAATTATCTGAATAACTGCCATAGCGCATGCCTATTATCCCTTCGAGTGCAGAGAAATGCGTTGTGTACCCCTCTGGCACTCAAAGGTTTGAATAGACCCCATATGCTTTATAGAAAAAAAAGCGGCACCCAACCTGGTGTTCAAGACACATCGAAGTACCATGGCATCCTGGTTCACAACCAGAAAAGTAGAGTATTGCAAAGTTGATTGTCCCCTTACTCACATCTCCCAGTCACTGTGTATCCTCCTGCTAGGATTTTAGATTTACTCTTCTGATAAATATAAGAACAAAACTTTTCAGCCTGCTTTACAAATTCATGTTCTAGTTCAGAATCCTGCAGGTCATCCATACGTTGGAGGTTGGTTTTAGAGGCTGGACGGTCAAACACAAAACATTTGTGGGAGTGAAAGTAATGCCTGATACACTCACGAGGCAGATTGTAATCTTGCACCTTTTTACTAGTGCCTGCAAAAAAAATTTAAGAAATAAAAATATTAAGATAAATATTCATGACAGGTTATGCATAAATGAGAAAAGAAGCGGTTATGGGGAGAACCAGCTGCACTATAGGGAGCAAATCAAATTTTTCAACAGTCATATTGATTTAAATGGAGGTTTTTAGCCCTGGCATGCTAGAGAAAGATACATTACAAAATTAAAAAATTCCCGCGTGACTTTTCATGAAAATCTGCTGATTTTTCCTATTTTTTCACCAATGCAAAATTTTCCTACTTTTTGCCTATTTTAACAAATTTTTCGCCTATATTTCCAATGGGTACAACATTTCCCACTGCAGTATTATTCTTCTGAGAGAGTAGTGGAGAAATAAGTAGCTGAAAGTCAAAGTTGTAGATCCTACAGCAACATATGCCTTGAAAAATGTGTTAGTATGCAGAGTGCCTTTGTCCACAACACTAACTTCATGCTTAAGTGACACTGGCACATATTCAAGTGATAAAAAAGTACAACCTACAGTGTAGCAGATGTGTATGGTAGTTGTGGTGAGGGACTTGCATGGTGTGATTGATTGTGTATGTGTATATATTATATATCCATATATATATTTCTACAGCAGTTTTTAGCATTGTCATGGTTGTGTCAAATCGCTATCCTCTTTCTCAGATTATTGACACACATTACTTATCGGTCCCAAGTGTGGTAGATGGTAGCAACCCTTCTTCACATCCCTCCTCCTCATCTGGGCTGTAGGGGTGGGAGAAATCTCTTGCCGTGTTCCTGAGAGAAATTCTGTGAAAATCTCGTTGTTGTCAGCTTTTTCATGAAAAAAATCCGCTTTAGAACTAATGATTAAAATTGTCGCATTTTTCACCCACTGACCCAAATTTTTACCCATTTTTTCAACAGCTAGAAAGTTTCCACCCATTGATTTATGTGATTTTCGTCTTTTCTCTATAAAAACGTCACGTATTTGCGGAACTCAAACACAATAGAAGCAGATACAGAGTGAGGTAGACGTGCTGTGCTATTCTGTTGTGATCTTTTGGAAAAATAGAGGCAGGATAGGCTCATAGTGACTGCTATCACTATGAGCAGGTTTAAGAATAATAAATGGAGGAGCTGGAAGGACCCTTATGTGTCCACTGAGTCTGAGGAGGAGGATGTGAGCACTACTTAACCAATGCTGTCAAGTCCCCTAAATCACCTCAAGGGTTCTTGGGGAATTTAATGGAAAGTGAGGGAGGGAGAAAAGAGTAGTACTAGTGAGAGCAGGACAGGTCAGCTGCCTGTGCCTGCTGCTAGACGTGCTGCCTCTGTTGCCACCATTGCTGTCCCTGCTGCCACTAGTGCTGTGCCTGCTGTCAGACATGCTGCCCCTGTTGAAACCAGTGCTGTGCCTGCTGCCAGTGTTGAACCTGCTGCCACCAATACTGTGCCTGCTGTGAGATGTGCTGCCCCTGTTGCCAGTGCCACCAGTACTGTGCCTGCTGCTAGTGTTGAAGCTGCTGGCACAAGTGCTGAAGCTGCTAGTGTGTCTTGTAATACTCAGGAGGGGGGGAAAGAGAAGATGTTGCCAAGTGTGACAGCAGGGGACCCTAAGTCACACTTGCCATCCCCAAGCAGTCCCACCAGTGCTAGTACTAAGAAGGTCCAGAAGCTTGTTAATGTTAGGAATGAAAGAGGAGGTAATCAATATCCTCATATTACTAGTGACTGTGAAGAAGACGACTCTGGGGCTGAACTTGATGTGCATGGTGTCAGTAGTAGTAATAACAGTGATGGTGAAGCAGCCGGTGGTGTTAGGTGAGTGGTCGGGGAAGCATCTGAGAGCGTCCAGTCTAGTGGTCAAGGGAGCCCACACCATTTCTCTGGCTCTGGGAGTCCTCCTCCTCTTCCCTTCACTATAGCGTCCAAGTGGAACATGATCCTGAAGAGGCCAGAACTGGGATTGGGGAAGAGTAGGCTCAGAATTAATACCAACACTACCAGCAGGAGCACAGATCATCTGCCTGTGCCTGCTGCTAGTCTGCCTCCTTCTTCAGGTCAAAAGGAAATGTCAAGTGTGACATTAGGGGACCCTCTGTCACATTGCTCGTCACCTCCTCCAAGCAGCAGTGAGATGTCTGTAATAGAGCAGCAGCACATAGGGAGCGGGACTAGTGGTGTTGGTGATGAGGATGGTACAGAAGCTGGGGTGGAAGAGACACTGATGGCCTTTTTATCAGAAACTGAGAAGGAATGGGAAACAGGATGAGGATGGGCATCACCACTAGCAATGAGCTTTTGGAATTTGCAGAATTTGCAGCTGCTCTAATTCCTGCTGCTGCTGAGATGCCATGGCAGCAGGATGCAACAGACCACTGTGGACACAGTGGGAATGGGGTCAACAAGTGATGCGGGACTAGGACAGGTTCCCCTTGCCAGCGCCAGCAATACTCCTGTTCCTAGTTAGCAGTGCTGATTTTGAGGCAGAAGCAGCAACAGCATCTGCTACCAGAACAGACAGTGAAGAGGAATGTGGAGGACAAGACGAAAGAGGCCATTCTTCTCCAACTGTTCCCTCCCCCTTGAAGTCATGAGTGTGGGACTATTTTTCTTTTGGGGAAGGCACAGTGCAGTCATCACCAACAGCACTGTGCACAATTTGTCAGCGAGAAGGGGAAAGGAAGGAATACAACTTGGCACAACCTCCCTGATATCACACATGAAACACAGACACCATGATATTTATATCAAACATGTTAAAGCCAAACACCCATTACAGAAATCAAGCATCACTGATACCGTACCCCCTGACTCTCCAGAATGGCAACAAGTGGCGAAGCGGAGATCAAAGAGGAGGAAGAACAGAGAAACCCAAACAGAGACTGGAAGTTCCATGATGAGCGGAACAACTAGCTTGCCATCACCTTCTATATCTAGAGTAACAACTACATCTTCTGCCAATCCACCTCGTTCATCACTACCTCCCCTGCCAAATTATATCCACTCTGTTGATGTTAGGATGTGGCAGTTTGTCTCTACCCATTGCACACTGCGTGGTGCACTGACCAAACATGACAGTGTGGTGGAGGAGAATTGATACCAGGTTATCAAGTGGCATCTGATGAGACTCCATCCTGCAGAATATGCTAGGATGCTGGCAAGGAGAGTTCATCATTACTATTAAACTGTCAGCAAGTTGTCATGTGTCCTTAGCGAGGTTCTGGACAAGGGGTATAGTGACAACGGCAGTACTTGGGTTCTGGTGTCATGGTGTTTGGATAAAGTTGTGCCCCCAGATGTTATTTACCACACACACACTGTGCACATTGCAGTTGCTGATTAGAGCCACAGTTCCTGCTCTCAATGAAAACATTTCTATTCTAATAAGAACACAGCCATGATTCTGGAGGAGGGTCAGGTGGAGAAGAATTATTGGCCAACTTCTTCTTTTCTCCACATATACTGGGGGTTACTTATTGTGCTGCTACTGCCTCAGGCACATCACTGGAGGTAGTCGTGGCAAGTGGAACCTTCATCAGCCATCACGTTACTGCTATTGTTGATCCCATTCCCTTTCAGCTGCCTAATCATCCTGCTGCTTAAACATCTCAGGATCAGCAGCAAGAACAGCAGTTGAAAATTCCGCATTTATGGATTCAGACTTAGGAGGACATTTGACAATGGCCACTGGCCAACATGACTTGCTGGCACTTGGCCAGTAGATAATTTTTATTTTTTGATCAGGGCTTCTGCTTTTTAAAAAAAAAAACAAAAAAAAAACAGTTCTACAAAAAAAAAAATTAACAATTTTTGTGGGGCTGTTTCTAACAAGCCTAAGTCCTACAAATCAATGTTTCCTTAGGGCTCGTGCCAAGCAACTCTAAGTCCTACAAATCAATGTTCCTTCAGGGCTTGGGCCTCTAATAAGTCTAAGTCCTACAAATCAATGTTTCCTTAGGGCTTATGCCTCTAAGAAATCATCCTCTACAAAATACTCTATCAAGTCAAGTATCAGTCCACCCCAGTGGCAGCTTATGACAGGGGGTTCCTGTGTCTATCACTTTACATACAAATTTCACAGTCATATAGTCTGTGCTCTGCCCATTTGTCCACACATCTGTTGTCAGGTGACTTTTCTTGCCATATGCACTTTTCAGCCCTTGCCCACCACATTAACCACCTGCTTGTACAATTCAGGCACAGCCATCCTGTAAAATAACTGCGGCTTGGGATATGCCATCGTGGAGCTACACATGACATCAGTTCTCTGAAACCTCCATTTTCTACAAGGAATACAGCAGCATATCCACTGCCAACATCCTGGCAAACTTCCACAGGTGTACTTTGGGATTTTTCTGTGAAGTGCATGACTCCTTCCCAGGAACTCAGTCAGTGTGGGTTGGTAGGACATGGCAGACGAACACTGGAACTTTATTGCTTTAACAGCTCAACTAGAGGAGGTGGTGGAGGTAGAGGCAGCCTGTGTGGGCAGTCTATGACTCTTGCCATCTCCTACAGCAAAGCCAGAGTCATCATCCTTCTCTGCAGCAGGAGCCATGGGTGTTATTTGGAATTAACTAACTGCTGACAGTAGCACACTCTGACATATAAATAACATCACTACTTCTCTTTTCTGCTCCAGAGCCCTGGGAAATTTTTGGAATCCTTCTGCTGCTAGTTATTGGCACCTATGACCTGTTGATAGTGTGTCTCCCAGTCAGACCTGTGGTTGTGCTTCAGGTGGGATCTCGTAGAGGAGGTGTCTAGGTGTAAGTCTGCTTTCTCCGTGCTCACATGCTTTTTACACAGACAACATATAGCAACATGCTTAGTTTTAGGATCCTGAGTGAAGGATCTCCATACTGTGGGCTTTGTGGACTGAGGGGTTCCTGAGGGGCTGCTACTACTACTGAGGCTAGATGTTGATGCAATTGTACTGCTACTACTGCTAGGTGTCAAAGGTGCAGCACTTCCAGCAGCAGCAGAAGCACTCATCATATCTAACATTGTGGATGTTAATAACATGTGTTGCTGTTGTTGATGCTGCTGAGTACTCAAAACACAGGACCGTGTGGCTCAGTGGGACTTGGAAGAGGTGATGATGCTGATGATGATTGATAGGGTGACTGTCTACTTTTTGCCATCTCTACTTGTTCAGGGTTAGACTTTCCAATGGTTTTCTCAAACAGTTTATAAACAGACAAAATGCTCCTTTTCACTGGTGGAAGATTCAGCCTTGGCCATAAAGTTAGCAGAAAGGCAATGTCATTATCCTCTCTCTCACTCTCAACTTCATCTGTATCAGAACAAGAGAAAGATGCTGGAGGGATATATTCTAGATGTGAACCATCATCAGTCATCATTAGGTCATCATCAGCATCACCTGCCACTTCTTGCCCACTACCCTTATATTCCTCTAAGCTTTTAGAGGTTTCAAACAATTTATATTTACTTTTACTTTCACAGAGTTTGCTACTACTTCAGGATAGGTATTTTAGTGCTTGTTTGTCTCTCTATCTGATGCAGCACACGGTACAGCTGCTACACCTTCCTCCATTATGCTATTGCCATCATCAATACTAGAATGTATTCACTGTTTTTCCTATATGTCTTCTTATTTTATTGCATTTATTGCATATGCTGCAGCAACCAGTGAGGCATAAAGTTTTTGAATTACTACTTTACTCTCATGTCCCTGCACTGCCCCCCCCCCACACTGCGTGTGATGTCTTGCCGTAGCCCAGTCAGCTGCCTGTCACCTAATAAATGTATTTGTTTGTTTTAGAGATGCACCGATACCGATTTTTTAAGACCGAGTACGAGTACCGATACTTTTTTCAAGTACTCACCGATACCAATTACCGTTACCTTTTTTTTGCGGTCATTTGCCAGTTTTCTAAGTACCTATATGCTTTAGGTACTTGGAAAACTGGCAAATGACCGAAAAAAAAAATTATTGGTAATTGGTAATGGTGAGTACTTGAAATATATATACATACACACACACACACATACATACACACACCACCTCTTGACTCTTGATTTTCCCCTTTTGACTCTTTCTCCCACTCTTGACTCCCACCTTTTACGTCATTCTCCCCCTCTCGAGCCCCCTTCTTTTGTCTTGGCTTTTTCTCTCCCTTTTGATCCCCCTTTCTCCCCCTCCTTCTCCTTGACTCACCCTTTTGCTTCTCTCTCCCTCCTGATCCCCCCTCCTTTTGTCTCCTGATCCTTCCTCCCTTTGCCTCTTTTTCTCCCTCTTGACTCCACTCTCTGCCTCCCTTACTCTCCTCTGCCGGGTGCTCACTGTTCTCTCGCGAGCCCCGGCGGAGCGTTGCCATGGTAACCCGTGGCAACGCTCCAACGCTGCAGGAGAGAGAGGTGACCGGGGCGCATTGTGAGCAGCTCCCCGGGCTCCCTCTCTGCAGCACCGATCCTGACACAGGGTATCGGTGCTGGCATCGGCCACATTTGCGCGAGTACAAGTACTCGCGCAAATGCTGGTATCAGCACCGATACCAGTATCGGTATCGGTGCAACCCTAGTTTGTTTATTTCTTCATTATTGTTTATATATCTTTGTATTTTTTTTTATTAATTTTTTTATTATTTTTTTTTTTAAGTTTTCCATCCTATCGTATCACAGTCTGATAAATTATAAAAATAAATTATAACTGAAAAACAAAATCAAAAACTTCTTTCCCCAGACTTCCCCAGTACAGAGACAATAACAGCAAGATCAACAAGAAAATTGCTCCCCAGCTGCCTGTGTCTTGCCAGTTGGTCACATGGAATTTTGGGGTATTTGGGGTCAACTTCCCTTCTTCCCCCCAAACTCTCCTAATAGAGAGAACAAATGTCCTACCTAAAAAAACTCCCTAAATTAAGCTTCAATTCCCTTTTATTTGCCTATCTCCTCTAGCTCAAAACCATGCTGCTTTCTCCTTCACAAACACAGAGTGGCATGCTGTGACAGCCTTACACCTTTTATATGGCTGTAGAAAAATAGAGAAAACATTAAAGGGATAGTAATACTTCGTTTTAACTTTATTTTATTTTGTAGGCATTAAAAAAACATGAAGAATGATATAAGTCTTATCTCTCAAACCTTTATGGTTTAAGAGATATTCACAAACAAAGTATCCCTTCCCTGTTCAACCAGATCAGAAGGGAGGTGCCCAGGTAGACTGCAGAGAGGGACAATCTTCAATTAAGATAAGGGAAAAAGCTGAAAAACTTGTCAAGGGGGGGAGGGCTTTCATTGTTTTAATACAAAGAAGACTGTCCTCTTCTGTTATCTGTCTGGTCATACAACCAGATTCACATCTGAGAAGAGATGGCTTACACTAGGAAAAAGGGGAGGGGAAACTTTGCTTGTGAATAAAGTTAAAACGAAGTATTACTATCCCTTTAATGTGGTGGGAAAACATTTTTCTTCCCATTGATTTCACTGCAATGAGCTAGGCAAAAAAGGAAGAAAAATTTCACTTTTCAGGAAATTATTCACAAAGCGGAAAGTACCATTATTCGCCGATTTTGGTGTGAGGCGAAAATTTTCGCCCATCCCTACAAAGAAGTTAGTCTCTTCTACCAGATTCAAGGGGTTAAAAGACCCATTGAAATCAATGGACAGCTTGTTTGATCCAGGATTGCTTCTCTTTTCTCTTGTACAAAGAAGCTTTGTGCACAGATATCCTCCATGAATTGATTAATCCCTTAACAACCTCCCGATCCAGGGGTGGGTGGCCCTAGAGGACCACGGCTCTCTTTCTAGAATTCAAATAGTTAAAAATCCAATTTCAATCAGTGAAATTTTTGAAACTTTCATTTCATCATAGAAATGTTATTTCACACCTATGGTACAGGTAGTCTGGCCAACAATTACTCCAGTTCCTCTTAGTACATGAGCCTCAATAACTCAAATCCATTGCCTCAAAGTACCATTAAGCCTATATTACAACTTTTGATACCGTAATCTTGCATATACTTCTGAGAGCTGAGCTAAGAACAAGATGGCATCCATTAAGACTAGAGGAAATGTGCTTCTGACTAAAACAAAGGCAGGAATTTTTAGAGTAAGGGTGGTAAAACTATGGAATTCCTTGCCTCGGGATATTTCACTTGCAGATAATGCAACTGCTTTCAAAAAAGCAATGGATGCCTATCTAGCACAGAACAATAATGAAAATTATGACAGATGGCTTCAATGCAGATAGGTTGTTGACCCAGAGAACTATCTGACTGCCATTTGGAGTAAGGAAGGAATTTTTTTTTTTACCCATTTGGGGCTAAATTGGAAATGGCTTCAGAGGGCTTTTTTTTGCCTTCCTCTGGATCAACAAGGGTGTTTTTGGCATGGGCTGGACTTGATGGACATATGTATTTTTTTAGCCCCATCAACTATGTTACTATGAATGTGTAGCATTGTATATGTACCTTTCTTTAACATCAGGGCACTTTGCAGGTATTCATCCTCAGTTATTGGATCACCTTCCTTCTCTAGTTTTAAAATGAAGTCTCGGACACACCATATGAAGGATGGGAAAAATCTCTTGAACTCTGCAGACTCATCTTCATTATCACATGTTGATTCTTTAGCAGCTGCTGTCACTTTTATCCTCTCAGTCAGTTCTGTCACATAACTGTGAGAAGCTAAGGATTAACCGAAGGGGCTTGTTATAAGAGCACAGAGAGAGATATAAAGCAGTGGTTCTCAAACAAGTTCTTGGGGACTATTGACAAACTGTGAGGGAGATGCACTACGGCAAGGGCAGCCAACACGTAGGCTGTGGGCCAAATGCAGCCTGCCTGAGTCCATGGTTTGGCTTGCCTGAGATTTTTAATGAACACATTCTTTATTTAATTAGTTAGCGCACCTACTCTAATAGGCCAGTAGAGCTAGAGTGTAACTAAACCCTGCTAGGCACCAGAGTAAAATCTGATGTAGCTTCCCCTCCAATTCATGTGACACAAACACATTGATGAAACAAAGCACAGTGCTAAAAAAGCACAAATGTCTCTGTAATGGTGTATAAGTATTGGAACTTTAAATTTGTTTGGTCATGGGTTATATGTACCAACACTAAACAGACATTTGAAGTTTCAGAACCTATTTACCATGGGTGACACTTGTGCTTTGTAACATGGTGCAATCATCAGACTGGCCAGGCAGGAAGAGAGGGGTTAATTATTACTGTTTAATAGGTTGTCCCTCCTGCTGCCATCTTGACAGAGGCAGGAGGGAATAGAGCCGATACATTGGTCACAGTGAATTATAAACTGACTATACCGTCTACACTACATTCAGTCCTGTCTGCTCCTTGTCTTCCAGAGAGAGACAGAGAAAGAGATGCCTAGATTCTATTCATAGAAGTACATGATGCATACAATTATCACTGAGTAATGAAAATCACTGTTCCTTGGTGCAAAAGTAGTTTATTAAATCAAAGTTTCAGTACTTCCTTGGGGCTTTATCAACATATGTTGATAAAAGCCCAAGAAAGGGCCAAATGTTGATTTCATAACCTATATATTTTTTGCACAAAAAAGAGGAACCTGTGAGTGCAGTTATGCCATGTGAACTGTATAATTTATTATTACATACTAGTGTAAAAGCCACGTACGGGGGCCAAAGTGCGTAAAACCGCAGAACTACACCTCCCAGCATTCTGTGCGTTCAGGCAGTGTCTATTGTGCATGACTGCATCAGACAAACATCTGCATTTGGGCAGTCTCTTCTGCGCATGACTGCATCGGACATACATCTGCTTTTGGGCAGTCTCTACTGCCCATGACTGCATCAGACAAACATCTGCATTTGGGCAGTCTCTACTGTGCATGGCTACAATGGACAAACATACATCTGGCCTTTTATATTATAGGATACACATAAACTTTTATATAAACATACTTCTACTTTGGAGATGTTTCTATCATCTAAGGTATTAATCAAATTAAAACTGTAACTTACGTCAATCAAAGTGAATCTTTCATTTCTAATTAGTGGTAACTAAGTATTGTAATTACTGTTATAATGCCTTACTGTAACTGGTACATAAAAGGATACTGTAACTGTTCCATTGCTTGCTGGTCAATTGTCCCCATGCTATTATACACCAAAGTGCTGCTTAATAGGACAGCCAAGGAGAAGATCCAGGCATCATTCTTACTGTCTCCCTGGAATTAGAAATATTGGATAGTTTTAGACATCTGCAGTGAGCAAAATGGCTTTGATTTTAGCTGAATCCGGTCTGGTTGGTTTATGGCTCATTCAGTGAAAATAGTGGCTGAATCTATGAAAGAACTGACGTTCAGGTCTGTATGACATCTTAGAATGCATCCATATGGTGTCACTGTCGACATCAAGAGTTTTAATGGGATCTGGTGTGATCTCATCAGTCCATCTGGACATGATTCCCAGATCATACAGTGTACTACTTCCTTAGTGGCCAGAAGAGCAGCAATATATTCAAAAGCCATGTGTTGCTGGCCCCTCTGATAAGAAAGATATTTACAATAATAAAACAGAAGCTTTGAAAAATAGATAGCAATGTTCATATATAAGATACATTGCCTCATCCTTGTCAAACAGATGAATGGATCTCTCAAAAAACAAAAAAATATATACTTTTCATCCTTGTCCAGTTTGCAAGGGGGTTTCTAAATAATAGCTAATCTTTCTCTCCGATAACCATGTTATAAGTTGTCCACATGTAATAAATTCCCATTCCCATGTCCCACTGCAATGGAAAAAAATATAAACAGAAAAACAATTACATACATACATATAAAGCATATACATATTTATACCTACAGTAGATATATAAATATATACAGGGCTCAAAATTGAAATTGGAAAGTTCTAACAGCAACGCAGAATGTGAAGCCACTGAAATGAGCACTCCAAAACCATGAGGAAAAATTTGCAATGCATTAGAGCTACGCACAATCCCGATACAGAAAAAAAGCAGAATGTTCTTGGACTCTGCTCCTTGATTTGCAGCTGGATCTATCAATCTGTCTTGCCTGAGCTGGGTGCTGCAGTTCATTCCCTGACGGAGTTCAGGAGAGGGTGGCAGATGCAGGCACGTGTTTTGTGCTCCTGCCACTCTTTCTGCCCTGTTCAATAGAAGCAGCGGGCAGAAAAAAAAGGTCAGGACCAGGCAAGTTAGCTGGTGCCTGTGCGGGTCTCCACACATTTTCTTTTAAATGGAAAGTCACCCAAAGCAGCCCAAGAGCAGGTAAAAGACTTCCTCTCCTCTCTTGGGCTGAATTGCCCCATGCACACTGCCCCTTGCCTAGCCACCCTGGTATTCAGCTCATGGAGGAAAGAGTAACCTTCATTCTGCATATTTTATTGGACACGGGGGAACACGGCACACGGGGGTTCCCATTTATGGGACTATATATACATTTTTAGGAGAGCGCTATATATAGCATTAAACAATACACAATATAAAATGAAAAGTAATACATATTTTAAAAATCTCTAAACATCAGATGTAGCAGCTTCAAACCCCTACTTAAAATAAGGAAAAATATATGTAAATAGAACTTGGGTGACCGCTAAGAGAACTATGATCTCAGTTTTTTTTTGGTGAAAAAACATAATATAACACATAGTGAAACAAAACAATTGCACAGATCATGCTATGTGTTATATTTTTTCTTTTTTATGTATTTAAATGCATGAAAATAGCATCCAGTTTGCATCTAATATCTTCACTCAATTTCTACAATTGTGAGTATTCCTTTATAAAACTCATATATTGTCTGTTATATTGCATAGATAATTTATATTGTTGAACACAAGGTGAATCTTGTTTTCAAATAAGGGTTTTATTTTTTTTTTCACAAAAACACCTGAGATCACAGTACTCTTAGCACTCACCCAAATTTTATTTACATTTATGGGACTGGCTGTGACATTAGGCCTACCAGGTATTTCTCCTGGTGCAGGTTCATTCAGGGTGGCCTCCTTGTGCAGATAGGGTATGGGAGACACAGGTGGAGGTGGTAGACAAGCTGATAACACCTTTCCCCAGGGATCTGATTCTCAGTCATTGCCCAAATGACATGGCGATGGCATCGTAGCTTAATTAGGAAGTATTGGGGAAACATGTATGTGCAGTGGAGGTGACAGGGCACTGGCACAATGCTTAGCTGCAGAAGGAATGTTACTGAGAGACATTTTACTGAGAGGGTCATATGCTGGGTGCCTGAGTCCCAATTTAACCACTTGGATGCTGGAGACGTCTCACAGTGACAGTGCACTGGAGATCTCTCTAGAAATTTTGAAAACTGCTGTTGATGTTTAGTTTACGGTGTACCATCTGAGATCACATGTAACTTGCTGCCTGGTGGGTAGTCATATATTTGTAAGCTCTGTGGTATCAATAGTGTAGCTATATTTCAGTTGACAGCTTTGTAGTATCACTATTTCAGTTGAAATTTCTGTGTAACACTAGTGTAGCTCCAATTTGGTTGTATGTTCTGTAGCTCAATTTCACTTGAGGTGGGTGGGGTTAAAGATGGGGATGGGGCGGGGTTAAAGATGGGGATATGGGTGGGGTTAAATGCAGGGATATGTGTGGGGCTAGGTGTGGAAACTGGTGGCAAGTAACTTTTCAGGCCTGGCTTGTAGCTCGGGACTTGAAATTTTGAGCCCTGTATATATATATATATATATATATATATATATATATATATATATACAGTATCTCACATAAGTGAGTACACCCCTCACATTTCTGTAAATATATTTATTTTATCTTTCGTGTGACAACACTGAAGAAATGACACTCTGCTACAATGTAAAGTAGTGAGTGTACAGCCTGTATAACAGTGTAAATTTGCTGTCCCCCTCATAATAACTCAACACACAGCCATTAATGTCTAAACCTTGGCAACAAAAGTGAGTACATTAGCCATTTTCCCTCCCCAGTGTCATGTGACTCGTTATTGTTAGAAGGTTTCAGGTGTGAATGAGGAGCAGGTGTGTTAAATTTGGTGTTATAGCTGGCACACTCTCTCATACAGGTCACTGGAAGTTCAACATGGCACCTCATGGCAAAGAACTCTCTGAGGATCTGAAAAAAAGAATGGTTGCTCTACATAAAGATGGTCTTGGCTATAAGAAGATTGCCAAGACCCTGAAACTGAACTGCAGCACGGTGGGCAAGACCATACAGCGGTTTCACAGGACAGGTTCCACTTAGAACAGGCCTCGCCATAGTCGACCAAAGAAGTTGAGTGCACGTGCTCAATGTCATATCCAGAGGTTGTCTTTGGGAAATAGACTTATGAGTGCTGCCAGCATTGCTGCAGTGGTTGAAAGGGTGGGGTCAGCCTGTCAGTGCTCAGATCATACCCTGCACACTGCATCAAATTGTTCTGCATGGCTGTTGTCCCAGAAGAAAGCCTCTTCTAAAGATGATGCACAAGAAAGCCCGCAAACAGTTTGCTGAAGACTAGCAGACTAAGGACATGGATTACTGGAACCATGTCCTGTGGTCCTATGAGACCAAGATAAACTTATTTGGTTCAGATGGCGTCAAGCGTGTGTGTCGGCAACCAGGTGAGGAGTACAAAGACAAGTTTGTCTTCCCTACAGTCAAGCATGGTGGTGGGAGTGTCATGGTCTGGCCCTGCATGAGTGCTGCCAGCACTGGGGAGCTACAGTTCATTGAGGGAACCATGAATGCCAACATGTACTGAGACATACTAAAGCAGAGCAGGATCCCCTCCCTTCAGAGGAGTATTCCAACATGATAATAACCCCAAACACACCTCCAGGACAACCACTGCCTTGCTAAAGAAGCTGAGGGTAAAGGTGATGGACTGGCCAAGCATGTCTCCAGACCTAAACCCCATTGAGCATCTGTGGGGCATCCTCAAACGGAAGGTGGGGGAGTGCAAGGTCTCTAACATCCATCAGCTCCGTGATGTCATCATGGAGGAGTGGAAGAGGACTCCAGTGGCAACCTCTGAAGCTCTGGTGAACTCCATGCCCAAGAGGGTTAAGGAAAATAATGGTGGCCACACAAAATATTGACACTTTCGGCCCAATTTGGACATTTCCACTTAGGGGTGTACTCACTTTTGTTGCCAAGGTTTAGACATTAATGGCTGTGTGTTGAATTATTTAGTACTGTGCAAAAGTCTTTGACAGGTGAGAAAAAATGATGTAAAGTTTGAATGCTTTCAAAAATAGACATGATAATAGTGAGTGAGCAGTAGAAAAATCTAAATCAAATCAGTAATTGGTGTAACCACCCTTTGCCTTCAAAACAACATTAATTCTTCTAGGTATACTTGCACAAAGTCAGGGATTTTGTAGGCATATAGTCAGGTGTATGATTAAACAAAAATGCCAGACAGGTGCTAATAATGATCAATATAATATGTGGGTTGAAACACAGTCATTAACTAAAATAGAAACAGCTGTGTAGGAGGAATAAAACTGGGTGATAAACAACCAAACTCAGCTAACAATGTGAGGTTGCTGAAGACAGTTTAATGTTAAAAGTCATAAACCATGACAAACCTGAGCACAACAACAAGAGGCAGTTATATTGCACCAGCAAGGTCTCTCCAAGGCAGAAATTTCAAGACAGACAGAGGTTTCCAGATGTGCTGTCCAAGATCTTTTTAAGAAGCACAAAGAAACAGGCAACTTTGAGGAACATAGATGCAGTGGTCGGCCAAATAAACTTAGTGCACCAGATGAAAGATTTCATGCTTACTTCCCTTTGCAGTCAGAAGATGTTCAGCAGTGCTGTCAGCTCAGAACTGGCAGAAAACAGTGGGATCCTGGTACACCCATCTACTGTTCAGAGATGTCTGGTCAGAAGTGGTCTTCATTGAAGACTTGTGGTCAAAAAAGCCATACCTCCGACATGTAAACGAGGCCAAATGAGTCAGCTATGCACAAAAACAAAGGGTGCAGAATAATGGAAGCAAGTGCTCTGAACTGATGAGCCAAAATTGGAAATATTTGGCTACAACAAAAGCCAGTTTGTTTGCCAAAGAGCTGGAGAGTGGAGTAAGAATGAGTGTCTGCAGGCACCAGTGAAGCATGGTAGAGGTTCCTTGCAAGTTTGGGGCTGCATTTCTGCAAATGGAGTTGGGGATTTGGTTAGAATTAATGGTCTCCTCAATGCTGAGAAGTACAGGCAGATAATTATCCATCATGCAATACCATCAATAGGCATCTGATTGGCCCCATATTTATTCTGCAGCATGACAGCAACTCCAAACATACAGCCAAAGTCATTATGAACTATCTTCAGCGTAAAGAAGAACAAGGAGTCCTGGAAGTGATGGTATGGCCCCACAGAGCCTGTGGGACTTTGTCTGGGATTCTGTCTGTGGTGAGTCTGTCTGGGATTACATAAAGAGGGAGAAAAGCAACTGAGGCTGCCTAAATCCACAGAAGAACTGTGGTTAGTTCTCCAAGATGCTTGGAACAACCTACCTGCTGAGTTCCTTAACAAACGGTGTGCAAGTGTACCAAGAAGAATTCATGCTGTTTTGAAGTCAAAGGGGGATCACACCAAATACTGATTTGTTTTTGATTTTTATTCTGTTCAATCACTATACATTTTGTTAAAGGGATAATAATGTTTCATAATAAAAGCAGCACCAATTAATATTCATAGTATTTGGGCCATGGAGAGTGTTATTTTAGTACTGTCAGAGTTGTAGTTCAAGAGTAATTGAATGATAAACTATCCCCCTCCTGCCCCTTTTACTGATGTAACACTGCTCAGCTCAGAGCAGCAGAGTGGTGTCCAAGTGGTTTGCAGAAAGGGACAATCTTCAATTAACATAAGGGAAGAACCTGAAAAACCTGTCAATGGGGGCAGGGCTGTCATTGTTCTCACAGTAAGAAGATTGTCCCTAGCTGTGAGCTGTCTGGTCTGTGGACCAGATTCCACATTTGAGGGCAGGTGGCTTACACTAGGTAAAAGGGGTGGGAGGGGGATACTTTATCATTCAATTACTCTTAAACTACAGCTCTGACAGTATTTAAATAACACTCTATGGCTGAAATATTATGAAGATTAATTGTAGCTGCTGTTTTTGTGAAACATTACTATCACTTTATTTGATAAAAATAAATGATTAACATGTCTAGTTTTTAAAGCATTCTTACTTATATTGCTTTTAGCACATTGCTTATAGCATTTGACGTACAGATTTTGGTTTATGGCGTTTGGCCTATGGTGGTTGGAGCATTGTGCATGGTGTATAGCATTTGGCGTATTGCATTTGGCATTTCCCATATAGCTTTGTCTGTTTGGTGTATGGTGTTTGAAGTATGGCATATAGCGTGTTGCATTTTCTATATAGTATATTGTGCAGAGCTTTGTGCTTATGGCACTGCGCATATAGAGTTTGGCATATTGTGTTTGGTGTATTGTGTATGACATTAGCATTTTGTCGACCCCCTGTCCACTCCTGTCAAAATCATGCCCCATGCTTACATCAGTGGGACAGGCAGTATTGATGAGATTTGCATATCTCCTCATTACTGCCACCCCTGGGCGTGTTTTTGTTTTTCTTTTTATTTGGGTTGGCACCCAGGCTTAAGACTATGTAACCTGTAAGCAGGTGCAGCAAACCTTGTTTTTTGCATTGGATAACTCTGTGGCACTGAAAAGGTTACACTGTATTAAAATTTGGACCTTGTGGTTGGGCATCAGGAACTCTCCTGATGCCCCCCAGCTACTGATCTCCCAGCCGATTTGGCTGGGAGATCAATAGTAGCAATGTGGGGGAGCAACAGAGCTCCCCTGCTTCTATCGTACCCCCTACTACAGGGTAGGAGTGGGTGGGATCAAGGAACACATGCATGTCAATGAAGGAGGCTGTCGCTCATTAATGTGCACGGGTTTCTCTATCCTGTCCACACCTACCAGGGTACTCCTGGTACAATGGAAGCAGGGGAGCTTTCTTGCTCCCCTGTATTGCCTCTCTTGATCTGGCTTACATATGTCTGCTGATTATTCTCCGAGTGAGGAGGAAAATCAGGATGGTGGCTGGAGCAGGCTCCCGTCATTCAGTCCAGTACTGATCCTGTCAGGACATGGTTCTCAGATCTTCTCAACCTATCCGTGGCAGAGCCATTTTGACTCCCTCTTGTCAGGATTCTCCTGTTCACCCTTCTGTCCTGTCTCGTTTTCCATTTGCAACTATTTTTGTCTGTCTCCCCTTGCATCACTTCCTCCTCCTCCTGGGATCCTATTGGTCAGCTAGGGTTTATAGCCTTAGACCTCTGTAACCTCCTTGCCCGATTATTCAAGATAGTTTGTGGATAGACCTGTCTTCGTTTGCACTTCAACCTTCGCTTGTGTATTTCTATTGTCCTCCCAGTTGTTTACTCTTTGGCTTACGTTTACTGACTATGGATTCTGCTTATCTCTTATACCCTATGCACTCTTTTTTGACTATTCTTCTACTTGATTCCATCAACACCATCTGATACACTTCTATCTTGGGCCTCAGGGCCCAGGAAGTATTTATTGCACTCCCTATATTACCTGTATATCTATGTTTCCTCTGACCCAGACGACGGGCTATTATTGTATTCTCCTACATACACCCCTATAGTTAGTTACCTTTGATTTGGGAGTCTGCATCTACCTAGGTGGCCCCTGGCTGACTCAGCTCGACAGTGTGTTTCCATTGCAGGACAAGTCTAAACCATCTCTTCAAGTTAAGGGGTGCTCTACTATAGCTTCGATCCTGGACTAGGTGTCAGCGGTAGCAGGGGTGAGAATATTTATCCTCCTTGTCTATCTGTTACCTTGACTTTTTTGCCCTGTATTCTTTTGGGTACTTGTGGTGTAGGAGTTGTTAAAGTATTAGTCTATCATTTTGTGGCGGTAGTTCTCCGCTTTACTCTATCTCTAGGGTTACTAGAGTTTCTCGATCCTAGTCGTACTCCATTCTAATCGTGGTTGAAAATCCTTCACACTTGTCATGGCTGTCCTACTTCATCTCCTTCACCACTGTATGGTGAGAGATATTCCTTACTTGTTTTGGGCGAATATTAAGCAGTCCCACAGTCCCAGCCTGTTACATTTAAAGGGCTAGTCTCTATTGTCCTATGGTCAAACCTTAAGCAGTCCCAGCTTGCTAAATTTAAGGGGCTAGTCCTTATTGCCCTACTGGTGAACCTTAAGCATTCTCGGCCTGCTATCTTGGGCAGATCCTGTTCAGTTGAGTTTGCGCTTAGAGGGTCTGCATCTGGGGTCTTCTCTGGGTCTTTTGACTGAGACCATCACTGCTGTGCATCTGCTCTGATACTGGTCGGATCCTGGCTCAACCAGGATCGGACATCTTGCTTCATGGTCAGCACCTTTATCTGGCTTTGGCCGTAGCAAGTCATAGGTGCCACCGTCAATGTTCCCAAGCTACTTTCTCCAGCGTTGCTCTCCAGCTACATTAATGTCCAGATATTTGGACACCCGGATACTTACCCTTGACACACCTGCACCCAGTCCTCTTGATTCAGGGTCCTCTGTGTCATTCATAGGTAGACAAGTTGGCTTTGATGACTTGCTTCTGGAGGACAGCATCCCAAGGAAGAAGGGGTTTTCTATACCTATTATTGCTATTATGTTGCAGGCTTCAAAACCAGTTTCTTCCTAGACATACCACAAGGTATGATCCCTGTTCTATAAGAGGTGTGAAAACTGTGGGTCATTGTCACAGCATATTTGGCTTCCAGTTGTTTTGGCCTTTCAGAATGATCTACAAATAGGGCTTGATCTTATGTCTATTAAAGTTCGGATTTCATCTCTTTGTGTCCTTTTCCAGATTGCCTTATTATCTGATGTACATACCTTTATGCAAGGGGAGGCTTATGCCTACTCAATTATTCAGGATCCCACTCTTCAGTGTGACTTAATCCTAGTTCTGGGAGTGCTTCAGAAGGCTCCTTTTGAGTCACTGGCTTTGATTTTGCTGCACATTTCAACACTTAAAACAACCGTTCTGCTGGTTATTGCAAACTTCAGGCTTTTTCTTGTAAGAAACCTTTTCTGGTTTTCCACACTGACAAGGTGGTTTTTTGGACTCCCATAGGGTTCCTTTCTAAGCTTGTTTCAGAATTTCATATTAACCAGGAAATTGTTCTTCCTTCTATCTGTCCAGTGCCATTTTAATAGGAGCAGGAGCTTCATCTTTTGGATATTGATCCTACAGGATGTGGTTCCTGTGTGTGTGTGTGTGTGTGTGTGTGTGTGTGTGTGTGTGTGTGTGTGTGTGTGTGTTGTGTGTGTGTGTCTTTGATTTAATTTTGGTTAGCAACCTTTTCTTTCATCTTTGCTATAATTTAAAACTGAGCATGTTCAGGTGGGGTAAAGTAGACTGGGAGGGAGCCCCATGGCTCCAGTGTTTTATACAGACTGAGAGAAAAGTATTTATCAGTAAGCATACAAAAATCAACCCCCCTAAAAAAATACTATATATATATATATATATATATATATATATATATATACACAGAGGTCAAATGAATGAGTATCGCAGTATGTAATAATACCTTTTTTTATTGGCCTAACATTCAATTACATTGAGACAGCTTTCGATAGCATTGCTCTCAAAAGTGTGTCTCCATATGACTGAAAGTTAGTCCAATAAAAAAAGGTATTATTACATACTGCAATACTCATTCATTTGGCCTCTACACCACTGGACTAACATGGCTAACCCAAATTGAATGTAATTAGATATATATAGATATGTTTCTGCAGGATGACGGTCTCCTCAGCAAGCTGAGTATGGACCGTAATCTGCCATGCTGGTCCAATGTGGATTGGCAGATATATAAATATATCATATATTATATAAATCTATACTAAGTAGAAGCTAGTCATGTGACCAGCAATTCACCAGACGTGTAACACACTCCCAAGGCGGTCAGGAGGAGGAGATAGCACATCTCCTCCATTCACATCATTCTGCCCCATGGCACTCCTGTGAAAATCTCTGCATGGACTCACATCGATTCCCAGTATTCTGTTTGCAAGCACTTTACAGTGGGGCATCATTTTCACAGGAATCAGCATGGGGCCGGACTTGGCCCAATATCTCTATTACCCCGATAGCTCTATTATCTCTCCAAGGACTCTTGCCATGGGTTTAGGCAACAGATTGCTCTGCAATGCTTTGCCTACTCCAGCACTCACAGGTTTTGTGGCTGCGGATTACCAGCACAGTAAATGCCAACATTGTAGAACTCCAACCGTCTGCCCGTCATTGAGGGCAGGGCTTAACATTTTAAGTCCTTTGCTACTAGCCAGACGTGAAAAGTTACTCGCCACTGCAAGCCATAGCGTACCCACCAGGGCTGAATTTCTACTCGCCAGGGCTAAATTTTCACTCGCCATTGGCTAGTGGCGAGTGGAAATTTTGAGCCCTGATTGAGGGGACAAGCGAGGACTGGCCTCTGGGGAGATGCGACTCTGGAGCACATAGCTGAATCACTGCGATGGCCTTCCTTTTCTGTACCGCTGTCACACAGACACATCTGCCACTGTTCAGGCGGTTGCTCTTTGCATTAAATATAATCTCATGTCAACATTTTCATACCTCTTGCCTTGTGCCCAATACCCAAGGTGTAAGCCCCCAGTCGCGGACCCCATATCATCACTTCGGGACACCATTCCCCCCACTACATCCACCTGTTCTTCATCTCCTCACCTACTTCATGCCTTTTGCGATGTGCCCAGCCGAGAAGTAGGATCCGGGGAGCTGCGAGTGTGGCGCACACATTCAAATGCTGAAAATGGAGCGAGATCAAGTGTTGGCCTTCCAGCTGTTCTTCGAATGTGCTGCTTATGACTCAAAAGAAACACACAATCCTCTAAGGATAACAAACAATGTTATCCTTACAAGATTGTGTGATTATTTTAAGTCATAAGCAGCACATTAGAACAACAGCTGGAAGGCCAAAGCTGGCTCTCACTCCACAAGCAAAAGACACGTGTGACGATAGAGAGTCTCTCGGGAGAAGAAAAAGGATAAATCACAGGAGAGACAAAGCACAATCATGCCTGAGACAGAATGGGACACAAGTGAACAGATATCCAGGGCACTACTGTATGCTGAGTACACCGCGTGCTGGTGAGTGGAAGCTACACAGGTCACAATGAATATACTGTGCAAATGTGCTGTTATAACCCTCTCACATCCATTACATCTGCACAAAACACAACATTCTGTCTACTATATGAAATAAATAACAGACCCCCTACCTCCCCTTCATATACAGGCAGAAGTGATATTTATGTATCTCCATCCTTACCTCTTCTCCAGTCTTATACAGTGTCTGCCTCAGACCCGCTGGGATATGCAGTTTTGCTAGGGCCCCTGCTCTATGTTACTACATGATTGTGCGGACATCTAGACTACGATTCCCAGCAACTCCCTCATTACACCACTTCCACTTCTGCTGTACTTGTACACCTGGAGGAAATTTTATTCAAAGGGCTAACCTTTTGAGTTCCAGTGTGGTGTGTCCAATGCACCCAGCAGTCAAAATGTTAAGGCTTTTAAAGTCAGATATCTAAATCCTCTGATCCCATGTGGACAGGAGATGAGGTGGTGCACAACCATTATGGTATTCATCCCTTTAAGTGCCAGTGGCACACACAATGCAAGTGTACCCCTCTGGCATTCAAAGGGCCAAGGGAGTTATGCAGTGACCTCTATTACCGATTACTGAATTGGTTAATCAAGGCGAAAGGGCTGTATGGGCAAAGTAAATGATTGACAGCCACTTTGAGCTTTGTGTTTTATGGGTAAGTATACATCAACTTCATCTGCCTAATGAGCGCATTGTTTTTTTTTTCATCTGCTTTTTTTACGTATATGCTTGGAATTTGTAACTTCCGCCTGCATGCAATAATGTTCTATGTTGTTCAGGGGAAGGTGTGTGTGTCTTGCATGCAGAAACTCATGTTCTGTTAAATAAGGGAAAAATTTGCATTCTGTTTATAGCTTCTTGTTTAATACATTACAGCCTTGTAGTCTCATTTCTCTGGAATGTATTATGTTAAATGTAAGAGGGGAAAATCGTTTATTCAAGATTTTTTCTCTGCTTTATTTAACTCCTTTAATGCTACAAGATGCATTGCTAGGTACTGATTTGGGGAGTAAAGTCCCAGGTTGTATGCTTAAAAGTATAGTGCACTCCCAAACATAGCCTTAACTAAAGGACACAAAGCCATAGGTCCCTGACTACCACTAGCATGCTCCAGTAGCTAAAGAGGTAATACACATTTCCATCAATGTTCCCATACCTCCCCGTATCTCCTAAGTGTCCCTCCTTGAGTCTCAAAACCCTCTGTCCCTTTTTCCCACCCTGGTGTCCCTGTGTTTAGGAGATCAGACTGTGAGTGTTATATATGTGTATCACATTGCTCCACAGCAATAAAACTCACTTTAATGTTTGTCTAAACTTCAGTATATGTGAGAGTTGTGACATTGTGGAGTGGTCTGAGTGTGGAAGAGAGTTGACTGGCAGGGTGTCAGTTATGACAGTGGGGTGGTGTGAGTGGAAGGGGGCAAGTGTGGTAAAGGTATGACTGGCAGGGTGTGAGTTGTGACAGTGTGGTGTGGTGTCAGAGTGGTAGAGCGGTAACTGGCAGGGTTACACATTTTTAAAAAATTATATTAGATCAGTGGGAAACTGTAAATTAACCAGTTTTTTGCTGGTCTGGCCAAGTTCCATTTTACTGTGGGGAACTGTGAATTAATTAGTTGCCAAGTGCCATTGAACACTGGCAAATAAATAGATCCTTGTGTGAAGGAATTATTGGTCAAACAAACTACACCATAAAGGAGATATAAAAATCCAGTTGATCAAGGGGTTAAATACCTCATTTATAGCTATCTGAATTTGGAGAATGTTTTTTCCTTCCCAATGACAAAATAAGATTTTAGTGTTCTTTTCTATTAAATAATTTCTATATAGTCCATATGGAACACAGGTACCATGGGACTGAGTCCCTTCTTGTGGAGGGCAGAATACATCTCAAAAGACAGAGTCTTGTAGGTAGAGACTCCCATCCACTCCTCCAGCTCAACTCTTTCCCCACCTACTAGCCAGTATGAAGGTGACAGAAGCCACACTAACTAGGCAAGCAAGAGAAGATGAAGTAAATCTCCTGTCTGTCACAGTTCCCAGGAATAAACCAGGAGTCAGTACGGAATAGAAAAACAATCTTTATTGAATAAATATAAATACAGCAAATCACAGAACAATGAATAGAAGTCCTTCTAGAGGCCAACGACTCTATCAGAAATAGGAGTCTGCCAAAAGTTGGAACACTCTTTATGAGACATGCACAAGCCTCTGGAGTCTCTATATAATGGAGGACCAGCAGGAATCCCAGTAAGAGACTAACTGACTCACGACTACAGTCAGTAGGTAGATCTAGGTTTCTCCCTAAAGGTGATACAGTAAGGGAGACTCAAGCCTGCAGTCAGTAAGGAGATGGCCGTCTCCTTCCTTAGAGACACAAAAGTAATCCTGACTCACGTCTGCATTCAAGGAGTAAGGTCTTAACCAGAGCCGCAGGTCTGCACCAGATTGAGTGTCTACTACACAACGGGAGCAAGCAGAAGAACAGTCAGACAGAGCCACAGGTCAGCACCAGATTGGATAGTCAGACAAGCCAGGTCACACACAGTACAGATAGTCAGCCAGAGCCACAGGTCCAGACCAGATTGGGTGTCTGCTACACAATGGGAGCAGGCAAGAGAGTAGTCAGACAGAGCCACAGGTCAGCACCAGACTGGATAGTCAGACAAGCCAGGTCATACACAGTTCAGTTAGTCAGCCAGAGCCACAGGTCCACACTAGATTGGGTGTACACTACACAATGGGAGCAGGCAAGAGAGTAGTCAAACAGAGCCACAGGTCAGCACCAGATTGGATGGTCAGACAAGCCAGGTCATACACAGAGCCCAAACTAAACAGAACTGTTTGTACAACAACGCAAAGGCAACTGAGTCAGGACTCAGTCTGCCCTTTAAACCTCTCCTCAAGAAGTAGGTAGAAGGAGCAGGCTCAGAGGAAGGAAATAGGTAGGTGGAGACTACAGGAAGCAAACACATATCACAGAGGCCTGCTACATGCTGAAGTCTCACGCCTGCAGATGACGGCTCTAGCACTGGTGCGTCTGACCACTGCCATATTCCTGCGTCAGTCCGTGCGTTCATGAACAGCCACTGACGATGAAGCATCATTTCGAGCGCCGCCTGAAGTGGCGGTGCTGGAACCAAGGTAAGCTGTGACACTGTCAAAAGAAAGACCCTAAACGTCCCAGACAGGCAAGACCACAATGAAGTCCCTTTCGCTGGGTGGGAGACCTGTGTTCCATATGGACTATAGGGAAAAAGATTTGAAGGTATAGTAATGGATGGAAATACATGTAGCTCTGATTAATGCTCCTATATTATGGGTCATCTAGCACTGTATTGTGTGACTTGTAGTTAAAAGTAAAGCAATTTTAAAGTATTCCCCCTCCTGTCACTTTTAACTCTTTGATGTACCTCTCTGCAGATGTGGAATCCAGTTGCATGACCAGACAGCTCACAGTGAGGGACATTCTTCTAACTGTGAGCATAATGAAAACCTTCCACCCCTTGACAAAGGAGGGCAAGATTTTTGCTAAGCTCACTGACAATTGTCCCTCACTGCACTCTGTCTGGACTGGCTGGGGGAATGCATCTAAGAGGTGAAAGGGGCAGGAGGGGGTTACTTTAAAACTGGTTTACTTTTGAACTACAGGTCACAAACTATTTATGTATAGCACTACATGACCCATAATATAGGAGAATTAAATAGAGCTACATGTATTTGAATCCATTACTATCCCTTTAACAGATAAGAACACTAAAATTCTATTTTCTCTTATGTCCAATATGGAACACAAGTATCATAGGGATATACCAACATTAAGCTCCCAGGTGGGAAGAAAGGAGAAAAGACCTCATGCCTGTAATGATACTGGAGTTCCCTAGAACTATCCAGAATCAGAATAGCCCAAACAGAAAACAATGCCAATGGAAGCTGAACTGTCACAGCACACAATAACAAGAGCCAAAAAGGCACAAACAACTGAACAACAGTATGATAACCCAATGTACAGGTCCTGAAGGACCTTCCAGCCAAAGATGGCTTTAGCCGAAGCACAAAGGTGTGCAAGGAGGACCAAGTCACAGTCTTACACAACTGCTCAGCTGAGGCCTCCACAGACCTATTGGAATGTGCCATGACCTGGAAGAGAAGAGATTTATTTCTGAGTTTATATGACTGGTGTATAGTAGCCTTGATCCAAGAGGCCACAGTGACCCTGGAAGCAGCTTGAACTGCCCTAGGGCCCTCAGGTATGAGGAAAAAAGAGCCAGCCTTGCAAAAAAGGCTCAGTAAGGTGAATGTAAAATTTAAGGCACCGCACCAAATCCAACAAATGGAGATCCTTATTCTTTTCAGACTTCGGGTCAGGGCAAAATAAAGGCACACAATCTCTTGATTGGTGTGGAACTCAGAAACCACCTTATGAAGAAATTCCTGAGATGTCCTAAGAACCACCTTATCCTTGAGAAAAACCAGGAAAGGTAACTAACAAGACAAAGCCTGCTGTCAGCATCCCTGGGGACTTAGACAACTGCCAGAAGAAAAGCCATCTTAAGTATCAGTAGATGCAGTGGAATGGAAGTAAGGGGCTCAAAAGGAGGCCTCTGCAACATGATCAAAACCAGATTAAGGTGTCATGGAGATGTAGGAACCTTAAAAGCAGGGAAGGCATGAGCCATCCACTGAAGAAAAACCCTGACATCTGGAATGGTGGCAATATGTCTCTGAAAGAACACAGTAGGTACTAAAGTATATACCTTTAAGGAGATCAAACTAAGCCCCTTGTTCACTCCATCCTGGAAAAAGGATAACACCAAAGGGAGGTCAAACTCCCCCAAAGATACAGACCTGTCCATGCACCATGAATGAAGCACAGACCATACCCTATGGTAGGTCTTGCAAGATACTCCCCAGGCACATTGCTGTGATGACAGAACGCCAAGATTCCATCTTGAAGCATGTAATCACCACATACTGGTTGAGAAATTTCAGGTCCAAGATGGGAAGACAGCTGCTGTCCTTCTTTGGAACCACAAACAGGTCGGAATAAAAACCCAAACAGCACTTTGGGAGAGCTACATGGATCAGAACCTTCTTGACCAGCAGTGAGTCCCCTGCCTTCTAGAACTGTAATTCTTTGCTCAGGTCCTTTGGCACCCTGGACAAAAAGAAACAAAATGGTGGAAGGGACTCAAAATCTATGAAGTACTCTTCTGAGATTACCCTCAAAATCCAATGGTCCGCTTCCGAGGACTCCCAGACATCTCGAAACAGGCATAGATGCCCCGCTAAAAGTAAATGCGGACCAGGATTCCGCGAGTCATGCTGAAGATTGCTTGACAGACTTGGAGTTGCTCGTTTGGGCTGCCAATGCTGTATGGATTGGTGAGGAGTGCACTTGGGAGGACTGCAAAGTTTGCAGCCTTTGCACCTCCGTTTGGCAGGGATGAAAAATATGCAGTTTTCTTGCCATAGTTGGACATTTGGAGGACATCTGAGGCAACAAAGTGCTCTTACGCCAGTAGCATCACTAATGATCTGCTTCAGATCAAGAGTGACTTGCCCTGAAAGGCAAAGAAACCTGTGACTTTTTAGAAGATTGATCCACGGACAAAATCATAAGCCACAAAATGTGCTGTGCAGCAACAGAAAAGGCTGAGGCCTTGGCGGACAATTGGACCACCTCAAAAAGAGCCTCAGACACATAAGAATTGGCCTCTTTAATGTCGGCCAAAATAAACAACAGGTACACCCTCCATAAGCTGTTCACCCTAAAAAGCCATAACCCTATTAACCCACGCAGATAGGTCTAAGTGCTACACCAGCGGCCACAAAGTTGACCCTGAGGATAGAATGCAGTTGCTTATCTGCTGGATCCTTGAGTCCAGCTGCATCTGCCAAAGGCAAGGCAGTAGCGTTTGCCAACCTGGAGACAGGAGGATCCACAGTTGGAGGAGAGGCCCACTGTACCAAAGCTGTCTCTGAAAAGAGGTACAGTTTAGAAAACCTCTTGGTAGTAGACAGCCGTTTATCTGGGTGCTTCCACTAATCCATAAGAATCTGTTTCAGAGTGACATTAGGAGGTAAAAAGGTGGAGATTTCCTATGCCTCTGGAAGACATTCTTAGAAGAAGACCCCTCATCAAAGGTGTCAGAGACCTGAAGCATCTCCAAAACAGCTCTAATGAAAACCTCAGCCGAGGCAAGGGGGTCATTCTCATAAGAGAACCCATAGGAATAAGTCCATTTACTCATATTCCCCCTTTTCACCCTCCTCTTCAGATAATTTGTCCTCAGAGGAGGCCCCCTAGCAACTGAGGGACACTCTGATACGGCCACTATTTAAAGTTAGTGGGGGTTTCCAGGATTGGAGAACCCCATGAAGGAAGAAAGGGATTTGGAATACTGAGGACACAAGTGTTTTCACCCAAGATGGCTCTTGTTCAGTGCTGGAGGGCCCCACTGGAATTGTAGGGGCCACAGCACATGAATGGCAGAGAGATCCAGAATACTCTCTAGGAAGCACCGTTTGACATGAGGAACAGTAAAGAAGGGGGGTAAGGGATGCCCATGAGTCCTCAGTCTTGATTTTACTCCCATGACCCTACAGTCCTTACAACTTTGGCCATCAATCTCCAAGAGCCCCCATGACACTCAGGACATGAACCGGATGAAAAGGCATGAGGAGACAAGAAGGAATAGCTCACACTGACTTCTGTATGTCAGACAGGCACAGAGTTATGTCCCAGAGACGTTTCCTCATAGAAGTCAATAGAGCAAAGATGGTGACAGTGCAGTCATTTTTAAAGGGGCCATAGCAACACCAAGCAAGGTGCCCAAAATCTCCAGGGAACATGTGAGGGCAACCTAGAATGATACCCGAGAGAAGAAAAAGGTGGAAATGTAGATTACAATACCCCCAAACTAGTGAAAACCAGCAGAGAAAAGGTTAACCCTGGAAAGCTGCAGACATTTTTGCCCCAGTAGTACAGATTAATATAATAAAAGAGCCCAACATGAGTGCAGGACCCCAAGGGCTCTGAGAAAGTCTCTGTGTGGAGAGGTACAAGGTAGGGACAAAGGGCCAAGGCACTCAAAGGGTTACTCACCAGTCTTCTGTCTTCAGGTTACCGTAGTGAGAGAAAGCAGAGCCCCAGAGACTCTGCTGGGATGGAAAACGTGGCCTGCAAGATTCCCTCCACAGGGCTGCAAGGGTCCACACAGCACCTGTACAATGGTCAATCCACTCCAGGGGAAGCCCAGTAATGGAAACCCTCCTAATGGGGGAATTTTGGCAGCCCCATATCTATCAGAAAAACAGGTAAAAAAATCTAAAATCTAAAAGAGTGTCTTGTCTCCATCCATACTCTTCAGAGGACACATTCATACTGGTTAGTAGGCAGGGCGAGGGTTTAGCTGGAGGAGTGGCTGGGAGTCTCCACCTACAAGATTCTGTCTTTTGAGATGTGTCCTGCCCCCCCAGAAGGAGGGACTCGACCCCACGGTACCTGTGTACCATATTGGATGTAAGAGAAAGTTGGTTTGTCCCAGAATTACTCCATTTTATTATAAAAATAAGGCCCCTAGATTGCAAATGGGTTAAGTAGTGTGAAAAGTCATCCATCAGTTCATCTGTATGGTGTTAGCCTCCAACCTCTGCCAGTGTACATTGGAGGATCCAATAGAATGTATGAATGCTTTAGTATATCCCAGTAAACACAATCCACCATCATTAAGCATATGTAGGGAAATGGATTTAAGTTATGTTATTCATCCTTGCTTTGTTTTACACATAACTTTTAACAAGAGGTAGATGAAAGAACACCCCAAATGACCTATTCACTTCCACACATTTCCCATTGTGAGACATTGCAAGAGGAATTTTTGGTGTAAGCACGTTAGGCAGGCGCAAGACCAGGAATTTTGAGGGAGATTTATAGAAAGTGTTCTTGTTTGATTTTGTGAACAGATCCTTAAAATGTCCTTATTCCTTATTATCAGTGTTGGTATTTATAACGTATTCTAGTTACATTTATAAATGTTGTGACTGTAAAGAAAAAGAACAGGTCAAACATGGCCTTAAATATTTGGTGAAAATTCTGTCGCTAAATTGTCTCAAATAAGGACATTTCTTTATAAATTCACTGAGCCACTTTTTACAAACTTCCTTACTCTATTTTTATAAAAAATAACATGCTACTTGACGTTCTATCCTACTAAACTATCCTTAGTACTTTTATAACTATCAGCAACGATATTACAGCCATTTTAACACCTCTTTTTCATTAACTCCACTTTTATAAATCTCCCCCTTTGTTCCAGCATGGAGTGGAGTTATATTTGTACATCTACTGTCCCATCTTCTCTTACCTTCTCCACATCCCCCAACCCCTCTGTGTCCAGCAGCACCAGAGTGTGTCCAGGTTTAGAAGGGTGAGGAATACACCACATCCAGATCCCTTTAGTTTTTGACTCAATGGTGGATCCCAGAGCAAAGCCTGAAATAAAACGTTAAATGAAAAAGTAAACTAAATAAAATAGAAAGTACATATTTACATACTTTAAAGCCAATCCCATTTCTTGTGCACACACTTTTGGTTTAAAGACCAGTTTGCATATCCCTTCACTGGACATTATTTAAACTAGAGAAGGACAATATGAGTCCCACAAGCTGTTCATAACTACAATTCCCATCACCCTCAATAAGCCAATGGAAATTGTAGTCCTGAAAAGTTGGAGGGCCTCGGGATGACAATCACTTACTTAAACCCTTGGATGCTACATAGGTTTGCAACACATTGGGAAGAAATGCATTAGATATCTCTCTAGCAGTCAAGGGTTGAAAAGCAATTTTGTACTTTTATTTTATGAGGTAAGGGTATTTTCTATTCAAGAAACAGGTTTAAAGGCAGAGCCATGTGGTTAGTTAGGATGCAGTTAAGAGAGCCTTGGTTACCATGCCTAGGGTTTCCTGAAGTGTAAATACCTGCTAATGTTTAAAGAAGTAATAATAAGAAAAACAATATATATATATATATATAGGTATAAAAAATAAGAACAATTCTTGACCAAAAACAGTTGTATCTTATTCAACATATTAAAACAACAACTGATTTAAATGGAATCTTTAATGCTTAGATGCTAGAGGAGTCTACATCATATTTTGAAGGCGTGCATCTTGCCTTGCAATGCAGTGGAGACATTGCTAACATTCAATGTTTTAACAGCCCTGTTTAAATTGATGTAAATAAGGCCCTACAATTTTAATCCTTTGTGTGCCAGAGAGGTATCAAAATCATTGCATTGCAATGCGTTGGATACATATCTGGCACACAAAGGGTTAAGCCAAGAGGTGTTTGTAATTCCAGCCAAATGCAGTCTATTGTAAAGAGAAAAATATTATTATCAAATACAATAGGAGATTAAATATACAGGGGAATATTTATAAAGGTAAGTGCATGTATCAAAGAAAATATTAAGTGATTTGAAAGGGAGCATCTCTTGCAAATATATATGGAGCAACAGTTTTGCTGTAGACTTACAAACATACCTGGGAACTTTCAAAATGAGCTGACCCTGAGATCTTTAAAATATTAACCAAAGTTCCTCATGATGTAGATTCTAGGCAAAATGTCTCTCCATGGTCCAACCAAGAGGTTCTCCTGTCAGTCCTCAAAGGACGATTTACATGCTACAATTTAAAGCAGAACTACCACATTAGCTACAGTCGCCCTGCAATACATAGGCAGGTGACGACTAGCTTAATAATAGTTATTTTATCTCTCAAAAGTGCCCCCTTGTAAAGTAATCATTTATCTTCCAAGACTGATGGCCAAGTTAGTGCAGTCTGTCCCTTCCGGTGCCATTTGGGCCAAAGCAATGCTGCTGAAGGGAGACCGGGAATGACAGCGCAGGTGCACAGTCAAGATCTCTGTGCTGATGCCTGGCTTCCAGTCTTGGAAGCTTAAGGATTACTTTACAAGGGGGTACTTTATAGAAGTAAAATAACTATTATTAAGCTAGTCGCCACCTGCCTAATTATTGCAGGGCGACTTTAGCTAACGTGGTAGTTCCACTTTAATGATATCACTGCATTAACATACACAAGACAAAAAGAACATCTCCCTTTGCTTTTTCTAGCACAAATGAAACAAATGTAGATATTTAAGAATAAGTTATTTGGTGTAGATCAGATAGTAGGTAACACTGGACTCTTTCACCCAGATAATTTTGCCCTTCACCCTGAGATCTGGGTCAAAACTCTGAGAGTTCCGAGGTATGCTTACTAATAATTTTCTTTGATACATATGCCCCAACTGTGTACTAGGGATAGTTCATTGTTGGACCTGCAGCTGCTGGGGACAACTCCCCCAATTCTCATTGGACAGCTGGGGGTGAAGGGAGTACAACAACTGCTTACCTATGCTCTCTCTATATTTTTTTTTTTGCTCACTCACCATTGTGTTTTCCTGTTAATTTGTTCATAAGGTATGATTTTCCAGTACGATATTTCCCAACAATTGATACAACCACCACAGGCTGAGTAATATCAAGCAAGATCTGCACTGCATCCTGATTCACTAGGAGTTCTCCACCAGCCTTGTTCTCTATCAAACATATGGGATGTTTCATGAGAGTCATTGTTGTAAGCCTGCAGACAGAAAAACAATTACAGCAGCATTACCTCATCAGCCTATTGTAGAAAGTAAACACTGAGCAATTATGGAGCATACCAGTTGTACCACAAGAAACAAATGAAAAGTCTTCAAGTTCCCATTGATAAAAATGAGGCTTTTAAATCATTTGTATGTTAGCCAGGTCTCCAGCTGGAAACCTCTTTTGCGTCCAAGAGGTTAAAGAGCCCATTTAAATGAATGGTACTAAATTAGGAGGAGTATAAAACTGCTTTAATAAAGAAACTGTCTGTAAAGTTGTCACAAAACAAGATAAGGAGATATATATAAATGTAAATATTTTATACTGTTATTTTAATGTACTTTTGCTATTGGGTGACAAACTGCAATGTTATTGACCTTATTAACCCTTCCACTTCTCCTTTACTGAGAGATGATTGTCATGCCTGGGAACTTTCAAAATGTGCTGACACCGAGATTGTTGAAATATGAACCTGTAAAGTTCCTCTGAACATAGATTCTAAGTGATATGGCCTATGTGGTCTAACCCAGTGAGATTCAGTCATCCCACAAGGAAACCTTAACATACTACAATGCAGATATATCACTGCCTGAGCACACACAAGACAAGCAGGACTTCTCCCTCTTCCTTCTTGGTACAAAAGACACAGATTTTTAAACTAAACAAGCAGATAATTGGTTCTGTTCATACATTAGGGAACAGTGAAGTCTTTCACCCTGAGAAATGGAACCTTCAGCCTGAGGCTCTGAGATCTGGCTCAAAAACCTGAGTCTCAGGGTCAAACCCTGAAAGTTCCCAGGTATGATGATTGTTCTTTTACTGCAAATAGATGCTGTAGCCTGTTTGGCAGATGGTGGGTTAAATCCGTATTTGCATCTCAGGGAGTCAGAAGAAGTTCATGTTAGTCTCTGTTTTATATTATACAGTCACATGGCAGGGGTATATAAGACTCTGATTGTAAGCATTTTACTTTCCCTGTATAAAATATCATTGCATGTTTTTGTTTGAAATGTGTTGCAATTTTTACATAAAAGCAATTAAATTAGTAATATAGCAAGTGTGATAATCACTACTGCACATAAGAACATTTTTCTATCTTCAGATTCTCTTTAACCCCTTTGAGTATGATGGCCAGACCAGATACATTTTTAACAGGTGACACATATGAAAAATGCAGATGGATTTGATTTTAGTGAAATCATGAATATATATATGCATATTTCGTTTATGTCCTTTGAAGGATAGGTATGGTCAGTATGCCTTTGAGTGGAAGAGCAGTGAGAAATGTGTTGCATACTCCAGCATTCAAAGGGTTAAACAGATTTCGTGTGCCTGTGTTTTGTTCCCTTGTGGAGAGGATGCCCCCTACCCCCTTCGCCAAACAGATAAGGGACACAGCCTCATGTGGACATAGGTAGAAGAGGCTTTAGGGAAATCTTCTCCGCCCTAATCAACTGAAAAATGCCGATACATTGCATTGCTATTTTTTGCACACATACATGCAATGCAAACAGTTAAAGTTGTTTTTGTGCTGGAGATGGGAGGGAGAAAACCACAAAGAGGAAGATCAGATGAGCTACGAGACATCACTTGTGTTGGCTGTGACAGCAGGGGAATGCATAGCACAATAAAGGGAAATGCTAATAGCTTCAATACAATTTTAATTAATAAAACATCTAACACAACAATTAAGTAATTTTGCAAGATGGTTTCAAATCATAACATACAGGTTCCTGGCTTGCTCAAAATAGCATTTATCAATAGAGTTCAAATAGTGACGTGTGTAGTCAGGAGAGCAACAAGAACCATATTTTGTCTACACATATAAAGTAACAAAAAATATCTGTTCCTCAAATTCTGCCCTATACAAACAAATATCCTGTGACAACAGATCATAAACTGTGGGGTTAAAGATGAACTTTCACTTCCTGTATAGTTTGGTTACACTGTAGTTGCTATACTAGCAACTACATGTAATGTATAATTTTGTTGTTGTTTAACAATATTGTTAAAATTAAATTTCATTGCTGGCAAAGTCTTCCTCTGTGCCAGACAAGCTGCCCCACACAACTTGTACCTACCTCCACCCTGTGTTTTAAATCCCTCCCTCATGAGTTGAGAGGCAATAATGAAGCTTACTTGGAGGGGGAGCGTTGCCAATCAAATACCAGGTCATGAACATGGCAGCCCTCTCCCTCTACTTCCGTGGAAAGAAGATTGGGCTAAATTGGACAGAAGTAATGTTTAGGCATGTTTTGTTTATGAGGTTTGACTTGGATTAGCATGATACAGGGTTAATTGTTATAGATGAAAGTTCCACTTTAAAGTGTTAGTAGTGTCCCAAAAAAATTGTTAATAGATTTGTAGAGGCTAAAAAGAATTGCATTGCCACAAACCCCATCCCTCAAACCGCTATGGTTTGAGAGATATTCGCAATCAAAATTCCCCCTTCTCTCCCCTTCTCCTGACGTCAGCATCTAGCTGACAGCAGGAGATCCCAGTCCAGGGATCAGCCGGCGGCTCTGCAGCAGAGCTGAAATCCCATTATTAGAAAAGAATTACTTCATTGGAAAGGTCTACAAAGTGTGCCTGGTTTGCAAGCACACTTTCTAGACCATTCCCATTAAGTAGTTATTTTCTAATAACGGGATTTTGGCTCTGCTGAAGAGCCTCATCGTGTCGGCCGACACGGATCTCCTTCTGTCAGCTTTACAGCTGACATCAAGAGAAGGGGATGGAGAGGAAAACTTTGATTGTCAATATCTCATAAACCATAGCAGTTTTAGAGATAGGGTTTGTGGCAATACAATTATTTTTTTAGCCTCAACAAATCTATTAAATTTTTTGGGACATAACTAACACTTTAAGGGCTCGATCCAAATGTTGGCTTTAAAACCAGCGTGAAGAAAAAAAACTGCCTTCGTGAGTTAAGCAAGACTGGGTAACGAGAGATTAAAATGTTCCTTAACCAGAAGAGTTAACGCACGACGGCCTACAAAACACACAAAACTACAAAACAGGAGTCGCCTACAATTTGACCTCATCGTAGACACAAAACAAATGATAAAACACAAGAAACGTCTCCAAAAATAAAAAAGCGAAACGTCCAACGTTACCAAGTTCCCCAGCCAATCACAGCACCCCAAAGTATCAAGTTGAGTCGAATAAACTATAAATAGACCCAAAATCACCTACGCACCTTTGTCTGTTATTGAGTTCCCAAGAGCTAGATATCAGGACCCAGGAGCAGAGGTTAGTTTTGAGAGAAAGGGAGTTTGAGGCAGCATACAAACAGGTAGAAGGCGAGTTTGACAGCACACAAAGAGATACAATACACTTTTGTACATATCAAATACACGCATCCAAACACACACACACACATAGCCCATATTTTTTTCTAGTAAAACACACACACTTTTATCTTTTTTTTGACAGTGTGAGTCTGTGAATGCAAGTGAGTGACAGAGAGTGAGTGACTGAGGGCCTGAGTGAGTGCCTGGGTGTGAGTGGGTGAGAGGGATGGAGAGGAGAGAGGGGTGGGGAGTGTAGGAGGAGAGGAGGAGGAGATACGGGTGGGCATCTCTGGTCAGGGTAGGGGAGGGAGATCCCTGGGGCAGAGGGGCAGCCACCCAAGAGCAGGCACATCCAGTGCAGGGGCAGTGAGAGTGGGACGAGGGGTAGTCCCCCTGCACCACACACAGCCAGGGCCAGTGCAGGCAGGGCTGGAGAGCCACAACCAGGGCTCTCAACAAACCTCTGGGGGTGATGAGGAGGGGAGGGCAAGAGAGGCCAGGTTCACAGAGGAGGAGAACCTTGTCCTCTGTGAGGCTGTGGTTGCATGACAGAGGATCCTGTTCCCCAAGGGGCCTGTTATTGGCATGGGCTCCAAGAAGAAGGCAGCCTGGAAAGAGGTCATGGCTGCAGTTAATGCTGTGTCCAGCCACAGCCGGTCGCTGGAGTCAGTGAAGAAAAGGTGGACAGACTGCAAGGCCAAGGTAACATAGTAACACAGTAATCTCTGTTGAGAAAAGACTTGCGTACATCTAGTTCAACCCTTTTTCTGTTTCTGTCTACCATTGTCAAGGTGAAGAGGAAGATGGACGAGCAGGCCTTGCTTGCTGCTGGAACAGGGGGTGGTCCACCCCTGCTCGTGGAATACAGCCAGTGGGAGGAGGCCGTGCTCAGGACAATCTCCTCCGTCATGGTGCGTGGGATCCCTGGATGGAGTGACACCAGGGAGGAAAGTAGCCTCCAGTCCACTGGTAAGTACATCAAGGCCCACACACACACACCACACAAATCCTGACACCTACCAGACAGAGGCCAACACAGTGACACCTGAACACATGGACAGCATTCCACACCACAATTTAGCCACACAGCTTGGAGGGACGTCAAACAAGGACAGAATACTTGACCAACCCAGCCTGAATGGTAATGGTCAAGTCCCTGTTGAACCCCCCTTCATGCTGTCCACAACAACATCATGCACAGCACAAAAACAATGCACACTGTCATGTGTCAGTCACATATCCAACTGTTATGTGTATCACAATGTCATACATAGAGTGACAAAGAGGTCAGCACACAACCCCTCGAGTGCCACAGGAATAAGTAATGCATTGTTCGACAAAACATTGGTTAGTCCCCTGGCACCCAAAGGGTTACTAGAGAATAGCAAGGAGGGGAATTGGTGTGTTTCCTATTGTATTGTTACCGTATGTCAGGGCTAGGCATTGTACATGTAGGTAGTTAATCCAAGCGGAATAGTCAAGGTTCAGCTTTCTGCATCATATGTAGCCAGGGGGCATTCCCCTCCATCCCCACTCTGCAGGACATATGTGATTTACAAGACTCAACCATGATGGGGTGGGGGGGCATTCACTAGGGTGTCAGAAAGAAGTGACAATGTGTACATGACAACTGCAGTGTCATCACACCTGCAATCCCTGTGTTATTCTGTGGAGCCAATGCACTGAGATCTAAACAACACATGACATACCAGTGCTTAGTCTCCATAGCATAACATAGGAAAAGGTAGAAGCAACCTCCAATAGTACAGTCTAGCCATGCACATGTTTGCTGTGTGCTAGGATTTTAGCTGTCCAGGGTGTGTTTGTGTGTCCTCCAGCTGATTGGGTTGCTGGGTTCCACAGATCATGTTGGTTGGTGTGCTTGGTGTGTTTATTACTGTTGCTGACATCATTGGTTGGACTCTTTAGTCATTGGTCATCACTGGTGCATTGCTGTGTTTAGAGGTCCTAGTGTGTTTGCTGTTGAGGCCTAGGTGTAGGACATGCAGTGGGTTTGTGTCACTCAAGGTGTGATGGTTCAGTTTTGCTCACCACATGGATCCTGATGAATGGGGATAGCAAGGAGGTATATGCCTTGCCATACTCACTGCTCAGGATGCACATGATGACCAAATCTACACCACTGTAGGTCAGTCGAATCAATGTATGTGATCAAGTCAAGCTAAGCAATGTGTGTCAGGATGGTAACTGATGCATTGCAAAGCAATGCAATGGATACCATCCTGCCACTTAACAGTTCACATGTCAATGTAACAGTCTTGCAGCACTCCTGTCATGGCTCACATCACTGATTGCATCATGTCATTTCCCCACACAGCAAACCAGTCATCCCGTGTGGAGAACTCCGGAGGCACCTCCTCTGAAGAGACCACCACATACAGGGCGCTACCACCACAATCTCCACTGCAGCAGCGACCCCACCATGGCACCCAGGGTCCACCCCATCATCACCAGCCACAGCAGCTGCAGGGCTACCAGGCCACACCTCCTCAGGCCTACCAGGCCCCACCTCCTCAGGGCTACCATGCCCCACCTCCTCAGGCCTACCAGGCCCCACCTCCTCAGGCCTACCAGACCACACCTCCTCAGGCCTACCAGGCCCCACCTCCTCAGGCCCACCAGGCCCCACCGCATCTGGGCTACCAGGCCCCACCTCCTCAGGCCTACCAGTCCCCACCGCATCTGGACTACCAGTCCTCACATCCTCAGGGCTACCAGGCCCCACCACATCTGGGCTACCAGGCCCCACAGCAGCAGGGATACCAGGCACCACCACCACGGGTAGGCACCTGATGCCCCAGATGGTTGCTGAGCCCCAGCTGTCCAGCTTTGGCCCAACCCCTGGACCACGGGGACACATGTGGCAGGAGGACACCCAGGGGTCCACATATAAATGGCTCATGGGGAATGAACATGTGGGGCTCCTGGTTGAGCCAAAATGCCCCCAGCCAAGGGAGGTCTTCACACCACCACCAAAGCCATCACCACCACTGACACAGGTCAGACACCTGGAGGACAGAGGATCTGAGGGGATTGACGGGTCCAGGGAGCAGCACCATTTCTCACCACACAGCACCCATGGTGTTGCAGGTCCCCCTGAGGCACCCCATGGGAGTCCGCTCCCCTACGACACACCACCGCCTGCACCAGCCTATTGAGCCTCCACTCCTGTAACCCCCACTGGCACAGAGGCCCTTGACGCAACATGTGTGGCCATCCAGGGGGAGCTGCTTACAGTGATTAGGAGGTGTGCCCGAGCCCTCAGACGGGTGGAGCTGACCCTGGGGTGGATCATGGGGTGCCTCAGGGCCATTGAGGCTCAACAGGTGGTGGCTAACACTCAGCAGCTCCAGTTTAACACCGGGATGATGGAGGTCCTCGGCAACATGCTGGTTGAGATGCGGGACTCCAACCGCAGGCTGAATGAGCGGCAGGACATGGGCCAGCCATCATGGGAGGGGTCCAGTGATGTCTCACCGGCCAGCAGCGATACACGACCCCCACCACCACCGCCACCAGACCCCCTCGGGTAACCCGCCAGAGTAGTAGGGAATCCTCCTATACAGCCCCCCCCAACAACCCTCCAAAAAAGAAAAAAAAGTGAGGCCAACCTTCTCCAGGCCCTTGAAATAAATATTTACACTTCTTCATAACATCTGTGTCCATGAATGTTTCCTATTCAGGATGTGGTTTGTTTGGCAGAGTTGTCTTCAATGCATTGCACAGCTATGCAGTGAACACAACTCAGGCACATCTAACATGGTTGTCAGGTAATGAGTTGTCTCCAATGCATTGCACAGCTATGCAGTGAACACAACTCAGGCACATCTAACATGGGTTGTAAAACAATTGAGATTAAACAGAACAGTAGCGCTTCACTGAGAGAAATCTCCAAAGTGTATAGTACTTTACTTGATAAGGAGCACACAAATAGTGTCTATTCAGAATATAGTATACAATGAAAATAACTGTGCTTATCAGGGAACGCCAATCAACAACCAATCATATATTGTCACATAATTAGCAGTTACCCCAGTACTAGAAACATGTACATACAGATCAAGTCAGTCACTACAGTCAGTGTGATGAATATGATGAAAATGAGATGAAATATTTCAATACATAAATGAGGTTATGAAGTATGATCACATTGATGGAGAATGAAACAATGAGGATGGAATTAGTCACATGAATGTTACAGTCCACACTTCGTCTCGGCAGCTGTCTGATCCCCGGAGTCCTCTCGGGTGAATGCGATATGCAAAACAGAAGATAAAAGACAGCGCACAAGGACCTCTAAGTGTAGTTTTATTTAAAATGTGTTTCACAAAAATGTCTTGCAAATTAAAAATTTGATTCGTATAAAACTTATTCAAAGAAGAAGTAGTAATGCAACACAAGAACAAAAGAGATATATAGTACAGAATACCAGTTAAACTGGTGATATAATGTAGTCCAAGTGGACTTATGGACAAACAGGACCTATTATAGGGTATACGCTAGATGGGGTATATGGACAATGCTTGTGATAGAAAGTCCCTCAATCGAGATAGATAGAGTCTGTTATACTGTTCATAATAAATTCTCACCCGATGCTTTCTTGTTTATGTGCCCGTAATATTTCCTCTGGTAGCTGATCTGTTGTCTCCCGATTCTTCCGCGCTTCCCCTGGTTCACCGCCAGCCAACAACACGCTGTGTAGACCAAAAGTTTGTCCACTCATAAACTCCTTTTCTGTTAAACTTCAACACTGTTGATATTCAATCAATTATCGATGCGTTTCGGGAAAATTGTTTCCCTTTCTCAAGATACAATGATTAAGTTTCAGTTTGTTGTAAACACTCAGAGACTTTAACCTCTGTTCAACCAATCACAGAAGAGTTCAATGTAACAAAGTTCAAAAGTGATGAACTGCGACCTTAGAAAACATTTTATAAACATTTTATAATTCAAAACCTGTAGGTTTTAAATTCGTATTATTCCCTATATCGGGTGATAATGTTCTTCATATTGGAATGATAAAATAATAGACACTATATTCAAAATTGTTAAAAAAACAATAATAGTGTAATGACAAAAACACCGTAAAATCTTCTATCCAGATTCATATGAATCACATAAATATTGTCTGCAAGAGAATGTGTCTAGACCTCTACGTTTATAAATTCTTACTACTTCATATCAATGTACTCATATGTACTTTGCGATGTGCCGGTATAGGGAAATATCCAGAACATCGCAAAGTTGGACAAAACCTGATTCCAGCTGATAATTGTTTGGTTGTTGCCTGTTTTAAAACAGGAGGTGGGACTGAGTAAATAACAAGACTAATACACAACAAACAAAGGAAGAAAAATCTAATTTTTTTATCCATGGGCTCACAAACACCAATAGAAGCTTGGGTAAGAAAAGAATGGAACCGAGAGAGGGACAAGTCATCCAAAACACCAAAGAGTAAAAAAAGGACGTGTCACCGGAACAAACTTCTGGACCATGACGGGTCATGCCATGGATGCCTGCAGAGGGTGAAAACAAGACTGGAAGGTGCACTACGAACACAACAGTCATGCTATTGCTGACCCATCATCATACCCTTGAGTGCCAGAGGTGTACACAACATATTGGTCATCAATGCTTTGGAGACCTTACTTGAACTACACAAGGACAGCTTGGTTATTTGACACAGAGTGAACAATCCATTTCTTGTCAGGGTGTCATCTAGCCATGATGATTTTATGTGGTTCGTATCACAGTATGGCAAGCAGACATATGTATATGTGAGTGGGCACACACATCTGTGTGTAAACCAAGACCCATGAAACAGGGGAGCTATTTCATGGATCTCGTTCTACATACTGATGAGGTGTGTGCTCAGGGTCCGCGTGGCACACATACATATGTCTGCTTGCCATCCCCTTGATGGACAACTCACATGGTCCTGAAGCCTAGATAAGGCATTGACAAGCAATGGAGTGGTATATTCACTGTGCTACACAGACACACGAACAAGTCAGCATAGCAGGCCTTCAGCCAGAGCATGAACAGTTGCAGCAGGTGACAGCTGTTGGACAGGGGCGCTTGGAGGAGGGGGATGCGCCCTAGCCCTCTCACACGTTCGCCTCCACTGTCATCTTAGGTACAAGCATGTGTACATACCAGTGTTAGTCTGTCTCTCTGTCAGTGTCTCTCTTGCACTACAACTGAGGAGGGTGGGCTGTCACTGTTAAACAGCAGTATGGTGTTGTTCATGTGGTCATGGTGATGGGACCAAAACAAAGGGGAGGAATCACACCAGCTCTGTACATAACTCCTTACTCAAGATAAAACTGTGATCAGCTGAGGTGCACTCATAGGGATATACAATGATACCAAAGGAACGGAAGAGAAGAATGGGTTAATCAACCGGGGAAAACCACCAGGTGGTGCCCACCCTCCCCCCAAACAAGACACCTAATAACTGATGCACAATACAGGAGTATACCAAACCAAACCAAAGCTTTATCAGACAATACAAAATTAATCAAGTGAATACATCAAATCAATTAAAAACCATCCAGCACAGGAATATGGAGTCATGAAGACATTCCAACATAGAATAATGCCTCTATAGACTGAGAGCAAGTATATGTAAAGCAAACGTGCAATACCATGTATCCACTAACAAATCACAGTGGCCCATTAGCAATGTGCAATATTATTATACATATGAAGTGCAAAGTGGTGATCATAAACAAAGTATGAATACACATCATATACTTATCTCCATGACTCCAGGAGTCACATAGTTTGATATCCCCTTGTGCTCTTACTTATATTCATAGAGATAGGTATATGTGTATTCATACTTTTGGGATTATTATGATGTTGCACTTTATATGTATGAGGATGTTGCACATTGCTAATGGGCCACTTTGATTTTTTTGTGGATACATGGTATTGCATGTTTGCTTTACATATACCTGCTGTCAGTCTACAGAGGCATTATTCTATGTTGGAATGTCTTCATGACTCCATATTTTTTTTTCTGTCATAAAATATCACTAATAATGGGGAAAATTGCTTTTATATTTAACCCTTTGAGTGCTAAAAGGTTGTGCAAAGCATTGCTGCATGGCCAACTGGTGCTCAAAAGGTTTAAAGATTTGACTTATGTATTAACCCTTTGAGGATCAGAGGGGTGAACAATGCATTGAATCCTCCCTCTGATCCATAAAGTTTTAACAAAATGGACTTAAAAATATGCATTTCACAATATAGAAGTTCAAATTAACCTATGTGCCCATATCTAGTGTGTATTAATGATATATGGTATTTAGTGGAGTCATTCTGCATTAAACTGCACTACAAGGGAAAAAAACAAATTCTCTTTTTAAATATGACTTTTAATCCCCATGAAGCTAACATTCATGGGGGTTAAAAGTCATATTTAAAAAGAGAATTTGTTTTTTCCCCTTGTAGTGCAGTAGGTCTCCAGCGCATTGCTTCATAGTTTGGTGGTGACCTAACATAAAACATGTAGCTCTATGACTACCTGTTCACTTTGCCTTTGTATATAAATAGTCGTATATAACTCTATGTAAACATTTGAATGTAAGAAGGCTGAACAATGCATATGCTTTTGCATAATGGCTTTCTGTCTTATTTCTTCTGGTCCTGTAACATTTTGTTCTGTAATTAAAGAAATATAAAATGTATATCTTACCAGTGGTACTTTATCCGTCTTTGTATCTGCGTCTCTGAACCTTCCTTTTAATAGCAGAATTTCCATGTCTGCCCTGTATATGTGTATAAAGAGAAAGTGAAAGGAGGAAGTCCACTCACCCCCCCCAAAAATAAAAAGCCCAAGAAAAAGCCCAAGGTTTCCACATCTACATTTCATCATGACTGGATTACACAGTGGGCCTATTTAATAAAAATGTGAAAACACAACAGAAAGCAGCAGAATCCTCTGACAAATTTCCCAGGGATGATTTTCATGCAAGTCTTGCCAGGCTGATGACCCAGTACACTTTAAAGCGGAACTACCACCTGAAATACATTTAAAGGTTTGGAACAGTTTGGAACAGTTTCTGCGCTGTTTCGTGACTGACCATCATGACAATTGGGCCGACTTGTTGCCTTGGGCGGAGTTCGCCAGGAACTGTGCGGTCAACTCTTCTTCCGGGAGCTCTCCATTTCTGATTAATTATGGCTTCCAACCCTGTTTGCTCCCGGATTCCTTTCAGACGCAACAGATTCCAGCTCTGGATGAGCATATCAAGCAACTCCGTTCCACATGGGCACAAGTTCAGAGGGCACTGGGCCAGTCATTTCAGCGCCATCAGCACTATGCTAATCGCAGAAGGCTTCCAGCGGTTTCCTTCCAAGTTGGGAATAGAGTATGGCTTTCTTCCAAGAACCTTAAGCTCCAAGTCCCATCTAATAAGTTGTCACCTCGGTTTATTGGCCCTTACAGAATCATTCGCAAAATTAATCCTGTTTCCTATGCCTTGGATATACCTGCATCCATGCGCATTCATAATGTTTTCCATGTGTCTCTCCTTAAGCCTCTTGTATGCAACCGTTACACTACTACACCCGTGGTGCCAGGGCCCGTGGAGGTCGAGGGTCAGGAGGAGTACGAGGTGCAGAGTATCATTGACTCCCGTAGGCTTAGAGGAAAGGTACAGTACTTGGTGCATTGGAAAGGTTATGGTCCTGAGGATCGATCCTGGGTGGATAGTAAGGACCTTCATGCACCCAGGCTACTGTGGATTTTTCATGCCAAGTACCCTCAGAAACCCAGACCCTATTCTAGGAGAGGGGGTCTTTGAAAGGGGGGTACGAGCACGGTGCCCGTGATTGCTGCAGTTCTCTGTCTATCACCTGCAGGGGGCTCCCATTGGCTGTCTGCAGTCAGCCCGCCTCTGGTTGCCTTTTTAAACTCAGTCTGGGCACCCTTTAGTTGCCCTTTCGTGGTGTCTCTGACAGCATTCACTTTGCCTGTCTGCTGAAGCTATTGGGCCTGTTCCTGAGTTCCTGAGTTTCCTGAGTTTACCTGTTCCTGTGTACCTGCCTGCTTGTCAGTTCCAGTCCGGTTCCGGTTGCTGTCGTTCCGGTTGCCAGCCGACTAGCGGTGCTTGTCCCGGTTGAGCCTTGGCCTGCTTCTGCTGTTTCCTGTGTTCAGTTCCTGTGGCGATATTTCTCTCCTGTCGCTCCATTAGCCTTGCGGCTCACAAAACTGTCTGTTGGTCCAGTGTGCGGACGCTGGTTTACTCCATTGGCCTTGCGGCTCACAATACTGTCTGTTGGTCCCAGCGTGCGGACGCTGGTTTACTCCATTAGCCTTGCGGCTCACCATACTGTCTGTTGGTCCCAGCGTGCGGACACTGGTTTACTCCATTAGCCTTGCGGCTTACAATACTGTCTGTTGGTCCCAGCGTGAGGACGCTGCTTTACTCCATTTGCCTTGTGGCTCACATACTGTCAGTTGGTTCCAGCGTGCGGACGCTGGTTTGCTCCATTGGCCTTGCAGCTCATTCTACTGCCTGTTGGTTCCAGCGTGCGGACGCTGGTTTACTCCATTTGCCTTGCGGCTCAAGGTACAGTTGTTGGTCCCAGCGTGCGTACGCTGGTTTACTCCCTGACTTGCAGTCAGGTTTCTGGTGCTGTCCGGTCCTAGCAGCACTTGTTTCAGATGTGTACTGACACTAGCCTCTCCTTGGGTGAGACAGCTTGACCGTATACTCTATTTACCATCCTACTGTCATCGTCATCTGACAGTCGCTGGTCTTTGTGTGTCTTCCTCCTTGGGCTGCCCTGCCCGGTATTGGTAAGGCCGGTAGGACCTTTCACGTTGCCACCTTTAGGTTGCCTTACCCGGTATTGGCAGGGCCGGTAGAGCCTATCCTTGGGTATCCATTCTGGGCTGCCCTGCCCGGTATTGGTAAGGCTGGTAGAACCTGTTACGTTGCCACTCCACGGTTGCCTTACCCGGTATTGGCGGGGTCGGTAGAGCCTATTCCTTGTGTATTCCTCAGGCTGCCCTGCCCGGTATTGGTAAGGTCGGTAGAACCAGTACGTTACCATCTTACGGTTGCCTTACCTGGTATTGGCAGGGCCGGTAGAGCCTACTTATCACTATTCCTTCAGTATTGCTTGGGTTGCCTTGCCAGTATTATTTGCAAGGCCGGTAGAACCTATCTCAATTGTCAATTGCTTATATATATATATGTGATGTTTGTATATGTATGAAAACCCTATGGGATTGCCCTAACTTTTCACTAAAGTTATGTTTTTACCTAAACCTTACGTCTGAGAGTCTTAACAAACCGTGACATAGACTTCCTAATAATACCTCTCTTGAGGGCATCATTGATATATTCCTCCATGGCCCGATTCTTCTCGCACGACAACGGATACGTGCGACCCCTAGGAGGCATGGCGCCAGGAGGTAAATCAATAGCACAAACGTAAGCCCTATGCCCTATGCTGTGCTAACCTCTCCCTTACTGAAAACGTCACTGAATTGATGATACTCAGCTGGCACGGAGGGAGAGGTACACATGATCTTAATCGGATGAGCAACGCAATGCCCCATACAATACTCAGACCAACACGTGATCTCACAAGTCTGCCAGTCAAACTGGGGATTATGCAAATGTAACCATGGGAACCCCAGAATGACCGTATGGTGGGGAGAATGGATAATCTGGAACCGCTGTTTTCCAGTGTGGAGAGTCCCAATAGTCATGGACAGCGGTATTGTTTCCATAGTGATGGGAGCTGGTTCCAACAGTCTGCCATCAATGGCCTCAATAGCTAAGGGGGATTCCCTCTCGACCAACGAAATCTGGTGTAGCGCAGCAAATGAATTGTCCATAAAGTATCCAGCTGTGCCAGAATCAACCAGGGCCAGAACCTCTACTGAGTATTCTGCCCATGAAAATGCCACCTGGATCGTGGGTTTCTGCTTAATTGGGCCTAGGGACTGCTGAACACCACCTAGGGCCTGTCCCCCAAGGTAACCTAGGTGCGTTCATTTCCCGGCCGTACAGGACAGGTACGTAACAGGTGTCCGGATTTGCCACAATACAGACATAAGCCCTGCCTTCGGCGATGAGCCCATTCCTCCTTAGTCAACTTGGTGAACCCTAGTTGCATTGGTTCACTTCTGTCTTGGGTACTCTCAGGAGGCATGGGAGGCAAGAAAGGCATGGGTGGGACATTTTGACCGGCTTGTCCAAAATTTCTGGCCTGCTGCTTGCGGTCTTTGGCCATTAGTCTCTCACGGATGCGGGAATCAATTAGTATAGCGAAATCAATAAACTCGTCCAGATCATTAGGCACATCTCTGGCTGCCGTCTCATCCTTAATACGGTCAGCGAGTCCCTAAGCAAATGCTGCCACCACCGCCTTGTTGTTCCAACCTACCTCTGCTGCCAATGTACGGAATTCGATAGAATAATCGCCCACTGTACGAGAACCTTCTTGTATCTCCATTAGTCATTTGGCAGCAGAGGCGGCTCTACCTGGGACTTCAAATACTCTGCAAAAAGTACGCACAAACTCCCACAAGGGGTTGGCCCATGCCAGGGCTCTGTCCGTCAGTAATGATATAATGACGCCCACCTTACTGCAGTCATTAGGAAAGGCATGGGGAGTTAGTTCCAAAAACAAATCTACAATTGATTAATAAACCCTCTGCACAGGGTGGGTTCGCCATCGTATCTTAGCAGCAATGGAGCTGAGGAGGTTAACCCTTTACACGAGGCCACTTGCATCATGGATTGAGATTCTGGTGTCGAAACCGGGGATACCACCGGTGCTTGAGCTGTTTTATCAAGGTGAGCCATGCACTCTAGAATAGTTTGTATGTCCAGTGCCAACTGGTCCAAACTCTCCTCATGTAAGTCCATCCTCCAATGGATGTTTTGTGCATTGCCTTCACCTTTACTGTCTGAGGTCAAGGCCCTTTCGTACTGTAACGGTTTGTTTGACACACAGACACAGTAGGTTTTGGATAAAACACAAGTTTATTGAACAATGATAATAACAATAACCCTCACGGGTCCTGTAATATATATATATGCAATATAGTACAGACACAAGACAGGTTATAAAGAGGTAGGCCCACACGGGTCCAGTATATGCAGGAAATTCAGAGTGCAATATACTGACACAGGTCAGGCAGTTCTCGTGTGATTCACAGTTGGACAGCACTGAATGGGTTACTATTAGGCAGAGAGTACTGACAGGCCCTAATAGTGCAAGGCCCTTAAGAAGTTCAATCAAAAAGAGAGAGCACAAAATCGAGTAACGCCCAAAAGTAATGGAGACCAGAACAACTGGTGGACTGCCGTAGCAGTAACTGAGATTAAGCAACTTGTTGACTGCCGTAGCAGGAACGGAGACTAAGCAACTTGTGGACTGCCTTAGCAGTAACGGAAACTGAGCAACTTGGGTACTGCCTTAGCAGTAACTGAGATTGAGCAACTTGTGGATTGCCGTAGCAGTAAAGGAGACTGAGCAACTTGTGAACTGCCATAGCAGTAACAGAGACTGAGCAACTTGGGTACTGCCATAACAGTAACGGAGACTGAGCAACTTGGACTGCCGTAGCAGTAACAGAGACTGAGCAACTTGTGAACTGCCATAGCAGTAACGGGGACTGAGCAACTTGGGTACTGCCGTAGCAGTAACGGAGACTGAGCAACATGGACTGCCATAGCAGTAACGGAACTGAGCAGCTTGCCCTGAGATGCACCTAACCGAGGACTGCACGGAAGTGAGGACACACAGAAATGTCGCCAGGTCGACACCGAGGCTACAGAGACCAGACTGCAGTGAACTGTCCAGAGACAGAAAGGATCCTGACACCTAACCGGAGACCGGATAAGACGTGCAGGAGGGGTACGCAACCACAGTAGCCCAGCCGGGCTGGAACCACACACAGAGCAGGAACATCAGCCAATCCGAGTCGGTACACCAAGCAGGAATGTCAGCCGGGCCGGGTCGGTACACAGAGCAGGAACTTCAGCCAATCCGAGTCAGTACACAGAGCAGGAACATCAGCCAGGCCGGGTCGATGCACGGAGCAGTAACGTCAGCCAATCCAGGTCGGTACACAGGCAGGAACGAGATGCAGAATAGTCAGACAGTCTGGGTCGGTACACGGGCAGGAACAAGATGCAGAGTCGTCAGGCAGGCCGGGTCAGTACACCGAGATCACACGAATAACAGGAACAAGCGCTGGTACGGAAACACCACAAAAGGGCACTGGAGAAGTGCCAGAACCCAGTATTTAAATAGTGGGTGGGACAATGACAGTGCAGCCAATAGGTGTAGGCAGGAGTGGAAACTGACAGAATGTCGCCAAATAGCACAGGCACTGTGATACCCTTCCTGGGCTACGTCATTTCGAAACAAGGGTCTCAAGGCCATTCAAAGCTTTCTTGACTTTGCCAATTATTATCAAAAATTTATTCGTGACTTTTCTAGAATTGTCAAGCCTCTCACGGATCTGACACATAAGGAGGCCAAGGGGTCCAAGTGGTCAGAGGAGGCTGAAGAAGCCTTCGAGGCACTAAAGACTGCATTTGCTTTGGCACCGGTTCTGTCCCATCCCAAAACAGATCTACCATATATAGTTGAAGTAGATGCGTCTGACACAGGCGTGGGGGCTGTACTGTCACAGAGGTCTGGTCCTGGTCAGATACTTAAGCCATGTGGTTTATTTTCTAAAAAACAGACCAAAGCGCAATATGTATAAGAGATTGGTGATTGTGACTTATTGGTAATTATCCTGGCGTTACGTGAATGGCGTCACTTGCTGGAGGGCAACAGGGTACCGATTTTTATTTTGACTGATCACAAAAATTTATTGTACTTGTCGGAAGCTAAGAGATTGTCGCCAAGACAAGCAAGATGGGCACTCTTCCTTTCTCGTTTCAACTTTGTAGTTTCCTATTTGCCTGGTTCCAAGAATGTGCGGGCTGATGCTTTGTCCAGGCAGCATGGCCCTGAAGTGGAGTCTGATGTGCAGCCAGTACCTATTATTCCCCCTGATCGCATCCTGGCTACCTTGCGGACGAGCGTCACTTCTCCTCTGGGCCAGGAGATCCTGGCGACTCAGGCTGAGTCTCCTCCTGAAAAGCCCATGGGCAAATGTTTTGTGGCTGAACCCTTTCGGACCAGACTACTTGAGACCTACCATGCTTCTCGAGACGCAGGTCATATGGGCAGAGATCAATTGTTCTGGTCCTTGTCTCATATTTTCTGGTGGCCTACTCTAAGAATGGATTACGCTAACTTTACTGCCGCTTGTATTGTGTGTGCTCATTCTAAGTCACCCAGGCATCGGCCAGTGGGCCTTCTACAGCCCGTTCCCAATGGCAACCGCATGTATCCATTGATTTTTTGGGAGAACTACCTGTCTCGAAGGGCTACACACATATCTTGATGGTGGTAGACAGATTTTCTAAAATGGCCCATTTCGTGCCTCTCCCGGGTCTGCCTTCCACGAAACAGCTGGCGGTAGTATTCGCCAAAGAGGTATTCAGACTCCATGGTGTCCCTAAGGTACTTTTTTCTGATCATGGCAGTCAAATTATATCCAGAATTTGGAGGGCGTTCTGCAGCCAGGTGGGCATTCAGTTGTCATACTCATCTGCTTACCACCCACAGACTAATGGAGCCGTTGAGCGCTGTAACCAAGGGCTTGAACAATTCATACTTTGCTTTGTATCCAACCACCATGACAACTGGGCTGAGTTGTTACCCTGGGCAGAGTTCGCTAGAAACTGTGCTATTAATGCCTCATCCGGAAGCTCACCCTTTCTTGTCAATTATGGGTTTCAGCCATCTTTGCTTTCGGATGCATTTTAGGCACAGCAGATACCAGCCCTTGATGAACATCTCTGACAACTCCATTCCACATGGGTACAAGTGCAAAACTCACTACGTGAGTCCTTCCACTGGAAAGGCTACGGGCCAGAGGAACGTTCCTGGGTCACGCATTCAGATATCCATGCACCATTATTGTTGCATAGATTCCACTCTAAGTTTCCCTCTAAGCCTAGTCCCCCTCCCCACAAGGGGGTTGTTGAGAGGGGGTACTATCATGGTGCCCGTGCTCTTGGCCACAGGAGGCGACATTCTGACTTCCCAATTTCATTGGCTTTCTCTGATTGACCAGGTATCTTCGTCGCCGCCCAGGGCTAGCCTTTATATACTCTGTCATGTCTACACTGTGGTGCCCTTTCGTGGTGTACTAGTTCCTGAAGTTGATTCTGAGTCTCTCTGATCGTGTATGACCTGGCCTGACTGACGACGTTCCTGTGCTTCCTGTGTTGCTGTTCTGTTGCTCCATTGCTGACCGTATCTGGCTGAGAACCCACTCTGTTGCTGACTATACCTGGCTGAGAACCCGCTCCGTTACTGACCGTATCTGGGAACCCGCTCTGTTGCTGACTATATCTGGCTGAGAACCCACTCCGTTGCTGACCACCATATCTGGCTGAGAACCTGCTCCATTGCTGACCATTTTTGGCTGAGTAGCCGCTCCTTTACTGACTGTATCTGGCTGATTAACTGCGATGTTGCCATCAGTGCCTGGCTATACCGCTTGGTTGCCTATGTCTGGCCAGTGATACCCTTTCTGTGTCTGGATCATCTAGGCAGGGCCAGTGCTCCATTCCTCACTGCAGTAGCCTTGGGCTCAAGAGCCAGCGGTTGCGTTACACCATACTTATTAGTGTGAGGGGACACCGGTTGCCTTCCTTAAGTGTATCATGATCCACCCCTAGTGTTCTAGGGTTTGCCTACTTAAGCGGTTGCCTTGGTCTCCCTGTGACCCTAGCCTCCAGGTCAACTGTTGCCTACCATAAGCGGTTGCCTTGGTCTCCCTGTGACCCTAGTCCTAGGGTCAGTGCTGCCTACCAAAAGCGGTTGCCTCGGTCTCCCTGTGGCCCTAGTGCCAGGGTCAGTGTTGCCTCGCTCCTATTGGGTTCTGTGCGTCCCAGGCATCTGGGTTTGTGCCAGTCACCTGCTCCTGGACTATGTGTCACCTGAGTCCTGCTGTCAGCTCCTGGGCTGCGTTGCCTTCAGTCATCCAGGTTCAAGCCAGAACTCTCGTTTGCCAGTGATTGTCTCCATTTCCTTATATATTGCTAAGACTGGCTTGCTATTGCTTTATATATATATCCATGCATATATGTTCTGTTATTGTGGTCTGAGTGTTCATCAAAAACCGTGATACCTCCCTCTATCCTTTTTTTTACAATCTTCTCTCTTCCTCTCGCACTTCAGGCAAACCCTACTTTTTTACTCTTTGGGAAAAAGACTTCATGATAACCATCACATCTGATAAGTGTACACGAATACTTAAACTTAACTGCCATCTCCCTAGGGGAGCAAAACGATGTGAATTAAATTATAAACTTGTAATCTGTTGGTATAAGATGCCACATAGTCTCTCCTTAGCTTTTCCACACCTACACAATTCTTGTTGGAGATATCTATCAGATACCGGATTTTTATTCCACCTTTGGTGGACATGTCCACTAGTGTTGAGCGAGCATGCTCGGCCGATGCTCGGATCGGCTCGAGCATCGCTCTGCTCGGCACATGGCGGTACTCGTACGAGTACCGCATGTGCTCGCCCGCCATGTTCGGGTCTCCTCCCCGCACGTTTTGCGGCTGCTGCGCAGCCAATAAACGTGCAGGGAGGCTCTGACATCGGTGTAATGCCAGCAGCCATGTTGGCTGCTGGCATTACACTGATTGGCTGGCCAGAACCCGTGGTCAGGTGCTGTATAGCACCTGACCATCGAGTTCGGCTCAGTCTGAGCCAGGGAGAGCTGAGGATAGGAAGGGAAAGGCAGTGTAGGGAGGAAAAAACAAAAATTGTGACAAAAAAGAACCAAAAGTCCTTTTTAGGACTACTGTGTGTGGGGGCAGCAGGTTATATTGTGTGTGGGGGGAAAAAAACAAAAAAAAAAAAAAAAAAAATATTCTGTTTAGTGTGAAAAGTTGCAGATTAGAGCACATTCTGTTTAGTGTGCACAGTTGCAGATTAGAGCACATTCTGTTTAGTGTGCAAAGTTGCAGATTAGAGCACATTCTGTTTAGTGTGCAAAGTTGCAGATTAGAGCACATTCTGTTTAGTGTGCAAAGTTGCAGATTAGAGCACATTCTGTTAAGTCTTCAAACTAAAATATCAAAGTCACGTATTCCATTCAGTGTGCGTCGCCGCAGTTTAGCAGCACATTCTGAGTACTGTGCAGAGTTGCAGAATAGGAAGAAATACTGTTAAGTCTTCAAACTAAAATATCAAAGTCACATATTCCATTCAGTGTGCTTCGCCGCAGTTTAGCAGCACATTCTGTGTACTGTGCAGAGTTGCAGAATAGGAAGAAATACTGTTAAGTCTTCAAACTAAAATATCAAAGTCACATATTCCATTCAGTGTGCTTCGCCGCAGTTTAGCAGCCTATTCTGTGTACTGTGCAGAGTTGCAGAATAGGAAGAAATACTGTTAAGTCTTCAAACTAAAATATCAAAGTCACATATTCCATTCAGTGTGCTTCGCCGCAGTTTAGCAGCCTATTCTGTGTACTGTGCAGAGTTGCAGAATAGGAAGAAATACTGTTAAGTCTTCAAACTAAAATATCAAAGTCACATATTCCATTCAGTGTGTTTCACCGCCGTTTAGCAGCCTATTCTGTGTACTGTGCAGAGTTGCAGAATAATAAGAAATACTGTTAAGTTTTCAAACTCAAATATTAAAGTCACATATTCCATTCAGTGTGTTTCACCGCAGTTTAGCAGCCTATTCTGTGTACTCTGTACAGTTGCAGAATAATAAGAAATACTGTTAAGTTTTCAAACTCAAATATTAAAGTCACATATTCCATTCAGTGTGTTTCACCGCCGTTTAACAGCCTATTCTGTGTACTCTGTACAGTTGCAGAATAATAAGAAATACTGTTAAGTTTTCAAACTCAAATATTAAAGTCACATATTCCATTCAGTGTGTTTCACCGCCGTTTAACAGCCTATTCTGTGTACTCTGTACAGTTGCAGAATAATAAGAAATACTGTTAAGTTTTCAAACTCAAATATTAAAGTCACATATTCCATTCAGTGTGTTTCACCGCAGTTTAGCAGCCTATTCTGTGTACTCTGTACAGTTGCAGAATAATAAGAAATACTGTTAAGTTTTCAAACTCAAATATTAAAGTCACATATTCCATTCAGTGTGTTTCACCGCCGTTTAACAGCCTATTCTGTGTACTCTGTACAGTTGCAGAATAATAAGAAATACTGTTAAGTTTTCAAACTCAAATATTAAAGTCACATATTCCATTCAGTGTGTTTCACCGCCGTTTAACAGCCTATTCTGTGTACTCTGTACAGTTGCAGAATAATAAGAAATACTGTTAAGTTTTCAAACTCAAATATTAAAGTCACATATTCCATTCAGTGTGTTTCACCGCCGTTTAACAGCCTATTCTGTGTACTCTGTACAGTTGCAGAATAATAAGAAATACTGTTAAGTTTTCAAACTCAAATATTAAAGTCACATATTCCATTCAGTGTGTTTCACCGCCGTTTAACAGCCTATTCTGTGTACTCTGTACAGTTGCAGAATAATAAGAAATACTGTTAAGTTTTCAAACTCAAATATTAAAGTCACATATTCCATTCAGTGTGTTTCACCGCAGTTTAGCAGCCTATTCTGTGTACTCTGTACAGTTGCAGAATAATAAGAAATACTGTTAAGTTTTCAAACTCAAATATTAAAGTCACATATTCCATTCAGTGTGTTTCACCGCCGTTTAACAGCCTATTCTGTGTACTCTGTACAGTTGCAGAATAATAAGAAATACTGTTAAGTTTTCAAACTCAAATATTAAAGTCACATATTCCATTCAGTGTGTTTCACCGCCGTTTAACAGCCTATTCTGTGTACTCTGTACAGTTGCAGAATAATAAGAAATACTGTTAAGTTTTCAAACTCAAATATTAAAGTCACATATTCCATTCAGTGTGTTTCACCGCAGTTTAGCAGCCTATTCTGTGTACTCTGTACAGTTGCAGAATAATAAGAAATACTGTTAAGTTTTCAAACTCAAATATTAAAGTCACATATTCCATTCAGTGTGTTTCACCGCCGTTTAACAGCCTATTCTGTGTACTCTGTACAGTTGCAGAATAATAAGAAATACTGTTAAGTTTTCAAACTCAAATATTAAAGTCACATATTCCATTCAGTGTGTTTCACCGCCGTTTAACAGCCTATTCTGTGTACTCTGTACAGTTGCAGAATAATAAGAAATACTGTTAAGTTTTCAAACTCAAATATTAAACTCACATATTCCATTCAGTGTGTTTCACCGCAGTTTAGCAGCCTATTCTGTGTACTCTGCAGAGTTGCAGAATAATAAGAAATACTGTTAAGTTTTCAAACTCAAATATTAAAGTCACATATTCTGTGTAAGATGAAGAAGGCGAGTAAAAAGGGACGGGGAAGTGGACGTGATCCTGAAAGTTCAGGGCGCGGGTCAGGACGCGGAGAAACTGTGCCTGGTGCCAGAGCACAAGAAAGAAAGACATCCACCATACCTAGCTTCATGTGTAATTTTACAGGGCGTCACAGGACATCACTCTCGAGGTCCGACCACTGCGAACAGGTGGTCGGTTGGATGACAGCTGATACTGCTTCCAGTCGGTTAAGCACCACCCTGTCTTCCACCAAGTCCACTCTCAGTAGCCAAGAGTCTGGTCAACATAATCCTCACTCTGATCATCCTTCCTCCCACCATACACGGTCTGGTCAAAGAAGTGATCCCACACTGGGATATAGTGAGGAGCTCGTCTCATCACCAATCCTTCATTTGACCCTCTCTCCAAGCACGCTTGCAGAGGAACATGACATCTTGTGCCCTGATTCACAACCTCTAGAGGCTACCCAATCTCAAGAAGATGACAGATGTGAACGGCATTTAAGGTCAAAGGAAGTAGTGGATGATGATGATGATGATGAGACACAGTTGCCATTAAATCAACCACTATTTCCGTCTCAAGACCTTGTTGAGGAGAATGTTATACAGTTGTCAATGACTGAGTATGTGGTGGGATCAAGACTTGAGGAGGATGATCAGAGTGAGGAAGTGGAGGAGGACTTGGTGGACGATGAGGTGACTGACCCCACCTGGGAAGGTGTAGAGCCGAGCGATGACAGCAGTCCTGAGGGTGAGCCATCTGCAGCACCGCAACAGGCTGGAAGAGGCAGTGGTGTGGCTACAGAAAGAAGGCGGACCGCATCAAACCGGCCCGCAAATGTTCCACGGAGCACCCCCTTGCGTAAATCTACCTTGCCAAGGGGTAGGTGTTCCGCGGTATGGCGTTTTTTTAAGGAAAGTGCGGACGACAAAAGAATTGTAGTTTGCAACCTGTGCCACACCAGAATGAGCCGAGGCATGAACACTAGAAACCTCACCACCACCAGCATGATCCGACACATGGCATCCAAGCACCGTAGTAAGTGGGAGGAACGCCTGGATCGCCCATCTGTGTCTGCAGGTCACACCACTGCCTCCTCTTCCCCTGTTTTCGGTGCCGGCCAATCGCCTGTCGAAGGCGCAGGCCCGCATACCTCCCGCCCTGCACCTGTAGCATCTGAAGCACCATCAGCGACCACATCCACTTCCCTGTCCCAGCACAGCGTCCAAATGTCGTTACCCCAGGCATTTGAGCGCAAGAGAAAGTACCCAGCCACCCACCCACAGGCCATAGCACTAACCTCACACCTTTCCAAATTACTGGCCATCGAAATGCTGCCATTTAGGCTTGTGGACACTGAGTCCTTCCGCAGCCTGATGGCAGCAGCTGTCCCTCGGTACGCGGTCCCCAGCCGCCACTACTTTTCCCGGTGTGCCATCCCCGCATTACACCACCATGTGTCCCGTAACATCACCCGTGCCCTGACCAACGCAGTTACTGGGAAGGTCCACTTAACGACTGACACATGGACAAGTGCTTGTGGCCAGGGACGCTACATTTCCCTGACGGCACACTGGGTGAATGTCGTGGAGGCTGGGAGCGACTCGGACCCTGGGATGGCACGGGTGCTACCCACGCCGAGGATTGCGGGCCCTACCTCCATCAGGGTTTCCACCAGCACCTACGTTATTGGCTCCTCCTCCTCCGTTTCCACCTCCGAATTCTCTACACACACCGCCACTCCCCCATCAGCCAGTAGCTGGAAGCAGTGTAGCACTGCAGTGGGGAAGCGTCAACAGGCCGTGCTGAAGCTGATCTGCCTTGGGGACAAACAGCACACGGCCTCAGAGCTGTTGCAGGGGATTAGTCACCAGACCGAGCAGTGGCTCTCGCCACTCAACCTGCAACCAGGCATGGTTGTGTGTGATAATGGGCGTAACTTGGTGGCGGCTTTGGAGCTCGGCAAGCTCACACACGTACCATGCCTAGCGCATGTATTTAATTTAGTGGTGCAGCAATTTCTAAAAACCTACCCCAATGTGCATGATCTCTTGACCAAGGTGCGCCGCGTGTGTGCACATTTCCGTAAGTCATCAACAGCTTCAGCCGGCCTGTTGAAGCTGCAGCAGCGCTTACAATTGCCAGCTCACCGGCTGCTGTGTGACGTGAGCACGCGCTGGAACTCCACCTTCCACATGTTGGCCCGGCTTTGTGAGCAGCAGAGGGCAGTAGTGGAGTACCAGCTGTTACACGGTCGTCGCCTCTCCGTTCAACTTCCTGTAATCAGAAGTGAGGAGTGGGAATGGATGTCAGACCTCTGTGAGGTTTTACGCAATTTTGAGGAATCGACACAGATGGTGAGCGGCGATAACGCTATTATCAGTGTAACCATCCCACTTCTGTGTCTACTGAAACGCTCGCTGCTCACAATTAAAACCGACGCTTTGCATGTGGAAGAGGTGGAAATGGGGGAGGAAGAGCTTACACAAGGTGATAGCCAGAGCACCCTCACTTCGTCTTCTCAGCGACAATTGGAGGAGGCGGAGGAGGAGGAGGAGGAGGAGGAGGAAGACACGGTTGTCTCCGCTACAGAGGGTAGCCATGGAACTTTAGTTCCATCTCTTCAGCGTGGGTGGGCAGAAGAGGAGGAAGAGGATGAGGAGATTGAGAGTCATCCTCCTGGTGAGGACAGCGAAATCTTGCCTGTTGGTACTCTGGCACACATGGCTGACTTTATGTTAGGCTGCCTTTCCCGTGACCCACGCGTTACACGCATTTTAGACAACACGGATTACTGGGTGTTCACCCTTCTGGACCCCCGCTACAAAGAGAATTTCTCATCTCTCATTCCTCCGGTGGAGAGGACAAGCAAAATGGTGCAATACCAGAAGGTTCTTGTTGAAAAATTGCTCCAAAATTTTCCATCTGACAACGCTGGCGGCAGAGTACGTGCTACCTTGGCCAACCGAGAAGGGGAGAAAAGGGGAGCACACAGCAGTTCCGAGAAAGGCAGGGCAACACTCTCCAAGGCGTGGGACACCTTCATGACACCCCGCCAGCACCCTCACCCTGATACGCAGCCTAGTGTCACAAGGAGGGAAAAGTTTTGGAAGATGGTGAAGGAGTACGTAGCAGACCGTGTCAGCGTCCTCAATGATCCCTCTGTGCCTTACAACTACTGGGTGTCCAAGCTGGACACGTGGTATGAACTGGCACTCTATGCCTTGGAGGTGCTGGCCTGCCCTGCCGCCAGCGTTCTGTCTGAGCGGGTATTTAGTGCTGCTGGTGGCATCATAACAGATAAGCGTATCCGCCTTTCCACCGACAATGCTGATAGGTTGACACTTATAAAAATGAACAAGGCCTGGATTTCCCCTGACTTCTCCACTCCACTGGAGGAAAGCCCCGGGGGAACATAAACTCACTTTATATATGTTATTTACAATGATGGGAATACTCTGTATTCCCATTCACCCCTTCCACCCAAAAAACGGGTATATGGTTGACTCTTAATCTTCTCATCCTCCTCCTCCTCTTCCATATGCCCTGGGATATAATTTTTATATAGGGCCAGCTCACCAGCGGGCCCTGTGATATAATTTTTATATAGGGCCAGCTCACCAGCGGGCCCTGTTTGACAATTTTTATATAGGTCAGCTCACCAGCGGGCCTTCTCATATAATGTTTTATTGGGTCAGCTCTCTAGCGGGCCCTCTCATATAATGTTTTATAGCGTCAGCTCACTAGCGGGCCTTCGCATATAATGTTTAGGATGGTCAGCTCTGCAGCAGACCCTCACCCATAATGTTTTAGATGGTCGGCTCAGCGCACGTTTCCCTCTTAATCATGGCCTCAGTTCAATAAAATCAAGGAAATTTTTGGGAGAATTTGCCTCTGTGCACGTTTCCCTCTTAATCATGGCCTCAGTTCTGAAAATCAAGGAAATTTTTGGGAGAATTTGCCTCTGCGCACGTTTCCCTCTTAATCATGGCCTCACTTCCGAAAACCAAGGAAATTTTTGGGAGAATTTGCAGATGATATACAAGTAAATATACAGCAAATATTGTTTGGTAACAATTTTTCGCCTAAAGTCGTTTTTATTTTCCTTTTTGTGTGTTTTATGGTCAGTCTGTAAAAATGGCGTACTACGGGCGAAAGATCGTTCCCAGCAGCGATGTTGGAGTCCAAGATGCATCCAGACATCCTCCCTATGCTGTCCCTGAACCATTTCTGTGGTGTTTCCATCCTTTTCTGCCCTTTTCCTATGGACCAGGCACCCTCCCCTCATCAGAGCAGGGGGTGCCTGGTGTAATGCTCGAGTCCTCCCATTGACTTCAATGGGGCTCGGGTGCTCGGCCGAGCACTCGAGCCTCAGGGGGTGCTCGGTTAGAGCACCCGAACACCCGAGCATTGGGGTGCTCGCTCATCACTAATGTCCACACATCATTCCCTTCTGGAACTCAAAAACCTCCCACATAAACGCTGCTCTTCGCACTTCCCTCAAACCAGATCCCCGTCTCTTACTTTTTCTCTTAGATATTCACAATAAACGGCCCCATGCAAAAAATGATCGCCACATCCTCTACTCTCTTCTCCACCTAGCTAAATAATTGAATCCTCTTCTCTCTCCCACCTCTCAAGAATGGTTCAGTTCAATTGACTCCTGGTTACTCATGGAACACCGTCACACCATAGCCACAAATTCCCTTGCCTCTTTTGAATCTATATGGATCACATGGTTTCTTTATAAGCCATCTACTGTCCTCCCTCCTCTAACTGTCCCCATTTAACTATGTCTCGACCACAACTTGCCCTCATATACCCCTTGGCTCCTCCCTGCAAGTGTTTAACCCTTTGAGTGCCAGAGGGGTACGGAACGCATTGCAAAGCAATGCGTTCTGTACCCCTCTGGCACTCAAAGGGTTAATCATAAGACTAATATGCCTCCCTTCAACATTCCACACCTTCACACACACACATATATATATATATATATATATATATATATATATATATATATACACCCCGGAGACTGTCAGATCACATTTTTTTTCCTTCTGTCCTCCCTCTGTCCTTTCTCTTCCTACCCTTCTCTCTCTCTCTCTACTGCTCTGTTTACTTTTGCATACACTCATACACACGTCTTCTGCACACCTGCCAGACTTTCAACACTACATCTCAGTCTCACATCCCAACACAGTAACTTTGTCCCCTCCATTACCCCCTTTATATCAAACCACCTTGGAAAACAGGCCATTGGAGAAAATATCACCACATTTCCACTCTCATCATTGTTGACTTCTGTATTTGATGCTGTTATGTAAATCCGCTTCTGTTTATAGTCTCTTCCATGTTATACCCAGTTTGACTGTATTATTCTTACCAAGATTATGTACTCAGTTTTATATTGCTGTACTATTTACTATCTCAAATAAACTTTTGAAAAAAAAAAGCTATACTCTGAAGCTGTTCGCAATATGCCCAATGATGTATGAACAACGCTATATGCAAAACACTATACACAAAAATGCTGTATGCAAAACAACAAACATTATATACCATACGCAAAATGCTATATGTCATATACCGATAACCACAAACAATATGTTGGTGTACAAATATATAAACACTGAAGATAGCGGAGTCAAGGGAGAAAACACAGTCTCCCTGGAGTCCCAAAAGCAACAGAATGAATAAAACTAGCCATATACTGCCCCTGTTCATTACTTAATGTGAGGATATAACAGGGTATGCCAAAATGAACGTATATGGAGGAAACTCAAAAGAGAGCAACAAGCTGTGTCAGTCTAAGAAGGAATAAAAAGGTCCCCAGAACAACCTGATGTCTCCAGACCAGCAACAACATAACTGGGAGCCATAGAGAGACTTGAGAATCAGATAGGAGTAAATGTAAAACAAACACAACAGTCCTGAGTTTTGTCATAAGTGGTGCTGTATCCTAAATAAATGCTCATATGACCTCATTTTATCGGTCATTGAGGAAGTCTCTAGGAAGCTGAAACTGGACTGTTCAGAAATAGCTAGTTTCGAATTGATACATCTTTTCACTCTGAATGCTGATCGTGATATTCATTGGTTTGAGAAATTAACATTAATACTTACCATGTGGAATTACATATCTTCAAAACTGTTAAGGTTCAAAAGGTAAATCAAGATTATAAAAATAATAGGGTGCGTAAGAGAGGCCTAGATCTGTCTCATGCACCCTTAGAAAAATTATTATACCTAACTTATGCACAATTGATCAATCATCTGTTAATTCCCCAGACTCCAATTCTGTCTCTGCACCAGTGGCCCCTAAGGAGACTTTTTTATTGGCCACTACCAGTTCCGAAGCCACCACAAGACCCCTCACACCAGAAGAGGTCACATATATTTAAAGATCATGACCAAACCAACAACAAAGAAGTCATAGTGTTTAACCTTAACCCACACACCCTAATTGCAGGTGAAATGAGTGTCCTGTTGAAAGAGCTCATGTTTGTTCCTGTCTCACGTCAAAATTATTTTAACCTACAAGTAGATCTGCATAGATTTAAAAAAAATCTTAAACTAAAAGATTTCTTCCAACACAAAATGAAATAGAACCTAGATCACTTTCTGGGAGAAAACTTTTGCCTCAAACCAAAATTGGTGAAAAATGTCACTTCCTGCTTGGCGAAAAATTTCCTGCAAAAGTTCAATTTTCATACTTTTTTCGCCTAGTGTAACGGTTTGATCGACACACAGACACAGTGGTTTAGGATAAAACACAGTTTTATTGAAATTACATTAGAATAATAACCCTCACAGGTCCTGTAGTATATATAAGCAGAATAATACAGACAAATGATAGGTTACATATACATATGCCTACACAGGTCCAGTATAACCATAAAGTCCATAGCAGTCTATACTGAAACAGGTCAGGCAGAATATGTTGGATTTCCAGGAGAAAGGTACTGCATGGGTTAATGGTCTTCAAGGAATGTAAACAGTCCCATGTGCGAAGAGTTCTGTGATAGAGCTCTCTCCATATAGAGAGCTTAAGGATACGTAACGCCCAGAAACAGTTTAGCAGAACATATGTGAACTGCCAGAGTAATATCAGGAATAGAGTAATGGAGGACACTGCCGTAGCAGTAACGGAGGCAGACACTTGCACTCTGCAGGAACAGTAACGGAGACTAGACCAATGGCACACTGCTGTAGCAGTAATGGAGGCAGACACTTGCACTCTGCAGGAGCAGTAACGGAGACTAGACCAATTGCACTCTGCCAAAGCAGTAACGGAGGCAGACACTTGCACTCTGCAGGAGCAGTAACCGAGACTAGGCCAATGGCACACTGCCGTAGCAGTAACGGAGGCAGACACTTGCACTCTGCAGGAGCAGTAACGGACACTAGGCCAATGGCACACTGCCGTAGCAGTAACGGAGGCAGACACTTGCACTCTGCAGGAGCAGTAACGGAGGACACTGCCGTAGCAGTAACTGAGACAGATACTTGCACTCTGCAGGAGCGATAACGGAGACTAGGTCAATGGCACACTGCCGTAGCAGTAACGGGACAGACACTTGCACTTTGCAGAAGCAGTAACGGAGACTAGGCCAATGACACACTGCCGTAGCAGTAACGGAAACTGATACTTACCCTCTGCAGAACCAGTAATGGAGACTGTAGAATAAGAATGTCGCCAAGGCGACACAGAGGCCATCAGAGCAGGAACGCCAACCAAGTGGGGTCGAATCATGGAGCAGGAACGTCAGCCAAGCCGGGTCGAATCACGGAGCAGGAACGTCAGCCAAGCCGGATCGGTACACAGGAGCAGGAACGTCAGCCAAGCCGGGTTGGGACACAGGAGCAGGCGCAGAAGAGTGGTCAGGCGATCCGGGTCGGTACACAAGCAGGAGACAAGATACAGAGTAGTCAGGCAGGCCAAGTCAGTACACTGGGAATCACTGAGCAGAAACAAGCACTGGTACAGGAACACCACGAAAGGGCACCGGATGGGTGCCAGAGCCCAGTATATAAAGGACATACAGGGCGGGACAAACACAGGACAACCAATGGGAGCAATCACAGTGTAGATTGACAGGAAAAGTAACAAGGAGAGCACGGGCACCGTGATACCTAGCTCATTGTATTGAAATTAATGGGAAGAAAAATTTTTTACCCACCACATGAAAGTTTTCTCTACTTTTCTACAGCCATATAAAAGGGTGTCAGGCTCTCACACCATGCCATTCTGTGTTTGTGTGAGGAGAAAGCAGCATATTTTTGAGCTAGGGAAGATAGGCAAATAAAGAAGAATTAAAACTTAGTTTAGAGAACCTTTTAGTTAGGACATTTGTTCTCTGTATTAGGGGAGTCTGGGTGCAGCCTGCTGAGAAGAAGGGAGGAAGGAGGTTTACCAAAAAAATTGGTGCGACTGACTGGTAAGATATAGGTAGCCAGGGTCCAAATTGCTTGATGATTTTTATTTTATTGTCTCTGTGCTGGGGAAGTCTGGGGAAAGAAGTTGTTGATTTTTTTTTTTTTGTTATATTGTTTTTTTTTTGGACTGACTGTGATACGATAGGGTGGAAAACTTAAAAATATATAATAAAAAAATAAAAATAAAAAATTCATAGATAAATAATTAAACAAATAAATACAATAGGTGACAGACAGCTCACAGGGAGCCTGATGTAAGCTCTGTGACTGAGGCAGATGTGGTAGATAGCAGACGACATTGAGAATTTTGTTGAGGGCTAAGGCAAGACATCACACTCCATCAGTTGTGTACTGTAGAGAGTAAAAACAAGCATAGTAGTTGAGTAATGTTCAGCAGATGCACAAGGGGGAGAGGGGAAAGATGGAGCAGTACCGGGACATGGGAGTAAAGTGGTAGTTCAAAAACTGACTGCAGAAATGGTTGCTGCAGCATGTGCAATAAATGATGATTATCCCTCTGCTCCTGGAGTGGATGCAGTTTGTCAAGGTCCCACCAATCACACCATGCCATATCTGCCACATTGTAGGTTGTACTTTTTTTATCACACATCATCATGAATATGTGCCAGTGTCACTTAAGCAGTAAGTTAGTGTTGTGGGCAAAGGACAAATGCACTCTGCACGCTAACATATTTTTCAAGGTATTTATTGCTGTAGGACTCACAACTTTGACTTTCAACTTATTTCTCCATTACAGCCCTCTGAAGAAGTAATATTGTGCTGGGAAATGTTGCAGCATAGGAAACATAGGAGAAAAATGTGTTCAATAGGAGAAAAATGTTTTGCAATAGGTGAAATATTTGTTGTAATAGGTAAAAAAATGAGTTGAATAGGAGATAAATGTGTTAGAAAAGGTTTAATATGTGTTGGAATAAGCAAAAAATTGCCTGGAATAAGCAAAAAGGAGGAAACATTTGTACTGGAGAAAAGGGGAAAACGTTTGCGAAAATAGCAAAAAATAGTCTGTTTTTCGTGAAAAGTCATGCGGGAAATTTTTCTCACTTTTTGCCCACCCATATGCCCAATAGCTCTTTTGATCCACCACATACGAAGCCCTCCATAAAATCCTTTATGCGGCAAGTGGAATGTGAGTCTAAGGCTAAATCCGTCACATTCATGGTATAATCTCATCAAACTAGAAAGAGCTGCACTGAGAAATTTATCTCAATCATATGCGTCCAGCAGACAAGGGAGTGTCAATTGTTATCTTACAGTATTCCCATTACCTACAAGAAATACTGTCCCAATTTGACGATCTGTCGGCTTATGTCAAACTGACTACTGACACTGCAGCTCACCATAAATGTACTTTGGAAGGCTCCAAGAGGAATGCAGTAACACATGGATGGATAGATGAGCACACTCTCTGGTTCCTTATGGTTGATCACTTGGTCTGCCCAATAATCTACACTTTACCAAAAATACATAAAGATTGTATTAAACCCTCCTGATTACCTATTGTTTCGGTTGGGGGTTCTTTATTGCAACTGGAAGCCCATTTTTTGAACTACTGGCTGCAACCTCTGGTGCATAGTCTTCCATTTTACATTAAGGGCTCAGGTGATTTTATCTCTAAAATTCTTAACCTTAGGGATCTACTTCACAGAGTCTACCAGGAAGCTTACATTGGGAGCTTAGTCTGTCAGATCATTACAATTATACCATTGTTTTCCTCACAGATCATTTGTTATGGTCGGTACATCGATGACCTGTTTTTAATCTGAAAGGGCAATGTTGATTCTTTCACGTAATAAGTTTATCGCCTTAATAGTCTTGACACTCCTATTAAGTTTTCCTTCAGTGTTGATGTGAATCATGTTAATTTCCTTGATCTGACTATTTAAGTACCACAAACTATCACAAAACAACCAACAGGAACACTTTACTCCATTTTCAGAGTTTTCACCCGCTATACTTAAAACAAGGGGTAAGTTATGAACAATGTCTATGCATCATCAAGAATAACACTGAAACAGCACAAGCTAGGATACAAATGGAGGAACTTTTTAAACTTTTTAACATGGTGGGTACAAACGAGATGTCCTCAACACAACTCTAAAGTGCCAGTGAAACGGGGCAAAGTGATTTTCTACTGAGTGAATTGGCTCGAACTCAGGAAGACACTGAAATTCATTTCTACTTATACCACCTCCAGTCATCAAATCCTCTATTCACCAACATTGATATTAAAAGGATGTGACAAAGACTGATCTGTTGCTAAAATGTTCCAAACCTTGGTTTAAATACAATAGAATATAATCAAAGTAAAAAAGGGGAAAAAGGTGATAGAGGGTAGAGAGAAATAAACTATTTTACACACTATTAGTATGATTTATTCATCAGAATAATCATTCTCACATTAGAGACAAGTTCAGTGATCAGTATATACTAGTATTGTGGATCATAAAATGTAACTTTTAATTACAAACTTTAAAAAAAGTACATATATGTGTTTCACACCAACAATTATTTAGTGAGTTAAAAGGTGCCCCAGTGTCTTAATCCCATAGTATCCTGTAAAAACAATACTCCTTTCATTTAAGTGTTATCAACACCAACAGCTCTTATTTTATTATGTTAGCTATATTTATTACTCTAGAGATATAGTACTTATTTTAATATGAAGTTTTACAATAGTTTGTTTCTAGTACTACTTCTGTTTGCTTCTTATTGGCTATTTTGATGTATTAATAGCCCAATATGTTGATTTTAATCAACCTCAGAGAAATCCTATCAAATAAAGTTAATGGTCACTTATTGTATTGTATTTTGTATTGTATATTTTATTTATATAGCGCCAACCAGTGTACTTGCCACTTTACAGTTTACATTTGATATAGAAGGGGTAAAATAAGTGCAGTGATTAAGTGCTTATAAAGACAATCATAAAGGGAACAACAGGTGAGTATACATGAGGATGAAAGGTCCCAGCCCCGTAGAGCTTACAATCTAAGTATATGATGGGTGACATACGATCTGGTAGAGGAGGAAGTGCAATTTGTTGACATATGAGATGCTGTTTTCATATTACATTGTTGCTATATTTAAAAGATGCTCTTTTAGTTTAGATTTAAAGTTGTTGAGGGTTGATGTTTGGTGAATACTGGGTGGTAGGGCATTTCAGAGGCAGGGAGCAGCAAGTGAGAAAGCCTTCAGTCATGAAACAGCGATAGTAGTTAAAGGGGCAGAGAGTCGTCCACCATGTGTGCTGCGTAGTGGGCGTACAGGAATATGGTGGGATATCAAAGATGAAATATAAGGCTGGGACAAGTGATGGAGAGCCTTGAAGGTAATGAGGAGGATTTTGAATGTGATACGCTGCTTTATGGGAAGCCATGACAGTGATTTTAAAAGTGGTGGGGTGAGTACTGTTCTGGAGGAGAGGAAGAGTATTCTAGTGGCTGAATTAAGAACTGATTGAAGACGAGCGATATGATTAGTAGGAAGACCAATAAGTAAAGATTTGCAGTAGTCGAGGCGAGAAAGGATAATATCATGCATGAGGGTTTCTGTTGTAGAGTGAGAGAGGAATGGACGGATTTTTACTATATTCCGAAGAAAGAAGCAACAGGTTTTGGTTATGTCATTAATTATGTCATTAATGTGGGTGGGTGGCGGTGAATTTTGGTCAATGGGAGAAAAAAAGTGAAGATTTAAAGTGGATTTTCACATGAAAAAGCAGACAATAACATGGTTTTTGTGGGACTTCCTGCAGGAACACGGCGACAACTTTCACCCACCCCTACACCCAGGGTCAGGGGAATAGTGTTACCTTGAGTACTAGTCTGGACGCTCTGCATTGCTTCCCTTACCACTACCCTAACGCTAGTCCCAACAGCTGCTTCACCATCACTGTTACTACCACTAACACCAGCCACATCAATTTCAGTCCCTGAGTCTTTTTCCTTACTGTCACTTTTAATATGATAATCACCGCCTCCTTCACTCCTAACACTAACAAGCTGCTGGATCTTCTTAGATTTAGTACTAATGATGGGTCTGCTTGGGGATGGCAAGTGTGAATTAGGATCCCTGCTGTCACACATGGCATCATCTTCTCTTTCCTCTTTCCTGAGAATTACACGACATACTGTTTTTTGTTTTTTTTTATCTAATGTAGTTTTAAGTTGTATTTCTACCTCACTTTTAGTGTTTTGTAACAGTTCTTTCTCTTCATCAATTATTAGTTTGATCAAATCAAGAGAGCATTTTGTTGAAAAATGAATATCCTTCTCTCATCTGTTAAGTGTGAAGCTGGAATGAGACTGATCCTTTAATCTCTCTGTACTATTTGCTTCTTTACGTAGCTTTTTAAGGTGGTTATATCCCACCTCGTCAACAGTGAAAGGGACTTTTCTGTGCTGTTTCTATCATGCATGTAAACCGATAAGTAGAATTAAAACATTTCAAAATCAAGACAGAACTAAAAAATATGATTTATTACAGTTTACCAATTACAAGACAACTGAAGTGATATATTTGTTGGCCTGTGTATGTGCAAATAATTCCATTCATTTTTTACTTATTCAATGGCAATTCACCAAAAAGGCTGGGATTCTATATACAATCTATGGCACCAAGTGGACTTATTGAGAAACTCTCATACACAAGATTCTATTGATCATTGTGATCGCTATCTCTATACCCACAAATCAGCTATAATATCTACAGGATCTATATTTCAGCAGCAGTCTGTGGATTTAAGGAGGATCGTTCATTTCATCATATTCTACTGGGTGTACGACTAAACTGTGGAGTAGGGCTACCCTGCAGTGACTCAACGCCAGAAGTGGAGATTATTGGTGAATATTCCTTTCCCTCCATGATGACAACATATAGAGGAGTTCTTTACGTTGAGGATTATATAGTTCTACGTGGGATACCACTGTCATGTGACATATTGTGTTCATTCAGCTTGTTGAGGTTCCTGTGGATTACAAATACTGGTGTCCCTATATGGATTAAGATTAAGTGGTGAAGTAACCTAACTCCAAGTCCACTTTTATAGGTTTAACACCAGTTTATATGGTCTTATGTTGACAAGATGAGTAAGAAGAAGAAGAAGACAACAGGTATGAACTTTATACTCATTTCCACTTGAGTTTGCCATTTATACGGTCAACCTTAAATTTTATGATCCAGACATCATGGATTCAATCTATTGTTCATCACTGGTTGGGGAAGACGAGTCATTGGCTACATTTGGCAATATGATTCTGAACTATAACTAAATACTACATCATGTATTTCTTACTATACCTCCAAGGTTGGGTGTTATAAAGTTCAGTTTACATCTGTCTCGGAATGATTTGAATGCACTTCTGATGCTTGTTTTGTTATATTCAACCTATACAAATGGATCTTACACCATGATATATTGTAGACTTTGACTTTAACTTGCTAAATATGAATGTGTGACAATAATATGCGGCTAATTCTTCCAATAGTACTGAGCCTCCTCAGTTTGCATCTTGCTCTCTAACTTATCATGTCTCACATATGAGTTAATTATGTTCTTTTCTTTTGCTTATATTGCATTTTATTTTGGGTGCCCTGTAAATTGATTGAGCAGAGCCAGAGGCAGATTGTACTATCGGGCATTCGGGCATGCCCCGGTGGGCCAGTGGCTGCTTGAAGGGGAGGGCTGCTCCACAAAATTACAGGCTAGATTCCATCCCCGCGGAAGTGTCACAGGCAGTGACACAGTGTAAAAGATGCTGCTACTCTGCATTTGATAGGTGCCGTGGGTGAGCCAGCCTTGGTTGTTATTGTTAATGCTTTCATTCCAAACTGAAAAGACAGTGTGCATGTTAACCCTTTCAGTACCAGAGGGATACACAATGTATTGCATCCTGTGGCTCTGAAAGGGTTAAAAAGTATTTTCCGTTTTGATTTATGTATATTTTTAGACCTGCTGTGCAAATCATATTAACATTTGAAGTGCCAGAAGGGTGTCCAAAGCAAAGTGCTGGTCTCCTTTCACTCAAAGGGAAATAAACACCACGACTGCTCTGAAAACTATAAATTCAGGAGATAGTCTGTGCGATTCAATCACAAACTTTCTACTTACTGTGCGTAGCCCACTTATCCCAGTGCTAGAGAGGCTTTAACACATTGTAAAGCGATACATAAGTACCTCTCCATCACTCAGGGTGTTAACTTGCCTCCTGTAGCTGCTGTGCTGTTGGTGCCCTGCTCCTCTCTGTTGGACTCCTCCTCCTGCTCCAATCCTCCCCCGGACCTTATCCAAGTAAATCATTCTCATTCCGATCAGTCCTCTTGTTTTTTTCTTCTTGTTTTGGATTTTTTTTTTTTGAGTCCTGAGTCCATGATCTCATAATTGTGGAACATTAAGAACTTTGAATGCCAGAGGGATACCCAGTGTGCAAAGTGCTGGAAATTCCTCTGGCACTTAAAGGGTTAAAATCACAGATGTTCAAAGTAAGAGAAAATGTGTCCTTGAGCCTTGCTCATCAAGTTAATGAGGATTAGTTTTGAGGAAACCACCTACTCAAATGGGGAAATTAAAATTCAGCATATTCTCATTGATTTAAATTGGGCTTTTAACCCCTTCTATTCAAGGAGGTCAAAAGCCCCATTTAAATCAATGGGAATATGCTGAATTTCTCTTTGTCGTGAGTTTAAGGTAGTAAAATAATTCTAAGTAAACAAACAATTCTGACCAATTCCTAAAGCAGTGATGGCGAACCTATGGCACTCGTGTCAGCCCTGACACGCAGAGGCCTTTAAGGTGGCACGCAGCCAAGGTTCAGATTGAAAGGCTGCAAGCTCCTTAACCCTTAGAGTGCCAGCTACTTACGGCGTACGAGTGGACACAGCTGTACCTGCTGTGCCACGCTCGTACGGCGTAAGAGTGAAATGCGGTCACTGCATAAGCCTGTATAACCGGCATGCAGTGGCCGCATTTAAAAAAAAAAAAACTGCCTGGGACTCGTGGGGAGGCATGAGGATCACTCCTCATGCCTCCCCAGTTATTGATCTCCCAGCCGATCGCGCTGGGAGATCAATAACGCAAGAGGAGAAGCGCAGCTTCTCCTCTCCTGTCTCTCCTACCCGAACTTCCGGGTAGGAGTGGGCGGGACTGGGGGAAGCCTCTCAACGTCATCGGTGAAATGGTCACCGATGACGTTAGGGAAGTTTCCCCGGTCCCGTTCACTCCTACCGGTGAAAGGAGAGAAGGGCAGGAGAGCTTTTGCTCTCTTGTGGTCGCCTTATTGATGAAAGACCTCATTGGGGGGATCAGGGGGGATCCTGATGCCCCTCAATGAAGGCTAAAAAAATGTAACCCTGTGTGTGCCCCCCCCCGTGGCACACACAGGGCTTTTATCATTATTTTGTTACCAGAGATTGTTGGAGGGCCATCAGGATTGGTCCTGATGGCCCCCCAACAAGCTCTGATTACAAAGTAATGATAAAAAAAAAATAACCCTCTGAGTGCCACAAGGGTCCAATGCATTGCTTTGCAATGCGCTGGAGACCCCTGTGGCACTCATAGGGACACTTTTTTTGATAACTTTTTTTTTTGTTAAGACCTCATTGGGGGGATCAGGGGGGTCCTAATACCCCTCAATGAGGTCTATAATAAAAAAAAGTAAATAAAAAAAAAATTAACCCTGTGTGTGCCACAAGGGGGGGCCAATGCAGCCCCCCTTCTGCGGCACACAGAAGGCTTTTATCATTACTTTATCAGAGATTGTTGAGGGGTCATCAGGCTTGGTCCTGATGGCCCCCCAACAAGCTCTGATTACCAAGTAATGATAGAAAAAAATGAACCCTCTGAGTGCCACAAGGATCCAATGCATTGCTTTGCAATGCGCTGGAGACCCCTGTGGCACTCCCAGGGTCACTTCTTTTGTGGACATATATATATATTTTTTTTTACTAAGACCTCATTGGGGGGGGATCAGGGGGGTCCTGATGCCCCTCAATGAGGTATATAATAAAAAAAAAAAAGAAAAAAAATGTAACCCTGTGTGTGCCACTGGGAGAGGGGTTCAATGCAGACCCCCTTCCTGTGGCACACACAGGACTTTTTATCATTACTTTGTGATCAGAGCTTGTTTGGTGGCCATCTGAATAAAAAGTAACGATAAAAAAATGTAACCCTTTGTATGCCACAGGGGCCAAATGCATTGCTTTGCAATCTACTGGACACCCCTGTGGCACCCAAAGGATTATTTTGTTTCCCCTTTTATTTTTTATTTAGACTTCATTGTATGGGTTCTGATGCCCCCAATGAGGTCTACACAAAAATATTGGGGGAAAAGCCCCAAAAAATGCACGTGCCACGGGGGGGTCCAACGCAGTGCTTTGCAATACATTGGACCCCCTGTGACACACACACACACACACACATATACACACTTTTTTTTTTCATTATTCTGTTTTTAGACCTTGATGGGGTACACCAGGAATGTTCCTGATACCGCCTCCCCAACGAGGTATGAACACAAAATAATAATCAACAAAAAAAACTCTTTGTGTGCAACAGGGGGTCCAATGCATTGCTTTGCAGTGCATTGGGCACCCCTGTGGCATGTACAAAAAATGCCTCTGATCCCCCCACCACATACCGTATCCCCATGCCTGGTTCCACAGCCAACTGGCAGTCCCATTCCCCAGCCTGACCCCCAGCCTGTTTCCACTGCCTACTGGTAGACTCAAAGTACCAGTATGCACTAGATTCAGGCTGGGAATCAAACTTTGTATGAGGGGGACATACAGTGCACACTGATAGTCACAGATCCCCCATACACACTATCAGACACTGCCCCACCATCACCACCATCCTTGCTCCTCTGCTCATACCCACACACACTGCCTAATCCCTCACCCTCCCACACTGTTACACTGGTAGTCACAGGTCTGCGCGTACACTGGCTGACGCCCTAGCTTCTTTCATCTGTTAGCCATAAAATCACACATACACTGTTTGCTTTCCCATTCCTGTTTCACTGGTAGTTACGCTCCTGTCACCCAAATTGTTATGTCAACCCACAGCAGTGGGGTATCATTTTTCTTAGGCTGGCAAGAAGTCCTCCTACGAAATCCCAAGCCATTGAACCATTTTAGTATCTTTGGAGTGACTGATGTGTAAAAAAATGTTTGTTTTCCTGTAGCACCACATTCTGGAAATAGTTGTGCCAACTAACTTAGGGGTAAAAAGGCAAGTGACCCCTCATTAGATGCGGCATGTTGTCTTCTTTACAAAATGGTATAGTTTATCTACCTTTTCTTCACTTCTGAAGGTGTTATAGCCATTTTCATACAGGCAAGTCAGGTTTGAGAAAATGTTAGAAACATCAGAGTTTGTAGTAGGTGTAGTTTTCTACTTCTAACACCCCCTAAGGTAGTTCAACTCATACCAATGGGGTGTCGTTTGACTCCTAAGAGCACTAGCTAATGAATGCAGTTGAAAATTCCATGGTTTTCACAGAGCTCCATACATTTGAAGAGGCAGAAATGTAAGAAAATGCCTTTTTTTTCATTAGCGCCACCTCCTGAAAGCATTTGTGCATACCAGCCTTTGGGTATGAAGGCAAGTGACCCCTCATTACATGCAGCAGGTTGTTTTCTTTCCAAAATGGCATTGTTTTCTACCTTTCCTGCATATCTATTATGGTTATAACCATTTTAGTGCAAGCAGATAATTTAAAAAACAAAAGTGTCAGGTTTACGTACGTGCTCCTAGCACCCACATATTGTATGTTAACCCACACAAATGGGCTACCATTTTTCTCATGTTGGTAGCAGGTACTGAATACAGCAGGAAATGTTATGGTTTTCAAAGATTTTAGTATCTTTGAAGTGGTGGAAATGTAAAAAAACATGTATTTATTCCCATAGCGCCACCTTTTGGAAATATTTGTGCACTTCAGCCCAGGGGGCAGAAAGGCAAGTGACCCCTCACTTGATGCGAGAGAATGTCTACTTTCCAAAATGGTATACCTTTTATACCTTTCCTTCATGACTCTAACAGTTATGAACATTTTAGTACAAGCAGCCATTTCCGAAGAAGCAAACAGGTAGGTGTAGTTATGTGCTTCTGGCACCCCTAAGGTATGTTGATTAATTCCAATGGGGTGTCATTTTTCTCCTAAGAGCACTGGCTAATGAATAGAGTTGGAAATTCCATGGTTTTCACAGATATCCATACAGATGAAGGGGCAGAAATGTAAGAAAATGCAATTTTTTCCTATAGTGCCACCTTCTGGAAGCATTTGGGCACAACCGGCTTGGGGTAGGAAGGCAATTCACCCCTCATTAGATGTGGCAGGTTGTCTTCTTTCAAAAATGGTATGGTTTGTGTAGCCTTTCTTCACTTCTCTAGTTGTTATAACCATTTTTGTACAGACAAGTAATGTTTGAGAAAATGTTAGAAAAATTAGTGGTTGCAATAGGTGTAATTTGGTACTTGTAGCGCCCCCTAAGGTAGGGGAACTCATACCAATGAGATGTAATTTTTCTCCTAAGAGCACTAGCTAATGAATAGAGTTGGAAATTCCATGGTTTTCACAGATTTCCGTACAAATGAAGGGGCAGAAATGTAAGAAAATGCCATTTTTTTCCTATAGTGCCACCTTCTGGAAGCATTTGGGCACAACAGGCTTGGGGTAAGAAGGCAATTCACCCCTCATTAGATGCGGCAGGTTGTCTTCTTTCAAAAATTGTATGGTTTGTGTAGCTTTTCTTCACTTCTCTAGTTGTTATAACCATTTTTGTACAGACATGTAATGTTTGAGAAAATGTTAGAAAATTTAGAGGTTGTAGTAGGTGTCTTTTTGCACTTCTAGCATCCCCTGAGGTAGGTGAACCCATACCAATGGGGTGTCATTTTTCTCCGAAGAGCACTAGCTAATGAATATAGTTGGAAATTCCATGGTTTTCACAGATTTCAGTACAGTTGAAGGGGCAGAAATGTAAGAAAATGCAATTTTTTTCCTATAGTGCCAACTTCTGGAAGCATTTGGGCACAACAGGCTTGGGGCAAGAAGGCAAGTTACCCCTCATTAGATGCGGCAGGTTGTCTAATTTTCAGAAATATATAGTTTTATATAGTTATTCCACTGTTTTAGGGTAGTTTTACCACAAAAACCCTAGAATGCGCATTTTAGTTTATAAAGTTGAAAATGTCATTTTGCGCTGCTGGTGATTAGGGCTCTACGCTAGCCATGGACGTAGGTAAAACTATACAAATTTGGTATTTTTTTACTCGGGGGACTTGGGGCTTTTTCAAATAATTGAAACTTTTTCAATCAAGGTAAATGTTTTTGATACATAGTATGTGATTTTAGCAAAATGAGTAAATTTTCACTTTTTTTGTCATTATGACATCATAGCTTTTTGCACAATGTAAAATTCTCTTCATGTAAGGTACCACAAGAAAGCTCAATTCGTTCTGAAAAAAAACAATATATAGTTTTCCATATTTAACTAAAAATCCCCAGAGGAAATCAAGCCTAAACGGAAGGATAGCAAAAATGCTGAAAAAGTGTCTGGCTTGCAGGGTACAGGCAATGGCCCAAGCATCTGGCACTGAAGGGGTTAATGCTTGCTGTATGTTTTTTTTTACTCTGTCTCCCCACTGCCCGCATTGATGACAGCCGGGAACGTGGTGCATGCTGAGGACAGTGCAAGAGGGGAGGGCAAAATGGGGTGGCAAGAGGAGAAGGGAGAAAAGAGGCAAAAATGATGTGGCAAGAGGGGGGAGAAAGAGGCAAAACGGGGTGGCAAGAGGATGAAAGAGGCAAAATGGGTTGAAAAGAGGCAAGGGGAGGAAAGAGGGAGAGAAAGAGGCAAGGGGAGGAAAGACTGGGAGAGGCAAGAGGGGGTGAAAAGGAGGCAAGGGGGCATGAGGGGGGAGAAAAGGGAAGGGGGAAGAAAGAGGCAAGGGGGCTTGTGCCTCAATTAAGTTTAAAGGGATAGTAATACTTCATTTTAACTTTATTTTATTTTGTAGGCATTAAAAAAACATGAAGAATGATATAAGTCTTATCTCTGAAACCTTTATGGTTTAAGAGATATTCACAAACAAAGTATCCCCCCCCTGTTCAACCAGATCAGAAGGGAGATGCCCAGGTAGACTGCAGAGAGGGACAATCTTCAATTAAGATAATGGAAAAAGCTGAAAAACTTGTCAAGGGGGGAAGGGCTTTCATTGTTTTCATACAAAGAAAATTGTCCCCTTCTGTTATCTGTCTGGTCATACAACCAGACTCACATCTGAGAAGAGATGGCTTACACTAGGAAAAAGGGGCGGGGAGGGGAACTTTGCTTGTGAATATCTCATAAACCATAAAGGTTTGAGAGATAAGACTTATATCATTCTTCATGTTTTTTTAATGCCTACAAAATAAAATAAAGTTAAAACGAAGTGTTACTATCCCTTTAAGTCCTACAAATCAATGTTTCTTCAGGGCTACACAAGTCTTATTTCATACAACTAATCAATGTTTCCTCGTGGCTTGGACCTCTAACAGGTACCACAAATAATGCTCTATAAAGTACTCTATCCCATCAGTCTGCCCCAGTCATAGCTTACATCAGGGGGTCCCTGTTTCTGTCACGTTACTTACCAATTTCTTATTTTAATTTTATTTTTTCATTAACTGCCCTCCATACCAGTCAACAATCCCCCCCACAAAAAAATTCCCTGTTCAACTGACTCTTTCCCCAGACACCACCCAGCAGCACAAGCACCCTCCTCAGACCCTTTTTATACCATGTCTTATGTTTTTTTTTTATTGTGTTTAATTTTAAATGTATTTTAATTAACTGTCCCCCCATAAAAAAAACATACCCCGTTCAACTGCACCTTTTGCAGGAAATTATTTGCCAAGGGGTAAGGTAAGTGCCATTATTCGCCGAATTTTGTTTAAGGTGAAAATTTTCGCCCATTCCTAGTGTGTGCACCTTAAAGTATACTGGGTCATCAGCCTGGCAAGACTTGCATGAACATCATCCCTGGGAAATATGTCAGAGAATTCCCCTGCTTTCTGGTGTGTTTTCACATTTTTATTAAATAGGCATTGTGTATTCCTGCCTTTATAGTCATGATGAAATGTAGATGTCGAAACCTTGGGCTTTTTTGTGTGTGGAGGGACTTCCTACTTTCACATTCTCTTTATACACATATATAGCAGGGCAAACACAGAAATTCTGCTATTACAAGGAAGGTGCTGAGACGCAGAGACACAAAGACGGATAAAGTACCACAGGTAAGATATACATTTTATATTTCTCTAATTACAGAACAAAATGTCACAGAACCAGAAGAAATAAGACAGAGCCATTATGCAAAAGCAAAAAAAGCAAGTCACATTCAGCAAACGTAATACAGTAAGTCTGCGTGTGTGTCAGAGCAGAGTGCAGTGAATTGCTTCTCAAATTCAAATGTTTACATAGAGTTATATACAACTATTTATATACAAATGCAAAGTGAACAGGTATTCATAGAGCTACATGTTTTATATTAGGTCACCAACAAATTATGAAGCAATGCTTTGGAGACCTCTAACATTCATGGGGGTTAAAAGACATACTTAAAAAGAGAATTTTTAATTTTCCCTTATAGTTCAGTTTAAAGCAGAATTGCTCCACTAAAGACCATATATCATTAATACACACTAGATATGGGCATACATGTTAATTTGAACTTCTTTATTGTGAAATGCATATTTTTAAGTCCATTTTGTTAAAACTTTATGGATCAGAGGGAGGTTCAATGCATTGCTCACCCCTTTTGTCTTCAAAGGGTTAATAAATAAGTCAAATCTTTAAACCTTTTGAGCACCAGAGGGGAGTGCAACGCATTGCAAAACAATACTTTGCACAGCCCTCTAGCACTCAAAGGGTTAAATATAAATGCTATTTCCCCATTATTAGTGATATTGTATGACTAAAAATGTTTTGAGATTGTTGCCTTTTGTGTAAGCTTGTTATAAACTGAAATTACTTTCTAACCCAGTGTTTCTCAACATTAGTCCTTGGGACACACCAGCAGGTCAGCTTTTCAAGATATCTTGCTTAATGAGAGTTGAGTAAACAGTGTCTACATCACTGAGATGTAGAGATTTTGATTTAGGGTGACCACATTTCCATTCTGCCATTCAGGGACACTGTGGAGATGAGATCGGCTGGGTACTTGTCCTCGGCTTTAGCGCAGCTATGAGGGAGAGGTCATTATACATCCCTGGACACCAGTGTGCATCTTTCTCTGTCTCTGGCACACCACAGAGTCCTAAACAATAAATGGAGAACTGCCCATTGACTGCTGTGAGAGAAAGTGATGTCTGTGGTAGGCTACCTGAAAATGTACATCACACCCAAAGCTTTAGACTAGCAATACACTGCAACAAAATTACACTACAGCTCCTGTTGGATGTCAGGATCAAGGCTCAGTTCTCTCTCTAGTATTTAGAGCTCTGCCCGGGAGCCATTTTCTTGTCGGCCAGCAGAGGCATCAATTTGTGTAACAGTAGGAAATGGTTCTCATTCTAATGTTTAGAACTCTGTGCTCTGGAGTCTTCATTCAGGGACTTTGTATTGTCTGCCGGGATGGTACACTATTAAAATGTCGCCAGTTATTTGGTGACAAACAAAAAGGCGCATTACAAATGTAGCCTGGTTGAAAAGGGCGACATCAGAATGTGGGCACATGAAAAGGGCAACATTCTGATTAGTGTCAAGTAGCCTCAGCCATCAGAATGTCAATGTCAATGTGCTTCACTGTATGCCAGCGATACGTTCTGAGTTGATCGCCTTGAGTTCCGGTGAGGATACCTATGAGGAGAGACTGTGAGAAAGTCTTATTGTTGCTTTGACTCCCAACCCACATCCACCTATGTTGCAAAATCTGAACAGAATCAGTAGATATCAGCCTGAACATTTTTTCTCTCAGGTGGACTTTCCATTCCCACAATAAGCAGAGGTAATGGAGCTAGAGGGCTTACACATTTGGCAGAAATGTAGCACCCACTTGATACATTTATGTTGCTCATATTCTGTCACTTATCTGCATTCCCCTGAAGATACCAGTATAGGGGTGGGGGAGTTGTGATGGCCAAATGATTATTAATGGCTGATGTTGACATAAGCACATAGTTCAGCTGCATATCATACAACACAAGCAACAAACAATGCACTATCACCATGTAGGTGTTTCCCCATGTGAAAGATCCTAGACATCAGTATGCACTGCCCTGGTGAGATTATTAGAAAATCAGGAGGTAGGTGCATAGACAGATTCCAGGCCTCTTTTTATATAAATGTGTAATACAGTAGTAAACTGAGCTACGTTAAGCCTTTGAGTACCAGAGGGGTACACAATTCATTGCCTACCCCTCTGGCATTCAAAGGGTTCATTGTATTCAGTAGACCTTAGAAGATAATATACATATATATAATATACTGAAAAGGTTATGGTGGGGAAAAAGTGAATGAGTGTAGTAGATACAATGTTAAACAAAATCTGTATACACCAGTCAAGCAATAAGACTTGCTTTTCCCACAGAAATCTCACATTTGCAGTATTTTTACTACTGCAAGGGATTCTGGGTAGGTATATGCAATTGACTTTAACAATGAGTCACTTTTTGCCTCAGATATCCACTTTATACATGGATTCTTTAGAGTATGTGTTTACTGAGCAACAGCTTTAACTTCTTACGGACCGCAGGCGAGCACACGCGGCCGCCACTTAAGGACCACGGACCTTTTTTTTTTCTTTGTTTCCGGTTCCAGACTCACCGAACGGCGTGCAGCCGCGGGGGGAGCCCGGAATTCCATGACTGTCATAGTACGTCATGGGTCGTTAATTCAGATCTACCCATGACGTACTATGACCATCAAGGGTCGTTAAGGGGTTAAGACACAACTCAGGAAGAAATGCAAAGCCAGTGAACCACTCATGTACAGCTTTTTTTTTTTTTTTTTTTTTTTTTTTAAATAGTCTTTATTTTGACTTGGAAAATACAATACAACATTTCTTTATACAGTAATGCTTTCCAATACAGAGTGCATTCATAAATTTAAAACACTAACATTCTAAATACCTGCAACGCAGTGCAATTTGGCAGCACACAGGTACATTTTAACTTTATTGTATCATTACTTTATTGAACTCAATACTTGTACTTTATTTCATTGTATTAAAGTCTATGTGGGCATTCGTCTGGGGATTGGGTGTGTGTGTGGGGGGGTGGGATATGGGGCATGGGTCAGGGTGGGCCAGGGGGCTGAGGGAGGTGACAGTGATATTGAGCCATTGGAAGGGATGCTAGTCCTCCTCTTCAGGGCTGTCCAAGATGTTATAGTCCCTTAGCAGGCTGTGGATCAGTCTGTGGCAGTCCTGTGTTATTCTGTTCTCGCCTCAGCACCAGACAATTACTTGCAAACCACAGAGCGTCTTTGACACAGCACATGATGCGCCAGGCTTCCTGTACTCATGTACAGCTTTTTTTTTTTTTTTTTTTTTTTTAAATAATCTTTATTTTGACATGGAAAATACAATACAACATTTCTTTGTACAGTAATGCTTTCCAATACAGAGTGCATTCATACATTTAAAACAATAACATTCTTAATACCTGCAACGCAGTGCACTTTGGAAGCACACAGGTACATTTGAACTTTATTGTATCATTACTTTATTGAACTCAATACTTGTACTTTATTTCACTGTATTAAAGTCTCGGTGGGCATTCTCCTGGGGGATTGGGTGTGTGTGTTTGATATGGGGCATGGGTCAGGGTGGGTCAGGGGGCCGAGGGTAGGTGACAGTGATATTGAGCCACTGGAGGGGATGCTAGTCCTCCTCTTCAGGGCTGTTCAAGCTGTTATAGTCTCTTAGCAGGCTGTGGATCAGTCTGCGACAGTCCTGTGTTGTCACCTGTTTTCTCCTCAGCACCAGACTATTGCTTGCAACCCACAGAGCTGTTTAGTTGTTAATGCAACTCATCAGCATGAGGCTGGCTTACTGGCTTGCTATTGAGGCTGAGTGTACTAGTGGAGCACAAACTGAAAAGGCTATGGTGGGGAAAAAAGTGAATTAAAACCCCTTCCACCTGAATTTGGTGGGTAGTAGATACAATGTTAAACAAAATCTGTATACACCAGTCAAGCCATAAGACTTGCTTTTCCCACAGAAATCTCATATTTGCAGTGTTTTTACTGCTGCAAGGGATTGGGTGGGTGTGTGTGTGGGGGGGGGGATATGGGTCAGGGTGGGTCAGGGGGCCGAGGGGAGGTGACAGTTTTATTGGGCCATTGGAGGGGATGCCAGCCCTTCTTCTCTTCAGGACTGTCCAAGATGGTATAGTCTCTTAGCAGGCTGTGGATCAGTCTGCAACAGTCCTGTGTTGTCATCTGTTCTCTCCTCAGCACTAGACGATCTCTTGCAAACCACAGTGCGTCTTGACACAGCACATGATGCGCCAGGCTTCCTGGATAGCACCATACGAATGTGTCCCTGGAAATAGTCCATACAGTACCAAGTCGTACGACAAGTGTCTCTTTGGAACAGAGTCTTAGAGTTCATTTTCCAGGTCATCCAACAGAGCTTGGGCAAAGGGGCACTGCCAAAAAACATGCAGGGCAGTTTCTTCTGCCACGCATTCTCTAGGGCAGTTTCTATACTGCATAGGTTCCATGCATGCATGAATGACCTGAAAGGCAGACCCCCCCTGAATGGCCATCCATGCAGTGTCCTTGTGTCTGTTGGTGAGTCTCCCTGATGACACATTCTGCCATACCATCTTGGAAGTGGCATCTGGGAGTCCTGAAATTGTCTCTATAATGTCTTTTGCTCTGATGAGCTTATATATTACCTTTGGGGTCCACAGTTCTGGTTTAACACCGTCCAGTTGGTTCTCCCTCACAAATCTACCAACATCCTGGTAGAACCAGGGGGTAGTCCAGTTGTAAGGGATGGAGCTGTCCCACCTGTCCCAACCGAGTCCCCTCCAAATAGGTAGCAGGAAGAGACGGGACATGGCATAACCGGCAGATCCCTGATCTCTCTCTTAAAGTCCTCCACACACAGTTGCATACAAAGAAGGCCCTCAACATGGTGGAGATGTTTGGCACCCCCTTTGAGGGGCTCCTTGTACATAACTGCATGCTTCACTCTGTCCATTTTGGAGCCCCAGATGAAGTGAAACACTGCCCTTGTGATGGCTCTGCAAATTGTTGCCAAGGGTGACCAAGCTTGGGCCATATACTGCAGAACTGGAAGCATTTCATTCTGCAGCACCAGCATTTTTCCCTCTATGGTGAGTCCCTGAGGCTCCATAGTCAAATTTCTGTCTGACTTTTGCTAGTCTTTCATCCCAACACTTCAGGGCCGTGCTTTTTCCACCAAACCAGACCCCTGGGATTTTAATGAGGCCTGTCCTGATGGGGAAGGGGTCAGAAGCCAGGTGCCACTCCCCGAAGAGCATGGTCTCTGACTTCCCTTAGTTGACCTTTGCGCCCATAGCTTTGCCAAAGTCCTTGCATGTCTGGACGAGCTCTTTCACTGATTGCTGTTCCGCGCAGAAGATGGTTACATCATCCATGTACAGCAAGCACTTTGCCTCTTATCGGCCATGTATTGGTGCAGTGATCCCCCTTATCCCTGGATTCCATCTGATGCATTCAGCGAACACCTCTATAAAACAGACAAAAAGGAGAGGTGAGAGAGGGCAACCTTGTCTGACCCCAGAAAGCACTGGAAAGGTGTTAGTCTTCAAGCCGTTCACCAGCACTGTACTGAAAATGTCAAGGTACATTAGGTTAACAGAACATTTCTCCCAGCCCAAATCTGCGCAGTGCCCTGCCCATGAATTCATGAGAGACACGGTCAAAGACCTTCTCCTGATCAAGACTGATCAGGGCTGCCTTTATACGGCGGTCTCTGATATAGTGGACCGTGTCTCTGATTAGGGCAAGGCTATCTGCTATTCTGTGACTGGGAATGCAGCAGGTTTTGTCTGGGTGAACAATCTGACCAATGACCCTGTTGGCCAATACCTTAGTGAGGATCTTGTAGTTTACATTCAGGAGAGAGATGGGCAGTAGTGTTGAGCGAGCATGCTCGGCCGATGCTCGGATCGGCTCGAGCATCGCTCTGCTCGGCACATGGCGGTACTCGTACGAGTACCGCATGTGCTCGCCCGCCATGTTCGGGTCTCCTCCCCGCACGTTTCGCGGCTGCTGCGCAGCCAATAAACGTGCAGGGAGGCTCTGACATCAGTGTAATGCCAGCAGCCATGTTGGCTGCTGGCATTACACTGATTGGCTGGCCAGAACCCGTGGTCGGGTGCTGTATAGCACCTGACCATCGAGTTCGGCTCAGTCTTAGCCAGGGAGAGATGAGGATAGGAAGGGAAAGTCAGTGTAGGGAGAAGACAAGCAAATTTGTGAAAAAAAAGACCCAAAAGTCCTTTTTAGGACTACTGTGTGTGGGGGCAGCAGTTTATTTTGTGTGGGGGGAAAAAAACAAAACAAAAAAAAAATTCATATATTCTGTTTAGTGTGCAAAGTTGCAGATTAGAGCACATTCTGTTTAGTGTGCAAAGTTGCAGATTAGAGCACATTCTGTTTAGTGTGCAAAGTTGCAGATTAGAGCACATTCTGTTTAGTGTGCAAAGTTGCAGATTAGAGCACATTCTGTTAAGTCTTCAAACTGTAAAATATCAAAGTCACATATTCCATTCAGTGTGCTTCGCCGCAGTTTAGCAGCACATTCTGTGTACTGTGCAGAGTTGCAGAATAGGAAGAAATACTGTTAAGTCTTCAAACTAAAATATCAAAGTCACATATTCCATTCAGTGTGCGTCACCGCAGTTTAGCGGCACATTCTGTGTACTGTGCAGAGTTGCAGAATAGGAAGAAATACTGTTAAGTCTTCAAACTAAAATATCAAAGTCACATATTCCATTCAGTGTGCTTCGCCGCAGTTTAGCAGCACATTCTGTGTACTGTGTAGTGTTGAGCGAGCATGCTCGGCCGATGCTCGGATCGGCTCGAGCATCGCTCTGCTCGGCACATGACGGTACTCGTACGAGTACCGCCATGTGCTCGCCCGGCATGTTCGGGTGGCGGGGATCTGTGCCGAAGGAGGCACAGATCTGAAGACGCTCCGCTGGACCACCAGGGACTGGAGGTAGGGGGCATTGCGGAGATGAAGGGGGCATTGCGGAGATGAAGGGGGCATAGCGGAGATGAAGGGGGACATTGTGGAAGAGGGGCATAGCGGAGATGAAGGGGGACATTGTGGAAGACGGGCATAGCGGAGATGAAGGGGGACATTGTGGAAGAGGGGCATAGAGGAGATGAAGGGGGACATTGTGGAAGAGGGGCATAGCGGAGATGAAGGGGGACATTGTGGAAGAGGGGCATAGCGGAGATGAAGGGGGACATTGTGGAAGAGGGGCGTAGAGGAGATGAAGGGGGACATTGTGGAAGACGGGCATAGCGGAGATGAAGGGGGACATTGTGGAAGACGGGCATAGCGGAGATGAAGGGGGACATTGTGGAAGACGGGCATAGCGGAGATGAAGGGGGACATTGTGGAAGAGGGGCATAGAGGAGATGAAGGGGGACATTGTGGAAGACGGGCATAGCGGAGATGAAGGGGGACATTGTGGAAGACGGGCATAGCGGAGATGAAGGGGGACATTGTGGAAGACGGGCATAGCGGAGATGAAGGGGGACATTGTGGAAGAGGGGCATAGAGGAGATGAAGGGGGACATTGTGGAAGAGGGGCATAGCGGAGATGAAGGGGGACATTGTGGAAGACGGGCATAGCGGAGATGAAGGGGGACATTGTGGAAGACGGGCATAGCGGAGATGAAGGGGGACATTGTGGAAGACGGGCATAGCGGAGATGAAGGGGGACATTGTGGAAGAGGGGCATAGAGGAGATGAAGGGGGACATTGTGGAGATGAAGGGGGGCATTGACCAGGCACCCTCCCCTCATCAGAGCAGGGGGTGCCTGGTGTAATGCTCGTGTCGCCCCATTCAATTCAATGGGGCTCGGGTGCTCGGCCGAGCACTCGAGCCTCAGGGGGTGCTCGGTCAGAGCACCCGAGCACCCGAGCATCGGGGTGCTCGCTCAACACTAGTACTGTGCAGAGTTGCAGAATAGGAAGAAATACTGTTAATTCTTCAAACTAAAATATCAAAGTCACATATTCCATTCAGTGTGCTTCGCCGCAGTTTAGCAGCACATTCTGTGTACTGTGCAGAGTTGCAGAATAGGAAGAAATACTGTTAAGTCTTCAAACTAAAATATCAAAGTCACATATTCCATTCAGTGTGCGTCACCGCAGTTTAGCAGCACATTCTGTGTACTGTGCAGAGTTGCAGAATAGGAAGAAATACTGTTAAGTCTTCAAACTAAAATATCAAAGTCACATATTCCATTCAGTGTGCTTCGCCGCAGTTTAGCAGCACATTCTGTGTACTGTGCAGAGTTGCAGAATAGGAAGAAATACTGTTAAGTCTTCAAACTAAAATATCAAAGTCACATATTCCATTCAGTGTGCTTCGCCGCAGTTTAGCAGCATATTCTGTGTACTCTGCACAGTTGCAGATTTGCAGCACATATTCCGTGTAATATGAAGAAGGCGGGTAAAAAGGGACGGGGAAGTGGACGTGATCCTGATAGTTCAGGGCGCGGGTCAGGACGCGGAGAAACTGTGCCTGGTGCCAGAGCACAAGAAAGAAAGACATCCACCATACCTAGCTTCATGTCTCATTTTACAGGGCGTCGCAGGACATCACTCTCGAGGTCCGACCACTGCGAACAGGTGGTCGGTTGGATGTCAGCTGATACTGCTTCCAGTCGGTTAAGCACCACCCTGTCTTCCACCAAGTCCACTCTCAGTAGCCAAGAGTCTGGTCAACATAATCCTCACTCTGATCATCCTTCCTCCCACCATACACGGTCTGGTCAAAGAAGTGATCCCACACTGGGATATAGTGAGGAGCTCGTCTCATCACCAATCCTTCATTTGACCCTCTCTCCAAGCACGCTTGCAGAGGAACATGACATCTTGTGCCCTGATTCACAACCTCTAGAGGGTACCCAATCACAAGAAGATGACAGATGTGAACGGCATTTAAGGTCAAAGGAAGTAGTGGATGATGATGATGATGATGAGACACAGTTGCCATTAAATCAACCACTATTACTGTCTCAAGACCTTGTTGAGGAGGATGATATACAGTTGTCAATGACTGAGTATGTGGTGGGATCAAGACATGAGGAGGATGATCAGAGTGAGGAAGTGGAGGAGGACTTGGTGGACGATGAGGTGACTGACCCCACCTGGGAAGGTGTAGAGCCGAGCGATGACAGCAGTCCTGAGGGTGAGCCATCTGCAGCACCGCAACAGGCTGGAAGAGGCAGTGGTGTGGCTACAGAAAGAAGGCGGACCGCACCAAACCGGCCCGCAAATGTTCCACGGAGCACCCCCTTGCGTAAATCTACCTTGCCAAGGGGTAGGTGTTCCGCGGTATGGCGTTTTTTTAAGGAAAGTGCGGACGACAAAAGAATTGTAGTTTGCAACCTGTGCCACACCAGAATGAGCTGAGGCATGAACACTAGAAACCTCACCACCACCAGCATGATCCGACACATGGCATCCAAGCACCGTAGTAAGTGGGAGGAACGCCTGGATCGCCCATCTGTGTCTGCAGGCCACACCACTGCCTCCTCTTCCCCTGTTTTCGGTGCCGGCCAATCGCCTGTCGAAGGCGCAGGCCCGCATACCTCCCGCCCTGCACCTGTACCATCTGAAGCACCATCAGCGACCACATCCACTTCCCTGTCCCAGCGCAGCGTCCAAATGTCGTTACCCCAGGCATTTGAGCGCAAGCGAAAATACCCAGCCACCCACCCACAGGCCATAGCACTAACCTCACACCTTTCCAAATTACTGGCCATCGAAATGCTGCCATTTAGGCTTGTGGAGACTGAGTCCTTCCGCAGCCTGATGGCAGCAGCTGTCCCTCGGTACGCGGTCCCCAGCCGCCACTACTTTTCCCGGTGTGCCATCCCCGCATTACACCACCATGTGTCCCGTAACATCACCCGTGCCCTGACCAACGCAGTTACTGGGAAGGTCCACTTAACGACTGACACATGGACAAGTGCTTGTGGCCAGGGACGCTACATTTCCCTGACGGCACACTGGGTGAATGTCGTGGAGGCTGGGAGCGACTCGGACCCTGGGATGGCACGGGTGCTACCCACGCCGAGGATTGCGGGCCCTACCTCCATCAGGGTTTCCGCCAGCACCTACGTTATTGGCTCCTCCTCCTCCGTTTCCACCTCCGAATTCTCTGCACGCAGCGCCACTCCCCCATCAGCCGGTAGCTGGAAGCAGTGTAGCACTGCAGTGGGGAAGCGTCAACAGGCCGTGCTGAAGCTGATCTGCCTTGGGGACAAACAGCACACGGCCTCAGAGCTGTTGCAGGGGATTAGTCACCAGACCGAGCAGTGGCTCTCGCCACTCAACCTGCAACCAGGCATGGTTGTGTGTGATAATGGGCGTAACTTGGTGGCGGCTTTGGAGCTCGGCAAGCTCACACACGTACCATGCCTAGCGCATGTATTTAATTTAGTGGTTCAGCGATTTCTAAAAACCTACCCCAATGTGCATGATCTCTTGACCAAGGTGCGCCGCGTGTGTGCACATTTCCGTAAGTCATCTACAGCTTCAGCCGGCCTGTTGAAGCTGCAGCAGCGCTTACAATTGCCAGCTCACCGGCTGCTGTGTGACGTGAGCACGCGCTGGAACTCCACCTTCCACATGTTGGCCCGGCTTTGTGAGCAGCAGAGGGCAGTAGTGGAGTACCAGCTGTTACACGGTCGTCGACTCTCCGTTCAACTTCCTGTAATCAGAAGTGAGGAGTGGGAATGGATGTCAGACCTCTGTGAGGTTTTACGCAATTTTGAGGAATCGACACAGATGGTGAGCGGCGATAACGCTATTATCAGTGTAACTATCCCACTTCTGTGCCTACTGAAACGCTCGCTGCTCACAATTAAAACCGACGCTTTGCATGTGGAAGAGGTGGAAATGGGGGAGGAAGAGCTTACACAAGGTGATAGCCAGAGCACCCTCACTTCGTCTTCTCAGCGACAATTGGAGGAGGTGGAGGAGGAGGAGGAGGAGGAGGAAGACACGGTTGCCTCCGCTACAGAGGGTAGCCATGGAACTTTAGTTCCATCTCTTCAGCGTGGGTGGGCAGAAGAGGAGGAAGAGGATGAGGAGATTGAGAGTCATCCTCCTGGTGAGGACAGCGAAATCTTGACTGTTGGTACTCTGGCACACATGGCTGACTTTATGTTAGGCTGCCTTTCCCGTGACCCACGCGTTATACGCATTTTAGACAACACGGATTACTGGGTGTTCACCCTTCTGGACCCCCGCTACAAAGAGAATTTCTCATCTCTCATTCCTCCGGTGGAGAGGACAAGCAAAATGGTGCAATACCAGAAGGTTCTTGTTGAAAAATTGCTCCAAAATTTTCCATCTGACAACGCTGGCGGCAGAGTACGTGCTACCTTGGCCAACCGAGAAGGGGAGAAAAGGGGAGCACACAGCAGTTCCGACAAAGGCAGGGCAACACTCTCCAAGGCATGGGACACCTTCATGACACCCCGCCAGCACCCTCACCCTGATGCGCAGCCTAGTGTCACAAGGAGGGAAAAGTTTTGGAAGATGGTGAAGGAGTACGTAGCAGACCGTGTCAGCGTCCTCAATGATCCCTCTGTGCCTTACAACTACTGGGTGTCCAAGCTGGACACGTGGTATGAACTGGCACTCTACGCCTTGGAGGTGCTGGCCTGCCCTGCCGCCAGCGTTCTGTCTGAGCGGGTATTTAGTGCTGCTGGTGGCATCATAACAGATAAGCGTATCCGCCTTTCCACCGACAATGCTGATAGGTTGACACTTATAAAAATGAACAAGGCCTGGATTTCCCCTGACTTCTCCACTCCACTGGAGGAAAGCCCTGGGGGAACATAAACTCACTTTATATATGTTATTTACAATGATGGGAATACTCTGTATTCCCATTCACCCCTTCCACCCAAAAAACGGGTATATGGTTGACTCTTAATCTTCTCATCCTCCTCCTCCTCTTCCATATGCCCTGTGATATAATTTTTATATAGGGCCAGCTCACCAGCGGGCCCTGTGATATAATTTTTATATAGGGCCAGCTCACCAGCGGGCCCTGTGATATAATTTTTATATAGGGCCAGCTCACCAGCGGGCGCTGTTTGACAATTTTTTTATAGGTCAGCTCACCAGCGGGCCTTCTCATATAATGTTTTATTGGGTCAGCTCTCTAGCGGGCCCTCTCATATAATGTTTTATAGCATCAGCTCACTAGCGGGCCTTCGCATATAATGTTTAGGATGGTCAGCTCCGCAGCAGACCCTCACCCATAATGTTTTAGATGGTCGGCTCAGCGCACGTTTCCCTCTTAATCATGGCCCCAGTTCAGAAAAATCGAGGAAATTTTTGGGAGAATTTGCCTCTGCGCACGTTTCCCTCTTAATCATGGCCTCAGTTCAGAAAAATCAAGGAAATTTTTGGGAGAATTTGCCTCTGCGCACGTTTCCCTCTTAATCATAGCCTCAGTTCAGAAAAATCAAGGAAATTTTTGGGAGAATTTGCCTCTGCGCACGTTTCCCTCTTAATCATGGCCTCAGTTCAGAAAAATCGAGGAAATTTTTGGGAGAATTTGCAGATGATATACAAGTAAATATACAGCAAATACTGTTTGGTAACAATTTTTCGCCTAAAGTCGTTTTTATTTTCCTTTTTGTGTGTTTTACGGTCAGTCTGTAAAAATGGCGTACTACGGGCGAAAGATCGTTCCCAGCAGCGATGTTGGAGTCCAAGATGCATCCAGACATCCTCCCTATGCTGTCCCTGAACCATTTCTGTGGTGTTTCCATAATTTTCTGCCCTTTTCCTATGGACCAGGCACCCTCCCCTCATCAGAGCAGGGGGTGCCTGGTGTAATGCTCGAGTCCTCCCATTGACTTCAATGGGGCTCGGGTGCTCGGCCGAGCACTCGAGCCTCCGGGGGTGCTTGGTCAGAGCACCCGAACACCCGAGCATTGGGGTGCTCGCTCATCACTAATGGGCAGCCAATTTTTAAGGTCACATCTCTCTCCCTTCTGTTTATACATGATTGTGATCATCCCCTCCCTTAGCGCTGGAGGCATTCTGCCCTCTGCCACCATCTCCTTGTATAGTTCAAGCAGGTCCAGGCCTATGACGTCCCACAGCTTTATATAAAATTCAGCTGGGAGACCATCACAGCTCGGGGTCCTGCTTGACTTGAAGGATCTAGCAGCAGAGAACAGCTCCTCCAACACCAGGGGGGAGTCCATAGCTGCTCTACATGTGGGATTAACAGAGTTAGTGATACCTGACAGGAACTTATCAGCTTGGTCTGTGTCTTTGGGGGAGTAGAGGTCTCTGTAGAAGTCTGTGACCACTTTCATGACCCCCTTCCTTCCGCTCTTGGATTCTGCCATCTCTTGCCCTCAGTTCTGTCAGGGGAGTGTGTGCAGAGTGGAACTTCCTGAAAAAGAAAGTTACATTTCTCACCCTTCTCCAGGTACTCCACCTTGGAACGGAAGATGATGTTTCTGGACTCCTCCTCCAAGTGCCTTTTCAGGCCCTCTTTGGTATCATCCAGCTCCTTTCTCACATCCCAGCCACAGAGTTGGAGGTCCTGCAGGGAGTGCAGTTTCTTTTGCAGTCTCCTGAGTTCGCTCCTACTCTCACACTCCTGGCGTCTGCCTTTCGTCTGAAAGAAACTGCGGAATTTAACTTTCATAAACTCCCACCACTGGGTCACAGTGGGGAAGTACACTTTATCTAGTTTCCACATTTTATAAGCACCTCACAGCTCCTCTACAATCTCCTCTCTTTCCAGCAGGGCACAGTTCAACGTCCAGGAGCCAGGACCAGGAGGAAACCCTTTGCCCAGGACCCCTTGGAAGTGAATGGCCATGTAGTCAGAGAAGTAGCAGGGGACAATGCCGCTTGTGCTCTACTGTTCTGGAGGTGAACAGGAAGTCAATCCAGGAACACGTTGAGCCATTGGGGCAGCTCCAACGGAGCTTGCCCCAATGGAGCCCACCACGTCCCGCATGGACGCCTCCCTCACCATCTCTATCAGTAACCTGGGTGTTTTATCCAGCTTTGCGTTGTTGCAGGAGCTGCGCCCATCCTCCTACATTGGGCAATTAAAGTCTCTAACCATCACCACTCCCCGGGTGGTAGTGAGCTGGGTCTGCAGGCACTGGAAAAGCTCCAATCGCTCATCTCTCTCAGGTGAGGCATACACACTGATGAGCCGCACAGGCTCACCTTCCCAGGAGCCATCTACGACAAGAAGTCTGCCACAGACTAGCTGCTGGACAGAATCAAACGTGAAGCGCCCCCCTCTGATCAAAATGGCTACACCTGAAGACTTAGAGCTGCCCCCACCCCACCAGTAAGAGGGGCCATGGGGCCATTGCAGTATGAGATGCCTGTAGGATTGAGAAAAAGGTAAGGCATATTCCAGCAAAATATATATATTGCTTCCCTAGGAAGAGAGAAACGTTAGTATTCCCTGTTGCCTATACTGGTCCCTAATGCTCCTCACATTAATGGTAAATGCTGAAAGAGATGCCATTAGTTGGGAGAAAAAGAGGTTAGATAGGACATATAGACAGTGACACTAGTTACCGCTCTCCACCGTTGGGTTCTCCCCTCCTCCTCCGAGGTATGGAGGTTCATCAGTATGTAGGACAGACTCCAAGAAGGCCACGATGTCAGCATAATACTGCCCTTTTCCCTCTGTGCCTGGGTCTCCAGGGGGGCTCACTACTTTTTCCATGTCCTCTATGTTGCTGTCCTCTTTTGTCTCAGGGAGGGTGCTGTCCTTTGGAGGCACATTTTCTGTCTAGTGCCTTTATCAGGGTTCTCCTCCTTGTCTTTTTTCCTTTTTCCATATTTTTTCTTTAATTGCTCCTTCAAAGGTGGGCCTGAAACAGAAGAAACAGACAAGGAAGGGAAGGAATCTGAGGCAGCTGGTGAGGTTGTTAAAGCTGCTTCAGGGGTATTAGTGGTGAGTTGCGGGGAGGTGTTAGTTTCAGAGGAGGTGTCATAGGAGAGAGGCTTAGAAGAGGGCTGGGAGGGGAGAGGTTTAGAAGATGTGTGAGGATTGTTGAAGGTGTCAAGGGGGGCAGGGTTTTCATTATGCTCACGGTAAAAAGATTGTCCCTTGCTGTGAGCTGTCTGGTCTTAAGACCAGATTCCACATCTGAGGGGAAGTGGCTTACACTCGGTAAAAGGGGTGGGAGGGGGAAATTTTATCATTCAATTACTCTGACAGTATTGAAATAACACTCTCTATGGCTCAAATACTATGAAGACTAATTGTATCTGCTGTTTTTGTGAAACATTACTATCCCTTTAAAGAGTATCATGTATTGCAGTTGGTTTCTTCCAGAATTGCACTTTACCTGAATGAATGATGGCCATTTGGACACACTTGTGTTATAATCAGTGTTATGGTGATGGGGTGGCTTTAGTTTACCAATTAAAAGAAGCAGATCTTGCAAGCAGGGCCATTGTGCCATTGAATGATCTTTGTATTGATGTAGGGCAGGAGTACAATAAAATGTAATACCTCCATAAGTCTGACCAGAGGCTGCTTAAGGATGAAGGGAGTTGTAGTGAACAAGTCAGGTTCTGACAAGTAAATATGCCCCGCTATAGGCCTTTGTGTGAACTTCTTACAGTAAAAAAATGGAAAATGGTGGTTTAAAAAGAGAGCAAGAGACAACTAAACTGGGGCTTATGTACAGTGGCAAAAAGGGAGCAACTGCGTGACTTCTCAAGTGCACCACAAGGAGCTAATAAGAAATCCCATTGTTTTAAAAAAGAGGCAATGTGTTCCATTCCACTCTGGCACTCAAAGGGTTAAGTACCATTTGGTCATGCAATATATTTGTCTGTTATGAGCTGCATTAACCTCTGGCCCTTACATGGTTACTTATGTGACATACTGACCTATGGAGGAGCTGAAAACAGCAGCAAGGGGTTCAGGTCCGCGAGATTGTCCAGTTATGGGAAAGTGTAGGGAACAGATGGGCCTGACTTCACATCGTGGTGTATGGATCAATTAAGTGAATACTGGCTGGGCCATTTTCTTTAAAGAGAAGGTTTATTGCACAACTGAGCAATTACTGAATTAATTTCATCCAGTAGTACAGAGGCACTATATTAACCAGTTGAACTCTGAATGAAGGACATGGTAGCTTTAGGATTTTCAAATTGTGTACATCCAGCTGTTGGTGTAGAGCAAATTCTGTCACCCTCATCGAGGCACGGGCTGGCTGAGGATGGTGGGAGTTGTAGTCTGTTAACAGCTGGTAAGCCACCTATTGCCCAACTCGGTATTGCAATGTCCAACTCTCTCCTCACCTAATAACCCACTCCTTGTCCCGACTATGGGCACTGAAATTAATCCATGTGCCTATTTGGTGTCCGGGACCTTACATGCTGGCTCAGGGTTTAAAGATCACATCACCTAACGGAACTTCCAGGATCCAGAAGGAGCCAAAGCTGGCGCAAACCTCTAGACAATTTGCATAGCCCTCTCCCACCTCTTTTATTAAATTACTAGTGGCAGAGGCCAGTGATTAGGTGTTAGGCTAGCTGGGCAGGGGTCTTGGTAATTTCTAGTGATACGTGTTAAGCAAGATGGGCAGGGGTGTAGGATTGTTATTGTGATTGGGTGTTAGGTTAGCTTGACAGGCATCTTTGCTATTGATTAGGTGTAAAGTGCCTGTGATAGTTTTATTAAAGATAGTTCGCTGTGAAATCAACCCCTTTGCTGTCGGATTGTCATCAATTAATTTCATACTTCTTGAATCAAGATAAGGGGATAAGACCATTACAATAATGGTGGCACTGTTGCTGACGCCTTAGTCCTCTTAACCCTTTGAGTGCCAGAGGGGTACCCAACACATTGCTTGCAATGCGTTGGGTACTCCTCTGTCAGTGAAAAGGTTAAGGCTTAGATTTTGTGTGTAATTGCAGGGTACAATAAGCTTAAAAGGGAGCAGGACTCAAAAAAGTCACCAAATGCCCCCATCCCTTTTAGTAAGTGGCACCAGGCCTGTCTCTAACCTCTAGTCACTTTGACCCAGCAATAAGCCTATGTGTAACTCCCTTCCCACATGAATTAGCTTGACAGCGGGTCCATGCACATCTTTCTGCATGTTTTTAATGCACACATGAACCGGATCCCCATAGGACCTGTCCACTGAAGTCCTCCTTCAAATGAATGCCTGGCCTAGTGCATTAACTGGCCCTCACACAGTCTCACTTACTGTAAGTCACAGGGGCAGTACATAACCCGGCTCTGTGGCTTCCACTTTTCATAGGGACGGAAGCGGATAAAGTTGTTGTTATGTAGGGCCGCTAACGTAGCTGCACTGTCACATGATGTAGCATCGTGCCAGAGCTTAGCTGGCTGATGCTGTATTGCTGCGTGGCTCAGGTTCTATCATTCTGCAATTCCATTGCTCTTGTAGATATAAGTAATAGCCGCCCATTACAGGCGGGAGGGGGGCACACGGGGGGCCAGGCACCAGCGCTTCTCAGTTTAGGCCTCTTTTATGTTTTATTGGTGGCCCGTGTATCGCAAGGCCTCCAATAGAATATGGGGGGTAAAGTTTTATGGTGGGGGGCCTCCTCTACGTCTCTGATTCCAGTTCAAGACACTTTCCCCCTTGTGTCATCTCTTGTTTGTGCTTCCTCCCCTCCAGGCCTGGACTGGGACAAAAAATAGGCCAGAGCATTTAAGGCTGAGCAGCCCATTTTTATTTTTTGAGCAGCCCATGGGGGAATGGGGGATTGGGGTGTGGGCGGCAGTCGTTCGTTATTTATATATGCTGCACATTGATTGCCCACCCACCAGGAAACTTGTAACGAGGTGGCCGTCTTTCAGAAAGTGAAAGACGGCCCAAATTCATTTAATGATTAATTTTTTTTTTTAAAAAAACCAGACCGGCCCACCGGGTAAATGCTGGTATGCCCGATGGCCAGTCCGGGCCTGCTCCCCTCTGCCTTCAACAGTCAATATATGTGATAATTAACCCTTTCAGTAAAAGAGGGTTACTTAAGGAATTGTATACCCCTCTGGCACACAAAGGGTAAAGTATGACATATATAGACTGCTGAAGGTGGAGGGGAGGAAGCACAAACAACGAATGACACAAGGGGGAAAGTGTTGGGGACTGGAGTATATCCTAATGGTGGTGTTGCTTGCCTCACAGTGCCAATGTAATACTTTAGGCAAATATAGTTTTTGATACCTTTTATTGGCTAACTAAGCAGATTTAGAATGCAAGCTTTCAAGACCTTAGGTCTCTTCCTCAGGCATGTTATACAGATAAATATGAAAACATCTCTCTTAAATAAAAGTACACATTGCATTGTTTAGCATGGAAATCAGATAAGAGAACTCAGTCCAGATCCAGATACTTTGATCAATCAGTGGTAAATTGCACTCTTCCTCTGAGGCTTTAGAAGTATTTACGATGCTCTTGGGTCTGTTGGAAAGGTCAACCAACTAAGTGATAATGTGACAAAGACTCACGGTCCTTATTTAAACCACTACAAATTGCATTAAATTTTAACATTAATTTTACCTCCCATACCTTTCTGTTCCTCTGGGTGCGGAACCGTCCCATCAATGCAGTTAAATTAATGTCCCTGACACTGTGCCCATTTTGACAATGTTCTCCCACTGGTGTCTCTGTCTTTTTGTTATTAACACTGGACCTGTGGGAATTAAACCTCTTATGTAGTGCTTGTCCAGTTTCTCCCACATACAGAGCTGTTGGGCATTTTGCACACATGATAAAGTATATTACATTGGATGATTTACAGGTAAAGGTACCATTGATCTTATGGTGTAACTGGGTGTTTGGAATCGGTATCTTGTCCGTGGTGTAAATGTAAATTTAGGCAGGGAGATGTGCCATTTTTTGTATTTTTATTCAGGGCACTCCTCACCATCAGTTGTTTCAAATTGGGAGGCTGTCTGAAGGAGAGTAAGGGAGGCTGTGGGAATATGTTCTTAAGTCTTTCATCCGTATGTAATTTAGTTGAAGTTCTCTTGATATTTTCGTAGAACTTCAACCTGGGGGTGGTAAGTTACCACCAGTGGGACCCAGTTTCCCTTATGTTGTTCTTTGGAGCGCAACAGATTTTTTCTTGGTATTTGGGTAGCCTTCTGTATCTGACTGTCAATAATAGTTGCGCTGTAACCTTGTTTTATAAAGTCTCCTCTGAGTTTCTGGAGGTGCTTGTCACAATCCATCATGTCAGAACAGATGCAGTGATATCTGATGGCCTGGCTGTATATGATGGAGTTCTTTGTGTGTTTTGGGTTGAAGCTATTGCTTTTTAGGTAGGTTGGTCTGTCTGTTGGTTTGTGGTATAGGGATGTGTGGATGGAGTTGTTTTGAATACTGATAGTTGTGTCAAGGAAGTTAATGTTTGTGCGTGAGTGACTGAGTGTTAGGTTGATATTGGGGTGGAATGTATTGTAATTCTCATGGAATTTGAGAAGTTCCTCTTCACTGGCAGTCCAGATGATAAGAATATCATCTATGTAGCGGAGATAGACCAGGGGTTTTATCTGGCAGGTGGACAGAAAGGCCTCTTCCAATTTTGCCATAAACAGGTTGGCGTATTGTGGTGCCATTTACGTACCAATTGCAGTCCCCATTTTCTGAAGGTAGAGGTCCTGTCCAAACTTGAAGTAATTGTGGGTGAGAATAAACAGTATGAGTTTTGTTACCGGTTCCATGGGTGTTTTATTTTGTTCCAGATATCCCTGGCATGCTGCTATTCCATCTGTGTGTGGAATGTTGGTATAGAAGTATTCTACATCCATAGTGGCCAGGATGGTGCTCTCTGGAATTGGGCCCAAGTCAGCTAATTTGTTTAAAAGATCCGTTTTGTCCTGAAGGAAGCTGGTAGTTTGTTTTACCAGGGGTTTCAGGGTATTTTCTACCCAGCCAGAGATATTCTCTGTGAGTGTACCAATTCCTGAAATTATGGGTCTTCCTGGGTTTCCTTCTTTGTGTATTTTTGGTAGCACGTAGAAGGAGCCTATTTTTGGATCTGCTGGTATTAGGGGCCTTATCTGTTCTTCACTGTTGGAGGGCAGTTCTTTTATGATCCTGTTAAGTTGTTTTGTATAATTTTTTGTGGGATCCTCTTGTACTTTTACATAGTATCTTTCATCAGTGAGTTGCCTATTTGCTTCTTGAATGTAGTCTACAGTGTTCATTAAAACAACAGCTCCCCCCTTGTCTGCAGGCTTAATAATAATGTCCTGGTTATTTTTTAGTGACTGTATGGCTTTCTGTTCCTTTTGGGTTAGGTTGGGTGTTGGTTCACATTGTTTCTCCAGTATTTCTGTAGTGACTCTGTTCCTGAAGCTCTCTATGTATCTGTCCAGTGTAGGGTTACTTTCTGGTTTTGGAGTTCAGTTGGGTCTTTTTGTGGGTGCATTGACATTGTGATGTAGCTCTGTGGTGTTGTTATAATTATTATCCATTTTGTCATGGAAGAATTCCTTGAGTCTGAGTTTTCTGAAAAATCCCTCCATGTCACTGCAGAGTGTTACCCTGTCCACAGGTTTAGTGGGACAGAATGACAGACTCTTTGAAAGTACAGATACTTCCTCTCTGCTTGGCTTATGTGTGGAAAGGTTCACAACGCAGTTCTGTTCTGGCTGATTTACAGATTCTGCTGGTAAACCTGCTTTGCATCTCAGTCTCTGTAGTTTCTTCCTCTTGGTGTTGATGAGGAGTGTTTGTAGTTTCCTGTAGTATTGTTTAAGGGCCTGTTGTATGTCCTCAGTGTCTGGTTCAATCTGTTCCTTTAGAGTTGATATTTCTGCTTGTATCTTTGATTTCCTGTTGTAGCAGATCCCAATAAGGTTGTTGCGTAGCCTCTGGGAAGTCCTGGTACATAGTTGCTATGCAAACCTAGTGTTGTATGTGTCCAGTGTACGATTTTTCAGCATGAGGCCTTTAGGTATTAAATTTTCCTTTTTGCATGTAGACAGGAAGAAGATGTGATGGGACGGTTCCTCACTCAGAGGGACAGTATAGGAGGTAAAATTAATGTTAAAATTTAATGCAATTTGTAGTGGTTTAAATAAGGTCCGTGGTTTTTGTCACATTATCATATCATATTAGTTGGTTGACCTTTCCAACAGACCCAAGAGCATCGTAATTACCTCTAAAACCTCAGAGGAAGAGTGCAATTTACCACTGACTGATGAAAGTATCTGGATCTGGACTGAGTTCTCTTATCTGATTTCCATGCTAAACAATGCAATGTGTACTTGTATTTAAGAGAGATGTTTTCATATTTATCTGTATAACATGCCTGAGGAAGAGACCTAAGGTCTTGAAAGCTTGCATTCTAAATCTGCTTAGTTAGCCAATAAAAGGTATCAAAAATTATATTTGCCTCCTGTATTTCTATGGCTAACACGGTACCAACTCTCATCTGTTAATGTAATACTTTGTCTCTGCTACAACTGGGGAACCTGCCTTCACACAAAATCTCTTAACCCTTTGAGGTCCACAGTGGTATGCTACACAATGCAAAACAATGAGTTGCCTACCCCTCTTTGAGTGTGTGTCAACCAGGTTTGCTTCTTTTTCCAAAGGGAAGTTGAGGGCTGGCCAAGTGACGGGCCTGTGTATGTCAGGCTTAGGCAGTATGGAGGAGATATGCAGATCTCCTCCTAGCTGCTCCCCAAGGTGTGTGCATTCTAATTTAGTGTGTAATGCTGGGCTCAGGCAGTGTGGAGGAGATATGCAGATCTCCTTCTAGCTGCCTCCCTGTGGTGTGTGAGGCACGGATGTAGAATCTGTGGTCACATGACCACTTCTTCTTTTATAGTATAGATATATATAATATATGTAATAGCTTGACTGAGGCAGTCTACATAGGTAGTAGTACTAGTGGCGGGACTGCTTGGGGATGGCAAGTGTGACTTAGGGTCCCCTTCTGTCACACTTGGCATCATATCCTCCTCCCCCATTCTTGAGAATTACAAGACACACTGGCAGCTGGTTCAGCACTGGCAGCCAGAGCTGCACTGGTGGCAGCAGGGGCAGCACTGGCAGCAGGCACAGGCAACTTATCTACCCTGCTCACATTACTACCCTCTTCTTCCTCCCGAGAGATACATTTCCCCAAGATCTCTAGGGGTGATGTAGGAGGACTGGACAGCATTGAGTCTGGGGAACCAGGGCATCCAGGACCTTCATGTTGGTGGTAGTGGTCACTTCCTCCTCCTCAGACTCACTGGACACATAATGGTCCTTCCAGGTCCTCATTTTATTGTTAGTAAACCTGCTCATAGTGTTAGCAGTCACTATGAGCCACTCCTGCTTCAGTTTTGCTATTAATACACAGCACAGAACCTCTCTCTTGCTCTGTAGCAGTTTGTATGGTTTTTTTGCTTCTGGGAAACTGGCACGTTTTTATAGCAAAAAGGTGAAAAATACATTAATGAAGGGGCAAAAACTTTGTAGCCATTGAAAAATAGCAAATAATTTTTTTGCAATGGGCGAACTACAGCGAACATTTTAATCACTGTACTTAAAGAGAATTTTCCCAAGAAAGAGAACAACCATGTAGTTTTCACAGATTTTTTTGTGGGAACACCACGGGACGTTTTGCCCACCCCTATTAAATAGTACATATCGAATATGGAAAACAAAAGAATCAGAGAGCCCTGCTCCTGTGAGCTTACAGTCTAGAAGAATGTGGACTCTTTAGGGTTCATGTCAGCTATAGTGTCCTGAAATGTTGCTGGTTCTCTGTTAAAACCAGAGGCATCCTATTAAACTGATAGAATCCCAAGGGGGCAAATTAACTGTCTTTTCTTGATCCTCTGAACTCATAAGTATCTGGTAATACTTGGAAAATACATTCAAGACACTGAACACTTACTTCCAGGCAAGACACTAAGAATTTCTTCTGAGGAACAATCTATTGATCCAGAATTATAATTTGGTTGAGAATAAGATGGTCCATGCATAGTCATACCTTTTCTTTTTTCTCACCATCATAATGAGTGAAGCATAAATCTGCTGGACTGTCACAATTCCTGAGGTTTCCATTTCCCATAGGCTCTTTCTCGCATCTACAATATCTTTGGGATCCAAGCATTTGGATCTTTGTCAAAAATGTTTAGAGTCACTAAACCTGATGGTATACTGGCACAACCCACATGCATTTCACACTTAGAACTTACCCTCCTCTGCATAATTATGGATCATAGACATTCTTTCCCCTTGGCTGGCAGGGGTAAGACTCCAATATCAAAGAATAATGGGTATGATTACTTTAGAGAAAAAATAGCATTCACCTGAGTTTTTTTAATCCACTCAGCATGAATTTGACCCAACTCTTGGATGAGGGAAATCTGTACTGGTTAAGGTGAAATATCGCAGACAGTAAGTTTGTGAGAAAATAGTTTCTCCTTTCCTTCACTTCTAGTATTACTGTCCACCTACTTCTTGCTTCTTCCTCTGTAAAGTACCCCTTTTATGATACGTTAAAACCATCCTTACCCAACCTGCTGGAATCTCAGTTACATCTTGACTCTTGTTGTAGTAGTTCCCACACTGAGCCTTGGTGAAGAGGCAGTGACATATTCTTTATTACTGGATGGATTTTCAGTGAAGACACTAGTAATTCTTCCACTTCTTTTAGGTATACTTAAAAGAGAGAGTGTACCATGTCTGTATTTATTCCCAATATGATGGGTGCTCAAGAATGTTCTCTGGCTCACTTCCATGGGATGCACCATACCTGTGTTGAGCTATGGTGTCTCCGTATTGATCTTAATCACCCCATGGATGAGATATTCTTGACTGTTCAGGCCCTGCAGCTTCATATTGCCTTCGAACTGCAAAGGTATGTGTTTCAGGTGAACATCTTAGAAGGACCACAATATGGATGTTACTTGTAAGGCAGTGTCCAGTAGTGCTGATGCATAGATCCCTTTAATCAACAATTTCATCAAAGCCTTGGTGCCCAAGGCTGACCTTTGCTTTTTCTTGGGGAAGTGATTGGGCTTAAGCCTTCTGTCCATGATAGGCCTGTTACTCATGTTGAATTCCATAAGATGCAACCACTAGCTGCAATTCCACTCTTACTGGACACTCCTTGACATTATGGCCTTCCTTCCCAAAACCATAACAAATCATCCTCCTTTCTGAAGTACATGAACTTGACTCCTTAGTAGTGTTTGTGATTGGAGATGGGTGATTCTTACTCTCAACCCACAAATGGATACCTGCTTCAGATAGTCTATTGTAAAGTGCTATCAGATTTTCCACCTTTTTACATTCCAATAAAGCTTTCTATTTAGCTTGTTCCTGATGGCTTGAGGAAGAGCTAAACATAGGTAACATTCTTGCCCTATCACTTCAACCATGATCTCTTCAAAACTGGATAGGTCCCTTTTATCAACAGAGTATCTGAGCATGACAGCTATGGGGTGTGAAGCCAAAAGCACCTCTCTGTAGTTGACAAGTCTGATATCTATTTACTTCAAAAAGTTGGGTAACTTCCCAGTATTCTAATGTACAACATATATACGTTGATAGATCTCCTTCACCTTCTCTCTGTTTGAGTGCATGGAACTTGGCTAGCAACTCAGTAGAGTTTCTTATAGTTTTGTAGACATCGCACAGTTCCTCTACCATGGCAATTGCTGTGGAGTCTAGAAATAGCTCTTGATTTATCTTCACTATGTCCATCACAGAGGCATCAGACACTCAATTAACCTCTTAACCACCTCAACACATTTCCACTCCTCCAACTCTTATAAGGTGTGGTCTTTCCATGGTTCAAAGCTCTCCTCACCTGCTGATGTAGCGACCACTCTAAAATCATTTTACATTTTTGGTTGCTCTGCATGTGTGAAGCCTGGGCTATGTTTTCTGACAGCTGACACAACATTACCTTCAAACCAGACTTTCTGGGATGTGTGATTGGACTCCCTATTGAACCAGCACCAATGGAGGACACCCCACTGGGTCTTGCTTCACAGATGGCAGAAGTCAGATTAGTAACTCTATATTCTTTAAATAACAGTGAACTTGGGGTTCTTTTTTCCCTTTGATCTCTGGGTATATAAAGCTATATAAAGGGACCCCCGCTGGGCAAAGCTCCTGTGATATTAGGGAAAATGGGCCATTCTGTTGATTTATGTTTCACTGCTCTGTGCCTATCATGGCACTCCAGTTTTCATCCAGATCTAGCTGACTGTCTCTGATCTTGACATTCTTTAGTCTAGCACAGTAACTTCTGACTTATGGGTCTTTCTATGAACCTAGCCAATGGCAACAGCCTGCTTTGGGGGTATCTGATTTTCTACAGTCCACTGATGCAGTTTCTCATGAGATGAGTTTGGAAGTACCTTCACGTGATCTGTGAATCTGTGATCTGTCTATGGACAGGTAAATACTGCTAGCAACTAATAAGGCTATATCATATATACACAAATATGTAAAATAGTAAAAACCATTACCTTTAGCAACGGAACAAGGCAAGATAACTAGGGATGGTTGAAAACTCCTGTTTTGTTCCCTCAGAAATTTTATGAAAAAAGCACTATTTCCCCCAGCGGGAATTTCCACCCATAGAGAAACCCATAGTTTTTCAGCCATTGCACTAAAACCACAGAATTTCACACAAAAATGGTTCCATATCCCACCTATGATTTTCAGTAGCAACAAAACTTTCTGCCTCTATACTGTTGATGATATACGCAAGGAAAGAGTGCAATGAGACCCCCAAATATATTGTATTCCACACATAAAATGAAAAAATATATGTAGTTAAATTCATTTGAGATTTTTATACAGTCAAGGTATTGACACTCTACTTTAAAGTATCAGAATTGATTAAAATAATCAATTACGCATATTTATGCAAAAATATATATAAAATAAAATATAATATATATATAATTGCAATCAGTGTGATTGGAATACAAGTGAATACAAGGTAACAATGATATATCTTCTAATATGACTGTCATATACTAAGATATATGTATAAAAATTGACATGCAGGAAAATATCAGATATGTTAACCAGGTAGCATACCCATCATAGATAGGGTTAAACCTTACATTTATGTATCCAGAGGTATAAGCTAGCAATATTTGAACACATCAGCATAGCAAGGGTTAGTTGTTTCTTACAATTAATTATAATAGAGTTGGCAGCGTATATGAATACCTGCCCCAAAAACCTGTATAAAGCTATAATCATTTAGGTGGAAGATGATTTTGTTATGTGAGATGGGCTCAATATGGCCACATATCTCATGACAAACCTTTGAAACCATATGCAAAACTACAAGAATTAGAAACTTATCTGGAAGACAAAATGTCCCAGATCAGATAAATAAAATTTAACTATTTATCTGCTGTTTTCAATATGCATACCTTCTAGATAAGGCACAAAATTGTTAATACCTTTTCCCAGTAATAGATTACAGCTAGATATTGTGAACAACTTTATCAACAGAAATCCAAAGATACATGGGGAAGATGCACTAAAGTGGGATAAAGAAGTGATAAAGTGGAGATTACTTCTTATCACGGTGCCCGTGTATATTTGCGACATTTTGACACTAGTAGCCTGATGCTTTCCTATTGGCTAAGGGTTATGGCTCCACCCATTGGTAGCCTTTAAGTACTGTTCTCTGTCACTATTACAGGGCCTTTTCGTGGTGTTCCGTTGCTTAGTGCCTTGCTGCCATTATTCGTGTGATTTCCTGTGTATGACCCGGTTCGCCTGACTACTCTCTATCAGTTCCTGTTCCTGCTCCGTGTACTGACCCGGCCTGGCTGACGTTCCTGCTCCTGGTATTGACTTGGATTGGCTAACGTTCCTGCTCCATGTACTGACCCCGCCTGGCTGACGTTCCTGCTCCGTGTATCGACCCGGCCTGGCTGACGTTCCTGCTCCGTGTATCGACTTGGATTTGCTGACGTTCCTGCTCCGTGTTGACCATTGTGGAGTCCGTTCCTCTCCCGTGACTCGGTAGATCCGGTAGAGAGTTGCTTCAGTGCTCTGTCTCTGGTGTACTAGCCCAGCCGGTTGCTTCTTATTCTGCACTACCATTTTGTACTGCGACCCACTAGTGCCTCGCTGCCTCCTTACTCCATACCCAGGGTTGTTGCTCAGCTTGTTGATCCATATACGCTTGGCTTGTTCCGTTATCATTGGAGTTGGTCTCACGGGCGCCTCAGTTAGTCTCCGCTCCTGTTCTGTCATTCCACAAGCCAAGCGCCTGTTCAGGGCCTTCCGTTTATACACCTGGGTAGGAGCTTTGTTGTGGCACTATTACGCTGGCTTGTCATTCCACCATTAGTAAGGCTGGTCTCTGGGCATCTCTATCGGCTCTGTCACCTGGCAGTTGCCAACAAGCCGTGCATATCACGATAATACCCGGTACCGTTACTGTGGGTCGCAGTTGGTGTATATTCAGGGTGTTCTGTGATTCCTCCGGTTGCAGTATCACTATAGTCTGTGTTTTCTCCTGGGCCTCAACCAACCCTCCTGGGCTAGTCGCCATTCTTTCACTTCTCAGCATTTTAGTGCTTCCTGGGCCTCGCTATTAGGGCCTCCCAGTCTCCTGGCCTAATAGCATTAACCATTTGTGTCTCACAGAATCACACAAACTGTTCCCGACCTGTGTCAGTATATTTATTATGTGTTATATGTATACTGGACCTGTGTGGGCAAATGTAATGTATTAACCTGTCCTGTGTCAGTTCTGTTGTTCCATTACTGAACCCACGAGGGTTAACTCAGTTTGCTTATTCAATAAAACTGTGTTTTACCAAATTGCCTGCCTCTGAGTGTATTGAAAACTGTTACAGTACGAAAGGGCCCTGTAATAGTGACAGAGCACAGTACTTAAAGGCTACCACTGGGTGGAGCCATAACACTTAGCCAATAGAAAAGCATCAGGCTACTAGTGTCAAAATGCTGCAAATATACACGGGCACCGTGATACTTCTCTAGTGATATCACTACTTCAGTTCCTATGTAATTCTCTTGAGCCAATGAAGTAAGATTTTTGTAAGTGGGAGAGGTCTTAGTGCATTGTTTCTATACAATAAAATAGTGTCTCAACAGGAGCCTTAAGATTCCTATCTAAAATAAGTTTTGTAAGTCAGCAATTTGTACAATTCAGCAAGACACTGAGTGTCTGTATGGTGTTTAAACACTAAGTGAACTCTTGTCAGTAACGTGGTTCCAATAAAATGTAGGATTGTGTCTGAATGTAATGGCTCATACAGTCATTTGGGAGGGTGCCACTTTATCTACAGTGGTCCAAAGGATCATGTTGTATCAACACATTATGAAAATAATTTCATGATTGAACCATGTCGATAGACACACTTGTGAACGTTAATCCATTATCTGTATCTTACAAAAAATATGTGGACGGATGATCAATATAGATGCTGGAAACTTCCTAATCTACATCAATCTACAATACACAAAACAGTGGTAAAATAAAGGATGCCAATCTCTTCAATTAATTTCTGCACATGGGTCTTATTAATCAGATGCAACAACTAACTTTTGTCATGAAGTTGCATAATACTAGCACATTTACAATGAGATTTCAAAGTGCTCATTCAGTTACATGTACTATGTAGTTATAAGGATCCTTCCTGATAAGTTGCTGAAATAAAAGATAGAACAGAGAAAGAAGAAAATTGCTACTAACTTTTAGTACCCCAATATTGTTCTGGGATACTATGTTGCAGAAAAGAGATCTGTTCGGTTCTGTGAATGTTCACCAGGGTAATTTACCGATTAAAACAAATAAACTTTATTGCTTTATCATTTAAAAGAAAACTGTGTATGTCCCTTTAAGTGAAAATTTGCCCCTGACGAAGCCGCAGGGTGAAACTTGTAGGGCGAATAGAAAGTGGGGGGATACTATGTGGGAAATCTAGTAGCTTAAAGTAACTTCAGCTAAAAAAACTATTTTTATCAGCAATCTGGATACTAGAAGTATGAAGAGAGAATCACAGTAGTGAATGAGACGCCACCGAATTTGAAAAAGCTCCGTTGCTGCATAACAAACCAGTTAGTTATGCTAGGGGCAGAGCAACAACTGAATAACTAGACATCGAGGTACAAGTATAACGCTACGGGGCACACAGAATCACTGAACTTGCTCTTTCCAGAGCTTTTTGTACTTGATGATTCACACTTTACACGTTGCAAACCAATCATTGCAAATGTGACTGAGACTCAATAAATCCAAAGCATAGCTGATTACATTCAGATACTGAAGTTAAAATAAAACACAATAAGTTACATCACCTGCATCCCTTAACTAATGCCATTCTCTGGTGGGCTAGTTAGCTCACTCTTTTAAAAGTTCCTAAATGTTCCAAATGTCTTTTACTTAAAGGGACATACACACTTTTCTTTTAAATGATGAAACAATAAAGTGTATTTGTTTTCAATCAGTAAATTAACCTGGTGGGCATTCCCAAACAGAACTGATCTCTTTTCTGCAACATGGAATCCCAGAACAATATTGGGGTACTAAAAGTTAGCAGTCAGTTTCTTCTTTCCCTGTTCTTCATTATAATATACTAGTGTAAAAGCCCATGTACATGGGCCAAGGTCCGGATAATGTTAACCCTTTGAGTGTCACTGGGGTAGGCAACGCATTGCTTTGCAATGTGTTGCTTACCCCTCTGGCACTTAAAGGGTTAAGCAGCCGCTAACTCACTGCTCCACGCGATGCAGTCTTAAGCAGTAGAGACTGACCAAACGTGCGCAGTCTCTACTGCGCATGACATCCTAGAGGGTAAACCAGGCTACAAAGTTTACTATTATATTCCTTTAAGTGCCACATTTCTGTTGTGCAACCACCTGGCACTCAAAAGATTAAAATGCAATATCAGCTGAAGAACTTTTTATCAGAGTTATTGTGTCAGAGTTTTTCCTCCCCATAATGACCCCAAAATGTATTACATCTCCTGTTGGAACTTCGCTTTACCAGAGAGTGGATAAAAAGTAATTAAGCAGTAGATGTAATAAGTATTGTGGTTGCTACAAGAGTAAAGCACTCTGTCATAGGGACTCTGATAAGAAGTCTGTATTCTATTGTCCTACAAGCTGAAATCACAACAGGTATTAGGCCACAGAAAAGGACTCTTGACCAAACTTCCGTTTTGTGCGATAAGCTCTCAAAACTCATGCTATATAGCAGGAATAATGGTAAAAAAGCTAACGATTGGTGCCTGACATACTTTCAAGCATGTAAGTAAGTTACACTTACCTTACATCCAATGTCCGTTTTTTTTAATCTTCCTTCTTCCTTCATCGTCTATATTTTCTCTTTTTTGTCTCCGTCCTGTCATTCCTTTAAAAAAAGAAAATGTCATATTAAATAATATGTGCCCAAACACCTGATATCTATGCATAGTAAAAGCCCTTGAGTGCCAGGGGGGTACACAATGCTTTCTGGCACTGAAAGGGTTAAACAAGGCACAAATGGCAGGGTTAGGTAGACAGAGAATGCCAGCATAATCAATCATTTGCCCCATTAATGTGGTTAAAATCCAAATATGGGCTCTCAAAATAAGTTAACAGGAATGGCCAGAAAATATAGAAATCCATAAGTCCCCATTGTTTTCTGTGGCGCTGCTGGTGGAGGTAGCAGAGAAAGGGCAAATGAGCAGACCACCCCCATTGTACCTAATGGGGCGATGCCCGTTCTACGGTGAGGGAATTTGTAGCAGAGACTGCCTTTATATATGGGTAGTGTCTGTTCAAAAGGACTCACAGCCTTTGGCTGGGATGTGTGCTTACGCACCTTCCAGCCAGTCAACTTCGAGCTGGTAATTGACAGAACTTGCTAAAAGCAGATTGGCTGGGATCTGCGTAAGCACACATCCCAGCCAATGCCTGTGAGTCCTTTTGAACAGAGACTGCCTATATATAAAGGCAGTCTCTGTTCAAATTTCCCTCACGGTGGAATGGGCATTGGCTCGTCAGGTGCAAAGGGGGGATCTGCTCATTTTCCCTTTCTCCACCGCCACCACCGCTACCGACATTGGTGGAGAAGACAATGGGGCCTTATAGATTTTTATATTTTTTTGCCCACTTCTATTAACTTTTTTGGGAGATCATATTTGGATTTTAACCAGATTTATGGAGCACATTAGGTACCCCTCTGGCGCTCAAGGGGTTAAACTATGTACAGATGCCAGGGTTATGTTTGGGCACACATTATTTAAAGGGGATATATCACCCCTACACATGTTGGTCTAAATAGTTTATGTAGTGACTTTAGATTTTATAAAATATTAATTTTTTTAAAAAAATGTATATTTTGCAGAATTTAAATGAAGAAATATTGCCCTGCTCTGTACCACAGTCTGTCACTCTTCCTTTGCTCCCCTCCCTTGATCCAGCCTCCTCCAATGACAGAGGCTTTCTGCATGTAAGCTGGAGCTCTCTCATTGAACTGTTAACTGCAGTCTGTCCGGATATAGGGCGCAGGGCAATATTTATTTGTGTAATTCAGCAAAATAGCAATTTTATTACAAAATGAAAACGTTATAACATCTAGTCGCTACATAAACTATTTAGACCAACATGTATAGGGTGATAGATCCCCTTTAATATGGCTTCTTTTCTTTTTTTAAAGGAATGATTGAATGGAGACAAAGAAGAGAGAAGAAAGAAGATGTAATAATAGAAGGAAAAGAGAAGAAGAAGATGGACAGTAGCTGACTAGGGTGCTGAAGATTCCACTGGACATCAGGATTAATGGTAAGTGTTTGTTTTCAGGGGCTGTTGCTTTGTAATTTAGGTGGATTAACCCTGTGAGTGCCATTGGGGTAAAAATACCCCACTGGCACTCATGGGGTTAATTCTACTAACATTGGACACATTTTTAGAGTGCTTTGGATGTATTGATATGGGGCTTAGGGCCCATATCCATACATTCACTGGGGACTTAAGTTTTTTTTTTTTACTTTTTTTCTTGAATTCATGCGTTGGCAAATTTTAGATCAGATAAGAGACTCTGCACCCAAAAAAAATGTCCCCAAAAAAATGGGTTAATTAATGGATCTTAGGGCTAACGCATGTAATTGAATTCCATCTTGCTGCATTTTCATTATTTTCTCTGGGTGAAAACGACACTAACTTTATTGTCCGGCAGTTTTTTTTTCTGGAATTTTTTAATAGCACAGGTAATTGAATAGCTTAGCGTGATTGAAAAAATGCTGTTGGCTGTTTTTAGCTGTCAGAATTGAATCAAGGCCATAGTCAGGCTGCCTATAAGAGGAAGAAATATATGTAAGTACCCTGGTAGTCATTATGGGCTGTATTCAAATGCAGGAGATAAATTTTACCTCCCGTTTTATAAAAAAAATGTCCTACTGATGTCTATGGGGATACCTGGAGATAAAAGCAGAGATAAAATTAGCACTAGGGATGGGCGAAAATTTCCGCCTCAAACTGAATTCGGCAAAAAATGGCACTTTCCACTTTGCGAAAAATTTCCCGCGAAAGGTGCTGATTTTCCACTTTTTTCGCCTAGCTCGTTCCATTGAAATCAATGGGAACATAGAAGTTACACACAACACATAGCAAATATTATTTTATTTCCCAAAGGCATAGTATAAAAGGGGCATAAGAGTGCTTGTGTTGGTGGGGTAATAATCAGTTGAACAGGGATGATTTTGGGGGGGTTGTTTACTGGGATTGGGGGGCAGTTAATAAAAAATAAATCCTAAATAAAATAAAATAAAATAGAAACCATAAGACATGGTATAAAGGGGTCTGAGGAGGGTGCAAGTGTTGATGAATGAATGAATAATTTGAACAGATAATTTGTTTTGGGGGGTTTCTTGACTGCTACTTGGGGGACAGTTAATAAAAAAATAAATCAAGGAACACCCTGACATAAGCTGCCACTGGGGTGGACTGATACTTGACAGAGTATTTTGTAGAGGATGATTTGTTTGATTTGTTGTTAGAGGCCTTTTTAGGACTTTGAATCATTAGAGGTCCAAGCCCTGAAGAAACATTGATTTGTAGGACTTAAGCTTGTTTGGCACAAGCCCTAAGGAAACATTGATTTGTAGGACTTCGGGTTGTTAGAAACAAACCCCCCAAACATTGTTTATTTTTTTGTAGGACTAGTTTTATTTATTTATTTATTTTTCCAAAACACAAGCCCTGAGAGAAAAATAAAAATGCCCTACTGGCCTAATGCCAGCAGGTCATGTTGGCCAGTCGCCATTGTCAAATGTCCTCCTGAGTCCTGAGTTGCAACTGCTGTTCGTACTGCTACTGCTGAGTTGTTTAAGCAGCAGGATGATTAGGCATCTGAAAGGGAATGGGATCAACAATAGCAGTAACATGGAAGATAGATGATGAAAGTTCCGCTTGCCACACCTGGCTTCAGTGATGCACCTGAGTCAGTAGCAACAGAATAAGTAGCCCCCAGTATATGTGGAGAAAAGAAGAAGTTGGACATTAAATCTTCTCCACCTGCTCCTCCTCCAAAATCATCATGGGTGTGTTGTTATTAGAATATATTTTTTCCCTTGAGAGCAATGTGCACAGTGTGTGTGTGTGCGTGTGTAAATAACATCTGGGGGCACAACTGTATCCAAACACCATAACATCTGAAACCAAGTACTGCAATGTCACTGTACCCCTTTTCCAGACCCGCTAAGGACACATGACAACTTGCTGACAGTTTAATAGTAATGATGAACCCTCCCTGCCACCATCTTAGCATATTCTGCAGGATAGAATCTCCTCAGATGCCGCCTGATGCACTGATTGCGATTCTTCTCCACCACACTGGCATGTGTGGTCAGTGCAACACACAGTGTGCAGTGGGTAGAGATGAACTGCCATATCCTAACATCAACAGAGTGGTTATCATTTGGCGGGGAGGTAATGAACAAGGAGTATTGGCAGAAGATGTAGTTACCCTAGAAGGTGATGGCTAGCTAGTTGTTTCACTTGTCCTGGAACTTCCAGTCTCTGCCTGGGTTGTTCTATATCTCCTCCTCTTTGATCTCTGCCTCGCCTCTTGTTGCCTTTCTGGTGAGTCAGGCACAGCAAAAGCGGTGTTTCATGTGTGTTATGAGGGCTCTTGTGCCAAGATGTGTTCCCTCCTTTCCTCTTTTCACTGACTTGGACAAATTGTGCACAGTGCCGTTGCTGATAATGGCACTGTGCCTGCCCCAAGAGAAAAATAGTCCCACACCCATGATGACTTCAGGGAGAAGGGAACAGATGGAGAAGAATGGCCTTTTTCTTCTTTTCCTCCACATTCCCCTTCATTGTCTGTGGCAGCAGATAATGTTGCTGCTGTTGCAGCTACTGCCACAGATTCAGCACTACAGCTAGGATCAGGTGTATTGCTACTGCTGGCAAGTGGAACCTGTCCTAGTCCTGCATCACTTGTTGACCCCATTCCCATTGAGTCTACGGTGGTCTGTGGTACACTAGCCTGCTCCTCAGCATTCTGCTGCCCTTGCATCTCAGCATCACAAGGAATTAGAGCAGTTGAAAACTCCTCTAATTCCAAAATGTAATTGCTAGTGGTAGTGGTGTTGCCCATCCTCATCCCTGTCTTCCATTCCTCCTCAGTTTCTGCTAAAAAGGCTATCAATGTCTCTTCCACCCCAGCTTCTCCAGCATCATCATCACCACCACCACCAGTCCCTACATGTTTTTGTTGCTGCTTCTCTATTCCAGACATCTCACTGCTGCTTGGAGGAGGTGACGAGCAATGTGACAGAGGGTCCCCTAATGTCACATTTGCCATTTCATTTTGACCTGAAGAAGAAGGCAGACTAGCACTAGCAGAAGTAGCAGCAGGCACATGCAGCTGATCTGTGCTCCTGCTGGTGGTGGATCATGTTCTGCCTTGACACTTTAGTGAAGGGAAGGGGAGGATTCCTAGTCCCAGGGTCAGAGGAATGGTGTGGGCTTCCTTGTCCGCTAGTCTGGATGCTGTCAAATGTTTCCCCTACCACTCTGGCTGCTTCACCATTACTGCTACTACTACTAACACCAACCACATCAAGTTCAGCCGCAGAGTCTTCCTCCTCAGTCTCACAGTCACTAGTAATATGAGGATATTGTTGATTACACGCTCCTTCACTCCTAACGCTAACAAGCTACTGGACCTTAGAAGCAGTAGTACTAGCACTGGCAGGACTGCTTGGGAAGGGCAAGTGTGATTTAGGGTCCCTTGCTGTCACACTTGGCATCATTTTCTCCTTCCCCCCTGAGTACTGCAAGAAACACTAGTATTGGTGGCAGCAGGTTCAGCACTAGCAGCAGGTTCAACACATCAGCAGGTTCAGTGAAAAATGTCACAGTGAAAAATGCAGATTTTCCACTTTTTTTCCACTTTTTGCGCCTAGCTCATTCCATTGAAATCAATGGGAACATAGAAGTTACACAGAACACATATCAAATATTATTTATTTCCCAAAGGCATAGTATAAAAGGGGCATGAGCGTGCCTGTGTTGGCGGGGGGTGGGGAAAGAATCAGTTGAACAGGGGATGATTTTTGGGGGGGTTGTTTAATGAGATTGGGGGGCAGTTAATAAAAAAATAAATCCTAAATAAAATATAATAAAAACCATAAGACATGGTATAAAAGGGGTATGAGGAGGGTGCCTGTGTTGGTGAATGAATGAATGAATCATTTGAACATAGTGTGATGGAACTGTGGCGACTATGGTAGATATTGGTGTGTTAGAGATATGGGAATCTCATGTCTTCAGACTATTTCTACCCAAAAGACTAAGAACCATAGACTGAGCTTAGCCATAGTTGTTTCCAATACATTGCTAGAGTGTAGAGATAGTGGGGGTTGGGCTTTGCTTCCAATATACTCCAGGTCTGTGCTAAGGAATGTTAATTGATTCATGCTGTGGTTCCTTGACCAATCAGAGGAGGTTAATTATGAGCCAGTTAAGAATGGCTATTTTTCAAGTACTAATCTGCATGCTTATCTTGATACGGGTGCTGGTGACTGGTCAAGCATAGAAACACTGTCCCAAGTCCTTGTTTGCATGTTGATCTTGATAAGAGTCTATGTAGTATATATAAGCTGTGTGTTTGATTCAATAAAAGAGAGTTCTTCCCTTCATGAAGTCTCGGCTGATGTTTGGGAACAGGAGGTTCGGTATACTATTGGAGTGTTATTCTGAGGGAGAAAGGAACTATAACGGAGATATCCAGCTTATGATATAAGGCGTCACGTTACAACTGGTGGCAAGCGGCGGGATTCAGCTTATCCCAAGGAACTGAAACTGAGACCAGCATCCAGTGGGAGATACAGCCGCTGGCTTGACCCCGGTCTCAGCAACGCAGCGAGCAGTGGATAGAGCAACAGCGAAACTGAGACCAGCATCCAGGGGGAGATATAGCCGCTGGCTTGACCCCAGTCTCAGCAACCGAAACTGAAACCAGAATCCAGGGGGAGATATAGCCGCTGGCTTGACCCCGGTCTCAGCAGCAAAGTGGGCAGTGGATGGAGCAGTGCTACGACTGGCTGAAACGTAGCACTCTAAAAGACTTGCTGGAAGTAAGGGGACGAGTGGCAAGTAACAAGCCAAAATCCGTTTTGATAACAGAACTGATGGAATCAGACCAAGCCAGCACAACATCCCCTGCAAGCATGGAGGAGACCGAGTTCCAGAAGGATGTAAAATGGCAAATTGCACTACTGGGACCAAATCCGGCACCAGAATTGGTCGTTCAAATCATGGCCCAAGCTACAGAGGTGCTCAAATTCCAGGCATCGGGGCACGCGGGGGAGACAGCATCCATTTGCGGTTCAATAATCGGGAACCGTCAGAAGCTACCCTCTGCAGCATTTAAAGCATTCGTGGATGGGGAGGATGACATTGACGATTTTTTGGAGGACTTTGAAAGGCAATGTGGCATCCAAGGACTAGAGCCCGGGGACTGGCCCTCCATGTTAAGTGGCAAACTCAGCAGTCGAGTCGCTGCTGCTTTACGGGGTATACCCTAGCACGACCTAGCCTGTTATGAAAGAGTAAAGGAAGCTTTGCTAGCCCGCTACGCCGTCACCCCAGAAGCTTACCGCAGGAAATTGAGGGGGATGTGGAAAGGAGTATCATGGTGCCCGTGCTTGCGGGCGACATTTTGTCAGAGGTTACTTACTGAGACTTTTTATTGGCTAACGCTATATTGCTCCTCCCAGTGACAGCCCTTAAATACTCAGGGTTGTCACTTCAGCACTGCCTTTTGTGGTGTTTCCGTTGCCTAGAGTTTGTTCCGTTATTTCGTATGATACCAGTGTATGACCCGGACTGCCTGACTACTCTGCCTGTCTACGTTCCTGCTCTGTGTACCGACCCGGATTGGCTGACGTTCCTGCTCTGTGTATCAACCCGGCCTGGCTGACGTTCCTGCTTCGTGTACCAACCTGGATTGGCTGACGTCCCTGCTCCGTGTACCGACCCGGCTTGGCTGTAGTTCCTGCTCCGTGTACAGACCCGGCTTGGCTGAAGTTCCTGCTCTTGCTGTGCGGCCTGAGTTGCTCACTTTCACTCTCGGTCTGTCTAGACCTCCGGTTGCCTCGGTTATTGTGCGGACAGTCCTTCCTGTGACCCGTTCTCTCCAGAGTGCCTTGTCCTCTCTCACTCCGGTGGGAGTTATTGGTTGCACCACAGTACTCTTGGTCTGCTTACTGCTTCACCTGAGGTTGGGTTACTCTTGGGAGCCTCAGGCCATCTATACCTCCAGCGGTTGCCTCAGACCGGAGCATTCATTAACCCCTTGCGGGGCGGTGCTGTGCACTTGGGTCACTATCCACTGCAGTCTCAGTTTGGCGTTATGTTGCACTCTCTGGTGCTGTGCACTTGGGCCACTATCCACTGCTGTCTCAGAGTGGCGTTACATTGCACCATCCGGTGCTGTGGCCTTGGGTCACGAATTATTGCAGTCTTAGTTCGGCACTTCCCATACCACTGGTTGCCACCTTCCTCTGGTGCCCTGTAGCCAGTCGCATATTCTGGCTTCGCTAGCTCCTCTGGGGTCACAGTCGCTATTGTCACTCTCTGCGTAGAGAGCATACTGTGGGCCTTCCACTATTAGGGCCTATCCGCTGTTCTGGCCTAATAATACCGATCTGCATATTCTCACTGTATCATACGAACTGTACCTGACCTGTGTCAGTATTGTATATTGTTCTTTACATACTGGACCTGTGTGTATTTATTATGTCTCTGTAACCTGTCCTGTGTCAGTGGTATATTACTTGTATGCTGGACCCGCGAGGGTTACTGTTATCCTGTGTATGCTAATAAAACTGTGTTTTACCAAAACCTTCCATTTCTGAGTGTCCATAAACCGTAACAAGAAGCTAAAGACTCACATGTGGAGTGGGTTTATCGGATGCACCGGGCTGCCTCCAACTGGTTGAAGGGGTGCCAAGCAAAAACCTTGGAAGATGTTCTGCAAATATTGTTGCTGGAACAATTTTTTGACATGGCAACGACAGAGGTGAAAGAGTGGGTAAGGAACAGAAAACCCATGACAGTGGAAGAGGCTGCCAGGCTGGCAGATGAATTTATGGATGGCAGACGACCAGAGCCGGCTGCACCCAAAGTGCCTTTTATTCCAAGACCAATAAACCAGACAACATCAGGGGGAACGCAGTCTCGATCAGTGCCTCAGGGGATGGGACCCAGCCGGCCGGTCAACCGCAGGCTGACAGGAGTGACTTGCTTCAACTGCAACCAAGTAGGTCACTACCAGAGTAATTGTGCCAAACCTGCACGAGGCACTGGAACTAGAGGCGCTGTCCACTGTTTCCAGCAGGATACCCTGCTGGGGGAAGAGGAGTTGGGGTTGGTGCTACATGAAGTAAATCCCTTGCAAGCAGCCGGGGATAACCGGGCACATCACCGACAACTTGTGCAAATTAACGGCCAGTCTGCTAGAGGTTTGAGCGACATTGGGGCTACCCTGACGTTGATTCAACCGCACCGAGTCAGGAATACAGACTGCATGGGGCGAACTGTGGCAGTCAGGGTGGCCGGGGGTACTATCCACAAGTTGCCTACAGCTTGGGTGCACTTGGATTGGGGAGCAGATTCCCGCTATGTAGAGGTGGGAGTCATGCAGGAGCTACCAGCGGAGGTACTGCTGGGAAATGATTTTGGGGACCTGACGTCCCAGTTTGGCCCCGGCATCGAGGAAGCTGCTCACCCAGTGACCACCTGCTTACAAAGTCGAAGGACTGAGCCCTCTCCCAGTGAAGAACCACAGGTGGGAACACCATCCCCTAGCCCGACAATTCCAGTCCCTCTAGCCTGGGGTAACCCTGAGGACTTTAAGGAGGAACAGCTAGCAGACCCGACGTTAGAGGGGTACAGGAAGAGGGCAGACACTACGAATGAGGGGGGAAGGGGGTGAAGCCATTGAATGGCATCATGGATTACTCTACCGAGTATCCGGAGGAGAGGGGCCAGGGTTGGCACAGGTTCCCCGCCGGCAGTTAGTTGTTCCCCCAAAAACACCACTGGGAATTACTTCACCTCAGCCATGATAGTCCCCTGGCAGGCCATTTAGGTTTAGAGAAAACAGGGCACCGATTAACGCAATTGTTCTTCTGGCCTGGGATCTCCAAAGATGTACGAGAGTTTTGCAGGACCTGTGAGGTGTGTCAGAGAGTAGGGAAAAGGGGGGACCGGGCCCCGGCCAAATTGCACTCGCTCCCTATAATTGAGGAACCATTCCATAGGGTAGCGGTAGATCTGGTAGGGCCCTTAAGTAAACCCAGCCCCTCTGGCAAAAAGTTCATCCTCCCCATAATAGACTATGCGACAAGGTACCTGGAGGCGGTGGCGCTAGCCAACAATAATGCAGAAACTGTGGCGGAGGTTCTAATGAAATTATTCTCCCAAGTAGGGTTCCCTAGAGAGATTTTGTCAGACAGAGGAGCCCAATTCACAGCGGAGGTTACCCAGCAGCTTTGGCGCCTATGTGGAATAAAGCCACTGTTTAGTTCCCCCTATCACCTGCGAACAAATGGTCTTTGTGAACGTTTTAACGGCACGCTCAAGCAGATGATCAGGACCTTCACAGAAACCTATAAAAACTGGGAAAAGTTTTTACCTCGAGAGGTAGCCCAAGAATCCACCGTTTTTTTCCCTTCGAATTGCTATATGGCCCGCTAGACTTGATCAGGGAGCATTGGGAGGGAGATGTAGGAGCCGACGGGTTGCCTATTGTACCCTATGTCTTGGAGCTGAGGGACCGGCTGCAACAACTCACGGCATTCATCAGTGAGAATTTGCAGGTGGCCCAAAGACACCAACAACATTGGTATGATCGAGGTGCCCGAGACCGGGTCTTCCAGACTGACCAAAAGGTGTTAGTCTTGAAACCAACCTGGCAAGATAAACTCCAAGCTGCATGGCAGGGTCCCTACCAGGTAGTGGAGGCAGTTAGGGAACACATAAAGACAGAGCTAAGGGAAATGTTGGCCTTATGGGTGATAGAACCATTGCAGAGTTCATAGGCTTCACCGGTGGTCCTGGTGCCGAAACAAGATGGTACCACACGCTTCTGAGTGGATTATCATAAGCTCAACGACGGGACTACCACAGATGCTTACCCTATGCCCCGGGTAGACGAGCACTTAGATAAGATCGCAGGAGGGCACTATCTGTCCACACTGGACTTATGCAAGGGGTATTGGCAGATCCCCCTGGACCAGGAGGCCATCCCAAAATCGGCCTTTGTCACCCCATTTGGCTTGTACCAGTTTAAGGTCATGCAGTTTAGGATGAAAAATGCCCCCGCCACGTTTCAGCGGATGGCCGACCGACTCCTGGAGGGTCTGCAGGACTTTGCATGTGCGTATCTGGATGACATAGCTGTATTCAGACGCACATGGGAAGATCACCTTGGGCACTTATCTGCAGTTTTAGACCGGATTAGGGAAGAGGGACTGACCTTACGGGCTGACAAGTGTAACCTCGGCCTGGCCGAGGTGAAGTACTTAGGACACCGGGTGGGTTCAGGGAAACAACGTCCCGAGCCCGCCAAGGTAGAGGCCATAGCCAAGTGGCCCCAACCCCGAACCAAGACTCTGGCATTTTTACGGACGGCAGGGTACTATCGGAGGTTTGTAGCCGACTAAGTGCCATCGCCAAACCACTAACCGACTTAACCAAGAAACAGCTCCCCAGACAAGTACAATGGACCTAGACTGTGAGAAGGCTTTCAAACAACTAAAGCAAGCGCTAAGCGCCGCTCCCATATTGGCTGCACCTGACTCATCTAAACATTTCCTTGTGCACACAGATGCCTCAGTGTTCGGGCTGGGAGCTGTTCTAAGCCAAGTGGGAAACGACGGACACGAACACCCGGTGGCCTACCTAAGCCGGAAGCTGTTGCCTAGGGAAATCAGCTACACCACCATTGAAAAGGAGTGCTTGGCATTGGTATGGGCGCTGAAAAAACTCCATCCCTACTTGTACGTAAGACAGTTTACATTAATCACGGATCATAACTCGCTGGTTTGGCTAAACCGGGTAGCTGGAGACAATCCGCGACTTCTACGCTGGAGCTTAGCCCTCCAGCCCTACAATTTTTCCCTACAATGTCATCCAGGGAAACAAAACCACAATGCCAACGGCTTATCCAGACAAACAGATATGGAACAGCAGGCAGAAAACCCCGGACATCCCTACATTACACCCGACTGGGTCTAATCGGGTATGCCGGACATGGATACAAGGGGGAGATATGGGATCTCATGTCTTCAGACTATTTCTACCCAAAAGACTGACAACCATAGACTGAGCTTAGCCATAGTTGCTTCCAATACATTGCTAGAGTGCAAAGATAGTGGGGGTTGGGCTTTGCTTCCAATATACTTCAGGTCTTTGCTAAGGAATATTAATTGATTCCTGCTGTGCTTCCTTGACCAATCAGAGGAGGTTAATTATGAGCCAGTTAAGAATGGCTATTTTTCAAGTACTAATCTGCATGCTTATCTTGATAAGGGTGCTGGTGACTAATTGGTCAAGCATAGAAACACTGTCCCAAGTCCTTGTTTGCATGCTGATCTTGATAAGAGTCTCTGTAGTGTATATAAGCTGTGTGTTTGATTCAATAAATGAGAGTTCTTCCCTTCATGAAGTCTCGGCTGATGTTTGGGAACAGGAGGTTCGGTATACTATTGGAGTGTTATTCTGAGGGAGAAAGGAACTATAACGGAGATATCCAACTTATCATATAAGGCGTCACATTGCACAAAGAATTTGTTTTGGGGGGTTGACTGCTATTAGGGGGATAGTTAATAAAAAAAATAAATCAATAAAATAAAACATTTGTATGTAAAGTGATAGAGACAGGAGCCCCCTGACATAAACTGCCGCTGGGGTGGACTTGACTTGATAGAGTATTTTGTAGAGGATGATTTGTTTAATTTGTTGTTAGAGGCCTTTGTAGGACTTAGACTTATTAGAGGCACAAGCCCTGAAGAAACATTGATTTGTAGGACTTAAGCTTGTTTGGCACAAACCCTAAGGGAACATTGATTTGTAGGACTTGGGCTTGTTAGAAACAAGCCCCCCAAAAATTGTTTATTTTTTTGTATGACTAGTTTTTATTTATTTTTTATTTTTTTTCAAAACACAAGACCTGAGAAAAAAAATAAAAATACCATACTGGCCGAATGCCAGCAGGTCATGTTGGCCAGTGGCCACTGTCAAATGTCCTCCTGAGTCCTGAGTTGCAACTGCTGTTCATACTGCTGCTGTTGAGTTGTTTAAGCAGCAGGATGATTAGTCAGCTGAAAGGGAATGGGATCAATAATAGCAGTAACATGGTTGATGGATGATGAAGGTTCCACTTGCCATGACTAGCTCCAGTGATGTGCCTGAGGCAGTAGCAGCACAAGAAATAGCCCCCAGTATATGTGGAGAAAAGAAGTTGGCCCATAATTCTTCTCCACCTGCCCCTCCTCCAAAATCATGGGTGTGTTGTTATTAGAATATACATTTTCCCTTGAGAGCAGGAACTGTGCCTCTCATCAGCAACTATGAGCACAGTGTGTGTGGTAAATAACACCCGGGGCACAACTGTATCAAAACACCATGACACCCGAAACCAAGTACTGCCGCTGTCACTGTACCCCTTGTCCAGACCACACTAAGGACACATGACAACTTGCTGACAGTTTAATAGTAATGATGAACCCTCCCTGCCAAAATCCTAGCATATCCTGTGGCATGAAATCTCCTCAGATGCCACCTGATGACCTGGTATTGATTCTCCTCCACCACACTGGCATGTGTGGTCAGTGCATCACACAGTGTGCAATGGGTAGAGATGAACTGCAATATCCTAACATTAACAGAGTGGCTGTCATTTGGCGGGGGAGGTAACGATGAACGAGGTGAATTGGCAGGAGATGTACTTGTTACCCTAGAAGAAGAAGGTGATGTTGATGGCGAGGTAGTTGTTTTACTCATCATGGAGCTTCCAGTGTCTGTCTGGGTTTCTTTATTCTTCCTCCTCTTTGATCTGCACCTTTCTGGGGTACAGTAACAGCGGTGCTAGATTTCTGTAATGGGTGCTTGGCTTTAACATGTTTGACATAAATGCCATGGTGTCTCTGTTTCATGTGTGTTATCAGTGAGGGTGTGCCAAGGTGTGTCCCCTCTTTTCCCCTTCTCACTAACTTGTCACAAATTTTGCACTGTACCATTGTTGATGATGACTGCACTGTGCCTGCTGGAAGAGAAAAATAGTCCCACACCCATGACTTCTGGGGGGAGGGATAGGGAACAGGTGGAGAAGAATGGTCTCTTTCTTCTTCTCCTCCACATTCCCCTTCACTTTCTGTGGCAGCGGATAATGTTGCTGCTGTTGCTGCTACTGCCTCGGATTCAGCACTGCAACTAGGATCAGGAGTATTGCTACTGCTGGCAAGTGGAACCTGTCCTAGTCCAACATCACTTGTTGACCCCATTCCCACTGTGTCCATGGTGGTCTGTGGCACACTAGCCTGATCCTCAGCACCCTGTTGCCCTTTCATCTCAGCAGCAGCTGAAATTACAGCAGTTGCAATTTCCACAAATTCCAAAAGTTGTATTGCTAGTGGTGGTGGTGGTGATGCCCATTCTCATCCCAGTCTCTCATTCCTTCTCAGTTTTTGATAAAAAGGCAATCAATGTCTCTTCCACCCAGCTTCTCCAACACCACCACCACCACTAGTCCCTACATGATGCTGCACTATTCCAGACATTTCACTGCTGCTTGGAGGAGGTGAAGAGCAATGTGACAGAGGGTCCCCTGCTGTCACACTTGCCATCATTTTCTCCCCCCCCCCCGAACACTACAAGAGACACTAGCAGCAGGCACAGTATTAGTGGCAGTAGGTTCAGCACTGGCAGCAGGTTCAACATTGGCAGCAGGTACAACAGTAGTGGCAGCACATCTGGCAGCAGGTACAACACTAGTGGCTGCAGGTACAGAAATGGTGGCACTGGCAGCAGGGACAGCACGTCTGGTAGCAGGTACAATACTAGTGGCAGCACGTCTGGCAGCAGATACAACACTAGTGGCTGCAGATACAGCAATGGTGGCATTGGCAGCAGGGTCAGCACGTCTTGCAGCAGGCACAGGCAGCTTACCTGTCCCACACTCTCTAGTACTACCCTTTTCTCTCTCCCTTCCCATTCCCTTTTCTCCCTTCTCATTAAATTCTCCAAGATCCTTTGGGTGATTTAAAGGGACTGGACAGCATTGGTTCAGTACTGCTAGTCACTTCCTCCTCCTCCTCAGACTCAGTGGACACATAAGGGTCCTTCCAGCTCCTCTATTGATTATTTTTCATCCTTCTCATAGTGATAGCAGTCACTATGAGCCTCTCCTGCCTCAATTTTTCCAAAATATCACAGCAGAACAGCACAGCACGTCTGTCTCGCTCTGTAGCTGCCTCTATTGTGTCTGCCTTCAGCGAAAACATCACGTTTTTATAGTAGATTTTCCCACTAAAAAGCAGATAACAACATTGTTTTTGTGAAATTTCTTGCGGGAACACGGCGACAACTTTCACCCATACCTAATTAGCACCTGCATTTGAATCCAGCCCTATCTGTGCAGTTTCCTGTATATATAGTGATGTCTACTGGAGTTTTGGTTTTAGGTCACACATCCTCACAACAAATGTGTTTCTTGAATCAAGCTGTTATTTCATCAGTAATTGAATACAGGGACTCTGAAAATCATATCAAAGCATATGAAAAAATCACATTTGCCATTTTAGATTACCTTTGAATGTAATACATTGTTTTTTTCAGTATTATTTTTCATCTGTTTACCGTATATGAAATCATAATGCATTTTTAGATAAGAAATGATGCAGTTGTTTAATTTTTAGAGCAGATATGTCCTTTATATCAAGATTATATTTTATGATATTGTCTTATCAATCTTTATAACTCCCCAGATTAAAATGCCTTCAAAAAGCTTGATGTTGGCACCAATGTGTCTGATAGAGAACAGAAATGGAGAGCTTATTATCAATGAGGAAGCTGTGAAAATTCTTTCAGAAATTACTCAGCCTGTGGTCGTTGTGGCAATTGTAGGAAAATATCGCACTGGAAAATCTTATCTGATGAACAAGTTGGCTAGAAGCAATCGTGGTAAGCAATTGATACAAAACTGTATGAAAAATACTGAATCTCACCTTTCTAAGCCATTTATGACTTCTCAATCCATATTTAGGAAATCTCATAGTCTACCCTTCAGCATAATTTATGAGGCATAAATTAAATTTTCGTTATCAGAAATCTCAAAAAGATTTGCAGATAATAGGATAGTTTAGCCCAGTGGTAGTCAACTTTGGACCTCCAGCTGTTGGACATTACAACTCCCAATATGAAGAAAGTTGTAGTTTTCATTAGCAAGATTGACGACCCATTGTTTTGCAAATGTGATAACATTTACACATTTTTCATTTTTGTTTTTGTTGCATTTTGTCATCTTGTAAGCTTTTTCCTTTTTTCTTTCATTTTCATTATTATTCCTGTCTTACATTTTCCTACTTCTCTTTGCCATTACTCTCTCTTTCCTATTTCTCCTTGCAGGTTTTGCACTGGGATCCACCATACAATCCAAGACTAAAGGGATCTGGATGTGGTGTGTTCTACACCCTTCTAAACCTGGACACACCTTGGTACTACTGGACACAGAGGGTCTTGGTGATGTGGAGAAGGTAAGCTATAAGCTTTACTTTGTAAGGAACATCATTTCTCCTATGCAGTGGCTCTCAATAGGCATTGTTCACATGTATCTGTCATAGCACCACGCTTAACATGTCACCTTTCCAAATATTTCAGTTATTTCCTTTATGGAAAGTAAACAAAAAGAACAATTAGCATCAAATCCTTACATTTACAAATAAATAACCTGTGACTTACTATAGATAGTAAACAGTGTGGTTTAGTTACATGATTGTGGCCAAAACACTGTTAAGTTTACTTGCCCAGTCACCACAGATCAAATTAGGCAAGTCCCTACCTGCTTCAAATGTAAATGAACATGATATTAAAAAACAATTATGCCAACCTACCTCTAATGTGAGCAAAACCCTTTTCTTTTTGATGCACACTTCAAAGAAAAGTAGATTTTTCAGATACACATGCCACGACTGAAAACAGGAGGTATAACAACTTTAAAAATCTTGGGAACCACTAGTTGTTCTGTTGCAGCTCCTTGCAAACCTATGCATGTCTGCAGCACATCGTTAAATTGATTGTCCCCCACAACCTATAAATAAATTATTTGTTTTAATCATTTTTTCATCTATTTCAGGGAGACAGTAAAAACGATGTATGGATCTTTTCTCTGGCCGTTCTCTTAAGCAGTAATCTAGTGTTTAATAGTCTGGGAACTATTGACCAGCAAGCAATGGAGCAGTTACAGTATCCTTTGTTGTAACAGGTTGACACTCAGCAGGCTTTTTTGCTAGTCTCAGGGAAAAACAAATGGTCCATTATTAGCTGGTTTCATCTCTGTTCTGTCAGTTGTTCCTTAGCATCTCTTAGGTACGTGACAGAACTAACAAAAAGAATAAGGTTGAAATCAACCCCGGGAAAAGAAGAGGATGAGTCTGCTGAATTCAAGCGGGTTTTCCCATCCTTCACTTGGTGCGTTCGAGATTTCACACTGATACTGGAGCAGGATGGCAAGGAAATTACAGAAGACGAGTATCTAATGAATTCCCTGAAAATCAAGAAAGGTACCAGAGGGCTGGAGTGCGCATATGTTCAAACTGTTCCTTTGTACAAGGATGTAAAATTAAAGGGGTAGGTGACAGCAGCAAACATAACATTTAATTTTGGTTTATCATGAGGTCATCAACATGAGAACCACACAAGGTGAAGTCAGAGACAACACATTTTAAATGTAATTACTGCATCTGTCATGATATGGAAAGGATAGAGACACTAAGAAAATATAAAATGGGTGCACCTACAGTAGACTGTGGGCTACTGGGAAAGAAGTGTGTGTGGGAGGGGTAGTGTAAAGTTTACAGACATTTTAAGCTACTTTTGAGACAAAATACTCCATATTACATTCATATTATTTTCTCACCAAGCAAGGAAAATATACTCCTTTTCAATATATTTTGTTCTTTATGGATATTTATAAAATAATAAATTATAAATCAATAAGGTGTAAGATTAACTTATGTAATTTTATTTACATCTTACTGGGTATTTATTATGGGTGACAAACTGAGTCTCCTTACTCTTGTACCATGTTACTTACCCAGGCTTTGGAAGGAGCCAATGAGCTCATCCAACAAGGCAGCACAATGTCTAAGTTTCAGCTCTTTGGTATTAAGTGCCCTGAGACAAGTGGCTGCAACATCACTTAACATGTCAGTCTTGTCAGGTTGCAGCCACATCTCAGATCATTTTATTCTGAGTTGCTGAAATATAGAATCAGGTTAGAAAGGCAAATTCAAAATCGCTGCCCCATGGTTTTGGAGGATTCAATGATTTAATCCAACAGGGCAGCAATTCTGAAACCTGCTACTTGAGGGGCCCAGGGGGGAAACCCTGCTACTTGAGGGGCCCAGGGGGAAGGAGGTCCTGGAGATTAGTGGCCTGGGGGCATCTTGAGTTCTTCAGGGCTTCGCAAGCCCTCTTGTTATTTGGCTCATATATTTGTGGGCCGATGCCTTATGCTGGGTGCATCACCAGTAGTTCCACTCCTGGGTTGACTCCAATATTGCACACAATGGGGAAGAATCATCCACACTCAAATTCATTGAGATTCAAAAAAGTAAAAGCAAGTCTTTATTGGATATAAACACTAGTACACCGACCACAATCCAGCAAACGTGTTTCACGCCGAACGTGCATATTCAAAGACTCTGTTAACCGAATCACCAAACAGACTGCAAATGGAGGAGATCACTTCCTTCAATTAATTCAAGCCAATCAAAATTAAGCAGTTTAATTACAATTTTGCAAGGTCTTTAACCTCTACCATATATATTTCATTAGGTGCAAACTGTGTTAGATGGACTGTGCTCAGTGTACTAGTGTTTATCTCCAATAAAGACTTGATTTTATTCTTGTGAATATTGTTCTAAGTAATTGTGGCTCATTCTTTCCATTTGTTTGCAACAAGGTATTGGAAAGCCTTCAAGAGCTGGTACTGTGAACACATTCCACTCACTGTGACATTATTGCAGTACCTACACTAAAGCTGGATTTATATCCTATTTCCAGAAATAAATCTCTTCTTTTATGAATTCCAGGTACCAGTAAGAGTATTCAGGATTACAACCTTCCCCGAAAGTGCATTATACAATATTTTCACACACACAAATGTTTTGTGTTTGACCGACCCGCCTCTAAGAAAAAGCTTCAGCGTCTGGAAGAGCTGCAGGAGAGTGAGCTGGAAGAAGAGTTTGTGGAACAAGTGCGGAAATTCTGTGATTATATGTTCAAGGAAGGACGTGTTAAAACCCTCCCAGGAGGACTCCTGGTGACTGGAACATGTAAGTGGTATATTGTATAACAAACATGCTTTTTCTTATTATTTGTTTGGACATACCTGGTTATTAAATGTATAGATTTAAATATATTGTTTCACTTTATTTGGACTTTACATGTTCTGCAGGTACATAATGTGTAAAGTCACATAGTAGATACCATTTTTTTAATTTTCGCCTATTTTTTAAAACTTTTATATGAGTCTTTGGGGCTTCTGCCCTTTAGACATTTTTAGAGGTAGGAGCCCTGCTCCTACCTATCTAGTCAGAAATGCAGCAATAGGGAAACAATTTAGCACTATCTCTTCCTCTAATCCAGTGGTACTCATACAGTTAAAAAAACAAGCAAACACATACACATTCTTTTATTACATATATAAATGAAAGCCTCCACAACCGCTGTAAAAAGAACTAATTACATATTGCATGGATACCCCAACCCCTTCCCATCCATATAAACAATCAGTTCCAAAAACACATGACTTAGCACTAAATAAGTTACTCATTCCCATCTCAGCTAAAGCTAGCTCTGATCTCTGACAGTTGCTTTGAATTCTTCCCAGCTCGTGTGGCCACCATAGCCTGAACATTGTAATGATATTGTACATATGAAACATAGTACACTAATAACACAATACATAAACACAGCCATTGGTGGAGGAATTATGCCACTTCTTAATCTGGGGTTTAACACAGATAATTCAGACACTTAATAGTTTCAGTATACATTAACATATATGAACAAACGCTCCATCCAAAACACAGATGCCATATCATATCAACCATATCATATGGTCCATCCCCTCTGCTCTTTACAACTTGAGACTGTCCATGAAAATCAGTGTGGCTTTGAAGGCTGTAACTGGAAAAGAAAACCATGTGTAACTGGAAAAGAAAACTGAGCGATCTGGATGGAAACTGAAAAAGAAACCTGTTCTAGTTCTATTCCAACTTCCTGTCAATAAACCTACCTGCTTCTCAACCCTCACCTGTTCACCAGTCATCTAGTCCTAATGTAATCTTGCCTGTTAACCCCTGTCAACTTCACCTGTCATGCATCAAAAGTACCTAAATTAAAAATAATAATGTCAAACCACCTTACAAACGCCAAGCTGACCATAAAACCCTAATGAACTATTCACCCTCCCAGCCACCACCCCCACTAACCTATGTAGTCCATCCTGATTAGTCTGGGGCCAAATTCCACTGCACTGTTGTTTGGGTGACTGGGGTATCACGGTCCTCGTGTTTGCTGTCAATCTCTGTGATGATACTTGTGCATTGGTAGAGACTGATTGGCCCGCCCAGGATTTGCCTTTTTATACGTTCCTGACTTCTGTGTACCGACCCGGCTCGTCTGACCCTTCTACGTTCCTGCTCCGTGATTGACCCGGCTCTGGCTGACGTTCCTGCTCCGTGATTTACCCGTCTCTGGCTGACGTTCCTGCTCCGTGATTGACACGGCTCTGGCTGACGTTCCTGCTCCGTGACTCAACCCGGTTCCGGCTGTTGTTCCTGTTTCCTGATTGTTCCCGGCGACATTCTGGACAGTGTTGATTGTTCGCTCTGACTATCACTTCTCTCTAGCTGAGCTGTTGCCTCCATTACCGAGCCAGTCTATAGTGCCTTGCTGAGCGGCTGCCTCTGTTACCGAACCTGCCATTAACCCTTGCGGTACCGGTTGCCTCCGATATAGAGCCTGTACACTTGCCAAGCTTGTTGTGTCCTACCGAGCCATATTATACTTATTGAGCCTGTGCCTTTTGACCGAGCCTATCCGTTACACTAGCAGAACAGTTTCCAGTGTGTGCGTTCAGTCCTTGGTTGCACCTCCGGGTGCTTATGGGCGTTCCATTGCTCTTGCATTGTGTTGCTCCGTGTCGGCACCAGAAGGGTGTCTTGGCTCTGGCCCCAAGTGCTCATTGTGTTACGTATCTATTGCACTACCAGTGCATTGGCTTTCAAACAGCTTGGGCAGTGTTTCTCTGTTATAGCACCTTGTTGGTGCTTGTGGCTCAGGTCCCGTTGGTACACGCAGGGTTCGTTTATTGTGAGAATAAGGGCGCTCCAGGTTCTGGGTTTTGCTCCAGCAGTGGCTTCTCTCTGATACTTCACCCTCCAGGGTATTGGCTCAGCTCTGATCATCTGGCTGTGTCTTTTGGGCGCCCTATTATACAGCTATTTGAGAGTGATCCAGTTCAGACGCTTTCTGCACTTTTCCTTGCACTTTCCAGAGACTCATATCACTTATTGGGCGTTGGTCAATTATCATCACAGAGACTGATCTGTTGCTCTAAGCATTAACCCTTGGTACTACATTCTCTCTGACCATTCTGGTAGCTCCCTTCTATTGTGCCAGAATTACTGTCATTACTTGTATTACCTGTCTTGGCCCCCAGGGGCGCTGTTCTTTAATTTTATTTTCAATAAAACTGTGTTTTTTGCTTTTAACCATTGTCTGAGTGTCTGAAACCCGTAACATGGGGCCATTGTTGTTTGGGTGGAACATTTCTTAGTTTGTACATGCAGACGGGCCAGAGGTGGATGTTGTTCTGGCCATTTCTAAGATGAGTCTAGTGCATATCTTTCTGAATCAGCCTTTGATGCTGCTAGGCTTAACCTTTTTTGCTCCTTGTAATTAGGGGTCTGTATAGGCCATGCATGTAGGTAAAACTATACATATTTGGTATTTTTGTACTTGGGGTATTCAGGGTTTTTTAAAACCATTGAAACATTGGAAACAGGCTTAGCACTTGTTCCACTGAACCAAACCCTTACATTGGACAGCCAAAATTATGCAACTGCATAAACAGTATAACTACCATGCAATGACTGCATAAAACAAAATCATGGAGACCTTGTGTTGGGCATCAGGAACCCTCCTGATGTCCCTCTAGCTATCGATCTCCCAGCCAATTCTGCTGGTAGAGCAATAATGGCAACACAGGAGAACAGCATGGCTTTCATCCTACCCGAACTACCAGAACTACCAGGTAGTTTGGGTAGCATGGAAGCCATGCCTCTGCCTCTATTGATCTTCCAGCTGGGGGGACATAAGGAGGGGCTATGATGCCTACACGAACTCTGAATTTAACCCTTTGAGTGCCAGGGAGTTATCCACTTCATTGCATTGGTTACCTCTCTGGCACCAAAATGTAAAAACACATAAAAAATAAACAATAAATAAATAAATATAAAAAAATGTAAAATATAAAAACAACTATGCCAGAAGGCCGTCCAGCACATTGCTGTGCAATGCTTTGTACAACCCTTTGAAGCTCACACATATCCCCCTAACACCCAACCCTCCCCTGTCCACTGGTATTAACAGCCCCTTCACATGCACTATATGAACCCCCACCCCCGCCTGGTTCCACTACAAATCCCACATACACAATTATACCCTCAAGCCTAGTGATACTTCCCACTGGAAGTCACAGAGCCCCAGACACTCATACCCCCCCCAGCCTGGTTCCACTGCCCACTATTAGTCATAGACCCCCGCACACACACTCTGACCCATCCAGCATTGTTCCACTGGTAGTCACTGAATCACACACATGTGCTGCCTACTCCACCTGTAGCCATGCCCCTAGCACCGACTACAGTCTAGCAATCCATACCAATAATTTACCTTTCTCTTGAGCTGACATTAGGAAACTCCATTGTGTTGAAATATATTAGTATCTTTGAAGTGACCAAAGTGTAATAAAAGTATGTGTTTGTTTTTCTCTAGCACCACATTCTGAAAAAAGTTGTGCACACTAGCCTAGGGGTAAGAATGCAAGTAGTTCCTCATTTGATGCAGGTGAATGTCTAATTTCCAAAATTGTATGCCTTGTCTTTATATATGTAATGGTTATGAACATTTTAGTCAGGTAAGTCAATTCACAAAAGAAATGTGGCAGGTGTAGGTTAGTGCTTCTGACACCCCCAATGGTATGCTGAATACAGCAGGAAATGCCATGATGTTCAAAGACTATAAAATCTTTGAAGTGGAAGAAATGTAAAAATAAAAATTCCCTATAGAGCCACTTTATGGAAATAACTGTGTACACCAGCCTTGGGGTAAAAGGCAAAAATACCCTTATTTGATGCAGATTAATGTCTACTTTTCAAAATGATACCCCATTTTAGTGCAGGCAGTCGATTTAAAACAGGAAACAGGTAAGAATAATATTTTGCCTCTGGCACTGTGACCCCCCCCCCAGTATTCAAAGAGATATTAGTTCTACAAATGCTAGCAGCGATGTAACCAATTCAGAGGGACTTCCATTGAAATTAAAAAAGATATGCAGCTCGTAGTAGACTCATCTGTGTCAGTGGGTGCTAAACCAGCTCAGGCTCTCCAAACCTGTTTATAGATATAGGTCCAAAGAAAGATTCAGGCAGCACTCTTGAAACAATAAAGACGTGTCAATAAAAGTTAAACACTTTATTGTAAGCTGAATAAAAAATGATTGGACATGAAGACATCACAGAAGAGCGGATCAGAGACACATATAGACAGAACCTGAAGGGTGTTACCATTTCGCTCTGTAAATAGCGCTTACCTACTAATGGATTACCATTTTTTGTCTTTCAAGAGTGGAAGCTAATGAATGCAATAAGAGATTACTAGATTTTAGAATATCTGAAAGGGTGGAAATGTAAAAATATGCCTATATCCTTTAGCTCCACATTCTTGAAACATTTCTGTACATCTGGTTGGGCATAGAAAAGCAAATGATCCCTCATCTGGTGCAGTAGGTTAGTTTCTTTCTTAAATGGTGTGCTTTGTCTATCTTTTCTTCAGTTCTTTTGTTGATAAAACAATTTTAGTACCCGCAAGTCATGTTTGAAAAAATGTAAGAAGTGTTTCTGGTAACCTTTACAGTGTATCTGTCAGAGCAGTAGCTAATGAATATAGTAGAAAATACCATAGTTTTCACAGATTTCAGTACATTTGAAGTGTGAAATGTAAAAAAAATGCAATTTTTTTCTTTAGCACCACCTTCTGAAAAAATTTGTGCGCACCAGGCTAGGGGTAGAAAGAGAATTCACTCCTCATTTGATGAAGTGGGATATCTACTTTAAAGAAATTACACTTTTATATAGTTATAGGGCTGTTTTGGGCAGTTTTACTATGTAACTAATGGAATGTGCATTTCATAAGTTGAAAATATAATTAGGATTCTGTGCAGACCATGCATGTACGTACAGTTATACATACATATCTGCTATTTTTGTATTTAATGTATTTGAGGCTTTTAAAAAATAACTGACATTATCATTACCAGCATAAATGTTTTTGATATACAGTTTATGACGGTGGCGAAATAAGCAATTTTTTTCTGTTTTTTTGTATTTATAAAATACAAAATTCAGTTCTCATGAGGTGCCGTGTAAAAGCTAAATTAGTTTTGAAAAAAGAGATACATAGTTTTCCATATATAACTAGAAATTCACCAATGAAAATCAAACTAAACCTAAACCATAATACAAAAATGTAAAAAAATGTGTCCGGCCAACAGGATTAAAAAATATAACCTCTGGTCCTTGTCTAATTTCTTCTTTAAGTAATGGATCCCGTAATAATAAGGGCCAATGTTTTTTAAGGATATTTTTTATTTTATAATGTTCACTGTTGAATTTTGTAATGAATTGTGTTTTATTATTTTCATATTTTCTATTTTGCATTTTGTCTTTCTTTTAAACAATCAGCATATTAGTTCTAGCCATTTCCTTTACCTGCTGATATGTTGCATTCAACAGTTCTGGTGGATATCCTTTTTGTATAAACTTACCCTTTAATTCAGTAGCCTGTATAATAAAATCTGTATCTTTATTACAGTTCCTTTTAATTCTTTTAAATTGCCCTCCTGGGATATTCTTTTTCCACTGTGTAAGATGACAACTTTTGTAATTATTCGTACTTACTGATTTGATATAGTTTTTAGTAATGATTTTATTACCTTCATGGCTTAATACCAAATCTAAAAATGTAACACTTTCTTGACTAATATTATATGTAAATGAAAGGCCCCTATCATTATTATTTAAACTCACAATATAACTTTCCAGCTCATGGGCACTACCCCTCCAAATAATAAGGAGGTCATCTATATATCTGCCATAGAACGCCAGCCTCACCCCCGGTCCAGCCCCCCACACCCGAGCCTTCTCCCAATGCCCATGTAAAGGTTGGCATAGCTGGGGGTGAAGCTGGCGCCCATGGCAGCTCCCCTAATCTGTAAATAAAAAGTGTCCATGAACTGAAAATAATTATTGAATAAAATAAATTCTATACTTTCCAGTATTCATTTTTTTTATATCCAACATCTCTAAATCATCATCAAGAAAAAACTTTACTGCTTCTAAACCCTGAGGATGATCTATGCTGGTATACAGTGAGGCAACGTCTGTAGTCGCCCAAACACATCCATCATCCCACAGAATAGAGTCCAGGAGTCCCAGAACATGTTGGGTATCCCTAATATGTGACTGAAGCGATGACACATACTTCTGTAGGAAATGATCAACATATTCGGACAGCCTCGATGCAACACCTCCCATACCAGCAATGATAGGACGGCCTGGGGGTTTATGTAAGGTCTTATGAATCTTAGGCACACAGTAAAAACATGGAACATTAGGGTAATTTATTTCTAGATACTCTTTCTCCTGTTTGGTAAGTATCCCTTGTTTAAAAGCCTTACCTACCATAGTTAACAACTGTATGCCAAATGTATCTCTAGGATCCTCAGTAAGTATAGAATACATATCATTATCTTGAAGTAACCTTTGGGCTTCTTCCAAATAATCATCATAAGCCATAATGACCATCCCCACTCCTTTATCTGCTTGTGTTTTATATATTTTTTTATTATTTTCAAGTTGTTTAAAGCCTTTTGTTCCTGATGCGCTATATTTTTATAGTGACTCTTGTGTTGGTTACAAAGCCTTCTAAATTCTTCCATAACTATATTCTGAAATGTCTCTATAAAAGGGCCCTTACTTTGATGTGGATAAAAAAACGATCTCGGTTTAAATGGAGTATGAATAATACCCTTATTGTATAGACAGTTCTCATCTATATTTTGTATAATAGGCAATATATCAGATATACTATCTGACTACTACTGCATTACTATTATTACAAGTCATAGCATAATGTCTCTTGAGTGTAAGTGTGCGTGTAAACCTATGTAGATTAAAAAATCATTCAAACTCATCTGGAGATGCCGTGGGTACAAATTTAAGACCTCTACCTATAAGTGCAATCTCCTCCTTATTAAAAACTTGATCTGAAAGATTAAATATCCCAAGTGTAGCTAACTCATTAGAATCCAAAAGTGTAGTATTATCTACTTGTATTGCAATGTACCTTCTACCCGCTCTGTTTCCTCTTCTGCGTGGTTTGACCCTGACGACTGACTTCTTAACCTCTTGTGCGGATGATGGTCTCTCCACTGTATACCTCCCAAAAAAAACAGTGCATGTGATGTAATATGTTTATTGTTATCTGATTTAACTATATCTGCATAACTAGTACTAGGTATAGGTTCTAGGACTACTTCAGTTTCAAGTAAAATCAAATGTACGCCATCCTCGGCCAATACTTCATGTAACATATCCAATGGGGCATACTTATTACTAGTCTGTATGTGATATTGTTCTTTTGATGTCTTTATTATAGTGTCATTATTAGTATCCTGTTTATTTGTTGTTGAATTCCTATTATTGTATACCCTTTGTTGATTATACATACGATTTTGATAGATACAATTATGATTAACTTTCTTAGTTCCTTTTCCATATTGTTGGTTCATATTTTTATGGGAAGATTCTCCATTCCTAACATTTGAACCCTTGGAATAATCCTCCACATCTCTAGCATACTTCCCTTGTTTCCTCTCTATCAAAGTTTTTTCGAAGGCTATAATTTTGTTGTTAGTCTGCCTATCTAGTTCTTTAAATATTGCAGTGTGTGCATATGGGAGCAATTCCTCTCTAATTTTTTCAATCTGATTACTAATATTGGTGAGTTTATGGTCTCTGTATTGTATTATATTTCTCATTAATTGAAAAGAGCAATTATCTAGGCATTGTTTCCACTGTTTTTGTAGTTCTATATCTTGGAAACTACACGGTTTATAGATGCTAAGTCCACGTGGGATAATGTTTGATTCTACATATTGTTGTACAGCAATAATGTGTCTAGCCAATTGCTCATCTCTTCTTTGAGTAAATCCTCCATTTGATGGAAGATTTTACTCATATTAACATCGCTATCTGTTTCTTTATTCAATGTCTTAATTTTCACATCTTTCAGTCCCATTTGTTTCTTATATATTTCCCTCCGCCCCACTCTATACGAGTAAGATGTAAATGCCATATTGGTGTACCACACAACTGTAAACACAGGAATATATGGACAAGTCAACCAGCAGCCTTCACTATAACACCTAGAAATATATCAAAAAAGAGAAAAAGATAATAGTGATCACGGTGCTATGCAGACCCGTGCATAAAACCCGCTATATAATAACAGCATCAATTATCGCGTCAATCCCTGGACTCGCTGGTGTATCAAGTCCAAATAAACTATGTCTCTCTGTTAAAAATAAGATAAGCAACCGACTTTAATTCAACATGTAGGTAGGATATTGTTCCAGTTAGTATAATCTTTGATCCATTAAAGTACAATGTATCTATGGAGGAAATTGATTCTCTGATCGCATAAACTGATGCTTATAAAGGCTTACTGTGCAGCAAAGTTCTCCCATCTGTAGAGACCACCGCTTATTCCTTCCACCTAGATCTCTAGGGGTCCTTGCAGTTATGGGCACTTCGTTTCAACTACAATGTTATCCCAATTCTTTATTGTCTCTATAATGCGGGCAGAACTTGTAGCCTCTTTCAGCAATCTGTGAGAATAAACTCTCCCTTCCTCCTTATTGCTGTATAACTGTTTAATATAGCACTTGGATCTCTCATCCTACGTATAGATATTTAACAATTTTGGTCAGTTCCTAATCAAAACACAAATCTTCCTGCATGCCAGTATCTATCTCCTTCAACCTCCGACGTGTTTCGTGCTATTGATCTAGCACTTTCTCAGGGAGCATGTCGGGTATTATTTTTGGTGTCTATTTAAACTTGGCGCCTTGATGACGTCACATTCACCTTAACCCAATGTGCTCAAAAACCTAATTAACTCATAAATGTATACTTATATAAAACTCATACATCTACCAATAAACATCAGATAAAGCACTTTAAACAATAGGATATTCACTCCCACATTGGCTGTCAACCTAATCAATAGATACTTACTAACTTACTATAACCTAACAGCCCATGTGTATGTGAACATCTATCTTGTCATTATGACCCCTAGGTATTAACGTCTGAGACTTATAAATCCAAAATGTTTCTCGTTGGCATAACCTAGAAAACCTTTATCCTTCTCATAAAGACATATGTACCTGTTCCAATGCAACAATAGTAGTTCCTAACAGAGACGTATCATGAAAGTCTCTGTAATGCTTTGCTAGAGATTATGATATGATTTTATAGTGTCCAGTTATTTATATGTACATTTATATTTATATTGCCATTATTTGAATTATTATTTTGCTCTATATTAGTAAAGCATTATTACAGCATTATTTAGCACTCTCCTTATTTGTATTATTATTTCATATATATATATATATATATATATATATATATATATATATACACTGCTCCAAAAAATAAAGGGAACACTAAGATTACACATCCTAGATCTGAATGAATGAACTGACAACAAAATCACACAAAAATTCTCAATGGAAATCAAATTTATCAACCCATGGAGGTCTGGATATAGAGTCACACTCAAAATCAAAATGGAAAACCACACTACAGGCTGATCCAACTTTGATGTAATGTCCTTAAAACAAGTCAAAATGAGGCTCAGTAGTGTGTGTGGCCTCCAGGTGCCCGTATGACCTCCCTACAATGCCTGGGCATTCTCCTGATGAGGTTGCGGATGGTCTCCTGAGAGATGCCTCCCAGACCTGGACTAAAGCATCCGCCAACTCCTGGACAGTCTGTGGTGCAACGTGGCGTTGGTGGATGGAGCGAGACATGATGTCCCAGATGTACTCAATCAGATTCAGGTCTGGGGAACGGGCGGGCCAGTCCATAGCATCAATGCCTTCCTCTTGCAGGAACTGCTGACACACTCCAGCCACACGAGGTCTAGCATTGTCTTGCATTAGGAGGAACCCAGGGCCAACTGCACCAGCATATGGTCTCACAAGGGGTCTGAGGATCTCATCTCGGTACCTAATGGCAGTCAGGCTACCTCTGGCAAGCGCATGGAGGGCTGTGCGGCCCCCCAAAGAAATGTCACCCCACACCATTACTGACCCACCGCCAAACCGGTCATGCTGGAGGATGTTGCAGAACGTTCTCCACGGCGCCTCCAGACTCTGTCACGTCTGTCACATGTGCTCAGTGTGAACCTGCTTTTATCTGTGAAGAGCACAGGGTGCCAGTGGCGTATTTGCCAATCTTGGTGTTCTCTGGCAAATGCCAAACGTCCTGCACGGTGTTGGGCTGTAAGCACAACCCCCACCTGTGGACATCGGGCCCTCATACCACCCTCATGGAGTCTGTTTCTGACCGTTTGAGTGGACACATGCACATCTGTGGCCTGCTGGAGGTCATTTTGCAGGACTCTGGCAGTGCTCCTCCTGCTCCTCCTTGCACAAAGGCAGAGATAGCGGTCCTGCTGCTGGGTTGTTGCCCTCCTACGGCCTCCTCCACGTCTCCTGATGTACTGGCCTGTCTCCTGGTAGCGCCTCCATGCTCTGGACACTACGCTGACAGAAACAGCAAACCTTCTTGCCACAGCTCGCATTGATGTGCCATCCTGGATGAGCTGCACTCCCTGAGCCACTTGTGTGGGTTGTAGACTCCGTCTCATGCTACCACTAGAGTGAAAGCACCGCCAGCATTCAAAAGTGACCAAAACATCAGCCAGGAAGCATAGGAACTGAGAAGTGGTCTGTGGTCACCACCTGCAGAACCACTCCTTTATTGGGGGTGTCTTGCTAATTGCCTATAATTTCCACCTGTTGTCTGTTCCATTTGCACAACAGCATGTGAAATTGATTGTCAATCAGTGTTGCTTCCTGAGTGGACGGTGTGATTTCACAGAAGTGTGATTGACTTTGAGTTAGATTGTGTTTTTTAAGTGTTCCCTTTATTTTTTGGAGCAGTTTATATATATACATATGTGTGTGTATGTTTGTTTAAAACTATATACAGTAGATACACTGTTTGAATTGAATCAACACAATCACATTTCATTTTCCAATGGAGCGACAATTTTATAATACTAATTCCTCATTAAGGGTTATAATTATTCACCAGGCAATGTGACAGAGGAAAGAGCTTTATTTTAAAGGGATAATGTTGTAGTATATATGTAAAAAAATATAGAATGCAGGTTTATGGTGAGTAAAACACTGGTACTCCCACTGCTGAAAGATCTTATATTCAAAAGTTATTGTAATTCAGTCATACATTTGTTTGGGTATAGTACACCCAAGGTTAGAAGTTTTCCATTGGTGTTGTGGCTATAGCAAGATTTGAAGTGTTAGTGTCACTGACAATAACCATCCATAGACTGCAAAAACTCTACCATAAAATTTCAATCCATAAAAGGGCTGTACCCAAAGTTGCCATTCATATGTGTTATTTAGTTAGTTAGTCAGTTAGTTAGTTAGTTAGTTAAAAAGTACCTTAGTTAATAATCTCGGATGGGAAATGGGTTGAGCTCAAGTGGACTAACCACGGCCAGTGGGCCACATGTTGGGTGCCTATGGAATAAGACATCTTTCAGAATTGGGAGTATCCTTGATTTACTCAACAAGATGTCTTGCAATGCATATCTTTTTTCCACATTAAGTGATACTATCCCTTTAATTAAGATATAAGTATTTATTTTAATGCTTTTGTTGGATATCTTGCCATTCTGCTTTGCAAAATTTTCAGCTAATATCTGTTTCTCTTTGTTCTCTTTGTTCAAATATCTCAGTGCTAGCAAATCTCGCTGCTACATATGTGAAAGCTATTCAGAGTGGTTCGGTCCCATGCATGGAGAATGCAGTGTTGGCTCTTTCAATGATTGAGAATGCTGGAGCTGTGCAAGATGCACTAGCCAAATATGAAAGTGACATGAAACTAAAGGAGGATAAATTTCCAACAGAGACACAGGAAGAATTCCTCCATATGCACAAGGAATGTGAGAAGGAGGCGATACAAGTCTTTCTGAAACGTTCTTTCAAAGATGAAAATCAAAAATATCAATATGAACTTAAGGTCAGTTACTGAACATTGTACAAAAACATCATTAACACCACTACTGGTTTTGATCTTACACTGGGCTTTATGAATAAAATCAACTGGAGCAATTCTGAGGCAAATTAACTGTACCACAGGTGATAAATAAAATTCCCCTTTGCGATGCATTGGAGATCTCTCTCTAGTATTCATTGTGTTTAAAGCCCCGTTTACATCAGTTGGAATTGTGAGATTTATTTGTCCCCTGTGGTGCAGTTGGATTGTCCCAGAATTGCCCCATTTTACCATAAAACTCCCACTGTGCTTAGACATTGCAACTGTGTTGATTAATCAATAATGCATAAGCAATGAAAGGAGACTAGAACAAGCTACTCACCCACTTAAAATCTTTATTTCAATAAAACAAACAGCAATAACAAGACAGGCAAAAGGGTAGATGGTAATCCTCCAAGATTGAGCCAACAGTTGTTTAGTTCCTTAGAGAACTCCTTGACAGAGTTCCTGTAAGACTCTAAACAGCTGTCGGCTCAATCTTGGAGGATTACCATCTACCCCTTTGTCTGTACTGTTATTGTAGTTCATTTATTGAAATAAGGATTTTAAGTGGATGGGTGCTGCCTTCTTCTAGTCTCCTGTCATTGCTTATGATTAAACTGACTGATAAGGCCTGCACACCGGGAAATTGTAAGGAGTGTGTATTCATCTCTTACCTCTGCAGGTCAGCGTTATTTCTTACAATATATTTCCAATCCCAATAACAATATCTTACTACATTAACTTCATTGACACTGAAGTCCTGTGTGACCTAGTAGCCAGTTATTATTGCTTTATTATTTACATCAACAAAGCAGTTATGATCTAGGACAATCCCATGGAGAAAAATCAGTGCTTCACAATGATGCAGGTCTGTGTGCAATGGAGAAAAAAACAACAAATAAAAAAACTGGTGTTGAATAAATGATTAATTGATGCAGTAAGCACAATAAAGGAAACACTCCTATACAGTGGCTCCAAACCCCTTGATTTGCTGCTTTTCTTTTGGGAAACCCAGATCCCCCAGGTGGGTAGCCACATGAGAATAAAAAACAAAAACAGAACTGCACAACAACTGTCCCCTAAATGTAGCAGATGTGTATACTAGCAAAAGATGAAAAAAGAGCACAAAAACACCTTTGAAAGTAGCACCTTGGTAAAATCAATGCCTGCTTGAATATGCAGGTACTTGCAGAATATAAGACTCATCCTACCTCAGTCACAGAACTCACATCAGGGTCCCAGTCAGTTGTCTAATATATTTATTTGTTTCATTATTTATGTATTTTTCATAACATTACATTAATCATAACATTTATCTTGATGTCAGAGGTCCAGCAGTGTCCTTGACACCCTTGTTCTTCTGCATCTTCTACCAAAAAATATACATTAAAAACCCTAAAACCCCACCGCCACCTATATATCATTGACCAGAGATTGCTCCAGCTTACAGGCAGAAATCCTCCATCATTGGAGGAGGCTGGATTGAGGGAGGGGAACAGAGGCAGAGTGACAGACTCCGGTACAGAGCTAGTAACTGCAGTCTGTCGGGAAGCAGGGTGCGGGGCAGTATTTATTCCTTCAATTTCGGCCAAATAACATTCTAAATAAAAAAATGAATGCAATATTACACATAATCACTATATAGACTACATATTAAGACAAACTTATTTAGGGGTGATAGATCCTCTTTAAATCCGGATGTTATGGAACACTCAATTTTCATTGAATTTTCCATTTGTTCCAAAACTAATGAACAAGTCTAGTAGAGAGTATCAAAATTAGACTCCACATGATGTATACACAATGGGACCAGATATAAATTTGTTTGGCCTCCTGTTACCCCTACAGACCTGTGAAGTCTCTTCAAATGCAGGCAACATTTTATTATTCTCAATGTATGTTTATTGAGAATATTAATTATTAGTTACCTTCTTATATGCTTTCATATGTTGTATATATGTCTACTACACTTCGAGGACTATTGTTGCGTTGTTCTTTTTGGGTTTATTTTGTCCCACCAATTTTTTTTTTAAATAATTTATTATTAACAGGATAAACTGGACCTGAAAATGAAGGACTTTTCCAATCGGAACGAGGAGGCATCAGCACAGAGATGCAGAATTCTGATCCAGGAGCTAAGTGTGGCTATGGAAAAAACAATATTAGAAGGAGCCTATTCCAAACCTGGAGGACATAAGTTATACTTGGAGGAGAAGCTCAGAATACTAGAGGCGTACAACACAAAGAAAGGCAAAGGGATAAAGGTAACATTCACCCATATAGAATTAGAAATAGAATGTACTTAAGGGGGTAGTTCTGTTCCAATATGTTTTTGTCCTTAGTTCTTATGCATATTGACCTTAGAGAATATTCTGTTATGGATTTCTTCAATATTTGTATTGTCCACGTTTTAAATTTCACAAGTTCAAAGGTTGATAATATATGAACGTTTTATCACAAACTGTAAAAAAACAACAACAAACCCTTGAGCAGAGATTGAACCAAGCCAGAAAAGAAAGCTTTACTTTTGGAATCTATATGGATTTCCTTGCCTCCAAGGAGCTACGATGCAGGAAATCAAGAACTTTTTGGCAATGAATGGCTCTGGATGAGTGGAGGGAGACCCAGATGCCTATCACTAAATCTTACAATATAACAGCAAAGCAAAACTTGTGAAACTCAGACAACCCAGGTGTGTTATTTTCCTGTCATGGCTCAACCATGTGATTACCTATCGCTTAGGTTGAAAGAACACCATGGTGGATGCCTGTCCTGCATGTTTACAGTCCCTGAAGAGGAGGAGCTATATGTTGTGACCATTGTACCTACAGAAAGGATTGTTACTGCTGTTAGGATACCACTGTACTCCCCTTTCATTGACAGGATAAGAGTAGGACATGTCACTGCCCTTCCAGCTCTATGAGTGGCAATTTATATGTACCTCCAGAGGAGGGAGAGAATATCTTGGCCATGACTTTTTGCCTTTAAGTTTGTCAGTCATCCAGGAGTAGCTAATACTGTCACCCTGTTGTTCAGATCTTTCTGTTGACCTTCTTGAAAGAAAGATGTAGAAGCCTATTTAGAGGACTGCCAGGTGTGTGCATCTATGACATTGCCTTTTGACCTTCTGCAACCACTTCTGGTACCTTCTCACCCATGGTTCCATTTCTTTATGGATTTCATTGTTGATTTATCACCTTCTGTCCAAAGCATGACTATCCTGATGGTGGGGGATTGTGTTCAGGGGTTCAATTGCATGAGAACTGTGCCAAATCTTCCTCTGTGAGATGTTCCATCTACACGCTCTCTCATCTCAGATCTTCTTTGACAGAGGAAGCCAATTTGTGCTCTGGTTATGGAGGGCTTTCTACAAAAAGATGGGAATAGCTTTGGCCTTCTCTACTGCATATTACCCTCTAATACATGGGGCAGCTGAAAGGGCCAATTAAGTCCTGAAACAGTATCTGCAGTTTACCACTTATAATTAGGATAACTGGTCTGACCTCCTATTGCTTGCAGAATTCTGCAGGAACAATGCACTCTAAAAACTGACCCAAGTCTTTGCATTTTGCTAAATATATGAGATGCATTCTGGAGCCATCCCTATAGAATTTTCCAATGCTGGTATTCCCATCACAGGGACTTGCAGTTGAGATGGAATTTGATACAAATAGCTCTTCTCCTGGCTCCCAGAGGCAAAAACGCAATGCAGATCTTAAAGGAAGGCTCCTACTTACTCTCCAGGAGACAAAGTAGGGCTGTCAACCAGGCATATTTGTCATATTTTCCTTAAATTTGGTCCTTGGCCCCTTCTGTATTGCTAAACAGATAAACTCAGTGGCATACTAACTGCAGCTACCTCAATCCCTTCATATCTTTAATGAGTTCAATGTGTCTTTGCTCAAACCCCTGTTGTGCAATTGTTATACCAGATTGCTCCCTGCTTCCAGTTCTACGGACAAAGAGGCAGGTGATGAGTATGGGGTACCATCCATTGTTGTTGGATGTGTTCCAGTATCTGGTCCACTGGAAAAGTTATGAACCAGACGAGTGATCTTGGCTCTGTGTCTCCAGCTTTCATGCTCCATAGTTAGTACATCATTTCCACATGTTCTTTCTCTCTCTCCCTGGTGGTTCCCACTCAGTGGTTTGTCCTTGAGGGGTTTACTGTCACAACTCAACGTGGGAGTCCTGGTGATCTGCACCTCACCTGTCCTTCCTCCTGCTGTTCCTTGTGTGCAGCAATATCTTGGCTCCGCCCCTCCTCCATACAAGATATCATGTGATGTCATCACGTTTTTGACATTGTCACATTGATTACATCGTGTGGCATTGTGACATTGTGTGATACTTTTTGCATCACTTGTTCTTCGTTTTCATTGCTGAGCAGATTCAGCTGCTTAGCATGCTGTTTAAACTATGGGTTTCATTATTGCTGAGCCCTTGTGTGGTCTACTCCCGAATTCCAATACAAGTTGTAGAACAGTTTGTTTTCCTTGATTGTAATGACCAGGTACTTCTACCACCCAGATTGAAGGCCTAATCTGTCCTTAGTGGGTCATCAAGATCCATGAATGCTTGCAACTGGGGACTCAACTCACAGGGACTGGTGGTTGGAGGGTGAGGAACTCCATTTAGGTTCCAAAGGTAACTGTTTCTTTTCTGGTTTGGTTCAATCACTGCTCAAGTGCTCCATATTTTCTATGCAGGGTATGACATGCTTGTTGTTTTTTTAACCAATATGCCATTGTCCATTTGCAACCCTCTTCAAATCCCTCTTTTTATGACACTCCACAATTCATTTCTTAATTAATTACTTTTTAATATAACAAAGGGCCTTGAGGTTCTGCAGGACTTCCTGAATGGCAAAACATCAATTGAAGCAGCCATTCTTCATGCAGATGAGACTCTGACAGAGAAAGAAAAGCAGATAGCAGGTGAGAGAATGAATGGGTATGTATGAGGGGATGATGCATGAGTGTGGAGTGTGGAGTCTGGAGTTATAATGTCTAGCGTGATAGAACTAACTATAAGGGAGCTCATGAGGAAGATGTAAGTGTACGTTGTGTTAGAGAGATTCAGGTTAATTATCAAACACTTAGTACTGACCCATGTAGAGGGCAGAGTAAAAGAACAGTGGGATGGATATACAATTACTATTCTATGCTGAGTCAGGCACTGGAATTGATTTTCATCTCTACACCTGTCTAATGTCATTTTACTAAGCTACATGTGCTAGATTTCTTCCTCTTAACTCGGCTCCTGCCAAGTGGAGAACAATGGGGATGTCTGTGGGCTTTTCACGGCCTTCCTTTTATTTTCTTCTTGTTTACATGTATGCTCTAATAGAGGACACTGAGTGAATGTTAACCATTTCTCTGCTCATTCTTTGTGGCTGACACATATGACTTGCTGCCATTAAAGTCTTAATGATGAGGGAGATTGTCCTCTATGCACTATATCTATCATACACAGTAGAGACATTAGCAAATTCATACATTCACACCACACTGTTGGAGAGGTGCAGGGAGCAAACAAAGAGTTGGGTATAGATGCTTTGATGAAAAGAACTATGAAAAGGTGTTTATCATTCATCAATATTTGTAACCCTTTTATAATATTTTTTGTTTAGAGGAGAGAGATCAAGCAGAGAGAGCAGAAAGGGAAAAGCAAATGTTGGAAGAAAATAACAGACGACTTGAGGAACGTATAGAAGATCAAAAGAGGAGTTTTGAACAGCATGAGGCAATGTTGCTAAAGAAGGTTGAAGAGGATAAACAAAATATGATAAAGGAGAATGAATGGCTAATCACCCAAAAACTGAAGGTACATTATACTGGACATCATATATATCTGATTAGAACAGCATTCCACTGACATATTGTTTATTTTTATATGATTATAAAAAAATCCTGCATCAGTGCCACACACACCCAGGGGTATCAAAAAGGTGCAGTTATTCAAGTTCCTTGCTCTGTTACCAAGGATTACAAATGTATGGGAGTGGGGATCATAGTAACAGAGTAAATTAGGTTGAAAAAAGACACAAGTCCGTCAAGTTCAATCTATGTCTCATTATAACTCAGAAAATGAGAATTATACATTCCTTCTCCAAAATGAGTATTAGTATATTTAGCAAAACTTGTTGCTTTACCTAGTAATACACAGTATAACCCTGTTTGTTCAGTCTTGCTAGAAATGCATCTAATCTTGTCTTATATATATCCTTTGAATTTGACTTACCGCATCCTTGGGCAAAGGAATCTACAGTTTAACAAACCTTATTGTAAAATCCCCTTCTTCTGCTGAAGTTGAAACCTCCTTTTCTCTAATCTTAAGGGGTGGACATAGAGGCGTAAAATGTGTACGAAGTACAGTACATTGCTGAGCGGTACGCTTCTTAGTTATTTGATCAGGCTTTAGAATGAAAAGCTTAACAGAGAGATCTCTGTATTAACCTTGCATATACTTCTATAAAGTAACAAGATCCCCATTTAGGCTTCTTTTCTCTAGAGTAAATAAGCAAAATTTGGCTAGATGTTCTTTATACTTCAAATCATCCATTCCCTTGATACATTTTGGTGCTCTTCTCTGTACTCATTTCAGTTTTTGAATATTCTTTTTCAGAACTGGTGCCCAAAACTGCACTGTATATTCAATGAGATGTCGTACCAACTATTTGTGCAGTGGCAAATTATGGTATTCACTCTTGCATAAAATTATTTTTATGCAAGATGGCACTTTGTTTGCTTTTGCTACTGCTTCTTGACACTAATCACTGTTTCCAAGTTTACAAGGACTCTTAGTGCTTGATTCAAATGTTGGTGTTAAAACCAACGTGAAGAAAAAAACTGCCTTTGTGAGTTAAGAAAGACTGGGTAACGTGAGATTCAAATCTTCCTTACCCAGAAAGGCTAACGAGCGATGACCAACAAAATACACTTTAACCTTAAAGGAGCAGTAAACTTTTTTATGAAAACACATATTTTACAGAGCATTTCCTGCTGAATAACAGAAGGTCACTCCCATCGCTGTCAGATGTTTTATTAAAAATGTATAGCAGTTTAAATATCAGGAAGTGAATTTACTGTGTTTACTTCCTGGAAGTTCTAACTGACAGGAAGTGACAAGCAGTTTCTTTCACATTCTATGGAGAACTGTATGTCTCTGACTTTTCTGACTTTCCTCTCCATTAGAATCTAACAGGAATTTTAATTAGAATTTGACCACTAGAGGGCACTGCTAATGTAAAAAAACATGGGTTTAAACTGTAATAACTCTGGAAATATAAATCTCTTGGCAGTGGGAGTACCCTTATTTTACTCAATAGGAAAATCCCTACAATATTTATTTTTTCATAAAAAAAGTTTACTGCTCCTTTAAACCTGCGTTGCATAGAAAACCTTACCTAAAAACACACGATAAAAATGTTACCTAGCACCACAGCCAATCACAGCACACCATAGTAGAAAGTTCAGTCAGAAAATCCAAAATCCACGTTGACAGTTCTGAACAGCTTTCTCTGTGCTTCCCTACCCAGCCAGTAGGGGAACACAGAGATGGCTTTCAGCACCATGGACAGCAGTGAATGCCATAGGGATGTACATTGCTCACCCCTGTGGCATTCGAAGGTTTAAACAGAAACAGTACACCAAGCACTACACAATGCCCCCCCCTTCGACACCCCCCTTTAGTATGTCGACATATATTGCATATATTCGACATACTAACTCCATCCCATATTCACCTTATTGACTCATATAGTAGTGGAACCTGTCTTTTATTCGACAATTAACCCTTTGAGTACCAGAGAGGTAGGAAAGCATTGCTTAGCATGTTTCCTACCCCTCTGGTACTCAAAGGGTTAATAGGCAAGATATGGACTACATACCTTGCCTGTATATATGTGTGTGTGTGTGTTTTAAACTTTTTTTTATTAAAAGACTATTATTAAACATAGTTTTAGTTAGATCTCATTCATTTTTAATGCCCTACTTCCTGTGTCCCATTGCTATTAGTACTTTTGCTCCACTCCCCTTCAAACGGAGAGTGGAGCAAAAGTACTAATAGCAATGGGACACAGGAGGTAGAACATTATAAATGGATGTGATCTAAGTTAACCCTTTGAGTGCCAGAGTGGTACGCAACGCATTGCAAAGCAATGCGTTGCGTACCACTCTGGCACTCAAAGGGTTAAAATACAACTGAGGGAGCAGGATGCACTCTGACTGCAGCGCTTCCCTCATCTTAATTCATGAAAGTGCCATTGCTGCGGGTGGCTGTGAAGCCCACAGCATAAAAAAGGCTGGGGGCAAGAGAGGCATTGGAGGAAGCAGGTGGAGGGGAGAGAGACATAGGAGGAAGCGGGTAACCAGCTTGTATTTGCTGCCCGCTTCCTCAGATACCTCTCTCCCCTCCTCACTCCTCGACATGGACTCGCACACTGAACGACTTTTTGCATGCAGGGGACAATGTTCGACAACCAATGGACCACCTAAGAAACAAACTACATCCCTATCTCCAAAATGTGCACATACAGTAGTATAGTGTAGTAACATGTACAGCTGAGTGACATGCAACATACAATAGTTCAACACTCAATGCATGACTGCATTATGTCGGTGAGTTGACAGATTGGCCCATGAAAAGTTTTCAGTGCGTTTTGATGAATGCGTACTGAACAAACCCAAGATATATATATGTTGATGAGACAAACTAAATCATTTTGTGTAAATAAAATTTAAAAGATTAAAAAGAAAATTAGTGAATAGGTTATTAAAGTTATCTAAAATTATTATACATACAGTTTTAATTTTAAACAATAAGCTTAATTTAACTATCTGTACGTAATTATATTGTATGGTGACTTACATATATTTGTTAAATGTACTTGGTTGTAATAGATGAATAAAATATATGTTGAACCGAATGTTATGAAAGTATGTGATTTGTGAAAATAATCTGTATGTGTGTGTGTATGTGATGCTGAGTTTGAATGTTATGTGAATGTGATAAAATGTGTATAATAATGTTGTAAAATAGTGAAACTCGTTTTATATATGTGATAAATTTACTAGGATTTCATTAATATCCTTGTAAAATGTTGAAAATTTAAATAGTTTAGGTCCACACTAAAAATGTATTGGTATATTAACTGAGAATAGTGATCATGAATAGACTGACCCTACCATGTATCTATGTTGTAACATATTTTATATATATTCAAATGATGGTGTTACCACTGTATGTCAGTTACCTCATTATAACCCTGTGGCTGCAGTGTAGATAACCTGAATATCCAATAGGCCTCTCTGGTAGCCAATGTGTGTAAGTGTTCTCTTTGAGTAGGGTCAATGAACTCAATGGGCACTACCCTCAGGCCATTTAGAAAAAAAAAAAAAAAAAAAAAAAAAAAAAATAATATATATATATATATATATATATATATATATAAAATATCAAGTGAAACCCAGAATTAAATCATCTACATCATTTACAGAAGCTTATTCATATCTACACTGGTAATTATTATTATCTTTAAGTTTCATTATATTTGATACTAGTTGAACAGCCCGTTACACGGGCCACGGTGCCTCTGGCAGCCGGTCGCGGGGCAGTCACACGCGGTGGAGACTGGCCGCGCCTCGGCTGATACAGAGCTGGACGCTCCTTCGGAGCGCCCAGCTCTGTATCAGTCGCGGCGCGGGCAGTCTGTACTGCTCATGAGTGCCACGCGCGCAGCAGTGTCTACTGCGCATGTCTGGCGTTACACACAACTTGGCGAATTATTATATAGGATTTCATATATTTGATCAAATATATTTTATGGTATGAGCAGTTTATGGGATTAGTTTCATTATTTTGTTTGTTTGAGGGGAAGACCAGTATGGGATGTCTCTGAAAAATCCTATTAAAAAGATAAATAAGTAAAAATAGAGGATAGACATAAAAAGTTTTTTTTGTAGCGTTTTATAAAATCTTAAATACTTATATTAAAGTCCGCAGTGTATTAAGGGTTAGGCTTTATTCAGATATTTCAAATATATACAGGATAATTGTCTTTTTTATTTCAGGACCACTCCAGTCATGTATATATTAAAAAAAACATGAATTCTTACAGCGCATTATACACTGTCTATAATTTTATAACCACTTCCCTTTGTATGAATCATATATATATTTTTAGCCAACAGATGTTCCTTCACTATGGGATATTACAGATTGGTTGTTTTTGACCTTCTATTTTGTTCAATAGTGAAGGGGTTAATTTTAACCCTTTGTTTTGTCTGAAGGTTATCCAGTGATTCTCTTTAGGTATGGAGTAATATATTGACATATTGTTTTTGATGTGAGTTGGCCTCTATCCCAGAATTAGTCATTGGATGTTACTAATTTAATTGATTCAATCAAGTGAAAGCGTTACTTTTAAATATATATGTATGTATCACTCGGCACACTATGTTTATACCTGTACTCTTGACAAAGCAGTGAGGTATGATGTGAAATGCGCAGATTTTATTGAATAAATCGAATGGAATCGAAGTGTGTCTGTGGTCCTGTATCCAGACAAGAAATATTCCAGCCTGCAAACCGAGCAGAGAAGGTAGGGAATTCTCTGCATGTCCTATTTCTGTGCATATCTATATTGTATGACACATTTGAGTGTATACTTATAGATTTTATCTGCTATTTTATATCCTGCGTGATAAAGCACTATTGGCGCCTCCTTTCCTTTGTATTTTTTCTTTTACATGTTTGACTCCTCGAGGGAAGGTCTTAGGAGAGCAGCTTACCTATTGCACCATACCTTGGAAAGATTAGAATTAACTGTCAGAAGGGAGCAGTTTTATTAACTCCCACCCTGAGCCCAATGGCTGGCACACACATATATGTTTGTGTTTCCAGCCAGTGATTTGTGATTATCGTTCTATTGGTGGTGTTGTGGTGGTTTCCATTGTTCATTTGAGGATACTACAAAAGTTGCTTAGGTATTCAGTGTCAAATCATCCCCCAAGAAACCAAGTAATGCTGCTGTCACTAAGCCCTTTGACTGTTACACTAAGAACACATGACAACTTGCAGTCTTAATAATAATGATGAATACTACCTGCCACCAGCTTAGCGTATACCGCAGAATGGAGTCTCCTCAGATGCCTCTTGATTCTATGCCTGCGATTATACTCCACCACATTGCTATGTGTGTGTCAGGACACAACATAGTGTGCAATGGGTGGACATGAACTGCTACATTCTCACATCTACACAAGATGTTGCTACGTCTTCTGAGCCCGGACCCTAGCGCAATAAGTTGATGACAAGCCAGAAATTTTGCTCGCCATTGAACTTTCAGGCTCTGGCTGGGTTTCCTTATTCTTCCTCTTCTTCAGTTTTAGCCTCAACTCTTGTTGTCCTTGGGGAGAAACAGGGGGTACAGCAACAGCAGCTCCTGAGTTCCTTTTTGAGGGTTTAGCTTTAACATGCTTCACATAAATGTCATAGTGTCTTTTTTTCATGTGTGTTATCAGGGCAGTTGTACTAATGTTTGTTCCCTCCTTTACCCTTTTCACTGATTTATCGCATATAGTTCACAGTGCTGTTACTGATGACTGCACTGTGCCTGCCCCTAGAGAAAAATGTCCCCACACCAGTGACCTCAGAGGGGAGAAAGGTGGAGGAGAATGGCCTATTTCTTCTTCTCTACAATACCCTTCACTGACTGGGGCAGAAGATGCTGTTGCTGCTTCTGCTACTTCAGAATCAGCACTATAACTAAGACAAGGAGTATTGCTGGCAAGTGGAACCTGTCCTAGTCCCTCATTACAACTATTGCTGGACCCCATGCCCACAGTGGCCACAGTGGTTTGTGTCACACTAGCCTGCTACTCATCAGCCTGCTGCCCTTGCAACTCAGCAGCAGCAGGAATTACAGCAGCAGCAAACTCCACAATATCACAGCTGGTAGTGGTGGTGATGCCCATATTGTTTGCATATCTGTCTCCCATTCCTTCTCGCTTTCTGCTAAAAAGGCCATTAATGTCTCTTCCACCCCAGCTTCTCTACCATCACCCTCATCACCACCACCACTAGTCCCTCCTTGCTGCTGCTCTATGAGAGTTGCACTGGTTGGCGTTGATGACAAATGTGACAGAGTGTCCCCTACTGTCACACTTGCCATCTCTTCTTGAGGTGAAGAAGGCAGAATGGTAACACTAGCAGAAGACACAGGCAGCTGATCTTTGCTGATGGTAATACTGCTAGCCAGTTCTGCTTTTCTCAGCATCGGGTCCCAGAGGCACAATGCTTGGGTAATGGGAATAACAGGGTCAGAGGAATGTTGTGGTCTCCCTTACCCACTAGTCTGGCTGCTTGGTATCACTTTCCTTTTCACCTCAGCAGGAGGATCTACGGCAGTCACTCTAGTCCCACCACCAGCTGCTTCACTATCATAACCTTCACCATCACCTCCTCCCTCACCCCAAAACTCTCCAGCTGCTGCGTGGTAGTAGTGGGACTGCATGGGAATGGCAAGTGTGTCTTAGGATCCCTTGCTGTCACACTTGCGATCATCTCCTCCTCCTGAGTATCAGAAGGCACACTGGCAGTACTAGCAGCAGGCACAGGTAGCTGACCTGTCCTGCTTATACTGCTAACCACATATTTCCCTTTATAGCCAGCTCTACGTATAAGATTCAACAGCATTTTAGTGGGGGTCAGGGAGATGGGGCCGCGGCAACCAAGGCAGTTTGTACATCCGGCCAGAATTTTGTAAGTAGAGGGCAGTTCCACAACATGCATAAAATCTCCAGGAACATTGCAAACAGAGGTCAGTGAGCATGTCAAAGAGTCTTGCTAACATTGAGGGAGTATGATACTATTGCATCATGATTTTATAATTAATTTCCCTAAGTGTGACATCAGTGTAGAGTGCCCTTCTCTAGTCTGCTTCTGTGATTTGGATAGCCAAATCACCTTCCCAATTACTCATGAAGGGCAGGGGTCCTCGCACCTCATCCTGCAAAACTTTATACATTTTGGATATGCCTTTAAGAGTGACCATGTTCCTGGTCAGCAGCTGTTCCACCGGCTTCAGAGAACGAAGAGGAAGACCTCATTGTAGAAGCTCTGACAGTCTGACAGAAAATTATAGACCTGTCTTTACATAGGTCTTGAAAGGGAATAGAAAGCCCATAGTGGGACAGACTAGAGAGGGCATGCAATTGACAGTGACTCCACAGTTCAAACAAGCCTAGTGACAGACCAGGGAGACGTCAGGGATGCACAGGATTGAAATGAGTGGAGAAGGGAAGGGGCTTGATTGAATTTGGAATTAGATGTATACCAGATACAAAGAAGGGTATTTGCCATTGAATGTGGAGAGAGAGAGTGTGCTTAGTCAGAGAGAGAGAGAGTGTGTGCTTAGTCAGAGAATGAGAGAGTGTGTGTGCTTAGTCAGAGAGATAGAGAGAGTGTGTGTGTTTAGTCACAGAGAGAGAGAGAGTTCTTAGTCAGAGAGAGAGTGTACTTAGTCAGAGAGAGAGAGAGTTTGTGTGCTTAGTCAGAAAGAGAGAGAGAGAGAGTGTGTGTGTGTGTGTGTGTGTGTGTGTGCTTAGTCAGAGAGAGAGAGAGAGAGAGAGTGAGTGTGTGTGCTTAGTCAGAGAGAGAGAGTGTGCTTAGTCAGAGAGAGAGAGAGGGAGAGTGTGCTTAGAGAGAGAGTGTGTGCTTAGTCAGTGAGAGAGTGTGTGCTTAGTCAGTGAGAGAGTGTGTGCTTAATCAGAGAGAGAGTGTGTGCTTAATCAGAGAGAGAGTGTGTGCTTAGTCAGAGAGAGAGTGTGTGCTTAGTCAGAGAGAGAGAGTGTGCTTAGTCAGAGAGAGAGAGAGTGTGTGCTTTAGCCTGCATAGGAACTCAGGGGATCAGCTAGCTCAAGGAACTCAGGGGTTACAGCTAGCTCTGTATCACAGTGCCCGTGATTGCTGCCTTTTCCTGTCAGTTATCTGATTGGGCTCTCCATTGGCTGCCTGTCTTCAGTCCACCCTGTATTGCCTATTTAGACTGGGCTTGGGCACCATTTGGTTGCCCTTTCGTGGTGTCTGTATGTCGCTAGCACCTGCACTGATTCTCCTGAGCTTCCTGGGCCTTGACTAATTCTACTACTCTCCAGAGATCGCCTGTGTACCTGCCTGACAGCTTCCTCTGTGTATTTGGTTCCTGCCTCCTTTCCTGATCAGGTTTGGGCTGTTGTTCCTGCTGCCGTTCCTGATCCGGTTGGCTGTCGTTACTGTTCCTGCTTCCTGTCCTGACCTGGCTGTGTTCCTGCTCCTGGATCGTGTGCAGAGTGTCTCCTACTTCATGTCACCTTGGGCGACATTCTTATCATGCTGTAACTTGTCTAGTCCAGCACGCGGGTACTGGTTCGCTCCATATACAACCGGTTGCTTGCTGCGTTCCATACAGCACCGGTAGAATCTTGTGTAATCCAGTACGCGGGTACTGGTTCGCTCCATGTATAACCGGTTGCTTGCTGCGTTCCATACAGCACCGGTAGAGTTTTGTGTAATCCAGTACGCGGGTACTGGTTTGTTCTATGTATAACCGGTTGCTTGCTGCGTTCCATACAGCACCGGTAGAGTCTTGTGTAATTCAGTACACGGGTACTGGTTCGCTCCATGTATAACCGGTTGCTTGCTTGTTCCATACAGCACTGGTAGAGTTTTGTGTAATCCAGTATGCGGGTACTGGTTCGCTCCATATATACCGGTTGCTCTCAGTATCCTTTTAGCACCGGCAGTGTCATAGTTGGCCCAGTACGCGGGTACTGATTTGCTCCATCATTACCAGGTGCTCGTTGACACCTATACATCCCCGGCAAGGCCTCTGTGTGCTCAGTATAGGCGACTGGTTTACTCCACCAATATTCTAGTCGCTGAGGCCTTCTCCGCTTATGCACCAGTACTTGCAGTTCTCTGGGTCTAGCGAGGCTGCCTTGCCCGGTATATTGGCAAGGCCGGTAGAGTCTCCTCTCTCGTTGTGCCAGTCTCAAGGCTGCCTTGCCCGGTATATTGGCAGGACCGGTAGAGCCTCCTCTTTTGTTATGCAAGCCTCCAGGCTGCCTTGCCCGGTATATTGGTAAGGCCGGTAGAACCTATTTCCATATTGTGCCAGTCTTAAGGTTGCCTTACCCGGTATTGGCAAGGTCCGTAGAGCCTTTCTATTATTCACTGTACCACTATTCACTATTGCATTGTACAAATTACATGTTGTTATATGTGTATGCCAAACCCGCGAGGGTTCTCTTTAAACTTTCAATAAAGTTGTGTTTTTATCTTAACTCTGTGTCTGAGAGTCAAAACAAACCGTGACACTCTGGAACTCAAGGATGCAGCAGGGCTCAAGGAACTCAGGTCCCAGAGTCATAGGAAAAGAACCTAAACCAGGACTGATCTGAACTGATCAATATAATCTAGCCCAGAGCAAGGGGAGAGACTGAACAAAATAGGGAGAAGGTGATTGCAAGGAGGAGCCAGCTGGGAACAGAATCAGGTCTCTTTAGTCTGAGTGCAGCAGCCTACAACAGCACCAAGGAAAGTTAGTGGCACTGTGAGGTACTGCACCAGGCTAGGGAGAGGGCAGAATCATGACACCCAGCTGTTGGAGTACGATTGTTGTACTCTGCAAGGAAAGCTGTTCGAGATGTCTATATCAAAGGATTGTTACTACGAAAAATGCATTGTAATTCACATGATCGCTGTGATGTTACACTTTCTTGGTAGATAGATACATACAAGTTATACTGTATATTAGTAGGCAAATCAAGAAGTTCTGATAAAGACTAACTTAACTGGTAGCAGGAACGCTATATAATGCTCATGTCTTTAGGTTATGAGGCAAAGACTGAACTTGATGGACTTGTGTCTTTTTTCATCCTAATTTACTATGTTACTAGATAACACTGCACTATATAAAAAAGGAGTTGTTCATCTTTTTTTGGTAGTACCTGTGTTGTAAGTGAAGGATGTAGCAATAAATACTCACAAACAGGATTTCTAGCTCATTCCATTGAAATCATTGGGAACATTGAATTTACACACAACACATAGCAAATATTATTTTATTTCCCAAAGGCATAGTATAAATGATCGGTTGAACAGGGAATTTTTTTTGGGGGTGTGTGTTTAGTGGGCAGTCTGAGGAAGGTCCCTGTGTTGGTGGGTGGATTCTGGGCAATGAATCAGTTGAACAGGGAATTTGTTTTGGGGAGTTTCTTGACTGGTATTGTGGGGACAGTTAATTAAAAAAAAAAAAAAAAAATATATATATATATATATATATATATATATATATATATATATAAAACAAAATAAGAAATGTGTATGTCAAGTGACAGGAACCCCCTGACATAAGTTGCCACTGGGGTAGACTGATACTTGACGTGATAGAGTATTTTGCAGAGGATGATTTCTTAGATTTGTTGTTAGAGGCGCAAGTCCTGAGGAAACATTGATTTGTAAGACTTAGACTTATTAGAGTCACAAGCCCTAAAAAAACATTGATTTGTAGGTCTTAGACTTGTTTGGCACAAGCCCTAAGAAAACATTTATTTGTAGGACTTAAGCTTATTAGAAACAGCCCCCCCCCATTTTTTTCGTAGGACTATGTTTTTTTTTTATTTATTTATTTGTATTTTTTTTTTAAAGTAAAGCCCTGAGAAAAAAAAAATGCCCTACTGGTCTAGTGTCAGCAGGTCATGTTGTGTTGGCCAGTGGCCACTGACCATTGACAAATGCCCTGATGTAGATGCAGAATTTGAGACCGCTGTTCTTGCTGCTGAGTTGTTTAAGCAGCAGGATGATTAGGCAGCTCAAAGGGATTGGAATCAACAACAAGAGTAACATGGGTGATGGATGATGAAGGTTCCACTTGCCACGACTAGCTCCAGTGGTGTGCCTGAGGCAGTGGCCAGTCTATGTGAAGAAAAGAAGAAGTTGGCCAATAATTCTTCTCTACCTGCACCTCCTCCAAAATCATGGGTGTGTTGTTATTAGAATAGAAATTTTTCTCTTGAGAGCAGGAACTGTGCCTCTCATCAGCAACTGCAATGTGCACAGTGTGTGTGGTAAATAACACCTGGCACAACTGTATCCATACACCATGACACCAGAAGCCAAGTACTGCTGCTGTCACAATACCCCTTGTCCACATCCAGCTAAGGACATATGAAAACTTGCTGACAGTTTAATAGTAACAATGAACCCTCCCTGAGACCATCTTAGCTTATTCTGCAGGATGGAATCTCCTCAGATGCTGCTTGATGTCCTGCTTGTGATTCTTCTCCACCACACTGCCATGTGTGGTCAGTGCACCACACAGTGTGCAATGGGTAGAGACGAACTGCCACATTCTAACATCTACAGAGTGGCTATCATTTGGCGGGGGAGGTAATGATGAACAAGGTGGATTGGCAGAAAATGTAGTTACCCTAGAGGAAGAAGGTGATGGCAAGCTAGTTCTTTCGCTTGTCATTGAACTTCCAGCCTCTGCCTGGGTTTCTCTATTCTTCCTCCTCTTTGATCTCAGCCTTGCCTCTTGTTGCCTTTCTGGAAAGTCAGGGGGTACAGCAACAGCAGTGCTCGATTTCTGAGTGTTTGGCTTTAACATGTTTAACATAAATGTCATGGTGTCTCATGTGTGTTATCAGGGCGGTTGCGCCAAGGTGTGTTCCCTCCATTCCTCTTCTCACTGACTTGTCACAAATTGTGCACAGTGCCACTGGAGGTGACTGCACTGTATAGTCCCACACCCATGACCTCAGGGGATAGGGAACAGGTGGAGAAGAACAGCCTCTTTCTTCTTGTCCTCCACAGTCCCCTTCAATGTCTGGGGCAGAGGATGATGTTACTGCTGTTGCTACTGCCTCAGAATCAGCACTACAGCTAGGACCAGGAGTATTGCTGCTGCTGGCAAGTGGGACCTGTCCTAGTTCCACATCACTTGTTGACCCCATTCTCACTCTGTCCAACATCTGACAGCAGGCACAGCTGTAGTGGAAGCAGGGGCAGCACGTCTTACAGCAGGTACAGCAATGGTGGCAGCAGGGGCAGCACGTCTGGCAGCAGGCACAGGCAGCTAACCTGTCCTGCTCTCACTACTACCCTTTTCTTTTTCCCTTGACATTAATTTCCCCAAGATCCCTAGGGCTGATTTAGGGGGACTGGATAGCATTGCCTCTGTAATGCTCACTTCCTCCTACTCCTCAGACTCAGTGGACACATAAGGGTCCTTCCAGTTCCTCCTTTTATTATTTTTAAATTTTCTTATAGCGATAGCAATCACTATGAGCCTCTCCTCAGTCAATTGTCCAAAAAGATTACAGCAGAACAGCACAGCATGTCTAGCTCACTCTGTAGCTGCTTCTATTGTGTTTCACTTCCATGAATACATCATGTTTTTATAAGGCAAAGGCGAAAAACATGTAAATCAATGGGTGGAAACTTTCTAGCCATTGAAAAAATGGTGAAGAACTTTGGCCAATGGGCAAAAAATGCATAGATTTTAATCTCTGTTTTAAAGCAGATTTTTCAGTAAAAAAATGGACAACAACATGGTTTTCTCTGGTTTTCTTGCAGGAACACGGCGAGTCTTTTCGCCAACCCTTAGTTAAAAGGCCATTTTAGCTCATGTGGCAGTTTGTATTCCCTCTGTGGTGTAGTTGGTTTTCTCCAGAACTGCAAATCTTTCTTCCTGCATATCCCTTACTTACTGCCTAAGGCAGAAAATAACCAGCTTAAAAGGGTAATTCTTCTATATTCAGTCTTTAGCTGTAACCACCTCTAATGCGTAAATAGAGAGACTGAAAATACTATCCTGGATACTACTCAGTCTCTCCCCATATAACATATAGAAAATAACACTTCTTAATAATAACCTCATATACCTTTTCATGTCCAGAAAACCATAATGGCCCAAATTATTTCCGACCTTGTGCTTTTGTTCATTAGATAACATCTACAGTCAGTCAAGGGGGGGATGCACTAAGGTGTGATAAAGAGGAGATAACGTCTCCAGTGATATCACTTCTACAATTCCTATATTATTCTATGAAGCATATACACTAAGATGTCTCAAGTGGGAAAGAACTTAGTAAATTGGCTCCGCAGAATAACATAGGAACTGGGGCAGTGATATTACTGGAGAAGTCATCTCCACTTTATCACCTCTTTATCATGTCTTACTGAATAACACCCATGGAGTTCATGTCCATGGAAGTAGATATCTTTGTTTTTAGGTGGACCACAAGGCCCCAAACTCTGCTCACTGCACATAATATTCTTATGCAGGCTCATGTACTACTTCAGTCTGATAAACATCAAGGTAACAGCAACTGTCATGTCAACCTCCATGGACATGATATCCTGGAGTGATTGTAGGTCATAATTCATAGTTGCCATTAGGATATTCTGGCCATGAAAAGGTAAGTATAATTTTATTATTAGGAGTTGTTAAGATTTTCTGCCCATAGTAAGGTATATGAAGAAATTATAGGGTAAACCAACTTCCAACTGATTTAAATGTCATCGAAAAACTTTGATGCTGGAGAAGTCATTAATGCTTGATTTTTGTTTGTTTCCAGGAACAGAAAGACTTACTGGATGCAGGAATGAAAGAAATGGTTGGCTCTCTGCAGAATCAGATTGAAAGCCTAAAAAGTCAAAACAATGAACTTTCAAGAAGAAGACGATGTGTTGTGTCTTAGAAAAGTGCGTTGTTCTGATACTTGCAATAAAAAGCTTGAAGAAATTCATTGCTCTACCACAAAAAAGTTTTCCTGTATCTGTAGCAGTTCTGTTGATTCTCACGTCATTCATTCCAGTAGCATTAACTTCTGGGAGGAGTGTCCTACTCATTAGTGGGAAGGACTTTTTGAGGGAAATGTATAAATGTATAAAAAACATTCTTAGTGTATGTTTAATAATTGTAGCTACATTTTGCAACAACGGGTCATATTTACAAAGGACTAAAGTCAAGTTTATAAAACATGTCAAAAATAAATATTTCACAGAAAATTTGCTAATTCATTTTGTTTTTGCATACATAACTACTCTATGTTTCCATTAAGAATAGGTTATACCTGAGATAAGATTTAATCACTAAAATTGCTTTTATTTTTATAGTACTTAGTGAATTTCTTTATACATACATTGTGCCACAATTCTAAAAAAGTAGATTGACTGGAGGTAGCACTTAGCGAAAATGTTGCTAAACATTTATACATATCCTTATGTCACTTTGCGACAATTTTACAGACACTTTCTTTATTTCTCCAGTTTTCTAAATCTCCTCCATTGTCCAGTAACATGTCCATTTATACTGACTAAGCAGAACGGGAAGAATTCTGGATCAAACCAATTGTACCATAGGAGGCAAAATAAATTCATATTGATTTATAGGGATTTTAACCTGTTGAATGCTAGAGATGTGCCCAACTCACTGTTTATCAATATGTTTGGAACCTATACAGCATTCAAAGGGGTAAAAGCCCATAGTAATCAACTGGATTGTTTTGTTCCATTTTGTGGACTAAATAAGTATTCCAGGAATTATTGGGAGAGAGGTATACAAGTGGTACAAACATGTATGCGACTCTGGTTTTCATATAACTATTGACTACACATTAGTGATGAGCGAGCATGCTCGGCCGAAGCTCGGTTCGGCTCGAGCATCGCTCTGCTCGGCACATGGCGGTACTCGTACGAGTACCGCATGTGCTCGCCCGCCATGTTCGGGTCTCCTCCCCGCACGTTTCGCGGCTGCTGCGCAGCCAATAAACGTGCGGGGAGGCTCTGACATCAGTGTAATGCCAGCAGCCATGTTGGCTGCTGGCATTACACTGATTGGCTTGCCAGAACCCGTGATCGGGTGCTGTATAGCACCCGACGCGCGAGTTCGGCTCATTCTCAGCCAGGGAGAGATGCGATCAGGCAGGGAAAGTCAGTGTAGGGAGAATAAATTTGTTGGAACTCTTTCAAGACCCAAAAGTCCTTTTTAGGACTGTTGTGTGTGGGGGCAGCATTTATATTTTGTTTGGGGGGGCACAATTTCTTTTTTTTTGTGGGGGGGGATATTTATAAGGTGACATTGTACTAGGTGCACAGGGACAAATATTTCACAGTGCAGTGACAAGGTGACATATTCTGTTAGGTGCACAGGGCCAATTATTTTACAACGCAGCGACAAAAAGGGCCATTTTAAACGTGTGCCTAGCCATAGATTATTGTCACATTCTCTTTAGTGTGCAAATTCACAAATTAACGTCACATATTCCGTTCACTGTGCCTAGCCGCAGATTAGCGTCACATATTGTTTAGTGTGCAAATTCACAAATTAACGTCACATATTGTTTAGTGTGCAAATTCACAAATTAACGTCACATATTCTGTTCACTGTGCCTAGCCGCAGATTAGCGTCACATTCTGTTTCGTGTGCCTAGCCGCAGATTAGCGTCACATTCTGTTTCGTGTGCCTAGCCGCAGATTAGCGTCACATATTGTTTAGCGTGCCTAGCCGCAGATTAACGTCACATATTGTTTAGTGTGCCTAGCCGCAGATTAACGTCACATATTGTTTAGTGTGCAAATTCACAAATTAACGTCACATATTGTTTAGCGTTCACTGTGCCTAGCCGCAGATTAGCGTCACATTCTGTTTCGTGTGCCTAGCCGCAGATTAGCGTCACATATTGTTTAGTGTGCAAATTCACAAATTAACGTCACATATTCCGTTCACTGTGCCTAGCCGCAGATTAGCGTCACATTCTGTTTCGTGTGCCTAGCCGCAGATTAGCGTCACATTCTGTTTCGTGTGCCTAGCCGCAGATTAGCGTCACATATTGTTTAGTGTGCAAATTCACAAATTAACGTCACATATTGTTTAGTGTGCAAATTCACAAATTAACGTCACATATTCCGTTCACTGTGCCTAGCCGCAGATTAGCGTCACATTCTGTTTCGTGTGCCTAGCCGCAGATTAGCGTCACATTCTGTTTCGTGTGCCTAGCCGCAGATTAGCGTCACATATTGTTTAGTGTGCAAATTCACAAATTAACATCACATATTCCGTTCACTGTGCCTAGCCGCAGATTAGCGTCACATTCTGTTTCGTGTGCCTAGCCGCAGATTAGCGTCACATATTGTTTAGTGTGCAAATTCACAAATTAACGTCACATATTGTTTAGTGTGCAAATTCACAAATTAACGTCACATATTCCGTTCACTGTGCCTATCCGCAGATTAGCGTCACATTCTGTTTCGTGTGCCTAGCCGCAGATTAGCGTCACATTCTGTTTCGTGTGCCTAGCCGCAGATTAGCGTCACATATTGTTTAGTGTGTCTAGCCGCAGATTAGCGTCACATTCTGTTTCGTGTGCCTAGCCGCAGATTACCGGCATATATTCTGTTTAATATGAAGAAGGCGGGTAAAAAGGGACGGGGAAGTGGACGTGATCCTGATAGTTCAGGGCGCGGGTCAGGACGCGTAGAAACTGTGCCTGGTGCCAGAGCACAAGACAGAAAGACATCCACCATACCTAGCTTCATGTCTCAGTTTACAGGGCATCGCAGGACATCACTCTCGAGGTAAGACCACTGCAAACAGGTGGTCGGTTGGATTTCAGCTGATACTGCTTCCAGTCGGTTAAGCACCACCCTGTCTTCCACCAAGTCCACTCTCACTAGCCAAGAGTCTGGTCAACATAATCCTCACCCTGATCATCCTTCCTCCCACCATAGAGGGTCTGGCCAAAGAAGTGATCCCACACTGGGATATAGTGAGGAGCTCGTCTCATCACCAATCCTTGATTTGAACCTCTCTCCAAGCACGCTTGCAGAGGAACATGAGATCTTGTGCCCTGATTCACAACCTCTAGAGGGTACCCAATCACAAGAAGATGACAGAGGGGAATGGCATTTAAGGTCAAAGGAAGTGGATGATGATGATGAGACACAGTTGCCATCAAATCAACCACAATTACTGTCTCAAGACCTTGATGAGGAGGATGATACACAGTTGTCAATGACTGAGGATGTGGTGGGATCAAGAAATGAGGAGGATGATACACAGTTGTCAATGACTGAGGATGTGGTGGGATCAAGAAATGAGGAGGATGATCAGAGTGAGGAAGTGGAGGAGGACTTGGTGGACGATGAGGTCACTGACCCCACCTGGGAAGGTGGAGAGCCGAGCGATGACAGCAGTCCTGAGGGTGAGCCATCTGCAGCACCGCAACAGGCTGGAAAAGGCAGTGGTGTGGCTAAAGAAAGAAGGCGGACCGCACCAAACCGGCCCGCAAATGTTCCACGGAGCACCCCCTTGCGTAAATCTCCCTTGCCAAGGGCTAGGTGTTCCGCGGTATGGCGTTTTTTTAAGGAAAGTGCGGACGACAAAAAAATTGTAGTTTGCAACCTGTGCCACACCAGAATGAGCCGAGGCATGAACACTAGAAACCTCACCACCACCAGCATGATCCGACACATGGCATCCAAGCACCGTAATAAGTGGGAGGAACGCCCGGATCGCCAATCTGTGTCTGCAGGCCACACCACTGCCTCCTCTTCCCCTGTTTTCGGTGCCGGCCAATCGCCTGTCGAAGGCGCAGGCCCGCATACCTCCCGCCCTGCACCTGTACCATCTGAAGCACCATCAGCGACCACATCCACTTCCCTGTCCCAGCGCAGCGTCCAAATGTCGTTACCCCAGGCATTTGAGCGCAAGCGAAAATACCCAGCCACCCACCCACAGGCCATAGCACTAACCTCACACCTTTCCAAATTACTGGCCATCGAAATGCTGCCATTTAGGCTTGTGGACACTGAGTCCTTCCGCAGCCTGATGGCAGCAGCTGTCCCTCGGTACGCAGTCCCCAGCCGCCACTACTTTTCCTGGTGTGCCGTCCCCGCCTTACACCACCATGTGTCCCTTAACATCACCCGTGCCCTGACCAACGCAGTTACTGGGAAGGTCCACTTAACGACTGACACATGGACAAGTGCTTGTGGCCAGGGACGCTACATTTCCCTGACGGCACACTGGGTGAATGTCGTGGAGGCTGGGATCGACTCGGACCCTGGGATGGCACAGGTGCTACCCACGCCGAGGATTGCGGGCCCTACCTCCATCAGGGTTTCCGCCAGCACCTACGTTATTGGCTCCTCCTCCTCCTCCGTTTCCACCTCCGAATTCTCTGCCCGCAGCGCCACTCACCCATCAGCCGGTAGCTGGAAGCAGTGTAGCACTGCAGTGGGGAAGCGTCAACAGGCCGTGCTGAAGCTGATCTGCCTTGGGGACAAACAGCACACGGCCTCAGAGCTGTTGCAGGGGATTAGTCACCAGACCGAGCAGTGGCTCTCGCCACTCAACCTGCAACCAGGCATAGTTGTGTGTGATAATGGGCGTAACTTGGTGGCGACTTTGGAGCTCGGCAAGCTCACACACGTACCATGCCTAGCGCATGTATTTAATTTAGTGGTTCAGCGATTTCTAAAAACCTACCCCAATTTGCATGATCTCTTGACCAAGGTGCGCCGCGTGTGTGCACATTTCCGTAAGTCATCTACAGCTTCAGCCGGCCTGTTGAAGCTGCAGCAGCGCTTACAATTGCCAGCTCACCGGCTGCTGTGTGACGTGAGCACGCGCTGGAACTCCACCTTCCACATGTTGGCCCGGCTTTGTGAGCAGCAGAGGGCAGTAGTGGAGTACCAGCTGTTACACGGTCGTCGCCTCTCCGTTCAACTTCCTCTAATCAGAAGTGAGGAGTGGGAATGGATGTCAGACCTCTGTGAGGTTTTACGCAATTTTGAGGAATCGACACAGATGGTGAGCGGCGATAACGCTATTATCAGTGTAACCATCCCACTTCTGTGTCTACTGAAACGCTTGCTGCTCACAATTAAAACCGACGCTTTGCATGTGGAAGAGGTGGAAATGGGGGAGGAAGAGCTTACACAAGGTGATAGCCAGAGCACCCTCACTTCGTCTTCTCAGCGACAATTGGAGGAGGCGGAGGAGGAGGAGGAGGAGGAAGACACGGTTGCCTCCGCTACAGAGGGTAGCCATGGAACTTTATTTCCATCTCTTCAGCGTGGGTGGGCAGAAGAGGAGGAAGAGGATGAGGAGATTGAGAGTCATCCTCCTGGTGAGGACAGCGAAATCTTGCCTGTTGGTACTCTGGCACACATGGCTGACTTTATGTTAGGCTGCCTTTCCCGTGACCCACGCGTTATACGCATTTTAGACAACACGGATTACTGGGTGTTCACCCTTCTGGACCCCCGCTACAAAGAGAATTTCTCATCTCTCATTCCTCCGGTGGAGAGGACAAGCAAAATGGTGCAATACCAGAAGGTTCTTGTCGAAAAATTGCTCCAAAATTTTCCATCTGACAACGCTGGCGCAGAGTACGTGCTACCTTGGCCAACCGAGAAGGGGAGAAAAGGGGAGCACACAGCAGTTCCGACAAAGGCAGGGCAACACTCTCCAAGGCGTGGGACACCTTCATGACACCCCGCCAGCACCCTCACCCTGATGCGCGGCCTAGTGTCACAAGGAGGGAAAAGTTTTGGAAGATGGTGAAGGAGTACGTAGCAGACCGTGTCAGCGTCCTCAATGATCCCTCTGTGCCTTACAACTACTGGGTGTCCAAGCTGGACACGTGGTATGAACTGGCACTCTACGCCTTGGAGGTGCTGGCCTGCCCTGCCGCCAGCGTTCTGTCTGAGCGGGTATTTAGTGCTGCTGGTGGCATCATAACAGATAAGCGTATCCGCCTTTCCACCGAAAATGCTGATAGGTTGACACTTATAAAAATGAACAAGGCCTGGATTTCCCCTGACTTCTCCACTCCACTGGAGGAAAGCCCCGGGTGAACATAAAGTCACTTTAGATATGTTATTTACAATGATGGGAATACTCTGTATTCCCATTCACCCCTTCCACCCAAAAAACGGGTATATGGTTGACTCTTAATCTTCTCATCCTCCTCCTCCTCTTCCATATACCCTGTGATATAATTTTTATATAGGGCCAGCTCACCAGCGGGCCCTGTGATATAATTTTTATATAGGGCCAGCTCACCAGCGGGCCCTGTTTGACAATTTTTGTATAGGTCAGCTCACCAGCGGGCCTTCTCATATAATGTTTTATTGAGTCAGCTCTCTAGCGGGCCCTCTCATATAATGTTTTATAGCGTCAGCTCACTAGCGGGCCTTCGCATATAATGTTTATGATGGTCAGCTCCGCAGCAGACCCTCACCCATAATGTTTTAGATGGTCGGCTCAGCAGCAGACCCTCATTCCTAATGTTTTAGATGGTCAGCTTAGCGGCATGCCCTCGCCCCTAATGTTTTAGAGGGTCACCAGCAGGCCATTAATCCTAATTTTTCAAGGGTGTGTATGATGCCCTCCTTTATGTGTAATAAAGGGTGTATTGGAGTGACATTTCAGTCTAATTTTTGGCAGCCCTTTCACTTAGTGCATAGGCTTTATGAGTGTTGGACCACTACCTGAACTATTGTACCACAATGTGAATGAGGCCCTCCATTTTGTGATATACAGGTTGTATCGGAGTGCCTCAGGTCCTCCCATTGAATTAAATAGGGCTGGGGTGTTCGACAGAGCAGAAGGTAGTTCTTGGCTTCATCCACTAAGTCACTTCGTCACTTTTACTGAATGGATCAGACCCCACTATTCCGACTATAAATTTTGGACTTAACAAGGGCAAACGGACATATTGTAAAACCTGTGGTAGCTGCGGCCTCCGTTCCTGAATGCTGTACCTTACCCGGGCCATAACCACGTTGAACACCTGCTTTACGCTGCGCACGTTTCCCTCTTAATCATGGCCCCAGTTCCAAAAAATCGATGAAATTTTTTGCAGAATTTGCAGATGATATACAAGTAAATATACAGCAAATACTGTTTGGTAACAATTTTTCGGCTAAAGTCGTTTTTATCTTCCTTTTTGTGTGTTCTACGGTCAGTCTGTAAAAATGGCGTACTACGGGCGAAACATCGTTCCCAGCAGCGACGTTGGAGTCCAAGATGCATCCAGACATCCTCCCTATGCTGTTCCTGAACCATTTCTGTGGTGTTTCCATCATTTTCTGACCTTTTCCTATGAACCAGGCACCCTCCCCTCATCAGAGCAGGGGGTGCCTGGTGTAATGCTCGAGTCCTCCCATTGACTTCAATGGGGCTCGGGTGCTCGGCCGAGCACTCGAGCCTCCGGGGGCGCTCGGCCAGAGCACCCAAACACCCGAGCATCGGGGTGCTCGATCATCACTACTACACATATGTATAAAGGTGTTTACACATACAAGAAGCCTTTTTTGCACCATATACCAAAACACTTTTATGGGGTGCATTGTGGGCTTGGCTAATGCAAGAATTTTGCTTTAAACAATGTACACAAATTGTCCCATTTTGGGTAATATCTTCAAAAGAATCAGAAACATTCTGACTGCACCATAGGGATAAAATAAAATTTTAAAAAAATCCCATTGATTTAACCCCTTCAGTGCCAGAGGCTTGGGCCATTTCCTATATCCTGCAGGCCAGATACTTTTTCAGCATTTTTGCTATCCTTCCGTTTAGGCTTGATTTCCTCTGGGGATTTTTAGTTAAATATGGAAAACTATATATTGTTTTTTTCAGAACGAATTGAGCTTTCTCGTGGTACCTTACTTGAAGAGAATTTTAAATCATGCAAAAAGCTATGATGTCATAATGACACAAAAAGTGAAAATTTACTCATTTTGCTAAAATCACATACTATGTATCAAAAACATTTACCTTGATTGAAAAAGTTTCAATTATTTGAAAAAGCTCCAAGTCCCCTGAGTAAAAAAAATACCAAATTTGTATAGCTTTACCTACGTCCCTGGCTAGCGTAGAGCCCAAATCACCAGCAGCGCAAAATGACATTTTCAACTTTATAAAATAATATGCGCATTCTAGGGTTTTTGTGGTAAAGCTACCCTAAAACAGTGGAATAACTATATAAAACTATATATTTCTGGAAAGTAGACAACCTGCTGCATCTAATGAGGGGTGACTTGCCTTGTGTGCACAAATGCCTCCAGAAGATGGCACTAATGAAAAAAAGGCATTTTCTTACATTTCTGCCCCTTCAAATGTACTAAAATTTGTGAAAACCATGGCATTTCCAAATGTATTCATTAGCTAGTTCTCTTAGGAGAAAAATGACACCTCATAGGTATGCGTTCACCTACCTCAGGGGGCGCTACAAGTACAAAACTACACCTATTGCAACCTCAAATTTTTCTAACATTTTCTCAAACATTACTTATCTGTACAAAAATAGTTATAACAACTACAGAAGTGAAGAAAGGGTACACAAACCATACCATTTTGAAAAGAAGACACCCTGTCGCATCTAATGATGGGTGAATTGCCTTGTAACCCCAAGCCTGGAGTGCACAAATACCTCCAGAGGGTGGTGCTAATGAAAAAAAAAGGCATTTTCTTACATTACTGCCCCTTCAAATGTACTGAAATTTGTGAAAACCATGGCATTTCCAACTGTATTCATTAGCTAGTGCTCTTAGGAGAAAAATGACACCCAATGGTATGAGTTTAACTACCTCAGGGGGTGCTAGAAGTGCAAAACGACACCTACTACAACCTCAAATTTTTCTAACATTTTCTCAAACATTACTTGTCTGTACACAAATGGTTATAACAACTACAGAAGTGAAGAAAGGGTACACAGACCATACCATTTTGAAAAGAAGACACCCTGCCGCATCTAATGATGGGTGACTTGCCTTGTTACCCCAAGCCTGGAGTGCACAAATGCCTTCAGAAGGTGGCGCTAATGAAAAAAAAAGGAATTTTCTTACATTTCTGCCCCTTCAAATGTACTGAAATCTGTGAAAACCATGGCATTTCCAACTGAATTCATTAGCTAGTGCTCTTAGGAGAAAAATGACACCTCAATGGTATGAGTTTAACTACCTCAGGGGGTGCTAGAAGTGTAAAACGACACCTACTACAACCTTACATTTTTCTAACATTTTCTCAAACATTACTTGTCTGTACACAAATGGTCAGAACAACTACAGAAGTGAAGAAGGGGTACACAAACCATACCATTTTGAAAAGAAGGCACACTGCCACATCTAATGATGGGTGACTTGCCTTGTTACCTCAAGCCTGGAGTGCACAAATGCCTCCAGAAGGCGGCACTAATGAAAAAAAAGGCATTTTTCCCTATATCGCCTCCTTCTGGAAACATTTATGCACACCAGTATTGGGGTAAGAAGGCAATTCACCCCTCATTAGATGCGGCAGGTTATCCTCTTTACAAAATGGTATGATTTCTCTACCTTTCCTGCATATCTATAACGGTTATGACACTTTTCGTGCAGGCAGATAATTTCAAAAACAAAAGTGTCAGGTTTAGGTAAGTGTTCCTACCACCCACATATTGCATGTTATACCACACAAATGGGGTAATATTTTTCTCATGTTGGTAGAAGGTACTGAATACAGTAGGAAATGTTATGGTTTTCAAATATTTTAGTATCTTTGAAGTGGTGAAAATGTAAAAAAACATGTATTTTCCATTTCTGCCCCTTCAAATGTATGGAGCTCTGTGAAAACCATGGAATTTTCAACTGCATTCGATAGCTAGTGCTCTTAGGAGTCAAATGACACCCCATTGGTATGAGTTGACCTACCTTAGGGAGTGTTATAAGTAGAAAACTACACCTACTACAACCTCTGATGTTTCTAACATTTTCTCAAACCTGAGTTGCCTGTACGAAAATGGCTATAACAGATTCAGAAGTGACAAAAAGGTATATAAACCATACCATTTTGGAAAGAAGACAACCTGCCGCATCTAATGAGGGGTCACTTGCCTTCTTACCCCAAGCCTGTTGTGCCCAAATGTTTCCAGAAGGTGGCATTATAGGAAAAAAATTGCATTTTTTTACATTTCTGTCCCTTCAAATGTATGGAGCTCTGTGAAAACCATGCAATTTTCAGCTGCATTCACTAGCTAGTGCTTTTAGGAGTCAAATGACACCCCATTGGTATGAGTTGACCTACCGTAGGGGGTGCTAGAAGTGCAAAACGACACCTACCACAATCTCTGATTTTTCTAATATTTTCTCAAATAATACTTGCCTGTACAAAAATGGTTATATCAACTAGAGAAGTGAAGAAAGGGTACAGAAACTATGACATTTTGGAAAGAAGATAACCTGCCACATCTAATGAGCCATGACTTGCTTTTCTACCCCTAAGTTGGAGTGCACAACTATTTCCAGAATGTGGTGCTACAGAAAAAAAAATAGTTTTTCTTACAAATCAGTCACTTCAAAGATACGGAAATGGTTCAACATTATGGGATTTCCTAGGAGGACCTCCTGCCAGCCTACAAAAAATGGTGCCCCACTGCTGTGGGTTGACATACCATATTGGGTGCCAGGAGCGTGGTTACCGGTGGAACAAGGATGGGGAAGCAAACAGTGTATGTGTGATTCTATTGCTACCAGTGGTCAGTCAGTGTAAGTGAGGACTTGTGTCTGCGAGAGAAACCAGGTCAGGGAAGGGAAGAGGGGTCAGGCTGTGTAAGTGGGTATATCTACCAGTGGGCAGTGAGCAAGTGTGGCGGTGGTGATGGTGGGGAGGTAAGTGCATATGGGGGATTTGTGGTTACCAGTGTGCACTGTAAGTCCCCTCATGCACTGTTTGATTCCCAGCCTGAATCCAGTGCGTACTGGCACTTGGGTCTACCAGTAGGCAGTGGAATCAGACTGGGGGGGTCAGACTGGGGGGATGGGACTGCCAGTAGGCTGTGGAACTAGGATGGTGGGTAGGGTATGTGGTGGGGGGGGGATTGGAGGCATTTTGTGTGCATGCCACAGGGGTGTCCTATGCACTGAAAAACAATGCACTGGACACCCTGTTGCACACAAAGAGTTAATTTTTTTTTAGCTATTTTTTTTTATTCATACCTCATTGGGGGGCATCAGTACCACTTCTCATGCCCCCCAACGATGTCTGAATAAAAAATAATGGGAAAAAAAATGTGTGTGCCACAGGGGGTCCAGCGCTTTGCAAACCACTTGTGTTGGACCCACCTGTAACACATGCAGGTTTTTTGGTGTTTTTTCCCAAAACTATATATATATGTGTAGACCTCATTGGAGGGCATTAGAACTGATGTCTCACAATGAGATCTGAATAAAAAATAATGAGGGGAAAAAAAAGAAAAATCCTTTGTCCGCCACAGGGGTGTACAATGCATTCCAAAGCAATGCATTGGACCCCCTGTGGCATGCAGAGGGTTCATTTTGTTTTCTTTTATTATTTGTTATTCATACCTTGTTGGGGAATCAGGTCTACTTCTGATGACCCCTCAACAAGGGCAGAATAAAAAATAAAAAAATGTGTGTGCCACCTGTGGGGCACACATTGTTTTCCTATTTTTTTTTTTTTTTTTTTACACCTTGTTGGGGGACTTCAGGACCCCTGATGTCCCCCGATGAGGTCTATATAAAGTAAAAATTAAGAAAAAAAAAACTCTTTGTCTTCCACAGGGGTGTCCAATGCATTGCAAAGCAATGCATTGGACCCCCTGTGGCACACAGAGGGTTATTTTTTTTTTTTACTATTTTTTATTCATAGCTTGTTGGGGGACATCAGGGCCCCCCAACAGGCTTTGAAAAAAAAAAAAACCTCACACCAAAGTCCTGTGTGTGCCACAGGACGGGGGGTCTCCATTTGGACCCCCCCCCGTGGCACACACACAGGGTTAATTTTTCTATTTTTTTTTCTTTTATAGACCTCATTGGGGGTCATCAGGACCACTCCTGACCCCCCCAATGAGGTCTCAGTTAAAAAAAAATGTGCTACAGCACAATTGACCCTGTGAATGCCAAAGGGGTCTCCAGCGCATTGCAGAGCAATGCGCTGGACGTCCCAGCGGCACTCATAGGGTTAATTTTTAAATTTTTTTATTTATTCCATTTCAGACCTTGTGGGGGGACATCAGGACACCTTCTGATGTCCCCCCCAGTTATTGATCTCCCAGCCGATTGTGCTGGGAGATCAATTTGGTGACCGCAGGAGAGCAAAAGCTCTCCTGCCTTTCACTCCTACCACAGGTAGGAGTAAATCGGGTCAGGGAAACTTCCCTAACGTCATCGTTGATCATGTGCCCGATGACGTTAGGAGGCTTCCCACGGTCCCGCCCACTCCTACCCGGAAGTTAAGATCACTTTTTACCACTGATTTATCTGACACCATCTCATTGGAGTAATCACAGTACTGTTATGTTAGTCTATGTAAAAGATATGTAGAAAATGCCACAATGCTGGAATAAATAGTTGCCGAAATATTACAGAAAAGTCTCAAAAGAGAGGTTTTATTGAGCTTATTAGACATGTATAAAAGTCATGCAAACTTATTTATATATATGATCTTGCACAAACAGCACACTGAACCCACTATTGCATTTACCTTAGATAATTTTTTAAATACATTTTCTCCATGTTGCTAACTTTGGAGCAATTTGCTAAATTTATGGATCAATAACTTAAGAAGCTGATACCCTTGGAAAGGTGTAAACACACTTTAGGATACATTTAGCATCTCCAATTTAGCAACATTTGATACATGACACTGAGAGTGTAAAATTTTTTGGCCATGACATTATATGACACCAAGATCTGTTGTATAACTATTGTCACTGCATTGCTTATATAAGAATGTGGGGTTTAAGTGTCTGCTTTTTCATGTAATAAACCTACCCAGTTTAGAATTGTAGAAAACCCTAGCCCATGGGAAGGACCCAAAGTCAATTGTATGTTATCCAATGTAATTCCTTGACAGAAGCCAAAAGCCACATCCTGTAATGGACTCGTGATCCTGATGACTTAAGTGATGCTGCTGTTCAACTAGCGATTATACATTTTCATAAAGAAATCTGTAGATTATGTCTGTCTTAAGGAGTGATTACATGAGAGCATGGAGTAATTAATACACACGGCCCCAAGTAAACACAAATAGAGATCTGTCACGGTTTTTATGAACACTCAGACAATTTGGTTTAAGGTAAAAAAAACAACTTTGTTAAATATATAATAAAGAACAGAAATGCCCTTCACAGGTCCAGACCCAGACAGGGGATGAGCTCTTCTGGATCTGACACAGGTCAGGGTATAAACAGTAGCAGGTATATACAATAAATGAAGGCAGAGTGTAGAACTGGAACTGGAACTGGAACAAAACCTCAGCAGTACCAGCAAGGAGTCACCCTAAGTACTGCAGGGCAAAATCCCCAATGGAACAGGGGAAACAGACGAGGCAACCGGACTTGCCCGGGAGGCCACTTATTTATAAGTGCAGTTTACATTGTTTTTATTTGGAGGTGCTGACTGTCTGCGTTAGCGATTCTTTATTTATAAGTGCAGTTTATTGGGGATCCAGTGGAGAGTTTCCCGTATCGCTCCAGACTGCATTGCACTTGTTACCGGTCCGTTGGAGCATAAGATTTGACACTGAAATACGGACATAGCCTTTAACACTAACATACCTGCCTATTTCAAAGGTAAGAGCTTTATCTATTTTTTCAAGTTTCAGTCTCCAATGAGCTCCTTTGATAGGTTCAGGTTATAAGTGATTTTTGCCAGTGTTGATTATATATTCAGTGTGTATACTTTTTTTCGGACTTTCACATCGCAAAGGTGATAAATATAAAATATATATAAAAAATGGAACAAGAGAGTGTAAAAAAGGTGGAGGGTATCGCATATACCAGTAGATGTTTGCAAGCTGTGGATGATTTAACTAACAGACTCTCTAGAGTTGATGATTTATTTGGAGAAGGTAATAATCAACGATCACCAGATGACCCGCCTGAGCTCAAATTGTTATTCAAAGAATTAGAGAAACTCATGGAAAGAGAAATGCGAGCCTGGTGGGAAATAACCACACTTCAACAATATATAAAAGTGCAAAGAATTCCCAGAGGGTTACGAATTAAAAAGATTCCAACTTTTATTAAGGAAGATGTGCACTTTATGGAGAAGTGGAATGATGTATTGACAACGTGTTCCAATTCATTAATGTCACTTATCATCCAATATAAAACAGACATTTTGAAGGATACGCGAGTGTTAATTAAAGAGAAACAAGAAAAGATGGGATTGTTGAAAGAGGAACCAGATTTCCAGAAATTGGATATTCAACTTACCTCTTATTTGGATAAATTAGAGAAATCGATCATTGAAACTAAACAAATTAAATTTCAGCGGGACAAGTTAGATTATGAAACGGATAACATTTATGTTTGGAGAGGTCAACGAGAATTTACATATACAAATGGAAGGTCGAGATCAAGATCTATATTGAAAACACAGAGGAGACAGAAGAGAGTTAGTTTTTTGAGTGTAGAAATGGATATTTCTGGACATCAAGAGATGGACACGATGGATACAACAGCTGTTTCCATTCCTTCGTCATCCTCTTTTTTGTCTCCTATGAGGACGGACAAAGCCAACAAAATATTTACTAGCAAATTGGAGGGGGAAAGTGTAAATATGAAACCGCCAAAGAGATCATCCTCGAGGATAAGACCCAGAAAGAACAAAAAAGGAAAAACACAAGAGGTGGAAGGAGAGGACGAAAAGGAAAAGGAAAATTGAGAAAAAAAGTAGATGTAGAAGAGGAGTCCATCATTGTTAATTTGTCTGATTATAAATTATCTCCTATAGAGGAGTCGGTATTGGGGAGAGGTCTCAATTTTTCGCCGATTGTTCACTTTAATCTCTTCAATACCATGGTTGATTTGAACAGGTTTGTTCGTAAACTTGTTTTGAGAAAGCATTTTGGTGTTGGGGAGGTTGAAGAGAACCAAGAGCAAGAGATAAGTGTTATTGATTCTCAGACTTCTCCTTTGAATAATGACTCATCCTTTAAATATATGAGTTTTGAAAATGTCTGCATGATATCAGATTTAGAAACCTTGCGTGATGAAAGTAATTCGTCAAATATGTCATCTAATGTGGTCCATGTCCCAGTTGAGCTGGAAAAGAAAAAGTCATCTTTTTATCCAGTAGCCATTAGGGGTGGGACATTGGATTACTTTCAAAGTCGAGTTGAACATGATCTTATTGCATTGAGCAATAACATCAGGCTCAATAAGAAACAGCTTAAACCCAATTTGAGTAAGTTAGAGTTAAATGCATTGCGATCCCTGTCTCAAAATAAGGAAATAGTAATAAAGGCAGCGGACAAGGGGGGATCAATTGTAATTTTAAACGCGACTTATTATAAACAAGAAGCTGTTAGACAGTTGGAGGATAGGGAAGCTTATAGTATATTACCCAAAGATCCTACTGGGGACTATTCTCGCCTTCTGGGCTCTCTAATTGATCGTGGTGTGAAGTTGGGTGTATTGACTAACAAGGAAGCTGAGTTATTATTAAATTTGAATCCTGTCACTCCAATTTTCCACCATTTACCAAAAATACATAAATCTTTGGAGAGCCCAGAGGGCAGACCAATAGTCTGCGGTATAGGATCTCTCAATGAGACCCTTGGAGAATGGGTTGATCATTTGTTGCAGCCGTTGGTACTGAGGTTACATAGTTATCTCAGAGATAGTACACAAGTTATACAGCAAATGGATCAAATTCAATGGCTACAACAATATGTTTGGATAAGTTGCGATGTTAAATCATTGTACTCCAGTATTCCACACAGTTTAGGTTTGAGAGCTATTGAATATAATTTAACCAAATATAGTCATTTTTCTGAGGTGTTGATTGAATTTATTTTGTTGTGTATTGAATATCTTCTCACACATAATTTTTTCATGTTTGATGGATCCTTTTATCTCCAGAGACTCGGGACTTCGATGGGGGCCAAATTTGCCCCCACATACGCCAACCTTTTTATGGGTTGGTGGGAGGAGTCCCACGTCTTTGGAGATTTGAATCCATACAGAGATGATATAGTGTGGTTTGGTAGATTCATTGATGATCTTCTGTTTGTTTGACGAAGATCAGCTGTGGACATACAAAAATTTGTTTTATATCTTAATGACAATGATTTGAATTTGATTTTCACCTCTGAAAACTCTTCCACATTAATTCCCTTTTTAGATTTGAATCTATATGGAGATTGGAAGACAGGAGTTGTATCAGTAGATATATATCGTAAATCGATTGCAGGCAACAGCCTACTTAGGGCAGATAGTAGCCATCCTGGACATACCATACGAGGTATACCTGTGGGACAGTTCCTTCGCCTACGTCGCATCTGTTCAACAGATGCTCTTTTTGAAGAACGGGCGAGTGAACTGTTTCACAGATTTCTACAAAGGGGATATCCAAGATGGGGTTTAAGTAAAGCTTGGGATAATGCTAGATGTAAAGATAGAAAAGAGCTTTTACATTACAAATCATTCTCCAGAGCTTCGGTTGAGGTACCAACGAAAAGGGGGAGGAATCTATCGTTGGATAAGGTTGTTTTCTCAACTACTTATAGTGTGGAATTCAAAGATATAGTAAAGTTGGTAAAAAAACATATTCCAATACTATATGCAGATGTGGGATTACATCGAGTTTTGGAGAATGGTTTTAAGTTTGTATCACGGAAAGCACCGACTATATCTACTCAGGTATCACCTAGCCTATTCATATTCACTGAACTAATTATCTTCCCTCCCTCTCCTAACAGTCCTACTCCAGATATTACCCTCACTGTCAACAACACTATCATCAAACCAACCCCTACAGCATGTTGCCTGGGGGTCACATTCGACTCCACCCTATCATTTATTCCTCACATCCAGTCAATCTCCAAATCATGCCGCCTCCACCTCCGCAACATCTCTAGAATCCGACCCTTCCTTAATGAAGATACCACTAAAATTCTAATCCAAACACTCATCATGTCCCGTCTTGACTACTGTAACTCACTACTAACTGGCCTTCCTCTTGCCCGCCTAACCCCACTACAGTCCATATTGAACTCAGCAGCACGACTAATCTACCTAACCAGCCGCTTCTCCAACACCAGTCCCCTCTGCCAATCCCTACACTGGCTCCCATTAGCACACAGAATTAAATTCAAAATCCTGGTGCTCACCTACAGAGCCCTTACTAACACCTCACCCCCCTATATCTCATCTCTCATTTCCAAATACACTCCCACTCGCCATCTTCGTTCTGCACAGGACCTTCTCCTCTCCACATCTCTCATTACAACCTCCCACTCCCGCCTACAGGATTTCTCCCGTGCTGCACCCAAGCTCTGGAATTCCCTCCCCCGCCCCATCAGACTCTCCCCTAGCCTTCAGATCTTCAGACGCTCCCTGAAAACTCACCTCTTCAGGGAAGCCTATCAACTACCTCCATAAACATTTTCACCAAGTACCACCCCTTGCCTGGACCACTGCACTCACTAGCACTTCTCACTCCCACCCACTGACTGGCAGCTCATGTGGCAGGAGGCACTTACACCCAATAGCACTTACACCTTCTGTGTCCTACCCACCTTCCTCTAGACTGTAAACTCTCACGAGCAGGGCCCTCTGATCCTTCTGTTCTCCACATATGATTTGTACTATTTAATATCCCTGTATGTCTATCCCCTATTGTAAAGCGCTGCGGAATAAGTTGGCGCTATATAAATAAAGATTATTATTATTATTATTATATCAGAAAACAATAGTAATAAAAAATCCAGTTGGATGGATGTGGTTGGTACATATAGATGTGGCAGGTCTAGGTGTGGATGTTGTAGATTAATGGATGTAACTAAAACCTTTTGTTCAACAGTTACCAATAGGGTGTATAAAATGAGAGGATACATTAATTGTATCACAAGAGGGGTAGTTTATCTTATGACTTGTGTTACATGTAAAATCCAATATGTTGGTAAAACTACCAGATCTATCAGAGAAAGGATGAACGAACATCTTAGTGATATTAGAAGTACAGAATTTTGTTCTGGGGTTTCCACTCACTTTAAAACTGGTGGCTGTAGTAATTCAACTTTTCTTGTACAAGGTATAGAGCGAGTTACATTAGGACCACGTAGGGGTTCTTTTGATGATAAATTATCCAGAAGGGAGGTCTTCTGGATATTTGAATTGGGAACCAGATATCCAGGTGGTCTTAATAAGGAATATGATGTAAGTTGCTATACTTGATTACATATGGTTTGGTTAACAATTTGATTGGGATATTCTTACATTCATATTTTGGAAATCTAGCCTCTTAGTGAGTCTGTTTTTTGAATTACTCATGATTTTTATGATTTTCTTTGGTCTTGATTGTGTTTTGATTTTAATATTGTGTATTGTGCTAATAATATTTACATCTATTATTGGAGTGTACAGTTTATTGGGGTTTTGGATTGGTCCAGACATATATATTATATGTGTATGTGGCTTTAACCGGTCCCATTGCAATCTCGGATTATTATTTTGTTGAATGTATCTGCACGCAGGGCAACAGATGATACAATTTTTTGTATCTTTCAGTTTGTTATTTCAGACTGAAAGGGAAGATATTTGATACATATTGAGCCCTTGAATGGGTTAATTTAGTTCTTTATCTCTGATGTCTTGGGGGTGTGGATTGTTTGGATGCCGAGTTGCAGAGGGATTGGTTATCGAATTAATTAGATTGTTGTTGATAGGTAGGGACTGATTCAAAAACTCCAACGTACATTGTTAGAACTCTAGATCATGAATAAGCGCATGTTGCACGAAACGCGTTGATCGGTGAGAGGCTGAAGTTCATACATGCTATGTGGATTATATTGTGATCCCCCACAAGAGTCTCTCTGAAGTTGTTCCATTTCTCCGCGATGTTGTTAAGGTATTCTTTTACATGTGACTTCAGTAAAGGATACATTGTTTTTATTTGGAGGTGCTGACTGTCTGTGTTAGCGATTCTTTATTTATAAGTATAGGCAGACTCATGTACTCGGAGGTTATGCCCGGAGGCAACTGGAGCAGGCACAGGCTGTATATGTAGCCGGAGGCCATCGTAAGGCACAGGTGTATAGTAGCGCAACCGGAGGCAATCGTAAGGCCCAAGCTGTATAGTAGCGCAACCGGAGGCAATCGTAAGGCACAGGCTGTATAGTAGCGCAACCGGAGGCAATCGTAAGGCACAGGCTGTAAGGTATCGCAACCACAAAGGCACATGCTGTATAGTAGCACAACCGGGGACAACCGTAAGAACAAAAGCTATAGAACACAAGACCGGAGACAACAGAGGGCACAAGCGGTATAGGTACTGCTAGGAGTAAAAGCCAATGCCTGTATCGGTGCACAGAGAGTGGAGTCAGCTCAGGCCTGGATAGGCACATAGAGATCGGTAGTCAGCCAAAGCCTGAATCGGTACAAAGAGAGCGGTAGTCAGCCAAAGCCTGGATCACTACACAGCGAGCGGTAGTCAGCCAAAGCCTGGATCTGTACACAGCGAGCAGTAGTCAAACGGAATCGGACACAGGAATCGATAGTCAGGCAAACCGGGTCATCAATGGAATAGGCAGCGAAGACAGGAGCAAGGTCAGGCAAAACCAGATCATACACGGACCAGGATACACAGCAACAAATGTCTGGTCAGGAACACCACGAAAGGGAACCCAAGACAGTGAGAACAGGGTTTAAATAGGCGATAGCTGGGCAGAGCAAAGCCCAGAGTCCAATAAAGGGCAGCAAGCACCAACAGGAAGTAGTAATGTCGATAGACAAGAAATCACGGAACCGTGATAAGATCACATCTTTCACCGGGATTTATAGAGGGGAACTAGCAACATGGATTAAAATCAAACTATTCTACACAGGGTTTGGCATATATGCATCATACATACTGCTGTAACTGATAGAAATAAAGCTTCTGTTCCAACTCAATCTATCATCTTCAGCTGCTATCGATCCACTGCAGGATAAAGGCCTCTTCAGTTTCCAGCAACATCCATCTTTTGCTTATTGTTGCCATTGTATAACAACAAATTTTGTAATTTCATGTACCCATATTGTCTTTGATCTTTTTCTTGGATGTTTAGTATTAAGTGGAATCAGTTCCAAAATTTGGTTGGTCCATCTACCATCAGTTCTTTTTGCTATGTGGCCTTTCCATTTTAGGCTCTTTACTTTTTCAGTGATGTCATAGACCTTTGCTTGCTGATGAATCCATACACTTGTTTTTTGGTCTCTTTTTGTTATGTTCCGAATTCAATGGTCCATACTTCTGTGCGTAACCTTAAGTTTTTGTATGGATTTGGCATTCAGTGTCCATGCTTCACAGCCATATGGAAGACACATTGGTCAAAATCCTTTTGCTTGAGGCAGAGTGGTAAATTTGTCTTAAATACAGTACCGCTAAGTTTTTCAAATGCATGCCATCCCATTTTTATTCATTGCTCAATTTCCATCATGGTGTTTCCATCTGTTGACATTTCCTGTCCAAGGCAGACATGCTTGTCCACTTCTTCTTGTTCTTGTCCATCTACTGTGATTTTCTTTGGTATAGTAAATTTGTTAAACATGACTTGCACTTTGTTGATATCATCTTCAGACCAAAAATGTTTACCTTCTTGTTGTAGCTCTTCACCATATTCTTGCAGTTCTTCAGGAGAACTGGCATGGAGTATGATATTGTCTCCAAAACGTGATGTATGTAATCTCCATTGATCTTAAGTCCTTTTTGTCCCCATTTAGTTTGCACAATTTTTTTCTAAACAAGTAGAAAATAGTTTTGGGGAGATTGTGTCTCCTTGCTGGAGAGGTCAGTAATGCATGATTTTTGTTTGTTTCCACGAACAGAAAGATACACTGAATGCAGGAATGCAAGAAATGGTTGGTTCTCTGCAGAATCAGATTGAAAACCTAAAAACTAAAAACAATGAACTTTCAAAAAGAAGACTACATGTTGTGTCTAAGAAAAATGTGTTGTTCTGATGCTTGCAATAAAAAACTTGACACAATTCATTGCTCTACCACAAAAAAGTTTTCCTATATCTGTAGTAGTTCTGTTGATGCTCACATCATTCATTCCAGTAGCAGTAACGTCTGGGAGGAGTGTCCTGCTTATTAGTCGGAAGGACTTTTCTTTTATGCCATTGGGGGAAATGTATAAAAAAAACCTTCTTAGTGTATGTTTAAGAATTGTAGCTAAAATTTGCAACAACGGATCATATTTACAAAAAACTAAAGTCAAGTTTATAAAACATGTCAAAAATAAATATTTCACAGAAAATTTGCAAATTAATTTTGTTTTTTGCATACATAACTATCACTATGCTTCCAAGAAGAACAGGTTATACCTGACATTAAGATTTAATGTTTTAAGATTGCTTTTATTTTTATAGTACTTTGTGGATTTATTTATACATTTAAGCAGTATTTAATATAGAAAGCTATAATACAGAGATTTACATTCAAGAGTGCAATTCCTTCAAAGCTATAATAGGCAAACTATTCCCCTTCTCCTTCCTCTTATTGTATTAAGTTACCCACAGTCAAACCAATGTTACCTGAGATCCCAAAATGTCCAGCCAAACTTGGATTCCAGGCTATCATACAAGTCAACAAACAGAGGTGGGGAGGGATAGGCAGGAAATGGAGGGGGGAGGTAGACACAAAAGGTAGCTGTATCCTCCACCAACACAGGATAAAAAGAAGTCAGCCAGACCAGCTGGAGCCCAACAGTTTTCCCCACTTTCTAGCCCCACCACCTCCTTTCCTATTGGTTAAAGGCTATGATGTCACAAAACCCCACCCCCATCCATTTTCTAGCATGTGGAAAGTCACCACACTGGTAACTCTTAGTGGGACATAACCCCCTTCTTACACACTAGTTGATCAGAGGGGTCCCTCTTTCTTTCCTGCCCCTCCAATGGACATGGAGTCATTGCACTGTGGACTTATGGTTCCTATGGTTTTGTATGTACTGCTTCACAGGGCAAGTTGCTAGATTCTGAACTTATTTTCTACACATTTTAAAGTTTTTGACCAAGATTGGTTTCAGGGGGTTCACTACTCCCAGGTGGTGGGTTTTGGACCTCCCGCTTTTAAGGGGTGCCTGTTGACCCACCATTCTGGAGAAACTATATAGAGGGGCAGTTGAGTGTTTAAATGTGACAATGAAGGCAGTATGTCGGTTGTTGTGACCCCTGAGGTGGATCGGCTGGGTCCGGTTGCCCGGATCCAGGTCTCTGATTAATGCTCTCCCAACGACTTTCTTGTTGACAGTGATGGAAACTGGAGCACCAGGCTTGGTTCATCCACCTGGGGGTCCTATGCTGCTCAACTTAGTTTATAGGTGATAGGCTTATGTGTGGTAGGGTTACTTCTATTAACTATGCTTTAGTCTATTTTAATAATGAGCACATGCACCTTAAGTTGTGGGCGGCAGGGTTTCCCCTGTTGATCATCACATGCTGGTCTTTCCACTTTTAGGGAGGCCAGATTTGCGGGGTGCTCTTGAGGGGTATCTCCCCACTTATTGATGTTGTTTAGGGGGCTATTACGATATGGTGGTGCCGCTTTCCGTCTCCCACCACTCCAATGGACAGAGGGTCATTGCATTGTTAGCCTACAGTTAATATCATATTGGTTATGTACACTCTGCTTCTTGGAGCAACTTAAGAGATCTTGGGAAACCTTTATACGCACTCGGCAACTTTGGCTTTGATATGAGCTGGCCGGGGTTGGCTTTGGGGACTCCCTTCCGCAGAGTGGTTGGACCTGGGCCTCCCACTTTTAGGGGATGTCTACTGGTCCTTTACTAGAGGGATGGGATGCAAGCTGGAGGGTTGAGTGCTTAGCTGTACAGCACAAGAGGTATATGGTGGTTATCATGGCAACTAGGGGTGGGTGTGCAGGGTACGGCGGCTCGGCTCCAGGCCTTTACTTCAAATGCTATTAACGACTTCCCTGTCGACTGTGGCAGGGGCCATGTTGCCAGACTTGGTTCCCCCACCCAAATGTTCAATTTTATTTAATTTTCCGTATCTGCATTTGACAGGGTCCCTTCTGCTACACGAGTTTTGGTTTATTTCAACTGTAACACTATGTACCTTTAGTAATAAATGGTGGATTTCCCCTCTAGGCCTCCGCACTCTGGTTCTTCCACTTCTGGGGGGGGCTCTCTGCAGGGTGCTTTGGAGGGAGACCTTCTCCTTCTTACAATAGGTCTTGGGGTATTTATGTTGGAGCAAAACCGCTCTCACCTGGGGTGGGCTGGAACGAATAGCCTCAGCTTGGTTAAGCAGAGCTATGTTGTACACCACTGGTGGAGGAGGAGGCAGGGGTTTCAGTTGAACTTATGGGTTACTTCATTTTTTTTTTTATAGTGTTGGATTGTGGGGGTAGGTGAATACAGGGAACTAGTGATGATCGAGCACCCCAATGCTCGGGTGTTCGGGTGCTCTGACCGAGCGCCCCCGGAGGCTCGAGTGCTCGGCCGAGCACCCGAGCCCCATTGAAGTCAATGGGAGGACTCGAGCATTACACCAGGCACCCCCTGCTCTGATGAGGGGAGGGTGCCTGGTCCATAGTAAAAGGGCAGAAAATGATGGAAACACCACAGAAATGGTTCAGGGACAGCATAGGGAGGATGTCTGGATGCATCTTGGACTCCAACATCGCTGCTGGGAACGATCTTTCGCCCGTAGTACGCCATTTTTACAGACTGACCGTAAAACACACAAAAAGGAAGATAAAAACGACTTTAGGCGAAAAATTGTTACCAAACAGTATTTGCTGTATATTTACTTGTATATCATCTGCAAATTCTGCAAAAAATTTAATCGATTTTTCGGAACTGGGGCCATGATTAAGAGGGAAACGTGCGCAGAGGCAAATTCTCCCAAAAATTTCCTCGATTTTTCTGAACTGAGGCCATGATTAAGAGGGAAACGTGCGCAGAGGCAAATTCTCCCAAAAATTTCCTCGATTTTTCTGAACTGAGGCCATGATTAAGAGGGAAACGTGCGCAGAGGCAAATTCTCCCAAAAATTTCCTTGATTTTTCTGAACTGAGGCCATGATTAAGAGGGAAACGTGCGCAAAGGCAAATTCTCCCAAAAATTTCCTTGATTTTTCTGAACTGGGGCCATGATTAAGAGGGAAACGTGCGCTGAGCCGACCATATAAAACATTATGGGTGAGGGTCTGCTGCGGAGCTGACCATCCTAAACATTATATGCGAAGGCCCGCTAGTGAGGTGACGCTATAAAACATTATATGAGAGGGCCCGCTAGAGAGCTGACCCAATAAAACATTATATGAGAAGGCCCGCTGGTGAGCTGACCTATACAAAAATTGTCAAACTGCGCCCGCTGGTGAGCTGGCCCTATATAAAAATTATATCACAGGGTCCGCTGGTGAGCTGGCCCTATATAAAAATTATATCACTGGGCCCGCTGGTGAGCTGGCCCTATATAAAAATTATATCACTGGGCATATGGAAGAGAGTCAACCATATACCCGTTTTTTTGGGTGGAAGGGGTGAATGGGAATACAGAGTATTCCCATCATTGTAAATAACATATATAAAGTGACTTTATGTTCACCCGGGGCTTTCCTCCAGTGGAGTGGAGAAGTCAGGGGAAATCCAGGCCTTGTTCATTTTTATAAGTGTCAACCTATCAGCATTTTCGGTGGAAAGGCGGATACGCTTATCTGTTATGATGCCACCAGCAGCACTAAATACCCGCTCAGACAGAACGCTGGCGGCAGGGCAGGCCAGCACCTCCAAGGCGTAGAGTGCCAGTTCATACCACGTGTCCAGCTTGGACACCCAGTAGTTGTAAGGCACAGAGGGATCATTGAGGACGCTGACACGGTCTGCTACGTACTCCTTCACCATCTTCCAAAACTTTTCCCTCCTTGTGACACTAGGCTGCGCATCAGGGTGAGGGTGCTGGCGGGGTGTCATGAAGGTGTCCCACACCTTGGAGAGTGTTGCCCTGCCTTTGTCGGAACTGCTGTGTGCTCCCCTTTTCTCCCCTTCTCGGTTGGCCAAGGTAGCACGTACTCTGCCGCCAGCGTTGTCAGATGGAAAATTTTGGAGCAATTTTTCAACAAGAACCTTCTGGTATTGCACCATTTTGCTTGTCCTCTCCACCGGAGAAATGAGAGATGAGAAATTCTCTTTGTAGCGGGGGTCCAGAAGGGTGAACACCCAGTAATCCGTGTTGTCTAAAATGCGTGTAACGCGTGGGTCACGGGAAAGGCAGCCTAACATAAAGTCAGCCATGTGTGCCAGAGTACCAACAGGCAAGATTTCGCTGTCCTCACCAGGAGGATGACTCTCAATCTCCTCATCCTCTTCCTCCTCTTCTGCCCACCCACGCTGAAGAGATGGAAATAAAGTTCCATGGCTACCCTCTGTAGCGGAGGCAACCGTGTCTTCCTCCTCCTCCTCCTCCTCCTCCTCCGCCTCCTCCAATTGTCGCTGAGAAGACGAAGTGAGGGTGCTCTGGCTATCACCTTGTGTAAGCTCTTCCTCCCCCATTTCCACCTCTTCCACATGCAAAGCGTCGGTTTTAATTGTGAGCAGCGAGCGTTTCAGTAGACACAGAAGTGGGATGGTTACACTGATAATAGCGTTATTGCCGCTCACCATCTGTGTCGATTCCTCAAAATTGCGTAAAACCTCACAGAGGTCTGACATCCATTCCCACTCCTCACTTCTGATTACAGGAAGTTGAACGGAGAGGCGACGACTGTGTAACAGCTGGTACTCCACTACTGCCCTCTGCTGCTCACAAAGCCGGGCCAACATGTGGAAGGTGGAGTTCCAGCGCGTGCTCACGTCACACAGCAGCCGGTGAGCTGGCAATTGTAAGCGCTGCTGCAGCTTCAACAGGCCGGCTGAAGCTGTAGATGACTTACGGAAATGTGCACACACGCGGCGCACCTTGGTCAAGAGATCATGCAAATTGGGGTAGGTTTTTAGAAATCGCTGAACCACTAAATTAAATACATGCGCTAGGCATGGTACGTGTGTGAGCTTGCCGAGCTCCAAAGCCGCCACCAAGTTACGCCCATTATCACACACAACCATGCCTGGTTGCAGGTTGAGTGGCGAGAGCCACTGCTCGGTCTGGTGACTAATCCCCTGCAACAGCTCTGAGGCCGTGTGCTGTTTGTCCCCAAGCAGATCAGCTTCAGCACGGCCTGTTGACGCTTCCCCACTGCAGTGCTACACTGCTTCCAGCTACCGGCTGATGGGTGAGTGGCGCTGCGCGCAGAGAATTCGGAGGTGGAAACGGAGGAGGAGGAGCCAATAACGTAGGTGCTGGCGGAAACCCTGATGGAGGTAGGGCCCGCAATCCTCGGCGTGGGTAGCACCTGTGCCATCCCAGGGTCCGAGTCGCTCCCAGCCTCCACGACATTCACCCAGTGTGCCGTCAGGGAAATGTAGCGTCCCTGGCCACAAGCACTTGTCCATGTGTCAGTCGTTAAGTGGACCTTCCCAGTAACTGCGTTGGTCAGGGCACGGGTGATGTTACGGGACACATGGTGGTGTAAGGCGGGGACGGCACACCGGGAAAAGTAGTGGCGGCTGGGGACTGCGTACCGAGGGACAGCTGCTGCCATCAGGCTGCGGAAGGACTCAGTCTCCACAAGCCTAAATGGCAGCATTTCGATGGCCAGTAATTTGGAAAGGTGTGAGGTTAGTGCTATAGCCTGTGGGTGGGTGGCTGGGTATTTTCGCTTGCGCTCAAATGCCTGGGGTAACGACATTTGGACGCTGCGCTGGGACAGGGAAGTGGATGTGGTCGCTGATGGTGCTTCAGATGGTACAGGTGCAGGGCGGGAGGTATGCGGGCCTGCGCCTTCGACAGGCGATTGGCCGGCACTGAAAACAGGGGAAGAGGAGGCAGTGGTGTGGCCTGCAGACACAGATTGGCGATCCGGGCGTTCCTCCCACTTATTACGGTGCTTGGATGCCATGTGTCGGATCATGCTGGTGGTGGTGAGGTTTCTAGTGTTCATGCCTCGGCTCATTCTGGTGTGGCACAGGTTGCAAACTACAATTCTTTTGTCGTCCGCACTTTCCTTAAAAAAACGCCATACCGCGGAACACCTACCCCTTGGCAAGGGAGATTTACGCAAGGGGGTGCTCCGTGGAACATTTGCGGGCCGGTTTGGTGCGGTCCGCCTTCTTTCTGTAGCCACACCACTGCCTCTTCCAGCTTGTTGCGGTGCTGCAGATGGCTCACCCTCAGGACTGCTGTCATCGCTCGGCTCTCCACCTTCCCAGGTGGGGTCAGTCACCTCATCGTCCACCAAGTCCTCCTCCACTTCCTCACTCTGATCATCCTCCTCATGTCTTGATCCCACCACATACTCAGTCATTGACAACTGTATATCATCCTCCTCATCAAGGTCTTGAGACAGTAATTGTGGTTGATTTGATGGCAACTGTGTCTCATCATCATCATCATCCACTTCCTTTGACCTTAAATGCCGTTCCCCTCTGTCATCTTCTTGTGATTGGGTACCCTCTAGAGGTTGTGAATCAGGGCACAAGATCTCATGTTCCTCTGCAAGCGTGCTTGGAGAGAGGTTCAAATGAAGGATTGGTGATGAGACGAGCTCCTCACTATATCCCAGTGTGGGATCACTTCTTTGACCAGACCCTCTATGGTGGGAGGAAGGATGATCAGGGTGAGGATTATGTTCACCAGACTCTTGGCTACTGAGAGTGGACTTGGTGGAAGACAGGGTGGTGCTTAACCGACTGGAAGCAGTATCACCTGAAATCCAACCGACCACCTGTTCGCAGTGGTCTGTCCTCGAGAGTGATGTCCTGCGACGCCCTGTAAACTGAGACATGAAGCTAGGTATGGTGGATGTCTTTCTTTCTTGTGCTCTGGCACCAGTCACAGTTTCTACGCGTCCTGACCCGCGCCCTGAACTATCAGGATCACGTCCACTTCCCCGTCCCTTTTTACCCGCCTTCTTCATATTACACGGAATATGTGCTGCAAATCTGCAACTTTGCACACTAAACAGAATGTGCTTCTTATCTGCGGCTAGGCACAGTGAATGGAATATGTGACTTTGATATTTTACACTTTGCACAGTAAACAGAATGTTCTCCTAATATGCAACTTTGCACACTAAACAGAATGTGCTTCTTATCTGCGGTTAGACACAGTGAATGGAATATGTGACTTTGATATTTTACACTTTGCACAGTAAACAGAATGTTCTCCTAATATGCAACTTTGCACACTAAACAGAATGTGCTTCTTATCTGCGGTTAGACACAGTGAATGGAATATGTGACTTTGATATTTTACACTTTACACAGTAAACAGAATGTTCTCCTAATATGCAACTTTGCACACTAAACAGAATGTGCTTCTTATCTGCGGCTCGGCACAGTGAATGGAATATGTGACTTTGATATTTTACACTTTGCACAGTAAACAGAATGTTCTCCTAATATGCAACTTTGCACACTAAACAGAATGTGCTGCTTATCTGCGGCTCGGCACAGTGAATGGAATATGTGACTTTGATATTTTACACTTTGCACAGTAAACAGAATGTTCTCCTAATATGCAACTTTGCACACTAAACAGAATGTGCTGCTTATCTGCGGCTCGGCACAGTGAATGGAATATGTGACTTTGATATTTTACACTTTGCACAGTAAACAGAATGTTCTCCTAATATGCAACTTTGCACACTAAACAGAATGTGCTGCTTATCTGCGGCTCGGCACAGTGAATGGAATATGTGACTTTGATATTTTACACTTTGCACAGTAAACAGAATGTTCTCCTAATATGCAACTTTGCACACTAAACAGAATGTGCTGCTTATCTGCGGCTCGGCACAGTGAATGGAATATGTGACTTTGATATTTTACACTTTGCACAGTAAACAGAATGTTCTCCTAATATGCAACTTTGCACACTAAACAGAATGTGCTGCTTATCTGCGGCTCGGCACAGTGAATGGAATATGTGACTTTGATATTTTACACTTTGCACAGTAAACAGAATGTTCTCCTAATATGCAACTTTGCACACTAAACAGAATGTGCTGCTTATCTGCGGCTCGGCACAGTGAATGGAATATGTGACTTTGATATTTTACACTTTGCACAGTAAACAGAATGTTATCCTAATATGCAACTTTGCACACTAAACAGAAAGTGCTTCTTATCTGCGGTTAGACACAGTGAATGGAATATGTGACTTTGATATTTTACACTTTGCACAGTAAACAGAATGTTCTCCTAATATGCAACTTTGCACACTAAACAGAATGTGCTGCTTATCTGCGGCTCGGCACAGTGAATGGAATATGTGACTTTGATATTTTACACTTTGCACAGTAAACAGAATGTTCTCCTAATATGCAACTTTGCACACTAAACAGAATGTGCTGCTTATCTGCGGTTAGACACAGTGAATGGAATATGTGACTTTGATATTTTACACTTTGCACAGTAAACAGAATGCTCTCCTAATATGCAACTTTGCACACTAAACAGAATGTGCTTCTTATCTGTGGTTAGACACAGTGAATGGAATATGTGACTTTGATATTTTACACTTTGCACAGTAAACAGAATGTTCTCCTAATATGCAACTTTGCACACTAAACAGAATGTGCTTCTTATCTGCGGTTAGACACAGTGTATGGAATATGTGACTTTGATATTTTACACTTTGCACAGTAAACAGAATGTTCTCCTAATATGCAACTTTGCACACTAAACAGAATGTGCTGCTTATCTGCGGCTCGGCACAGTGAATGGAATATGTGACTTTGATATTTTACACTTTGCACAGTAAACAGAATGTTCTCCTAATATGCAACTTTGCACACTAAACAGAATGTGCTGCTTATCTGCGGCTCGGCACAGTGAATGGAATATGTGACTTTGATATTTTACACTTTGCACAGTAAACAGAATGTTCTCCTAATATGCAACTTTGCACACTAAACAGAATGTGCTGCTTATCTGCGGCTCGGCACAGTGAATGGAATATGTGACTTTGATATTTTACACTTTGCACAGTAAACAGAATGTTCTCCTAATATGCAACTTTGCACACTAAACAGAATGTGCTGCTTATCTGCGGCTTGGCACAGTGAATGGAATATGTGATTTGATATTTTACACTTTGCACAGTAAACAGAATGTTCTCCTAATATGCAACTTTGCACACTAAACAGAATGTGCTGCTTATCTGCGGCTCGGCACAGTGAATGGAATATGTGACTTTGATATTTTACACTTTGCACAGTAAACAGAATGTTCTCCTAATATGCAACTTTGCACACTAAACAGAAAGTGCTTCTTATCTGCGGTTAGACACAGTGAATGGAATATGTGACTTTGATATTTTACACTTTGCACACTAAACAGAATGTTCTGCTAATCTGAAACTTTGCACACTAAACAGAATGTGCTGCTAATCTGCAACTTTGCACACTGAACAGAATGTGCTGCTAATCTGCAACTTTGCACACTAAACAGAATGTGCTGCTAATCTGAAACTTTGCACACTAAAAAGAATGTGCTGCTAATCTGCAACTTTGCACACTAACCAGAATGTGCTGCTAATCTGCAACTTTGCACACTAAACAGAATGTGCTGCTAATCTGCGGCTAGACACAGTGAATGGAATATGTGACTTTGATATTTTACACTTTGCACAGTAAACAGAATATTCTCCTAATATGCAACTTTGCACACTAAACAGAATGTGCTGCTTATCTGCGGCTCGGCACAGTGAATGGAATATGTGACTTTGATATTTTACACTTTGCACAGTAAACAGAATGTTCTCCTAATATGCAACTTTGCACACTAAACAGAAAGTGCTTCTTATCTGCGGTTAGACACAGTGAATGGAATATGTGACTTTGATATTTTACACTTTGCACAGTAAACAGAATATTCTCCTAATATGCAACTTTGCACACTAAACAGAATGTGCTGCTTATCTGCGGCTCGGCACAGTGAATGGAATATGTGACTTTGATATTTTACACTTTGCACAGTAAACAGAATGTTCTCCTAATATGCAACTTTGCACACTAAACAGAATGTGCTGCTTATCTGCGGTTAGACACAGTGAATGGAATATGTGACTTTGATATTTTACACTTTGCACAGTAAACAGAATGTTCTCCTAATATGCAACTTTGCACACTAAACAGAATGTGCTTCTTATCTGCGGTTAGACACAGTGAATGGAATATGTGACTTTGATATTTTACACTTTGCACAGTAAACAGAATGTTCTCCTAATATGCAACTTTGCACACTAAACAGAATGTGCTGCTTATCTGCGGCTCGGCACAGTGAATGGAATATGTGACTTTGATATTTTACACTTTGCACAGTAAACAGAATGTTCTCCTAATATGCAACTTTGCACACTAAACAGAATGTGCTGCTTATCTGCGGTTAGACACAGTGAATGGAATATGTGACTTTGATATTTTACACTTTTCACAGTAAACAGAATGTTCTCCTAATATGCAACTTTGCACACTAAACAGAATGTGCTTCTTATCTGCGGTTAGACACAGTGAATGGAATATGTGACTTTGATATTTTACACTTTGCACAGTAAACAGAATGTTCTCCTAATATGCAACTTTGCACACTAAACAGAATGTGCTTCTTAACTGCGGTTAGACACAGTGAATGGAATATGTGACTTTGATATTTTACACTTTGCACAGTAAACAGAATGTTCTCCTAATATGCAACTTTGCACACTAAACAGAATGTGCTTCTTATCTGCGGTTAGACACAGTGAATGGAATATGTGACTTTGATATTTTACACTTTGCACACTAAACAGAATGTTCTGCTAATCTGAAACTTTGCACACTAAACAGAATGTGCTTCTTATCTGCGGTTAGACACAGTGAATGGAATATGTGACTTTGATATTTTACACTTTGCACACTAAACAGAATGTTCTGCTAATCTGAAACTTTGCACACTAAACAGAATGTGCTTCTTATCTGCGGTTAGACACAGTGAATGGAATATGTGACTTTGATATTTTACACTTTGCACACTAAACAGAATGTTCTGCTAATCTGAAACTTTGCACACTAAACAGAATGTGCTTCTTATCTGTGGTTAGACACAGTGAATGGAATATGTGACTTTGATATTTTACACTTTGCACAGTAAACAGAATGTTCTCCTAATATGCAACTTTGCACACTAAACAGAATGTGCTGCTTATCTGCGGCTCGGCACAGTGAATGGAATATGTGACTTTGATATTTTACACTTTGCACAGTAAACAGAATGTTCTCCTAATATGCAACTTTGCACACTAAACAGAATGTGCTGCTTATCTGCGGTTAGACACAGTGAATGGAATATGTGACTTTGATATTTTACACTTTGCACAGTAAACAGAATGTTCTCCTAATATGCAACTTTGCACACTAAACAGAATGTGCTTCTTATCTGCGGTTAGACACAGTGAATGGAATATGTGACTTTGATATTTTACACTTTGCACAGTAAACAGAATGTTCTCCTAATATGCAACTTTGCACACTAAACAGAATGTGCTTCTTATCTGCGGTTAGACACAGTGAATGGAATATGTGACTTTGATATTTTACACTTTGCACACTAAACAGAATGTTCTGCTAATCTGAAACTTTGCACACTAAACAGAATGTGCTGCTAATCTGCAACTTTGCACACTGAACAGAATGTGCTGCTAATCTGCAACTTTGCACACTAAACAGAATGTGCTGCTAATCTGAAACTTTGCACACTAAAAAGAATGTGCTGCTAATCTGCAACTTTGCACACTAACCAGAATGTGCTGCTAATCTGCAACTTTGCACACTAAACAGAATGTGCTGCTAATCTGCGGCTAGGCACAGTGAACGGAATATGTGATGTTTTTTTTTTTAAATCTCTGCCCCCCCAAACAAAATAAACTGCTGCCCCCACACACAGTAGTCCTAAAAAGGACTTTTGGGTCTTTTTTTTTTTTCAAAATCGCTTTTCTTCTCCCTACACTGACTTTCCCTTCCTATCCTCATCTCTCCCTGGCTAAGACTGAGCCGAACTCGCTGGTCAGGTGCTATACAGCACCCGATCACGGGTTCTGGCCAGCCAATCAGTGTAATGCCAGCAGCCAACATGGCTGCTGGCATTACACTGATGTCAGAGCCTCCCTGCACGTTTATTGGCTGCACAGCAGCCGCGAAACGTGCGGGGAGGAGACCCGAACATGGCGGGCGAGCACATGCGGTACTCGTACGAGTACCGCCATGTGCCGAGCAGAGCGATGCTCGAGCCGAACCGAGCTTCGGCCGAGCATGCTCGCTCATCACTACAGGGAACATGTTTTTTTTTTTTTTTAGCCCAGTCACAATGGGTGCTTCTAGAGTTGTGACATAATTCCAATTATCAGCCACTATGTATCCACTTCAATAAAGCTATTTTGATTTACACCTCTTCCGCTTACTTTTGTGGGGTGGGGGCTCCTCTTAAGGGATGCTTACTCTCAGACCATTTTAGGGCTGCTCTAGTTAGAGTTTTTGGGATTGCCACCCCTTCTCCTTCCAATCATATTTGATAAAGTGGCCTATAAGACTGAGAGGACTGGCTATGAAGGATAGCAAGATTCCTTTGTGCGCTCCTGTATTTGCAATCTATCTTCTATACCTGGGCTGTTTAACAAAGTGGAAGGAAAAATTTGTTACTCTGATTTAAGGGTTAAGATAAACTCTGACTTGGTTACAATATGAGTATGCTCTACCTCCCCCCTGCAAAAGGGAGGGGGGTAGAAAAGAAAGAAACATTTTTTTTTCTTCTTTCTTTCTGTGTCAGCCATTCCTTCTTTTGGGTTGTATTTATTGAGAAGTATGTGCTTTGTAAAAACTTAGGGATAAATACTTTTAAGATGGGTCCACTTTCTACTCTTTGAGATGCTCTCAGCTTGGTTGGGGGTATTCTCAATGATTTCAAATTCCTGAGCGGGATTAAGTATTAATTGTTAAATATTAAATATTGTTACTTATGTTGATTGCTTGTTCCTACTTTGTATGAGTTAACTGCTATGTTCCTGAGGCCACTGAGTGAACACATGCCTAATGACATCTGGAAACTTTCATCTGGATGGGTTCCTATCCATTTGCCTTTCCACTATTCTTTTTTGCCCCTGTAGGTAGGGGTGAGCAAAACTTGTCCCCGTGTTCCCGCAGGAAATTTTGTGAAAACCACGTTGTTATCCTCTTTTTCGCGGAAAAATCAGCTTTAAAACTAGCGGTTCAAATTTTTGCATCTTTCACCCATTGGCCAAAATTTTTCGACATTTTTTTAATGGCTATAACGTTTTCCGCCCATTGATTTACATTGTTTTCGCACTTCCGCTATAAAAAAGTGACGTTTTCGCTGAAGGCAGACAGAATAGAAGCAGCTACAGAGCGAGATAGACGTGCTGTGCTGTTCTCTTGTGATATTTTGCAAAAAGTGAGGCAGGAAATGCTCACAGTGACTGCTATAACAATGAGCAAGGTGAAATATAATCAGTGGAGGAGCTGGAAGGACCCTTATGTGTCCACTGAGTCTGAGGAGGAATTGACTAGCAGTACTGAACCAATGCTGTCCAGTCACCCTAAATCACCCCAAGGGATCTTTGGGAATTTAATGGGAAGGGAGGGAGAGAAGGGAATGAGAAGGGAGGGAGAAAAGGGAATGGGAATGGAGGGAGAAAAGGGTAGTACTAGTGAGAGCAGGACAGGTCAGCTGCCTGTGCCTGCTGCAAGACTTGCTGACCCTGCTGCCAGTGCCACCATTGCTGTACCTGCAGCCACTAGTGTTGTACCTGCTGCCAGATGTGCTGCCACTAGTGTTGTGCCTGCTGCCAGTGCTGAACCTGCTGCCAACAATATTTTGCCTGCTGCTAGTGTTTCTTGTAGTACTCAGGGGATGAAGGAGAAAATGATGCCAAGTGTGACAGCAGGGGACCCTCTGTCACATTTCTCATCACCTCCTCCAAGCAGCATTGAGATGTCTGCAACACAGCAGCAGCACATAGGGACTAGTGGTGGTGGTGTTGGAGAAGCTGGGGTGGAAGAGAAATTGATGGCCTTTTTATCAGAAAGTGAGAAGGAATGTGAGACAGGGATGAGGATGGGCATCACCACCACCACTAGCAACCAGCTTTTGGAAGTTGCGGAAATTGCAAGTGCTCTACTTTCTGAGATGAAAGGGCAGCCGGGTGCTGAGGATAAGGCTAGTGTGCCACAAACCACAGTGGGAATGGGGTCAACAAGTAATGCGGGACTAGGACAGGTTCCACGTGCCAGCTCCAGCAATACTCCTGGTCCTAGTTGCAGTGCTAAATCTGAGGCAGTAACAGCAAAATTATCAGCTGCCACAAAAAGTGAAGGGAAATGTGGAGGACAAGAAGAAAGAGGCCTTTCTTCTCCACCTGTTCCCTGTACCCCCTGACTCTCCAGAAAGCTGCAGATCAAAAAGGAGGAAGAATAAAGCAATCCAGAAAGACACTGGAAGTTCCATGATGAGCAAAACAACTAGCTCTCCATCAATATCACCTTCTTCCTCTAGGGTAACAAGTACATCTCCTGCTAATCCACCTCATTCATCGTTACCTCCCCCGCCAAATGATAGCCACTCTTTTGATGTTAGGATATGGCAGTTCGTCTCTACCCATTGAACACTGTGTGGTACACTAACCACACATGCCAGTGTGGTGGAGCAGAATCAATATCAGGCCATCAAGCGGCATCTGAGGAGATTCCATCCTGCAGAATATGCTAAGATGGAGGCAGGGAGGGTTCATCATTACTATTAAACTGTCAGCAAGTCATCGTGTGTCCTTAACAGGGTATGGACAAGGGGTATAGTGACATCAGCAGTACTTGGTTTCGGGTGTCATGGTGTTTGTATACAGTTGTGCCCCCAGATGTTATTTACCACACACACACACACTGTGCACATTGCAGTTGCTGATGGAAGCCACAGTTCCTGTTCTCAAGGGAAAAATATATATTCTAATAACAACGCACCCATGATTTTGGAGGATGGGCAGGTGGAGAAGATTTAATGGCCAACTTTTTATTTTGTCCACATAGACTGGGGGCTACTTATTGTGCTGCTACTGCCTCAGGCGCATCACTGTAGACAGTGGTGGCAAGTGGCATCCATCTTCCATGTTACTACTACTGTTGATCCCATTCCCTTTCAGCTGCCTAATCATCCTCTGCTTAAACAACTCAGCAGCAGCAGTACGAACAGCAGTTGCAACTCAGGACTCAGGAGGACATTTGACTATGGCCAGTGGCTACTGGCCAACATGACCTGCTGGCACTAGGCCAATAGGACATTTTTATTTTTTTTCTCAGGTCTTGTGCTTTGAAAAATAAATTGAAAAAAACATAGCCCTGCAAAAAAATAAACAATTTTTGGGGGGTTTGTTTCTAACAAACCTCAGTCCTACAAATCAATGTTTCCTTAGGGCTTGTGCCAAGCAAGCTTAAGTCCTACAAATCAATGCTTCTTCAGGGCTTGGGCCTCTAATAAATCTAAGTCCTACAAAGGCCTCTAATAACAAATTAAACAAATCATCCTCTACAAAATACTCTATCAAGTCAAGTATCAGTAAACAACCCAGTAAAGAACCCCCCAAAAATCATCCCCTGTTCAACTGATTATTTCCCCACACCCCACCAACACAGGCACCCTCATGCCCCTTTCATACTGTGCCTTTGGGAAATAAAATATTATTTGTAATGTGTTGTATGTAACTTCTATGTTCCCATTGATTTCAATGGGCGTAAAATCTGCACTTTTCACGGGAAATTTTTCACCAAACGGAAAGTGACAATTTTAGCTGATTTCAGTTTGAGGCGGAAGGTTTCGCACCTGTAGGGATGTAGGGTCTATTTTTTTTTTTTTGGTTTAGACTCTTGGGGGTCAATCTCCTAGACAGCCTAATTGGAACATTTACTGTATTCTTTCTCTTATCTCCTTGTTCTCTCTGTCTCCCCCATTTTTTCTCCTTCCTACTGTGTCCCCTTCAATAGAAGAATGGGGGGAGTTGGTTAGATCCCAGCTGCTGTTGCTCCAAGCGACCTTGTTGAAACAGGGCAAGGATTCAGATAAGGTTAAGACTTATGATTTTCTTCTTTTATGCGCCTCCTTATGGTCTTGCACATTTCTACATATTCTACCCTGCTTCTAATATTCCCATTTTACTTCATTTCTCATCGCTTTTTCATCATGGCAACTGTTTCTTTTGATATTTGGGTTGGTTCCTCTTGTTTCACAGCAGGTGCAAGGGCGTAGACAGTGTCTACGATAGTCTCAATTACTTTTTTCATTATGGGTTGAGATGTCTGTGTCTGGAAGGTCTTGCAGCACACTGAAATTATTAGTCAGTGGTAACTCAAAATTCTTATGATTTTTTAATAGCTGGCTTGTGTCGATCTTCACTTTGTTGACTTGATCATTTTCTTTCTTTCTTGCAGTGAGTTTTGCTATTTGCTCTAACTAGATGTTGGTCATTTCCAATGTTAAAACAAATTGACTGAGCAGTCAGTGAATATTGTTTAATTATTTGCAAGTGTGAAGTCGATTTCACTTGTATTACTATTAGGGCTTTTCATGTCCATTTTCTCTCAGCCTTTTTCCTGTAGAATGAATTATTGATGTACAAGCTTTGTTCATCTGCAAATTCAATCAGTTGGGTCTCTTTTTGCCTCTATCACCATTTTGGATCTTACCATTCTTGTACTGAAATCTCCCATTATAAATTTGTAGTGGTACTTGTCCTGTTTGTAGAGACGTAATAAATTATCATAAAAATATTATTCTTCATCACTGTGGTTACTTGTAGAGGTATAAACTTGAATGATTTGACGAACACAGTGACTGTTTAGCTTGATAGCACAGGAAGCAATTAAAATACTTTCTATTTTTACAACTGAGTCTGCAGTCTTATGTTAATCAAGAATCTGATTCCTCCACATCATCCATCAATGATTCCTTTATAGTATAGTGAGTGTCCATTTTCTAATTTGACAAAATCTTTGTCTTTTATTTATGAGTCTCATATTAGCCGATAATGTCCCAACTGATGTTATTCAGTTCCTATTCGTTACTCTAACTTTGAAACCATACTCATAGATTGAATGTTAAGTGTTCCAAACTCTAAAGACCAAAAGCGGCCTGGCAGAATCTGGTGATTCCTAGCACCCTCTGCCATTGAGGTGGTCTTCCCACTGCCAAAGGAAGTAGCTCACAAGCCTCCAAGGAATGAGGGCCATAATATTGTTATGAAGCCATGTTGAAGGAATGTATGATAATCTGCTACGCTGGTCCAGTGCAGGCTGGCAGATTTTGGACTGATTTAGTCTGGTCTCTTAGCTTTGGTTTGCCCACCTTGGGTGACCCTGCTAGGAGTGTACGCTCCTGATGGCATAGTTCTTGACTTCACTGACACATGCAAACACTAGTGCCATCGACTGTTGGCGGATAATATATATATATATAAACTGCTCCAAAAAATAAAGGGAACACTTAAACAACACAATGTAACTCGAAGTCAATCACACTTCTGTGAAATCACACTGTCCACTCAGGAAGCAACACTGATTGACAATCAATTCCACATGCTGTTGTGCAAATGAACAGACAACAGGTGGAAATTATAGGCAATTAGCAAGACACCCCCAATAAAGGAGTGGTTCTGCAGGTGGTGACCACAGACCACTTCTCAGTTCCTATGCTTCCTGGCTGATGTTTTGGTCACTTTTGAATGCTGGCAGTGCTTTCACTCTAGTGGTAGCATGAGACGGAGTCTACAACCCACACAAGTGGCTCAGGTAGTGCAGCTCATCCAGGATGGCACATCAATGCGAGCTGTGCAAGAAGGTTTGCTGTGTCTGTCAGCGTAGTGTCCAGAGCATGGAGGTGCTACCAGGAGACAGGCCAGTACATCAGGAGACATGGAGGAGGCAGTAGGAGGGCAACAACCCAGCAGCAGGACCGCTATCTCCTCCTTTGTGCAAGGAGGAGCAGGAGGAGCACTGCCAGAGCCCTGCAAAATGACCTCCAGCAGGCCACAAATGTGCATGTGTCCACTCAGATGGTCAGAAACAGACTTCATGAGGGTGGTATGAGGGCCCAACGTCCACAGGTGGGGGTTGTGCTTACAGCCCAACACAGTGCAGGACATTTGGCATTTGGCAGAGAACACCAAGATTGGCAAATACGCCACTGGCGCCCTGTGCTCTTCACAGATGAAAGCAGGTTCACACTGAGCACATGTGATAGACGTGACAGAGTCTGGAGACGCCGTGGAGAACGTTCTGCTGCCTGCAACATCCTCCAGCATGACCGGTTTGGCAGTGGGTCAGTAATGGTGTGGGGTGGCATTTCTTTGGGGGGCCGCACAGCCCTCCATGTGCTTGCCAGAGGTAGCCTGACTTCCATTAGGTACCGAGATGAGATCCTCAGACCCCTTGTGAGACCATATGCTGGTGCAGTTGGCCCTGGGTTCCTCCTAATGCAAGACAATGCTAGACCTCATGTGGCTGGAGTGTGTCAGCAGTTCCTGCAAGAGGAAGGCATTGATGCTATGGACTGGCCCGTCCGTTCCCCAGACCTGAATCCGATTGAGCACATCTGGGACATCATGTCTCGCTCCATCCACCAATGCCACGTTGCACCACAGACTGTCCAGGAGTTGGCGGATGCTTTAGTCCAGGTCTGGGAGGACATCCCTCAGGAGACCATCCGCAACCTCATCAGGAGCATGCCCAGGCGTTGTAGGGAGGTCATACGGGCACGTGGAGGCCACACACACTACTGAGCCTCATTTTGACTTGTTTTAAGGACATTACATCAAAGTTGGATCAGCCTGTAGTGTGGTTTTCCATTTTGATTTTGAGTGTGACTCCATATCCAGACCTCCATGGGTTGATAAATTTGATTTCCATTGAGATTTTTTGTGTGATTTTGATGTCAGTTCATTCATTCAGATCTAGGATGTGTAATCTTAGTGTTCCCTTTATTTTTTGGAGCAGTGGGATGTGTAATCTTAGTGTTCCCTTTATTTTTTGGAGCAGTGTGTATATATATATATATATATATATATATATATACAGTTGTAATCAAAAATGATTCAACCCCCATTGAAAATCAGGTTTATTGTAAAAATTTAGACTTTCAGCTGTTGAACAAATCAAGCAAAAGCAACTGAAATAGCTCAACACAACAAATGCTTCAAGTGGTTACCCCAAATTCAACTGAAAATGCAACTTATAATGACTTATTCAGTCTCAAAATTATTTATCACCTTCATGTCAAGCATCTTTAGTACTTAGTAGAGCACCCTTTTGCTGTTATGACCTGCTACAAACAAGATGCATAGCCAGACACAAGCTTCTGGCAGCATTCCTGAGGAATCTTAGCCCATTCCTCATGAGCAATGGCCTCCAGTTCAGTAATATTCATGGGTTTGCGTGCTGCAACCTCTTTCTTCAAATCCCACCAGAGATTTTCTATGGGGTTTAAGTCAGGTGACTGTGATGGCCACTGTAGAATCTTCCAGGACTTCGTCTGCAACCAAGTTTTGGTGGAATTTGAGGTATGCTTGGGATCATTATCCTGTTGAAAGGTCCAATGATGCCTAAGCTTCAGCTTCCTCACAGATGGCATTATTTTTTCTCCTAGGATTTCCTGATACTTCAATAAATCCATCTTGCCTTCCACACGCTGCAGGTTTCCAGTGCCAGAGTATGCAAAGCAGCCCCGGAGCATCACTGAGCCACCGCCATGCTTAACTGTAGGCAGAGTGTTCTTTTCAGCATATGCTTCATTCTTTTTCCTCCAGACATACCGTTGAGCCATCGGGCCGAAAAGTTCCAGTTTTGTTTCATCAATCCACAGAACAGAATCCCAGAACTTCTGTGGCTTATTTATATGATTTTGAGCATATTGGAGCAGTGCTTTTGGGTCAGTAGTGGTGTACGTCTTGGAGTTCTGGCATGGAAACCTTCTGTGTTTAGTACGCGCCTTACTGTGCTCACTGAAACCTCAGTGTCTGTTGCCACCAAGTCTTGCTGCAGGTCTTTTGCAGTAATTCAAGGGTTTTTCTCAACCTGCCTTCTCAGAAATCTGGTTGCAGCCATTGATAGCTTCCTTTTTCTGCCCTGTCCAGGTAATGTAACCACTGTTTCTTTAACTTTGAACTTGCGAACTATGCTTCCAACGGTGTCTCTAGGAACATTTAGTGCCTCCGCTATCTTTTTGTATCCTGTTCCTTGCTTGTGAAGGGCGATGAGCTCTTCTTCTAACTTTTTGGACCATTCTTTTGACTTAGCCATATTTCTAACATGCAGTCAAAAGTGACACTCAACAAACCTCTAGCCAGTTCAGGTATTTATTGTGTTCCAGCTCAAGCACACCTGATTCAACTAATGAAGCCCATGATTAGTTGCATCAGGTGTGCTTGAGGCAACAGCTGTTTTGCATATTTGTGCTGTTGTGAGGGATTCTATCCAGGGGGTTGAATAATTTTGAGACTGGAGAAGTCATTATAAGTTGCATTTTCATATGAATTTGGGGCAACCACTTGAAGCATTCCTTGTATTGAGCTATTGCTTTTGTTTTATTTGTTCATTGCAAACAGCTGAAAGTCTGTAAATTTTGACAATAAACCTGATTTGCAATGGGGGTTGAATCATTTTTATTACGGGGGTTGAATATTTTTTATCACAACTGTATGTATATATATATATATATATATATATATATATATATATATATATATATTTATTTTTTTATTTTTATTTTTTTTTTTTTCCAAAGAGAAAAACAGCTGGCCTCCTTAAGGAAGGCGGGCTGTTTTTGGCTGAAATGTTGATAATGCAATAAACACTCACCTCTTTATTAAAAGTTCTGTGAGTGTTTGGTTTCATCTTTTGATGTAATATTTAGCCAAGTTCCAAACAGGAATCACTCTCAACAAATGAAGCAATCACCTGGGTACCAAAAACAGATATCTACTATAGTGAAATCATAACTCTCAGGACTGCATAACTGTGCACAGAACGTTTTAATTAAAGATCAACATTCCGATCCCACACAGGAATCTTTCTCAAGACAACACATAAGACAAACAACCCCCTCTTTATACCCTGTGGCCTGTGGAAAGATCAAAACTCCCACCTAAAGTAGTGTAATTAAGATTCATACATATAAAATAAAAAAACAAGTGAAAGTGTTACTCCTATACACTTCCTATCCCAGACAATATATAAAAATATTAAGGTGTTCAAATAAAATAGTGAAGTTAAAAACAAAGAAGCTGGAGTTTTCCCTGACTGATGATGTCATCAAAATCAAATACTATCATGGACTCACTTTACATATGCAGAGTGATAATAGAAAATGCCCCTTAGGGTACCTGAGGGTAATAAAATAATTGGAAATAAAGGGAATTATGGCAAAAGTGGCAAAAGTGACCTGGTTATCATTCACAGTATAGCCATTTGATTTTCCTGATATGTTCCCCATCCTGGCTCAACATGAACTGTAATTGAAAGGCACTCCAAAAGTAGTAGGGTATGGTGGGTATGTCACCATGGAGTGCAGGACACCAACCCTCACTCAACAGGGGGCTCCCCCCAAGTAAGGACCAAAGGACCTGTTAAGTTGCACACACCCTCTTTGTTCCACAGAATAAAATGAAATATCCACATGTACAGAAAAAAAAAAGTTCGGATTGGGATGCCCCCAGCCAAGCCAAGTGGCATCTAGTCAACTACAAGATCAGGACAATGGGCAATCAGTTAAGAATATTATCAGTTTGTTAAAGTAATAAGCATAATAGGGGAGGAGTGTCTGGTTGCTCTGAGGGATTTGCTCTGCTAATGGATGGGGGATACTCTGTTATAGGGGGGGCTGTGGCGGTACTGTCATTGGATTTTCTTTCAGTGTTTCTATGAAATGAAGCTGTGTTTATCTTTGCTTTATTCTACTGCTGTGGGGGTGGGGGGTGTGGATGGGACCGTTTGTGTTTTACTTGATCGCCAGTTAATTGGTTTATGGGTGTTGGGTGGGAGGGAAGGGAAAGATGTTTTGGCTGCCAGGCCACGGGAATGGGGTTGTTATGGGATAAAATATCTGTCAGGTTGGGGGAGATAGAAATAGGGGGGATGTTCGGAATGGGGTTGGGACTGTATTTAGTTTTGGGAATTCCTCTCTCTTCTGGGCCGGGCGCTCCTCACCTTCAGTGGGCCCTGCCATATGGCCAGAGTTATAACGTGTAATATTTATATCTGTAATGTCAATACTAAATTGTAAATTTTTATCATGGAATGTGCGTGGCTTGAACGATGCAGTGAAACGATCTTTAATCTTAAACCATGTCAGGAAGCAGACCCCAGAGGTGGTAATGTTGCAAGAGACACATCTTACTGCAAGCAGAGTCCTATCTCTTAAAAGGCAATGGATACAGGGTCATTATCATGCTACATACTCTACATATGCCAGGGGTGTTTCCATTCTTATCACTAAACTAGTTTCATTTGAATTCATTGACCTCAAGACAGACCCACAGGGACGCTATCTCTTTTTAACATGTAAATTACAGGGAGCTCTGTTTGTTTTACTGAATGTTTATATTCTGCCACCTTTCGACCCATCAGTTCTTAGAGCCATACTTATATATATTTCTGACAAATCACATTACCATATAGTATGTATGGGTGACTTCAATATAGCTACCAATGCTGACTTGGACAGATAGGGTGGGTCGGCAGTTGACTCCAAATTGTATAGAGTTGCTTTCCTCGGTCTCGTAGGCGACATGGGATTTGTAGATGTATGAAGGACTCTCCATCCGCAGGTTTGGGAATTCTCATGCCACTCGGCCACCCACAAAACTTTATCTAGAATCGACTATGTGTTCGCTAACCGGTCGAATTTGAATTGGGTTATGGATTGTTGCTTTCTGACCAGGGTAACTTCCGATCATTCCCCGTTATTAATGACGCTACAGCGAGACCAGAGACCTAAATCTAGAGTGTGGAAACTTAGTCCCGTTTGGTTGGCAAATACACATTTGGTGTCTAAACATAGAGATGATCTATATGAATATTTTGACAATAATGTTGACACTGCTGCTCAGGCCATTGTTTGGGAGGCAGCCAAGGTGACTACAAGGGGCTCCTTGATATCTCTAATATCTATGAAAAATAGGCTTGAGTCTAGGGAGGTGGAGAAATTGGAATCGGATGCTGCTGAGGCAGAGAGACAGTTTGTGGAGAAAAGTGATTCAGTCTCTTATGCTAATTTTGTTTCTTGCTCCTTAAAATATTCTATGAAATTGTCTGAACTGAGTGCCCGTCGCATTTTTTACTTGACACATAATATTTTTGAAAATGGAGATAAGGCAGGGAAGTTGATGGCTCATCTTGTTCGTCAAAACAGGGGGACTCCGTCGGTCTCTTCACTCCGGGACCCTGGGGGTGGACTGGTATTAGACCCACAGATGATTAACTTGCGATTTCGGTGCTTCTACTCTCGACTTTATGAATCTCGATTGACTCGATCTGAGTCTCAAATTTCTTGTTTTATTGATCAATGTGACCTTCCGCAGCTTTCATTCGAGCATAAACAAATGTTGGATGCTCCTATTCTTCTGAGAGAGGTGGTGGAGGCTATACATAGTTTACCCGCAGGCAAGGCATCGGGTGTAGATGGTCTTCCTGCAGAATGGTATAAGATATTCCTGGATGTCTTGGCCCCCCATTTATTGAATACCTTTTATGCTGCTATTGACAATGGACATCTTCCGGATTCTATGAATAATGCTTCCATTATTGTATTGCCCAAACCGGGAAAAGATCCGGAGATTTGCGATTCTTACAGGCCCATTTCCTTGCTAACTACGGATATTAAAATTGTGGCGAAGATCCTAGCTACCAGATTGAATAGGGTACTAGGAACCATAGTACACGAAGATCAGACTGGCTTTATCCCAGGCAAATCAACATCACACAATCTTAGGAGGTTATTTATGCACCTGCAACTTTCTCATGATGCAGCTGGGTCTCGGGTGATAGCTTCTCTCAATGCATCTAAGGCCTTCGACTCTGTCGAATGGCCATATCTTTGGCACGTGCTCCGGGGATTTGGGTTTGGCCCATCCTTTATCAAATGCATACATATTTTATATAGTAATCCCAGGGCTTCTGTAGTGACGGGTGGACTGAGCTCACAGTCCTTCTCCTTACATCATGGCACAAGACAGGGCTGCCCACTATCGCCCGGCCTCTTTGCTTTGGCCTTAGAACCCCTGGCTGTTTTGATTCGTGTGAATCCATTGATTAGGGGACTCAGGGTAGAAGGTAGAGAGGAAAAACTTACACTACACGCTGATGACATCCTGGTTTTTTTAGATGATGATAGGACCTCTTTGGAGACCACATTACAACTGGTGGACGATTTTGGTACATACTCTGGATTTCAAATAAATTGGACTAAGTCCTCTTTGCTTCCGATTGATAGTGACTCACGGGAGTCTGGTCCAACTAACGTCCTGCTTTCGTATGTGGCTGAGTGTACGTACTTGGAGATTAGGGTGGCAGCAACGATGGATTCCTTTTTTGAAATTAATTTGATACCTAATATTCAATAATTTAATGACAAAACAATTGCATGGCTTCACTTGCCCTTAAATGTTATCAGTAGATCGAATCTTATTAGAATGATGTTTTTGCCTAAATTTTTGTATGTTTTTCAAAATACGCCGGTCCCTATTCCTAAAAAATATTTCCGACACAATTATCTTGCATTTTCTATGGCGTGGGGGTCGGGCTAGAATCAGGCTGACTACTCTCATGAGACCTAAACGTGAGGGGGGAATTACTTTGCCCAATTTCTATAGGTACTATTTGGCGGCGCAATGTCGATATGCACTTGATCATGTTTCTCCCCAACCTCGCTACCAGACTACTCAGATAGATACATTACTGTTGCAGGCTGCCTATACTCTACCCCAGTTTTTGCATGGAGGCCCCGCTGTTTTTAAAATTTGAACTCCAATGGCAGCAGCCTTGTATGGGGCGTGGGTGGAGTTGGAGGGGCTACTGGGATACACTGCTATGGACCCGGATAAGCCCTTGTGGGGCACCGCGGGGCTATGTCATTTACACGACAGCGACTTTGGTCCCTTGTGGGCTAGATTTGGGATTACTAACCTTGGACAGCTATACCAGGATAATCAACTGAAACCCTTTGCGCAATTGCATGACGAATACCGTATTCCGCATAATCTCTTTTACTCATATTTATGTATTAGGCATGCTCTTCGATCTCAGCGGGGTGATCGTGCCCCAATGATTTCTACATTCCCGCTTCTTACCAGATTGATGATTCTTGAGCCCTCGAGACCTCTCTCTTTTATTTACCAGTGGTTGGAATCTCATGTGGGGTGTCAGGAGTTCCCTTCACTAAACAAATGGGAAATAGATGTGGGTCCATTGGAGAATTGGGAGTGAGATTTGGCTAAGGCGGGACCAGCACTGGTAGCGACGTTGACTAGACACCAGATGATACAGTTGAATATATTACATAGAATTTATTATACGCCGGTCAGACTGTATAGAATGGGGACTTCTGGTACCAACTGTTGTCTTCGGTGTGACAATGTTCAGGGCACATACTTACATATGATCTGGGAATGTTGTGAAGTCAGGAGATTTTGGACGGATATAATGCGTATTGTGGCTCTGGTGTTGGGAAGACCTGTTCCTGTGACTCTAAAAATTTGTTTATTAGCTGTTTTTCCCGATGAGATTGAGGATGCAATTGACAGATCTCTACTGAGTGAGCTCTTGGTGATGGCGAGAAAGGTGGTGGCCTTGAACTGGATGTCAAGCAGAGTTCCCAATTGCAGGGCATGGATAAACCTAGTTTTGCAGTGCATTCCACACTATAGATTGGTTTACTTACACCGGGGTAGATTGAATAAGTTTGACAAGATCTGGGGTCGATGGCAGGACTGGTGGACGAATAGAGCAAATAATAATGTGGCACTTGATGATGTACTGCTTACTGATGATGGTTGATTGAGGTCACACCTGCTTGCTGCGTGAATGGCTGTGATGTATGATTGATGCGTGACATTCTATATGAACCCTATGCATACCGGGATCTTGTGAACTTGCTGGCTGGTGGGCGGATGGGGGGGTGCTGCGAGTTCGGGAGAGAGAGGAATTGGGGTAAGGGGGTATAGTAAAATTTAAGTTAGGTTAGATTCTGGGAGTTTTGGTTACTGGGGGTTGAAATAATAATAAAAACCTCAGGTTGACTCTGTATGCTCTACTGATATGCATGTATTCTTTTCATTCTTTACAAATGTCTACATAATTTTGCTGTATTTGTACGATTGTACATGTACTTTTCTGTATTTGAGATGTGTATGGAGTGATCTGATAATAAAATATATTTAACCCTTTGAGTGCCAGAGGGGTACGCAACACATTGCAGAGCAATGCATTGCATGTTCCTCTGGCACTCAAAGGGTTAAAAAAAAAATAAACATAATAGAGCGGAGTGACCTCCATTCAACATATACATCCCCATAATAGAGCGGAGTGACCTCCATTCAACATATACATCCCCATAATAGAGCGGAGTGACCTCCATTCAACATATACATCCCCATTTCTAGGTCAATCGAACATAGTGCATACCAGCACATCTCAAAGAGCTGGGATGAATGGGGACCTTAGTGAAATTGTCCATAAAATAATAGTGACATTTTAAAGAGTACAGTTTCTTGCAGTCATGAAAAGTCCAGTACACCAGCACATTGCAACTCACTAAGTATACAGTGAGAAAAAAAAGTTTAACAGGGTCACTCAATTTCAGTCTCCCATGTTGGGAGATCTATTGTCTTGCAAATATGAGTCTTACAGCTACAGATGGTGGTGCGCTCCACTTTCCATAATGAAAATAATTATGGATGAGTGGCATCTAGTAGTAGTAAGTCACATATGAACTCCACGGGTGGATAATTAGGAGGGGCAAATTCCAGCATTGCTGACCTCACGCCCTCTATGCCTATGTCATGTGGAATGATAGTGTATAAATTGTTTATGAGCATAGTGTAACAGATCCTACCCGTTACTTGAGCCCTTGTCTGGTCATAAGACTGTGTAGCCAAAGACTGTGGACATTTTGCCCTGTTTGGACTCTACTTTGGGCTCGGTCGTACGAACTGGCCACTAGTGTTGAGCGAGCGTGCTCGGCCGATGCTCGGATCGGCTCGAGCATCGCTCTGCTCTGCACATGGCGGTACTCGTACGAGTACCGCCATGTGCTCGCCCGACATGCTCGGGTGAAGAGGATCTGTGCCGGAAGAGGCACAGATCCGAAGACGCTCCGCTGGACCACCAGGGAATGGAGGTACGGGGGCATTGCGGAGATGAAGGGGGCATTGCGGAGATGAAGGGGGACATTATGGAAGAGGGGCATAGACTCTATGCCCCTCTTCCACAATGTCCCCCTTCATCTCCGCTATGCCCGTCTTCCACAATGTGCCCCTTCATCTCCGCTATGCCCCTCTTCCACAATGTCCCCCTTCATCTCCTATGCCATAGAGGAGATGAAGGGGGACATTGTGGAAGAGGGGCATAGCGGAGATGAAGGGGGACATTGTGGAAGAGGGGCATAGAGTCTATGCCCCTCTTCCACAATGTCCCCCTTCATCTCCGCTATGCCCCTCTTCCACAATGTCCCCCTTCATCTCCGCTATGGCATAGGAGATGAAGGGGGACATTGTGGAAGAGGGGCATAGCGGAGATGAAGGGGGACATTGACCAGTCACCCTCCGCTCATCAGAGCAGGGGGTGCCTGGTTTAATGCTCGAGTGCTCCCATTCATTTGAATGGGGCTCGGGTGCTCGGCCGAGCACTCGAGCATCAGGGGGTGCTCGGTCAGAGCACCCGAGCACCCGAGCATCGGGGTGCTCGCTCATCCCTACTGGCCACCCATTACCCTAGATAAAAGATTTGTGTTCATAGAGTATGTTTAATGTACTGTCGAATGGTCTATGTTTAATGTATTGTTGTGGTCGAGGGCTTACACACTCACCAACTACCAGTCAGCAGGTACCGGCGTGGGATGCAATTGGCGTCACCGAATCGAGTGTTCGGCAGTGGGGGTGAAAGCTGGGTCACTCGAATCCCTGGAGTAGGCATGCAAATATCTTCCATAGCCTAAGCTGGGGAACCGTAGACAGCTCAGGGATTGGTCAAGGTTGGAGCAGGGCATTCAAAGTAGTCAAACAAAGGCTTCAACCTTGGGCCACTGTTCCTAAGATGTGTATTGTAGCCACGCCAGCCATTTACTATGCTGACCCCCTGCTATGTGTTAATTAAGCCATTCTGAACTGCAGTCAGACCCCCTGCCTTGTGGTAATTCATTCAAGCCCCAAGTCTTTATGTCTTTGTCTTGAATTAATCAAATCCTTTTGTATCTGAAATGTAATTATGTCTGAGTCATTGTATTTGTTAGACCATCTGCTGTTGGCCTTTTGTTTATTGTATTGTGATTGAATGATGTCCCCATTGTATCTGGTTTCCCCATGCGTTTCAATGTGCTTGCTGTGTATAAATATGTGTGGTTTGTATCAATAAAGAGAGTTACTCTTGGAGTGAACAAGCGTCCTGGAGTCTTATGTTCTCATGGTATTAAAGCAGCCACTCTGACACCCATCTGAGCTGAGTATCCTGCATCGTTCGACCGTCTGCTGCCAGCATCCTGCGACCCAACTTTGGATGCTGTCAGGTGGCAACGTGGACGCTTCCCAGCTTCTTCAAGTTCCAGTGATCCTTTGATTCGAGCTACGGAGTGCTCGAACTGCTTGGCGACCGCTACCTTTGTTCCGGCTACACTTTCTCTGTTTGTCGTAGCCCGGGAGTAGAGGCCTCACTCTCTACTGCGCGGTGTTCCAGTTCTATGACGCTCAACTGTTCTGGAGCCCTGTCGACCCCTCCTCGATCTGCATCCTTCGACGTAGAGTCGACCATACTGGGGTTTGACGCCACTTTGAGTCGACCACCGGACTGGTTATCTGCTCGACCGGTGCATCCGACGACGCCAGTCCGGCGTAGAGAAGTAGAGACCTGGGAACGACAGCGGAAGGCGACGCGGTCCCTTCTTAGCTTCAGTTACACATAGCAAAACATAATAATCTCTTCACTTATGTTGGTAACCTCTTGAAGAACTAGAAGGAAATTAGGATGCATATGACGGATCTTCTGCACAATGGGTTGGAGAAGGGAAAGAAGGGAATCCAAGTAAGTTCAAGCAGTTGTTTTACGAACCCCTAGCAGAGATAATAGATCTACCTGATGTTTGAAGGATTTTTATGAATTTTGGGAAAGGTGTAGATTATGGGGACCACAGGATTCTTACATATCAAGTACTGAAAAAGCTTTTGATCAATCAGATTATTATTATTAAGGGTTAAGCTTAATACTCATAATCTATGATGACTATTGTACCTTCTTTATTAGCTGTGCATATTATAATGTCATAGTCATCTAAGGATCTGATGGCTTCTTTCGCAGCATGCATGAGATTACCACGTTTTCTTGGCGTCATTGAGAATCTTAGTTGTTTTAGTAACCTGTCTAATGTAAGTCGTGATGGATGAGAATAAGACATGTGAGTTATACATCTGCTTGTCCTTAAAAAAAAAAGTACATTGAAATCACTGTATATCTACCACCAGGGAGAAAGCATTTTAGTGTGCAATGGGAACAAAATAAGAGGATTTTAGTCTTACCTGTTAAATCCTTTTCTCTTAGTCCATATATCTTACAGGTACCATGGTGAGGTGACAGCTCCTCCCAGTGGGCTGGAACAATTCTAAATAAGTGCAGGGGTGGAGCCTCCCCCCCCTCCTCCATATCAGGCTACCTAGCTAGCCCCCACCCAGAAATACTTGTGAAAAGCCTACTAACTAAGATCGCAAGAAGGAAGAGAGGAAAACTCCTGTGAGCAATGAACCCAAGAGGACCCCCACATCCAGCTACAGGAGACCCAGCACGGTCCCTTTCACTTGGTGGGAGACCTATAAGCTATATGAACTAAGAGAAAAGGATTTAACAGTTAAGACTAAAATCCGCTTTTCTCTGTTGTCCAATATAGCTTACAAGTACCATGGGGATATACCAACTTTGAGCTCCACTGGGTGGGAAGAGAAGGAAATGACCAAGCGCTGATCCCCGTGATACCAAAGTTCCCATGGACTATCCAGGACACTGAACAGCCCAAACTAAGTGTCAATGGACACTGAATAACTGTAACACAGCACACAAGAACAAGAGCCAACTGGGCTCAAACGTTAAAATGCACAGGAATGAAAGTCCTAGACAGGCAAAACTGCCTCCAGGACTTTCCTTCCAAAACTGGCTTCAGCAGAAGCCAGAACATCCACATGGTAGTGCTTGGCAAGGTGTGCACAGAAGACCAAGTGACCGCCTTGCACAGCTGATCAGCAGAGGCCTGATTCTTGTAGACCCAGGAGGCCCCAACAGACCTGGTAGAGTGTGCTGTAATGTGGAAGGGAACAGGTTTCCCTCTGAGCTCATAAGTCTTGTGGATGGTAAACTTAATCCAGGAAGCAATGGTCACCTTGGACACAGCCATACCAGCCCTGGGACCCTCAAGCATGACAAATAATGCATCAGTCTTGCAGAAAGACTCAGTACTGTGCACATAGAACTTGAAGCAGCGCACCACATCCAACAAGTGGAGATCCATCTCCTTGTCAGATTTAGGGTCATGACAAAAGAAAGGCACAACAATCTCCTGATTGATGTGGAACTCAGAGACCACCTCCTGAACCAAGGGAATGTTGAGTGTGGTTAATACAGCCCTGATCAGGCCCTCAGCGGAGGGTTCAGGATCAGCTTCAAAGGGATCCCCAAGGGACCTAGAAGACTCCAAAACAGTACCATCCTCAACATCCGAATCTAGCAACAATTCTTCCTCAGAAAAATCTGACACATCATGAGCCCCCTGCGGTTTAGGCAGGGAAGACCTGATAGTAGAGGGGGTCTGCCACATTTGAAGTGCCCCCTGTATCTGGGATGGAAAGAGTTGTAAAGTGGACCTAAGGTCCCTAGTCGCAGTCTTAAACTCTTGCACCCAAGCTGGCTCAATAGCATGGCTGGAAGTCCCTGGGTTGCTGTCAGGAACCTCAGAACATGCTGGGCATAAATGACCAGAGAACTCTGTAGGTAGCCCTGCATGACAGGAAGAGCAATGCACAATGGGGGATATTGAGACCCCAGCCTCCTTAGTCTTAGGTCTATCCCCAAGCTCCAGCGGTATAGACATTCTCACCGTGTCAAAATAACCAACTGTACAGTAAATCACCCAGTTATAGTATGAAAGATTAATATTTCACCCCAGAAATGCTAAATATAGACTTATCTGGCAGGGGAAGGGTTAATCTGCAGAGGAGAGAAGGCGAGTCCAAGCCCTGCGTAGTATACTCACTGAGAAAACTCACAAAATGGCTGCCGCAATGGGAGCCAATCAGAAATTAGGCGCGAACCAAGCACTCATGGGAAACATAGTTTTTCCCAAAAAGTACCCCAAACAGTGCCTGAAGCCCCCCAACACACGAACAATAAACCAGATGATAGAGCAAGGATAGACAAATAAAATGAGCCCTCTCTGAAGTTGCTAGGTTAAGCGGTTGCAGAGATACGTCCCACACAGCATTGTCCCATAGAAGTAAATGGAGCAAAGGTGTCTATGTGGTAAAGGGAGCCTTAAAGGCGCTGTACACAATTTCAAAAAAAGTTAAAGTAAAACTTAAACACATGTAAAACATCCATGAATCAGATGTGCACACTTAGAAAACACTAACCCAGTAGGGAAAGTCTCATAAAACCCCCCAAAACATGCCAAAACCAGCATACAAAGGGTTAAGTTACCACATAAACCTGCTCCAAATACCCAACAGACATACACATATACCCAATGAGTGCAGGAGTGCACAATGAGAACTCCCAAACACAACCCCTGTGCAGAGGGGCACTGTGGAACAAGTGGACCTGCACCACTCAAAGGGTAGCTCACCTTTCCTGCAGATCTTCTGTCTTCCGATTACCATGCAGCAAGAATTACCTCAGTGGGTAATCCCTGGGGAAGCACTTGGAATCAAGATTTTCCCCCTCAGGGCTTAAGGTCCACCAACAAAGCACCTGGATACTGAGCTAGCCACATTTGTCATTCATGGTAATCTGCCTAATGGTGGTATTCCATATCTGACAGAAAAATAAAAAAGAAACTAAAACTATAGAAGAATTTTCTCCAACTGGTGTTGTCGCACCGAGGAACAAATCATTCTGGGGCTGGTTGGCTAGCTGCAGCCTAGGAGGGAAGGGAGACTTCACCCCCTGCATACATTTAGAGAAATGTTCCTGCCTACTTAAAGAGGTGGATCTCCTCCCAGAGTTACCAGTAACCTGTATTGGACGACAGAGAAAGGCAGTTTGCAGGACAAGGCCTGAAATTCTGCAGACAGAGACCACAGCCAAAAGAAAATCCATATTCCACATCAAAAGACATAGAGGAATGGTAGCCAAAGACTCAAAGGGACGCTGCAGCAAGACTCCCAAAACCAGATTAAAATCCCACAGGGGAAAGCAGGGAAGGCATGAGCGATGCCCTGAAAGAAATCCGGCAAGATGGCAATGCGTCTCTGGTAGAAGACAGAGAGAGCCGAGGAACTAAGGCTGAGGTCCTTGCTCACGCCATCCTGTAAGAATGACAGGATTGCCAGCAGATCAAATTCCTGTGAGGACAGATCCCTGTCCACACACCAAGAATGGAAAATGGGCCAAACCCTGTGGTAGGCCTTAGACGACCCTGGCTTCCTACTCTTGATCATGGTGGAGATCACCTCAGGAGAAAAGCCTTTCCTCCTTACGATGGAGGCCTCAACAGCCATACCATCAAAGCCAGATACTCCACATCCTCCCTCCACAGGTAACCCTGAAGGAGGAGATCTGGTCTGAGTGGCAGAGGAAACGGATCCTGAGCAGACAAGGTCACCAGGTCCGTGAACCAAGGCTGCTTGGTCCAATAGGGGTGATCAAGATGACCACCGTTCCATCCATCTAAAGCTTCCACAGCACCCTGGGAATGAGAGGGAATGGAGGAAAAATGTAGGCCAGATGGAAGTGCCATGGAATCGACAGAGCATCCACTGTGAATGCCAGAGGTTCCCCAGCGAGAGCAAAACATCTAAACCTTCCTGTTGTCCCTGGTGGCCATCAGGTCTATCCAAGGGAGACCACACTTCTGCACCAACAGGTCAAAAACCTCCGGATGGAGCGCCCAGTCCCTGCAGTCCAACGTCTGGCGACTGCGAAAGTTCGCCAGGATGTTTTCTATTCCTGGGATGTGCACAGCGGAGATGGCGGGAACATGTTCCTTTACCCAAGCTAAAATAGCCCTGACTTCGGACCAAGCGGCAGCGCTTCTTGTGCCGCCTTGCTTGTTTATGTACGATATGGCCGTGGTGTTGTCCGACTGGATGCAGACTGGACATCCCCTCAGATGAGAGGACCAGTACCCCAGAGTGTGCAGAATTGCCTTGAGTGCCAGGATATTGATGAGCAGGAGGGCCTCCTCCGCAGACCAACGACCCTGAACCCCCAGGATACCCAGGACAGCTGCCAAGCCATACAGGCTGGCATCCGTCATCACCAGAGTCCACCAAAGGAGATCCTGCTTCACTTCCAGAGGAAGAAAGACCAGACGATCCAAGAGGTCTGGATTCCCACAGAAAGCCCTGCTGGTGAACCTCTGAAGCTCCCTGGTGTGAGCTATGAAGTACGGAACCGCCTCCATGGTGGATATCAAACTGCCCATCAGAGACAAGAACTTGTGAACAGGAGCTGAGGTCCACTCCAGGGCCCTGGACACCCGATGCATGATCTTCTGAACAGAATCCTTTGTCAGGAAGACCATACCCTGGCAGGTGTCAAACCTGAGACCCAGGAAAACCAGGTCCTTAGAAGGAATCAGAGCAGATTTGTCCATATTCAGAATCCACCCGTGGCGGAGAAGAATCTGAGCACAGTCCTGGACTTGCTGGTCCAGAGTTCCCTGGACGGTGCCTTCAGCAGAAGGTCGTCCATGTAAGGAGTCACCTGAATCCCCCTGGTATGTTGGTAGGCAATCAATGCTCCCAAGACCTGTGGGAATGACTGTAGGATGAATAGGAACATGCATCCTGCAGATCCAGAGAAGCCAGAAATTCCCCAGGACACATTGCTGCAATGAGAGAGTGCAAAGACTCCCTCTTGTAGTGAGTATGGACCACAAAAAGAGTTGAGATCCTTGAGGTCCAAGATGGGGTGACTGCCGCCGACCTTCTTGGGAACTACAAAGAGGTTTGAATAAAAACCTAAACCTCTCTCTTGAGGCACAACTGGAGCCAGGACTCCCTTGTCCAAGAGAGCCTGCACCACCCCGCTGAAAAGATGCAGCTTTTCCTGACTTAAAGGAGCCCTTGACAGGAAGAACCTGAAGGGAGGCAGGGATGTGAAGGGAATCCTGTGGCCTCCTGAAAGAGTTAGTAATGTCTAACATTAACTAACCCGAATATTGAAGTTAAAAAAAAGATAAACTTACTTGCCAAGTAGGATCTCTCAAACCATAAAGGTTTGAGAGATATAAGCGCTTAATGTCTCCTCCTCCCTCCCCTTTTCCAGATGTCAGCATGTAGCTGATGTCAGGAGATCCTGGTCCCAGATCAGCCGGCGGCTCTTCAGTGGAGCTGAATGAGCGCTATTGAAAAACAAATACTTCAGTGGTATGGTCTGCAAAGTGTGCTTGCTAACCAAGCACACTTTATAGACCGTTACAGTGAAGCATCTGTTTTTCGATAGAGCGCATTCAGCTCTGCTGAAGAGCCGCCGAGTCGTGCGTCTCAGTCCACTGCTGACAGCTTTACAGCTCGTTAGCAGGAGGGGGAACTTTAAGAGTATATATCTCTCAAACTTTAAAGGTTTGAGAGATCTGACTTTGCAAGTAAGTTTATCTTTTAAATAACTTCAGTATTCGGGTTAGTTAATGTTAGACATTGCTAACCCTTGAAACCACCTGCAATACCCACTGATCCGCAACAGAACCTGCCCAGATGCATGCAAAATGCTGCAGGAGACCACCCACTGGTAGGTGCGGACCAGGGTTCGGCGAGTCATGCCAAAGAAGGTTTGTTGAATTTGGGTTTGGTGGAGGAGTGTTTGGACCTCCACTGCTGCCTCTGCTTGGGGGTGGAGTGCAGGGTTCTGGCCTGAGACCCACTTGGATTTGGACTTTGCACTTCGCTTTGGTGGGGTAGAAAAAAACACTGCTTCCTCACCAGATTACGGTGTTTGGGGACCTGAGGCAACAAAGTGCTCTTGCCCCCAGTGGCCTCACTGATGATTTGCTTCAGTTCAGGCCCAAAGAGAGACCAACCCTGAAAAGGGGAGAGAAATCAATGACTTTTTAGAGGTCAGAGGTCAGCAGACCAAATCTTAAGCCATAAAGTGCATCTAGGAGCAACAGAAAAGACGGAAGACATGTTGGCTAAAAGGGCCAAAAGGTCCTCCTTAGGGGCACCTTTGTGGGCAGTGTCAGCAAGCTGCTCAGTCCAAACAGCAATGGCTCTGTTAACCCAGACAGAAGCCAAAGTAGGCCTCAAGGCCTATGACAGCAAAGACAGACATCAGAATAGCCTCAAGCTTCCTGTCCATCAGATCCTTAAGTGCCGTGGCGTCAGCCAGAGGTAGAGCAGTAGACTTTTTAGACAGTCAAGAGATAGGGGGATCAACCTGAGGAGGTGTAGTCCACTGAGAGAAGGCTGCATCAGAGAACGGATACAGCTTAGAAAACCTCTTGGAAAGCGAAAAATGCTTGTCTGGTGTTTTCCACTCATCCAGGATAACCTGGTCCAAAGTGGGATTAGGCAGAAACATAGTAAGGGAATTCTTGCGCCTTTGAAAGATGTCAGAGGAAGACTGCCTCTCTACAGGATTAACAGGAGTCTATAATGTAGTCAAAACCACCTTAATGAGACCCTCAGCAGAGGGCTCAGGGTCAGCCTCAAAGAGGTCACCATATGTATGGGAAGAAGCTTCTTCTGCACACCCCCTTTCCTCTGAATCAGCCTCAAATGAATCCTCCTCAGAGGAATCAGAAAGGTCAGGAATACCAGGGGCCTTAGGGGCCACAAACCTGAATGAGGTGAGGGGTTTCCAAGACTAGAGAACCTGCTGATGGGAAAGAGGAAACTGTGCCATAGAGGGCTTAAAATCCTTGACCCAAAGTGGCTCTTGTTCAAGGCTGGAGAGCCCAGGTGGAGTGGTAGGGGCCACAGCACATAAGGGGCGTAAGGAGAGCTCAGTTTGGCATAAGGAACAGTAAGTAAGGAGGGTCATAGACACCTCTGAGTCCTTAGTCTTAGGTCTAGCCCCATGTCCCTTTGGATCCGAATTCCTAACAGGAGAACTGTCTAAACAATAAAAGGGAACCCAAATACTGTCACCCAGATGAATAAATTACCTCAGAAAGCCCAAAAGAGTACTTATCTGGCAGGTGAAGGGTTAACCTGTGGAGGAGAGTTAGGGAATCCAAGCCTCTGTGTAGTATACTCAGCCAGAGAGAGAGAAAATGTTGACGAAACTCCCAAACAATCAGAGAAAGGCCCGTGAAATGGTCTTTCTGGGAAATGTAGATTCTCTCTTTGTAGTTTCCCCATCAATGATAGAACGCAAACTCAGGGGGTCCAGGGGTCCCCAAGACACTGAGGATGTGAACCGTAATGTAGGGCAAGGGGAGTCAAGAACAATGAGCCCTCTCTCAACTCTGTAAGTGGAACGGTTGCAGAGATATGTCCTAAAGCAGTTTGTCCCATAGAAGTCAATGGAGAAAGCGTGGCCATGTGGTAAAGCGCACTCTAAAAGGCACAGAATTTAAAAAAATGAAACGTTTTGGAAAGTGAATAAAGGTACCCAAAACACATACAGAAAATATAAGGATCAATAAAAACTCATAAATCCAATGGGAAATGAGCCCCAGAACCCAGTGAAAACAGCAGGAAAGCGGTTAAATACCACAAAATCAACAAAACATGCTCCAGAGACCCAGGGAACAGAAAAATAAATACCCAACATGAGTGCAGGCGTTATACTAAACTCCAATGAAAACCCTTTGCGGTGGGAAAACTGTGGGACAAGTGGACCATGGCACTCAAAGAGTTGCTCACCTTTTTTTGCAGGTCTTCTTTCTTCAGATTACCGTTGAGGAGAAAGGAGCCTCAGAGAGACCCCTTTAGGAGAGAGTGACATGGATTGCTTGATTCTCTCCACAGGGTACACAAACAACACCTGATATCTGGGCAATCCTCCAGGGGAAGCCATTAATGGTAATCCGCCTAATGGGGGTATTTGGACACCCCATATCTAACAACAAAATAATAAAAGTACTAAAACTAAGCAGAACTGTTCTCAGCTATCTAACCAGGACTTTGGAACAAGTATATCTGGGCGGGGGCTAGCTAGGTAGCCTGATATAAAGGAGGGGGAGGCTCCACTTCTATAGAATTGTTCCAGCCCACTGGGAGGAGCTGTCGCCTCCCCATGGTACCAGTAAGCTATATTGGACTACAGAGAAATAGACCTTTATTCAGTACAGGGATCTCAGTAGTACATAAAACCTGAGAACTAATCATATGAATTATGTTTTGGGGAAAATTGGTGGTTTGTTGTCAGTGTTGTCTTGCTATCTGTGGTCTTTTCTTGTGTGTCAGTTGTGTTAGTGTTGCCCTCTGTGTCTGATCCTGATAACTGTTAAGAGCTGTCATCTATGGTTAGTGGTCTTTTTTGGATGTGGTCTCTGTCCTATATATTTGACCAGACTGTCCCAGTAACCATTGGTAAATCCTTCTGTCCTTATATTCCTCTTTGACCTTCTGTATTTTTTTATTTTTGAGGTATAAAAGCTCCTGGTCGTATTTACCTACTGCTAATTCTGGTTTGTTATACCAGTCATTGTCTGACCTGGTTTAAGATTCTACCCACCTTTCCAACCACTAAAACCATCAAATTAAAGAAGTAACATTGTCTACAAAAGTTAGGGTTACCCCTACCGATGTTGTGAATGTTTCAAATCCTAAACCCACTGGGAATTTGACGGTTTCTGTGATAATCCAAGAGATATAACCTATGCAGGTAGAGGTCAGTCTCCCTCTTTTTCAATTTAAGTAACTAAAAAAAAAATTAAGAGGTTCCTTATTCAAAATTTGCTCAAATTCACAAATTGATAATATTCTTAGCTGATTGCCCATTGTCACAGTCTGGAACATCAAGAGAAGTACCAGTTGTATATATGCAGATATAACTGTTTCATTACCTCCACTGAATATTTTATCTATCCCATTGTATTTATTTGTATGTAGACAATTTTCTTTCTCCATTACTTTATTCACGATCTAACTTTTTGTATATGGGATATATACCTCTTGATGCATCTGTATAGGGTTTGGGTATGACATCACATGTGATGTGGGAACAGCACTTTTGGGTGCTAATTTTGTATTTTCTATATACATTTCTCTGTCCCGAAGAAAATATGAAACTGCACATTGAAATGTTTTCACCTGATTAAACCACACTATATATATTTATATAGTATATAGTAAAGTTCTCACTAAAATGCAGAAAGTCAGGAAATACAGATTACATTCTTCACACTTAAATCCACTCCCACATGTGCTTTGCTGATGACATCAGACATGTGGCATAACAAATTACATTGCAAATGAACTCATCAACAGCATCACTAGTAAAATAAAAATGATCTCTTCATTGACATTGGCAATTACACTACGTTACTGAACATTTTTATAAGCTAAAGTGTCAGACAGTGTTGGGTGACATTTTATAGATTTTTCATGCTGTTATTTTAGAGTAGTTTTGCTATTGGGAGACAAGATTCAGGGTTTCTGAAAGGGATAGTAATGTTTCACAAAAACAGCAGCTCCAATTAATCTTCATAGTATTTGGGCCATGGAGATTGTTATTTCAATACTGTCAGAGTAGTAATTCAAGACTAATTGAATGATAAAGTATTGAATGATAAAGTATAAAGTATTCCCCTTTTACCTAGTGTAAACCACCTCCCCTCATATGTGGCATTTGGTCCTAGGACCAGACAGATCACAGCAAGGGACAATCTTTTTACTGTGAGCATAAGGAAAACCCTGACCCCCTTGACAGGTTTTTCCTTATGCTCACTGAAGATTGTCCCTCACTACGATCCATCTGGACAGTCTTGCTGCTCTGAGGTGAGCAGTGTTTCATCAGTAAAAGGGGCAGGAGGGGGATACTTTATCATTCAATTACTCTTGAACTACAACAAGGACAGTATTGGAATAACACACTCTATGGCCCAAAAACTATGAAGATTAATTGGAGCTGCTTTTATTTTGAAACATTACTATCCTTTGAATAAGCACTTTGTTAAAGCAAGTGTGTGTTCTTTGCAATGTGATTGTTAAATGGGGAAATTCAACTTAATTTTTTAATGGTTTTCTGTATTACTAGTTGAGTGTTTATAAGGGCACTGTTTGGTTCTGTTAAAGAGGTGTATTGTTGCAATAGCAGTAGAAAAGGACTTTAGTGTAGTGTTTGTTGGTTCAGTGCAATGCTACTGCTGTAAGTAAAGATGAACTGTTGCAATGTCAGTCTTTCTTGTTTATGATTTTTGTGCAGTAGTAGTATAATAAAGTGCAATTATAGTATTGCACTGTTTTTGATTAGTATGATTACAGGTGATTAGGTAACTGTTAATAGGGTGGTGTTTTATGACATCTTAGTGCAGAATGAGCATAGTAACGTAGCTCGCTGTTAACATCGCTACCATCACACCAACCCATACAGCATTCTGCCTGAGGGTCACAATTGACTCCGCCCTATCCTTCATTCCCCACATCCAGTCAATCTCCAACTCATCCGGCCTCCACTTCCACAACAGCTCTAGAATCTGACCCTCTTTCACCCAAGATACTACTATAATTCTAATCCAAACACTCATCATGTCCCTTCTTGACTACTGTAACTTTCTACTAATTGTCCTTCCTCTCACCCGACTAACCCCACTACAGTCCGTAATGAACTCTGCTGCAAGACTAATCTACCTCACTCATCACTTCTCTAACACCAGTCCCCTCTGCCAATCCCTACACTGGCTCCCATTAGCATATAGAAATAAATTCAAAATTGTGGTGCTAACTTATAGAGCCCTTACTAACACCGTACCCCCCATATATTTCATCTCTCATTTCCAAATACACTCCCACTTGCCATCTTCGCTCTCCACATGACCTTCTCCTCTCTACAGCTCTTATTACATCTTCCCACTCCCACTTGCAGGACTTCTCCTGTGCTGCAGCTTAGCTCTGGAATTCCCTCCCCCGCCCCATCAGACTCTCCCCCAGCCTTCAGACACTCCCTGAAAACTCACCTCCTCAGGGAAACCTATAAATTACCTCCATAAACATTATCACCAAGAACCACCCCTTCCCTGGACCACTGCAGCACTTCTCTCTCCCACCCACTGACCGGCAGTTCAAGTGGCTGGAGGCACTTACACCCAATAGCACTTACTCCTTCTGTGTCTAAACTACCTTCCTCTAGACTGTAAGCTCTCACGAGCAGGGCCCTCTGAGCCTTCCACATTTGATTTGTACAATTTAATATCTCTGTATCTCTGCATGTGCTTCGGAATATAAATAAAGAATAATAATAACAGTTTATGATGCCCATTAAGATTTACCATGCCATATCACCTTTGTCAATCCACTGGAAGACAAAAAAAACCCCTATTGAAACCATTTCCAAATAAACCCCAAGTGAGTATCAAAATTCCTTCCTGACTTCAAAAGGCAGTTATTTCCCTGGATAACCATCCGACCTTCTGTAATATAGAATACATTTTTACAGCTGAAAAGAACCAACTGGTGCATCAAGTCTGCCCATTTGAAACCAACTGAACCCTGTGGCATACCACATACAACGTTAGACCAGCTTGAAAAGGTTCAATTTACAACAATTCTTTGCAATCTATCATTTAACCAATTCTCTATCCATCCACAAATATAATTTCCCATGTTGAAGCCTTTTAATTTATGCAGTAACCTGTTCTGAGGTACAGTATCAAAATTCAAGTATAGCAGGGGTGGCCCCCCATGGGGACTGCTGCTCTCTTGTGGGACCTGCCCATTGGGATGTCCCAGTGAGCTGGATGCGTGGGACTAGTGGTGTTCCCCTGTGGGGGGGGGGGTCCTCCCTTGTTTTTTTTTTTTTTTCTATATGTGCGGGATGGTATCTCACAGGGTTTGCCACTCTCCTGTATGCCCCACCCAGTTGGGGTGCTCTGGTGGGCCGGACACATGGGACTGGTGCTGCCCCTTGGGGTGCCCTCCCGTGCATTTCTTTTTAGGGTTAATGTATGTTTGTGGTTAAAATTATTTTTTTCCTTTATATTCAGTTAGGAGGTGTATGCTTATAGTAATATCTTTGCCCCTCGCCCGCTTCTTTGGAGCGGTGGGACGGGCGAATGAGATTATTTCTGGCCTTGGATATGGATTGATGGTTTGTGCCCGAGGGGGGGGGGGGGTCCGAACTGAATGGCCCCATGATCGGGGTCCAATGGGGGGGGCCCTCCTCCTTGGGTACATTAATGGAAGTATGTGATTTTGTACAATACACATAGGAATTTTCCATCTCTTAAGTCATGCTTGTTCACACTGATTTGATCCTATGGAGGCAGTAGGATAATTTGAAGATAATACCCTCATTTGGGGTGTAAGTTGTATAGTAAATGTTGTCTAAGGTACAATTTTTGAGTGTGTGTGTGTGTAACATTGTCATTATTTGTGGTTCCGCTCACGGTCCAGGGTCCTTTTTATGATGCATCTTAAGAAGAAAGTTAAAAGGGTGGAAGGTGAGATGGGAAAGAGTTTTTTCTGGATGTCACTTAACCTAGTCTTTATAAACGCTCAGGGCCTTAATTCTCCCCAGAAACTAGGACATTTGCATTATATGATTAATCATAGTAATATAGATATTGCATATATTCAAGAAACCCATTGAATTACTTCTGCCAAAACTTTATGGAAATACTTTAGATATCAAAATATTTTCCACTCTAATTTGTTAGGTAATTGCAAGAAATTCCAAATACACTCCCACTTGCCATCTTTGTTCTGCACATGACCTACTCCTCTCCACAGCTCTTATTACATCCTCCCACTCCCGCCTACAGGACTTCTCCAGTGCTGCACCTGAGCTCTGGAACTCCCTCCCCCACCCATCAAACTCTCCCGTAGCCTTCAGATCTTCAGACGCTCCCTGAAAACTCACCTCTTCAGTGAAGCATATCAGCTACCTCCATAAATACTATCACCAAGAACCAACCATTCCCTGGACCACTGCACTCACTAGCACTTCTCTCCCCCATCCACTGACCAGCAGCTTATGTGGCAGGAGAAACTTACAACCAACAGCACTTACACCTTCTGTATCCTACCCACCTTCTTCTAGACTGTAAGCTCTCACGAGCAGGGCCCTCTGATTCTTCTGTTCTCCACATGATTTGTACTATTTAATATCTCTATATGTCTATTCCCTGTTGTAAAGCGCTGTGGAATAAGTTGGTGCTATATAAATAAAGATTATTATTATTATTATTAAGAAAAGAGGGGTGGCAATAATTATTTCTACTAAAATCAAATTTGATTATATCTATGAAGAAAATGACAAAATTGGGAGGTATATTATTTTGATATGGAAATTAAATGACACCCTCTATACATTAGTAAATATCTATAGTCCTACCCAATGTCCAATTTGTTTTTTACAAAATGTATATGCTAGGGTGGAACAGTTATCAAAAGGTATTCTCGTGCTTGGGGGTGATGTGAATTGTTTAAGTCATGCAACATTAGATAAAAGAATGCCCCAGGGTGCGAAGGTAGACTCTTCAATAAAATCCGCTGCCCAAGCCTTTCAGAATTTTATGTCTGCTAATTCTCTTTTTGATATTTGGAGGGTACATCAACCTAATGATAGGGATTTTTCATTTTTCTCAAAGGTTCATGGATCGTATTCACTGATTGATATGATTTTGACTAGGGCAGTTAACTTGGAAGCATTTTCTTAGTCTAGAGTCGGCTTAATATCATGGTCGGACCATGCCCCCATTTTTTACACAATTCGAGATAACCCTGAGTACGGTATTAGAACTAGATGGAGATTGATTGAATGAAATGTTGCTAGAGCGAGAAACAGATGTAAAGTGCTTGAAGGAGGAAGCAGTTGAATTTGTGGAACATAACGATACCGGGGAGGTTTCTGACCTCACTTTATGGTGTACCTTCAAGTGCTTTATGAGGGGCATATTAATAAAGTTGGGTAGTTACTGTAAGAAGAAATATGGGCAACCCCTGGCAGATTTATATATTCGATTGGTCATGCAAGAAAGGGTAAATAAAGCGGCTCCAAATTTTGCTACATTTAAAAATATTTCTGAGATTCAAAAATTAATTAAAATTAAGCTTTGTGAACAGACAAATAGAGCTATTCGTAGTCTGAAGCAAAATTGGTATTATAATAGTAAAATAATTGATAAACTTCTGTCTAACAAATTGAAAGCTAAGAGGAAGAATGATCACGTTAAGAAAATAGTCGTAGATTCAAAAACATTTTTATCCCCAAAACAAATATCAAAAGCATTTAAAAAATATTTTTCATTATATAATATTCAGAGAGAATCGATATCCTCTTTGGAAATAAGAACATTTTTATGTAAACTTAATTTGCCAAAACTTAGTAATGATAACATGGAAATGCTTAGTCAATCATTTAAGATGGAAGAGATTCAACATATAATAGTGAATTTGAAATATGGCAAGGCGCCAGGTTCTGATAGATTTTCATCCAAATTCTATCAGACTTTTTCGGATATTCTTTCTCCTCTGCTTCTTAGATCCTTTGCCGAGATCTCTGGGAAACATTATATTCCCCCAGAGATGTTGCAGGCTACAATATCCCCTATTTTAAAAACTGGGACAGATCCAGCCACCCTATCAAACTATAGGCCAATATCATTAATAAATCTAGATATTAAAATATTCTCTAACATTCTTGCAGAATGCCAGAAGTAAGTACTTCCTGGTTTGATCCATTTGGATCAAGCAGGATTTATACAAGGTAGGGATTCATCTGATAATATTTGCAGGTTAGTTAACTTAGAAAAGAAAAGATGGGAGAAAGGGCACACCATCTGAGAGCAATCCGTATATATAAAAATGTCAAGGAGAAAAAGCAAATGATTCCACTTACAAGATGATTTCTTGTAAGTAATGCCCATATAACGATATAATCAATGGTTCTGGTTCTCTTTAATCCTTAGAGTTCCATTCAATTTTACCAGCTTTGTATAGAGATGGATATCTGTACAAAGTAAAAGGAGAGAAACTTTTTCTAAGTGTAACACTGTATGACAGTGATCCCCTAGCTGGCCCCTATACTTGAAGGAACTCACCAGATGAATGCTTGAAGTAGATCTATAGATAAAGCCCGACTCGGCTTGCTATAACCACAATCAAATGGGGTGGATCAGAATGCGTTAATGACATACTTTATTGTATTCAAATATTGAGTTTGCCCTACGCGTTTCGTGAATATATATACTCCACTTCGTCAGATGGTATGCCCTTTCTCCCATCTTTTCTTTTCTTAGTCTTACGTCGAATGCAAGGTGCTACTGAGGGCAACAGGGAGTACAGAGGCAACCTAGAGACTTCTGATATTGATCATTTTATATGGTGATTTGTTCTTTTTGGACTTACCAAACAAAATAATAACAAGTTTTATTTTGGACTTGTAAGCATTAGTGTGTAGAGCGCTATAAGTGTATATTTTTTAGGTTAGTTAACTTGATTGATAATATTAAGATAAATAAGATTCCCTCTGTAATTTTAGTGCTTTACACTGAAAAAACGTTGATAGGGTGAGCTGGACGTTTTTAGAAGTATTGGAAGAATTTAGTATATTGGGAGTTTTCAAATGTAATGTTATGTCCTTGTATACTTTACTGCAAGCAAAAATAGTAGGACCTGGACTGTATTCCGAGTGGTTTATTGTTCGTAATAGCACATGACAGGGGTGCCCTTTGGCACCTTTGCTTTATTTGTTTTTGATAGGGCCATTAGTGGCATTAATAAGGCAAATGACAGACATCCGAGGGATAAAGATATTTGACAGAGAAATCAAAATTACTTTATTTGTGGATGACATACTGTTGACTCTATCAGATCCAATAATGTCTATTCATTCAGTGATGCAGGAGATTAAAAGTTATAGTAAATATTCTTATTATAAACTTAATATAGATAAAACCCAGACTTTGATGGCCAGTCTTCCTGGGAATATGAGGGTTAGTTTGAGGGGACTGTATTGATGAGCTCGGGAGGCTGAGTAGATAGAGTATCTGGGTGTAAAAATAAAATTAAATCTTGATTCTATGTTGGTGGCTAATTATCAATCAATTTTGCAAAAAGTTTCAGAGAAATTTCATAATTGGAAAGATTTGGAAATTTCTTGGTTAGGGCATTTAAATACAGTTAATCCCTTTTTAATGCCAAAACTACAGTATCTGTTTAGATCAATACCAATAAGAGTACCACTGAAGCTGTTAACTCCTTTTAAAAGAATAATTTCTAATTACATTTTGAATAATAGGAAACCGAGGATTGCTTATATAGTTATGGTTAAGAAATTAGATAAAGGGGGCTTGGCTTTTCCAAGTATTGAATTAATGCATGAGATTTGTATATTAATTCATTATTTAAGATGGAATAGGGAATTTTCCCTGAATACTGAGTGGTATTTAATGGAAAAACTTAGTTGTGACAACTTTAATCCATTTCATATTTTTTGGATTGATTCGGGATCTATTAATGATATATCTATTATAAATCCGATTGTTAAGAGTATTATAATTACAGTTAGGAAATTTAAGAGATTTCTTCGAATTCCAAGTGGAATTCTAGCTTCCTCTCCAATGGATACTCTTTCTTGGTATATAAAAGATATTAATAAATGGAAATTAAAGGGGATTCTGAAAATTTCACAAATTCTAGAATTAGTCTTCTTCCATTCTCAGCTTTACAAGCTAGATGCGATTTATCACAGTCAGAACTTTATATGTATTTAAGAATTAGAGATGTGGTGACAAAAATAGGATTGGTTGCAAGTCACCCAATAGAGAAATTTTTGAAAATCATTATAACACTAGATTGTATACAAGAGTTACAGAATTGGTGGATGAGTTTGTTCCCGAATTTAAGGATGGAACAATAATTAGATGGGAAAATGAAACTGGTGTTTCATTTCCTTTACAAGATTGGCTTGTATGTATAACATGCCTGAGGAAGAGACCTAAGAGATCTTGACAGCTTGCATCCTAAATCTGCTTAGTTAGGCAATAAAGGTATCAGCTTGACTATACTTGCCTCCTGTATTTCTATGGCTAACACGGTACCAACTCTCATGTTTTTTAGCAATACAAAACGGACTCAAAGGGCCATATTTATCATGAAAGTTGCTGGTGTATCAAGGACTATTTTTGACCTTTGATACACCACTTGGCACTTTACAGTAAAACAGTGGAGCCTGCAAGTCCACTGTGAAAACTGATCATTATGTGACCAGAAGGGTGGTTGCAGACTGATGAGTGGCAACTGGGGAGAGAAGCTGGATATTTAAATGTATCCTATCAGCTAAAAAGGACTTTCAAAATTACCTATATTGAATTAGCCATTTTATTTATAAATCTAGTTTATATTTATAGCTTATGCTAATTTATGCATGCTGTATTGGTAATTTCTGTCTTAGCCCTACATTAACTCCCACCACTAATTGACACTTGACTGTTTCAGTGTTAGGGTGAAGGCAATGCATTGCTGAGGACTGTCAGTGAGTTGGGGAGGTAACATGGCAGGAAGTAGTACCATGGAATACCTTAATTAGCATAATCCATACATCTAAATAACTAAAAAAAAAATGACTAATACAACATATAGGTGATTTTGAAAGCTCTTTCGCAAGATGTTTTTGGATGACAGGGTCCCTTTCAGCGACTAGGAATGTTTATCAACAGCCATAGATACTTTGACAAATATCCATGTAAACAAATGTTATTTTGAATGCTGTTCTCCTTCAGAATTGCTTTTAATTTTCAAAATATTTTTTTCAAAAATGGACTTAAAAGAGTCGCAGCCAAAGCGGCTACTTTGACACCAGGATGTGGTATAAGAAAGGCTGCAGTAGTTGCCAGATTAGTAATGCCATCAATTATACTACTGCTATCAGGCTTCTCATTCTGCTTCCTTAGGTCCTGTATCTGTGCCGTCATTATCCTTGCCTTGTCATGAAATTGTTCACGTTCAAATGCTTCTTTTTCCTAGAAAGATATAAACAAACAAAAATGTCAGCCTCATAGGAAATTATATGTATACTAAAATAATTATGCATGAAACAGCACATTCATAAAGCCAATGCCATTATTTTATTGATACAGATCCCATAATGTCAAAATTAAGTTGTGCTACAAAGGGTTAAATTCTGGAGCAAACTAACTGCACTGTAGGGTTGAAATGAAAATGTTGCAATTTCCCTGTGCGTTGGAGATCTCTCAATCATTCAAGAGGATAGAAGCCACAATTAAATTTACAGCGACCCCCCCTCACCCGTAGTGTAGTTGTTCCAGAATTGCATCTCTTTAGCTTGATGAAAATGTTCCATATCCCACCCTCCCTTAACAAGTCTATGTGGCATATTATCACCAGAAAGAATACAAAAGACTCAGATAATGAAATTACAGTATACCTTTATGAGGCCCTGATTCCAGTACAACCCTAAATATTTGCTGAATGGCTACTTTTAGCTTTGGCAGAGACTTTCATATGGTCAGTTCAATAGTTATATTCTGTCTGAGGTATTTTTTTTTTTTAAACAAACGCCTCTTTGGAATCCTGTTGAACTGCTGAAAAATGTTATAAAAGACCCCAAAACAATGTTCAAGAAGGGCACGGGACGTGGCCAAACACTGGCAACTTCTCTTGTGTTGGATTAGACAGGGGAAACTGGAGGTCCAGTAGCTCACTTGGTCAATGACCTGATCTACCAACTCCCATATCCTGATCATCCTCCCGGCATCCCAGCCACTACCAGTTAAACTATCCATTGCCAGATGCCAGCAATCTGGCAACGCCAGCAACAGAAGGGTTAAACACATTTTTTAAAACTAATTCAGATTAATAGTTTTATATACTTATTTATTATTTGGGGAAACTAATCTCAGTAGAGTTTTGTCTTCTGACCTGTCTGAAAAAAACTATAATTATTTACTCACATGTCGAAAATATCACCTATCCATGTTATCAGGTTGCTATTACCCCAGAAGGGTGGAATACATTAATGGTGAGGACTAATCATGCAACTCCTTTCAAAATGGAGGCTTCCACTTAGGCAAGTATTTGGAAAGGAGACAGATCCTCTTTAAATAATCCGTGAGGCATTTCCAGTTGGAGGAATATATTTTGTTTTCCACCTCCTAGGGCCATATGTGATTTTGCAAAAGTAGAGTAAATCAACAGTCTATACTGAACAAATAAACACTGTCATTAATTTAAACTGGACTCTTAACGGTTGAATGCTAGAGAGACTTGCAAACCACTGCGGAGAGAACAGGCAGAAGACGGCAGTGAGATAGAGTTTTATTACACTGAGTTATAGTGTGCTGAAACCAGATATAGAGCTGCTAGTTTGTATGATGTATAAAGACGTTCTCGGCTCCATATCCGTGCTGTGTTTACACTCTGTATCCCAAGTCAAGTGAGTACTTAGTGGGAAAGGCATCAGTGTTTGTACATGTTTAGTTATGCAAATTACTAGGAAACATTCAGGGCCTAATTTCTCATTAGGCAAAGGAGGGCACTACCTAGAGAGCCACATTTTGAGGGAGTCTCACCTGTACTGATCACACCTCCTCAACAGACTGCTGGAGCTGGTTTATTTACCAGTTTACATGACGTTTAACTGGCTTTCATGAAACCCTTTGGTTACTTTGGATTACAGCACATTGTGAAGCTAAGAAGACCTCCATGGCAATGAAGGGGTTAAGAACTGTTTTTGTGTTTGGATGTTATAGGCCAAATGTAGGCAACCACTAGCCCTCCAACTGTTGGAGACTACAACCTCCACCCCCTCATCACAAACCAGCCATTGGCTAGTTGATGATGGGATTATGGGAGTTGTAGTTCCCAAAAGCTGGAGAGGCAAAGACGTTTATCCCTGTTATAGTCTAATAGATTTGTTCATGTCAGGTCAGAGTGGATGGGGGTAAAAACCTGACAATGCACTGGAGACCTTTATAACAATCAAGGGGTTTTCATTTCCCCTTATGGTGCAGTTAGATTGCTCCAGAATTGGATATCTTTATCTTGCTGAATTGCACCTAAAGTATTCTGGGCAACATTAGTCACACCTATGACCACACCCCTTCTCCTAACATGACACTGCCCAGGTGTGAGGATGTGGTCATAGGTAAGCTGAAGAGGTACAATTCTGGAGCAAACCAACTGCAACATAGAGGAAGAAAATCAATTCTCAATGTGTTTAAATGGCTCTTTTAGACCCTAGAATGCTAGAGAGGTCACTACCACATTACAAAGCAATGCAGCTGTGACCTCTCAGGCATTCAAAGGGTTAAAACCCATTTAAATCAATGGGGATTTGAGAAATGTTTATTTCTGCATTTCGGTGCAGTTGGTTTGCTCAAGAATTGCACCTTTTAACTAGGGGTTCCTTGTGGTGTAAATCCGGCACTGTACATGCTTACTGTATTCAAATGTGTTCAAACACCTTGTTTTCGATTTTCTCGCCTCACTGCTCTGCAGATATTAATCCCTTAAGAGCCCATGACATGCCAGGACCGTCATGGGTAAGCTTAGTTAAGGACTAGTGATGATCCTGACACGTCATGGAATTCAGGAGTGGCTGCACGCAGCTTGGGGACCCCTGAATCCAATTCGCTACAAAAAAAAAATTCTCTGTGTTCCTTAACTGACAAACGTTCTTAAACATTTCCCCAGACATACACCAGCAGATCTTAGACATACATGGCACATGTCTCCAGAGCACATCCGTCTAGTTTTTAATTTAAATTGCTCTTTGCTGCAAGAATGCTGTGCCCGAATGAAAGTACAGAATAAAATGAAATACATATGTATTTATTTTTATTACCATGCTGGCACTGAAGTGGTTAAAAGTGTCATTATGACTCTAGTGCCCTCCAAAACATTTCCAAGGACTGTGTGGCTTTCAACACTTCATTGCAAATAATGTTTTGTAGACTTTAATGGAGCAAAATGGTTCTCAAACTGTTCTGTAGGGTTGGAAACCTTAAGTTGTATGCTAAACCCCCATGGAATCCTAACAATGAAACCTTTAAATCCCTTTAAAGCTAGAGTGGTGTCAAATGCATTTTTTCTGGGGATAATGGGATTTGTTGTCTATATCAACTGGAGGACCTCAGCCTGCCTACCCCTGCACTAAGGTCTCTCCAACATGATAAAAGAAACTTCACAGAATTATATAGAATTTGGAGAATCTATCTTATCTTTATTTTAGCCCCATACATAATCCACCAGTGGTTAGCTCTACCTTTCCTTGTTGATTCTCCTCTGGCCTTTCTGGGAGTTGTTACCACAAGGCTACTGATCTGGGTAAGATATTGTGCCAGCCACCTTGATTCAGAATTCTATATTTTTAACATCTACCAATGTGTTGACCTCTCCACTTTCTTGATCTGTGTTTCCCAGTTTACTGACTCTTGGATTTTTGAATGGCAATATTCTATCCTTGCTCCCAGACCAGTGCTATTGCTACCACTGCACTCCTGCGTCACTGCTAATGCAGGATTTACTCCTGTGAACTGTTTGAGCTTTCCCTACATTTGACTCTGCTAAACCACCTAGTTGTCGCTATCATCAGGTTAATTCTGCATTGCTGTTTGCCACCAAATGCTTGTGTTGTTTTGTGGCAAATACCCCTTCAACAAAAAAAGCACACAAATCTAAGAGTCACATTACCATCTTATAGGAATATGAGTAATGTGACCAGTGGCTGTATTAATAAAGCCAAAGAGGTACAATGCTGGAGCAAATTGCACCTGAGGGCTGAATGGAAATTCTACTAATCACCCAAGTTCATATGAGGAGATTTAGATAACCTGAACCATTGTGGGGGGTGAGGCTAAAGAAATGTTTGAGATCCCTATATCTTCAGGGATCATTAACAGGAAACATATTTAAGATTTCCATGCTTGAGGTGAGTTAATTAATTTGATTAATTAACTCACCTGCACAAGTGGGGAAATCTTAAATTCACAGCCTGTTAGGCTTCCCTGCAGATAGGGTTGGGAACCACTGATTTAGTGTATTGGGTGACATATTTTGCATATAAAATTGTTCAGTCATTGAGCTGGATATTATTAGGGCTCTAACCTGTCCAAATTCCTTTTCATTAACAAAATCTGATAATCATTGGTTAAATTTGAACACAAGTGTTATAATAAATGCCTTTAAGCTTGGAAACAATCACTTTCATGAAGGGGTTAAGAATAGCAGGCTAATATGTTAAAAGAACATTAACACCTCCTAATAACAGCCCCCTTTTACCATAATATGACTAGAAAATCCTAATGTCCACAATGGATGCTGCCTTGCACATTAGTTTAAGTGATAACATCTGCAGTCAGTCCTGGATGTCATATCTATGGAAGAAGGAGACCCCAAACTCTGCCCACTGCAATACTGATATCAGCTGTGGGCTCATACACTCTGCCGTTTCTTTTTCAAAAAAGGAAAGAAACAAGCAAACAAGCCAAAAGCACCAAGAATTTCCAGTGGGTGAAGTTTCTCTTCAACCAAGATGCAAAGACAAAATTTCATAGAGACCATTAGAATATGTTGGCAATAGTAAGGTAGGTGGGGAGTTATTTTTCTTATCCAGCACCTCTATGAAATACCATTAGACTAAGTTTTTTACAGCTAAAGTAGATTTAGCATAGAGTTGGGCAACCCAAGGCCTGGCAACTGCTGAATAAGAATGAGAGAAACAATTTTAGAGGTTTTCTTATCATCCAAAACAGTCTGTTTCTTAAGGGCCAAAAATATCTTGCAGAAAGAAAGTTGTTTCCTTTTGTTTAGACATAAATCATGGCGTATTCTGGTACAGGGCAGTAGTCTGATTGTGGTAGGGAACTCCTCTCTCCCTTCTGATTTCCATCCCCCAGTTAGCTACCTCTCCCTTCTAGTCCAAGGCCCTCAGCCCTTCCCTCTCCCTGGCCCACCTCTAACCTTTTCATGTCCTCCAACCCAGTCCTCCTTTCCATCTTTTCTGTCCCACTCCCCATTTACATCTCTTCCAGACCCTCTTTTATCTTCATTTTTTTCTCCTCCTGCTTCTTCCCTCCCATAAATCTTTTCTGGACCGCTTCCCCATTCTAACACCCTTGGCCTGCTGCCTTCCCTTCAACATAAATTGCCATGCAGCGCTTTCTCTCACTCCCCCTTTCCCATACTCCCCTGTTCCTCCCTTGCCCTGACCTCCTTCCCTTTATCCATCAGAGATTTGTTCTGGGTAAATGTATATGGATCCTAAATTTTTCCCAGATCTGCCCAATCAATCTACAAAATTAATTATGGGCATTTCTCTCAACACTACTGTAGAGGACTACAACTCCCATCATCTCCAGTCATTCGACAGGTTGCTCTCCTCTGATGTTGAAGGTACAATCTGGATGTTTACTCTGCATTTCTCAAATTATTGTACACTAAAAAATGTAGAAATAAGGGGCACATCTTATGTCCTCGTCCTCAAATTAAATACATTGCTAAGTATTTGCACCTAATAAATTTCAGCTTATAACTTACATAGCTCTTTCATATACTGTATTAACAGTATGTACTGTATATTTATTTTGTACACAGGGTCCAAAATGCTTATAACTGCACCTTAAGTTTCTGCTCAATCATCCACTCATTTTCCTGCATCATTTTGAATCTTTCCTGTTCCATCTTCTCCTTTAACATGTTCGCCTGCTGCTCAAATCTTTCAGCTTGATCCTTATGCATTCTCTCCAAGCATCTGCTATTCTCTAGCTCTATCTGCAGCTTTTGCTCCTCAGACTCTCTTCGGATACGATTCTCTGAAAGTAACAGAAAACATGTACAATGAACCCAACAGCCAGTCTCTACCAACTAACCCCCAACTACTCCTCTCTCACCTTCTCTCTCAATATCACTCTTAGTCAGAGTCTCATCCGCTTGCATAATAGTTTTTTCAATCGTTTTCTTATCCTCAATGAACTTTTGCAATGTCTCATTGGCCTGGAATTTAGATGAAAGGAAAAGCATTTATGATAATTCTTACTTAGGAATATCTTTTAGAAGAAAAACCCTTTGACAGTGGAAATAATAGCGGTCACAAAAACAAACTCAATCGAAGTGAATTTAATAATAATAATAATAATATATAATGTGTGTTTTTTATAGTGCTTTTCTCCCTGTGAGATTCAAAGTGCTTCAATTTGAATCCTTTGAGAGCCAAAGGGGTATCCAACGACTGGATACCCCCTCTGGCATTCAAAAGGTCAAGTACTCATAAGTTTATGGAATTAAGGTGCCTATGAAAGAAGGTGTCATCAAGTCTGATGCACTAAGACAAGGAGCAATTTAAAAACAACATGTATCTATATATACACTTTAATGTGCATATTTAATTATTTATATGTGTATTGATACTTTCTCGTGTTTTTCTTTGTGTAAATGTGTAACTTTGTATTGTAAATGTCCTCCAGTACATACTTTACAATGAGAGAGATCTCAATTTATTCTTCCTAGTATATACTTTCTAAATTAAAAATAAAAAATTGTAGCTCAAACCAGATACACCATAGGTGAAAAAAAAAATTCCCATTGATATAAATGGTGTTTTTAAAGGGATAGTAATGTTTCACAAAAACAGCATCTCCAATTAATCTTCATAGTATTTGGGCCATGGGGAGTGTTATTTCAATACTGCCAGAGTTGTAGTTCAAGAGTAATTGAATGATACAGTATCCCCCTCCCACCACTTATACTGATTTAAAGGGATAGTAATACTTAAAACAGGGCTCAAAATTTCCACTCGCCACTAGCCAATGGCGAGTGAAAATTTAGTCCTGGCGAGTAGAAATTCAGCCCTGGTGGTTATGTTATGGCTTGCAGTGGCGAGTAACTTTTCAGGTCTGGCTAGTAGCAAAGGACTTCCAATTTTAAGCCCTGCTTAAAATGTATAAAAATATATATTGTAGTGTTTATCCTCCTGAGTAAAACAAGGGTACTTCCACTGCTGAGAGATATTTTATTAAAAAATTATAACAGCTAAAACTTGAATGTTTAAGGTGCAGTATCACAGTGGCATGAAAATTTACAGTAGCACTGTTGCTACACCGTCCTATGGACAGCTCTGGTCTGTAGACCATAAATCCCCATAGGACGGTGTAGCAACAGCGCCACTGTAATTTTTCAGGCCACTGTGATATTGCACCTAAAAAATTAAAGTTTGAGCTGTTATAATTTTTTAATAAAATATCTCTCAGCAGTGGGAATACCTTTGTTTTACTCAGGGGGATAAACCCTACAACATATATTTTTTTACATTTTAAGTATTACTGTCCCTTTAACACTGCTCACCTCAGAACAGAAAGGTGGTGTCCAGGTGGATCGCAGAGAGGGACAATCTTCAATTACCATAAAGGAAAAACCTGAAAAACTTGCCAAGGGTGGCAGGGTTTTCATTGTTCTCACAGTAAGAAGATTGTCCCTTGCTGTTATCTGTCTGATCTCAAGACCAGATTCCACATCTGAGATAAGCAGTGTTACACTAGGTAAAAGGGGGCAGGAAGGGGAAACTTTATCACTCTTGAACTACAACTCTGACAGTATTGAAATAACACTCTCTATGGCAGTGGTTCTCAACTCCGGTCCTCGGGACCCACTAACAGGCCAGGACTTAGGGATTTCTCTGCTAGAGCACAGGTGTGGTGATCAGAGGCTCATTTACATTGATTAACTCACCTGTGCTCTAACAAGGAAATCATCAAATCCTGGCCTGTTAGTGGGTCCTGAGGACAGGAGTTGAGAACCACTGCTCTATGGCTCAAATATTATGAAGATTAATTAGAGCTGCTGTTTTTGTGAAACATTACTATCCCTTTAACTTCTTGAACTTGAAGAGAGTTCTCCAGCACACTGCAAAATGATGCTTTGGAGATCTCTCTAGCATTCAAGGGATTAAAATACCTCTGTAAATGCTTTCACAGTCAAGTGTGAGTAAGTAAGTAAATAACTAAATTGTACTATCATTTTAACCCCTTGAGCACCAGAGGGGTATAAAAAGCATTGCAAAGCAATGTTTTGCATACCCAGCTGGCACTCAAAGGTTTAATCCCCTTGATGCTAGGAAGGTCTTCAACACTTTGTGAGATGTCTCTAGCACTGAAAAGATCTGCGTGTCCATCAGTTAAGGACCATCAAGCTTTTTTTTTCAAAATGGATTCAGGGGTGTGAATTCCATGACGTGCCAGGAATGTCACAGGTCCTTACCGCAAGTTTACCCATCCCGGTCCTGGGCCTAGATGAACAAAAATTCATAGAGGGCTAAAAATGTTGATGTTCTGTCGGAGCAATGTCGTAGGCACACCGACAGTATTCACAAAGTGTCTAAGACATCACATCACCAGCACTCGACACAAAGATACCCACATCGACATCCATCCAACATGCCTTCACCATGTCTACAAATTTTTACTCTTCACATCGAGAATTGCTCATTTACATGTGGAAATTAAGCATAATGACTCATTTCCATATGGAAATGCTGAATAATGAGACACATTCATATGCAAGGGGGTGTATTGATATTTTAATGTGACACTTCGACTCATTCAGTAAACTACGATAGCAGCCTCTGCTGTCAGAGATCACTGTCTCAACTTCACCTACCTCAGGTTGGCGAAGATGGGATCCCCCCTGCACTTTCCTATGGAGTAAAAACCCTCAATCAATTTGTAGCATGAAGGGTTGTCCAAGTGCTGGCAATTTGGAAGCACTTGGACTTGGACTCACACATCACACAATTAGACATCCTTAAAAATTAAAAAAAAAGAAAGATAATTGAACTACTACAAACCTAAGAAAATAAAATTTGTTAAAAATAAATTGTTTGAAACGAATAATATCATAAAAAATATCAAAATGTAAGGGAAAGTGTAACTATCACCAAAAGAAAACAAACCGCACAATGAACACAGGTACCAATTTGTTCATTATGCGGTTTGTTTTCTTTTGGTGATATTTACACTTTCCCATAATAATATTTATGATATTATTCATTTCACACAATTTATTTTTAATGAATTTTGTTTTCTTAGGTTTGTAGTAGTTGAATTTTAAACAAGAACTCAGTTAATAGGCATTATGGGTTAATAGGCAAGGTATGCGGCTGCAAAAAATTTTTGTTTTTGTTTTAATTATATCTTTAATCTTATTAAAAAAACTTCATACCTAAAGGGTGGCATCAAGACCCCTCATGACACCGCCTAACATGGATTTAACTAAAGCAAATATAACCTATATTCAGCATAGGATATTTGTGCTTTCTATTATTGTAGAAAGAATCAGACCTGGAGGAGGGCACCAGGAACCCTCCTGATAGCCCCCCTATCATGGATCATCTATCCAAAAGGACAGATGATCCATGGGGCGACCCGAAGGCATTTTCTGCCTTATTTAGTACTGGAGCGGCTTGTACAAGCCGTTACACTACAAGCGCTGCCTAGAATGAATTAACTCAGTCATCAGGTCATTCTTAGAAAGCCCATCGCTGCGCTTTAATCATTGAGTCAGTCACCAGGGTCAGACTGGATGACTGATTCAATGATGAGAGAGTAGAGCTGCGCTTTCTATGAATGACCCGGTGACAGGGTTCATGCATTCTACATGCGCTTGTACTGGATGAGGCTTATACAGCCGCTCCAGTATTGAAGAAGGCATAGAATGCCTGCGGGTCGGATTGATGATCCATGATAGGGGGGGGGCTATCAGGAGGGGTCCTGGTGCCCCCCTTGAGGTCTGATTCTTCATACAATAATAAAAAGCGCATATAACCTATGCTGAATATAGGTTATATGTGCTTTAATTAAAAACCCGGCAATTGTCACCCCCATGATGGGGGGTGTCATGAGGGGTCATGATACCCCCTTTGAGGTCTTATGTTTGTTTTAATCACATTAAATATATAATGAAAGACAAAACAATGTTTTACACATATACAGGCAAGGTATGCAGCTGCATACCTTGCCGATTAACCCTTTGAGTACCAGAGGGGTAGGTAACACATTGCTAAGCAATGCCTTCCTACCTCTCTGGTACTCAAAGGGTTAATGTCGAATAAAGGACAGGTTCGTCAACTGAATGGAGTTAGCATGTCGAATATATGAAATGTATGTCGACATACTTAGGGGGTGAATATTGTGTACTGCTTGGTGTATTATTTTGGTTTATTTTAACCCTTTAAATGTCTCAGGGGTGAGCAATGCACATCCCTATGGCAATTCAATGCTGTCCTTGGTGCTGAAAGCCTTTTCTTTATTCCCCTACTGGCTAGGTAGGGAAGCAGAGAGAATTCTGTTCAGTATTGTCATAGTGTTGGTGATGTGTGAGGGGAGGAGATCTATATGGAGCAAGATTTCCTTCCATCATAGAATTAAAAGCCTGAAGTCCCCCCTTTTATGAACAGTATAAGTATTGAGAGTTCAATAGGGCCATATAGGTGAATTTAAAGAGAAAAGGAGTAATAGAGGAAATTATGAGCAGGCTTACAAAACACTGCAAACCTTGAAAAAAAAGTTGAGCAGGTTTGTACTGCAAGTTACACTTTTAAAACAATTAGTCAAGTTCATCCACAGCTTGAAAGTCACAGGTTCACATCCCTGTTTACTGCAAATTATAACTGCATGTCATCTACTGACAGTCAGGGAAATCAACCAGTTTTCCAATAATTATATTATTACTGTTCATTTCTACTCTCTTTAGACAATTGCAATTTACATTTTTCTCTCAGATATTTCCAGCTGCATTTAAGTGACAGTCAGATGTTAACATATTTCAAATAACTTAGAAACATAGCACATGTGTCAAAGTAATAAAAAAGCTGTTTAATACAGTGAAAAGCCCAATTTATCACAGTTTGAGGGCACAGAAAGAGAAAGCATTGAATGGTGAGGAACATCAGACAGATTTAATTTGGACTAGGAAAATATTTATGATTTAGACATAGTAGAGATCAGTAAGATTTAGGTTTGTGCATTGACACTTTACCTTTATTCCTTTTCCATGGGCATTATTATAGGCATCCACCAGCTTTCTCTTCTCTTCCATAAAGAGTTTGTGCCCTCCAGACTTGCAGAACAATCCATTTGCTATCCCTTGCTCCAGGTTGGCACTCAGTTCCTGAAGCAGAGCGCTACACCTTATCTCTGATGCATCTTCATTGCGTCTAGAAAAGGTTTCATTCCTCTGGTGCAGCTCATGCTGTAGAGAAATGTAATCTAACTTGTGGATAATTGCTGAGGTTTTTAAGAGAAAACTATATATATATATATATATTATTACAATGGAGGTCGGCATTCACATCACCCCTGATAGCTTGCCTGGGTGGAGTGCAGTAGCAATTCACCTTATATTAAAAATCATGACTAGCACTCACAGGTCTTTCACTTCAATAATTTATTTAAATTCAATGTTTCGGTCTGGTAGGGACCTTTATCAAGACTGATAAAGGTCCTTACTGGACTGAAATGTTGAATTTAAATAAATTATTGAACTGTAAGAACTGTAAGTGCTAGCCTTACTTTGCAATCTATATCTATATCTAGCAAGTGGTAAGTAGAAGGAATTATTGTGTCGTAGCTTGTAGCAGCATTGTCAATTTATATTCCTCATTGTACAGGTTCCTCCCTCGGCTCCTCACAACCAAAAAGGTGGCTGTCCAGGTTCCACTAAAGGAAGGGGGCTGACTATAATCAGCAACTCTGATTGTCATATATCACAATTTGGAATCCTCCGTACATCTCTCTACCCTGTGATTTGGATCACATAGTGCAGTCTGCTCAATGTGTTAAGCCAGGTGTGAAAACTTTTTTATTAGATGCAGATATATGTGAAAACTGAGGTGTGATCTAACCATTATATGAAGCTGATTTAGTATGAGTTCAAAATTGTGATGTTATTGTTTGAGTACGCACTTTTAGCAGAAGGGAAAAAAGGTGTAGTTGAATTTTTTTTACCCTTTGGATGCTACAGAGGTCTGCAATGTATTTCAAAGCAAGGACCTCTCTAACATTCAAGTTGTTAAGATGGCCAGCTACATCATATTTTGCTAAGGACCAATCAGTAACTTAAAGCAACTCTACAGTAAAGCAATTTGCTTGCCCCCAAAATTAAGCCTATGCTGGTACCTAAATGTCCCTCCTCAAAATAAATCAATCAGCATCAAAAACATATTGTCCACCCTAGGCAGGAAATAAATATATAATTTTCTCTATTCCACCAAAACTTCAAACATATTCAACATATTCATAGATAAATCATGACTCAATTAAATTGAAAAAGAAAACAAGTGACAGTGGAAATATGTCTAATTGTGAAACCTATGTTTTAAACATCACACATTTAATTATTACATTCACTGGGTTTAAATACATTCACCTCAATCTGTTGAATTTACAATATGTAATTGAAATTAAAGAAATAAAATAATACTAATTGTTCATCTTTTAGTAGCTTTTTATTCCATTAATCTCACAGTTATTTATTTAAATTGATCAGCTAACTTGCACATTTTTCATGTGGATTTCAACTGGTCTCTCATTTATAATGCATAAGCACCCTTCTTTCTGAAAATGTATATGACATGCTAGAGCGACCACTGTTTTAATCTTTTTTCCCTGATTATCTAGAAAGTTGATCATCTGTACTTAATGGGATGTGAATAAAAGAGGATTTTAGTCTTACCTGTTAAATCCTTTTCTCTTAGTCCATACAGGTTACTGGTAACTCTGGGAGGTGATCCGCCCCTTTAAGTAGGTAGGAACATTTCTCTAAATGTATGCAGGGGGTGGAGCCTCCCTTCCCTCCTTGGCTGCAGCTAGCCAACCAGCTCCAGAATTATTTGAGACACTAACTATGACTAGATAGTAGAAGGGAAGAAGACTCCTGTGAGCATGACCCAGAAGTACCCGCACTGTCTGCCACAGGAGAGTCAAGCATGGTCTCTTGACAGGGCGGGAGACCAGTAACCTGTATGGACTAAGACAAAAGGATTTAACAGGTAAGACTAAAATCCTCTTTTCTCTGTCGTCCAATACAGGTTACTGGTAACTCTGGGATGTCCAACCATAGAGTTCCCCAGAGGTGGGAAGAAGGCAAGGACCAGGCGCAAGGCCCCCAAAGTCACCAGTGCAGCTATGAACCAACAGCTCAGAGATAGCCCAACAAAACTGAAGTGCCAACTTACACTGAACAGGGGTACAAACATCCCAGGAACTGTTACACAGCACACAGAACTAGAGCCAACAGGGCTCAACAGCAAGGAAGCACTATGAACCTAAGAAGAAGACCCTAGACAGGCAAAACTGCCTCCAGGACCTTCCTCCCAAAGCTGGCGTCAGCCAAAGCCAGCACATTCACACGGTAGTGCTTCGAAAAAGTGTGCACAGACGACCAAGTGGCGCCCTGCATAGCTGATCAGCAGAAGCCTGATTCTTATAGGCCCAAGAGGCCCCAATGGACCTGGTGGAATGAGCCGTAACCTGAAAGGGAACATGCTTATTCCTCGACTCGTAGGTCTTACGAATAGTGGACTTGATCCATGACACAACAGTCACTTTGGATGCAGGTCTTCCTGCCCTAGGACCCTCAGGAATGACGAACAGAGCGTCTGATTTCCTGACAGATTCAGTGCGATGGACATAAAACTTTAGACAACACACCACATCCAACAAGTGAAGATTTCTCTCCTTGTCAGAGGAGGGGTTAGGGCAGAAAGAAGGCACCACAATCTCCTGACTGATGTGAAACTCGGAGACCACCTTGGGTAAGAACTCCTTGGAAGTGCAAAGTACTACCTTATCCTTGTGAAACACCAGATATGGTGGTTTACAGGACAGAGCTTGCAACTCCGCAACACAGCAAACAGACATGATCGCCAGGAGAAAAGATATTTTCCACATCAAGAGACGTAGAGGAATAGTGGCCAAGGACTCAAAGGGAGGATGCTGAAGAATGTCCAAGACCAAATTAAGGTCCCACTGAGGAGCGGGACTCCGGAAGGCAGGACGAACATGAGCAACGCCCTGGAAGAAAACCTGGACATCAGGAAGAATAGCAATGTGCTTCTGAAAGAAAACAGAAAGCGCGGAAGTCTGAACCTTAAGAGAACTCAAAATGAGGCCCTTATCCACTCTGTCCTGCAAAAAAGCCAGGACAGTAGGTAGGCCAAAATTGTGGGACAGATCCCTGGCAACACACCATGAAACAAAGGTCGACCAGACATGGTGATAGATCTTGAAAGAAACAGGCTTATGGGCACTAAGCATAGTAGCCACCACACCAGAAGAAAAACCTTTCTTCCTTAGAATTGAGGATTCAACCTCCAAGCCATCAAAGAGAGCCGGTGAACATCTTCCTTCCACAGGTAACCCTGTAGAAGAAGATCCGGACGGGAGGGGAGCCGACATGGGACAACATGGGAAGGGGAGGAAATATGTAAGCGAGAGGAAACATCCAGGGAATGGACAAAGCGTCCACAGCTAGAGCTAGAGGGTTTCTCCACCGAGAGCAGAACACTGGAACCTTCCGGTTGTGTCTTGTCGCCATCAGGTAGACGTGAGGCATGCCCCATTTCTGAACCAACATCTGGAACACCTGGGGTGTAATTCCCACTCTCCACTGTCCACTGTGTGACGACTGAGGAAGTCCGCCGTGACATTGTCTATGCCTGGAATGTGAACTGCGGATATGGCAGGAACATGTTCTTCTGCCCAAGACAAAATAGCTTTGACTTCTAACCAAGCAGCGAGACTTGTTGTACCTCCTTGCTTGTTGATGTAGGCCACGGCCGTGGCGTTGTCGGACTCCACTTGGACTGGAAGTCTTCCAATTGAAACACCCAATGGTGCAGGGCATGAAATATCTCCTGAAGCTCCAATATGTTGATCGGAAGGAGGGACTCCTCCGTTGACTACCTCCCCTGAGCGCTCAAGCGATCCAGGACAGCGTCTGAACTGAAACAGGATCATAAGACATAATCGCTGTGGGCGATCTGGTGAGCCACCTCATTGGGGAGGAACACCATGCACTTCTGTGTATCAAATCAGATCCGACTTGTCCAAGTTGATGATCCATCCGTGATGGTAGAGAGCTTGGATGCAGGTCTGAACTTGCTGATGAAGGAGGTCTGCAGAAGTGGCTTTCAACAGCAAATCATCCATGTAAGGAGTCACTCTGATGCCGTCCCGGTGAAGGACGGATATCAAGGCCCCCAGAACCCGTTGGAAAACCTGAGGAGCCATCGGAAGGGAAGAGCGGAGAACTGAAAATATCCTCTGTTGCAAACAAACCGAAGATACTGCCGACTCTCTGGATGATGGAGATGTGTAAGTAGGCATCCTGAAGATCCAGAGAAGCAAGGAACTCCCCCGGGGACATGGCAGCAATCACTGTGCGCAGGGACTCCTGGCGATAGTGAGTCCTGGTCACAAAGGAGTTGAGATCCTTCAAATCCAAAATAGGGCAACATCTGCCGTCCTTTTTGGTGACCACAAAGAGGTTCGAATAGAACACCGAACCCCTCTCTGGAAGAGGAACTGGCTCCAGGACGTCCTTGTCCAGGAGAACCTGAACAGCGCCATCGAACAGACGGCGTTTCTCAGTACCCCGAGGAGTATGAGAAAGACGAAAGCGAAAAGGAGGAAGAGAATAGAAAGGGATCCTGTACCCTTCTGTCACTACCTGTAGAACCCATGGGTCTGCCACTGAATCCTTCCAAACGCTGTGAAAGAGTCGCAGAAGACCCACAGCTGGGTGCGGACCCGGGTTGGGCGAGTCATGCCGAAGCAGTCTTGGAGTTGGAGGACACCCTGGGCTTCCATTGCTGTTTGGGCTTGGAGGAGGTACGCGGAGCTGAGGGAACCGTCTGGTTCGCCGGGCGTGTCTCACTCTGAAAGGAATTAAAATACCGGTTACGCTTAAGCGGCAATTTCTTCTTAGGTGCCATAGGTAGAAGAGTACTCTTACCCCCTGTGGCCTCACTGATCAATTCCTTAAGATCAGGCCCAAACAACGAGGTACCCTGAAAGGGCAGGGAAAGCAAGGCTTTCTTGGAAGCAGTGTCAGCAGACCAGATCTTGAGCCAAAGGGCTCACCTGACCACCACAGACGTAGCAGAAACCCTAGCCATCATGCGGACGGCATTAAAGGCGGCAGCAGAGACATAGTGTTGCACTTCAGAGATATTGGCAAGAAGACGCAATTTCCCAAAAGTAGGCGCATCCTGATGGACAGCCGTGGTGAGTTGCTCAGTCCAGATTGCAACAGCCCGGTTAACCCACGCAATGGCAAACCCTGGACGCATAGCTCTACCCACAGATGCAACAATGGACTTGAGGTTAATCTCAAGTTTCTTATCAGTCCAGTCCTTCAGAGCTGAAGCATCAGAGACTGGCAAAGCAGTAGATTTAGATAGCCTAGAGATAGAAGCATCTATCTTAGGGGGATGAACCCACTTAGCAAGCGCAGCTTCAGAAAAGGGGTAAAGCTTAGCAAATTTCCTGGACACAGAAGCAGCCTTGTCCGGTGATTTCCACTCCTCAGAAACCAAGCGGTCAAGAGTGGGGTTGGGAGGAAAATACGTAAGGGGCCTAGCAGGCTCCTGAGAAACATCAGAGGGATCAGAAGGAACCTCTTGAACCAAGGGAATGTTGAGGGTGGTTAAGACGGCTCTGATCAGACCCTCAGCAGAGAGGTCAGGATCAGCTTCAAAGGGGTCCCCAAGACACAGAGAAGACTCCAGAACCAAACGATCCACAACGTCCGAATCCAACAGCAGTTCCTCCTCAGAGGAATCTGACACATCAGGTGCCCCCTGAGGTTTAGGCAGGGAAGATCTGATATTGGAGAGGGCCTGCCATGACTGAAGGGCCCCCTGTATCTGGGATGGAAAGAGTTGTAAAGGTCCCTAGTCGCAGCATTAAATTCTTGCACCCAAGCTGGCTCAATAGCATGGCTGGAGGTCCCTGGGTTGCAGTCAGGAACTTCAGAACATCCTGGGCATAAGTGACCAGAGAACTCCCTAGGTGGCCCTGAGTGACAGGAAGAGCAATGCGCAATTGGGGATATTGAGACCCCAGCCTCCTTAGTCTTAGGTCTAGCCCCTAGCTCCAGCGGTATAGACATACTCACAGTGTCAAAATAACCAACTGTACAGTAAATCACCCGATTACAGTGTGTAAGATTAAAATTTTACCCCAGAAATGCTAAATACAGACTTATCTGGTAGGCGAAGGGTTAGTCTGCAGAGGAGAGAAGGAGAGTCCAAGTCCTGCATAGGATACTCGCTAGAAATGCTCACAAAATGGCTGCCGCGACAGAAGCCAATCAGAATTTAGGCGCGAAGCAAGTGCTCATGGGAAATGTAGTTTTTTCCAAAAAAGTATCCTAAACAGTGCCCGAAGCCCCCTGAGCCCCCCAACACATGTGAACTATAAACTGGATGATAGAGCAAGGTTAGACAAGTAAAATGAGCCATCACTGATGTCGCTAGGTTAAACGGTTGCAGAGATATGTCCCAAAGAGTATAGTCCCATAAAAGTGAATGGAGCAATGGCGTCTATGCGGTAAAGTGTGCCTTAAAGGCGCAGTACACAAATTTTACTAAAATTAAAGTAAAGCATGAAAAGTTGTAAAACATCAAGGAAACATGTGTAGACACTCAGAAAACACTAGTCCAGTAGGAAAAGTGCCATAAACCCCCCCAATAAAATGCCAAACCAGCAGTGAAAGGGTTAAGTTACCACATAAACCTGCTCCAAACACACAACAGACATACACATATATCTAATGAGTGTAGGAGTGTACAATAGGAACTACAGAACAAAACCCCTGTGCGGAGGGGCACTGTGGGACAAGTGGACCTGCAGCACTCAAAGGGTAGCTTACCTTTCCTGCAGATCTTCTGTCTTCAGATTACCATGCAGCAAGAATTACCTCAGTGGGTAACTCCTGGGGAAGCACATGGAATCAAGATTTTCCCCCTCAGGGCTTAAGGTCCACAAAAAAGCACCAGGATACTGAGCTAGCCACATTGAAGGGCATTTGTCAGTCATGGTAATCTGCCTAATGGTGGTATTCCATATCTGACAGAAAATAAAAAAGAAACTAAAACTATAGCAGAACTGTTCTCCACCTGGTGTTGTCACACCGAAGGAACATATCATTCTGGAGCTGGTTGGCTAGCTGTAGCCAAAAAGGGAAGAGAGGCTCCACCCCTGCATATATTTAGAGAAATGTTCCTGCCTACTTAAAGGGACGGATCACCTCCCAGAGTTACAAGTAACTTGTATTGGACGACAGAGAAAGTTTTTTTATTTGATAGGGAAGGTATAATTTGGGTATTAATTCTATGAATACTTATGAAAGTTCTCATAAGTTGATATACTTTACCATGAGCTGAGACTGATATTCTTGTTTATCATCCTTGAATGACTTTTTCATGAAGGCTTCCACTGCCATTTTCTCATATTCCCTCTGCTGTTTCATGAACTCTTCCTGTGTCTCAGTTGGAAATGTATTTTCTAGCTTTGCCATCTCAGCTTCATAAATAGATACTGCTTCATGAAGTGCTGCTGTATTCTCAATCTGGGTGAGAGTCAGCACTGCATTTTCCATGCAGGGGATTGCGCCACTCCGAATAGACTCCACATATGTTACTGCCAGATTCCCCAGCACTGGAACACAGGAAGGGTGAAATTAGAGGACAAAGACATTATGGAGTAGATTTACCAAACATTCTAAATGTAAATAAGCATGCAAATAAGCATGGATGCTAAACAAAATGAAGAGGACACTGTGCTTAAAATCACCAAATTTTAATCCATGAATTAAAATAAGGACCTGAAGAACTTAAAAAACTGTAAAAACACTCCTAAGTCAGTCAAATGTAGTACGTTCAGACACTCACTTCCTTCAGCGCTAATTCCACAGAGATATCAGAGTATATGCAAAATATATATAATATGACCTGATTAGATACAAGTCCTCAAAAAGTCCTTCACCTGTCATTACTGCTGTACTTTTGGAGGTCTCTGGTAAACACATACACAAAAAAAAACACAAAAAGGGAAAGCGTACACAATCTGATTGTAGACCGTTATAATACACACGTTTGACACCTCCACCATGTGTATTGTTGGGTGCCTCCTCCTTCAGAGTGGGAAATCAGCTTTAGGAACAGATAGCTGTTGGACTCACCTTTTAAAGAGGCAGAACTAGCCTCTACGTATATGTGCCTTCAATGGATAACCCCCAGTGTCGGTATCAGCCGTTGCCTCATGTTTTCCCCACTCACTCTCTTCTTATTATAGTCAAGTATTAAGAGTTCTCCCTATCGGTCTGAATAGGCCCTCTGTCTAGGACTTAATGGTACCTAGGGGTCTCTTTGGTGAACTCTGAATATGTGGGCTTATTATATAGGATCCAGTATTATATGACTGATACCAAAAATAAAAGATATACAAATATTAATATCTGTACAGATAAAGATATACATAAAATAATAATTACATTAATGGGAAATACCCTTCAGTATGTAAATGAAGTACGTTGATTTCCTCCTCCTGCACCAACTAATGACCAAAGATAATTCCACTAAAGGACATTTTAAGATGCAGCATGCACAGAGAGGACCAGCTAGAATTTCAGCAGATGGAATAAGCAAAGTAGGAGAGATTCAGAGCAAGGATTCTTCCCTGTTGCCATAGCAACACAAGATGCTTAGTAACATTGTTGTTTAAATAATTTTTATGTTGAGCTTCAGTACTAGTGAGGGTACAGTCCCTGTACCCTTATGTTGACAGTTCAGAAGGCATCCCCTGCCTCTACATGATATCAAAGGCCTTGCTCCTACTGAACAATGAGGTGGTATGAATAAGCAATTATACTGTCTTTTTAAAGTAGTGTCAGGCTGGGACAGCTTTCCCCAACTTCACATTACTGTTAGAATGCATTACAATGGCTGTTGACTATGTTATTTTTAATCTTTATCTTTTGCTTTTATTATAAGAGGGGTGGACAACACATACACAACAGAGCTAGGCATTGCAAACTTCTCTGGCATTGCTTTGGTCAAAGAGGATACTGAAAGTGGTAGGGAGCCCCAGTCTATGTCAAACACATGGACCTTTCCTGTAGGCATGTGTGGGTACATTTCCACCTTTTCTTTCCAGAGTTTGCATGAGGCCCCATGTGGGATGGTATGTGGTCTTTAACATGTGCAATTCTTTCCTCTTGGTTCATCCAATTGCACATGCACTACTTTTGCTCATTTCTGGCCCGTGGGTATTTAAGCTTACTCTGAATGGTTATCTGGTGTTTGGTAGTTAAGTTGATTCTGGATGAAGACATTGTCCAAAAAGAAAATAAACATTTTCAAGTGTCAGTGATGGTTGTGGAATATATCCTGAAAACCCATGGGCTCAGCTAATTGTATTGTATTGTATATTTTCATTTATATAGCGCCAACCGGTGTACTTGGCACTTTACAGATTACATTTAATACAGCAGGCGTACAATAAGTGCTTATATAGGCAGTCATAAGGGGAACGACAGGTGAGTATACATTAGGATAAGAGGTCCCTGCCCTGTAGAGCATACAATCTAAGTATAGAATGGGTGACACACAGATACAAGCTGGTAGAGGAGAAAGTGCAGTGTTTGGCTTATGATAATAATGATAATGTTTCCATATTATGCTATTGCTAGAGATAAAAGGTGATCTTTTAGTTTAGATTTAAAATTGTTGATGGTTGAGGCTTGGCGAATGCTGGGTGGTAGGGAGTTCCAGAGGTAGGGGGGCAGCATGTGCGAAAGCTTTCAATCGTGAAACAGCGATAGTGGTTAAAGGGGCAGTGAGTCGTCCAGCATGTGTGCTGCGTAGTGGACGTGCAGGGATATGGCGGGATATCAAAGATGAGATATAAGGCGGGGACAAGTGATGGAGAGCCTTGAAGGTGATGAGTAGGATTTTGAATGACAGTGATTTTAGGAGTGGTGGGGTGAGTACTGTTCTGGAGGAGAGGAAGAGTATTCTGGTGGCTGAATTAAGAACTGATTGAAGAGGAGCGATATGGTTAGTAGGAAGACCAGTAAGTAAAGAGTTGCAGTAGACCAGGCGAGAAAGGATAAGAGCATGCATGAGGGTTTCTGTTGTAGAGTGAGAGAGGAATGGCCGGATTTTTACTATATTCCGAAGAAAGAAGCGACAGGTTTTGGTAACGTTGTTAATGTGGGTGGAGAAGGAAAGGGAAGAGTCCAAAGTTAGCCTGAGGCAGCGGGCCTTGTCTACAGGGTAAATTGTGGAGCCTTCGACAGTTATAGAGAATGGAGGTGTTGTGCAGGATTTAGGAGGGAAGATAAGGAGCTCGGTCTTGGATAAGTTAAGTTTTAAGCGACAATGAGCCATCCAGGAAGAGACAGCGTTAAGGCAATCTGAGACCCGCCGCTGTATTTCTGGTGATATTGAGGGTGCTGAGAGATATATTTGTGTATCGTCTGCATAGATATGGTAGTTAAAGCCAAAGGATTTTATCAGTTGCCCCAGGGAGAGTGTATACAGAGAAAAGAGAAGAGGTCCCAGAACAGAGCCTTGGGGTACGCCTACTGAGAGGGGGGTCGGAGGTGAGGAGGTGTTGGCGTATGTCACAGAGAAAGACCGTTGAGAGAGATAGGATAGAAGCCAGGAATGTGCCAGGCCGCAGATACCAAGTGATTTGAGAGTCTGGGATAGAAGGGTATGGTCGACTGTGTTGAATGATGCCGAAAGGTCTAGGAGGATAAGAAGAGAGAAATGCCCTTTGGTTTTTGCAGTGTGGAGATCATTTGTTACTTTGAGAAGGGCGGTTTCTGTTGAGAAAGTGGGCCAAAAGCCAGACTGCAGGGGGTCCAGGGTGTTATGGGAGTTGAGGAAGGTAAGTAGACGAGAGTAGGCTAGGCGCTCGAGGAGCTTAGAGGCAAAGGACAAGAGGGATATGGGGTGGTAATTGGATGGGGAGGTGGGGAGAAATCCTTTCAGCACTTGTTGGAGAATGACACACTTGTAAATAATTATGAGCTAACAATAGGTTAAAACATAACCTTTACTAATTAATTCTAAAATGCTAGAAGAACCAATCATCTGTGTACAGTATATCCACACAATACCTTTGGATATTAATTTGTTAAACTGAATTATAATCTGAAGAACAGAGAAAATGGATAAACCCTAGAACCCGTTCTAAGAATCAGGCACTTATTTTACCTCCCAGGCTGAAGTCACAAACCTGGTGCACTGTACCCTAAGTCAAATCGGAAACAGAGTAATGCTAAGATAATCCAAATTTGATCAGTTAGCAGAAACAAAGGAAACAGACAGAGATTCAATTAACCTATCATATATCAACAAGAAAAGTTTTTATCAAAGTGTAGATAGCTCAATTTAAACCCTTCTAGTTGCGCAACCATCATGGACACTTCCATATTCTTATTTTTTTTTGGTGTAAGCATTTATAAATCTGTGGCGCAATCATACTAATTATTTCACAGCATTTTTCAGTACCACTTTTCTAGAGATCTTTATCCTCCAGTGTCAAGCCACAGCAAGGACATGCTTGCAGTTGCCACTGCTCACTAGCCTCACTCCCCATCATTGGATCCTAGCTGCTGTTTCACAGAGATCTCCTTCTTCCTCCATCTCAAAGACTCATCTGATTATGAGGTCCTGCCAACAGGCCCAAGCCTTCCTTTTCTCACCAAACACATGCCTGTACAATTAAACCAGTTATGGAACCCAAGGGAATGGCTCAGACTTTCATAAGTGGCAGATCTCCAAGCTGGGATGTCTCAACTACATGCCAAGGTTCAAGGGATTTGTGCAGCCAGCCCATGGTCCAACCAGCTGAGGTATCTGGCACCTCTTCTACGTCTGATTTCTCAGGAGTTTTTTCTGAACCTCAGGTTCCATTTCCTGAAAAGTTCTCTGATGATCTGAAGCAGTTTTGCAGTTTAATAAATTCTTGCAATTTGCTTTTTTACTTAAACTGTGTATTTACCACTCCAGTGAGGTAAAAGTGCACATGGGTATTATGCTCACCACAGGAAAGCCATCTGTTTGGGCCCACTCTTCTTGCATTGTAGATTTACAGTGACAGGCCAATCTTGTTTTAGTTATTGATTTTGCAAACTATAGCAACAGTGTAAAACATATTTCACTGCAGTTGATGTGTTGTCCGTATCTGCCTGGGCTGTTATTTTGAACAATGAACAGGGAACAAGTTTAACCAAACTTATGAGACTATATTTCATAAAGGGCTCAAGCCTAAAAATTACAAATCAAGAGAGGCAAAGAGTTCCTCAACAGGAGTGTGTGTAAACCACTGCAAAAAAATGTATGAAATACAGCACTTTGTAATTAACAGCAATATAAAAGTGGCAGTTGTGGAGACTTTAACCACTTAACGTCCAGTGACTTGTCAGGACTGTCACTGCTGTTTTTTCCCTTAAGGACCAGTGATGGTCCTGGCATGTCACGTATTTTTTACTTACAGAGCTCCTGCTGGAGTGAGTAGAAGCGAGGACTGAAATTGACTGCTCCTAGACCGGAGCAATCACTATCAGTCCCCCGTTCAGCGTGCTAACATGCGTGATCAGTCACGTGTGCCAGCACATCAAACTTCGCTATCTGATCCTTAAAGGACCACACACCCCGGGACCGCTGGTCCTTAAGGGGTTAAAATCTAGACTGTGGTTTTATTTTACTGCTCACAGTACTTTCATCTGTATAGACATATTATAGGATCTAATATATAATTACAATCACACTTTGATCAATACACTGCAGAACGGTTAAAACTGGAAAATTCGCTCAAGGGTTGTAAAAATATTTATGAATGCTTTAAATGTAAAAGTATTAAACCAGCATTCGTAACTGGAGATCATGTCAGGATGTCAAGGTATATAGACATATTCAGCAACTACTATGAACAAACATTCACAGAGGAGATATTAATTGTAAATGCTCTAAAAACCAAATGCATTAAACCAATTTATAAGTTAAAAACAGCACCAGTGACCCAACTGAAGAATCATTTGGTGCTGAAGAAACACAGAAAATACCTGAAAATTATAACTGGGTTTACAAAATTAAAAGAATTTGAAAAGAGAAGAAGACTATGAAATGAAAAATCTACTACAATTAAATTTTTGGACTATCCATCTTCATTTAATAGCTAAAGTGAAAAAAAATCAATTAACTGGTATATAGCAAAAAAAAAAAAAAAAACCATTATGGAGGACACTGCTTTTTATGTTCCACTGCCAAGTAACATTAATTTGAAATCTATCACAAAATCATACTGGAAATCACACAATTAAACTTGCCAAACCAATCATTTTAAAAGGAGGCTGGGTAATTGCACTAACAGAAATATAGGGCTCGATCCAAATGTTAGAGACGGCTTTTTTACTGCCAACGGCATTTTTTCCTCTCTTCTTGGGCCGATGCCCTATCTGCAATGAGGGAATTTGAACAGAGACTGACTTTATATATGGACAGTCTCTGATCCAATTCCCTCACAGTCATTGGCCAATCAGTTTAATGCACAGTCGATCGAATCTGATTGGCTGGGATGTGCGTAAGCACATCTCAGCCAATGGCTAAGCACACATAGAAGACCTTTTCAGTGAAGGATTTCTTTTTCATTAACACAACCTCGGCTCTGCTGCAGAACCTCCGACGGTCCCAGGACCGGATTTCCCTGCTGTCAGCTAGAACGCTGACGTCAGGCAGGGGCGACCTTTGTAAGTCATTATCTCTCATAAGGGTTTGAGAGATAACATTGGGCACATTTTTGTTCTTTTTTTAGGGGCTACAAAATAGGGAATAGTAATACTGAAGTATTTCTATCCCTTTAAAAAATATCTGAATTTTATAATGATATTACTCCACTGGAGATGTTTATTAAATAAAAGTTTGAAAGCTACAGTACGATTAAAAGCTAGAGTATGATGATATTGAAAAAACTGTGTTTGTCAATGGTACAAGCAGTTTTGTGGTTGATGAAAGGATAAAGCATATTTTGGGAGTTGTTTCTAATCACATTAATGACCAATAGATAGGTATATGAAATAGATAGTGCAGCAAGTCTTAAATTGACAAAGACAAAACAACAAAAGATTGCTCAGCTATTCCAAGTGTTCTCTAATGTATAGACAAACCACCTAGAATGTTGAAAGAAGACTAGTTCTGAACAAATAGCCCTCACTAGTATGAAGTCAGTAATAAAATATAACTTTATATATATTCTTAAAATGGTAACCAACCAGGTGAGTATCCCGTAGACGTGAGGGACCTCATTAGTTGAAATTAAAAGTGGATATCTTGTCCACAAGTAGGGTGTACATGGGGTGAAAAAATGGAGTATTCTAATTGATTAGTGGTTTATTAGGTTGTTTATCAATCCTTGGCTCAATGCCAGCCACTCTTCAATTATTTCTTAAGTAAATCCTGGCTTATTACTTAAGTCTCGGGAGGGTGTTTCTTTAATATTACCCTCCTTTAATTGTTGTTTATGTATTTTTAATGTAAATACGGTTGATAGTAATAATTGATACTCCTATAAGAATCGGCACCTTTTATTTGATGAAACGGTATGAGTTGACATGTGTTCGTCTTATGTTAATACCATGCATAGGGACGTTTATTTAATTCTGCATTTGATTTTTATATCCAGGAATGAAACATCATTTTTCTCTATCATGTTGGTAACCTTCAAATTTATATAATTTGTGTTCAGAACCCCCACAAAGTCTGTACCGCTTCCTGTCCAAATTATGATCACATCATCTATAAAGTGCTGCCAGAGACTGATCTTGTTTGTGTAGTGGGACATGGATTCAGTGAACACTATTTGGTCTTCCCACCACCCTAGATATAGGTTCGCATATGTGGGGGCACACATACTCCCCATAGTGGTCCCTTGTATCTGTTGGTAGTACTTGCCATCAAATAGGAAGTAATTATGAGTCAAAACGAATCTCAAAAGTTCAAGGATGAATTCGCCATGGGGCCCCAGTTGCTCACCCCTTGTATTGAGGAAGTGTCTTATGGCAAATAGCCCTATTTCATGCTTTATGCTGGTGTACAATGACTCAATAAACAGGGTGGCGAGGTAGTGTTCTTCTTCAAGATATATGCCATCAAGTTGTCTCAAGGCATCCTGCGAGTCTCTCGTATATGAGGGAAGTGCAGTCACAAAATTTCTTAGTACTATGTCCATATAGATGCTAGATTTTTCTTTCAAATTTCCTATACCTGAGACAATCGGTCTCCCAGGTGGATATTGTTGATTTTTGTGAATTTTTGGAATGGTATAGAATGTTGATATTGTAGGGTTCTCAACCCATACAAATTTCCATTCCTCCTTTGATATTAATCCAGTCTGTAAGGCATTTTCCAAAATTAGTTTTAATCGAATTTTAAATCCCTCAGTGGGATCCCCTGATAGTTTACGATAGCATTGTGTGTCATTCAATAATTTGAATGACACATAACCTGATTAAACCGGTCCTGAGCAAACACTGGAACATCCTGACTACAGTAGATGATCTGAGAGAGGTACTTGGAGACACCCCCAAAATTACATATAGACGAAGCAAGAATCTAAGAGACAGTCTAGTACATAGTCATGTCCAATGTACTAAGCCAGAAACCTGGTTAAAGTCAAACATCAAAGGCTTCTATATATGTGGTACTTGCACAGCGTGCAAGTTCGGTATAAAATCTAAAACCTTCAAGAGCAATCAAACTAATAAGATCTTTGAAATTAGACACTTCATTAATTGTAAATCTACAGGTATTATATACCTGATCTCATGTGATTGCGGGAAACAATATATGGGCAAAACCAAGAGAGAATTAAGGAGGAGAATTCTAGAGCATGTAGGTGATGTTAGAAACAAGAGAGATAAACCAGTGGCGAGACATATCAACATCTGTCACGAAGGAGATATAACTAAATTAAAATTCATAGGTATTGATAAACTATACCCCATTCCAAGAAAAGGGGACTTTAATCAAAACTTTCTGAAATCAGAGGCAAGATGGATCTACATGTTACATACATTAAACCCAAGAGGCCTAAATGAAGGTTTTACCTTTGCCCCATTTATTAAAGAATAATGGTAGAATATTAAACCATCAATTTTATATCAACATTATCTAAGATAGATCCAGGGGATATATGTACTAAATATCTAATATATTATTATTTTACGTTATCATGGTTACTTTTAATATGTTACTGAAAGTATACCAATAATACTCAAATCCCCATAGTGTCCTCTGATGGATTACGAGTTCATGATATATATTGTTCCATGCATATGCAACATAGTCAATCAATACAATGATTGAGAATGCCGTTTACTAAGTATGGGTTTTAAACCCTTTATTTGTCTTGCATTAGTCTTGATTTTATTACATGTCCTATAAGAGATGAACATCTACTTATTCAGTCATTCACATCAGTTACATTAGGTCATACTAATGTTACACTGTATCCAACTTTCGGGACTCACGAGGTTAATCTTGCCAGCCATCTATGTCATGGCTATTGAGACACGCCCAGGATGTTTAGTGTATAAAATACCAACATCCTCAGTCAGTCGGTAACTCTATTAGCCCCTGAGGAAGCCGTGGGGTAACACGGCGAAACGCGTAGGGTGAATGGGTGTTGGGGGGGAGAAATATTGACTTGAGATAGATTCGGCAGCCTCTATTTAGTATTGAGTTGGAAGATAGGAACAAAGGAATAATTTACGAGCATCTCTGAGATGGGTCCTGCTAGGATGTATACATAGGTGATTTACCTGCAAAACTATAGGATGAGATCCGATGAACTAAATATATATTTAATATCATAGATGATTCAGCTAGGCATCTGACGACTAATCAAGCGATCCGACCTTAACTAGTTACCACAGCTGAGCCATGAACACGTCTGACTTCTCTGCCTGGCTAGTAAATGACAAGAGCAGCAGTATAGACTCTGGCAGTTGATTAAATAGCTACTCTCAGGCTTGGAAGCAATCAGTCTGGAAATAGCATTCACAGAAAATCTAAGACTGATTTACACTACTCCAACATAAGGGAGTTACGAGAACTGCAGAGGTTTCAACTCAGTAAATAAATATTACTACAATACTGTCTAGACTAGCCTAAGGACTTTGCAGATACAGCATCTAGTGGGTTAAACACAACAGGTGTCGGTGTGACTACAATGTTAGACTTGAAGTCAGGATAGCCATTCATGAGCAAATCATTGATAATTAATATGATAGAAGAAATATATACGGATACTTAGCATACACTACTATACAAGCAGATGCCTACGAGATTGCTCTCAGGAAAATTAAAACCTGACTCATTGTTCCTGTTATCCCTAATAAATTAATTTCTCTAACTAAGGCATTTCATGCTAGGGACGCAGAATTAAATAAATGTCCCTATGCATGGTGTTAACATAAGACGAACACATGTCCAACTCATACCGTTTCATCAAATAAAAGGTGCCGATTCATATAGGAGTATCAATTACTACTATCAACCATATTAACATTAAAAATACACAAAGAACAATTAAAAGAGGGTCATATTAAAGAAACACCCTCCCGAAACTTAAGTAATAAGCCAGGATTTACTTAAGAGATAATTGAAGAGTGGCTGGCATTGAGCCAAGGATTGATAAACAACCTAATAAATGACTAATCAATTAGAATACTCCATTTTTTCACCCCATGTATACCCTACTTGTGGACAAGATATCAACTTTTAATTTCAACTAATGAGGTCCCTCACGTTTAGGGATACTCACCTGGCTGGTTACCATTTTAAGAATATATATAAAGTTATATTTTATTACTGACTTCATACTAGTGAGGGCTATTTGTGCAGAACTAGTCTTTCAGCATTCTAGGTGGTTTGTCTATAAATTAGAGAATACTTGGAATAGCTGAGCAATCTTTTGTTGTTTTAACCACATTAATGACATTTCAAGTAAATTCTGCACCGATATAAAGGTGACTTCTATATACCGTATATCTATACTAATATAATTGAGTCTCAGAGCATCAGGAATAGCTTTGTATTCCTATTGTGCATAGATGAAATGACAGGAAAAACATTATTACACAGAGCTACATTAGCACTGATTGTATACCAATCAGTAAATACCATTTTGGCCACATTACAATTGAGATAAAGAACAACCAGAATAGAAATGTCATAGTAACATAGTAATGTAGGTTGAAAAAAGACTTGCGTCCCTCTAGTTCAACCCTTTTCCTATTCCTGTTTACCATCGTTGTTCCAAAAGAAGGTAAACAAACCCCTCAATATAGCAATTTCAAATTCTGCCTTGAATGGGGGGGGGGATTCCTTCTTGATTCCAAATGGCAATCAGATAGTTCTCTGGATCAACATCCTATCTGCATTGAAGCCATCTGTCATAATTCTCAATATTGTTCTGTGCTAGATAGGCATCCATTGCTGTTTTTGAAAGCCATTACAGTTCTGCAAGCACAACATCCCATTGCAAAGAATCTTGAAGCTTTACTACCCTTACTGTAGTTACTGGAGTTAATAGGACTCTTAAGTACCTGTTGTGTTTAAGGTGACCACATATCTCTATAAATCAGGGACACGTATAAAACCACACACTGCAGGGTTTCACTGATTCCTGTGCAGTTCTGCAGATTACTTTTTCATACGTATACTTGATTCATAGGGATATGTGTTCACCTTAGTTGTGTTGGAAACCCTACCTTATAATATAAATGATTTAATGCAATGATTAAAACAATATAATCCAGGAACCTTAACTCTCTCAGGGTTAATGTTATTATTGGCATTTATTATGACACAGCATATTCCATAGTGCTGTACAAGGAAGGAACAAACAGTAAAGATAGAGGCCCATATGTACAAAGATAATATAAAGCAAATATGGGGCAAACGAACTGTACGATAGGGATCGTATACAAATTCCATTAATTCCAGCTGATTTAAAGTAGGCTTTTTTCCAGTTGATTTAAATTGGGCTTTTAACCCCCTGAATGCTGTAGAGGTCTATAAGGTGCAGGTCTAAAATGCGCTGGACACCCAAGGGTTTAAATGACCCATTAGATGAATAGGAATGTTTATTTCTCTTGTGTTGTACTGATAGTTTGCCCCAGAACTGATCCACTCTTTTTGCATGTGGATCAGTAATGATAATACATAGTAACATAGTAATTTAGGTTAAAAAAAGACTTGCGTCCATCTAGTACAACCCTTTTCCTAATCCTGTTTACCATCGTTGATCCAAATGGCAAAAAAAACCCCTCAATATAGCAATTTCAAATTCTACCCTGAATGGGGGGAAAAATCCTTCTTGATTCCAAATGGCAATCAGATTTCTCCTTGGATCAACAAGCCCTAACTAAATATTAATCCCAATACTAACGTACATAGCCTTCTATGTTATGCTCTTTTAAATAAGTATCCAAGCCCTTTTTAAAGGCATCTAATGTATTCGATAGCACCACCTCCTCAGGCAGTGAATTCCATACCTTTATTGTCCTTACTGTAAAGAAACCCTTCCGCTGTTGTAGATTAAATCTCCTTTCCTCAAGTCTAAGCGGGTGGCCCCTTGTCCTATGTACTGTTCTGTTAATGAACAGGTCTTTGGAGAGCCCTTTGTATGGGCCCTGAACATATTTATATAGTGTTATCATATCCCCTCTAAGATGCCGTTTCTCTAGTGTGTACAAATTTAACTTTTCTAGCCTTTCTTCATAACTAAAACTTTCCATTCCCCTTACTAGTTTTGTAGCCCTCCTCTGCACTTTCTCTAGTTCCATAATGTCCTTTTTCAGAAAGGGCGCCCAGAATTGAACAGCATATTCTAGGTGGGGTCTTACTATGGACCTGTAAAGAGGCATAATAATATCTTCCTCCCTTGAGTCAATACCCCTTATAATACATGCCAATATCTTATTGGCCTTTGCAGCTGCCAGCTGGCACTGCATGCTACTGCTAAGTCTATTGTCTACCATCACTCCCAAATCCTTTTCATTTGTAGATTTCCCCAGAGAAACACCATTTAAACTATATGTTGCATTTTTATTATTATTATACCCAAAATGCATAACTTTACACTTGTCTATATTGAATCTCATTGAATCTCATGTCATTTAAATATGAAAGTCAGTCATTAAGCTACACTTTCGACTGCAGAAAGGTTCTCCCTATGAAAGAGAGACAACATGGTTGTCAGTAAAAATTATGGTGAACCACGTATTTACAGTACATGTTATAGGGCCAAACAGGTCATGGATTGCCTGGATTTCACATGAGTTCACATATGTACGGTCAGGGTCTAGGTGTAAGTTTCCAAAGTTTGTTCAGAAAAGCTGTGCCTTGTTTAAGCATGGATCAGAAATTGTTAAACCACAACTCAAAACTGTTGAAAAAAATATTTCCAAAGATATTCTGGGTTGTTTTTCTGCAGCCATAATGTGTACAATGGCTGTGATGCTCAGGAGGGGTCAGAGTTAGTAGAGCAATATTTCAATAGTATGTAATCTGTAGTTAATGAGTAATGTAATTGTAAAGGATCCCCCTTCTGCCCCTTTTAACCATTCCAAGCCTCCTTCTGTCAGATGTGGAATACGTTCATCGGACAGGATAGCTAGCAACGCGGGACAATCTTCATGCATTGAGCATAAGGCGAAGGAGGGCAGGTTTTTCCTTATGGTCATTAAAGATTGTCCCAGTCTGATCTCCATCTGACAATCTGGGGGGGGGGCAGACCATGTTTGTGGCCATCTGTGAGTACCAGTGGACAGTGAAACAGGCTGGGTGGTTCAGACAATGTTTGTGGGGATCAGTGACTACATGTGGGCAATGGAACAAAGCTGAGGGCTAAATTGTGTAAATGGGAATCTGTGAATTCTAGTGGCCAATGGAAGCAGACTTGGAATGTTGCCATCTACTGTGTGACTATGAATATATCGAGTTAAAACTGTCACAAGAATCAAAACAACAACATAAAAATGTCGAGCCAATCAATTGATTGACATTCTGATGTTTCTTGCTTAAAGCGGAACTTTCACTACAATAACATAGCGCCGCAAATGATTATTACATTAGCGATATGCAAAACATTTTTATTTTCAAGTATAATTGCTCCTTTAATGAAAAATATAATCTTTTCGGCAGGCAGGCACTGGCTGGGATCTTGTAGTAGGCGTTTCTCTGAGCCTGCGCTGTCAGTCCCTTCTGGTGCCTTTTGGTGCAGTGGCATTCAACTCACCAATAGTGTAGTTGATGGGGACGACCAGCGCAGATGCAGGGATGCTGGTTTTGCAAGATGTCTGTGCTGTTCCCCAGTGCTGTCTGCATAAAAGGTGATATTTTTCATTAAAGCAGCAATTATACTTGAAGATAAAAATAAGTGTTTACATATCGCTAATGTAATAATCATTTGCCGCGCTATGTTATTGTAGTGAAAGTTCCACTTTAATGGTTGCCAAATAGAGTGCAACATTCAATGTACACATGTCTCCATCTATGCCTAAAACCACTGCGTGCCATAGAGTTCCGCAATGCATTTGCCACTCAAAGGGTAAATGAATATAAAATGCGCAAGCATTATATTTAACTCTTTGAGTGCCACAGAGGTGTGCAACGCAAAGCCGAGTAATGCATTGCTCACCCGTCTGGCATTCAAAGAGTTAAACCGATAGGTGCCTTTGCCTCTTACTGACTCCCCGTTGCCAAGCATTACAACAAGATATTTGTACAGAATGTACAAATATTATTTTGTGCAAGAAAATGCACAATGGGTTATTTCTGTGCACTGTGCCTGCCTGTCACCTGTATACAAAGCTAGTTTCATGTTTAAATGGCTGCTTAGCGCTGCTTCCTCTGCTGCTTAGCGCTGCTTCCTCTGCTCCCTGTTCCACAATTGGGGTGGTGTATATGTGCAGCTAATGAACTGAGCTGGAAGATTTGTACATATGTATCTCTGCCCCGTGTTGGGATCTTCCTCTGCCCCGCTCTCTTCCACCGATTCTCCCTGCTCCAAGCAGCGCTGAGAGGAGACTGAGAGTTGGATCTGGGAGGAGACTGAGATCTGTCTGAGATGTGGATGGCAGAAGCAATCCTAAGCGGCCATTTAAAAAGTTTTGTATACAGGTGACAGACAGGCACAGTGCACAGAAACAACCCATTGTGCATTTTCTTGCTTGGCAAAGGGGAGTCAGTAAGAGGCAAAGGCAGCTATCGGTTTAACTCTTTGAGTGCCAGATGGGTGAGCAACGCATTACTCGGCATTGCGTTGCACATCTCTGTGGTGCTCAAAGGGTTAAATATAATACTTGCACATTTCATACTCATTTACCCTTTAAGTGCCAGAGGGGTCCACAACCCTTTGGAATGCATTGTGGACCTCCCTGGCACTCAGTGGGTTAAGACACAGATGGAGACATATGTGTACATTGAATGTTGTACTCTGTTTGGCTACCATGAAGCAAACAATATCAGAATGTCCATCTTTTGATTGGCTTGACATTTTGATGTTGCTGTTTTGATTCTTGCAACATTTTTAACTCAACAAATCAACGGTCGCCCAGTAGATGGTGACACTTCAATAGGATACCTGGGAATAAGATGGATCAAATAATGTGTGGGGTCTGTGACTGCCAGGGGGCAGTGGAACCAGGTGGGGGCAACAACATATAGGGATGTGACTGCTGGTGGGATGTGAAACTAGGCTGGGGTGGTGGAATATATGGGATATGTGGAACTAGGCTGGGAGAAGCAAAGTATGGATGCCATCAGACCTTGTTGGAGGGGCATCCGGACCCTTCTTGATAACTCACTCCCCAGATATTGATCTCCCAGCTGATAGCACTGGGAGGTCAATACAGGCAATACAGGAGAGCAGTGTGACTCTCTTGCTTCCATTCTACCCAAACTTTATGTCACCAGTAATGTGGGGAGGCTTTACCCAATCCTGCCCACTCCTTCCCAGAAGTTTGAGCAGGAATGAAACAAGAGAACACATGGCTCTCCTGTATTGTCTGTATTGATCTTCCAGGGCTATCAGCTGGAAGATCAATAGCTTGGCTGGGTATCTGGAGGGGTCCTTATGCCTCCCAAGTAGGTCTGTATAATAATAAATAAACAAAAAGAGGTCAGAAAGGGGCAACTCAAGCCACATGTGGGACACTGGCTTGGCTATGTAGGTACACATGTGACTATCATTCTAGGGGTTTAAATGATTCATGTTTAGATATCAAAATCACTGTGCCACTATTTAATATAATATTATATGTTTTAGTTGTTATAAATAAAGTTTTCTATTATAGATCATTTATTTTTATTTGTTATTTAAATCTAGCTACAAAAACACAGATTGTTTAATGATATGTGATGTATGAAGCTGATATAAAAACAATTATCCAGCCAGTTGCAAATGTCACTAAAAATACAAAAATGATAACAAAGACCTCTGTAAAAGTCTATCAAGTTGCTGAATGGCATCACCATGTTTCTCACTTAAAAAGTTGTAAATGATAGCCATGTGTGATTTACCATGTGATACTAAGGGGGTGGGCCTATTACTTTCTTAGTATCAGGGATATATAAATATAGGCATCTTGCCCATTACTAAAATACAGGATTCAAAATACAGGAGAAGAATGAATACTAACAACATAGCAGCGGTAATATATTTATTTTCATAATTGCGTTACTATAAATCTTGTTGCCAGTAGTTTAACTTTTCTCTCTCTTTGTAACCAAGGATTTAAAACTTTGCTAGATGCATGCTAATGAATTTTATGTATCTAATTTAAGATTCATATTATTGTCATATGCTTTAAATCTTGTCTCATTATGAGCTTTAAAACACGTTTTATACCATTGTTTCTGGTTTTGATGTAGCTACTGTCTTAATCTTTGTTAGTTTCATGTTGTTTATGGCTTTAAAATATGCCTTGTATGCTAGACACATAGAGGCGGTGTTATAATGGTCTGTGTGTTTAACATGTAAAAAATCAACTCTCCATATTGTATGATTGTATCTAAAGTAGATGCTGGCTATTTGAATTCAACAATGATGATAATAACTTTCCAAATAGTCTATGTGCCATTTGGTAAAGAAATAACCTATTCTCTTTGGTGAAGAAATCCCAGGAAATACATATAGTTTTGGGTGCCCCCATTGACAGATTTGTCAGTTTTTGCAATATCCCCGCTTTCAAGCAACATTTGGAATACACCAGTGAGATGGTTTATCACAATTATGGTGATCGGAAGTATTACCATACTGATGAACCATGCAAAAACAAAGTTTTAGATATATATATCATCAGGAAAACTGTTACTTTGGTATTAAAAATATAGAATCATTTATTGACCATGAGTATTTTTATGTTGATTGCCACACACTTTTCTATCAAAAAAACAATCATGCCTGTCTGTGTTTTTGCAGGACATGCCATAGGAAACACTGTGTTGAGGTAAGAATTCAGTTACCCCTTTGACCCAGCTGTCAAACATTTTGTCAGCTGTAAGATTGTTTAATGCACCATAAAGCACTTGTTGTTCCAATAGGGATGGGCAAAATGTTCTGCTACAAAACAGGCAAAGAACTTACACTCCCTGCCTGGTGGAAATATTTCATAAAAAGTGCTTAGAGTAAGCATTAGAGAAAAGTGTAATACTAGTTGAATTGTAAAACGAAGCACGAGTGATAGCAGGTTAAGCAATCTAACGCAGTGCACATCTTGTCACGTGTTTGAACACTTGGAGCAATCGTTCCAGGGGTCATACCGCTGTGCCAGATGAGAGCATATTTGCTTTTTAGAATCTAAGATATTGGATCTGGAAAGAATATTGCAACATTGAGTGACATTTTAAACCTGGAAAGGAGTTTAGAACTTACAGAGCAGGTTGTATGTGGGGTTTGTGGTGAAGAGGGTGGAGTTGTAAATGAGGAGCGGCAGGTAGGCAGCTGGAGAACAGTAAGGAGGGGAGGTAGTGGGCAGAGGAAGAGGAAGGCCAATTCTGACTTGACTGAGTCCAACAGATTTTCAAGATTGTGTGAAGATGTTGATGAGGATAGCTCAGAATTGGCAATACTGTAGAAGGCTGATTCCTCTAGCAGCCAGGGGAACAGTCCTTTATCAAGTTTAGATAGGATGTAGAATGGGCAGAAACCAAGGCAGGTGGTGGTAATAGAAGACTCTATAATTAGGAGGGTAGAAAGGGTAATCTGCCACCTGGAACGTGAATGACAAACAGTATGTTTTTCTCCCGGGTTTGGCATATTGCGGACATGGCAGACAGATTATTGGGAGGGGTTGGAAATGATCAGCTGTCTTGGTACATATTGGTACCAATGACAAAGCAGGAGGAAGATGGAGGCCAGTAAAGAATTGTTTCAGGGTTTTAGGGTGTAAGCTCAAGACAAAGACCTCTAGGGTAGTTTTTCTGAAATACTACCTGTGCCATGCACCAGTGCAGGTAGGCAGAGGGAGCTCAGGAAGCTTAATGTATGGCTCAATTGATATAGGAAGGAGGGTTTGGGGTTTTTGGGAAACTGGGCTGACTTTGCTCTTGGGTACAATCCATATGGAAGTGATAGATTGCATTTAAATGGTAAGGGAGCCACCATGCTAGGGGATATAATGCTAAGAAGGTTGGAGGTACAACATAAGCCACATAGGAATCGCACAAGTAAATAGACTATCCCTAAAAAAATCAAAACTAAATAGTCAATGTGCTCTCACGGTTTAAACAAACATGACGAGAACTCCAAAGAGAGTAATGTGACAAAGGAACCACAAATTACCCCCAAGTAATGGGTTTCTTTATCTAAGAAGTTTGGAGGAGTGTTTAAACTAGGAAAGGGGGAAGATAGAATAATACAGGAACTGGGTCAAAGTAAATGATCATGGGGGTGGAAAAGGGGTGGGAACAAATGTAGCCAATAGGGTGGAAGTCATATTAAATGACAATGTGGAAAAAAGGCATGGAGAGGGTAAAATATGTAAAGACTAAAAAATAAATTTTATGTTGGCATAATGGGAGAACTAGCATTGTTGGTGGTTAATGAACATTTGGACATAACTGGTATACATGAAACATGTTGGGATGATACACACGATTGGGTTGTAAATATTGAGGGCTATTCAATGTTTAGGAGACACAGGATTAATATAAAAAAGGGTGGTGAGCTTATATTTTAAATCAGTGCTAAATCCAGTATTAAGGGATGATATTAGTGAGGAAACTGGCCATAATGTGGAGTCCTTGTGGGTAGAAATTGAGACATAATGTGGTGTAAAAGGTAAAAAAAAGGTGTTGGTGGGTATATGCTACAAACCACTAAATATTGATGAGAATATTGAGGCCCAACTGCTGCTGCAAATGAGGAAAGCTGCACAGTTTGGGCATACTATAATTATGGGAGATTTTAACTATCCAGATGTCAACTGGAAAAACGAGGCCTGTCAGTGATAAGGGAAGCAGGTTGGTGAGCATGCTTAGGGAAAGCTACATGTCACAAATGGTGGAAGTGCCCACAAGCAATAACAATGTATTGTACCTAGTGATGACACAGACATGGTATCCAATATTAAGGTAGGTGAACATTTGGGAAACCGTGATCATTTCACCACATGGTTACACTTGAGATCAGTTTGGCAAAGCAAAACTGTATAGGTTTAACCAAAACTCTTCAAAATCTTAACAGCATCAGTGAAACACTGGGCTAAATTATTTGAAAGCAAAAATACTGAGGAAACGTATTCAGAATTCAAATTTAGGTTGCAGAAATGTACCCAAGAGTATATACCATTAGGGAACAAATGCACAAAAGTAGTTCACAGCCAGTGTGGTTAATTGCTAATGTAAAGAAGGAAATTACAAGGAAAAAGCATTTAAATTATTTAAGTCTGGAGGAACAGAACATTCTTTCTTAAAATACAGGGAATGCAAAAAAGATTGCAAAAAGACAATTCGTTTAGCAAAAATAGATTATGAAACTCGAACTGCACAGGAGAGCAAGACCAATCTAAAAATGTTTTTCAAATACATAAATGGCAAGTGCATTGTACCTTTCAGACATGAGACAAGTGACTTGATTAGAGAGGATAAGGAAAAGGCTGATGTTCTAAACACTTTTTTGTATCAGTTTATACAAGGGAACAAGGAATGGTAGAAGAGCCTCATCAAGTAACAAATAAAACCATACCAGTATCAGATATTGGGTTAACACAAGAAAAGGTCATTGGAAGACTGAACAAAATTAAGTCTGACAAAGCACCAGGTCCTGATAGTATACATCCAAGGGTTCTTCAGATACTCAGCGCAGTGTTAGCAAGACCCCTCTTTATATTCTTTAAAGATTCTCTTTCACCACAGGCTCAGTGCCACAAGATTGGTGTAAAGGTAATGTAGTGCCTCTATTTAAGAAGTGAACTAAAACAGAACCTGGGAATAGACCTGTGAGTTTGATCTTTGTAGTAGGAAAACTGCTAGAAGGGATAATAAGAGATTATATTCATGATTACACTGCAACAAGTACGGTTATTAGCGGGAATCAACATGGTTTTATTATGAGGAATAGATCATGCCAAACTAATATTTTCAGCTTAATGTTAAGGCAGTTGATGTGGTATATCTAGATATTGCAAAGACATTTTATACAGTGCCACACAAGAGGCTGGGGTATAAAATAAGGAATCTGGGGCTAGGGCATAACCTTTGCAATTGGATAGAAAACTGGTTGAAGGATAGGGAACATTGTGTGGCTGTAAATGGACAATTCTCCAATACAGTTAAAGCTGTGAGTGGAGTCGCTCAGGGTTCAGTAGTTGGTCTACGGATTTTTAACATGTTTATAAATGACCTGGAAATATATATAGAAAGCAAAATATCAATATTTGCAGATGACACTGAATTATGCAGGGTAATACTGTAAATCCAGAACAGGATATTTGTTCTTTACAGAGGGATTTACATAAAATGGCAGATTGGGCAACCAAATGGAGTAAGAAGTTTAATGTGGGAAAGTGTAAAGTCATACATTCGTGAAGAAAAAATCCCAGTGCTACTTATGAATCCTTTTAGGTAGGGATGGGTGAAAACTTTTGCCTCAAACAAAAATCGCTGAATAATGGCACTTCCTGCATGGCAAAAAATATGCATAGCTCATTGCATTGAAATCAATGGGAAGAAAAATGTTTGCCCACCACATTTAAGTTCTCTCTGCTTTTATAAAGCCATATAAAAGGGTGTCAGGCTCTCACAGCATGCCATTTTGTGTTTGTGAGAGGCGAAAGCAGCATGTTTTTGAGCTAAAGAAAATAGGCAGATAAAGGGGTATTGAAAATTAGGGAGTCTCTTAGGTAGGACATTTGTTCTCTATATTAGGAAAGCCTGGGGGCACTCTGGGGGAGAAGAGGGGAGGAAGGAGGTTGACCTCAAATACCCCAAAATTCCATGTGACAGATTAGCAAGACACAGGCAGCTGGGGAACAGTTTGCTTGCTGATCTTGCTGTTATTGTCTCTGAGCTGGGGAAGTCTGGTGAAAGAAGTTGTTGATTGTTCTTCAGCTATAATTTTTTTTTGTTTGGACAGATGTGATAAGATAGGGTGAACAAATTAAAAATAATAAATAATGATAATAATAATAAATAAAGAAATAAACAAACTAAATAAATTAGGTGACAGACAGCTGACTGGGAGCCTAACATGAGCTCTGTGACTATGGCAGAGTTGATAGACCGCAAACATTGCAAATTTTGTTGAGGGCTAAGGCAAGACATCACACTCCAGCAGTTGTGTTTTGTACTGTACAGTAAACACACACACAGTAGTTGAGTAATGTCCAGCAAATGCACAAGGGCAGGGGAAGGGGGAAAGTGGAGCAGAGCAGGCAGGACATGAGAGTAAAGTGGTAGATCAAAAACTGACTGCAGCAATGGTTGCTGCAGCATGTGCAATAAATTATGATGATCCCTCTCCTCCAAGGGAGGATAAAGTTTGTCATGGTACTTACAGCACCACCAGTTAGGGGTGGGCGAAAAGTGTGAAAAATTTCACACATGACTTTCCGCCTATGCAAAAATGTCCTCCTTTTCACCTATTTTAACACATTTTTTGCCTATTTTCACATTTTTAGCCTATATTTCCTATAGCTACTACATTTCTCATTGTAATATTACTTCTTATAGGGGTTGAAGTTTAGAAATAAGTGGCTGAAAGTCAAAGTTGTGACTCCTACAGCAACATATGGCTTGAAAAATGTGTTAGCATGCAGAATGCATTTGTCCTTTGCTCACAACACTAACTTCCTTCTTAACTGACACTGGCACATATTCATGATGATGTCAAATAATAAAAAAAAAAGAACAACCTACAATGTGGCAGATGTGTATGGTAGTGGTGGTGGGGGGGACTGGCATGGTGTGATTTGTGTATGTATATTGTTTTTACCATTGTCATATGCTATCCTCCTTCTCAGGTTATTGACACACATTACTTATTGGTCATAGCAGTGGTCCCAAGTAGGGTAGATGGTGGCAACCCTTCTTCACATCTCTACTCCACCTCCTCATCTGTGCTGCTGTTAATATATTTGTCCTGGCTTTCTCTGTCATGTGTGGTTTCTGCTACCTGTTGCTCAGATTGTATGAAATGTGGGATCATTTTTAAGAATATTAGTCTCCCAACATTGCTGCTTGATGAATGATGGGATGACTGTGTGCTTTTTGAAATAAGTGCTTGTCGAGAGCCAGACTTTCCAATGGCTTTCTCAAACAATTTATAGACAGGCACAGTGCTCCTTAAAAGTGGTGGAAGATTCAGCCTTTAACTTTCTGCTAACCTTATAGCCCTGTCAACATACTCACTCTCAACTTCATCTGTATCTGAACAAGAGAAGAATGCTGGAGGGATATATTCTAGATCTGCATCATCATCAGTCATCATTAGGTCATCCTCAGCAGCATCAGCATCACCTGACAATTCTTGCCCGCTACCCTTATATTCCACTAAGCTTTTGGAGGTCTCAAACAATTTCTTTTTACTTTTACTGTAACAACATTCCCTACTACTTTGAGGATGGGTGTTTTGGTGCTTCTTTGTCTCACTATCTGATGCAGCAGGTGATTCAGCTTCTACACCTTCCTCTTTTATGCTATTGCAAGCATCAACACTTGAATTTGACTTGTTGTCATCTTCAGTGTTCTTCTTATATGGTTCTTTATTTCTACTGACACTGGTGGTGCTGAAACTAGTTTTGCTGGGACCTTGACAAACTGAATCCTCCCTTGGAGTAGAGGGATCATCATCATTGATTGCACACGCTGCAGCAACCATTGCTGCAGTCAGTTTTTGAACTACTACTTTACTCTCATGTCCCTGCACTGCTCCACCCAGCCCCCTTCCCCTTGTGAGTTTGCTGGATATTACACAACTACACTGTGTTTTGTTACTGTACGGTACACAACACAACTGATGGAGCTGTATGATGCCTTGCCTAAGCCCAGTCAGCTGTCTTTCACTGTCACCTAATATATTTAGTTCCTTATTTATTTATTTATTTTTTTTTAAGTTGTCCACCCTGTTGTCTTATCACAGTCTGTCAAAAAAAATTATAACTGAAAAACAAAAATCAACAACTTCTTTCCCCAAACTTCCCCACCATGCACAGCGACAATAATAGTAAAATCAGCAACCAAATAGGTCCCTAGCTGCCTGTGTCCTGCCAGTCAGTCACATGGAATTTTGGAATATGTGGGGTCAACCTCCTTCCTCCCTTCTTCTCCCCAGAGTGCCCCACTGACTCTCCTAACAGAACAAATGTCTTACCTAAAAGATTCCCTAAACTAAACTTCAATTCCCCCCTCTGTCTCTCTAGCTCAAACAAGGTGCTGCTCTCTCCTTTCACAAACACAAAATGGCAAGCTATGAGAGCCTGACAGCCTTTTATATGACTGTAGAAAACTTTTGTGTGATGGAGAAAAATTTTTCTTCCCATTCATTTCAACGGGTGAAAAACGCAGGAAAAAGCAGAAAAACTGCACTTTTCATGGGAAATTATTCGCCAAGCAGAAAGTGCCATTATTCGCCAATTGCAGTTTGAGGCGAAAATTTTCACCCATCCCTAATCCGTAATTGCCAAATCTGAACCTATTTCATTGCTGAAATCAAAAGTCATGGGAAAAATAAAAAAGTGTCTAATTACAGTGAACGTATGTTCAAACTTTACTATAGAAGCCCTAACAAACTTCTAGCTTTTTTTTATGATGTTAATGTGGTATTAAATCAAAAACACTCCTATAGCTATATAGCTTTTGCAATTTGTCGGACATTTCTCCAGCATTCAAGGAGTTAAAATCTCAATTTAAATCAAGAAAAATTTTATTTGTTTTTTATGGTTCAACTGTTTTCCCCAGAATTTCTCCACTTATGCCCATATTATTTTTTCTAGTTCACTAAAGTTATTAGGGTAACACAACAGTATTCATGGAAACCAATAACATAATGCATTTCATTATAGGGTTAAGATATTTAGTTTTTGTGATTTTGCCACTTACTTCTTCCAGTCACAACGTGTCCTCCTGCCAAGGTCTTGGCCTTGCTCTTCTGGTACACAAAGTTACAGAATGTCTTTGCCTTTTCCACAAAGTTTCTGTCCAGTTGTGACTCTGAGAGCTGCTCCAAGCGTTGTAGGTCTATTGCAGAGGCTGGGCGCTCAAACACGAAACACTTGTGAGAGTGGAAAAAGTGCTTGATACATTCCCGGGGAAAGTTGTAGTCTCGTACAGCCATGCTATTACCTTACAAAAAAAAAAAAAAAAATATATATATATATAAAATAGTAACTAAAAGTATATTGTACAGAATTAAGACTTAAACGGATAGTAATGTTTCACAAAAAAAGCAGCTCCAATTAATCTTCATAGTATTTGGGCAATGGAGAGAGTTATTTCAATGTTATCTGAGTTGTAGTTCAAGAGTAATTTAATGTTAAAATATCCCCCTCCCGCCCCTTTTACTGATGTAACACTGCTCTCCTCAGAGCAGCAAGATTGTCCTGATGGATTGCAAAGAGGAACAATCTTCAGAGAGAATGAGGAAAAACCTGTGGAGGGGGCAGGGTTTTCCTTATGCTCACAGTTAGAAGATTGTCCCTTGCTGCAACCTGTCTGGTCAAGAGACCAGATTCCACATCTAAGGGGAGGTGGCTTACACTAGGTAAAAAGGGGCAGGAGGGGGATATTTTATCATTCCCTTACTCTTGAACTACAACTCTGACAGTATTGAAAAAACACTCTCCATGGCCCAAATACTATGAAGATTAATTGGAGCTGCTTTTTTTGTGAAACATTACTATCACTTTAATGAAGAAAGTACAATCATGAAAAATTGTGTGTGTGTCTGCGGTGGAGTGTGTGTATGTGTGCGAGTGTGTGCGTGTGCACGCAAAATGAATGTGTATTGTAGTATGATATAATAGCTTTTTAATTGGGCTAATCTTACATTTTCAAGACAAGTTTACTTGAGTAACAAGTCAAAAGCAATACTTGTAAAAAGTGCAAGCTCATTGGCTTACAGATAAGTGGCTTGGAGACAACTGAATCAGAAATAAAGTATATAAGCAGCACTTGTGAGTTATACTTTGGTAAATATAGGGTTAAAAAGCAAATTCTTTCATTCATTTTTTTCTTTCATTCTTTTATTTTCTGCCCTCTTGTTTGTGTAAGGGGTTGATTGAAAGGGTTCCGTCTTTGAATAGTCCTGCTTAATAAGTGAGTGGTTGGCTCATTTGAGAGCTACCGCATTTATTTACAGATAAGTGGCTTGGAGACAAGTGGAGTTTGAAAGAATCAGGAGTTAGAACTGTAGCAGAAGTTTGAGCCCTGTGATACAGGCGATTTCAAATAGGTTTGGTGATAACATTAACCCCTTAAGGACCGGGAAATCCGGCCGAAGGCGCGACTCAACGACCACGGAGCAAAATTTTTTTTTTGCTCCGTTGCGTTCCGGACACCCCGAACGGCGTGCAGCCGCGGGGGGAGCCCGGAACTCGATGACGGTCATAGTACGTCATCGGTCGTTAAGTGAAATCGACCCTTGACGTACTATGACCGTCAAGGGTCGTTAAGGGGTTAAGGCTTCAACTGCAAACAGGAATTTCATTTCAGATTGTGTATAAGAAGTTTAGAAAAGCAGATTTACTGGACCCACATATTTAAACCTGATTTATTTGAGCTCAGGGTGTTAGTGGATATTGTAATACCAGTGGAATTATTAAAGTATAAGCATGAGTGGTAGCAGGCTGGACAATCTCATCTAGTGCACATATTTTCATGTTTAAACTCTTGAAGTAGTAAATCCAAGGAGTGTACCTCTGTAGCACATGTGAACATATTATCTTTTTTGGAAGAACATTGATCTGGAAATAACTATTGCAAAACTGCATGATACTGGATACCTGAAAATGAGCTTGGAGTTCACTGAACAGGCAGTATGTTTGGTAGTGGTAAAGAGGCTGGAGTTGTTGATGAGGAACAGTAGGTAGGCAGCTGGGCAGTGGGCAACAGTAAGTAGGGAAGGAAATGGGCAGAGGAGGAAGAAGGCTAGCTAGGTCTGAGCTGACTGAAACCAAACATACTTGTAAGACTGTATGAAGATGTTGATGAGGATAGCTAAGAATTGGCACTACTGGAGAGGGCTGATTCCTCTAGCAGCCAGGGGAACAGCCCTTCTTCCAGTTTAGATGGAAAATAGAGTAGGCAAAAACCAAGGCAGGAAGTGGTAATAGGGGACTCTATTACTAGGAGGGTTGCAGCGTAATCTGTTGTCAAGACTGTGAATGCTGAACAGTATGCTGCCTCCCAGGTGCTCAGATTTGGCATGTTGCAGACAAGGCAGGCGGATTGTTGGTAGGGGCTGGGAAGGATCCAATCTTTGTACATATTAATACCAATGACAGAGTTGGGGGAAGACGGAGGTCCCTAAAAATGATTTAAAGGATCTAGACTGCAAGCTCAAGGCAAGGACCTCCAGGGTAGTATAGAAAATACTACAAATGCTATGCTTCAGTACAGGTAGGCAGAAAGAATTCAGGGAGTTTAATGCATGGCTCAAGTATAGGTGTAGGAAGGAGGGCTTATGGTTTTTAGAGCACTGAGCTAGTTTTGCTCTTGGGTACAAACGCTGGATGTTAATGAACATCTGAACATAAGTGGAATAACCATATCATAGTGGGATGATACACATGACTGGGCTATAAATATTGAGGGCTATTCCTTTTTAGGAGAAACACACATAACAGATGAGGAGGTAGTGTGTGCTTCTATTTTAATGAGATCTAAATTTAAGGGAAAAAATTTATGAGGAAACGGTGATGTTCTTGTGGGTAGCAATTGAAGACAACTGTGTAAAAGGTAAAAAAGTGTTGGCGAGTATATGTTACAAAACACCAAATACTGATGGATGAGAATATAGAGACTCAACTGTTATTGCAATTGAAAAATCTGCACATCTTCAGCATACTATAATTTTGAGAGATTTGAACTATCCAGATATAAACTGGAGAAATGAGATCTATAGGGAAGCAAGTCTGTGAACATGATTTGGGATGGCTACATATCACAAATGGTGAAAGTGCTGACAAAACAACAATGTATTAGCAAATAACATAGATATGGTGTCCAATATTAACGTAGGGGAACATTTGGGAAACAGTGGTTTCATTTGAGACCAGTGTGAAGAAAACTGTGTAGGTTAAACCAAGACTTTTAATTTTAAAAAGGCTAACTTCAAAACGTTAACAGCATCAATGCAACACATAGACTGGGTTGAATTATTCAAACGGAAAAATACTGAGTGAAAAAAGGTCAGAATTTAAATTTAGGTTGCAGTAGTATATTCAACAATATATAACCTTGGTGAACAAATGTGACAGAAGTAGATCACAACCTGTGATGTTAAATGCAAATGTAAAGAAGGAAATGGCAAGAAAAAGACATTTGGACTTTTTAAGTCTTAAGGAACAGAGACTTATTTCTTCAAATACAGGGAGTGCAAAAAAGGAGGCAATTAGGCTAACAATAAAAGAAAATGAACTTGAATTGCAAAGGTGTGCAAGACTAGTCCAAAAGATTTTCAAATACCTATATAGCAAAAAAACTTAAGAGGGAGTGTACTGGAGCTTTAAAATTGGAAATTTGTAGATAAGTGGTGCACTACCTCCTAGTATTCTGGGGTGTCTAAAGTTACCACATCAGGGAATGTGCTAGGATAAATATTTAATTACAAAAGAATAGAGAAAAAACAAAATCCTGTATAAGCAATAGAACCTACCACTTACAGAACTAATTTCATTTCTATACCAGGTGATGTACTATGAGAATCACTATATGGTTAAAATCACTAATGTAAAAATAAACCTTTATTAAGTAAATATTAAAAAACAGACACATTTAAAAGAAAAGGTCTCTCGTGTCTTATGTTTATTTCTTATTGGGATTCATGGAGACAAATACTTCTTGCAAACTGTTATTTATACATATCCTAGAAGTATTCTTCAAGATCTTAATGTGAAGGAGTAATCAATCATGAAGAATATATTGCATTACCTTGTACAGGATTCTCCTCCACAATTAGCCAGTGTATTCCCCCACATGGTATGCTGAGGAGTTAGTTACTTTCATTAACTCCCAGTCAACAGTTATTGGTCTTGGGTATACAGAATTGCCCAAATTAACATGTGTATGTGTGCAATTAATCTTAATGCTACCACACCATATTATACTAGGACCTAATAGAGATGGTCCTATCGTATGCAGTCTATGGGATTGAACACACTTAAAGTATAATTGTAACGGTTTGTTCGACACTCAGACACAGTGGCTTAGGATAAAACACAGTTTTATTGAAAACACAATGATCAAGTACCTTTCACAGGCTTTGCTACACTTTAGCATGGAACATACAGAGATAATACAGTTACAGCATGCATATGCCTACACAGGCCCAGTATAAATGGAAGCAAGAGTGTTCTTATACTGACACAGGTCAGGCAGGAAAGGGTTATTACCCAGAACCTCAGTACTGCATGAGATAAAGTCCCACTAGGTGTAATCAGTCTTTGTGGAGAGAAGTCTGTGGTGTTCTCTTTAGTAACGCCCAAACTGATGGAATAGCATAAGTAGGAGACTGTAGTGCAAGTATGGATATTAGAGCACTTGTAATCTGCCAGTGTGGAACTGAGACTAGAACCCATTGCTGTGGTAGTACGGAGGCAACAAGATACTCTGCAAGAGCCAAACGGGAGTACAGCCAAAGGCACACTGCCTTAGCAGTAACGGAGGCAACAAAGATACTCTGCAGGAGCCAAATGGGAGTACAGCCAAAGGCACACTGCCGTAGCAGTAACGGAGGCAACAATGATACTCTGCAGTAGCCAAATGGGAGTACAGCCAAAGGCACACTACCGCAGCAGTAACGGAGGCAACAGTAATACTCTGCAAGAGCTGGATGGGAGTACAGCCAATGGTACACTGCCGTAGCAGGAACGGAGGCAACAAGGGAGCTCTGCAAGAGTTAACGGAAGGCCCAACCAATGGCACACTGCCGTAGCAGTAACGGAGGCTCTGAAAGAGTTAACGGAGGCTCAGCCAATGGCACACTGCCGTAGCAGTAATGGAGGCAACACGGAGGCTCTGCAAGAGTTAACGGAGGCTCAGCCAATGGCACACTTCCGTAGCAGTAACGGAGGCAACAAGAAGGCTCTGCAAGAGTTAACGGAGGCTCAGCCAATGGCACACTGCCGTAGAAGTAACGGAGGCAACACGGAGGCTCTGCAAGAGTTAACGGAGGCTCAGCAATAGCACACTGCCATAGCAGTAAGGGAGGCAACACGAAGGCTCTGCAAGAGTTAATGGAGGCTCAGCCAATGACACACTGCCGTAGCAGTAACGGAGGCAACACGGAGGCTCAGCAGGGGTTAACGGAGGACTCAGTCTATTGACACACTGCCATAGCAGTAACGGAGGCAACACTGATACTCTGCCAGGCAGGATATAGGCACACAGAGGAAGTCAGAATGTCGCCCAAGCGACACAGCAATGCAGGAACAGGAAGGCCAGGTCGAATCACGGAGCAGGAACGTCAGACAAGCCGGGTCAGATCACGGATCAGGAACGTCAGCCAGGCCGGGTCGAATCACGGAGCAGGAACGTCAGACAAGCCAGGTCAGGTCATGGAGCAGGAATGTCAGCCAGGCCGGGTCGATTCACTGAGCAGGATACCAGAAGCAGAGTAGTCAGATGAGCCAAGTCGGTACACAGGAATGCAAGCAACTCAAAAGGCACTGGTACAGGAACACCACGAAAGGGCACCGGATAGGTGCCAGAACCCAGTATATAAAGGCCATACTGGGCAGGCCAAACATAGCTCCACCAATAGGGAAGCACAATCAACAGAGACTGACAGGAGTAGCACAGAGAGCACTGGCACCGTGATAATAATACTGGGATACGTCCTGATATCTACTAAGTTCTTTGAGAAAATCAGAGTATCACAATATCAGTTATATTAGCTACAAGATCAGTACTGTTGCTTGAGAAGCCGTTCATTTGAAATGTGTATAGGAGTGTTTACAAGGATTGTTTGTAATTCAGATTGAGCTATGTTTATCTCACAGGCAAAATTTCCCAGTGCCCCTTCACTCCTGGACTCACTTATGCCCCACAGCAATTGCTTATACAACTGTATTTAAGGTGATTCTCATGTGTTAAGTGATAATTAGTTACCAATACATTATGTGCGGTCTTTACTTGAACCTGATGCTAACAGTTAGTTAAAGTAACTCATTCAATCCCGGGCTTGTTGATGTCCCATTGTAAAGTTTAAAGCAATTCAATCACCGTACTCATGGGAAATTCTTAAGACATAAGTATAAGTAACATATGCAGTACTGGACACACTAAAAAGGGCTTTTATCGAAAAATACTTGTAACTGTGTACTCTATCCTTTATAGGCAATCAAAGTATCTTGTAATTAATTTTGATGGCCACAGAATGCATTTCCTTTTGGTAAGGCCGATAATCAAAAATCTGGGTTAAAGTGACTGTTCATAGATCGCTAGTTAGTTTAGATTATACCGAACTAGTGTAAAAGCCAGTGTACACGGGCCAAAGTGTGTATTTACACCTCCCAGCATTGTGTGCGTTCGGGCAGTCCGTACTGCGCATAACTGCATCAGACAACCATACACTTGGCCTTTCCAATAATATAAAAGGCCAGATGTACAGTATCTCACATAAGTGAGTACACCCCTCACATGAAAAATAAAATAAAAATATTTACAAAAATGTGAGGGGTGTACTCACTTATGTGAGATACTGTATGTTTGTCCGATGCAGTCATGCACAGTAGAGACTGCCGATGCAGTCATGCGCAGTAGAGACTGCCCAAACAGAATGCTGGCCCATGGGCTTTTACAATAGTTATATTAAAAAAAAGAATAAAAGATGCAGATGGGGAATGTACAGCAGTCTGAATATTTGGGCACTTTTAATCAAAGAAACTTTTAGTGCTTTTGGAACAAAGAGACTGCACCTCCTTTTCATCATAGTAAATGCCCAGTGAGGACAGCTGGATTTTATATGCATGGTAAAATGGTTTATTCATACTAAGCACTGGTCTACCCCAAAAGAAGGGAAAGCCAGGTATAGCTCCTTAACCCTTTAAGGACCAATAAGCATTGCTCTTTAAGGTGATCATCCATTACATTAATTCATGTAAGTGTATGAAAAGTTGGTTCAACACTTCAGTGAGCCAATGAATTGAAAGGATTTCAACTTAACGCGTTTGCACATCTCACTGACCCTTAATCCTTTGAGTGCCATAAGGATACGCAACGCATTGCAATGTGTTGTGTTCCCCTCTGGCACTCAAAGAGTTAATTAGTTAAAAGCCTCCCGATTAAAACAATATATGCAGACGTACATTTCTGTTAAGACATCCTGACAGCTACACTCGACATAACCCTAAAACAACGACCTGAGCTCCCAGATTCCCCTCATTACTTTGATAGGAGTCTACAGCTGGTTGCGGTTGCACTGCTTGCTGCACGTGTCTGAGGCTCTTGGTCCTCTCGGGTGGGGCAGTGAACACCGCTGCAGTCACATACAGGGCCAGAAACATCCCAGTCAGGGATCCCCTGGCCATATTCGTAATTTAGGATAGGGGCAGAAAGTCAATGAATTAGTTCAGTTTTGGAAGATGGTCTGCTTCAGGTTACTGAAGCATTTCCCAGAGATGTATGTGGATACGGGAAAATATATAACCGGGGAAACAGAACAGGGGAAACTGTGCCTTGCAGAAGCTGCACAGCGGGCATGCAGTATAAGGGCATAGTGCACATTTACACCTCCCAGCATTCTGTGCGTTCAGGCAGTCTCTACTGCGCATGACTGCATCAGACAAACATACATCTGGACTTTTATGTTATAGGATTCTTTAACCATCGTTTTTACAGTAACCCCTTCAAACCTGGGGTATATCAACGCCCCAGATTATATTGTGTTTTTAACTGATGATTTCTGCAATATTCCCTTCAAACCTGGCTTTATTTTTGCCCCATTCCAAGTAGTTTATTTCATGAGTAGTGATATTCAAGGATGAGTTTAGTGTGTCGATGAGACATGAGTTACTAGTTAATTAATTCAGTGTAGTAATGAGTCACAACTAATATATGACATCAACACAGTAACCCTTTCAGTCCCATTGCATACATACTTTACTGTAAGAATAATTAACCTAATGTGTTTGCCAGAACAAACATCTAGCTTCTAGACGCAAGAGATCTATAACTCAATTACGAGTTGCGGATTTCCTATACATGGGCTGTCTTATGCCCATTGCATTTTAAACATTGTAGACTAATGTAATTGGGAACATAATTTCAAAGCACTATCAAAGAGCACTTTGCTAACTTATAGTTTGGGCTCTCTTATGCCCCATTCTCTTAACTGATTAGTGAGGAGAAGGAAAAGGCTAATGTTCTGAACATAGTCTTTCATCGGTTTATACCAAGGAACAAGCAATGGTAGAAGGGCCTCAACAAATAACAACTGTAAGCATACAATTATCAGAGATATAGAGTTCCAACAAGAAGAGGTAAAGGAAAGACTAGACAACATTAAGACTGACAAGCACCTGGTCCTGATGGCATACATCCAAGAGTTATTCAGGAATTCACTTCAGTGTCAACAAGAGCACTCTTTTTAATCTTTAATGACTCTCTTTCCACAGGTTTAGTGACACAATGTGGCATAAAGCCAATGCGGTGCCTGTATTTAAGAAGGGAACTAAAACAGAACCTGGGAATTATAGACCTGGGAGTTTGATCTTGGTAGTGGGAAAACTGCTAGAAGAGATAAGAAGGGATTATATGCAAAATAGGATATTAGCAGGAATCAACGTGGTTTTATGAGGAGTAGATCTTGCCAAAGAAATCTTTTGCGCTTCCATGAAGAAGTATGTAACAATCTAAATAATGGTAAAACAGTAGATGCAGTATACCTAGATTTTAAAAAGGCACTTGATACAATGAAAAAAGGAGGTTGGTATATAAAATAAGGTAATCGGGTCTAGAGGATAACCTTTGCAGCTGGATGGAAAACTGGTTGAAGGACATTGAGCAATGAAAATTCTTTAGTACAGATAAAGTTGAGAGTGGAGTACCTCAGGGTTCAATACTTGGTCTACTGTTTTTAACAAGTTTATAAATTACCTGGAAATAGGTATAGAAAGCAAGGTTTCAATATTTGCAGATGACACTAAATTATGCAGGGTAATACACTACTATAGTATGTTCTCTACAGAGGAATTTACATAAAATGGCAGATTGGGAAAACAACTGGAATATGAAATGTAATGTAGAAAAGGTGTAAAGTTATGCATTAGGGATGAGCAAATTGTAATGCTACTTATGAACTCAATATAATCACTCTAGGAGACTTGTTGATAGAGAAAGATCTGTGAGGCCTTGTAAACTCTAAACTTGTAAATAGTGATCAATGTCAAACAGCAGTAGTAAAAACAAAGAAAGCACTGTCTTGCATAAAAAGGTATATTAAAACAAGAGGGGATAACATCATATTGAACTATATAAGATCTCATCTCTAATATGCAGCTCAGTTGGGGCACCAGTTCTAAAAAGGGATATTCTAGAAATGGAGAAAGTACAGTGAAGAACAACCAAAAATTAATTAAGGGAATGGAGCATTTGAAGTATGAAGAACGGCTTAGCAAAATTGATTTACTTTCTCTAGACAAAAGATGCATAAGAGAGCATCTTGTAACATCGTATAAGTATATACAAGGTCAATACAAGAATCTCTATGTTAAGCTTTTCATTCCAACACCTGGTCAGATAGCTACAGTCCATCCCTTATGATTAGAGCAAAGGAGGTTTCAACTTCAGCAAAGAAAGGGTTTTTTTTACATTAAGGTCTGTTAAATTGTGCAGTTCCTTGGCCAAGGATGTGGTAATGGCAGATACAATGGATACATTTAATACACTATGTCTCATATGATTCATCTAGTAAAATTGTATGTGGATTGGCTTTTTTTTTTATACTTACATACTTTAGCAGATTTTCGGTCTAAAATATAGACTTCATGCAGTCAATTCCTCTATCTGCGATACAGGGGTAACATCAGTACAGCAGCGCAGGGCTTCCCAGACCTCCACTTCTTCTCCCACCTGCCTCCAGGCTCTGCCAGGGATTGTGTTCACGCCTCCCTTCGTATTGATGTGAATCACGTCTATTGTAACAGCAAGCTTCGTTTGTCATTATATTGAGCTTGCAAGCTTGGTATAATGACAAACGGATTTTACTGTTGCAATAGACATGATTCACATCAATATGAAGGGAAGTATGAATGCTCTCCCTGGGAGAGCTGGGAGGGAGGTGGGAGCAGAATTGAAAGTCCTGTGCCGATATGCCGACGTTACCCCTGATCCGCAGAATGCAGAAGTGACCGCATGAAGTGTATATTTTAGACCGAATATCTACTAAAGTATGTAATTGCAAAAAAAACAAGTCAATCCACATACCATTTTACTAGATGAATCATGAGACAAAGTGTATTAGATGTGAAAGTTCCCCTTTAAGAGAAGATTACATACATTTATAGCACAAGAGAACATACAAGGTTATAATGTATATTATTAGGTAAAACAGGAAGGTCTGGTAAATAGACTAGTACACATTTTGTGAGTCGGGAAGGATTATTTAATTCCCATTTTATGGGTTACATGGTGGCAAAGGTTTCATTTCATGGGCTTGTGTCTTTTTTTCATCTTGAAAATGTAATTCTGTGGCACTGTTGCATTTACTGTCTATAGAGATCCTCTGTCTGCAATAAAACCCTTCATAGAATGGAACAACAACTGTGCCAACATGAAACAAAATATCAAATTCAAATTTCACGAAAATGCACATTTGCCTTACAATTTTTTTGTATGAAGCATTGCCTAGCAGTGGGAATATACTTGTTTTTCTCAGAAAGAAAAGGCCTACAACAGAAACACCTGCACACACACACACACACACACACACATACGAATGCGCACATACAGTGACACACTCATATTTCTAATAAGAGTTTCCTGTCCATTTAAAGTTAGACTTTAAACATGAATTCTCTGCCACCAAAGCTGCACAAAGAAACTGAAGTTCCTGATAGAACATAACAAGGAAGCTATATATGGTTTACTGCAGTGGTTCTAAATCTCTTCTCATTGGCACAGGTGGACAAATCATAATGACTGAACCAGCAATTGTCTGACCTTTCTTTAAGCAGGAAATATATAGTCTAGGCTACTGTTTGTCATTCTATTTATTTCAGAACTTAAAATACAAGAAATTGAATCATAAGTCCACAATTCCAGTTTTTCAAGTCTTAAAAATGTTGTATTCCACTTTAAAGTTGCAAACTGAGGCATAGTATCACTACTGCATATTGATTTAGAGCAAAAGCTTTTACCCTTCTTGAGCATCAGGGCGTTCTGTAGATACTCATCCTCTGTGATTGTCTTCCCTTCATGCTCTAGTTTCAAACAAAAGTCTCGGATGCACCATATGAAAGATGGAAAGGTTCTCTTGAACTCTCCAGACTCGTCATCATCATCATTATCATCATCACCTGGTGTTGGTGATGATTTCACCTTTATATGGTCAGACAGCTCTGTCACATAACTGGTATATGTTAAGGATGAACTGAGAATTTGATAACAGAAAAACAATTGCACAAGGATCTGACCTCTCTTACTCCAGGCCCAGATACAATATTTTGCATTCCACTGTTTCATATGATTACAACCCCAAATATGCTGCTAATTATTCCACTTTAACTAAATTGAATAATTTGACATTAATTGAGATCAGCATAATACACTGAAAATCAGAAGCAAATGTACAGCAATCATATTACTAAGGTTCACTACCCTGCTTTTAGAATTACATTGAGGGGGTATCAGGGCTGTCCAAGTTCATTCCTCAAGGAGGAAATGGAGAGTTTTTCACAGTGGAGAAGTTATAACCTCTTTAACACACCTTTATCATACCTTAGGGCAGGAATGTCCAAGTTCTGTCCATGAGGGCCACCAACAGTCCAGGATTTAAGGATTTCCCTGATTAAGCACAGGTGAGTTAGGCAAAAATAAGCCACTGATTAACTCACCTGTGCTTAATAAGGCAAATCCTTAAATCCTGGCCTGTTGGTGGCCCTCATGGACAGAACTTGGACATTCCTGCTCTAAGGTATGATAAAGGTGTGTTAAAGAGGTTATAACTTCTCCACTGTGAAAAACTCTCCATTTCCTCTTTTATTCTATAGAGCTTAGATCAAGGTCACTCAAGTTGGAGAGACCTTAGTGAAAACATCCTCCCAAATCCTCGCCCTAATCATATCCCCATTTGTAACCGCCCACACCTACCTTCTTCCCCATTGCATAGAGGCTCCAATTTTTATAACATCATCTCTATCCCTTCCCTCCTACTACTTACCCAGCCCTCCCAACATGAGTCAGCTGGAGAGGCACCATTATCACGTGGAGGCCTGTATTTCTCACATCATGCCCAGTTGGCAGAGTTGATGGTATGGGTTTACTGCTTGCTTCTTCTTGCTGCTTTCAGCAGATATCCATTCCCCTTTCACTCTCTATTAACTCTTGTGACTTAGTGTTCATAAATAATTGCCCTCTTATAGATTTATCTGTATCCCCTTTTCCACTCTCAAACCATCACCTCATACCTTTTTCTACAACTCTTTCCTTCCATCCCACACCCACTAGGACCCTCCATTATGCCCACAACTTCCACTTGCTAGACATCTCTTCCATAGGTTCTGCAGTTCACTCCAACCTCTCTGCCTTCAAAATTCTTACTGAACATGACAACTTCATTGAATCCTACAATCACTTCCTCTCCTCATCATTTAGTCTGTATGTCCCCCTCAATGTCCTTCACAAATGCCCCTCAAATCCATGTACATGGCATAACTCTCAAACATGCTTTCTCTGCTCCTGGACCCACACTGCTGAATGTTTGAGAAGGAAGTCTCTTTCTTTCTCTCTCTCTTCTCTCAACACAATCAGGCTTGTGGAGATCCTTAACCTGTTCCCACTCAGCTAGAACCCAATTCCTCTTCTGAGAACTTTAATAAACTCCTACAAACTGATAATAAAATATTGTTTATTAAGGATTAAAAAAAACCCAAAACATTAAAAGTTCTACAAGCAGCTATGCATGCTGCTTTATTAAGTGTGTAAATATGAACAACAAACAAAACGGATAAGGCGCCCTGATGTAGGTGCAGACTTTCCGACTGCTGTTCAAAGGGAATGAGATCAACAGCAGTAAAATGGGTGATGGATGATGAAGGTTCCACTTGCCAGATGGTAGTAGCACCATAACTAGCCCCCACCACTTCAGGTATATCTGGAGAAAACAAGCTAGCCAATAAAGCTTCTCCACCTGCCCCTCCTCCAAAATCATGGGTGTGTTGTTACTAGAATTGACATTTTTCCCTTGAGAGCAGGCCAGCAACTGAAATGAGCATCTGCACTCACATGAAACACCTGGCACAACTCTATCCAAACACCATGAACTTAGGTTCCCCCAATGTGAAATCCCCCCACCAAAAACCAAGTACTGCTGCTGTCACTATGCCCCTTGACCACACCCCACTAAGGACACATGACAACTTGCAGACAATTTAATAGAAATGATGAACCCTCCCTGCCAACAGCTTAGCATATTCTGTGGAATGGAATCTCCTTAGATGACGCTTTATGCCCTGCTTGCAATTATCCTCCACCACAGTACCATGTATGGTAATTGCACCACACAGTGTGCAATGGGTGTACATAAACTGCCAGATCCTGACATCTACAAAATGGCTATCACTTGGCAGTGGAGGTAACGATGAATGAGGTGGATTGGCAGAAGATGTGTTTATCCTAGAGCAAGTATCACAGTGCCCGTGATTGCCTCTCACAGTATTGCCTATGTGCGACATTGTTTACTTCCTGAACTGTCGCTCTTGTTGAGTCGCTATACTTATAGGTCTACTTGTTGGTGAGGTCATCGCTCCACCCACCTGTCAGGTTTTTTAAACCTCAACCTGTGTCATTACCTTTGCCCTTTCGTGGTGTACCTGAGCTTATTGCTGTGTTGGTCCATTACTGTTCCTGTGCATTACCTGGCTACGTCTGACTACCCGTTCTGGTTCTGACTCCTAGCTACGTCTGACTACCCATTCCGGTTCTGACTCTTTGCTACGTCTGACTATCCCGTTCTGGCTCTGACTCCTGGCTACGTCTGACTACCCGCTCCGGCTATGATCACTGGCGAAGTCTGACTACCCGATCCGGTTCTGACCATTGGCTGCCTCTTGGGTTACTCTCTCCATTGTTGCGCTCCATTACCATTCCGTGCCTTGGTTTGGTTTCCGTGTTGCCTGTGCCTTTCACTCTGCGCCCACTTCCGTTAGCACCACTTGTCGGTCACACTGTGTGTTTGACCTCCCGTGGCCATCCCGGTTTTACGTACTGCCTTATCGAGCCTCAGTTACTACCAGCATTGTATACCCTGTCCGGGTATTGGTGCGCTCTTTTCATTACTTGTCGAGTGTGTGTGTGGGAGTGCTCTGCACTGCCCTCACATCTACCGTGTAGTCCAAGGGCCATTCCGTTATGGTTCACCTGCCTGGTGAAGGGTGAGGAAAGTGAGTCCATTGTTCCTCCCAGGTCTCGTGAAGGTGTACTATCCAGACATAATTGTTGTATGCTCACACTGTTATTCCATCTACCTGTGTGAGTCCCTGGGCCTTTCCATTTTCGCTCATCTGCCTACTGAAGGGTGAGGATAGTGAGTTCACTAGTCCTCCTTGGTCTCGTGAAGGTGTGCCATTCATTCTGTGTATGCGGTGTACCCGCACTAGCCTCGCATATACCTGGTAGTCCAAGCGCCATTCCATTCTACTCACCTGCCTGGTGAAGGGTGAGGAAAGTGAGTTCACTGTTCCTCCCTGGTCTCGTGAAGGTGTTACCCACTACTGCCACTTTGTGTCATTACCTAATTACTGTCGCCATTTGTTGCCACCGGTCTGTTTCATTACTACCTGTCTTATTGTACTTAATAAAGTTTTATTTAAACTTTAAGTTCATCTGTACTTGTCAGTGTGTTAATTCCATAGTCACTCCATGACAGGAAGAAGGTGATGGCAAGCCAGGGGTTTCGCTCATCATGGAATTTTCAGCCTCTGGTTGGGTTGCTCTGTTCTTCCTCTTTGATCTCCTCCTCGCCTCTTGTTGACTTTCGGGAGAGTCAGCGGGTACAGCAACAGCGGTGCTCGATTTCTGTGCTGGGTGTTTGGCTTTAACATATTTGACATAAATGTCATGTTTCATTTGTGTTATCAGGACGGTAGTGCCAAGGAGTGATATCTCCTTTCCCCTTCCACTGACTTGTCACAAATTGTGCACAGTGCCATTGCTGATTGCTGCACTATGCCTGTCCCAAGAGAAAAATAGTCCCACTCCAATGACTTCAGGGGGGAGAAAAAGGGGAAGAAGAATGGCCTCTTTCTTCTTCTCCTCCACATTCCCCAATAGGATTCTCTCGTAATTAACCTACAAAATATATCTGGGGATGAATTACTTTGTTCAATAGGTGTAATTTTAAAACAATTTGGATCTCTGTTATAACTTTCCAAAAAAGTCTTGATACACTATGGTATTTATAACCATTAAGAATATTTCTCCTATGTTGATTGAAGTGATCTGATGCGCTGAGTAGTGCGGCCAATATACTGTAGGCCACAATAACAATACATCAGATAAAACACAACTCGACACGTAATTCATCAACTAATAAATTGAAAATATGTGGTAACTGAAGAAAAAGCTGGGGGGTGGGGGGCAAAGCCATAATATGACTCCCTGGCCAGTCCATCCAGCCCCTTTGTTTATATGCAGGGGGTAACTGTAGGGGGGGCAAGTGCCCCCCCTTGTCCTCCCCTCCGGACACCCATGATTACCTTATCCTAAATTTAAAAAAGGTAAGGCAACCTTTAATACCAGTAGCAAAAGAACAACATGAAAGAGAAAGTGCTAGATAGTACAACACCATTTATATTCTTGTTAGGGACCAGTGCAAAACACCGTTATTAAAATAACAAAAGCAAACAAAGCAAAATCATGATCCAAAAGCGTAAACCAAAAGACAAGATGGTGTCAGGAACCAAGACAGGTACTCAGCCAAGCCAGGGTCAGGAATACGGAGATCAGCGATGTCAGGAACAAGGCCAGGAGTCAGGAATGAGAAGGGAAGTCAGAGGAAGCCAAGTCATGCACAGATAATCAGCAACTCAGGATAACACGCTTTCAGCCAGAATCAGACACAAGGGCAATCAAAAAGTGAGCCATACCAATAAGTAGATGTATAGTCACATATAAATGGTCAGAAAGTTGGTATCAGCTTGCTTACATAGAACTTGACTATGTGTCAGTTCGGGTGACTTACGGAGATAAATCCAAATGGATCAGGCGGAGGCTTCAAAAGAGTTTAACCAATTCTTTAAACAAAATCTAAAAACAGTAACAAAGCTCAAACGCTTAAGCGTTACTCGGCTACAATCCGCTTTATCAAAGCTAACAAGCCTTACAATTGAAACAAAGAGAAGCCACCACCACAAACACACCTGAATAAAAACCTAGTACCAACGCTTGATTGGCTATAAGGTCCTATCAATCACATTAATCCTTAATATGAATTGACCAATGGTGGGTACTCCTGTCTCAAAGTAGCCAGTCCTGTTTAAATATGATCCGGAGCCATCACTGTCCCAACACGAGTCCCACCAGAGTTGTCATCATATCTCTTTTGGACAATTAATCTTAAAAATTCTAACCTCCTAAGAGATTTCAGTCCACCCAGGGCTATTCATTCCAGTGGGACGGAATCTCTAAGAGATATTAAACTGTCTTACCAAGATACAGTCGCATATAATCATTTAGCACAATATGATGAACAATTAATTAGCAACTCCCTCCACAAATATCACATAACCCTTGCCAAAAGAACTAGTTCAAATTTCATATTATGCATATTTATATATGGAAAAACTTCATTAAGTTCAGTGTTGTGAATGAGAATATATATGATAAATATAACTCCTTCCATCAAATATGTATATATATATATATATATATATATATATATATACGCAATGTTGTGAATTAAACCTTCATTTTCATAAAAAAATGAAAAAAATGCAACGTGAAATAAAATGAGAATGAAAATATTTAAATTAAAATTATGAAAATAAACAAATGAATATGTATTGTAAATAAATAAATAAAAATATATGTATAATCTGATGAATCAAAAATTTAAAAATATAGAAATAAATGAATGAAATAACAGAAAGATGTGATGTGAAAAGTAATGATCGTAGCCACATAAATAAAAAATTATATTTGAACTCTAAGACTACATCAAATGGTTTCAAATATAGTTTGACAAAAATATGTGTATCTTTGCTTGTGACAAAATTCTAGTGAACCAACATATCCCATTTCCCATTCACTAATCACACAAATCTCAAAAATATGTTTCTTAAGCTTAATCTAATTAAGAGAATATTCAACCTTACTGGCTAATTCTGACCCGATGTAATCAACCTAACAGGTTCCTCCTACTTGGGCCAGACGATATCAACAAGAGCAGAGGATCTTGAGGTCAGGGTGCAAATCCCCAAAAATTCAAAGGTGGAAGTTCAGGAGGGTCAAGTATGAAGACTGAGAATGGTGAAGGTTCAAATATTATAAATCTGTCAAGTTACAATTTAAATTTGAGTGAACGTGCACTATTAATGAAGGGTTTGTCTTTTTGTCCCTCTAATCAGTCAGATCTTTTTGAGTTTTTTTTGGACTTGAATGACTTTGTAAGAAAAGTATCATTAAAGAGGTACTTCACAAATAAGGCACTAAAGGGAGTATCTGGGGCAATACCAGTTGTCACTCATGTTACCCTTCTTGATGATTTAGATAGATAAGTGATTATATTTATAGACAGTGCCACTGAAATTACTATACATGGTAGTGTGCTGTCATGGTTAAGACCAAAGTACACATTTATTCCAGTACAATCAAAGGGACCGTTTGTCGAAACCTTCAGTGTACTGGTTGTGGAAGAACTCAGAAACTTAAAGGGATAGTAATGTTTCACAAAAACAGCAGCTCCAATTAATCCTCATAGTATTTGGGCCATAGAGAGTGTTATTTCAATACTGTCATAGTTGTAGTTCAAGAGTAATTGAATGTTAAAGTATCCACCTCCCTCCCCTTTTACCTAGTGTAACACTGCTCTCCTCAGATGTGGAATCTGGTTGTTTGACCGGACAGATAACAGCAAGGGACAATCTTCCTACTGTCAGAACAATGAAAACCCTGCCCCCTTGACAGGTTTTCAGCTTTTTTACCTTATCTTAATTGAAGATTGTTACTCTCTGTAATCAAACTGGGCACCTCCCTGCTGCTCTGAGCTGAGCAGTGTTATATCAGTAAAAGGGGCAGGAGGGGGAATACTTTGTCATTGAATTACTCTTGAACTACAACTCTGACAGAACTGAAAAAACACTCTCCAAGGTGAAAGGATTGTATAACATACAGAAGGGTTAAATATTCTTAGGGTTAAATTGTTTGTGTAACAAGTCATTACATATTTGTCAAACAGGCCATGTTAACATTATAAAGGGACGCAGCAATACTAGGGTTAAAATTGACATTTGCTAAGGTTTGTAGAAACCTGTGTAAAGGAGAAATGATTAACCCAAATACAGCCAGCCACCCGTAACTCCCCTGCCAATCTGTATGCCCCTTACTTGAAAATGTTATCCCGCCGCCCTACCTCTCCCACCCCTTGCTATGACGATGTCCAGGGCCCAATGTAATTCCCAGAGTTTAGTTTGGTGAATCAGTTTAGTACTGATTCAAAGAAGGGATTGAAGGGAACAGGGATAAGGTGTGTAATACTTATGCTCGGTACCTATAGGGTTAATGGTTACATTTGTCTGCTTTGCAGAAATTCATGTACTAGGGAGGAAATCACTAGACTAGTTTGTTCCAGCTCTTATCTGTGTAATTGCAACAATCGTTAGAATATGTTCAAAGCTGCAAAGTTTCCAGAACCCCCCACGGGGGAGGAGATGGGATGCTGAAGAATATGTTATCTGCATTCTCTCCCCTTCCCCCCCTTCCTGTGAACAAGTTTTGCTTTTCTGTTTTTTTTATAATTTTCTGCTCTATGTTGAAACTGTGAAACTGTGCACCTCGCCCCTCCCTGTAGGGGAGGGGGCTGTATAGGGCTATAAAGGTTTTGTATGATAAGAATAAAGAGAGAGCTTGTATTGTATACGCTGTTGTGTGTGTTTTTCCTTGCGATCCTTACAGCCTCCTGGTACCAGAATTGACATAGATTCCATAGATTGATCATAAGTGAGTAAAAAGGTACCATACCTAGCAAAGATAACATAAGAGGGTGAAAGGTATCTCTTCAGGCAGCGATCCAGGTAAAGATTCCCTAACAGTTTTTGGTGGAGAATGCGGGCGGTGTGCATCCATGGGTAAGTGACTATATGTTGTCGCCATCCCAGGGATCACACTGCCGTGTTAAGGGTTGAGTGAAATAGGGAGATAGGGAGTGAGTCTCTGTTAGTCTAATATATAAGCGCGCTATATAAATATAGATTGCAGTAATGGCAATCAGGAATATAGACTGCAGTAATAGCAGTCAGGAAAATAGATTGCAGTAATGGCAATCAGGAATATAGACTGCAGTAATAGCAGTCAGGCATATAGATTGCAGTAATAGCAATCAGGAATATAGATTGCAGTAATAGCAATCAGGGTTAGAGTCACAGTAATGGTGACCGAGTCACAGTAATAGTGATTCAGGACTAAGGTAGTTGGAGACAACCACAGGATTAGGATATTGGTAGTTCAGGATAGCCACAGTAATGGTGGTCAGAGTCACAGTAATGGTGACCGAGTCACAGTCATAGTGACTCAGGAGAACTACAGGTTAAAATTAGTGGTTCACAACTACAGGAATATTAGGCAGCAGAACACTCTCCACTATAGGGTCCCTCTGTGAGTCTATGTCAATAAGTCTATTGTTCTGTCCTCTCTTGTCTGTCAAATTGTTTCGTGATACTATATGGTTACTATGCACTTGTGTTGAAATATGGATGTTTGTAGAGATGTCAATTAAGTATTGTATCAAAGGATATTAGAGGCTAAGAATAAGTATTGTGTTATTGTGTGCTGTCCCCGGTTCAGGTGAAGGTAAGCACTGGGACCGGGTGTTATTTCAGGTGAAGGTGAGCACCTGAATTTTTACTCCTTTTCTTTTCCTCGTTTATTTGACATTGTGATTGCATTGTATTGTACAACTTGTTGTAAGATGGGAGGGCAAGAGAGTAAGACCCCAGAAATAGGTGAGGATTGTATACACTATGTAGAGAGACTGACAGGGGGTTCCTATTACACTATTCCATTCGTGTCTAATTTGGTCCTGCAAGATACCACCCACTGACTTTCTCCCCCTGATCACTGTGAAAATTTACAACTGTCTCATATTTGTTGCGCATGGCTAACCTGTTTACATACATGTTATGTGTCGTTTGTCTGGGGTAGATACGTGCCCTGTTCCGGAGGGATATAGTAAGTGAGCACAGAAAGAGGGAGAGCGTGCCCACATCACCAGAGAGAGAGACTTGAGGGACTAAGTTTAAGTAGTTACACGGTGGGATACAGACAAGTAGGGAATGGGGGTCACCCAAGGGAAGCCCCTTAAGGGCGTAGTGGCCCGGGATCTGGTGATGTTGAGAGGGGAAGGAACATTGTAAGAAAACAGGGAAGTTATTCAGAGTGTGTGGATTATTGCTATCAAAATCAGGTACTAACACATTATGCATTCATTTAGTGACAGCTAGGCAGGGGTTAAGCCGCCATGCTTGTAAAATGTTGATGCTATGAGAAAGTTAGCGCAGCTCTGATTTCCCCTCCCTTCTCTTTCATTCTGCCTCTCCCCCTTGTTCTCACTGTTCTTAGATAAGACACAAGTAACGGAATTTCAAGGTCACCAACGCTGCTGTTTTCTTAAAGGTCCTATTGTTAAGATGTTGTCTAGTAGCTGGGAACTAACAGCTGACAGGGGCAGGTTTTTGTACATTTATGTGGAAATGTATTGCCAGGATCAGGTACTGGTAGGCCACCAGTAATAAACCTGGACAGGCACACGGTATTGGTTCTGAGATAAAATGTTGCAACATTTAGGTAAATTCAATCCTAATTTTGTGTAATCAATTGTATGGATCCAAGCAAAGTAAAAATATGGATTTGTTAAAGAAATTGTCAATGTGTTATAGATAATAGAACTGAAATTATGTTCTTGAGTGAGAAGAGGCAGGAATGTGGGGGCTGTCTTGCTGGAAGTGTCTGAGGGGGTTTTGGCATTGGTCTTACCGGTTCAATGGTTCTCAGTGATCTAAGACCGAGTAGTCCAGCCAGTCCACCCGGCACGGTCACGGGCACCCCTTCCTCTCCTGTTTTGACTTCTTGGGAAACATATGTTTCAACTGAAGTGGTGCACCCAATGTGTATGTGTATGTGTATATATGTGTATATATGTATATGTTCAACTGAAGATTTGTTGAATTGTGATTTAGCCTCCATAAGAACAAATTGTAGTTATGTATATGTGCCCTTTGCAACCTGTTAACTGTTAATTAGAGAAACAGCAATCCTGCTTTCCCTGAAAATGACAGGAAGGGGTTAAATGCCTGTGTGCTGATTCTCTCCCACTATGAGACGATCGCGCAGCATCAGACCCCTCCCTCTCCTGTGTAAATCCTTCCCAGTTGTAATAATGTTATGGGGGAATGAAAGAGAAAAGATTGTTGACACATATAAGAAATTAACTTCTAATGAAATTAGAGACAGATAAGTAGGGACTGCAGATGCATTCCCTCTTACTGACGTGACTGATAATGTATTATTGTTTTACTGTTCTCTGATCCTGGGGTCCGTGCGGACATGTGGGGAACCTCCTTTGAATCTTCCTGGGGTGCAGTAGGTTGTGCAGCAGAGGGATAAGTCCCTTGCCGCATCTTTGCATGGATTTAGGGAAACACTGAGAGTGTGTTGAGCGAGCCAGTAAGTGCAGTAATGGAGAAAGAAAGGACAGAAGTTATGTACAGAGATACAGAGGGAGACAAAAAGACTAGGCAGATATTGAAGGACCATGTAAAGTTTAATGCTTTAGCAATTGCAAGGAAAGTTGGCATTGTTGAAGCAGGTAGAAAGAATAATGTAAGTGGTACAGCGAGATCTAAGCAGGTAGGAAAGAATACATGTTTTTACTGTAAGCAGGAAGGACATTGGAAGTGAAATTGCCCCAAGCTGAGAAATAAGTATGGATATACAGACAGAAATCCCCAGGAAGAAGGTGCATCTGTTGATGGTGATGCAGACAGAAACGACTTACCTAATAAGACAGAATAGGAAGGGATCAGGATCAGTCTTTTTAGCATTATCCTATAGTGCAGGAGGGTGGAATTCATAGTGAAGAAAACTATCAGTATAGTAGGGGTGGATTGAATTCCCTCCTCTATGCCATATATACAACCTATGGAAGTTACCATAGAAGGGACTATGGTCCAAGATGGTTTTCTCCTATCAGAGTCATGCCCCATTGCACTGTTGGAAGGGATCTGTTGACCAGATTGAGGACAGAGATAACTTTTGACGCTGCCAAGATAGAGGTATATGTACCTGACTATTATGACTTGACTTTCCATATGGCACTGAGACACACTTCCCAGGATAGTCATGATTCAGACATCCCGGAGGAGGTTCTGCGCTCAGTGCCCTCTGCTGTTTGAGCAGCTGGAAAGCCAGGGGTTGGTAGAGATGCCCGACCCGTTATTGACTTGCAGCCTAATGCAGGACCGGTCTAGGTCAGATAGTACCCCATCAGCAAAGAGGCTAGGCAAGGGTTAAGCTAATAGTGGCCAATATTTTGACTGAAGGATTGTATGACAAGCTGACTATGATTCTCCTGATACGATAGTATGGGATGAACTGAAGCGGGTGCTGATGTTCGCCCCTGCTTTAGCTCTGCCAAAACCAGTTACCCTATTGACCGAGGACATAAATGATCCTCCAGAGCATGACTGTGTAGAAGCCCTGGAGGAAGTGACTTTACCCAGACCAAATCTGTACAAAGTAAGTTAGAAATTGTTGGGATTTGTGTGATATATACTTGTAAATAAATCCTAAAATGTGACATATTCTAATCACTGGGGCCAGGCAATGGGCTTGGGTGTCATTTGAACGGATCCAGATAGATTATATTGGGTTGCTTTGCAGCCTGTACTGGGATTTTAGTATGCTGTTGTAATAGTTGATTAATTGTTTAAGTGGCTAGAGACATTTCTTTTGAAAGGAGCTACTGCGGGATCAGTAGCTAAGGTGTTAATAAGAAAAGTAATTCCAAGGTTTGGTTTGCCTAGAGTCATTGAGTCAGACCATGGAAAACATGTTACAGTTGAAATTGTTAAAAGTAATTGTGTCACTCTAGGGGTGAACTGGAGATATCATACCCCCTGGGGGCCTCAATCCTCTGGACAAGTTGAGAGGATGAACCAGACTCTTAAGCGCTCTCTGACCAAACTATGTACTGAACTAAGACTCAAATGGCCAGAGGCGCTTCCCCGTGTCTTGACTCACTTCAGGGTGACCCCTTCCAAATCCTTAAAAGCTTAGTCCTTATGAGATCCTCTTTGGTAGGCCCTGGAATAGGATTGTGATGTATCACGGATCTACCTTAGAGATTGGTAATCAGCAGATTATGGATTATGTAACTGCTTTGCAGCATACCCTTTCTTTTCTTCCCAGATTTTCTGTTCCACAGCCTTTGCTTTCGGCTGGCCCAGAGCAAGTTTCCAGATTGGAGAGTGGGTATATGTACAGACATGGAGAACAGAGTGTTTGGAGCCCCAGTGGAAGGGTGCATTGCAGCTTCTGTTGACAAGTTACAGCGCAGTCAAGCTGCATAAAGGAAAGACCTGGATATACCACGCCAGAGTGACAGCTGCACCAGAGCCTGAGCAGGATAAAGGCCCTGTGCCCTCCCAGTGCTCAGCAGATGCCCAGAGGGAGGCAGAACAGGGTGAAGGTCTGAGGCTTTTGTTCAGGAAATACCAGTAAGTAGGCTTATTGCATCGCCTACCTCCGTGGGACCAGTAAGCAGGCTTATTGCATCGCCTGCCACCGTGCGATCATCAAGTAGGTGTTTTGACGGGCATAATAATCCCTGACCACCTGCCTACGTGGGACAAGACCATCATGAAGATCCATCCCTCTAAGTGTGGGGGGTGGAAGGCTGGCTTATGTATGCAACTTATGTCTCACCCTCACTCACGTAAGGATTTCTAAATGGCCACCTCTGCACTGGGGTCAGATGGACTGCAGAGACACCCCAGAGACCCGTGAGAACTCCAATGTCTGAATCTACTTAGCACCAACATGTTATGAACATTACGAACTTTTGCTTGTGCAACATGGTCAGCCCTACTGACGTTATGACCACTTACCTCATCAGCGTGTCTGTTTCGCTAGCTGTAATCCAAAAGTATTATTGTTCTTTATGTCCTATTTAAGCTTTTGCTTTGCCTCATTGCCAAAAGGTATAGTTCCCCTGGGTCAGGTCCTTACACCCAGTATTTAAGTCACCTCCACAGTCCTGCACCTCTATATGATGATGCCTTATCCAGAGTGTAAGATTTGTGTGAGTCCGGGTACACCCGGACTCAAAGAAGGGATTGAAAGGATTGTATAACATATAGAAGGGTTAAATATTCTTAGGGTTAAATTGTTTGTGTAACAAGTCATTACATATTTGTCAAACAGGCCATGTTAACATTATAAAGGGACGCAGCAATACTAGGGTTAAAATTGACATTTGCTAAGGTTTGTAGAAACCTGTGTAAAGGAGAAATGATTAACCCAAATACAGCCAGCCACCCGTAACTCCCCTGCCAATCTGTATGCCCCTTACTTGAAAATGTTATCCCGCCGCCCTACCTCTCCCACCCCTTGCTATGACGATGTCCAGGGCCCAATGTAATTCCCAGAGTTTAGTTTGGTGAATCAGTTTAGTACTGATTCAAAGAAGGGATTGAAGGGAACAGGGATAAGGTGTGTAATACTTATGCTCGGTACCTATAGGGTTAATGGTTACATTTGTCTGCTTTGCAGAAATTCATGTACTAGGGAGGAAATCACTAGACTAGTTTGTTCCAGCTCTTATCTGTGTAATTGCAACAATCGTTAGAATATGTTCAAAGCTGCAAAGTTTCCAGAACCCCCCACGGGGGAGGAGATGGGATGCTGAAGAATATGTTATCTGCATTCTCTCCCCTTCCCCCCCTTCCTGTGAACAAGTTTTGCTTTTCTGTTTTTTTTATAATTTTCTGCTCTATGTTGAAACTGTGAAACTGTGCACCTCGCCCCTCCCTGTAGGGGAGGGGGCTGTATAGGGCTATAAAGGTTTTGTATGATAAGAATAAAGAGAGAGCTTGTATTGTATACGCTGTTGTGTGTGTTTTTCCTTGCGATCCTTACAGCCTCCTGGTACCAGAATTGACATAGATTCCATAGATTGATCATAAGTGAGTAAAAAGGTACCATACCTAGCAAAGATAACATAAGAGGGTGAAAGGTATCTCTTCAGGCAGCGATCCAGGTAAAGATTCCCTAACAGTTTTTGGTGGAGAATGCGGGCGGTGTGCATCCATGGGTAAGTGACTATATGTTGTCGCCATCCCAGGGATCACACTGCCGTGTTAAGGGTTGAGTGAAATAGGGAGATAGGGAGTGAGTCTCTGTTAGTCTAATATATAAGCGCGCTATATAAATATAGATTGCAGTAATGGCAATCAGGAATATAGACTGCAGTAATAGCAGTCAGGAAAATAGATTGCAGTAATGGCAATCAGGAATATAGACTGCAGTAATAGCAGTCAGGCATATAGATTGCAGTAATAGCAATCAGGAATATAGATTGCAGTAATAGCAATCAGGGTTAGAGTCACAGTAATGGTGACCGAGTCACAGTAATAGTGATTCAGGACTAAGGTAGTTGGAGACAACCACAGGATTAGGATATTGGTAGTTCAGGATAGCCACAGTAATGGTGGTCAGAGTCACAGTAATGGTGACCGAGTCACAGTCATAGTGACTCAGGAGAACTACAGGTTAAAATTAGTGGTTCACAACTACAGGAATATTAGGCAGCAGAACACTCTCCACTATAGGGTCCCTCTGTGAGTCTATGTCAATAAGTCTATTGTTCTGTCCTCTCTTGTCTGTCAAATTGTTTCGTGATACTATATGGTTACTATGCACTTGTGTTGAAATATGGATGTTTGTAGAGATGTCAATTAAGTATTGTATCAAAGGATATTAGAGGCTAAGAATAAGTATTGTGTTATTGTGTGCTGTCCCCGGTTCAGGTGAAGGTAAGCACTGGGACCGGGTGTTATTTCAGGTGAAGGTGAGCACCTGAATTTTTACTCCTTTTCTTTTCCTCGTTTATTTGACATTGTGATTGCATTGTATTGTACAACTTGTTGTAAGATGGGAGGGCAAGAGAGTAAGACCCCAGAAATAGGTGAGGATTGTATACACTATGTAGAGAGACTGACAGGGGGTTCCTATTACACTATTCCATTCGTGTCTAATTTGGTCCTGCAAGATACCACCCACTGACTTTCTCCCCCTGATCACTGTGAAAATTTACAACTGTCTCATATTTGTTGCGCATGGCTAACCTGTTTACATACATGTTATGTGTCGTTTGTCTGGGGTAGATACGTGCCCTGTTCCGGAGGGATATAGTAAGTGAGCACAGAAAGAGGGAGAGCGTGCCCACATCACCAGAGAGAGAGACTTGAGGGACTAAGTTTAAGTAGTTACACGGTGGGATACAGACAAGTAGGGAATGGGGGTCACCCAAGGGAAGCCCCTTAAGGGCGTAGTGGCCCGGGATCTGGTGATGTTGAGAGGGGAAGGAACATTGTAAGAAAACAGGGAAGTTATTCAGAGTGTGTGGATTATTGCTATCAAAATCAGGTACTAACACATTATGCATTCATTTAGTGACAGCTAGGCAGGGGTTAAGCCGCCATGCTTGTAAAATGTTGATGCTATGAGAAAGTTAGCGCAGCTCTGATTTCCCCTCCCTTCTCTTTCATTCTGCCTCTCCCCCTTGTTCTCACTGTTCTTAGATAAGACACAAGTAACGGAATTTCAAGGTCACCAACGCTGCTGTTTTCTTAAAGGTCCTATTGTTAAGATGTTGTCTAGTAGCTGGGAACTAACAGCTGACAGGGGCAGGTTTTTGTACATTTATGTGGAAATGTATTGCCAGGATCAGGTACTGGTAGGCCACCAGTAATAAACCTGGACAGGCACACGGTATTGGTTCTGAGATAAAATGTTGCAACATTTAGGTAAATTCAATCCTAATTTTGTGTAATCAATTGTATGGATCCAAGCAAAGTAAAAATATGGATTTGTTAAAGAAATTGTCAATGTGTTATAGATAATAGAACTGAAATTATGTTCTTGAGTGAGAAGAGGCAGGAATGTGGGGGCTGTCTTGCTGGAAGTGTCTGAGGGGGTTTTGGCATTGGTCTTACCGGTTCAATGGTTCTCAGTGATCTAAGACCGAGTAGTCCAGCCAGTCCACCCGGCACGGTCACGGGCACCCCTTCCTCTCCTGTTTTGACTTCTTGGGAAACATATGTTTCAACTGAAGTGGTGCACCCAATGTGTATGTGTATGTGTATATATGTGTATATATGTATATGTTCAACTGAAGATTTGTTGAATTGTGATTTAGCCTCCATAAGAACAAATTGTAGTTATGTATATGTGCCCTTTGCAACCTGTTAACTGTTAATTAGAGAAACAGCAATCCTGCTTTCCCTGAAAATGACAGGAAGGGGTTAAATGCCTGTGTGCTGATTCTCTCCCACTATGAGACGATCGCGCAGCATCAGACCCCTCCCTCTCCTGTGTAAATCCTTCCCAGTTGTAATAATGTTATGGGGGAATGAAAGAGAAAAGATTGTTGACACATATAAGAAATTAACTTCTAATGAAATTAGAGACAGATAAGTAGGGACTGCAGATGCATTCCCTCTTACTGACGTGACTGATAATGTATTATTGTTTTACTGTTCTCTGATCCTGGGGTCCGTGCGGACATGTGGGGAACCTCCTTTGAATCTTCCTGGGGTGCAGTAGGTTGTGCAGCAGAGGGATAAGTCCCTTGCCGCATCTTTGCATGGATTTAGGGAAACACTGAGAGTGTGTTGAGCGAGCCAGTAAGTGCAGTAATGGAGAAAGAAAGGACAGAAGTTATGTACAGAGATACAGAGGGAGACAAAAAGACTAGGCAGATATTGAAGGACCATGTAAAGTTTAATGCTTTAGCAATTGCAAGGAAAGTTGGCATTGTTGAAGCAGGTAGAAAGAATAATGTAAGTGGTACAGCGAGATCTAAGCAGGTAGGAAAGAATACATGTTTTTACTGTAAGCAGGAAGGACATTGGAAGTGAAATTGCCCCAAGCTGAGAAATAAGTATGGATATACAGACAGAAATCCCCAGGAAGAAGGTGCATCTGTTGATGGTGATGCAGACAGAAACGACTTACCTAATAAGACAGAATAGGAAGGGATCAGGATCAGTCTTTTTAGCATTATCCTATAGTGCAGGAGGGTGGAATTCATAGTGAAGAAAACTATCAGTATAGTAGGGGTGGATTGAATTCCCTCCTCTATGCCATATATACAACCTATGGAAGTTACCATAGAAGGGACTATGGTCCAAGATGGTTTTCTCCTATCAGAGTCATGCCCCATTGCACTGTTGGAAGGGATCTGTTGACCAGATTGAGGACAGAGATAACTTTTGACGCTGCCAAGATAGAGGTATATGTACCTGACTATTATGACTTGACTTTCCATATGGCACTGAGACACACTTCCCAGGATAGTCATGATTCAGACATCCCGGAGGAGGTTCTGCGCTCAGTGCCCTCTGCTGTTTGAGCAGCTGGAAAGCCAGGGGTTGGTAGAGATGCCCGACCCGTTATTGACTTGCAGCCTAATGCAGGACCGGTCTAGGTCAGATAGTACCCCATCAGCAAAGAGGCTAGGCAAGGGTTAAGCTAATAGTGGCCAATATTTTGACTGAAGGATTGTATGACAAGCTGACTATGATTCTCCTGATACGATAGTATGGGATGAACTGAAGCGGGTGCTGATGTTCGCCCCTGCTTTAGCTCTGCCAAAACCAGTTACCCTATTGACCGAGGACATAAATGATCCTCCAGAGCATGACTGTGTAGAAGCCCTGGAGGAAGTGACTTTACCCAGACCAAATCTGTACAAAGTAAGTTAGAAATTGTTGGGATTTGTGTGATATATACTTGTAAATAAATCCTAAAATGTGACATATTCTAATCACTGGGGCCAGGCAATGGGCTTGGGTGTCATTTGAACGGATCCAGATAGATTATATTGGGTTGCTTTGCAGCCTGTACTGGGATTTTAGTATGCTGTTGTAATAGTTGATTAATTGTTTAAGTGGCTAGAGACATTTCTTTTGAAAGGAGCTACTGCGGGATCAGTAGCTAAGGTGTTAATAAGAAAAGTAATTCCAAGGTTTGGTTTGCCTAGAGTCATTGAGTCAGACCATGGAAAACATGTTACAGTTGAAATTGTTAAAAGTAATTGTGTCACTCTAGGGGTGAACTGGAGATATCATACCCCCTGGGGGCCTCAATCCTCTGGACAAGTTGAGAGGATGAACCAGACTCTTAAGCGCTCTCTGACCAAACTATGTACTGAACTAAGACTCAAATGGCCAGAGGCGCTTCCCCGTGTCTTGACTCACTTCAGGGTGACCCCTTCCAAATCCTTAAAAGCTTAGTCCTTATGAGATCCTCTTTGGTAGGCCCTGGAATAGGATTGTGATGTATCACGGATCTACCTTAGAGATTGGTAATCAGCAGATTATGGATTATGTAACTGCTTTGCAGCATACCCTTTCTTTTCTTCCCAGATTTTCTGTTCCACAGCCTTTGCTTTCGGCTGGCCCAGAGCAAGTTTCCAGATTGGAGAGTGGGTATATGTACAGACATGGAGAACAGAGTGTTTGGAGCCCCAGTGGAAGGGTGCATTGCAGCTTCTGTTGACAAGTTACAGCGCAGTCAAGCTGCATAAAGGAAAGACCTGGATATACCACGCCAGAGTGACAGCTGCACCAGAGCCTGAGCAGGATAAAGGCCCTGTGCCCTCCCAGTGCTCAGCAGATGCCCAGAGGGAGGCAGAACAGGGTGAAGGTCTGAGGCTTTTGTTCAGGAAATACCAGTAAGTAGGCTTATTGCATCGCCTACCTCCGTGGGACCAGTAAGCAGGCTTATTGCATCGCCTGCCACCGTGCGATCATCAAGTAGGTGTTTTGACGGGCATAATAATCCCTGACCACCTGCCTACGTGGGACAAGACCATCATGAAGATCCATCCCTCTAAGTGTGGGGGGTGGAAGGCTGGCTTATGTATGCAACTTATGTCTCACCCTCACTCACGTAAGGATTTCTAAATGGCCACCTCTGCACTGGGGTCAGATGGACTGCAGAGACACCCCAGAGACCCGTGAGAACTCCAATGTCTGAATCTACTTAGCACCAACATGTTATGAACATTACGAACTTTTGCTTGTGCAACATGGTCAGCCCTACTGACGTTATGACCACTTACCTCATCAGCGTGTCTGTTTCGCTAGCTGTAATCCAAAAGTATTATTGTTCTTTATGTCCTATTTAAGCTTTTGCTTTGCCTCATTGCCAAAAGGTATAGTTCCCCTGGGTCAGGTCCTTACACCCAGTATTTAAGTCACCTCCACAGTCCTGCACCTCTATATGATGATGCCTTATCCAGAGTGTAAGATTTGTGTGAGTCCGGGTACACCCGGACTCAAAGAAGGGATTGAAAGGATTGTATAACATATAGAAGGGTTAAATATTCTTAGGGTTAAATTGTTTGTGTAACAAGTCATTACATATTTGTCAAACAGGCCATGTTAACATTATAAAGGGACGCAGCAATACTAGGGTTAAAATTGACATTTGCTAAGGTTTGTAGAAACCTGTGTAAAGGAGAAATGATTAACCCAAATACAGCCAGCCACCCGTAACTCCCCTGCCAATCTGTATGCCCCTTACTTGAAAATGTTATCCCGCCGCCCTACCTCTCCCACCCCTTGCTATGACGATGTCCAGGGCCCAATGTAATTCCCAGAGTTTAGTTTGGTGAATCAGTTTAGTACTGATTCAAAGAAGGGATTGAAGGGAACAGGGATAAGGTGTGTAATACTTATGCTCGGTACCTATAGGGTTAATGGTTACATTTGTCTGCTTTGCAGAAATTCATGTACTAGGGAGGAAATCACTAGACTAGTTTGTTCCAGCTCTTATCTGTGTAATTGCAACAATCGTTAGAATATGTTCAAAGCTGCAAAGTTTCCAGAACCCCCCACGGGGGAGGAGATGGGATGCTGAAGAATATGTTATCTGCATTCTCTCCCCTTCCCCCCCTTCCTGTGAACAAGTTTTGCTTTTCTGTTTTTTTTATAATTTTCTGCTCTATGTTGAAACTGTGAAACTGTGCACCTCGCCCCTCCCTGTAGGGGAGGGGGCTGTATAGGGCTATAAAGGTTTTGTATGATAAGAATAAAGAGAGAACTTGTATTGTATACGCTGTTGTGTGTGTTTTTCCTTGCTATCCTTACAGCCTCCTGGTACCAGAATTGACATAGATTCCATAGATTGATCATAAGTGAGTAAAAAGGTACCATACCTAGCAAAGATAACATAAGAGGGTGAAAGGTATCTCTTCAGGCAGCGATCCAGGTAAAGATTCCCTAACGCAAGGTCCAAATACTATGATGATTAATTAGAGCTGCTTTTATTATGAAACATTACTATCCCTTTAAGTAGAAAAAATCACTGTGGTAGTAATCTCAGTAGGGAAAAACAGAAGGCTACTGACAATCTGAAAAACAATAATCAAATTATAGTGAAACAAGCATACGAGGGGTGGGGCAATAGTAGTTCATGATGTGGTGGATTATCTCCATGAGGCGGATCGTATATTGTGTGATGAGAGATGCTACCACACCCTGGATGCTAACCCAGTAGAATTGTTCTCTATTGAAATTGAGGAATTGATAGAGGGGGCATTCAGGGAGAGTCTTCTTGATAAGGGTGTCAGAGCTTTCATTTATGTCAAGAATCCACAACCTGCATTATACTATCACCTTCCCAAGGTCTAAAAAACTATGATTGATCCACCAGGTAGGCCCATAATTTTGGGCATTGACTCTCTGACCTCTAATCTTTCAACCTATTTTGATTTTCATCTTCAGAGACATGGTGTGTCTCTCGTCTCATTTAGGAGACTCATAACATTTGTTAGATTTATTGGAGAAAAATGAAACATTGAACCGCTCCAGGTACACTTGAATATATTGACAGCTGTGTACATACAATGCTCTTAAAACGGGTATGAAAACTGGGAACTTCACTCACCCTTGGTCTTTAATGCCAACATCTCTGTATTTCTTTTCCCATCAGTAGGCAAAAATAGCCGATTCTAGATCTTAGGAGCTCCACTCCTCCAATTTGATCAAACAATGAAGAAAATCCACACTCAGGCTGACACACCAGATCTATAAAATCACAGATCTTTATTCAAAGATGAAAAACTTAAAGGGATAGTAACACTTAAAATGTAAAACAAATATATGTTGTAGGGCTCATCCCCCCGAGTAAAACAAGGGTACTGCCACTGCTGAGAGACATTTTATTAAAAAATTATAACAGCTCAAACTTCAATTTTTTAGGTGCAATATCACAGTGGCCTGAAAATTTACAGTGGCGCTGTTGCTACATCATCCTATGGACTGCTCTGGTCCACAGACCATAAATCTCTATAGGATGGTGTAGCAACAGCGCTACTGTAAATTTTCAGGTCACTGTGATATTGCACCTAAAAAAATTAAAGTTTGAGCTGTTATAATTTTTTAATAAAATGTCTCCCAGCAGTGGGAGTACCCTTGTTTTACTCAGGGGGATAAACCCTACAACATATATTTTTTTACATTTTAAGTATTACTATCCCTTTAAGGATCATCGATACAGACAGGGGATACACAACCCCAACAAACTCCTAACGCGTTTTGGACCTTAGCGGTCCATACTCATAGGCATTGTGGCCGGAAGTACTGAGGGTTTAAATATGCTACATTGTAGCAATCCCTTACCTCCCACACCGCACACAGATAAAATCCAGACTGGAATAAAAACTAATCGGTCACTAGTTAGACCAATTTGTTTCAATGGGGATACTTCAGCCACATAAATACAGAAGACCAGAGCAATCGGACAGAACATGCTATAGATCTAACATAGATCAATTGTGGCACACAGAGAAACTACCAGTCAAGAAATCCTAATATAATAAAAAAAATATATAAACAGAAGTAACAAAAACCCAGTTGAAAGGAAGGACCAGGAAATAATAGAAAATAAAAAACACAATTATAGGACATGGTGTCTGTTAATAGAACAAACGCAAGCAACCAGTGGACAGGCCCAGATCTACAATTTCCCAGAGCTATTTCTGAAAATCAACAACCCCACTGGGCCTGTCCACTGGTTGTTTAACTAACAAGGAGGCTCAATATGTGTAGGTAGAAGATCCCATAGTACCTATATTCCAACATTTACCTAAGATGAATAAAACTCTTGTACACCCAGTGGGCAGGCCAGTATTTTCAGGGATAGGGTCTTTCAATGAAAATATATCTCATCTGGTGGATCAATATTTGCAGCCCCTTGTTTTAAGGTATATGTGTGATACAACCCATGTTCTTCATATAATGGACAATGTAAGGTGCTCATCTAAATGTATGTGGCTTACTGTGGATGCAATATTACCGTATTCAAGCATTCCACATGCTGCTGGAATGCAAGCAGTTAGCTTTTGTCTTGACAAAGAAAGTGGAAATTAATTGGAGTTGAGGTACTTTTTGATTAGAGCTATAGAGTATCTTTTGTTACATAATTATTTTTTATTCGATGGGGGGGGTTTTACCTTCAAAGCCATGGAGCCACGATGGGGGCCAAGTTAGCTCCATCCTTTGCCAATCTCTGTGGGTTGGTGAGAACTGATCCATGTCTTTGGATATATTAACACCTACAGGTCCAATATTATGAATTTTTATAGGTATATAGATGATCTGATTTTTGTTTGGTGTGGTGGGGAAGATAAGGTCAAGGATTTTGTTCAGTACCTCAGCTACAATGAATGTGGATTGAATTTCACTTTTAATGCACAAAGAAATATGATCGACTTTCTGGATGTAAGTCTTATTGGTGATGTTGAGACAGGAGATGTCCATGTGGATGTTTTTCACAAACCAAATGCGGGTAATACACTTCTTTTTGCAAATGGTTTTCACCTGAAAAGTCTAGCTAAAAACATCCCCAAAGGACAATTCATACTTTTGAAACAAATTTGTTGTGATCACTCTTCTTATTTGAAACAGGCAAAGGCACGTATGTTTAGGTTAAAGGTAAGGGGCTACAATGATTCTCACATTGCCAAAGCTAGGGGCCCAGTGGATAGTATTGATCACACTGAATTGATTAATAACTCGTTCAGAAGGAATAATCAACAAACTAAATCCCAAGGTTTGGATTTGCAACCAATTACTTCTGTTATAGATTATAGTCAGGAATACACAAAGGTCTGTAATATTATTAAAGGTTTATTACCTGTTCTGTATGAAGACCTTGTTGTCAAGGATATTTTGCAGAAGGGAATTAGATTAGAGAGATGTAGGGCCCCTAGTTTGGGCAAAAGATTGTCCCTTAGTATGTTTTCTTGGTCCAGTATATTTATGGGTACCTGGATATCAGTCAAAGGTTTCTATAAATGTGGAGGTAGGAGATTGCTAATACCTTTTTGAGTACTGTCACTAAAAAGTAAGATTGATAGCTTTATAAATTGTAACACTGTGGGTGTTGTATATCTCATAACGTATAAAATATATTTGAAACAATATGTGGTTTTGACCACCCGACAGTTGAGAGAAAGGATTCGGGAACATTTAAATGCGATTGAGAATAGTGATATGAGGTCACCGGTTGCAAGACATTTAACGTCTCACGGAGTACACTCTGTAGCTTTCAGGTTTAAGGGCATCAAAAGGGTTTCCAAACATCCAAGAGGGGGGAGTAGTCTATCTAAATTAGGTAGACGGGAGATGTATTGGATACATACCTTAGATACCCGGATTCTGAATGGCATGAATGTGGAGTGGGATTTGAGTTTATTCTATTAACGGACACCATGTCCGATAGTTGTGTTTTTTATTTTCTATTTTTTCCCAGTCCTTCCTTTCAACTGGGTTTGTGTTACTTCTGTTTATATATATTTTTTATTATATTAGGATTTCTTGACTGGTAGTTTCTCTGTGTGCCACAACTGATCTATGCAAGATCTATAGCATGTTCTGTCCGATTGCTTTGGTCTTCTGTGTTTGTGTGGATGCAGTATCCCCATTGAAACATATTGTCTTACTAGTGACCAATTTGGTTTTATTCCAATCTGGATTTTATCTCTTTGCAGGGCGGGAGGTAGGGGATTGCTACAATGTAGCATGTTTAAGCTCTCGGTACTTCTGGCCGCAGTGCCTATGAGTAAGGACCTATAAGGTCCGAAATGCTTTAGGAGTTTGTTGGGGTTGTGTATCCCCTTTCTGTAATCAATGTTCCTTAGCTTTTTAATCTTTGAATAAAGATCTGTGATTTTATTGATCTGGTGTGTCAGCCTGAGTAAGGATTTTCTTCATTCTTAGATTTATTGGAGGGAGTGGTTTTGTCAAAAAGTTATAACTGGGTAACTCTGAATGTTACTTCACTTTATCCCAATATATCTCACTAGTTGAAGAGCCTGTGCACACGGGCCACAGTGCCACCCAGCAAAGGCCGCAGTGCAGTCATGCACAGTACAGACTGCCCGTGCCGCTGCTGATATGGAGCAGGCCGCTCCGAATTCAAAACGTAGTCCTCTCTCCGTTATCAGCCACAGCTGTCAGTCTGTAGTGCGCATGTATCACAGTGCCTGTGATTCTCCTCTGTCACTCTCGCTTGTGGTAGACTCTGATTTGCTGAGTCGGTTTGGCCCGCCCTTGGTGACCTTTTTATGCCTGGTCGTGACACCTGTCAGGTGCCCTTTCGTGGTGTTTCTGAGCCAGTATTGCTGTTGCTGTGTTCTGGTGTTCCTGATTCCTGTGTACCGATTCGGCCTGTTGACTACGGTTCTGTGTTCCTGCTCGTGATTGACCTGGCTTGACTGAGAACCACCTCCGTGAACCGACCCGGCTTGGCTGACGTTCCTGCTCGTGATTGACCTGGCTTGTATGAGTACCCGCTCTGTGATCTGACCAGGCCTGGCTGACTTCCTGCTCCGTGACCTGTACCGGCTTGTTCCAGTGATCCGTTTTGTTCTGGCTACCTGTTCCTGCTGTCACCACAGTGACATTCTGACTTCAGCTGTGTTGGCCTACCAGGCAGATCGTGTTTAACACTTGCAGTGCCTAGTCTCCAGTGCTGAGTCTCCGTGCTTATTTTGCAGAGCTGTGCATCTGTTACTGAGCCATCCATACACTTGCAGAGCTCTCCTTCTGTGCTGAGCCTTCGATTCTAGCTGCGACTTAAACCTTGTTGTGCTGCCGTCTCCTTTGCTGAGCCCACTTGCACCGGTATTGAGCCTAAGCTGGTATTTCGCTACTTCTGCTGAGCCAGCCGCGTTATTCCCAGTCTGGTCGGCGACTCACTGTTTCATCTGCAGAGTAGTCGAGTTGGTTAACATACCCGGTAGAGGCACTTCTGGCTCTTACACATACGGTGGTTTCTCCGGTTACGCCCGTGGGGGCTATTGGCTCAAGCTATTGCAGCTAAGGGTGGTCCGTGGGAGGCTATTGGCTTGATCTCGCAGTATATTGTGGTCTCCGTTGTTACGCCCGTGGGCGCTACTGCCTCAAGCTCTTGCAGGTTGTCTTCGGTACACACCCTTAGGGGCTAGAGGCTCATATTGCTCCGGTACAGTTGGTCTCTGTCTATACACCCGTGGGGGCTATTTGCATGCTCTTACATCACAAGCTACCTCTGTTTAGACGCCCGTGGGGGCTACCGACTCATGCACTTGCAGAATTAAGTTGTATCCGCTGTTACGCCCGTGGGGGCTATTCAAGCAACTTTTCTGCAGATCCTATCCCTCAACTAGCACTGCTGAGCAGTTTCCCTATCTTAAGAACTTTTGGTGTTGCACCATCTACACCTTGGGCGTGCCAAACATCACAACAGAGACTGACTAATTATTGCTCTTAACCCTTTATTTGTCTCACTACTGTGTGCCTGTCCTGTGACAGTATATGTGATAACTCTGTTTCTGTATACTGGGCCTGTGGGGGCATACCTGCATTATATTGCTACATTTGCTGTGGCCTGTAGAGGGCGATCGTTCATATTTATTTTCATTTAATAAAACTGTGTTTTATTCTAACCTGTTGGTCTGAGTGTCAGTAAAACCGTTACAGCATGACTGCAGCGAGCGCAGCCATCTCTACTGCGCATGACAGCTTCTGACAAACACAAATTTAGCGAATTATTATATAGGATGAGGGAGGCTTGGAGGCAATGAAGTATCTGACCATATAATGCCCTTCAAACAGAGGGATTTCCTGATAGAAGAGATTTGTTTTGTCCTAAACCAAAATTGTTTCGAGTTTGATGGTTGCCACTTTCTCCAGGTTAAGGGGGTGGTGATGGGGACCAGATTCACGGCAAGTTATGCAAATCTTTTCATGGTTTTTTGGAAGAACTTATGGTACATGACAATAAACCATTTGGCGTGGGTCTCGTCCTTTATCACTGTTTAATTGATGACATCTTGATTATCTGGATGGTTGGCACCCTTGAACTTGACAATTTTGTGTAGTTTATGAATGGAAATAGATGGGGATTGGAATTAACAAGCAATATTCATAGCTCAAGAATGCAATTCCTTGATTTGGAACTTTCAGGTTACCCGAATTTTAAATTTAAATCAAAAACATAATTTAAGGAAATGGACTGAAATAACTTCTTAAGATTTGACAGTTTTCATAATAAGAAGTAGCTCAGAAATGTCCCCTACGGACAATTCTATAGGATCAAGAGAAATTGTACAGATGTAGAGGACTATGATCTACAATCCGGTGTCTTGATAGATCATTTTTTAAATAAAGGCTATCTTATGCAGTTAATTATGGACTCATATTTGAGGGTTAGGGAGTATATCCAAGTGGAACATTGGTCATCCATCAAGAGAGAAAATTATAATCAAACACCCGTATTTATAATGAAGTTTGGTACTGACTCCAACAGAATTGTTAAAATATTGAACAGACATTGGGAGATCCTACTGAATGATCCTCTTTTAAAAAAAGGATTCGACCAGGAGACCAAAAGTAATTCACAGGAGAGCTAAAAGTCTTAAGAATCTAGTAGCACCAAGTAAATTATCAAGGACGGATACTTTGAGGAAGCCTTTGGGAAGACAAAGTGTGATTCCTGATTTTTTTGGTAATAAAAGTTTGACTATGGGAACTCAGAAGAATTTGAGTGTTAATGGTATCTACAAATGTAGCCTAAACAGTGTTTAACTTGTCCTTTTATTGTGGACAAGAGTAAAAACTTCAGTTCTAATGTCACTTCAGAAAAGTTTCTGATAAAATGTTTCATGAATTTGAGGTCAAGTTTTGTAATGTATTTGCTAACCTGTACCAGCAATTTACAATATGTCGTAAGGACCACCCAGAAGTTTAGAACCAGAATAGCCCAGAATAAGAGGAACATCACCAATTGCTTTATTCACCATAGTGACTTTTTAAGTCATCATAATAAGAATGTGCAAGATCTAAGGGTAATGTCTAATTAATTTATTCCATCTTCACCAACATATGATAGGATCCAGCAGATGAACAACAGGGAACTGTGCTGGATCTTTAGATTGTCTACACTTTCTCCATTAGGACTAAATGAGATTTCTGAGACACCATATTGAGATTCCAAGTTCAAACATTAATTAATGGGCCTTTAGAGTTGTTTCGTCAAGGGATTTTGGTTTGCGTATGTATAAGCATATTTTGTTATCACCAGCAGAACTCACTCATTATTATATTTTCTTAGAATTGGCCAGTAGGGTTGAATATTCATTTATAAATTAGTTTAACTAGATTAAGGTTCAGAAACATATTTTTGAGATTATTTTTGTCACAAGCAAAGATACACATATTTTGGTCAAAATATATTTGAAACCATTTGATTTATATGGATAGAAATATTGTAGATTACAAGGTAGTTTTATTCTTAGAGTTCACATAATTTTTTATTTATATGGTCAAGATCATTACTCTTCACATCACATCTTTCTGTTACTTCATTTGGTTCTACATATTTTAATTTTTGATTTATCATATTATACATATATTTTAGTTTATTTACTTGAAATTCATATACATTTGTTTCATTTCATAATTTTTATTTTAAATATTTTCATTCTTATTTTATTTTTATTTTCCATTTGTTTTTGTTTTTCAATCATTCTTTATTCACTTTTTATTTCTTATAATATTTTATTAATTTATCATTATTATTGTTTTTAAATCATTAATATATTTATCATCACATTTGAATCATTTATATTCTCATTCACAAGATTGAACTTAATGAAGTTTTTCCATATATAAATATGCATAATATGAAATTTGAACTAGTTCTTTTGGCAAGGGTTATGTGATATTTGTGGAGGGAGTTGCTAATTAATTGTTCATCATATTGTGCTAAATGATTCTATGTGACTGTATCTTGGTAAGACAGTTTAATATCTCTTAGAGATTCCATCACACCATGATGAATAGCCCTGGGTGGATTGAAATCTCTTATTTTGGAAACTAGAATTTTTAAGATAGAATTTTTATCATTAATTTTTATTTAATTGTCCAAAACAGCTATGATGACATATCTGGTGGGACTCATGTCGGGACAGCGATGGCTCCGGATCATATTTAAATGGGACCAACTATTTTGTGACTGGAGTACCCACCATTTGTCAATTCATATTAAGGATTAAGGTGATTGATAGGACCTTATAACCAATCAAGCAATGGTACTAGGTTTTTAATCAGGTGTGTTTGTGGCGGCGGCTTCTTCTTTTTTTCATTCGTAAGGCTTGTTAGCTTTGATAAAGCGGCTTGTAGCCAAGAAACGCTTAAGCGTTTGAGCTTTGTTACTGTTTTTAGATTTTGTTTAAAGGGATAGTAACACTTCGTTTTAACTTTATTTTATTTTGTAGGCATTAAAAAAACATGAAGAATGATATAAGTCTTATCTCTCAAACCTTTATGGTTTATGAGATATTCACAAGTAAAGTATCCCCTCCCGCCCCTTTTACCTAGTGTAAGCCATTTCTTCTCAGATGTGAATCTGGTTGTATGACCAGACAGATAACAGAAGGGGGCAATTTTCTTTGTATGAAAACAATGAAAGCCCTTCCCCCCTTGACAAGTTTTTCAGCTTTTTCCCTTATCTTAATTGAAGATTGTCCCTCTCTGCAGTCTACCTGGGCACATTTGATTGCATTTTTCACAAAAGTAACCATATCTCCTCCGTTGAACTGAAATATTGAGTTTTCTTAATTTTAGATTTATTTTGCAATTTTGAAGGCGCTACGATATTCATTAAAGTCGATGCCCTTCTATACACTATCCTAGGATTGTTTGAGATAATGGATGTTAAAAGGGAATCCTTTTGTAAAACCTTCCAATGCTTCTGAAAATTTAAAAAAACACAATCTGTTTTATTACCGTACCTAATAGCAAATAATGTAAACTGATCATAATCAACATTTTTTCCTAGCTGTTCACTTATTCTCTCCTGGAAATCCATAGCCTTTTGATATGTCTAATACTAATTTTTTAGGATAGAAAAAAACTAAAATCCTTTTTACCAGTATCCTGTTCAACAGCTAGTCATCGCTCAGAAGCATTACGTTTTACCTCTCTAATGGATAAATTTCCATGTTCATATTAGATTAATCCTGTCCAAAAGGACAGTCCATTTCCAAAATGACTGGCAAGGCCCATCTGCACAGGAACACCAGCTAACCCCAGACACATGTTAGGGAGACCCCCTGAGAATATTCTCTCTCTAAGAGTAAAAGGTAATCCAGATGGGCAGACTAGATGGGCCGAATGGTTCTTATCTGCAGTCAAATTCTATGTTTCTATATGGACCCCTTGCTCTCAATGTCTAGGGAAAATAGCTGCACCTCAATGACGAGGTCCAAACTAGGCTGAAAAGAATGTCTGGGGATAAGCCGGTATTTCCAATGCAGAGGGGACTTGCCCATCATTTTGGAACTGGCCCTCTCTTCTGGGTGGGATTAGTCTAATATGAATATGGAAATTTTCCCTCTGTAATGGCAATAGAGAGTTAAAATGTGATACTCTTGAGCGGTGACTATCCATAGAACAGGTAACATTGCATTTGTTCATACTCAGAACCTCTCAAATCTCTTGGCTCAGTTAAGGAAGTGAAGAGTTCATAACAACTGAGAAGTGATCACCTTAGTTCATAACCCCCTAGATACTAAAAATTATTTAGATAAAGGAATAAGTATAATGGTTTCTGCAAAACAATTGTAAGTAATGGAGGACAAGGAGAAAAGTCTTTAGAGGTAGATAGTGCATAGACGATTCTGAGATTATCAGAAGACCTGTGACAGACTAAATGTGGCAAGGAGAAAAAATCTCAGTCACAGAAATCACAGCAAAAATAAGGGAGAGATGTTCTAATATGAGTCCATTCTAAAATAGGCTCTGGAAGTGACATTGCAGTACTGTGCCCCCGATCCCTATTTAGTAATCCACATACACTGAAATGTGTCTTCTTTACACCGTTTACACCACATTAAATGCAGTGGGGAAGTGTACTGGTATTTCTGGGTGTTCTTTTCCTCTGTACCTTGTTTAATGCTATGTACTAACACAGATCAAATTTGCATAACATTACTCTATTTTCCTTTGCATGCTATAGTGGAGCATCCAGGGCTTGCCCAATTTAAAATTTTACTGATGGTAGAGTGAGCGTTAAGTATGCAATATTTGTGCTTAAATAACTTTTTAAAGAAACATATCCCAGCAGTGGGATTTCCCTTGTTTTACTAAATAAGAAAAGCCCTTTAACACATATATGTTAAAAATGAGGGTTTAAGTTCACATATTGGGGCATACAGGACTAGGCAGAGACATATAATGGCTTCATACAGTGTTATTCTGAATCAGCTATTTGAATAGATTTTTCCTTTCTGTTTATACAGAGCAGTGGTTCTCTAGTTATGTTCTGTGAAACCCTAGTGTTCCCTGAAGTACAAGGGCTTCCACAAAACCAAAAATAATGGCAGACAGGGGAACAAGACTCGATTGGCCAATAGCGTTTGTGTGATACTATAGAAAATGAGAGTGAAAAGGTAATTGCCGAAGGAAACTTGCAATTTACTTCTTTTTCTGTAAAAATTCCCACTGATAGAAAACCCTCAAATATCCTCCTTTCTTCAACCCCCCAAAAATATCCTTTGGAAACGTTTCATTATGTGAGGTTACTGCTATATCAGAGCAGTGGGAAAAGGTTGGAGGCCAGTAGACTATGTGGTTCTATGGCTACAGTGGGACAAGGCTGGGGATGGACTTTCGCATGTGTGTGACTATGGCTACAGTGGAAAAGTGCTGGGGGGTTAGTATGTGTGGTTCTTTGTCTATCATGGGACTGGGGTCATAGCAGTGGTGGGCAAAATGAGGCCTTTCAGCTGATGCTAGACTAAAACTTCCATCATTCCCCACCTGGGGCTGATGGGAGCTGTACTCTGGCAGCAGCTGGAGGGATTCCATATGGGAAATCCGTATGTGTGGTTCTATAACATGGGAGAAGGCTGGGGGTCAGTATGTATGATTTTATGTCTATAAGTGTAGTGGGGTAAGCCTAGGGTCAGTATGTGTGATTCAATGGCTACCATGGGAGAAGGCTGTGTGTTCAGTATGTTTGATTCTATGGCTTCCAAATGTTTAACAAAGTTGGATTGTTAGGTTTCCAATGAGATTTAACTGGAAATGAATGGATTCCTCTATAGCTAAAAGTCTGAGAAGCACTGGTAAAAATTAGTGTTGAGCGAGCACCCCGATGCTCGGGTGCTCGGGTGCTCTGACCGAGCACCGCCGGAGGCTCGAGTGCTCGGCCGAGCACCCGAGCCCCATTGAATTCAATGGGGCGACACGAGCATTACACCAGGCACCCCCTGCTCTGATGAGGGGAGGGTGCCTGGTCAATGCCCACCTTCATCTCCACAATGCCCCTCTTCCACAATGTCCCCCTTCCACAATGTCCCCCTTCCACAATGTCCCCCTTCATCTCCGCAATGTCCCCCTTCCACAATGTCCCCCTTCATCTCCGCAATGCCCCCTTCATCTCCGCAATGTCCCCCTTCCACAATGTCCCCCTTCATCTCCGCAATGCCCCCTTCATCTCCGCAATGCCCCCCTTCCACAATGTCCCCCTTCCACAATGTCCCCCTTCATCTCCGCAATGCCCCCTTCATCTCCGCAATGCCCCCCTTCCACAATGTCCCCCTTCATCTCCAAAATGTCCCCCTTCATCTCCAAAATGTCCCCCTTCATCTCCACAATGCCCCCTACCTCCAGTCCCTGGTGGTCCAGCGGAGCGTCTGTAAGATCTGTGCCTCCTTCGGCACAGATCCCTGCAGATCTCTGCCGAGCAGAGCGATGCTCGAGCCGATCCGAGCATCGGCCGAGCATGCTCGCTCAACACTAGTAAAAATATATATGTGGACAGTACTTTCTGTCAAGGAAGCCGGAATTGCATTGTGAGCCTCAATGGACAAGCAGGGTGCTAAGCAGGGGTCTGCAAAGAGGCTCCAAGTCCTCCCTTTCTGATTCCAGCATACACTCTGAGGGTGACCTGCAAGTCTATCAGATCAGTCATGTGGAGGCCGAAACGCAACAGTCCCCACAGACTCCTATCAACCATAGCAGATCATGCAGCTGCACAAAGAACTTGGCAAAGCATGTTGCTTCAAACCACAAAGGTCTGGGTTGTGTCCACCAAATCTGCCAGCCCAGGGGATCAGTTTCCTGCCCTACCCACAAATAGTTGACAAGAGCATACCAGGGTTTTTACTGTCTGTTCCCAGGTGTAAACAAAATAACATGTATCCCCTTGTCAAGTATCAAAACATTATTGATTGTGAAGGAAATATAAAAGACCATTGATATAACACATTCAATACTAGAGGGGTCTCTTCACATTATAAAGCAATTCAAATGTGATTCCTCTAGCATTGAAGGTGTTAAAATCCTTAAATAATTAGAAATTAACAGCGTGTTTAATGTATCCTGTGGTACAGTTTGTTTGTTCCAGAATTGCCACACATTATCTTTGTGCACATGGCCTTGTGCCTTCCTTTCCACCAGACACGTTAAAGGATACTGCAGCTTTTCCAGACTGTCTTGGTCAATAGTTCCAACACTGTTGTACACCAGAGTACTGCTCAATAGAACAGCCAAAGCGAAAATCCAGGTATCATTCTTGCTATCTCCCTGAAAGAGAAGAGCACAATTACTTTAGTACAGGGGTAGAAAGCTGCTGTCACTCCACCAACTGTGCATTACAACTTCCATCATCCCCAACCAACCAACAGCTGGGCCTAGATGCACTAAACTTCAATGAGGGCTAAAAATGTCGATGTACTGTCGGAGCAATGTTGTAGGCACATCTACAGTATTCACCAAAGTGTCTACGACATTACATAACCAGCACTCCGACAAACACATGGCCACATCGACATCAATCCAACAAGTATATGAATTTGCATTCATCACATCAACAATGGCCTATTTCCATATGGAAATGAAGCATAATGACTCATTTCCATATGGAAATGCTGAATAATGAGACACATTCATATGCAAGAGGGTGTGTTAATATTTTAATGTGACACTTCAACACATTCACTAAACTCCGATAGCAGCCTCTGCTGTTGGAGTTCACTGTCTCAACTTCATCATCCTCAGGTTAGTGAAGCTGGGATCTCCCTGTACTTTCCTATGGAGTAAAAACCCTCAATCAATTTGTAGCATGAAGGGTTGTCCAAGTGCTGGCAATGTGGAAGCACTTGGACTTGGACTCACACATCACTAGCAATTAGACACCCTTAAAATCTGAAAAACAAAGAAAATTGAACTAATTATAATGGAAGAAAAACGAAATTCATTAAAAAAAAATTGTGTGAAACTAATAATATCATAAAAATCAGCAAAATGTAAGGCAAAGTGTAAATATCACCAAAAGAAACTAAACCGCATAATGAACACAGGTACCGGTTTGCAGCAGCATGAATTATTATTATTATTATTGGGATGCCAGAACATTGAAGCGCTTTACTATTCATTTACTTTTGGTTTCTTTTGGGTTTTAGACATGTTGTTTTCACCTATAATAGTATTCTTTGCTCTATTTTATCATACTCCAATGCTTTGCAATGTGCTGTAGACCCCCCCACCTGGTCTGACCCAGGTGATTGATTCAATGATGAAAGCGCAGTGCTGCACTTTCTAAGAATGACCTGGTGACAGGGTTCATACATTGAAGGAAGTGCTTGTACTGCAGGGGCTTATACAGCCACTCCAGTACTAAATAAAGCAGAAAATGCCCTTGGGGTCGCCCTATGGATCATCTGTCCTTTTGGATAGATGATCCATGATAGGGGGGATATCAGAAGGGGTCCTGGTGCCACACTCGAGGTCTGAAATGTTTATATATTACAATAAAATTGCATATAACCTATGGTTCAGATAGGTTACAGGTGCTTTATTTAAAAAACGGCAGTGGTCACCTGCATGGATAACCTATCCTAATGTATAGGTTATCCATGCTAGGGGGTGTGAAGAGGGGTCCTGACATCCCCTTTGAAGTCTGAACTTTTTTTTAAAATATATCATAATAAAATAAACAAATAAATAAATAACATTTCATACACATATACAGGCAAGGTATGCAGCTGCATAACTTGCCTATTAACCCTGTGAGTACCAGAGGGGTAGCAAAAACATTGCAATGCATTGCTACCTCACTGGTACTCATAGGGTTAATTATACAATACAAATACAACAAGGGCATGTCGTAAAAAATAGAAGAAGAACAACATTGAATTTAAAAGGAGAAACAAGTCATGGGAGCAATGTAAGTTGAATTTTATATGTCACAGGTGGGGCACATTGTGTAGTACTTGGTGTACTATTTCTGTTTATTTTAACCTTTTGAGTGCCACATGGGTGAGCAATGCACACCCCTATGGAATTCAATGCTGTCCATGGTGCTGAAAGCCTTCTCTTTATTCCCCTACTGGCTAGGTAGGGAAGCAGAGAGAATGCTGTACAGAATTGTCATAGTGTTGGTGATGTGTGAGAGGAGGACATCCCTTCCACACCGACAACACTTCGAAAATCCTATATGCTGATAGGGACCTTCTCCAACCCTACCCTTCCATCCAACAATTTTGGTGAATATGTCGATGTGTGTGCAGATTGAATTGTCGGAGTGATTTGAACACATCAACAAGATCATATCGACGCCGCATCAACCTTTAGTGCATCTAGGACCTGGAGTTCCTAAGGTTGTCTATCTCCACTGTAGAATCTCAGCATAGCAACACAAAGGTGGTTGGTATGTAAATTTAGGAAAATTAAAATGCATAGAATACCCAACAGCCTCTAAAATGTATGCTGTACTAGTCTAGGAAATTATAAACATCCAATATTACAAAAAAAGATATACAAATAAAAATAAGAACTACATAGACAAAACAAAAAACATGCCCACAACCTGTAAACATTTAAATGGATAGTAACTCTTTTTTTACTTTACATATTCTGCAATCCCATCCTGCATTAAGTCACATTGCCTATAAATGTTATTTTTTGTTTATTGAGTAAATGACTGATTTTCATCTTCAGGGTTTTTTTTTACACTTTATGTGTAAGAAATTGTGCTCTTCTGCGGCTCGATGCTGTTAGCCCCGCTAAATAAAAAACAGGCCTTGTGGTTTTTTAAGTCAGGTTTCAGTATCCTATTATCAAAGTTGTGAAAACAAAACCAGTGGTAATTATATGCATTGCCAGTCAAAAAAAGCCCATAAGAAACAACTAAAAACAATGCACATGTAGCATACTATTAACTACAGTCAGAATTACCATGTGTTTTGCAGTTACATTTTCTGCCGGGAATCCTGTGCATCAGAGTTGAGGTGTAGAAGCCACAACAATGGTTTTAAACCATCGTTGTTTCAACAAATACAGAGCAGAATACATTCACGCATGGTCTCTAAGGATAAAATGAATGCAGAACTGGCAAGTTAAGCATTAGATGACCTAGATTCACTAAAGGTCGATGATGTGGCAATATGATTTTGTCAATGTATTCAAAACACTTCTACATTTCATATACAAGGAGGTCAGTGTCTGTTGAATAAAATTGGAGAAAGAAGAATGTCGAATGTGAGTACTATATGTCAAAATAAAAATGAAGAAAGTTAGTATTTCGAATGAGAACACTATATGTCGAATTACTAATGGGGGGTTAATATGTCGAAGGGGGCACTGTATGTCAAATTTCTAACATGTTGTGCAGCATGGAGAACAACACCATTGTGTGTTAGCCCCATATACACTGCCTGATATCCCCAGCCTTCATCCCTTGACCACTGGTAACCTCAGATCCCCATGTACACTGTCTGACCCTCTCCAGCCTTTTCCACTTGACCACTGCTAGCCACAAATCCCCATGACCACTGCCTGTGCAAGGGAAGAAGAAGCCTGGGGGTGTCAGACAGTGTATTTGGGGCTAACACAATGGTGTTGTTCCCCGTGCTGCACAACATGTCAGAAATCCAACATACAGTGCCCCTCTTCAACATATTAAGCCCCCCTTAGTAATCTGACATATAGTGCTCCCATTCGATATACTAAATTTCTCCATTTTTATTTTGACATATAGTGCTCCCATTCGTCATTCTTCTGTCTCCACTTTTATTCAACATACACTGATCTCCTTGTATATGAAATGTAGAAGTGTTTCGAATACATAGACAAAATCATATTGCCACAGCGTCAACCTGTAGTGAATCTAGGCCATCTAACGCATAACTTGCCAGTTCTCCATTCATTTTGTCCTTATAGAGCATGCATGAATGTATTCTGTGCTGCTTATGTTGAAACAAAGATGGTTTAAAACCTTTGTTGTGGCTTCTATGCCTCAACTTTGAGGTACAGGATTCCCAGCAGAAAAATGTAACCACAAATCATGCGGTAATACTGTCCGTAGTTAATAGTATGCTACTTGTGAGTTGTTTTTAGTTCTTTCTTATGTGTTTTTTATTTACTGTCAGTGCATTTAATTACCGCTGGTTTTGTTTTAACAACTTGAGTAATACGAAAACAAAACCTGACGTAAAAAAAACACATCTTTTTTTTTTTTAGCGGGGCTAATAGTATCGAGCCCCTGATATTTTTCGAACAAGCTTTCTGTCAAGGACTATGAAAGCAGAGATATTGATTTAATGTAGAGAATATACAATGTAAAACCATAGAATACAGTGTACTGGGCATTCAGTCAAGGATAGCGTTACACTGTATCACTGTCTTCTTTTGACAGTCAACTGACAGAAAACTTTCTGGAATCAGAGATTCAGGAAGCTTTCTATCAGGGACATAAAACTGTGAAAAAAAGGTGAAGATGAAAAATAAAATAATAAAAGTATAGTACATTTTTCTGTAAATTATTAGGAAAAATTAAACATCATAATTAAAGGTATTGAGTTTGACTCCATTAGCTTCAAAAATCTATTTATTCAAGGAGAGATTTACATCTTATGCTCCCCAGCAAGGTAACCTCAGTGGCCTTTGCTCCACCCATGACCACACCCCCATTTATCAAATGAAAACCATTCCCCAGCCTCATCCACTGCTCCTAGCTTAGAAAAAAAACTTTTGGCATGTAACAAACAAATACCTATATCCTCTAACAAACAAAACCCTTAGTTGCTAGAGAGGATTCAAGTGCCTTGCTTCACAATGCATCAGAGACTATTCTAGCATTCAAGGGGTTAAATGATAGTCTATAAACTGTAAATAAACTGGTCAACATACTAGCCACCCAAAACAACTCAGAATGTTGGATTGGCAAGCACACACATGTGGTGCTTAATGTGGTTATCTAGTTTGCTTTATGGAATATCTGGCTTAGCACTTAATCATTTATTTAAAGGGATAGCAATGTTTCAAAATAAAAGGAGCTCCAACCAATCTTCATAGTATTTGAGCCATAGATAGTGTTATTTCAATACTGTCAGAGTTGTAGTTCAAGAGTAATTGAATGATAAAGTATCCCCCTCCTGCCCCTTTTACTGATGCAACACTGCTCACATCAAGCAGCAAGGTGATATCCAGATGGCTTGCAGAGAGGGTCAATCTTCAATTAGCATAATGGAAAAACCTGAGAAATCTGTCAATGGGGGCATTAAACCTAGTGTAAGCCCCCACTCCTCAGATGTGGAATCTGGTCCATAAACCAGACAGCTCACAGCAAGGAACAATCCTCTTACTGTGAGAACAATGAAAACCCTGCCCACCTTGACAGGTTTTTCAGCTTCTTCCCTTATCTTAATTGAAGATTGTCCCTCTCTGCAATCTACCTGGACACTCCCTGCTGCTCTAAGGTGAGCAGTGTTACATCAGTAAAAGGGACGGGAGGGGGATACTTTATCATTCAATTTCTCTTGAACTACAACTCTGACAGAACTGGAATAAAACTCTCCAAGGCCCAAATACTATGATGATTAATTAGACCTGCTTTTATTATGAAACATTAGTATCCCTTGAAATTGTTAATTTTTAACTGTAGGAGAATGCTTTCAACCATTTTGACTCCTATTGAGCATGACGATTAGCAAATAAAGGAGCTATTTAATCTACATTGTAGGTTCTAACTTGCATACATACAAGTAAAGTATTTAATGTGCAAATATTGTTTAAACTATGTATTCATATTAAAGGCAGGTTATTATTCACCCCTCTGAAACATCTTTTCCTGTTTTTAACCCCTGAAGGACCAGGTGGAGCTGGGTTTTCTACTCTTGAGGACCAGGGCCATTTTATTTAGAGCCAGCACATGTAAGAAATCACATGCACTGGGTCGCTGAGAGAGAGGCTGAATCTGACTGCTCCGATTTTGGAGCGCTCAGTTTTAGACTGTCGGTATGATCACAGTGCAGCCTCAGGCGTGATTTGATAAAAAAAACATACGACTTGCCAAGACTGTCATGGTCCTAAACGGACTGAAAGTTGTGATGGTCCTGGCATGTCCATGGACCTTAAGGGGTTAATCTAAGGATGGATTACACACAACTCCCAGAAAGGAGGAGCAATTATGGATGAAATTAACTTCATAGTAGTGAATAAATAAAAACCCAAATTGATTTAAATTGGGCTTTTAACCCCTTGAATGCTAGAGATGTCTCAGTACAGTGGAGACTTTGTTAGCATTCAAGGGGTTAAATCCCCTTAAATCAATGGGAAACCTTGGGAATGCTTATTTCTCACCAGTGGTGCAATTGGTTTGCGTCAGTGTTGCATCTCTTTTCTTCTGTGCATATGGCTCTTTGGGCCTTATTTATCTAGATGAAATAGTGCAATTCTGGAATAAACCAGCTGCAAGATAGGGGGAACATATAATTCCCACTGATTTAAGTTTAAACATTTAAATTCCAGGGAGGTCTCCAACACATTTTGAAGCAACGTTTTGGATACCTCTCTAGCATTCAAATGGTTAAAATCCCTATTTAAATCACTGAATATTTTGGGAAGTTTTATTTGCCCCCTATGGCGCATTTGGGATGCTCCAAAATGGCTACTTCAGCTTGATAAATAGGGTCTTTTGAGTGATGAAGGGGGTGTTAATAGCATGTCTTTGCAATGTATTTGCCACCTATCTGGAATGTAATGAAGTAAATTAAGTTTAAATGATGCATACATGTGACCAGAACCAACCAATAAATGGTGTAAGATGCACAAGCAAAAATTATTATAAGATCTGTCCTTCTAAGACCTTTGTGATCACTCATCTCTCACCTTTTCCACATCCCCCAGTCCTTCTGTGTCCAGTAGTACAAGTGTGTGTCCAGGCTTAGTAGGGTGAGGAATACACCACATCCAGATGCCTTTAGTCTTGGACTGAATAGTGGATCCTAGAGCAAATCCTGGAGGGTGGAAGTGAGAGCACAATAAAAGCAAGTTAGATGGGGAAAGGATGAGGTACCAGGGGGGAGATTCACTAAGGTGTGATAAAAAGATGATAAAGTGGATATGACTTCTCCAGTGATATCACTTCTACAATTCCTATATTATTCCATGGAGTCTATGCACTAAGATTTATCCAACTTTGGAGATCTTAGTGCATAGGCTCCATAGAATAAAATAGGAACTGGAGAAGTGACATCACTGGAGAAGTAATTTCCACTTTATCACCTCTTTACCACGCTTTAGTGTATAACCCCCTAGATATCCCTTTAAATGCAGGTCAGTTATGAAAAACAAACAATGCAGGACTGCCCTGATACTTGTGCAGTTGAGCAGAGTGAAAATTGTTATACTTGTCCCACATTTGTGTGGATGGATGGATGTATATCTGATACTATGTGTGGTGTAGATATATATATATATCCTATATAATAATTCGCCAAGTTGTGTGTAACGCCCGACATGCGCAGTAGATACTGCTGCGCGTGCGGCAGTCACACGCAGTGGAGACTGCTCGCGCCGAGGCTGATACAGAGCTGGGCGTTCCGAAGGAGCGTCCAGCTCTGTATCAGCAGAGGCGCGGGCAGTCTCCACCGTGTGTGACTGCCCCTCGACCGGCTGCCAGAGGCTCTGTATCAGCCGAGGCGCGGGCAGTCTCCACTGTGTGACTGCACCGCGACCGGCTGCCTGAGGCACTGTGGCCCGTGTAACGGGCTGTTCAACTTGTATATATATAAAAGAATAAGCCTCATTGCATAATTTATGGTACCTCACACACAGAACATAATTTATGTCTCCTCAGAAAACAAACACACATTGAAAGTGTATGGAGGGTTACAATTATCTGTGGGAGGTGAAACAGTGTGTTTGTGGGGTCATGATCCTGAGTGAGAGTGTGTGTGGACCGGGAGAAGTTACTGATATCCCCTACTTCAGGAGCGAGTGGCAGTTATATTTTTTTTGTCAGTTGGATAGTGGTGGGCGGGCTGGAGGGGGCAGGCCAACTCCCTGTATGATAAACATGCCCCCATTCAATCACCCAATGGGAGCAGTAAAGTCCCCATTCAATCACCCAATGGGAATTGTGTCTCCTAATGAGACATAAATTATGTAATGAGGCATTCTGTTCAATGTGTGTTTGTTTTCTGAGGAGACATAAATTATGTTCTGTGTGTGAGGTACCATTATGCAATGAGGCTTATTCTTTTATATATATAGATATATATATATATTTATATTGCTTTCTTTTGGAGGAGTGAACTAATAGTTATATAGTAAGATATATAAGTAATTCTTGGTGTGTAGAATTGGAAAGCGATTTAAGGTTGTTGTAAAATTCACTGTTGGTAATTTCTGTGTTAAAGTTTATCTATATAAATAATGAGTAGAAAGATAATTTAAGATCAACTCAGTTAAGAGATTATTCTATACAATGTCTCAGATATACGTGTAAATATGCCACAAATAAATAATGACAGAACGAGAATTATGGGTTTTAAAGCCATAAATCAGGGGGGCTTGTAAGAATATACACTGTTCATTTAAATCTTAAACTAGAAATATCGAAATATGTATGTTATTCTTGCATAAGCAGGACCCCAACTACGATCTACAGAATGTACAGGCCCCCAACATAAAATAACAGTTAGTAATGTATGTATGAAAGATAATTGTAGCCATCTGGTTTTGTCAAGTCATGGTCTCTGTATCAATACTAAGGTTTGTAATGTCAGCAATTCACAGTGATTAATTAAGCCATAATATATTACCTCACAGTTTAAGATTATATCCATATGTAGAAATTGATGAGGAGGGTGTAACAATTCTTGGATGTATAAGTATCCATGCATTAGCTTAGCAGAGGCACAGAGACAGAGGCATGACAGCTAATACCATCAAATGCTGTCCACTATGCCAACAGAACATAATTAACCTCTGCAGTGCTGGAATATCTTGTAACATCGTGTACGCTTGTATCATATAAACATGTTATCTGTCAATTTTTGCTGAATATAAAAGGAACTACTCAACTTCTGTGACTCTTTCCAACTCTGTCAAATGAAAGAAGTTAACCCTTCATTTGCTGTCTGTCTACTAAGAAAAATGCAGTCTAACAAATAGGGAGAAAGCAGTGTCACATCTAGGCACATCTTCACTGAGGTCCCGCCTGAGAAACAGCCATGGGTCTGATTGGGAGACATACCTACAACATGTCAAAGGTGCAGGGCAGACGTTTCTTGCAATAACAACAGTACAGACAGGATCAAGCTGGTAAATCACATCAGCCTGTTTTGAATGGGATCCTTGGAAAGCCTCCATTAAACGTATTGCTAGACTCCCACTTTTAAAGTATATTTTTTTCCATTTGCGCCAATGTGTAAGCAGCATCACAATGAGGATTCTATAAAATCATATAAAGAAACTGATATAGATCGAGTGGAAGATTGAATTGTGGAGGATAAGAGAAAGAAATGTGGGGCAAAACTAGAAAACAGTGAAAAGGAAGTAAGAAAAAGGATTCAATCCTCAGCATCATCATCATTTTGCAGAATACATCATCATCACAGAAAGGAATTAATGTGTCTCAGGATGTAAGAACCCAAGTCCTGCTGTGTTGATACCTGCTTGTTTACCTGGACCCACCCACTCCATATACTCCAAGCTTTGATATTACCTGTCTTCCAGTCTGCTTTCCAGGACACACCTGCTGACACCGATACCAATCAACCTTAAACAAGCAGACATATTTATTATCTGTAAGTTATCTTCCATAGTGTTTATTTTCTCCTGGCTCAATTGTTGTTCCTCCCTCTGTTCTGCCAATATCCCCATCTTGATCTGTCTCTTAGATTCTTGGCTCCCCTCTTCTTGTCCTCCTGAGACTTGGTTCTGGTTGGTCCTTCTTAAAAAATACTTATTTCTTATTTCTCTAGCAGTTTTATGAGAACCAGTAATATTACTATCTGATGTTTCTCCATCAGTTGAGATCTTGTCTTCACTTGGTGTTTCACTTCTAGTTAGGGTTTTACCTCTAGATTGGGGCCATCTATATATTTTCCCCTCATCAAAGTCCCTTTTGTCTCTTGTGAATTTCCTCTTTTTCCTGTCAGTTATGTAATTTTCCAATTTATCAAGATATACATTAATTTCGTATAGTTCTTTAGTTAGTGTATCTGAAAGGGTTATTTCTTTTATTTGATCTTTCAACTTTGTCAATTCTTGATTTGTCAGATCCAACACCAGTTGTTCATGTTCAACTAAGATCTGTATTAATTGTGATGGGTATGTATTTAACGAGTGTTCCCACCTAGTTTTGTGGTCACTTATCACAAATTCAAAAGAGGGAAACGTTTTTATTCAGAGACCTCTTGGGATAGACCATTTTCTTTGTATTTTTGTAAAATTTTTTGGTTCCACCAAGATTTCATGTATCTTGACGAGAGTTCTTTTAGTTGGTCTAGTGTCTTGTTTGAGCTTGTATCTGGCACACACTGAGTTTTGTTAGTTTCAAACATAAACACTTAATTTGCTTTATCCCCCCATTTATTGGTTCTTTCAGTGATTCGGTCCATATATATGGAGCTGTTGTGCTCGGCAAGGAAACTCCAGACCACTGGAGCCACAAGTATTCAAAGTGCACAAAGGGTTTGCCTGCACTAACAGCAAGGATCTTTAGATGGTGTCGACAGGAAAAAGTCATATGTTTGAAAACCAGAGTGCAAGAGATGCCCTCTTGGAAAAGAAACCTGTATTGGTGGCACACTTCAGTAGTTAAAAACTCAATTTTATTGTCTTGTATTAAAATTTCAAAATTTATATGGGGGGTTATGCAGGGGATGTATTAAAATGTGTAAAGGCACAGTTGTCTTAATGCCCTAGTATGGGGGTATATATTTCCCAGTGGGTGTGTAGGTATGTGGGGAAATTTGTCTGTAATACTTTCCTTTCATTATATTTCACTCTGTTGTTTTTCTCTCATTTATTAGGGACAGAGAATATTGAGGAATCACTTTATCTACAGTGATTTCAAATTAGAGTTAAATTAGTCAGAGTACAGTATTTGCTGCAGGTGTTTGAGTGTTTAACTGTTAGATATCTTTTGCACCAAATACTTGGGGTATTGCCTCTTTCACAGATATAATTTCTTCATTATTTTTACATTAATCAGCTTTCTTGTGTCTGTAATTACATTTGCGTTTTGATTTACTGGAGTTATTATTAGAAAAGGATTTATGATAACAGACCTTAGTCGTTAAGGTAACAATATAGCCTTCCCTAACATTGCACCTGATATGACAAGTCAATGTTGATTACTTACTGCTGTTCTATAAATATAGCGAATGCTCTAGTAGTAATAATCTACTTGGTATTTTCTAAAGTGATAATGTTAATCTTCCTTTATATCTATATATCTATATAAAGTTGTAGTCATTAGTCTGGCATAGTTACAACATAACATTTCTCTAGGTTGAGGCTAATGCAGTAAATTGGTGTTAATTGCTTGCTACTGTTTGTAGATGTAACAAGATTACATTCCGAGAGCGGAAAGGAGTCTTCCTCTTCCAGTTGTGATTATATATTCAGTACTCACTGAGATAATGAAGTTAACCTTCCTTTACATTTATCCCAAGCATATAGGAGTTTTCTGGATTGTAATCCTTAGTCTGTTTCTAGCAAATCTCTATTCAGGTTTGCTATTCTGATCTATATAGAGATCTGATAATCATTGAGGGACCTACAGCTTATTTCCATTATGGAGCAGTATCACAGATTAACCCACTTATCCCCCTAGGCTAGGCATTAGTTGTTCAAGAAAGTCTGAAAGGCGAGGGGAGAGAAAGCATATTATCTCACCTGCGCTCCGACCGGTTTCACCTCACTCTTTGTCAAGGATAAGCCGCACCGCACAAACTCCGCTTTTATATCCATTTAGTCTTCTTAGTGACACCTCTTTCTGCACGTCACTTGTGATGTATATCTCAGTTACGGAGATGTTAACTCTTTATTGTTGCATCAGTATTGAGTCCAGATCTTCTACTAACTAGCAGACCATTATAGAAAAACATCTGGGTCATTAATGAAAGGGATCTCATTATGGAATGTATTTAATATATATAATATATTTTGTATAAGATGGTGTATTTAATAAATACAATGGCTGTGGTGCAGTGGCGTAACTATAGGGGTCGCAGGGGCGCACCCGCAACCGGGCCCATCACTCCAGGGGCCCGGCCACCCCCTGCAACCCCTCCGCCTGGTGCCTGCCTCCGGTACTCTAGTAATGCAGAGCACTGGGAGATGACATCATCTCCCAGTGCTCTGCATTACAGAAGAGGACCGTGCCAGAGCACAACGCGCCAACCCGTCTCTCCTGCCACTCCACTGGACCACCAGGGATTGGAAGGTAGGAGATGGGGGCATTGTGGAGGGCCTGGGGGCCAATGTGGTTGGGGGGGCCCATGGTACTTCTTGCACCAGGGTCCTGAGGGTTCTAGTTACGCCTGTGCTGTGATGGTACTTATTGAGATATTATACTATGAAGTCCTATGTTCTCAATTCAGGTTTTGTATTTGCCTTGTTTACATCAAATACATTTATTTGATACATAGTATTTAGCACGCTCCGGAGCATGGTCTTTAAAGTACCATAAAATCACTTGCAGAGCCCATTGGACTGAGGGTGGTAAGGAGAGGACCTGAGCTGCTTAACACCACAATGTTGCCAGAGCTGATGCACCAGCTCTGACATAAATTGAGAACCCTGGTCGGATAGAATTTCACTAGGGAACCCGACCCAGGTGAACACAGCCACAAAGGCGTCTCCCACTGCGGCCACAGTAATCAGGGACAGAGCTACAGCCTCAGGGTATCTAGTGGCATAGTGTCACAGTTTGTTAAGACTCTCAGACGTAAGGTTAGGTAAAAACACAACTTTATTAAAAAGTTTAAGACAATCCCATAGGGTAATTATACACATACAGACAATACATAGAATAGGCAAATGTCCATAACTGTAGCAATACAGGTTCTACCGGCCTTGCCAATATACCGGGCAAGGCAACCTGGATGAATACCAATAGGTGGCTCTGCCGGCCCTGCCAAATACCGGGCAGGGCAGCCTAACGGAAACCGAAGAATAAGCTCTACCGGCCTTGCCAATATACTGGGCAAGGCAGCCTGATAGAATAGATGTCGTTGCCTCTACCAGCCTTGCCAATACCGGGTAAGGCAACCTTGTGATGGAATAATAGGAGGTTCTACCGGCCTTACCAAATATACCGGGCAAGGCAGCCAGACAGAATACCAAGGTAGTGGGCTCTACCGGCCTTGCCAATACCGGTTAAGGCAACTTTGAGAGGGAATAATAAAAGGTTCTACCGGCCTTACCAATATACCGGGCAAGGCAGCCCAAAAGGAAGGTGACAACCACAATGACCTTAGGGACTGTCAGATGGACAATAGACAGTAGTGATGAATATAAAGGCTACCAGGTCAGTGGTTTCACTAGAGTCTGACACTCAGTATCCATGTACATCAGAATGGTAGCTGTCTAGGACTGGACAGCGCACTGAGAAGCCTCGAGTGCAAGAGCAAGAGACAAGGAGTAAACCAGTGCCCTTACATAGGGAAACAACAAGCATAATATTGAGCAAACCCACAGGTCATGGAGCAAACCAACGCCCGCGTGTTGGTAACCAACAGACGATAAGGTAGCGCTAGGAGTGGAGCAAACCAGCCACCGCACGCTGGAGGGAGCAAGCTAGAATAGGCAAGCCATCAGGTCAAGGAACAAACCAGTGTCCGCACACTGGTACCAACAGGCTGATAAATAAAGCCGCAAGGCTAATGGAGCGAACCAGCGTCCGCACGCTGGGAACCAACAATATCAGTATAGGCCGCAAGGCCAAGGAGTGAACCAGCGTCCGCACGCTGGGACCAACAGGCAGTCAAATGTAGCCGCAAGGCTATTGGAGCGAACCAGCGTCCGCACGCTGGGAACCAACAGATAGCATATAGGCCGCAAGGCCAAGGAGCGAACCAGCGGCCGCACGCTGGGACCAACAAGCTGTAAATGTAGCCGCAAGGCTAATGGAGCGAACCAGCGTCCGTACGCTGGGACCAACAAGCTGTAAATGTAGCCACAAGGCTAATGGAGCGAACCAGCGTCCACACGCTGGGAACCAACAGTATTGTATATAGGCCGCAAGGCCAATGGAGCAAACCAGCTTCCGCACGCTGGAACCAACAGGCTGTGAGCGTAGCCGCAAGGCTAAAGGAGCAAACCAGCATCCGCACGCTGGAACCAACAGTATTGTATATAGGCCGCAAGGCCAATGGAGCAAACCAGCGTCCACATGCTGGAACCAACAGGCTGTGAGTGTAGCCGCAAGGCTAATGGAGCAAACCAGCACGCTGGAAACCAGCAGGATAGCGACTGTCGCCAAGGCGACTGATGACAATGACGCCACGGCTAGCAGGAACTGGAAGCAGGGAATGAACAGGAACCAGCAGGGATGGACAACCGGATCAGAAACGGCAGGAGATGACTGGCAGCAGGAACAGCAACCTCTCACAATGACAACCGGAACCGGACTGGAACAGACACAGCAGGCAGGAACTCAGGAACAGGACGACTCAGCAACTCAGGAATACAGCAACAGGCCCAAATAACAACAGTAGCAAGGAGAAAGAGGCTGCTGTCAGAGACAACACGAAAGGGCAACCAAAGGGTGCCCAGACTGAGTTTAAAAAGGCAATGTGAGGCAGGCTGAAGGCAGACAGCCAATGGGAGCCCCCTACAGGTAATAGACACATGAATGCAGCAATCTCGGGCACTGTGATACACAGGCCACGACCGTGAGGATGAATCTCTTGCCCCGACTTACTTGGGCAAACCAAGGGCCCCACGATGTCTACTGCAACCTGTTGAGAGGGAACCCCCACTATGGGCATAGTGAGCGGTGCCTTCCCCATCCCTTCCCTTTGCCGGTGCTCTGGCAAGCGTTACAGGAGTTGCAGAAGTGAGAAACTGCCTGTGAGGTGTGTGGCCAGTAGAAAGCCTTAGTCAGCCTGGCCCTGGTCTTAGTGACTCCCATGTGGTCTGCCTTCCTCACACTGGTCTCCCTGTACAGTAGTCCCCCATCCCACAAAATCCTCTACACCTGTGGCCCTACCTCCCCAGTCTCTGCCCTTTCTCTCATCCCAGCCAAGCTAGGGTCTACCAGGGTCTCCGGTCTCAGTACAGTATGGTCAGTCCAGGCTGTCTTGGTCAGGTCAGGGGTGTCTCGCCTTACCTGGTCCTCTGCCAGAGTTGCAGCGCCGCCTTCGTGGGTGGAGGGAAGAAGGATACGGTTAGCTTGTATAGAGTTTTTGTCCCAGACGGCTGCTGCCGGGGCCACCTTATGAGGGCTCTGGTAGGACAACTGGGGCGGGGTGCTTCATGGGTCTCCCTGCGAAGGGGCCAAAAAGAGCCTGCTGGTGGGAAAGATCCATTCCCCGAGGATAAATCCTTGGCTTGGGCAGCTTGTGCCCAGGTCAAGACCTGAACAAAGTAGCTCTCCATGGGGCCCAGGTCGTTCACCAACAATACATCCACAGGGAGGGATTTCAACACTCCCACTTACCTATATCCACGGGGATTGAAGGTCGCCTTCCTCCAGCGACAGAGATCACCTTTTGTTGGGGAAACCGTGGGACACCATGCAACAAATGAGGCTTAGTGGTTGTCAGGAATGTTCCAGTGTCCCACAGCCCTTCCTCTGGGGTACCATTGACTAGCACCTGCTGGAGGTGGTGGTAGCTTGGGTCATCTCTGGGTCACTGCACGGTCCTCACCGGCATCACTCCCAGGTACCAGGTAGGCCAGTCCGAACAGTCCAGGTACTGGTCTACCTCTGCTTCCCCTTCCGCCCCAACATTCTCCACCCCATACCACACCCAACAAGCTGGACAGGCCTGGCAGGGACAATAGGGCCGTGGGCCCAGGAGGGACAATCCCTCACAAAATGGCCCAGGCACTGGCACCCGTGGCAAACAAGCTGATGCCTCTCCCTGGGACTCTGTGTGGGCCCAGTGGCCCCGTTGCTCCCTTTCTGGGACACTGGCCCTGGCATTGTCCTCCGACCGGAACATTGCTAGGGTACATCGGTTGGGAGGCAGAGTAGCTGGGTAACACAGTCTGGCCTGGCTGCGGGATGTTCCTGGGATCCGCCAGTCAAGTTGGAGTAGCTGAGTGTGGTGTGGGAGCTGTCCATGGAGCAGGTACGATCAGTGGGACTGTAGGGGTCTTGGGTAAAGTATCAATGCCTGGACCCCTTCCGTGGGTCTTTAGGAAGTGTTGCACCAACTCCGCTGCTGCTGAGGCTGTGGTTGGATGGCAATCTTGGGTCCACTGTTGCATCTACAAGGGCAGGATGGCATACAGTTGCTCCAACATCACCGCCTGCTTGTAGTCTTCCACCACCCCTCCAGTGCATGTCCAATCTTCCAGACATACTCTGGGATGGTGCCATCTGGGGTGGGTCATAGCTCTTGGAACTTGAGCTGATAGGACTCAGGGGTAACAGAGTACCTGGCAAGCACAGCTCGCTTCACAACCTGATAGTCCCCCCATTCCTCGCGGGGAATCACTTGGCAAGCCACCAGTGCACGTCCCGTCAGCCTCCCATCCGGGAGGGGTACCCAGTCCTCGTGCGGTAGGCGATTCAAGGCTCACTGTCACTCAAAGTCCTGCAGCAATCTGCCAATGTCGCCTTTCTTGTCATCGAACTTCGCTGGTTGGACAGATGGGGAGGCCAAAGCAGGGAAGGACTCTGCTTGTTGTTCTTGATCAAGTCCAGTGCATCGCCTCTCTGTACTCTTGGACCTTGAGGGCCAGCCTGGCCGCTCGGGATAAGGGTGTGATCGTCTTAGGACCTGGGGTTGCTGTAATGCAGATTATCCCACCGCTGACACCAGTTTGTAATGCTATGGCCCTGGTGTCTCTGCCACAGAAGGTATAGCAGTTCAGGCACGTTATCGTCTGCGGGTTTCTTTTGCTAACCTGCACAGTTAACCACTATACTAAGCACTAAGGCCCGGTACTTTGAGTCGTGTATCCACCAGCGGCAATGCAGGATATACTGTACTGATAGGTCCGGTTAGTATAGGATATTCTATCTATCTAGTACCCTGGCACTTCTCTATGAGTAACTGCTCTATAGTGGATGACAGACAGCAATATAACTGGACACTTCAGGGAGAAATAAACATGCTCCTTCTTGGTAAATCACAAACTGTTTTATTTTTAACCAACACAGCATTTTAAACAGTTCAGAGAAAAGGGGCGGTTACTACATGGACAAACATGACACGCTGGGGTTAACATCAGACAAAGGATACTAAAAGGGCGGGGGGAAGGTGGACACAAAAGTAAGAATCTAATCACCTTCTTTAGAAATCTCCAGGGGAGGAGGGGAGTTAGCACAAACATTAACCCTGTATACATTCCATTCCCAGTGAATAGCTGTTTCCCCCATAAAACCATCAATCTCAGCTGATAGTCATCTGCCTCTGAATTTGGGTGGGGAAGGTTGGACTATCTATTTTCTCTAAACCATTCAGTATTAGCATCAACATGATCCCAGCCAGGGGCAGGAGAGGCTCCGCATCTTGCGTCATGTGACCTGTGACAGTTCTGTTTGTCACAGAGATCCTTTTCATTAATGTACCAGATGTTTTTCTATAATGGCCTGATAATTAGCAGAAGATCTCGACTCAAAACCGATGCAACAATAAAGAGTTAACAATAAAGAGTTAAGTGACGTGTAGAAATAGGTATCACTTAGAAGACTAAACTGATATAAAAAGACGGAGTCCGTGCGGTGCAGCTCATCCTTGACAAAGAGTAAGGCGAAACTGGTCAGAGTACAGGGGAGATAATATGCTTTCTCTCCCCTTGTCTTTCAAACGTTCTTGAACAACTAATGCCTAGCCTAGGGGGATAAGTGTTTAAATCAGAGGTAATGCTCCGTAGTGGGAATCAGCTGTAGGTGCCTCAATGATTATCAGTTCTCTATACAGATCAGAATAGCAAACCTGGATAGCGATTTGCTAGAAACAGACTAAGGATTACAATCCAGAAAACTCCTATATGCTTGGGATAAATGTAAAGGAAGGTTAACTTCATTATCTCAGTGAGTACCGAATATATAATCACAACTGGAAGAGGAAGACTCCTTTCCGATGTCGGAATGTAATCTTGTTACATCTACAAACAATAGCAAGCAATTAACATCAATTTACTGCATTAGCCTCAACCTAGAGAAATGTTATGTTGTAACTATGCCAGACTAATGACTACAACTCGGAACATCTCCACATGTACAATAAAGATATAAAGGAATATTAACTTTATCACTTTAGAGACTACCAAGTATATTATTACTGCTAGAGCATTCGCTATATTTATAGAACAGCAGTAAGTAATCAACATTGACTTGTCATATCAGGTGCAATGTGAGGGAAGGCTATATTGTTACCTTAACGACTAAGGTCTGTTATCATAAATCCTTTTCTGATCATAACTCCAGTAAATCAAGACGCAACTGTAATTACAGACACAAGAAAGCTGATTAATATAAAAATAATAAAGAAATTATATCTATGAAAGAGACGATACCCCAAGTGTTTGGGGCAAAACATATCTAACAGTTAAACACTCAGACACCTGCAGCAAATACTGTACTCTGTCTAATTTATCTAGTTCCTAAATCACTCTAATTTGAAATCACCGTAGATAAGGTGATTCCTCAATATTCTCTGGCCCTAATAAAGTAGAGAAAAACAACAAAGTGAAATATAACGAAAGAGGAAAAAGGAGAATATTACAGACAAATTTCCCCACATACCTACACACCCTCTGAGAAATATATACCCCCACAGTAGGGCATTAAGACAACTGTGTCTTTACAAATTTTAATACATCCCCTTTTTTTCTGCATAACCCCCCATATAAATTTTGAAATTCTAATACAAGACAATAAAATTGATTTTTTAACTACTGAAGCGTGCCACCAATACAGGTTTCTTTTCTCAGAGGGCACCTCTTGCACTCTAGTTTTCAAACATATGACTTTTTCCTGTAGACATATTCTAATGAACCTTGCTGTTAGTGCAGGCAAACCCTTTGTGAACTTTGAATACTCAGTGGATAGTAGGGCATTCGGAGACAAGAAGATAGAGCCTTCTCTGACTGTTGTATCTTAAGTGGTTGAAGAGATATGCCCTAGATAATTTTCCCATAGATGTCAATGCAGCAAAGATAGAAGTGGGCAGGCTCCCGATCCTAAAGGGGCCACTGCACTAAAAACTGAATACATTTAAAAAGTGTCAAAGAGACCAAAACCCCCCAGGAAACATGTGGGGGGAGTATCAAACTTTGTAACAAGTAGTTGGAGGGTGAAAATAACCCCCCACCCAAGTCACACAAACACAGAAAAAGGGAATAACAGCAGAGAAACAGTTAATCCCATAAGAAAAAGCAGCCGTCGTCACTTCAAAGTCCTTTGTGAAAATACACACATATAATAAAGATACTCATTATGAGTACCAGAGCCTACCAAGGCTCACACCAGGCCCTGTATTGCAAGGCAACACATTTTGGGACATAAAGTGGACCAAGACACGCAAAGGGTTACTCACAAGTCTTTTGTCTTCAGGTTACCATCTTAGAGAGAAGCCTGAGTCATGAGGGATAACTTGGCAGCAAGATTCCCTCCATATGGCTGAAAGGGTCCACAAAGCGCTAGTTAACTGGTTAATCCGCTACAGAGAAGTCCTGGGATGGTAACCTGATTTATAAGGGCTTATATAGCCCAAAACTAATAAGAAAACAAAAAAATCTATGAAAACTAAGAGGATGGCCTTGCCACTTCCAGCTACTAGCAGGACACATGAATTCTGGGAGTTAGTCGGAGGGGGGATGATGGAGCTGGAGGGAGTCTCTGCCCCAAAGACTCTGTTTTCTATATTAGATATAAGAGAAAAATGTTTTGTTCCTATGGGTCATGGATAACTACTAATCAATTAATCAACATAAACGATCCTACCTGCAATGAGCCATGATTTCTACAGGGTAGACATTCTATAGATAATTCTTTAGACCCTGTTAGTCTCCACCACATTGAACAGGCATTTCAGTGTGGGATTTTGGGGCATATGTCATTGTTGTTAGAGACAGATAAGTGACACATGGACAACATCTTATTTCTTAGGGGGCGGATTCACATCACAAGCATAAACCTCATCCCTGTGTTGTATGTGTTTAATCCCACCCTTTTCATTAAATGTGCTCAATGCAACGTTTGATAACTGCACCGTCCCTGCCCTCAAGGAAAACATTCAACACCCATTATTTCTGGACTGGCGCAGAGGAGTAATTTGGTGACTGGACACATTCTCCCTGCATGCACCTGTCCCATATCATTGTTCATCCTGGTTCCACCACAGACTGTGGGGATGATGATCCTGGGCCCAATCCCACCACCACTGCTGCTATCCAGCCCATGGACTTCCAGAGGGGTGTGCAAGGGAGGCACTTGCCCCCTCCACATAAACACTGGAGCTCGGCTGGCTGGCCTGGGGGTGTCAAATTACAGCTTTTTGCCCCCTGGAAACATTTCTGTGGATGCCCCTGCACCAGACTGACCATGTGACATTGATGCTCTGAGTCAGTCAACTCAGCAGGAGCTAAATTTCCAAACACCATAAAGGTGATAACCTGCTCCCATCCGAAGATCTCTCTTCCACTCTTATTTTGTTTGCTAAGAGAAAGCTCTAATTTTATTGTCATCATCATCACCCTTATCATCATCACCAGCACCATCATCAGACTTTTCCTTCTCTCTTAGTGGCAACATAGTTGGTACAGTCATGTTTGCAGGCTGCCTGTCACAGCTGTGCCATAACGTGCCTATCTCCACAATTGAACAAGTGACTTTGCTGTAGCGTGGACTGCAATATCCAGGCCAAGCCACTGGAGATAGTTGAATTAGCCATCTTCTGTTGAATGTCTTGTTCCTAGTAGTATATAATATATCCTTCTAGGACCTTCCCTGCCACCAGATTTGAGGATCAGGTCAGCTACCTCGGCTGTGATGGTATTTAAGCCAGTCTACCTGAGCATTCAGTGCTCTGTTGTCTTGTCCAGTAGTACCTGTCATTCAGCTTTTTGCTTCTGTATGTTTATTCAGTTTGACCTTTACTTTTTCCTGGACAATGCCCAATCTCTTCTTGTCACAGACCTTGGATTCAGACTTCACCTTTTGCTGACTTCCCTGACTCTGACTTATCTTGCTGATTTGGTACCTTGCTTGGATTTTTCTGTATTCTGTGTGGCTGCTTAAACCTTGGGGCTCAAACCAGGGGGGCACATGGCTGCCCTTCATTCATACTTCATCCAATCTCTGACCACCAACACAATTCCTTCCAGCATCTGGCATCCAGCTTTACTCCTTCAACTGTAGGCCTTCCAAAATGTGTCCTACAACATCTGGCCTTTCAGCATGTGGCCTACAGCACCAGGACTTCCAGACTCTGCCCTATAGCACAATGATTTCCAGCTCTAGTCCTCCAGTTCCTGGCATCCAGCCTCTAGCCTCCAGCCCCAGCCCTTCCAGCTCCAGTCATCCAGTTTCTGGACTTCTAGCCTTCCGCACCAGGCCTTAAAACCTCTAGCCTTCAGCTCTAGGCCTCCCATCCTCTGGCCTCCAGCTCTATGCCTTCCAGCATCTGGCTTCCAGCACCTGGCCTTCTTGACTCTATCTCCAGCTTGTGGCATCCAGCCTCTGGCCTACAGCACCAGACTATCCAACTTCTGGCCTCCTGGCCTTCCAGCACTTGGCCGCCAGCTCTAGGCCTTTCAATATAAGGCCTCCAGCTGTCGGCCTTCCAGCACCTGGCCTTCCAGCCTTTATCTCCAGCTCCTAACATCTAGCCTCTGGCTTAAAGTACCAGAACTTCCAGCCACTGGCCTACAGCACCAGGGCTTACAGCTCCAGGGGTCCTCCTGGCATCTAGTTCCGGACTACAGCGCCAGAACTTCCAGCTCCATTTCTCTAGCCCCTGGCTTCCAGCCTCTGGCCTACAGGACAAGGCATCCAGCACCACTCATCCAGCTTTTGTCATCTAGCACCAGGTCTTCCAGATGCTAGCCTCTAGCACAAGGTCTTCCAGCTTGTGGCCTACAGCTCTACGCCTTCAAGCCTCTATTTCCACTTCCTGGCATCCAGACTCTGTCTTACATCACCAGGCCTTCCAGCATCTCTCTTATAGAACCAGGCCTTCCAGGCATTGGCCTACAGCACCAGGCCATCCATCATCTGACCTACAGCACCAGGCCATCCTCCTCCACTCCTCCTCCTGGCATCCAGCCTCTGGTCCTACAGCATCAGGTCTTCCAGGCTCTGGCTTAAAGCACCAGGTCATTTAGCCTCTGGCCTACGGCACCAGGCCTTCCAGCTCCACTCCTCCTCTACAACACCAAGCACTCCAGCGCCAGTAACCCAGCTTCCATTTTAGCCTCTGGCCTCTAGCGTTTGGCCTTACAGCCACTGACCAACATCACCAGGCATACAGTACCAGATCTTTCAGTCTCTGGCCTACAGCTTCAAGCCTCCTAGCTCTAGCCTTCCGGCCTCTGGCCTCTGGCATTCCAGCACCAGGACTTCCAGCTCCAGTCCTCCAATTCCAGGAGTTCAGCCTCTGGCCTACATCACCAGGCCTTCCAGCATCTGACCTCCAACACCAGGCCTTTCAGCTTCTGGCATCGAGCTCTAGGCCTTCCAAACTCTGGCTTCCAGCTACTGGCATCTAGCCTCTTACTTAAAGCACCAGGTCTTCCAGCCACTAGCCTACGGCACCAGGTTTACAGTTCCAGTGCTCCTCCTAACATCTAGTCTCTGGCCTACAGTACCAGGACTTTCAGCTGCAGCACCTGGCATCCTGCCCCTGGTCTACAGCACCAGTCATGCAGCTTCTGGCCCCCAGCATCAGGCCTTCCAGCTTCTGACCTTCTCCTTTCAGCAACAGGCCTTCCAGCTTCTGGCCTTCCTAACCAGGTCTCCTAGCTTCTGGCCTTCAGAACCAGGTCTTCCAGCCTCTGGCCTCTAGCACCTGTCATCTGGTCTTTCAGCTCATGGCCCCCAGCTCCATCCCCCAGCATCAGTCTCTAGCTCCTGGCTTTTAGCCTCTGGCCTTCAGATCTAAGGCTTCCAGCATCTGACCTCCAGCTCCAGTCCTTTTAGCATCTGGCCTTCTAAATTCTAGTTTACCATACCAGGCCTTCCAGTCTCTAGTTTAAAGCACCCAACCTTTCAACTTCTGTCATCCTCCTCCTGGCCTTCCGGGTTCTGGCTTTTATTGCCAGACTTTCCAGCTGGCCTCTAGCACCTGACCTTCCAGCCTTTATCTCCAGCTCCTAGCATCTAGCCTTTGGCCTACAGCGCAAGCCATCCAGCACCAGTTATCCAGCTTCAGTCATCTAGCACCAGGTCTTCCAGCTTCTAGCTTCTAGCACAAGCTTCTGCCCTACAGCTGTATGCCTTCAAACCTTTATCTCCAGCTTCTGGCATCAAGCCCCTGGCCTACATCACCAGGTCTTCCAGCCTTTGGCCTACAGCACCAGGCCACCCAGCCTTTGGCCTATAGCACCAGGCTATCCAGCCTTTAGCCTACAGCCCCAGGCCATTCTGCCTCTGGCCTATAGCACCAGACCTTCCAGCTCCACTCCTCCTCCTGGCATTCAGCTTCTGGTCTACAGCCCCAGTCCATCCAGCTCCAGTCACCCAGCTTCCATTTCAGCCTCTGGCCTCCAGTGTTTGGTCTTCCAGCCTCTGGCCTCCAGCACCTGGTCTTCCAGTCTCTAGCTCCAGCTTCTGGCATCTAGCCTCTTGCTTATAGCACCAGATGTTCCAGCCTCTGCCCTAAAGCATCAGGCCTCCCAGCTCATGGCATCCAGCCTCTGGCTTTCCAGTGACAGGACTTCCCAGTCTTCCAACCTCAGGTATTCAGCCTCTGGCCTACAGCACCAGGCCTTCCCGCATGTGACCACTAGCACCAGGCCTTCCAGCCTCTGGCCTCCAGCACCTATGCTTCCAACCTCTGTCTCCAACTCCCAACATCTAGCCTCTGGCTTACAGCACCAGGCCTTCCAGCCACTGGCCTACAGCACCAGTGCTCCTTCTGGCATCTAGGCCTCAATGTAATTGTAGAAACAAAGGTGAAAAAAGCTCACAGCACTAACACACCATACTATTTACATATAATAAATGATATAAGAAAAAGACAGAGTGAATAAAATATAGATAGCAGCAAGGAATGAGAGGGTTCTCCAGACCCCCAAATATTAGGCTGAAACCTGAAGTGCAATCAGAAAACAAAACTTGTGCTCCTCCATACAAATTGTGCAACTATTGCCCTGTATAAGGCATATATTAATAAATCACAAAAACAATATGGAGAGCGCTACTAAAAGACTGTATGTACAAAAATATAAATTTAATAAATAATATGTAACATAGGCATATAGAAATATATAAAACAATACTCAAAATATATACTCTAATGTCCCAGAGCTAAATACTGTGATCCAAGTCACTCAAGAGGACTTAAAATTTATTGAGTGAACAAATATTGGCTGTTATTTCATTCAGTCACAAAGTGCAATAAATAGTACCTTCCTGGACCAGAAGATATATATCTCTTCTGGCTTTGTGTATAATATGAATCCTTTGTGTACAAGGGCAGGTGTGGCAAATGTAACTGTGGTTCTTTAGATTTTCCGCTCCCGTCTGTCAGTTTGATGGTCACAAACAGACCATTTTTTTCATGTTCACTGCAGGCAGAGAATTTTGATAGCCACACCAATTCTTTGCCTCCCATCCCTAATAAAACTTCCAGATAGGTGTCGGTCCAGCAGATAGATGCAACAATATGTCAGTAACTCTGTGGACTGAGTATTTTCTTGTATCTCCTACACGTTTCATTCCATCAGTGGCACTCCATTGTGGATTATTAATAAATATGAGGTTTTCATTCCATAGTTTGGCCAAAGTATGTTTAAAGTGATAGTAATACTTAATATGAATATATATATATATATATATATATATATATATATATATATATATATTTATTAATAATCCCCAATGAAGTGCCACTGATTGAATGAAACGTGTAGGAGATACAAGAAAATACTCACTCCACAGAGTTATTGACATATTGTTGCATCTATCTGTTGGATCGAGCTGTAAAACCTGTCATCCACTGTCAGTCTTCTGCTGCCATCTTCTATCAGTATCAACTGAACCCTTGGAATGCCAGAGGGGTATACAATGCATTGGTCTGAAATGCATTGCGTACCCCTCCAACATTCCAGGGGTTAAGGCCAGCATTTCTTTAATACATTTGGGGGAATATTTAATTTAACTTTTTTTACCTTTCGGGACAACTTTTGAGAAGAGGAGTAGTAGACAGAAGATCAGAAGAATGCAGATAAGAAGAAAGAAGAAGATGGAAGAAAGACAGAAGAAGACTGACAGTAACTGACCAGGGTGCTGAAGACCCCGCAGAACATCAGGAATGCAAGTAAGTAAAGATCCCTCAAGGGAATAGAATTACAGGCTGATTTCGCTGATTTATGTAAATGTAAAAATATTGGCCATGGTTCTTGCAGTAAGACTGAAACATATTATCCCAGGGATTATCAACAGAGACCAAATAGGTTTTGTCTTCGGTCGAGTCTTATAGTAATTGGAGGCAAATAATAAATATATTGGATCATTCAAATAGGAGGTTAACATCTTTATTGTTAATAGCTGTTGATGCAGAAAAGGCGTTCGACCGGGTAAACTGGGATTTTATGTTTCAAATGCTGCGGGCCTTCGGTATGCAGGGTTTTTTTTAATTTCATAAAAAGACTGTATAGTAATCCGAGGGCCAAAACCATTGGTCAAGGTATTAAGGCGGAATGGTTTAATTTAAAAAAAGGTACGTGCCAAGGATGCCCTTTGTCACCACTTTTATATATATTAACATTGGAAATCTTGGCCATTGGTATAAGAGAAAATCATAAGATAGAGGGATATAATATAAGCAAGGAGGAATTGAAAATCTCACTTTATGCGGATGATATTCTTTTGACTATTAAGGATTCACAATTAGTACTGGAGGAATTGATGAGGGTTATTAAAGGGATAGTAATACTTCAGTATTACAAATCCCTATATTAAAGCCCTTGTAAAAAGAAACGTTTTGCCCCAGTGTCATCTCTCAAACCTTTATGGTTTGAGAGATGAACGCTTCTAAAGTTGCCCTCTCCCTCCCTCTTCCCCGTAGTCAGTGTTCTAGCTGACTGCAGGGAAGAGAGTCGTACGACTTTCAGCCGGCTCTCCAGCACAGCCTGATCGCATTAACTAAAAAAAAAACTTTCACTGAAAGTTTTTTTTTAGTTAACGAGATCGCGGCTCTGCTGCAGAGCCGCCTGGTGATCTCTGACCAGATTTCCCTGAGTCAGCTAAAATGCTGACTACGGGGAAGGGGGAGGGCAACTTTAGAAGCGTCCATCTCTCAAACCATAAAGGTTTGAGAGATGACACTGGGGGCAAAACGTTTCTTTTTACAAGGGCTTTAATATAGGGATTTGTAATACTGAAGTATTACTATCCCTTTAAGCAATATGCAGATCTCTCAAATTATGAATTGAATTAAAATAAGACGGTGATAATGCCTGTTAATGTAGATGCAAATGTTATACAGACAATAAAGCAAAAGTATAAATTTAGATGGGCCAGGGAGGGACTAGATTATTTGGGATTGAGAGTTACACCTGTGGTTAGTGAAATAATGGAAATTAATTTTATGAAGCTACTAAAAGAAACTAATAGAATACTAAAGGATTGGATGGGAGTTCAGCTCTCATGGGTGGGTAGGATAAATACTATCAGGTCCTATTTGTTACCTAAATGGGCATATCTTTTTGGCCATTTACTAATAGCAATACCAGAAGTATGGTTAAATCTTACACAGTCATTTTTAAATAAGTAAATTTGGAAGGATAGAAAACCGCAATTGAAAATAAAACTCTTAACCCAACCTGTGAGTAGGGGAGGATTGTGCTTTCCATATCTTAAACAGATATATGAAGTAAATGTAATGTTCCATATTTATATGTCACAGAATGATAATGTAAGAGATGAAAGGTGGTTTAAAATAGAGATGGATATGATTGGTATAGAAGGTCTGAACTATGTTATTTTGGCATGTGATTTTTTGAATTCACTAAATAGAATCTTAAAAGATAATTATGTTTTGGATAGAATAATGAAATAATGCAATTTTCACCCATTAAAGTGGGTCCATTAATGCATCTTAATGCCTAATGCATGGAATTGAATGGGAAAATTAGACTAATTTTAATGGGTTCCAATGGGCTCTAAATTTTGCACCGGAATCGTGTTTTTTTTTCCACCTGTTTTTTTTTTGGCCAACAGGGCCAATTGAATCAAGGTCAGTTGAATCGGGGCCAATTGAATCGAGGTCTACAGCACCAGGACTTCCAGCTGCAGTACCTAGAATCCACCCTCTGGCCTACAGCACTAGTCATCCAGCTTCTAGCCTTCAGCACCAGGTCTTCCAGCTTCTGGCCTTCAGTACAAGGCCTTCCAGCTTCTGGCCTCCAGCACCAGGAATTTCAGCCTCTGGCCTTCAGAACCAGGTCTTCCAGCCTCTGGCCTTCAGAACCAGGTCTTCCAGCCTCTGGTCCCCAGCACCAGGGCTTCTAGCCTTTCACCTACAGCACCAGGCCCTTCAGCCTTTTGCCTAGAGCACCAGGCCTTCCAGTCTCTGTTTCTTAGCACCAGGCCTTCAAGCTTTAATCATTCAACTTCTGGACTTACAGCTTCTGGCCTCCAGCACCAGGCCTTCCCGACTCTGGCCACTAACACCAGACCCGTCAGCCTCTAGCCTTTCGGGCTCTGTGCTTCCAACTCATGGCCTTTCAGCTCCTGGCTTCCAGCCTCTAGCCTTCCATTTCCAGTCATCCTGCATTACTCTCCAACTCCTGGTTTCCAACTTCTGACTTTCAGCATTTGGCTTTCCAGTATCTGGTCTCTAGCCTTTGCTCTCACAGCTTATGTGCTCCAGTCCATATCCACCAACATGTGTGCTCCAGCACCCTTCCTTCAGCACCTAGCTTCCTGTTTTATTGTACACCTGGACCTGCCCCAGTGTGGATGCTTATGGTGGGGGGCGCTGTTCCCATTCTCAGGCCCTTTGCTAGGTTTTGCACAGATGTGAACTTCACTGCACCCGGACCTCACCTACAGCTCAATCCCATCTATCAGGAAAACCGTTGCACAAACTCAGAGACTGCAAGCTCAGGAATTTGCACCTCTGTGTTTCTACTGTTCACAGCCACCTGAGGAAAAAATATGTGCCTAGTTTGCAAATCCAGCCCAAATCCAGATGCTAGTATGTGCCTATTCTCAGATCAGCATTTTAATTTTCAGTGGAAGTTTGAATATGAACACATATATTATATGTAGTTATCTTGAGGCTGGATACCATTTCTAGTGATAACTTTACCACTAGTGTTAGCAACAAATTCTCCCATAGACATCACTGAAATAAAACCAGTGACAACATATCACCTGCAATTAGGGTTGCCACCCAGCCGGTATTTTACCCGGCAGGCCGGTAAAAAATTGGCTTCTTTCCAATGTTAAGTCTATGGAGGGAATGCCTTGGCCGGTATTTTTTTGAAGAAAAGGTGGTAACCCTACCTGCAATGGAATCCAGCACATGGTAAGTAAGATTTCCAAATATATTTCTCACCATCATTCTGTCCTGCCAGCTTGTTCATCAGATAAGATTTCCCAGTTCGATATTTTCCAACTATTGCCACAACGACAACAGGCTGAGTGATTTGATTCAGAATCTGCGCCGACTCCTGATTAATTACAATGTTTAGATCCTGATTTTCTATCAGGCACAAAGGAAATTGCATCACAAGCTGTTGATCCATTATCAACCTGGGGAATAAGAAGAAGAGGGTAATTTAATTTCCCTTGCACAAAATTTTGTTAACTCAAACATGTCCAATCATTTTTCTCAAGGCCCAAAAAATAAACAATGTCTTCCCTGTATTGTTCACCTATTTAACTATGTAAACAGCTGAGTACTCAGGGGTGCTACTTAAAATGTGTACATACATATACAGGTCTTAAAATGTGAAGTCCTTTGCTTCTAGCCAGACCTGAAAAGTTACTTGCCACTGCAAGTCATAACATACCCACCAGGGCTGAATTTCTACTCACCAGGGCTAAATTTTCACTCGCCATTGGCTAGTGGTGAGTGGAAATTTTGAGCCCTGCATATAGTTTATTTATACACAAGAGATCAAACAAAATGGAGGATAAATAGAAATATATAATATTACATTTACAGCAAAAGTCTTCAAACCAGTACTACTATTACCTGTCCTCTCACTCACTCATATAGGGTCTTATGCACAGGGGAAAAGAGCAATTCTGGAGCAAACCAGCTGCAACACAGGGAAGAAGCAATGTGGCAGAGATAACCCTAGTGTTCAAGAGGTTAAAAGCCCCATTTAAATCAATTGAGAATTTTACTTGTCTCCTATTATGGAGCTGCTTTGCTACAGAATTGTTCCATTTCGGTATAAAACTGGTGGATCATGTAGTGGTCCCTGCATTAATTTTAATATGGATTTTACATTTTATTTACCATCTATTTCCTAATTTAGAACTGAGCAATCTGCATACCTGGGAACTCTCCGGATTTGCCCCGGAGACTCCGGTTATGACAGAGCTTTACCGGGTCTCCGGGGCAGAGGCAGATTCCTCCGGATGTGGAGAGTTTCTATTGAAACTCTGCCACATCTGCTTTTTCTCCCATTGTGCCTCCGTCCCCAGCCTTCTGTGTGACACATTTAACCCTCTGAGTACCAGAGTGGTACGGAATGCATTGCTTTGCAATGCATTCCGTACCACTCTGGCACTCAAAGGGTTAAATCCCCCCCCCAACACTCGTGTTAAGCCCCGCCCCTTTTTGATGCGATTAGCGTCATTTTTGTTACCCCCTGCTGAACAGAGGACTACCCTCCGGGTAGCCCTCACCTGAAAGTTCCCAGGTATGGCAATCTGTGATGCTGCCCACACCTAGGTGTGTCCAAGAGGACTGACTAGACAGCTTTAAATCGGATAGATCTTGCAGACTGTCTGTGTATGGTACATTCATAAATAAATACAGAGGTTGTGGCAGAAAATGTGTTGACTACAAAAACAGTGGATTGTTCTTACAATTTGACATTCCCTGGCTGAAAATGATACATGCAGTGCAATACAAATGACATGTTTGCTGAATAAATATATTTGTGTTTAACCCCTTAACGACCGGGGAATCCGGAACCGGAAGTGACTTGACGACCATGGAGCAATTTTTTTTTATTGCTCCGTTGGGTTCCGGACTCCCCGAACGGCGTGCAGCCGCGGGGGGAGCCCGGAACTCGATGACGGTCATAGTACGTCATCGGTCGTTAAGTCAAATCGACCCTTGACGTACTATGACCGTCAAGGGTCGTTAAGGGGTTAAAGACCAAGGAAAGCTTTGTAACTGGAATGGCCAAACAAAAATCAACAATACCCCATTACCACAATATCCAGTAACCACAATACCCAATGCGTTGGATATTTCCTGGCATACAAAAGGTTATTTATTCATGGGGCACAAAGACAAAGAAGAGCAATTCTGGGACAAACCAACTGCACCATAGGGAGGCAAATGAAAAATCTTATTGAAGCAATATGAGAGAGAGACCTCTATAGCAGAATTTCTCAACTGCAGTCTTCAAATGCCACTAACAGTGCAGACTTTCCAAAATTCTTGACCAGAGCACAGGTGTGTAATTTGTGGATCTGATTAGTTCACCTGTGTCCATTCAGGGAGATCCTTAAAGGGGAACTTTCACCCCGCAATAACTTAATGTTAACTTATTGCACACCTGGCGACTAGCTGCTTAGTAGCGCTAGTCGCCAGCAATATTACCCGGTTCTTCAGATATCGGCTTTTTGCTGATGGTGAAAGGAGCAGGAAGCACGGACGTCTCTTCACAGTGACGTCCGTGCGCCTGCGCTGTCAGTCCCTTTTGCACCACACGGTGATTGTTGGTGAGAAACTCTGCTCTTAAAGAGATGTAATGTCACGCTATACATTTAAGATCAAATATTCTATTCATGAGTACAAAAACAATATATGCAACATCATCCTGCTTGAAGAAAAACAGTGGGTTTGTAAGAGTAACGCAGCCCCAGAGCTAAGCATGCTAGGGCACAGGGAGCTTGACAGGGCTAGGCAGGAAGGAAAGCAGCTGCGCAAGGGCTGCCGGGAGGTGGAACATGAAACAACTGGCTGCAGGCTTTCAATTTCAGAGCCATTTTGAAAGATCAGACAGAGTGAGACGTTCTCCCTGCTCTGTTGCACGCCCATTAGATTTATAAAAAAAAAACTTAAACGAGTTCTGCTTTTGAGGGCATGTCGGATAACGGACAGATCGAGTCCCTCCTTTCTGCCATGAGGCAGGAGGCACAGCAGCGGGGCGCCAACTGGCTTAAGAGGCACCTTGCTCATTTCCCTAGGGAGTCCTCTGGCTCACGGCCTGCCCGCTTGTCCAGGCCGCCACACCTTCTCAGCCCATCTTACCCCCCTGGCACGTCTCTGGGAGTAAGAGAGCCAAGCAGTCCTCTGGCCCTGCGCCTGCAGTCCCTAGCGCACATCTGGGGGGGTCATCTTGGAGAAGCAGCATGGAGGGCAGCTGATATCTGGGGATCCCTGCCTTTGGTGTCCCCAGGCGGTGGAGGTGTTATGCTGGAGCATTACGGTCCTTTGGAGGGACCTTCCATGCCTGCTGTGGTTCCAGTTTCAGGGAGGCACGGCCACAGTCTTAGTGTGGCACCTGCTTCTGCAACAGCTGTTCCTGGTATGTCTTCTTCTGTGGCTGCTGGAGGATCTGTGGAGGTGGGTTCTGTTCTGATGCATGGCCCTTCTGGAGAGGTGGGGAGGGGCAGAGTTTCCTGGAGGCACGCGGAGATGACCTTGGGAGTGCAGGAAGAGGACTCGGATGGAGGCACAGCCCCTGGGGTCTCCCCGAGGGGCCCCTCCTTCACTGAGCAAAGACTCCGCAGTGTTGGGGTGGTGTTGGTGGCAGTAGGATCTTGCGGCAGTGTGGATGCCCCTGGGACTGGCATGAAGGCTCTGCAGTCTTCTGTTGGGGCCTCTGGTGAGTCTTCGTTACCTTTTTCTGCTGGAGGCCAGTGGGGTGGGGCGCCAGACGCAGATTTGCTGGGTGGATTTTTAGAGGATCTCAAGCAGCTTATCAGGCAATGGGAGGTTGGGCGGCACCAGGGAGTTCAGCTGGCAAATACGTTGGGGGCTTGGGGTGCGTCGGCTGTTGGGAAGGGTGGTCCTCCCCCAGTCATCAAGGATTGCTCTCTGGCCAGTGGGGACACATCAGTTGTGGATGCCGGGTTGAGGGTGGCACCCATTCCCAAGGGTGCTGGGGTGGTTGTGCCGTATGGCGTTGGTGTGCATTTGGTGGATACGGCGAAAACTGGCTGGTATGTTTGTTTTGCGGGCCATTTGGGTGATCATGTTCATGGCGAGTTGAAGGAGCATATTTGGAAAGGAGAGTTTGTGGAGTTGTTTGCGCTGCTGCCTAGGGAGGACTTTGTAGATATGTGCAAGGATAAAGAGAAGGACAGGAAACAGGAGGAGGAGTAGAAACAGCGCTATTTGTGGATTCCCAAAACTTTCGGGAATTGGCTCAGGGCATTTTGCATTTATGCCGGTATTTTGGGCGAGAGGGCGCCGGAGCATTGCTCTGTGCTTTCCTGCTATGTTGACAAGCTATGGAGTATGTTCAAGGATTATGACGGTCTTACGTGGTGGCAGTATGATGAACACTTCCTTCAGAGAAAGGCACGCATCCTGGTATGTGATGGGACCACAAAGACATCCACTTATGGATGAAGTTGATGGGTCGTCAGAAGTCGTTGTCCTTTCTCGGGGGGGCTGGAGGGCAGGGTGCAAGTAGCATGTCGGCTGGTCAGAAACACGGAGTCTGCTGTCTGTTCAATGACAGCCAGTGTAAGTGGGGTTCCAGTTGTCGGTTCAAGCATGAGTGTATTGGGTGTGGGGGGGCTCACCCCCATGCCAAATGCGTCCGAAGAACCAAGCCGGCCACAGCGGGTGGGTCTGCTCCTGCTGTGGAGGGCAACACAGGTGAGGTTAAACACGATGTGGCCCTGGCTCCACTGCTATGCTAGGTGCGGGGATGCACTTCTGTTGCGGGAGGGGTTTAACGTGGGGTTCTTCATCCCCTCATGGGGTGTTGGGGGGGGGGTTGGTGTTGTGCAGAACCTGAAGTCTGTTGCGGTTTTCCCCGGGATAGTGCAGGATAAATTGGTGTGGCCTTGGTGTGGATGGCGGGACCATTTCCGGTCCCACCATGGGGTAACCTTTGCATCTCGCAGTTGGGTGTCGTGCCTAAGAAGGATGTCAGGAAATTCTGGCGTATCCATCATTTGTCGTTGTGACGGCCCCCCATGGCAGGCACCCACCTCTGTAGCGTTAGGGGGGTGCTTACCAGGTCATTTACACTGGACCGGCCTCAGAGGACCACCGGACAAACCTGGGCTGTTTGCCACTGGATCTAGTTGCACCACCCAGAGGAGGAGCGGTCAACCGGATTGGAAGACCTCCAGGTGCAGCCAGCCCAATGGAGAGCAGTGACGTGGGTAGGGACTTGCATTTCTACCCCCTGCAGAGCAGGTATCGTCCCCTCTGCTGCAAAGTCTCTGTGGGGCAGGCACTAACCCCTCTGTTTGTTCTGGGGAACAGGTTCAGTCCCCTCTGCAACGGCAACGCCCCCTACTGGCAGGAACTCACCCCTCTGCCCTGGTAAAATGACACCACCTTTAACAAAGCGCTTTAACAATGCGCTTTTGGCTACACGGGTGTGGTGTCAGCAATACCCTCCCCCAACAACAAAGCCTAAACATCTGCTTCAGAGGTAGAGAAACGCACACATCTTACTTTATTGAAATGGAATACCAGGCCTTTCACAGACTTCATTTAACTTGTGGTGACATGAATATAACAACATATCATAATACACAGAAGACAAGACATACAACAAACATAACAGGGTATAACAATTTTGGGGTGTAGGATGGGGGAGTATAATGAAAACATTGGAGAGAAACTGAAGGTCCCAGAATGCAACAGTGACATATTTGCATACTCGCATGGGACACAGCAATACTGCAATGTAGGTCACCAACCAATAGATGGCAGTGCACCAACAATGCTGCAATGTAAGGTTCAACCAATAGATGGCGAGGTTGAGTTCAAAGGACTTGAGATAGGAAAAGTCCATAGCACATGTATTGCTGGAATGTCCATGTAATCCCACAGTCCTCATATATCACAGGGACATGAAAGTTTAACCTCTGGTTACTTCACAGTTGATTCTGGTGGGTGACTCTGTTAAAAACGGCATTGGTTGGGAGCGTTGTTCGGTGCAGTACACCTCTTTCGACTGTGCAGTCGCATTGGTTCACAAGGCAGATAGGGGCGCGCTCCTGGCTAAGGTGGATATTGAATCCGCCTTTCGGCTGCTGCTGGTTCACCTGGCTTGCCACTGTTTGTTGGGCTGCTGCTTTGAGGGGTTGATGTGTTGCCATCTCTTTGTTCTTCAGTTTTTGAGGCAATATTGTTTCGGGCGGTCTTCTCCTTGGCCTTCTTTGGGAGTTTTGAGTTGGGGAACTGGTTATGGCAATAGGTGGGCGGTAGGGGGTTTGGCTCCGGGTGATGTGTGGATGAGCCCCGCAGGGGACTGTGTCTGCATTACTTTGAGGTGTTCCAAGATGGATTAGGAGGATAAGAGGGTGTTGGCATCTTTTTTTGCAACAGGTTTTCCGGAATTCCCGGTGGTTTGTGTGCGGGACTACACGGCAGCGCGGCCATCGGTTGGCCTGTCCTTTTTATCTCACCTGGATGGGTCATCTCTCTACAGGTTTCAGTTGATGAAGGTTTTTAAGTTGGGACTTGGAAGGCTAGGACTGGCGGCAAATGAGTTTGACTCACACTCGTTCATGATTGGCGCTGCTACGGAGGTGGCTCAGTGGGGTTTGGGAGAGGTGGTGGTCCATAAGGTTGGGAGATGGGAATCTAGGCCGTTTAGGTCTTATGTAAGGCTGGAACGGTTGCCGTGAATTGGGGGGTAATATTTTCTTTGTTTCTCGTTTCAGGTTCCAGTTTCAAGTAAGTTTGGTTGGTGGGTCAATCGTACATCTGCAGTGCCCAGAGGAGAGCTGCAGTTCGGCGTGCACCGGAATACGGCTGGGTTTTCCTGAGGGCAAGTTGGCAGTGTGGTGGTTGGAGGGCTGACATGGGAGCGTGTTTTGACACTGGTGATCCGCACCATGAGGGTGAGTTCCCGCAGGATGTGTTGGTTGTGCATGCGAGGGGGGGAATGATTTGAGCTTTGTGTCACAGCGGGAGTTGGTCCGGCTGTTTAAGAGGGATTGGAGGAGGTTGGGTGTTTTGTTTCCCAGTATGGAGGAAGGCACGCTCGCAGGAGGTGCTGGAGGGGTGCACAAAAAAAGTTAATAAGTTGTTAGCGCGCTTTGTGCGCAGGGCAGGGGGTGTTGTGGTTTGCCACAGGGAGTTAGAAGGGGAACCGCATTTATTTCTTTCTGATGGTGTCCACCTCTCTGACATTGGGTTGGACATCTTTCTGTCCCGGTTCAGGGATGGTGTTGAACAAGCTTTTTTGTTGGTGTGTGGCGGGGCCCAGCCAGCTTAAGGTTTCAAGCGGCTTGGCTGTGGCATGCTGCTTGTTGGCCAAAGCATGACCTTGGCAGTTGGTTCTAGAGAATGACTCTTGTGCTTTGGCTTAAGAGTCGTGGGGTTACGGCTGTTAGGCTAATACTCGCCTCATTCAATTAGCTTAGGGGTGGATGGTGGCGTGGCTCTCAGCCAAGTAGTTCAGCTAAGCACAGCTAGGGTGCAGGGAGCTTGACAGGGCTAGGCAGGAAGGAAAGCAGCTGCGCTGGTGCTGCCAGGAGTTGGAACAGGAAACAACTGGCTGCAGGCTTTCGATCTTGTAGCCATTTTGAAAGAGCAGACAGAGAGAGAAGTTCCCTGCCCACCCACCCCTGTCCGGTACCACAGTGGTACATGGGTCGTGATGGTCTGTTGGGTTGGGAGGGGGATTCTGCGATTGGTCCCGTAGGTTGCCAGTGTGTTGGCAGCATGTTGGTTGTATGTCACAGCTTGACGTGTTGCTTGCTGGGCAAAGAATGACTTTGGCGGTCGGTTCTGGAGCATGACTTTTGGGCTTGGGCTTTAGAGTCGTGGGGTTATAGCTGTTGGGCTAATACTCGCCTCATTCAATTAGCTTAGGAGTGGATGGTGGGGTGGCTCGCAGCCAGGTAGTTTAAAATTGTTATGCAAGTTGCTTTAATAGTGCTAGTCAGGTACTGGCTGTGTATTAGCAAGTAATAGGTTACGTTTACAAAAGGTTATTTTATATTATAAATTGGTTATGTAAATGTTTAATATTGTTATATTTTTGAAATAAAACATGTGCTGTTCTGAGCCTATACTAACTCTTTAACAACTTGAATACTTAAAGCTGAACTTTCAACCTCATAACATTGCCCCCGAATGCATTACTATAATATAGTGGTAGGTAAAGCCATACTTATATTATGCTCAATAAGTCCACGGTATTCAAGAAAATAAACTTCTTTTGCATCACCAGCTGTCAACAGTGCAGACATCTTAGAGGTAAGGTACCTCTGAGTCTGAGCTGTCTGTCCTGTGCACTGCCTGGATTGGTGGTGACGTACTTCCATTACCTTAAGGTAACGGAAGTTGCTGATGGTGCAGGAGCACAGAGCTGCTCTGTGCAGTGGACGCCTGCAGAAAAAGTTTATTTTCTTGAATACCGCCGACTTATTGAGCATAATATAAATATGGCTTTAACTAAAGCTATATTAGTAATGGATTCGGGTGCAATGTTATGAGGGTGAAAGTTCCACTTTAAGATTGACTATTCCTTATACCTTTATATAATGAACAGTTCCTTTGTAATTGTCTATATCGTTATATTCTTCTTGAAATTTTATTTTACAGTTTTATACTCCTGCCCCTTTTCCCTACGGCACTCAGAGTCTCCTCAGATCTGAAAGCCAGTCTGGACAGATCGCAAAAAGGAATAATATTGTGTGAGCATAAGGAAAACCTTGTTCCCCTTCATCAAGTTGAGCATGGTTTTCCTTATGCTCACAGACACAGTATTGTCCCTTATTGTGATATGGCTTTCAGATCGGAGAAAAAGGGAAGGAATGGGAAATTATAACCCCTGAAGGTGGCACTTCAGGACTAAGGAGCATTTTTTTTTTCTTTTTTAGTATCTGATTTAGGATTTCCCAAACGGCATGCAGCCGCTCAGGTGGCCCTGAAATCCATGATGTACGTGTACACCATGGGTCATTTAGGCATGTTGACCCCATGATGTACATGAACATCCATGGACCTTAAGGGGTTAAAATAAAATTACAAGAAGAATACAATGATATGGACATTTACAAAAATCCCATTCTTTAGAAAAGTATAATGACCAATCAATCCTAACTTTATATTTTGACATTACTATCTTTTTAAGCATGCAATTTGTTAAGTATAGGCTCAGAAAAAGTTAATTTTAGGTGAAATGATAGGTTTTGATGGTAGCATCAGCTTCACTCTTCCAAACTCACTGTTTTTCTACAAGCAAGATGATGTTGCATATTGCATATTGTTTTGATTCTCATGTGATAGAACCCAGTGTAATCCTGTGTCTGTGATACTCAGCTTTTCACAGGCTGTAATAACAACAGCACCACCTGGCTGCAAACCATCTTGAACTCACACTATCAGAAAAATACAAAGTGACCATTTTAATAAGTTTTGAAAGAAGCATCTTCAAGCAATGGGAGTACCCTTGTTTTACTCTAAGGAAAAAGCCCTATAACATTTTTATTTCAGAATTAGCATATACTGCACCTTTAAAATCCCCATTTCAATGTAATACATTTTGAGAATTTGTATTTGTCCTCTGTGAAGCAGCTCATGTACCCTGTGATAAAGTGTGTCTGGAGATGTGCTGCAATCAATTTTGCTACTACATAATTTGCTATATATAATGCTATGAAAGGGGACGGGGAGTGAATTTCATCATTAACATGAAGGGATTATCACAGAACAGGTAATAGAATACTGTACTGTAACTTAAAACTACCGACTATAGTTTTTTCTCCCCTAACGGTGGTAATAGTGTTGAGTCCTTGGACCTCCAGACTGAGCACATATGATACATATATGGGACATGCACCATAGTTTAGTAACACGTACCTGGGGAATATTTAAACTATTTGAGTGCCACTGCCTTGAGTAATTGTGACTCAAACCAGCTGCACTATAGGGAATAAACAACAATTCAACAACATGGCAATGAGTTAAAGGGATAGTAATACTTCGTTTTAACTTTATTTTATTTTGTAGGCATTAAGAAAACATGAAGAATGATATAAGTCTTATATCTCAAACCTTTATGGTTTATGAGATATTCACAAGCAAAGTTTCCCCTCCCGCCCTTTTTACCTAGTGTAAGCCATCTCTTCTCAGATGTGGAATGCAGTCCATAGACTGGACAGATAACAGCAGGGGACAATCTTATTCCTATGAAAACAATGAAATCCCTGCCCTCCTTGACAAGCTTTTCAGGTTTTTCCATTATCTTAACTGAAGATTGTTCCTCTCTGCAGTCTACCTGGGCACCTTCCTTCTGCTTTGGCTGAGCAGTGTTACATCAGCAAAAGGGGCGGGAGGGGGACACTTTGCTTGTGAATATCTCTTAAACCATAAAGGGCTGAGAGATAAGACTTATATCATTCTTCATGTTTTTTTAATGTCTACAAAATAAAATAAAGTTAAAATGAAGTATTACTATCCCTTTAAAGATCGCTCAAACATTCAAAGGATTAAAATGTTCCTTTTAAAGGGATAGTAATACTTTGTTTTAACTTTATTTTATTTTGTAGGTATTAAGGGCTCGATTCAAATGTTGGCGTTAAAACCAACGTGAAGAAAAAAACTGCCTTCGCTCGTTAAGCAAGACCAGGTAACGTGAGATTCTAATCTTCCTTACCTAGAAAGCCTAACGAGCGATAACCAACAAAATGCACGTTAATCTTAAACCTGCGTCGCATAGAAAATCTTACCTAAAAACACACGATAAAAATGTTACCTAGCACCACAGCCAATCACAGCACTGCAAAGTATCAAGTTCAGTCATAAAATCCAAAACCCACGTCTCCAGTTCTGAACAGCTTTCTCTGTGCTTCCCTACCCAGCCACTAGGGGAACACAGAGAAGGCTTTCAGCACCATGGACAGCTTTGAATGCCATAGGGATGTGCACTGCTCACCCCTGTGGCATTCAAAGGGTTAAAATCAATAAAACTAGTACACCAAGCACTACACAATGCCCCCTTCCACATCCCCCCCCCCATTACTATGTCACATATATTGCATATATGTGACATACTAACCCCATCCACATCCACCTCATGGACTTCCATGTAGTGGACAAATCTGTCTTTTATTCCACAATTAACCCTTTGAGTACCAGAGAGGTAGGAAAGCATTGCTTAGCATGTTTCCTACCCCTCTGGTACCCAAAGGGTTAATAGGCAACGTATGGACTACATACCTTGCCTATATATATATGTGTGTGTTTGTGTGTGTTTTAAACTTGTTTTTAATTAAAATACTATTATTAGACAGTTTAACTTAGATCTCATTCATTGTTAACCCCCTACCTCCTGTGTCCCATTGCTATTAGTACTTTTGCTCCACTCTTCTTCAAACTGAGAGTGGAGCAAAAGTACTAAAAGGAAAGGGACACAGTAAGTAGGGCATTATGAATGGATGAGATCTAAATTAACCCTTTGAGTGCCAGAGTGGTACGCAACGCATTGCAGATTGTTAGCACCAAAATGTTACAGAATTGCACATTTTATGTCAATTAGAGAGGGTTTTTTTTAGCGAATACACTTCGAAAAACAGGCGTGGCTTAAATGTCCACCATTTTGTGAGAGAATTAGCAATTGCACCTAATTCAGCAAAACATCCCACATTTTCATACATCTAGCTAACTTTGCAATTAATTTAGGAGCATGTGCTATTCAGCAAAAAAGATTTAGTATGTTTCTTGCATCAAAACGTGAGCAATCACAAACAGAACACAAATGTTTCTGTTTCCTTGCATTCCACCCATAGTTCTTTCTGTTTCTCCGGTCTGCAATGTTCAGAATGAAACTGAAAACTGGATCATTGCCATTACATTTCATTTTCCTGTACACACAACCTCCCTTATATATTACACAGTCTCTGGTAAATGAATTGTCTCTTTCAAGTGTACCTGATTTCCAGAAATTCTTGTGTTTTTCTGTCCCTTGATCCTGCTGTCCCATTTATGTCCTTGGGTTTTAAATTGAATTATGCTACCTGTATATTCTGTGTGATTGTCATTAAAAGTGTATTACCTTATGAGCTTCCCCACATGTTAATATTGTATTTAGGTTTGGGTAATATATGTTTTGCTCTAGTAGTGCAGTTCTGAGTTTAATGTACATGTTTTTCTGTTTGCTTCACTCTATATCAGAGGACGGAAACATGTGGCAATCCAGCTGTGGAGGACTAGAATTACCATAAATCCCAGTTGTAGTCCACCACAGACGAAGGGCCTCAGATTGCCCATTCCTTCTCTCTCTTTCTCTCTCTCTCTATATATATATATATTACCATGGACTACTAGTGACAATCTGTCATGTGATTGTCCACTCTGGCACTCAAAGGGTTAAGGAAAGGCCCTTTATTGCTACCCCATGAACCATAATGGTTTGAGAGATACAAATAAGTGCAAGTACTCTCTTTTAATTGTATCTACCATATAGTAAATACTTTTTTTTGACATTACTATCCCTTTAATTTTCATTCTTGAGTGAGCATTTTCCCATTATCCTATATTAATCACTTGCATTACCCTTATGCAGCTCCCATGAGTTTTATAGGACAAAAATTGGTATTTATAGCTATATAGCACTGGTGTCCAAGTTCGGTCCTCAAGGGCTACCAACAGTGCATGATTTAAAGGATTAGTAATGATTCATTGACTGGTAAGCTACGACGTGTCCTTATACTGTATACTATAGCTCCCCTTCATTGTATAAATTGTCCCGCTCCTGCCCCTTTTCAGTCCGGTAAACCACCTCAACCCAGCCCTGAAAGCGGATTGGGACAACGGAAAATCTTCCTTCAATATAAAGAAAAACCTGTTCTCCTTCGTCAAGGGGAGCAGAGTTCATTGTGGTCTGTCCAGTCAAGTGAACGTATTTCAAATCTGAGGGCAGGTGGCTTAATGGACTAAAAAGAGGTGGGAGGAGGGACAATTTATAATATAATTTTACTGAAAATATAGCGATTTAAGGATTACCAGTGTCTGGAAGCAATAGTATACAGTATAAGGACACAGCAGTCAATGAAGCATTACTAATCCTTTAAGGATTTCTCTGTTTGAGCATAGGTGGGCCAATCAAAATGAACGAACCACTGATTAAATCCTTAAATCCTGGCTTGTTGGTGGACCTTGAGGACTTTAACTTGGACACCCATGAAAGGGATAGTAATGTCTCTTTAAAAGTGGTTTGGCGAGTCTTCTGTATATTAAAAGTAACAGACTGCGCTATGTTTAAGACCTTATTTGAGTGTAGTTTAAAAGTTATTCATCTGCTTTTCCACTGGTTACAATGGGTGCTAATTTAGTGTGCATTGTGTATTTTTACCTGTCGGTAGTTTATCACAGAACAGGTAATAGAATACTGTACTGTAACTTAAAACTACCGACTATAGTTTTTTCTCCCCTAACGGTGGTAATAGTGTTGAGTCCTTGGACCTCCACACTGAGCACATATGATACATATATGGGACATGCACCATAGTTTAGTAACACGTACCTGGGGAATATTTAAACTATGTGAGTGCCACTGCCTTGAGTAATTGTGACACAAACCAGCTGCACTATAGGGAATAAACAACAATTCAACAACATGGCAATGAGTTAAAGATCGCTCAAACATTCAAAGGATTAAAATGTTCCTTTTAAAGGGATAGTAATACTTTGTTTTAACTTTATTTTATTTTGTAGGCATTAAAAAAAACATGAAGAATGATATAAGTCTTATATCTCAAACCTTTATGGTTTATGAGATATTCACAAGCAAAGTTTCCCCTCCCCCCTTTTACCTAGTGTGAGCCATCTCTTCTCAGATGGGGATCTGGTTGTAAGACCAGACACATAACAGCAGGGGACAATCTTCTTATAGTGAAAACAATGAAAGCCCTGCCCCCCTTGACAAGCTTTTCAGGTTTTTCCCTTATCTTAATTGAAGATTGTCCCTCTCTGCAATCTACCTGGGAACCTCCCTTCTGCCCTGGCTGAGCAGTGTTACATCAGTAAAAGGGGCGGGAGGGGAAACTTTGCTTGTGAATATCTCTTAAACCATAAAGGATTGAGAGATAAGACTTATATCATTCTTCATGTTTTTTTAATGCCTACAAAATAAAATAAAGTTAAAACGAAGTATTACTATCCCTTTAAATCAATGTTGACTTTGGAAATTATCATTTAACCCTGGGGTGCAGTTGGTTTGCCCCAAAATTGCCCCTCTTCAGCTTGCAGAATGGAGAATGTAAGAAACCTGTGCAACTGCTTTTTAACACTTTCAGTGTCAGAGAAGTATCCAACGTATTGAAAAGCAATGTGTTGGATACCTCTCTGGCACTCAAAGGGTTAAAACATACTTTTGCTGGAAAAATGATTAGCACCAAAATGTTACCTCTCTGGCACTCAAAGGGTTAAAACATAGTTTTGCTGGAAAAATTATTAGCACCAAAATGTTACAGAATTGCACATTTTATGTCAATTAGAGAGGGTTTTTTTAGCGAATACACTTCGAAAAACAGGTGTGGCTTAAATGGCCACCATTTTGTGAGAGAATTAGCAATTGCACCTAATTCAGCAAAACAGCCCACATTTGCATACATCTAGCTAACTTTGCAATTAATTTAGGAGCATGTGCTATTCAGCAAAAAAGATTTAGTATGTTTCTTGCATCAAAACATGAGCAATCACAAACAGAACACAAATGTTTCTGTTTCCTTGCGTTCCACCCATAGTTCTTTCTGTTTCTCCGGTCTGCAATGTTCAGAATGAAACTGAAAACTGGATCATTGCCATTACATTTCATTTTCCTGTACACACAACCTCCCTTATATATTACACAGTCTCTGGTAAATGAATTGTCTCTTTCAAGTGTACCTGATTTCCAGAAATTCTTGTGTTTTTCTGTCCCTTGATCCTGCTGTCCCATTTATGTCCTTGGGTTTTAAATTGAATTATGTTACCTGTATATTCTGTGTGATTGTCATTAAAAGTGTATTACCTTATGAGCTTCCCCACATGTTAATATTGTATTTAGGTTTGGGTAATATATGTTTTGCTCTAGTAGTGCAGTTCTGAGTTTAATGTACATGTTTTTCTGTTTACTTCACTCTATATCAGAGGACGGAAACATGTGGCAATCCAGCTGTGGAGGACTAGAATTACCATAAATCCCAGTTGTAGTCCACCACAGACGAAGGGCCTCAGATTGCCCATTCCTTCTCTCTCTCTCTATATATATATATTACTATGGACTACTAGTGACACTCTGTCATGTGATTGTCCACTCTGGCACTCAAAGAGTTAAGGAAAGGCCCTTTATTGCTACCCCATGAACCATTTTTTAATCTTCTCCTTTTTTGCTATGCTTACCTCTAGACATCAGGTCTTCTGAACTCCTGTCTCGCTCTGACCGTTTCTTGACTTTAGTTCCAGAGTTTTATGGTTAGTAATACTCAGAATGAAAGTGAAAGCTAGAAAAGAAGATAAACTTCACAGTGTCTGCTTCAGAGTGACCTGGCGCACTGAACAGTGGTGGGAAACCTGAGGCCCCCCAGCTGTTGTAGCTGCTGTAGATCACAACTCTTATCACCCCCAAGCGCCCCACCAGGATGACTATAGTTGAGGTCCAGAACAGCTGGAAGGCCTCAGGTTTTCCACTCCTGGCCTAGAATATTTTATTGCTTTTAACAACTATGTCATGTTAACTCAATGAGGAAAGTGGAGCAATGATGGAGCAAACCAATTACACTATATAGGGGAAATTATCTTAAATTTATATGGATCTTTTAAAAGCACAATTTAAATCAATGAGAAGTTTAAGAATGATTTGAGAATTCATTTTCCCTACTGCTGGGCAGGTGGGTTGCTCCATAATTCCTCCAGTTCCTATTGTATCAGCATACATGGGTTGCTTGTGTCAAGACAAGAGAGGCAGTTCTAGAGCTAAGCAGCTACACCATGGGGGGAATCACATTGATTTAAATTGAGTTGTTAACACCTTGAAGGCAAGAGAGCTCTAATGCATTGAAAAGCCTTCAAGGGGTAAAGAAAATCATTTAAATCAAAGTAAATATTAGGAGGTTTTACTTGTCCCCTGTGCAGCAGTTTGTTTGTTCCAGCATTCCTTGGCATACAGCCCATACTTTTTTCCATCTAAGATTTTGCTGCATAACTTTCACAAAATAAGTTTAACCCTTTGAGTGCCAGAGGGGCACGCAACACATTGCAATGCGTTGCGTACCCCTCCAGCACTCAAAGGGTTAAGCTTCAGCTGAAACCGAAAGCTGTATTAATGCCACTACATGTTTTAATTTCCTGTAAATGCAGCCACCCATCTTCAACCACGTCTAGTAACCAAGTAAGTCCTCCTGAATTCCTTGTGGGCTTTCATTCCATCCTTTCATTTTTAACTCTTTGAATGCCAGCGCGGTACACAAAGAATTGTCCCTATGGGGTAAAGTCCCTCAAGTAACATTCCTTCCTAAAGCCAATTTACTAAGCTTCTTCTCCTAAAATGCTCCCCTGAACCCTTTGAGTGCCAGAAGAATAATCAAAACATTACTTGGCAATGCGTTGGATACCCCTGGGGCTAACATGGAGACAATCAATGGGTACTTCAGGGTGTCCCTTCACCAACACTTCAGTTAGACACAGGCAACTATAAAAGTATTTCTGACTGACTAGTTAATTCACCCCACTTCAGTCAGGCTTTCCTTCAAATCATTCAACAGTCACTGCCCTCCTAAAAGTATGCAATAATATCCAGACTGGCATGGAAAATGGTGAACTCACTGGAGCTATTCTCCTAGAATTTGTAAGGGCCTTTGATACAGCAGACATATTATTCCATACCTCCAAACATTTCAAATGACCAAAGAGGGACAGTTTTGTTTTAAGGGGTGTTGCCGGGGGGAGTGGCTGGTGGGCAGGGTTTAACCGATAATTTTTTGGTTATTTCATGACCTATTGATACCTCTTTGTGTCACTGAATGAATTACTTACAAGAGAAAAGTATTTTATTTACACAGACTAATTTAGAAACATATACTGAAGTTTAAAGGGACACTAATTCCCCTAAAAAATGATACTTGTTTTGTAGAGGTTTAAAAAATAAGTTATTTGGCATGAATTCCATCTCTCAAACCTTTACGGCTTGAGAGATATTCGTATGTAAAGTTCCTCCCTCCCCTTCTCCTGATATCAGCGTCTAGCTGGCAGTGGGAGATCCCGGTCTGGGGACCAGCTGGCAGCTCTGCAGCAGAGCCGAAATCATGTTATTTAAAAACAATTACTTTATTGGAAAGGTCTACAAAGTGTGTCTGGTTTGCAAGCACATTTCATAGACCGTTGCCATGAAGTAGTTCTTTTTAAATAATGAGATTGCGGCTCTGCTGAAGAGCCTCCTCGAGTCGCAAGACTTGAATCTCCTGCTGTCAGCTTTATAGCTGACAGCAGGGAAAGGGAAACCTTACAAGCCAAATAACTTATTTTTTAAACCTCTACAAAACAAGCATCATTTTTTATGAGACATTACTGTCCCTTTAAACAAACATTTATGTGCGTTCTATTACTGTGGAGCAATGTGATACACTTATATACACACCACACAATCTGATCTCCTAAACACAGGGATACCAGAGTGGGAAAGAGGGACAGAGTGATTTGGGTCTCAAAGAGGGACTGTACCACCTAAAGATGAACACTTTGGGGTATGCTGTCATTTTAGAGGGGAACAATACCATAGGTCAGGGGTGGAAAACTTGATGCCCTCCAGCTGCTGTGGCCTACAGCTCCCATCATCCCGAACAGTTGGAGGGCCTCAGGCTGACCACCCCTGCCCTTGCCCAAGGTTTTTAATATGGTAACAGAGACTGTCCTTGGTAACTGCCCTTTGTACTTCAGTTTGGTAAATCTTGTTTCAAGTATAGTAATAAAGACACTGCAAGCTGTGTGTGTGAGGAATCATGTTATGATACAGAACTGCATCCAGGTCAGAGGTAAGAACAGGAAACAGGAAGTACAAGGCAATGCAGTATCATCATAAACAAACAGTGTCACAGTATTTGCATAGTAACTCCATAACAAATCTATATATTTTTCCCATAAGACCTCTGTTGTAGACTACTGCTAGTTAGTATCTCTTTGTAATCTGATAATGATAATTCACCCTTCAGAATCATTAAGGACTATGGAAGGCTCTTGTTTGTTATGATGAGATAAAGACAAGCTTCAGCAGCGGATTGTTCTATACAGGCAACTGCAATTACAATGCAAAAAAAATAGACTGCAGTATGAGTACATTTACCTAGGTAAGCCACTTATTCCTAGGGTACAACTCCACTTTAACCCTTTGAGTGCCGGTTAGGTGCCAAAGAAATTGCTCCACAATGCCTTGGACACTCCTGTGGTGCTCAAAGGGTTAAACAATTTTAATAGTGCCTGGCAAATTTTGTATTATTATCAGTTTATATGACTAACAGGTATTACGTTAGTTTCAATTAACTGCATGCAGTAACCCCTTTTAACCTAGAACAGTCTCAAAAGAGTTAAAAGATCATAGAAAAGCATCAAAATTTATCCACACAGTTTCTTGGGTTTTCGGCCTTGCAAATTAAACTCAGATATTCATTCTGCTCTTACTGAGATAAGTGTGGAGTTGTAAGCAGATACTGCAGATCTTCATATAAAATGCAGTCACCTCATGGCAAATCATGCAGATATGTTTTGTATCATGTTGCTGATTCCAAGTTAACTGCTGTGCTTTTAGTATTGGCAGGGCTATTGTCATTATAACTAAATGTACTAAGAAATCCAAACAAAACACGTCAGAATTACACCACAGTAAATCTGACTATGGTAAATTTTCAGTATGCTTCACAAGTTTAATAATCCTCTACTTCATCACTCTAGCTTCAAATCGTCTCTGAGTGATGGATTTGACAATTAACCCTGTGAGTGCCAGAGGGGTACACAACTGCAGAGAGTATACAACAGGGAACAGGAGACCACATGCTGTATTTCTTCCATAAAATGAACAAAAATATGTGGTTAAATAAATTTGAGATCTTTTTACACAATCTAGGCATGATACACTATTCCACAGTTAACAGAATTGATAAAAAGAATCAATTACACATACAAATGCAACAATATATGTGGTTTTATTTAAAGGGATAGTAATGTTTCACAAATTTAATCCAATTAATCTTCATAGTGTTTGAGCCATAGAGAGTGTTATTTCAATACTGTCAGAGTTGTAGTTCAAGAGTAATAGAATGATAAAATATCCCCCTCCTACCCATTTTACCTAGTGTAAGACACCTCCCCTCAGATGTGGAATCCAATCCACAGACCAGACAGCTCACAGCAAGGGACAATCTTCTTACTCTGAGTGTAATGACAACCCTGCCCCCCTTGACAGGTTTTTCAGGTTTTTCCCTTATGTTAATTGAAGATTGTCCCTCTCTGCAATCTACCTGGACACACCCTGCTGTTCTGAGCTCAGCAGTGTTACATCAGTAAAAGGGGAAGGAGGGGGATACTTTATCATTCAATTACTCTTGAACTACAACTCTGACAGTATTGAAATAACAACCTCCATGGTCCAAATACTATAAAGATTAATTGGAGCTGCTTTAATTATGAAACATTACTATCCCTTTAAGGATAAATAAAATGTGATGTATATAATAATAATAATCAGTGAATTGGGATATAGATATACACAAAGTGACTCAGTAATATATTGTAATATAACCAAGTCCTATACTAAGATATATGGCTATAAATGAAATTAAAATACAATAAGATATATCAGATGACTATACAGATAGCATACCCAGCATATATAGGGTTAAACCTTTCATATAGGTATCCAGAGGTATAAACTAACAATATTTGAAGACAGCAGCATGTCAAGGGTTAATTGTTCCTACAATTAATTACAATACAGTTGGTGGCAGTGTAAAAGTGCCTACCCCACCCTGTATGTACTAGGGCAACTAAGTGGCAGGAGATTTATCACAGGATATGTGCACTGTGACAGTACCAGTGGACACCCCATCTGGGTGTCCCCATCAGTTGCTGCTTCCTTCAATCCTGAGCAGGTCTGCTCCACTGGAATATCGCAGTTTACCCCAAGCACCAGGCAAGACCAGTGTAGGGGTTAGATTAAAGTGTTAGTAATGTCTAAAAAAAGTTTTTTTTTGCATTTAGAAGAGCTTAAAAAACTTATCTAAATGCAAAAACCATATCACTCAAACCGCTATGGTTTAAGAGATACAGGCGTTTAAAGTTTGATCTCTCCTACTGACAGCTGTAAAGCTGTCAGCAGGAGATCCGTGTCGACACTGAGGCGCTTGAGAAGTGCCGCGATCTTGTTACTTACAAGGAATCCCTTCATTGGAATGGTCTAAAACGTGTGCCTGGTGTTCAGGCACACTTTTTAGACCATTCCAATGAAGGGATTCCGTGTAAGTAACGAGATCTCGGCACTTCTCAAGCGCATCTGTGTCGGCCGACACAAATCTCCTGCTGACAGCTTTAGAGCTCTCAGTAGGAGAGATCAAACTTTAAACGCCTGTATCTCTTAAACCATAGTGGTTTGAGAGATACATTTTTTTGCACTTAGATCAGGTTTTTAAGCTCTTCTAAATGCAAAAAAAACTTTTTTTCAGACATTACTAACACTTTAAGAACTGATTTATTGTAGCACACACAGTGTTTATATACACACATAATGAGTGATCCACAAATATTAGAATACAATAGCATACAGGTTACTGCTAACCACATATGGAGAGACAATGGAGCCGGGGGTGGGGGGGCACATAATACAAAGAGGCACAATGGGAACAATGGAAACAATACACAACTTATACAATGGGGGCCTCCACAGTTGGGACAAAGGACTGGAAACAGCCAACATGATTACATCACACATAATTACATCACTACATAATTGAATGGCAAACATTAGATCAGAGCATAATTCTCTCTACAAATACACTACCCTGTTCTTGTGCCAGTCTGTAGGGCGGGGGCTGTGCCCCAGGCCCCTCCAGAAGCCCAGGGCACAGATGCTTCCATGACAAGGGGCAAATGGGGCAGTGATTAGTCTTAGGGGATGGCTATACCCTGTTCCAGGACCAGGTCCATAGTCTGTGGGCAGGAGGTTGGCCCTCAGCCCCCTCCAGGAGCCCCAGTGATGGAGGGTTCCTTCACATGCTAAATATTGCAAGAATTAATAACATATCTGGAAGACAAAATGTCCCAGTCCTGATACATAGAATTTAACTATTTGTCTGCTTTTTAAAAATATGTACATTTCACAATAATAAATTGCATTACCACATTATAATCCTAAGCAGAATAATACTATATGTTTATAGAAAAGCAAGGATAATATAAATATATCAATGCAACATATACTATAAAGATTTTAATGGCAAAATCATGTCTGTTACACAATACAGCACTGCAGGGGTTAACCGGAACTATGGATAGCAAACTATCAGCCGTTACTCGATTCAAAATGGTATACACTGCCTTGCTCTGTCAACATTTTCAAGGGTGACTATCTCAACAGATCAAGACCAAGCCACTGATACCACCACGCATACAATGCAATGAGCAAACAAAACAAAAGAATCTCTCATCAGAACCACATGCCAAAAGAGAACACAAGGAAAACTTCCCAGACAGCAATACAACAGGTGTCAGCAATGCTAGCTACCTAAGTAACTCTCAATTATCTAAATTGACTGGTACTGTATAGCCTCTAGAATGTTCTAACTTTAACAGCCCACATGGTTACTATGTAATAGTGTCCAGTAGGTAGGCCAAGTATATTTATTAGTATACAAAGAAAAGGCTATCCCAGAATAAACTGGGTTATAATAATTCTAGAAGCATTACAGGGCATATACAAGAAAAATTGTATACTATATATCACAGTGTCTGTGATCCTCCTCTGTCACTCTCGCTTGTGGTAGGCTCTGATTTGCTGAGCTGGTTTGGCCCTCCCCTAGTGACCTTTTTATGCCTGGCCGTGACACCTGTCAGGTGCCCTTTCGTTGTGTTTCAGAGCCAGTGTTGCTGTTGCTGAGTTCCTGTGTTCCGGATTCCTGTGTACCGATTTGGCCTGTTTCTGACTACGCTCCTGTGTTCCTGCTCGTGATTGACCCGGCTTGTCTGAGAACCACCTCCGTGATCTGACCCGGCTTGGCTGACGTTCCTGTTCGTGATTGACCCGGCTTGTCTGAGTACCACCTCCGTGACCCGACCCGGCCTGGCTGACTTCCTGCTCTGTGACCCGCTACCGGCCTGTTCCAGTGACCTGCTTGTTCCTGCCTCCCGCTCCGGTTGTCGCCATCAACATTCTTACTTCCGCTGCTGCTGTCTGCCAAGCTGGCAGTGTGACATACTTCACCCTTGCTGTGCATTGTTCCCAGTGCTGAGTCTCCGTGCTTCCTCGCAGAGCTATGCTTCCGTCATTGAGCCTCCATAATACTTGCAGAGGTATTCTGCTATACTGAGCCTTCGATCTGTAAAGCTGCATTTTAACGCTTGCTGTGCTGCCTATCCTCTGTTGAGCCTTTGTTATGGTTTTCTGACACTCAGACAGAGTTAGAGATAAAACACAGTTTTATTAAAATAAAAATAAGGAACAGCGCCCCTAAGGGCCCGAATCGGTAATACAATACTGAGTGAACACCCGGTATACCACAGTCCCAGGAGAAGATGTAGCAGCTAGCTCAAGCAGAGCGACCAACTGAATCACGGCCAGATCTCGGTCTGGAGATGCCCATGGGTATTGGGTAACCAACTGTAACAAGAGCCAATGCCCCTACAGGGGTGAGCGACAAGGAGAGATACTGCCTGAGCCAAAGGAGCCAGAATAGGAAGCACCCCTGGTGCGGTAGAAGTGTGCACTGCGAGTGCCAATGGGACCTGAGCCTCGCACCCCTTAGGTGCTGTAACGGAGGAAGCACTGCCTAAGCTGACTATTGAGCCAACGCACAAACGAGTGCGGATGGATGGACACATACACAGTGAGCAAATAGAACTGGAGCCAAGCACCCTTCCGGTGCTGACACGGAGCTTCCACTGCAAGAGTGTAGGAATGCCCTTTGCACCACGCGGCACAATGCAACAGAGAATGGCAACAGACAGATATATGACTCTGCAATGTATAGCTAGGCTCGGTATACAGGGAAATGCTCAACCAGTGTAAGAGAGGCTCAGTAACGGAGGCAACAAGCTTGGCAGGCAAATGTAACGGCTTGGTAACATGGAAGCAACCGGCACAGCAAGTGTTAAGACAGGCACAGACACATCGGTACAGTTCAGCAGTAATCTCTCGGGCTCAGTATACGGAGGAAACCAACAGGCTCAGAAGCGGAGGCCACAGAGAACGAAAGTGTGATCAGTTGGTGCTAATGGCGAGCAAGCTCAGAATGTCGCCAGGCGGAAGAGGAACGCAGACTGGAAGGATCACGGAGCAGAAACGTCAGCCAGAATCGGTTGATCACGGAGCAGGAAGTCATCCAGAACCAGGTCAATCATGGAGCAGGAACATCAGCCAGAACCGGGTCAATCACGGAGCAGGAAGTCAGCCAGAACCGGGTCAATCACGGAGCAGGAACATCAGCCAGAACCGGGTCAATCACGGTGCAGAAAGTCAGCCAGAACTGGTTCAATCACGGAGCAGGAACGTAGAGTAGTCAGACGAGCCAGGTTGATACACAGGAATACAGGATCACAGCAAAAATAGCGCAGTCACAGGAACACCACGAAAGGGCACCTGACAGGTGCCATAAAGCTCAATATAAAGGAACACCCTGGGCGGGCCAATCAGCTTCCTCCAATGGACGAGCTCCAGCACAGAGAGTGACAGGAAAGCACTGGCACAGTGATAGTACCCCCCTTTCAAAGACCCCCTCCCCTGGCAGAGGGTCTGGGTTTCTGGGGATTTTTAGAGTGAAAATTGCGCATTAAAGGGATAGTAATACTTCGTTTTAACTTTATTTTATTTTGTAGGCATTAAAAAAACATGAAGAATGATATAAGTCTTATCTTTCAAACCTTTATGGTTTATGAGATATTCACAAGCAAAGTTCCCCTCCCCGCCCCTTTTACCTAGTGTAAGCCATCTCTTCTCAGATGTGAATCTGGTTGTATGACTAGACAGATAACAGAAGGGGACAATTTTCTTTGTATGAAAACAATGAAAGCCCTCCCCCCCTTGACAAGTTTTTCAGCTTTTTCCCTTATCTTAATTGAAGATTGTCCCTCTCTGCAGTCTACCTGGGCACCTCCCTTCTGATCTGGTTGAACAGGGGGGGATACTTTGTTTGTGAATATCTCTTAAACCATAAAGGTTTGAGAGATAAGACTTATATCATTCTTCATGTTTTTTTTAATTCCTACAAAATAAAATAAAGTTAAAACGAAGTATTACTATCCCCTTAATCTTGGAGCATGAAGGTCCTATTCGTTGACCCAAGAACGCTCTTCGGGCCCATAACCCTTCCAGTGGACCAAGTATTGCAATTTGCCTCGAAACCTCCTAGAGTCAATGATACTCTGTACTTCGTACTCCTCCTGGCCTTGAACTTCCACCGGCCCAGGAACCACCGGAGTGGTAGTATAGCGGTTGCACACCAAGGGCTTTAATAGAGACACGTGGAACACATTGTGAATGCGCATAGATGCCTGGAGTTCCAGTGCATAGGCCACGGGGTTAACCTTACGGATAATTTTGAACGGACCAATGAACCGAGGAGCCAATTTGTTGGATGGCACTTGCAGATTAAGATTTCTGGAGGAGAGCCATACCCTGTCCCCCACCTGGAAGGATACCGCTGGCAGCCGTCTGCGATTGGCATGCCGCTGATGTCGCTGGAAGGACTGGCTGAGGAACCTCTGTACCTGTGCCCAAGTGGAGCGGAGCTGCTCAATATGCTCGTCTAGAGCTGGAATCTGTTGCGACTGGAACGAGTCCGGGAGCAAACATGGCTGGAACCCATAATTAACGAGAAATGGAGAGCTCCCAGACGATGAGTTAACTGCACAGTTCCTGGCGAACTCTGCCCACGGCAACAGGTCGGCCCAATTATCATGATGATCGGTTATAAAGCAGAGCAGAAACTGCTCCAGTCCCTGATTGGCACGCTCAGCGGCCCCGTTGGTCTGGGGGTGGTAGGCGGAGGAGAATGATAGTTGTATGCCCATCTGGCTACAGAATGTCCTCCAGAATCTAGACACGAACTGACTCCCTTGGTCCGACACTATAACTCTGGGAACCCCGTGCAAGTGGAATTCTTCTCTGGCAAAAACTACTGCCAGCTCCTGGGCTGAGGGAAGCCCAGCAAGGGGCACGAAGTGAGCCATCTTAGAGAATCTGTCTACCACCATCAGAATAAACGTATAGCCCTTAGATACCGGCAACTACCCCAAAAAATGGAAATGTGGGACCATGGGCGTTCACCATTGGGTACTGGTTGGAGCAATCCCACAGGGAGATGTCTGGGGGTCTTAGCGCGGGCACAGGTGGCACAGGCAGCGGTAAATGCAGAACAATCAGCTTTCAAGGAGGGCCACCAAAATATTTGTGAAAGAGACCATACCAACTGATCCCTCCCTATATGCCCATCTGCCTTGGATGAGTGGTAGGTCTCGAGCAAGCGGGTACGGAAAGGCTCACCCACAAAGCACTTGCCAACTGGGGTTTCTGGAGGTGCCTGAGCTTGGGATGCCAAAATTTGCTCCCCCAGTGGCGAAGTGATACTGGTGCGAACCGGTGCCAGAATCCTATCTAGCTGAATGATAGGTACCGGGGCTTCATCCCTCTCAATGTCAGAGCTAAACTGTCTGGATAAGGCGTCAGCCCTAACGTTCTTAGATCCAGGCAAGTAGGATACTATGAAATTGAACCTCGACAGAAATAGGGCCCACCTAGCCTGACGGGAGGACAGCCTTTTAGCCTCTGAGAGATAAATCAGATTTTTATGGTCCGTAAGAATCAATACCGGGGTTCTTGTGCCTTCCAACAGGTGTCGCCATTCCTTTAACTCCAAGATGATAGCCAGCAGTTCCCTATCACCAATCTCGTAATGGCTTTGGGCACTAGATAGTTTTTTGGAAAAGAACCCACAAGGTCTTAGGTTACCACTCTCCTTGGGGCGTTGAGAAAGGACTGCCCCTACCCCAACCTCAGAAGCATCGACCTTTAGTGTAAATGGCAGGGTGGGATTGGGGTGGGACAGTATAGGAGCGGAGGCAAAAGCAGATTTAAGAGTCTCAAAGGCCACTTCAGCTGCCTCAGGCCATTGAGAGGGATTAGCGCCCTTATGCGTGAGGTCAGACAGAGGCTTTACTATGGTAGAAAAATTTTGAATAAATTTTCTATAATAATTGGCAAAGCCCAAGAATCGTTGGATAGCTTTTAACCCTTTGGGCCTTGGCCATTGTAGGACTGAGGCCAATTTTTCTTGATCCATGGCAATGCCATCCTTAGAAATCACAAACCCCAGGAAGGGTACTTTGGAACTATGAAATTCGCATTTTTCTAACTTACAGAACAATTTGTTCTTGCGTAAGCGAAGTAGGACTTCAGACACATCTTGGATGTGCTGGGTTAAATTAGCAGAGTGAATCAAAATATCGTCAAGGTATACAACTACACAGGATTGTAGCAAGTCACGGAGGATATCATTGATGAACTCTTGAAATACAGCAGGTGCATTACATAATCCAAAAGGCATCACTAAATATTCATAGTGTCCTGACCTAGTATTGAATGCCGTTTTCCATTCATCTCCGGCCCTGATCCTTATCAGGTTGTAGGCGGCTCTTAAATCGAGTTTAGTAAATATAGAAGAGCCCTTCAACCTATCAAACAATTCTGTAATGAGTGGTATGGGTTAGCATTTTTTGCCATAAGCTTATTTAGTCCCCGGTAATCAATACAAGGTCGTAATTCGCCATTCTTCTTTTTTACAAAAAAGAACCCTGCACCTGCCGGAGAGGATGACTTGCGAATGATTCCCCTACTGAGGGCATCCTCAATGTAATCCTCCATGGCCTTGTTTTGCTCACATGACAAAGGGTACGTCCTGCCCCTCGGTGGCACCACCCCCGGGGGCAAATCAAAAGCGCAATCATAGGACCTATGTTGCGGCAAAGCGCTAGCCTCTCCCTTACTGAATACGTCACTGAACTCACTGTATTCAGCTGGCACAGATGGAGAGGTACACATGATCTTCACCGGATTAGACAAACAGTGACCAGTACAGTATTCAGACCATGACTTAACCTCGCACCTTTGCCAGTCAAACTGTGGGTTGTGCAGTAGTAACCATGGAAACCCCAGGATGACAGCGTGATGGGGTGAGTGTATGATCTGGAAACAGATCTTCTCCCTGTGGAGAGCCCCAATAGCCATAGTAATAGGGGTTGTTTCCATAGTAATTAAGGCTGGTTCAAGAGGTCTGCCATCGATGGTCTCAATAGCTAGTGGAGTATCTCTTTTAGACAGAGGAATATTATGTCGTTCAGCAAAAGCACGGTCCATGAAGAAACCTGCTGCGCCTGAGTCTACCAGTGCAAGTACTTCCACAGCTTGGTCGCTCAAAAAGAAACTCACCTGTATGGAGGATTTTTGAGTACAGGAGTCTGGGGACGATTGTACACCACCTAGGGCCTGTCCCCCAAGGTACCCTAGGCACGTGCATTTCCCGGCCGTACCGGGTATGTGTGTAAAATGTGCCCATCTTTGCCACAGTATAGGCATAAACCCTGCTTCCTTCGGTGTGCCCACATTTCCTTCGAAAGTCTGGTGAACCCGAGTTGCATAGGCTCACTTTGTTCGGATACTCGGTCAAGAGGATTGGGAGGCGAGGGTGGGTTCAACGGACTACCTTGCCCATAGCTCCTGGATTTCGCCCTTTTAGCCAAGCGCGTCTCGCGCAAGCGTGAGTCAATGAGCATAACATAATCGATATACTTGTCTAGGTCACTGGGTACCTCTCTGGCAGCAATTTCATCCTTAATAGAATCCGACAACCCTTGGGCAAAGGCTGCCAGCAGAGCCTCATTATTCCAGCTTACCTCTGCTGCCAATATACGAAACTCTATGGCGTAATCGCCTACCGCACGATCGCCCATTTGTATTTCCATCAATCTTTTAGCAGCAGAGGCGGCTCTCCCAGGAAGCTCAAATACTCTCCAAAACTTTTTTACAAACTCATTGGAGTTTAGAGTGCATGGATTGGCACTCTCCATAAAGGGTTGGCCCATGCCAAGGCCCTACCAGTTAGTAGAGATATCATGAACCCCACCTTGGTACGGTCATTCGGGAAGGCATGAGGTGTCAGTTCTAAAAATATCTCTAATTGGTTAATAAACCCTCTGCACAGTGTGGGTTAGCCATTGTATCTTAACGGTAACGGCGCCGTTAAACTTCTAGAAGGTGCAGCATATTTCCCAGCATGATTATCCGGTGTCGGAACTGGGGGGACCACCGGATTTTGGTTAGGTTTATCGAGGTGTACCGTTCGTTCCAATAATGTCTGCATGGCCAGTGCCAACTGGTCCAAGCGTTGCTCATGGACATCCATCATCCAATGGAGGTTCTGCGTATTACCGTCACCCTTACCGTGTGTGGTCACGGCCCTTTCGTACTGTTACGGTTTTCTGACACTCAGACAGAGTTAGAGATAAAACACAGTTTTATTAAAGTAAAAATAAGGAGCAGCGCCCCTAAGGGCCAGAATCGGTAATACAATACTGAGTGAATACAGGCTTGATATAGCAAGAGCAGGAACATTATAGCAAGCACAATAGAGGGTTAACACCCAAGCTGGAGTCGGTCTCTGTGATGGTGATTAGCCAACGCCCGGTATACCACAGTCCCAGGAGAAGATGTAGCAGCTAGCTCAAGCAGAGCGACCAACTGAATCACGGCCAGATCTCGGTCTGGAGATGCCCATGGGTATTGGGTAACCAACTGTAACAAGAGCCAATGACCCTACAGAGGTGAATGACAAGGAGAGATACTGCCTGAGCCAAAGGAGCCAGAATAGGAAGCACCCCTGGTGCGGTTGAAGTGTACACTGCGAGTGTCAATGGGACCTGAGCCTTGCACCCCTTAGGTGCTGTAACGGAGGAAGCACTGCCTAAGCTGACTATTGAACCAACGCACAAACGAGTGCGGCTGGATGGACACATACACAGTGAGCGAATAGAACCGGAGCCAAGCACCCTTCCGGTGCTGACACGGAGCTTCCACTGCCAGAGTGCAGGAATGCCCTTTGCACCACGCGGCGCAATGCAACGGAGAACGGCAACAGACAGATATATGACTCTGCAATGTATAGCTAGGCTCGGTATACAGGGAAATGCTCAACCAGTGTAAGAGAGTGTTACGGTTTTCTGACACTCAGACCAGTGTATGAAGTAAAAACACAGATTTATTGAAAATAAAACAATGCCCCTAAAGGCCAGTACAGGAATAGCAGTAATGGCAATACTGACAAAGTGAATGCACACAATGATAGTGATAGGTGCTATGAATGGATAGGGAATATTCCCCCAAAGGGTTAACAAATGCAATAGGTAAGATATAAACAAGATTGGCCAACGCCCGGGATAAATAGCAGTCTCTGGAACACAGTCTCTCAATAGCTGGATAGACATAAGTAACTGCACTGAATACTCTCTCAAGTAGGTATAGTAGCGCAACAAAGTCCAGAGCTGAGCCGATACCACCACCTTGGGCTACAGAGGAATGCTATTGCCATGCTGTAGTGATCAGAACCAAAATCGCCCTTAACTGGAAAAGTAGTAACCCTGCGTGTGCCACTTGGATTGTGCCCTGACACCCCTTGGGTGCTATACTGATGGTGACTGCACAAGCTGTAGTAGAGCCGGCGCACTCTGAAGTGCAATGGGAAATGTAACTTCAGCGTCTATGGGCCGGAGCCCGAACACCCCTCTGGTGCCGTACCAAATGATCACAGTGGGAGCGAACAGGCTACCAGAATACGAGCACGGAGCAGACAAGGCTCTGAGGGTGAATGAGAGACACACAGAAGCACTCAGAGTAAAGGCTCAAGTCAGAAAACGTATGCTTGGCAAGATATCTTGGAGGCACTAGACCGGAGACTACAGGCACTGCAAGGGTTAAGTGGTTCTGCACAGGAGCGAGCACCTTGGCAACCAGCAGAAGTCAAAGCAACCTCAGGCTACAGCTACTGACTAGTGAGAGGAACAGTGAGTCGCTTAAAACAGTTCAGAATGTCGCCGGACCAACCGGAATGATGCAGGAACGCTGGAACAGCAGGCAGACCGGACGGCAACTGGAACAGCAGGCAGACCGGAACGGCAACCAGAACAGCAGGCAGAACCGGAACGGTAACTGGAACAGCAAGCAGGCCGGAATGGCAACCGGAACAGCAGGCAGAACCGGAACGGTAACTGGAACAGCAAGCAGGCCGGAATGAATCACAGAGCAGGGTCGTCAGCCAGAACCGGGTCAAGTCACGGAGCACGGTCGTCATCCAGAGCCGGGTCAATTCGCGGAGCAGGGTCGTCAGCCAGAACCGGGTCAAATCACGGAGCAGAAGCAGGAGAAGAGTCAGACTAGCCGGGTCGGTACACAGGAGACACAGGAATACGGCAACAAGGCGCAGCAACAGGAACACCACGAAAGGGCAACTGACAAGTGCCCAGGCTCCAGCATATAACGGCACATCCTGGGCGGGCCAATCAGTCTCCACCAATGCACAGGCAAATCAGGTCAGATTGACAGAAAGTCACGGGGACCGTGATAGAGAGGCTCAGTAACGGAGGCAACAAGCTTGGCAGGCGAATGCAACGCCTAGGTATCACAGAAGCAACCGGCACAGCAAGTGTTAAGACAGGCACAGACACATCGGTACAGCTCAGCAGTAATCTCTCGGGCTCAGTATACAGAGGAAGCCAACAGGCTCAGAATCGGAGGCCACAGAGAATGAAAGTGTGATCAGTTGGTGCTAACTGCGAGCAGGCTCAGAATGTCGCCAGGCGGAAGAGGAACGCAGACTGGAAGGATCACGGAGCAGGAATGTCAGCCAGAATCGGTTGATCATGGAGCAGGATAGTCAGCCGGAACCGGGTCAATCACAGAGCAGGAACATCAACCAGAACCAGGTCAATCACGGAGCAGGAAGTCAGCCAGAACTGGGTCAATCGCGGAGCAGGAAAGTCAGCCAGAACCGGGTCAATCACGGAGCAGGAAGTCAGCCAGAACCAGGTCAATCACGGAGCAGGAACGTAGAGTAGTCAGAAGAGCCGGGTCGGTACACAGGAATACAGGATCACAGCAAAAATAGTGCAGGCACAGGAACACCACGAAAGGGCACCTGACAGGTGCCATAAAGCTCAATATAAAGGAACACCCTGGGCGGGCCAATCAACTTCCTCCAATGGACGAGCTCCAGCACAGAGAGTGACAGGAAAGCAAGGGCACCGTGATAGCCTTCTCTCCCCGATACAGAGCCTAAGTTATATTGCACTACATCTGCTGAGTCGGCCGCTTATATGTTCTGGTTGGTCGGCGGCTCATTCTGTCAAACCGCAGAGTAGTCACGTTCGGTAACGATTACGGTTGGGCGCCATTGGCTCTTGCTCATACGTGTATTCTCGGGCATCACCCGTGGGGCTAAAGGTTCGAGCTATAGCAGCAAAGGGTAGGCGATTGGCCTCTCCGCTTGCAGCATATAGTAGTCTCCCGTGTTACGCCCGTGGGGGCTACTGGCTCAAAGCTCTGGCAGGTTGTCGTTGGTTACGCCCATGGGGCTATTGACTCAAACTATCCCTGTTCCGTTGGTCTCCGTTAATACGCCCGTAGGGGCTATTAGCCAGCTCTTGCATTGCAAGCTGTACCGTTGTTACGCCAGTGGGGGCTACCGACTCACGCACTTGCAGACTCAGTTGTATCCGTGGCTACGCCCGCGGGGGCTATTGTGGGCAACTGTTCTGCTGATTCTACCACTGGTCACATATTGTCTAGCAGCATTCCTGTCTTAAGAACTCTAGTGTTTCACCATCTACACTTTTACTTCCTATCACCACCTTGGGCGTGCCAAACTCCACAACAGAGACGGACTGCTTATTGCATTTAACCCTTTAATGTATTTCACTACTAATTTCCTGTCCTGAGACAGTATATGTGATACTCTGTTCTGTATACTGGGCCTGTGGGGGCATATCTGTCCATATTTGCTATTATTTTGTGTTGCCTGTAGAGGGCAATCGTTTACCTTACTTTTCATTTAATAAAACTGTGTTTTATTTTACCAACTGGTCTGAGTGTCTTAAAAAACTGTTACAGTACGAAAGGGCCATGACCTCAGACAGTAACGGTGAAAGTAACACACAAAACATCCACTGGAGAATGGATGTCCACGAGCAGCGCCTAGACCAATTGGCACTGGCATTACAAACCTTACTTGAGCGTATGGTACACCTTGACAAGCCTAACCAGAATCCAGTGGTTTCCCCAGCCACGACACCGGATAATCTGCCTGTAGCCCCTCCTACAACTACCAGAGACTTAACAGCGGCGGCGCCGTTACCATTGAGATATGATGGTGAACCTTCACAATGAATGGGCTTTATTAATCAGTTGGAGATGTTTTGGGAGCTAACGCCCCAGGCATTTCTTAACGACCGGAGTAAGGTCGGATTTATGATATCACTATTGACGGGCAAGGCACTGGCTTGGGCGAACCCCTTGTGGGAAAATGCCAAACCCTGCACTCTGAACTTTAACGAGTTTGTAAGGAAGTTCCGCAGAGTGTTCGAGGTTCCTGGCAGGGCTGCCTCTGCTGCCAAGAGGTTAATGGAGATACAGCAGGGCGAGCGTACTCTGGGCGACTATGCTATTGAATTTCGGACCTTGGCAGCAGAGGTGGGATGGAACAATGAGGCCTTAGTTGCAGCCTTTGCTCAGGGTCTTTCCGAAACGATTAAGGATGAAATAGCTGTGCGAGATGTACCTAGTGATCTGGATGAGTACATTGACTATATCATGCTCATTGACTCCCGCATTTGTGAGAGACGGTTGGCTAAAAGGGCGAGATCCAGAAACTATGGTCACGGCAGTCTTTTTAACCCACCCTCACCACCCATTCCTCCTGAATGCTCAGCAGAGGTGGGAGAACCAATGCAGCTTGGGTTCACCAGACTTACTAAGGAGGAGAGGGTGTATCGTAGGAAGCAAGGCCTATGCTTATACTGTGGCAAATCTGGGCACCTTTTACACACTTGTCCGGTACGGCCGGGAAACAGACGCACCTAGGGTACCTTGGGGGACAGGCCCTAGGTGGTGTACAGCAGTCCCTAGATCCAAGTACAATGAAACCCACCATCCAGGTGGTATTCTCTTGGGCAGACGTGTTCATAGAGGTCATGGCACTGGTGGATTCCGGTGCAGCCGGGTACTTTATGGACCAATCCTTTGCCGAATTGCACAGTATTCCGTTATGTAAAATAGAATCTCCCTTGGCGATTGAAGCCATTGATGGCAGACCCTTGGAGCCTGCATTTATTACCATGGAAATGATTCCTATCACTATGTCGGTTGGGGCTCTCCACAAAGAGGAAGTACGTTTCCAAATAATTAGTTCTCCTCACCATACAGTCATTCTGGGATTTCCATGGCTACTCTTACATAATCCTCAGTTTGATTGGCAGAAATGTGAGGTTAATTCCTGGTCTGAATATTGTGCTAAGAACTGTCTATCGCTCCCTGTTAAGATTTTGTGTACCTCTCCCTCTGTGCCAGCTGAATATAGGGAATTCAGTGACGTATTCAGCAAGGGAGAGGCCAGCGCATTGCCCGAGCATAGACCTTATGATTGCGCTATTGATCTGCCCTCAGGTGTGGTACCCCCTAGGGGTCGAACGTATCCACTGTCATGTGATGAAAACAGGGCTATGGAGGACTACATTGAGGACGCCCTCAAGAGGGGAATTATTCGCAAGTCTACCTCTCCGGCTGGTGCCGGATTCTTCTTTGTTAAGAAGAAAATTGTCGAACTTAGACCATGTATTGATTACCGGGGGCTGAATAAGCTGATGCCTAAGAATGCCTACCCTATTCCACTCATTACCAAATTGTTTGACAGGTTAAAGGGCTCTTCCATTTTCACTAAACTTGATTTGCGGGCTGCCTACAACCTGATTCGAATTAAGGCTGGAGATGAGTGGAAAACGGCATTCAATACCAGAACAGGGCACTATGAATATCTGGTGATGCCATTTGGCCTATGCAATGCACCTGCGGTTTTCCAGGAGTTTATTAATGACATCCTGCGCGACATGCTTCAGTCCTGTGTGGTGGTATATCTGGATGATAAATTGATTCACTCTGCTAACCTCACCCAACATGTTAAGGATGTCTCTGAAGTCTTGCTCTGACTTCGCAAAAATAAACTGTTCTGTAAACTAGAGAAATGCAAATTTCATACTTCTCAAGTACCATTTTTGGGGTTCGTAATTTCTAAAGATGGCATTGCCATAGACCAAGATAAGTTGGCAGTAGTCCTGCAGTGGCCTCACCCTAAGGGGTTAAAAGCTATTCAGCGTTTTTTGGGCTTTGGCAACTATTATAGAAAGTTCCATTCTATGGTGTAATGTCCCTGATAAAGGATTAGAAAGGTGTTTCCAATCCTATATAATAATTCTCTAGGATGTTTGTCACAATGCAGTCATGAGCAGTAGAGACTGTCTGCATTAAGCCAGTCTCTACTGAGAGTGACTGCATTGCATGAGTGAGGCGACGCAAGACTGCATCGCGTGGAGCAGTGAGGTAGCGGCCTCTTAACCTTTTGAGTGCCAGAGGAGTACGCAACACATTGCAAAGCTCATTGTGTACCCCTCTGGCACTCAAAGGGCTAACATTACCTGAACCTTGGCCCGTGTACACGAGCTTTTACACTAGTAAATAATAATACCGAACAAGTATGTAACACTGTATTTCAAAATATTGGTGCTCTACTGCCATAATCACTATAATAACAACTGAATGCTACACAGTGTCACTCATAAACTAATTAGCATCATGATGGCAATTGGTGCACACCCCATACAAATGAGGAATATATAGATATACTCAGCCTGGGATTATCCAAAGACCAAGGAGACAGCACTCAGTGAAGTAGGAGAAGAAAAAGATTTTATTCAATCCATGCCAAATGTTTTCGGTCTAAACCAGACCTTCCTCAGGGCAAACAGGGGGAGATACATATATAATCTCATGTACAAGGTTTATTGATCATAGGGAGACATTCTTATGTAGTCTATATCTGCTAACTCCTTGACAGTTTGGTATCCTGGAAGTTCATATATGTTTCTCAAATTAAAGAGATTCTTTTAACCCTTTTAATGCCAGAAGGGGTATACACCGCATTACGAAGCAATGTGTCGGCTACCCCTCATGCACTCAGAGGGTTAAGAAGTTCTGTGGTAAATGTCAATTGTTTATTTAAGTGTATATGTATGAAATGTAATTATAGTTTACTCAAAGAAACACCAAGTTAAAATGGCACACATTTGCACCTTGGATGGAAAAGCGCAGGTTTGTCTTTTAGTCTTGCATTTGCACTTCAGGTTTCGGCCTAATACTTAGGGGACTGGGGGGCCCTTTCATTCTCTGCTGCTATCTATACATTCACAACATTATTCTGCCTATGTGTCATCTTGGCCAAAAGACCAGAAAGTGTACAGTTAAGGAGATAGTGATACTTGTTACAATATGCTAATGTATGCTAATTGATGTAACGGTATGGAATCAGTGATACCTCATATGCTAATGAAGGTTTTCAGTGACATTTCATATACTAATGAATCTCTGTGCAGTACCAGAACATCTTCATTTTCACTTTTCCCAGAAATAAAAAGGTGTATAGTTTCTAAACCTAACCTCTTCTAATAATCAGTTTTGAATGACATTTTCAAATATGTAAAGAAAATTCAGGGTGATTGGTCAACTTTAACTCATACAGTTTCCCCTTAGATTCACAGATAAGATTTGAGTAGAGATTCAGGCATTGGGCATTTAAAAATGTGCCCTTTCTCAGTGAGAATCCACAGATATCCAGCATCATAGGTTACATGTTGAATATTGCTGCACAAATCCAAACGAGTCCAAGAGGTTCCAATAGGGTTCTTAGGACAGATCCCCTCTCTGAAAAGAGAGTCAGACTGGTGGTTAGATGGGAAAGAATATACATCACTGTGTAAAAGTCTGAGCAACATTAAAACGTAGAATATAAACCATCAGAGATGTGGTCCTCAGTCAAAAATATTGCCAATAGGGTGACCACATGTCCAAGATTGCCCAGGACAGTCCTGGATTTTAAATGTGTGTGAAACATATTTAAAACCTGCGACTGTCCTGGGCAATCTGGGACATGAAGTCCCATGTGCCAGGCAGCCCCTTCCTGGGACAAAGTAAATTCCAGAGTGAAGCCTCCAGAGCACAGAGTTCTAAACACTAGAAGGAGATCTGTCCATTGCCTACCTTGACTGAAGTGATGCCTCTGCTGGGCTACAAGAAATGGGTTCCAGATCAAGCTCTAAACATTAGACAAATAACTGAGCCTTGATCCTGATACCAAACAGGAGGTGCAGATAAATTTAGTTGGAGTGTAATGCTAGTCTAAGGGCCATAACAACTTTTCAAACTACATTGTCGTTGGTATTCATTAATATTTTCAGAAAGTGTCGGTTGTGATTGAAAATATGTCATTTGTCCTGACTGAAATTGTCGTATGTAACGACAAAAAAAGTCTTAATTAAAGACAAAAATTCTCACATTCTGAACTTCACATTCCCTCCACTTTTAACGTACAAATTTTGTCTTTTGAAAGACATATTTTTGTTGTTAGTTATGACAAATATTATTTTCCTCTATACGACACTGGAGAATAGGTTAGCCACGCCCTTGCCCTGCCCTTTGCCCGTCAATTCTGGAGTTGTGTCGTACACAATGGACATTACTAGATTTTTGTTGTATACTCTATAGAAAATATGTTGTTCATACATTCAATTACTCATTTTTGTCTTTCATACGGCAATTTTTTTCGTTATCCCTTTGAACATGCATCCCTAAGTGTCTAGTGTAACAATAGGCTTGATGTGCATTTCCTTATAGCCCACCACAGGTATCACTTTCTATCACAGTTCTTCCTCTAGTGTTTAGAATACTGTGATGTTCTTGAGAAAGGGTAGGTTGCTCATTGATGTCCAATGATCCCTCCTGCATGGTTGTCCTATAGCGGAGAACAAGTACTCTGCTGCGCTAGTCTTTGCAGCGTCCCTGAATGGCAAAATGGAAATGTGGTCACCCTAAGAATCCCTATACTAAGATTTCTCCAACTCAAATAACAGGCTCCATAGACTAACAAAGGAATTTGAGGTTTGTGACAACAAAATGTTCTTTGACACAGGCAGCAGAACTGTTGCAGCCCCCTGCAACAGTTGTGTTGTTTGTGTGGTTTCAATTACCTTCTCCTACACTCCAGAGCTGATCAGCACTCATGAGGGGTATGTTTGGCAGACAGTTCATGTGAGTATCATCCAATATTTTAATTAAACACAAATGGAGCAATCACAATGACTGAGCCGCTGATTACCCATCAATGCACAAGCAGTGATGTCTTGAAACCTGTAAAGTTGGTGTGCCCTGAGGGCTGGCATTCAGAAACACTGACTTGGCATAGAATTGGGTTCACTTTTAAAACATTGCGTGTAAAATATTGTGCAGCTAGCAACCACATTAACCACATTAGCCATGTTGAAAATTGTGACATGAGAATCTCGCCCTGCATAAAAGCGAGAGGTTCTCATGTTGCCTCTTTAAAAGTCGCTACCTTCATTCACTTCACTGGCCACCAAGAGCCCACATTAACCCTTTGTGTGCACAGCACTGCCGCTGCTCTCTCTCCCAAATATGCATGCAATATTAAAAACATTTACACTCTAAAGTAAAACTACAGCACCAAATCCTAAATGCTTTCCAGCTATGAAATCCTTCTGATGTAATTACAAATGCCTGAGATCATTTGCTAAATACCTGCATTCACTTTACTGGCCGTAACTTCTTCCTAATCTTCTTGCACAGCGCTGCCCGGCTCTGTCTCCCCGCTCAGCTCCGCCCTGTCATTCTGCACTAAAAAGGGCTACCCTATAATTGCACTGTGAGATAAACTTTTGGTGGAGCTTATGTACTATCCAACTTTAGAGACTTCAGTGTGTAGTCTCCAAAGTATAACATGTGAATTGAAGAGATTATGACACTGGAGAGTTTCTCACCTTAATGCATAACCCCCTGACTGACCTTTGTCATGGGAGTGACTGTACTCATAGGTACAATATACTATATGTAAGTTTTTATCAGAAGTGTAAATTTTATCAGAAGTGTATATTAGGACTTTCTGGGCAGAAAATTCGACCTGTACACTTTACATAACATAATACTTTGTCTAGTATATGCTTGCAGATGATGGAAAGGGGAATACTCTTGGCCATTGATAGAATCCTGGAGGTTTTTTATCCTTGATCTCAGTGAACAATAGAGGAGAGAACAATGTGTGATAAACTGTTTTCTTTGCTGTTTAGTAAAGGTGCCAAAATGTGTGCATATACACAAATAAAACAGGTTATATAGATAAAAAAAACAACTTGCACGTCTATTCTACCTATTTTCCTATTGACAACTTATATTTTAGATTAAAAAAATATGTATATTACTGCACTCTATCCATTTAGTACTTAAACCTCATTGCTAATTCTTCAATTCATTCCTTCACAGCGCAGTTGAGACCACTGCAAAATTAACCATTTGAGTGCCATAGAGGAATTCAATGTGTTGGATACATCTCTGTCACTCTAAGGGGATTAAAAATCTCATTGAGGACGATGGAAGAGTCAAAGATTGCCTATCCTGTCAAGGTGAAGTATGTGCCATTTGTGTGACAAATGGCTAGGTGTACTGATCTTGCACCTTGCTTTGAATTTAAGCTGCGCATTATTGACAAAATAATATAAAGGCTGAGGGGAAGTAAAGGTTCAGATTCATTGGGACAGGGAAGGATGGTGAGGATGTGATAAGATCAGTTTAATAAGGAGGAGTAAAACAGTGATAGGGAGGATCTGGAAAAAAATGTATCCATCCAGACTGATTTGCAATACATTACAGAAGGACAGAGACAAGGGAGGGGGGGTGAGGGAGGTACAGGGGAGCAAAAGAAAAAGGAGAGTTGGACAGCAAGTGGTGTGAGTAAGAGGGATCCAGTGGGAGGCATTGAGTAGAAGGCAAGGTGTGGACCAAGAGAAGTCAGAAGAGGAAGCACTTCAAGTAGATGGAAGAAGAGGAGTAGACCAAGGACATGGAAGAGAAGAAAGTGGACCAAATATATTGAAGGGAAGAGAGTAGATGGAAGACAAGAGGTCCTAGAGGGAGGAGGGAGACAAAAAAAATTGGATGAAGGGGGAGGAGAGAAGAGAAGTTCCCAGCCTTAATCAGACAGTTGCCCTGGACAGGAACGTGCTGTGAATGATGCCTAAGTTTATGTCTTAAAGAACTGTAAAAATGACACAGCAGTTTCACATGAATAAAAATACATTTACAGAATTGTTTTGCTCATTTGTACACAGTACAATACCAGATTATTTACGAAATGTTGATAATTATGGCAGTTTGCATATTGAAGACATACCAACCTGTTTTGAATATTAGCATTAATTGCTCTTTGAAATAAAGAGATCTCTAGCAACCATGGTTTGCTTCAATCTTCCAAACTTCAATTTCATTCATACATAGCAAGAAATGTGGAAAACTATAAAGAAGACAATTTTCTAAGTCCCTCCCTGACACATGACCATCACGTTACCTCTTGTACACGTCTCCTTGGGAATTCACTCCATAAACAGATCCATCTGTGCTGACCTCAATCATGACCAGACTGCCATCTACCTGCTGCCATCTGCTGCCCTGGCAGGCTGTTGGTGTCACACTGTAGCGGTAAAATATATTGTTAGCACTGTTTACTCCCCAACAGCCAAGAGGACCACAGCTGTAGTATTTGAGCCTCCCATCAATGTTGGTGAAGGGAAAAGAGACAGATGTAGAAGTGGTGAAATCCTCATTCAAGCAGTAAATCATATCCTGCGCATTGGCTCCAGATAGGAATTTCTCACCTCCGGCATCCACTTGCTTCAGTAGTCCTATGGTGGGACAAAACTAGACACCTTTAGACTGATGTATGAAGAACTAGAACAATGCTGGGAAAACCAGCTGCACCATATGGGACAAATGGAAAATAAATAAAAACTCTTACATGTTGGAGACTTGTTTAGCATTAAGAGCTTAAAAAAACATTTAAAACAACAGAAATCTTGCTTTATGTGTGATTTTTATTGAAAACATAATAATTTCACTATGTAAACTGAACTCATCTTGCTTATGCTTATTATGTTGCCAGTTAATTATCATTTATCGGCTGCTTATGATTAATAAACGAACAATGTGGATAGATTGGTGGTTTCCTTTTCATCTGCTAATTTTTATTGTTGTTATTATAATAATAATTATTATTATTTGAACTCATGATTTGAATCTGTGAAAAAATCTTTCATATCTGCATTTCATCTCCATGTCACTTCACTCCAGTCCTGGAAAAATCTAACAACAAATATCAAAACCTTCAGCTTCCAGTAGTAACAGTTCCCCTGGTCAGCACAATGGTGGAGCTGATGTGCTGAGATGAATGGAGCAATTCTGAGCAACCAAACACAGCACCGTAGGCAGCTCTTACTTCAACCTCAAGAACGTGTGAGGTCATTCAGTGATGCACATAGGTAACAATTTATACAGTTCTCTGATATAGTTTCTTTTTCTAAGGAGGGTAAGAACTGTGTGCACACTCGGGAAACCTCGCTCTAGGTTCCAAATTCTGGAGCAAACCAGATTAACCACAGGGGATAAAGGCTCCCAAAACCGTCATTGGTCGAAATACGGTCTTTTACCCCTTGAACGATAATGTAGTCTCCAATGTATTACAAAACAATGGATTGAAGACCTTTTTTTAGAATTAAATGGGTCAAAGGCCCATTTTCAATCAATGGGAATTGTTATTGGTTCCCTGTGGTTAGGTTGGCTTGCCCCAGAATTGCTCCTTTTCCTCTTTATACATCAGACTTGGTGAATCCTTTGAGAACAGCTGTTTCTACTACACAATATGGCAATGCAGTGTTGCTTCCCTCTGGCACATAAAGAGTTAAGGTGAGGTGGGTTTTAATAGGGGTTTTGGCTAGGGTGCCAGGTACCCTTGTAATTCTCAACTAGCAAAGACAAACCTGTTGATATGAATGGTAAGATTACTGAGTTGGGATGGGATGCTTTAGCTGTCTACTATGTTTTAGTATGCTCCAGGATTGCTCATGTTCTTTGAAGTACATCAACTTCACTGTTTTATTCACTAGTGTTGGTGTATTTGCAAAAACATTTATTTATGTCACTAAACACAATTAGACCTAGTACAGAATATTACCAACATGCTGTCCTTAAAGGGATAGTAATACTTCGTTTTAACTTTATTTTATTTTGTAGGCATTAAAAAAACATGAAGAATGATATAAGTTTTATCTCTCAAACCTTTATGGTTTATGAGATATTCACAAGCAAAGTTTCCCCCTCCCGCCCCTTTTACCTACTGTAAACAATCTCTTCTCAGATGTGGAATGCAGTCCATAGACTGGACAGATAACAGAAGGGGACACTCTTATTCCTATGAAAACAATGAAATCCCTGCCCCCCTTGACAAGCTTTTCAGGTTTTTCCCTTATCTTAATTGAAGATTGTCCCTCTCGCAGTCTACCTGGCCACCTCCCTTCTGCTCAGGCTGAAGAGTGTGACATCAGTAAAAGGGGAGGGAGGGGGAAACTTTGCTTGTGAATATCTCATAAACCATAAAGGTTTGAGAGATAAGACTTATATCATTCTTCATGTTTTTTGAATGCCTACAAAATAAAATAAAGTTAAAACGAAGTATTACTATCCCTTTAAGTAAGGAAATGTGAGCAAACAAGAGAGATGAATGCTAAGTAAACGCAATCTGTTGCACCTGGTGCACCTAAAATGGTGCATATAGGATAATCCAGCCCAAGATATGATATGCTCTCATCCTATATTCAAGATGATTATGTAAATTATAGTATCTACAAGAGGATAGATATGGGAAAGAAGTTCAGAGCAGTGATAATATATAACTACAGTCTAACTAATAAATCTAAAGTAAAAACAAATTCTACAGCTGTGTAACAACTAGCAAAACACTGGATATATATGTTAATTATAGAGTAATCAGTGGCGTAAACAATAATGAGTATAGAATCCCATGAATACTAAGTAGTGCAAAATGAAAAGTATGGTTAATGGATGAAAAAAATATGACTAGATAAACTGAAAAATGTGTGTCCCAGAGAAATGAAAGAAGTTCACCAAAATGAGAAAAATTAAAAAAATAATATATGATAATCACTAAGAGAGATTAAGATGAAGTAAAAAAGAGTTCTCTGAACAGAGTAGGTAGGAGTTCAATATACGGATACATGAAGATCAGTGTGAGGACAAGATTGTCAGTGAGCTGCGTGAAGCGCCACTAAGAAAGTAAAGTAGCTAAGAAAGTAAAGTAGCTAAGAAAGTGAATGGCTACATGGGTACAGGGGAAGCCATAGTGAATTCAGTTACGTGGTATAGTAATTAATATAAGTTGATTGTTAATATACACACACCAAACTAACAGTACTTTGGGGGAGATGTATTAAAGGTCAATGCTGTGGCAAATGATTTCCTCGATGTGTAGACACATATCACCATATGCACCAAAATTTATGGATTCAAGGGGAGGGGAGGAAAAGGTCCCACTTAGCATACAGGATTGTCAAACTGCTGTTGATGTGGAAGGGATGACCTCTCTCACACATCACCAGAAGTACAAGAATCCTGAAGCCTGAGAGCATTCTCTCTGCTGCCCCACTTAGTCAGTGGAGGAGTGGAGAGTATCCTTTCAGCACCACAAACAGCATCACCCCCTTAACCCCTTCAGTGCCATAGGGATGTGTATTTCTCACACCTGTGGCACTCAAAGGGTTAAAAAAATGTACAGCAAGCACTACACAATTATCCCCTTAGCTCTGTATCACATTTTATTTGTGAGCAATGCACATCCCTGTGGCACTCATAGAGATAAGGAAGTGATGCTGAAAGTATTCTCTCCACTCCCCTACTGGCCAAGTGTGGCAGAAGAGAGAATGATCTCCAACTTCAGGGCTGTCTACTGCTGGTTATGTGTGAGGGAGAGCATCCCTTCCACATCAACAGCAGTTCACAACTCTCTATGCTTGTGACTGACTGAAGTATGTTACTGCATTAGAAAGTACAGGGAGATTCCAACTTTGCCAGCCTCTGGTATTCGAAGTTGAGACTGTGAACTAAGACAGCAGATGCTGCTATTGACATTTAGTGAATGTGGCGAAGTGCCATGTTAACATATAAACCCATGATGAGTGAAAATTCATAAACCTGGTGAAGGCATGTCAGATGGATGTCGATGTGGGCAGATTGTTGTTGGATTGATGGGCATGTGATGTCGAAGACACTTTAGTGCATACTGTCTATGTGCCTTCAACACTGCACTGACAGGACATCTACATTTTGAGTCCTCTTTAACCTTTAGTGAATCTCAGCCATTGTATTCAATTACATCCTTAACACTAAGATCGGTATCTACCAGAGACTGAATTGATATGCTGGTGATATTTGGAAATACTACTTGGACCATTATGAGGTGAAAAGATCACATTGATATGATGAACACTACTTAATTATCAGTATAGCACTTAATCATATTTACTGTACTGTCTGTATAGAAAAACGTGAAGTGGATAACATGATATTCTGCATATGATTTTCTTCAGTTTGTCCACATTTCACAGATTTTATTAATTCATTATCACATTTTTTCTTTTTTATAATTTTCTTTTCATTTTGAATGTCAGAGGGGCACGCAATGTATTACAAAGCAATTTGTTGAGTACCTTTCTGGCACTCAAATGGTTAACCATCATTTTCATTTTCCAATTGTACAACCTATTATTCATGGGATTCTATACTTGATTTTTAGATCACTGATCACTCTCTACAATTCACTTATATATTCGATCTTATGTTAGTTGTCACACAGTTGTAGCTGTGCTGGACTTCTTTCCAATATCTAGCTACGTGTGGATACTATTGTTAACATCAATTTGAATATAGGACGTGAACGTATCATGCCTTCGGCTGGATTGTACCATAGGCAACCTGTCTGAGGTATTACAGTGTCTGGGGAAGAATCGTAGTGATGTTGATCCCTACCTGTAGTATACACATTGGTGTGGCCAGACATTGTTGGCTACATCTAATGCATTTTTGGGATTGTGGAGTGGAGAGAAGTATTATAACTGAATTATACCCATATACCGTTTTACCAACACCATAATTTTATAGAAACATAAAACTGATTTTGTATATTTTTATTTTACTTTATTGTTCACCATTGGTGATGATTTAACAAATATTGATTATCCTTGTTGGTATATTCCAAGGTGTGAATGATTTAATCTCCAGGGACTTATAGTGATGTAGGAAGCTTGTTGTGCTTAAAGGGATAGTGATAATTAAAAAGTAAAATAAAATATGTTATAAGGTTTATTCCATTGAGTAAAACAAGGGTACTCCCACTGCTGAAATGTGTTTTATTCAAAAGTTATTAGAGCTCAAACTTGATTTTTTTATGTGCAGTGTTACAGTGGCCTGAATTGTACAGTGGTGCTGTTGCTACACCATCCTATGGAGATTTATGGTCTACAGACCAGAGCTGTCCATAGGATGGTGTAGCATCAGCGCCACTGTACAATTTCAGGCCACTGTGATACTGCACCTAAAAAATGCAAGCTTTAACTGTAATAACTTTTGAAAAAAACACCTCTCAGCAGTGGAATTCACCTTGTTTTACTCAGGAGGATAAACCCTACAACATATATTTTTTTTACATTTTAAGTATTACTATCGCTTTAAGAAATTCTATTTAGGTAACTTTTTTCATTTCTATACTTATTAGTGCATCCTATACTCCTTGCATTGATAAAGGATGCATACATAGGAACATTATCATGTTATGTTAGTGTGTATAAATATATTTATATACATACATATATATATATATATATATATATATCATTCCAATGAAGACGGCACTCTCGGATTTTATGATGTTATGTGCAACATATATTAATTTGGTCAGTTTATTTAAAAGTGTACCTTAACCTTTTCTGGTCTGCTTATTTAAGACATTGATGTTCAAAGAGATTTCTGGCAGGAGTTACATTCCTACTACTAACTCCTTTTTATGAAATAGGCATCCTGTATCCAATTGATTTATATCCACTTTTACCTGATACTTGCTGCCAGTTGTTGTTCTGCATTTTGAAAATGTAGTTCTGCTTGTTGACTCCCCAGAGTCCAGCTGGTCCCACAGTCACATGTGTCAATTGTCCTGGTATTTGCACCCAATTATCCTTTTGCCACTGATAGATATTTCCATCCTCTGAGACTCCATAAACCTCTCCACTACCAGCATCTATTTGTTTTAACCTTCCAGGCATCACAGTGCAGTCTAATTCTGTGTAAAAACAGAGATTCACATAGAGAGCAGGAGAGATAACAACAGAGCAGTGACTCGTGAGTGTGAGTTAAAGTGAGGGTGACTGGAGGGAGCATGAAATATAGTGATAGGGCAATAAGTGTGCATTACAGCAGGGAAATACAATTATAGGACAATGAGAGTGAGTTACAGCTGGAGATGCAATGATAGGGCAGTGAGTGTGATTTACAGTGAGTGCCAGAGGGAGACAATAAAAGCTCGATTGATAAGGTAGTGAGTGTGAGTTCCATCATGATATACAATTGTATGGCAGTGAGTTATGGCAACATGTACATTTACAGAGCAATAAATGGGAGTTACAACAGGATAGACAATGACATGGTGGTGAGCATTAGTTACAGCAGTAGATACAGTTACAGGGCAGTGACTATGAGATACAATGTGTGAGTTACAGCAGTCAAGGCAGTAAGTGTGAGTTATAGTGAATGCCACAGTAAGAACAGAATATACAATGACAGGGCATTGAGCCAGAGCAAGAGATACAATGACATGGCAGAGAGCGTAAGTTATAGTAGGAGATATCAGGATTTGAATCAATATTTTGACAGAGTGGTAGCAACAACTTGTATTGCAATAATTAGTTGACCAATTTGGCCATGGAGGGATTCATCGTTAGTCGAGCGACAGAGGGATTGCTTTAAAATAATATTGGCTTGAGGAGGTGATGAGTGTTTTATGTAGTTATTTTCCCTATATTTAGCCCTGCCAAAGCCTCAAGGATTGTAATGAAAAACCAAATAGAAAAACCAGCGCTATGTATGCTAAAAGACAAAAACAAACAAAAAGAGTCTCTTGGTGCTTTCTTCTTTTTAGGAGTTGCTGCAGTTCTCAAAAGGACATCACCAGGCGGAATCACAGTCACAATATTCTGCATAGATAGAAGAAGCAGAGACAGTGCAGACTCTCTAAGCGTAGTAGTTTATCTTTTAAAGTGACCCCTCCAAAGACCTCCCTCTGGAGATACACTCACTTACATTGGAGGTTATAACTGCCCCTCAGTAGATAACATTTATCACCTGTTTGAAATACTCTCCAGGTCAGTGACCACCCCAGGGCTTCTTACAAATCCACTCATGATGTCCAGTAATTATATCAAAATGCAGTTCCCACAAAATTTACCAGCTTGTATATATAAAAATACAGGTTGGCTGTTGAAAACTATACAGATAACTTTCTGTGGTAAATGGAGAAGCCTAAAGGTCAATAAATAGACAGACCTTAAACTTCATACAAAATGGAAAAAAGGGGACAAAAAAGAGGGGATTCATTGACTCCATAGTCAGATTTAAAAGGGTCCCTTTTCTAGTGTCAAAAATATATAAACCCTTCCCTGACTACAATGACATAGATGTGAGTTTGTTACTGTGTCTGTCACCTGGAGAGCAGAAATAACAAGGATTGTGTGTTTGTTATAGTGACTGCCAGAAGGAGAACAGAGGATACAATTAAGGGCTAGAGAGGGAGCTATAGAAATTGAGTACTCCAAGGAGAGTGACAGTGAGGTTCACTGAGTGCTAGGCAGTAAGTGTGCATTACGTTAAGTGCTGCTAAAGAACTGGTGATATAATGACAGTAAATGTGAGTGACAGTGAGTGTTGCAGAGAGAACACTCAGACAATACTTTAGTATGAGTGATTAAAAGAGCTGCGGAGGAGCAGCAGATACAATGACAGTGAGTGTGAGTGACAGGGAGAGCTACAGCAGAGGAGGCGACTTAATTTTAGTGAGTATGAGTATGAGTGTTAAAGTAAATGCTGGTGATTAAGTGGCAGTGAGTATGTGTGATATGTGACAGTGAGTGCTGCAAAAAGAGTAGGAGCTAGAATGACAGTGAATGTGAGTGACAGGTCTGCAGAGAGAGAGAGAGCAGGAGCTAAAATGACAGTGAGGGTGAGTGACATAGCTGGGGAGTGTGAGTGGCAGGGCTGCTGATTAGGCAGGAAATGCAGTTACAGTGAGGAGGGCCACATAACGAAAAAAAGACAGAGCCAGAGAAAGAGCAGGAGGTAGAATGACACTGAGTGAAAGACAGCCACAGAATGAGCAGGAGATACAATGACAATGAATGGGAGTAACAGAGCTAAAAAGAGAGTATGACATACAACGACAGTGAGTGTGAGTGACAGTGAGGGCTGCAGAGAGAGCAGGAGATACAATGACAGTGAGTGTGAGTGACAGTGAGGGCTACAGAGAGAACATGAAACAAATTGCAGTACTACAAGTACAGGAGGTATTGTGACAGATTGTTTGTAATTAATAATTTAGCTCTTATATTCACATATAAATTATTTCAACACAATGTAAATCATTACAAGAAATGGACATCTCTCTTTCTTAGACAGTGTATGTGTTATGAAATCTATTCAGAGGCTGAAGCATGACATAATATAATGTTACCTGCAGAGGATCCTGTAGAGAACAGGAATAGGCAGATGAAGAACAGCATCTTGTCTTTAGCTGGAGATTTCTTCATCTGAGCTGATAGTTCTGCCCATTTATACTTAATTTGGACTCCGCCTTCCCTACTAAGAGGCATGAAACTGGGGCAGTGACAAGGAATGGGATTGTCAGTACAAGAGAATTGGTTTAGAGTTACAGAGAACATCAGTCTTAGAGAGATCATATAACTTGTGGGTGTTTATTTATAGGGGCAGTGCCTCCTAGTTGAAAAAATAAGACATAATATTTATTTGCATTAACCCTTTGCGTACCAGAGCGGGGTACAAAATGCATTGCTTTGAAATGCATTCCATACCCCTCTGGCACTCAAAGGGTTAATTTGTATAGAAGGCTAATTAAAGTTCCACCGAAGTATTATATATCCACTAGACAATCTGTTACAGATTAATGTGTACAAATGGTGTGTATAAAAGGTCAATACTTCCTCAATATGCCCAGTTTCTATTTACATAGAATCACTATCTTGCTGAGCAGAGTTTCTTGTGAAAGGGCACTGTCTATAATACCAATAAATATCAGGAAAAAGATTATTCTGCTGATAGATCTCTTACTGTTTTATACTTCTAAATTGAAAATTATAGTTCACACCCCTTTTTTTAACCTCTTCTCATCTATCCTTCAAATTTCTTGATAAATGTGCAATAACATGGACCACACACACAAATCAAAATAGGAGCAATTATGTAATAAATCAGCTGCCCCACAGGGTTTTTTTTACCCCTTGAATGCTAAAGAAGTCTCCAAAGCATTGAATCACAAGGGTTGAACCCTTTTAGTACCAGAGAGGTACGCAACACGTTGCATAGCAGTGCATTGCGTACCCCTCAGGCACTCAGAGGGTTAAAAGTACTATTTCAGTCAATGGAGGTTTTCAAACTTGTATTTACCACGTATGGTGCACATGGCCCTATAATACCAATCTCTAAAATTTGGAGTTAACTCCCCAGCTGTTGTTAGACTACAATGCCCATAATCCTCAGATAACCATTGATGATGAGTACAGTAGTCCAACAACAGCCAAAGAAATATCACTGCCTAACATAAATGTAAATATTACTCTCTTCTGTCTATATCACTTTTAAAGAAATCTTTAGGGGTTCCCAGGACTAAATAGGTCATGGACATCTTAGATACGGTATCCTTTTAAAATGTTGCATGCAAAGAGCGTGCGACATAAAGGCGAACTAACTAACACGTGGTGTGCTGAGTACTGCGCCAGGCTCTCTCTCCACTTCTCTGTGTGCTCTGCTCCTCTCTGTCGTTCCACACACAGAGACGTGTCGAGAGAGCCGGCGCAGTGCTCAGCACACCACGTCAAGACACCACGACAAATCAGTGCATAGGGAGAGGAGGGTTTACCAGATGCCACTTGTGCTTTTGTTCATCTTCAGAGCCTCTCATATGTTGGTAGGTTTTATTAAAAGAAAGATTTATGTACTGATGTTATAAAGGTTGGACTATTGGACATTTACACCCTCATTCCCTTCCTCTCTGTAAGCGATGTTTAATGTGGCAACATGAGAATCTCGCGCTTTCATGCAGGGTGAGAGTCTCATGTTGCCCTTTTGATCATGGTGACATGGTTTGTTCACCTTTATGTTGCAAGCTCTTTTGCGTGCAACATTTTAAAAGTGAACCCTTAGATACATTTGGTATGTGCTGAGCATATCTCACAGTATGTTAAATCAGTTGTTCCCAACCTTATCCTCAGGTGTACATAACAAGTCTGTCTTTTTAGATTTGCCCTGCATGTACACAGATGAGTTAATTAAATGCATGAGCCTCTAGGAAATCCTACAGACATGGCCTGAGGATAGTGTGGGGTACCACTGTCTTAAACACTACCATCTCTAACAATAAACATCCACTTACCTTAATATGGACAGGGAATCCTACTTGCCACTATGAATCACTTCTACATGGATTGCCTCCATGAAATTATTATTTAACCCTATAAACACCAGAGGAGTATCCAGTGCAAGCTTTGCAATGCATTAGATACCCCTCAGGTATACCTAGGGTAAATAGTATTGAGAAAAAAGTTTACAGAGGTGGACATTATTCTTTGTTGCTAGATACAAGGACACAGACTTGTCTTATTTAGTTATAATTCATGGTAGTGAATGAATCTCTGTGATTCCAGTGCAAGAATATAACACATGAAATTTGTATCATTATGTAGCATGGAACTGTTCACACAGCTTAAAAAACTAAATGCTCATCACAAGATAGATATCTTCCTGCAGCCTTTCATTTGACATAGGGGGAGATTCACTAAAGGTCAATACGGTGGCGATATGATTTTGTCAATGTGTTAGAAGCACTTTGACATTTCGATGTACAAACGCATCCACATATTCACTAAAATGTAGGGATGCGAGGGGAGGAGAAGGTCCTCTTTAACATACAGGATTGTCAAACTGTTGTTGATAGGGAAGGGATGCCCTTCCTCACACATCACTAACAATCCTGAAGTCTGACAACATTCTCTCTGCTGCCCCACTTAGTCTCTAGGGGAGTGGAGAGAATGCTTTCAACATCATGGACAGCATCACTCTGTTATCCCTTTGAGTGCCATAGAGATGTGCATTGCTCACCCCTGGGGCACTCAAAGGGTTAAAATAAGGTACACCAAGCACTACACATTTATCCCCTTAGCACTGTATCATATATGATACATGTTGTGCATTCCCAAGGGAACAAGGCTGGGGGTCAGGCAGCATCTATGGGGGATGGAATTTGTGGCTACCACTTGCCCCCCAGCCTTCTTCCCTTGCCCACTGGTAGCCATAGAACCCCATGTACACTGCAGGGCCCCCGGAATTGTTCCCTTGCCTACTGGTAGCCACAGATCCCCATGTACACTGCCTGACCCTCTCCAGCCTACTGTTAGCCACAAATCACCATGGGCACTGCTTGGGCAAGGGAAGAATGCTGGGGGGTGTCAGTCAGGGTATGGGGACTAACACACACTGGTGATGTTCCTCCACAATACTCATAACCAACATGCTGCCCCACAGTTCAAAGTTGACATATACTGCCTCCCCATTAAAATGCGACAAACGTTGCTCCTTATGTACAACTCCCCATAAATATCTGACAAATGATGCCTCACACTGTTAACCCTTTGAGTGCCAGAGTGATACTTTGCACTAAACTAAATTGCAGAGTGATACTTTGTACTCAACTAAAGGCACCACAAATCATTTCTTTTTAATGGAGTGACATGCATTACTGCATATATTACTAATAATGAGTTTGAAAATCACAGTGGGTTGCAATTATATACTGAGTTACCTATATGGGGGTTGTGACCATGGCTGTAGCTGTATAGAAAGTTACTGGGAGATCACAACTTCTCCAACCTCAGGTTGGCAATTTTAAGGCTATAAACTCTAACAGTATAGGTAGCTATCTCACTTAGCGTATTTGGTGATGTTCCACATTAACACATAAATACACCCATATGAATAATACAATGGCACATTAAACTGCATTTCAATATGCAAATGAGCCATTGTTGAAGTAGTCAGTGCAAAATTGTAAGCCTCTTAAAGGCAAGGTGGATTCAGGGAATTGCTGGAGTATAAAGGGGATATAGCCCCTTACCAAATTTTAATGCATCTTAGTCCTAGAGTCTAGAAAAAAATGATTGCTTTTCACCTCAGTGCATATGATGTCCAGTACTAAATAAGCACTGTGTACTATCCAGTATTAATTATTATTAATTTTGGGGAACCAATTCAAATTGATTCACAGCTGCCATTAAGATTATTTACTCAGATTATCCCTTTGAGTTGTCAGAGGGTCTGACTTTTGCTGGGAAATAATGGTTAGGATACTGTTCAGAAACCATTTTGTCTGTGTATATATGAGGTTGTATTTTTAAGCAGCATTAGGTTTTGTTTTCTACAAATGTATTTTGGAGGATCTCATCTAGTAAATAGCCTTGAAACACTGCCTCCTTCGCTTGAATAGGAATTTTATCTCACTGCACCTGGTGTTTTTGTTTAGGGAAAACATAGTGTTTCATTCCTAGGAGAAGATGTGTTGAGAAACTTTTTTTAATTGGTTTCCTCATTGGGATGATTGCCATTGGGGGTCTTTCCTGAAGATTCCTGGTAGTAGACTGCAGTCCAGTGACATGATAGCTTTATTTCCTCAAGTTGTTTGTATATGGTATTTACCAGTTTTTATTTCCTCAAGTTGTTTGTATATGGTATTTACCAGTTTTTAATATTACCTAATATTCCAATACTCTAAGAAGTAACCTTTGAGTGAAGAATGGGTGTACCTTTCTGTTAAGAGGTGTTTAGGTAATATAAGCAGTGTACAGGGGGAAATAAGGGCCTTTTGTTTGCTGAATTTTCTAGTTCCTGAAGTGAGCAGAACCTCACTGTGCCAAGACCACACCCTGTTATAGGACTGGTAAAGAATAAGTACATTTTATTTACGTACCACTGTCTACACTTCCAAAATTATAACCCAGTATATTCTGGAGTAATCTTATTCGAATATTTCCTAGTGGATTTGGCCAACCTACTGAGAACTATTACACAGTAGTCATTTGGCTGTAAAGTTAGAATAATCTATGGAGGTCATACAGTCAAATCACAGAAACAATAGGGCAAGCAATTTTAGATCATTGAGAGTAGAGGTGGGCAAAATTTCTCGTTGTGTTCCCACGGGAAATTCCATGAAAACTATGTTGTTGTCCGCTTTTTTGTGGAAAAATTTGCTGTAAAACTAGTGATTAAAATTTGCAAATTTTTCGCCCATTGACCAAAATTTTTTGCCATTTTTTTCAATGGCTAGAAAGTTTCTACCCATTGATTTACGTGGTTTTCGCCTTTTCTCTATAAAAACATGATGTATTTGCTAAAATCAAACACAATAGAAGGAGCTACAGAGCGAGGTAGATTTGCTGTGCTGTTCTGCTGTGATTTTGAGGCACAATTGAGGCAGGAGAGACTCATAGTGACTTCTATCACTATGAGCAGTAAAAGGAGGAACTGCAAGAACCCTTATGAGTCCAATGAGTCTGAGGAGGAGGAGGAAGTGAGCACTACAGAATCAATGCTGTCCAGTCCCCCTAAATCATCCCAAGGGATTGCAAGGGAGGGAGAAAATGTAATGGCAAGGGAGAGAGAAAAAGGGAATGGCAAGGGAGGGAGAAAAGTGTAGTTCTAGTGAGAGCAGGTCACTTCAGCTGCCTGTGCTTGCTGCTAGATGTGCTACCACCATTTCTGCCCCTATTGCCACTAGTGCTGTGCCTGTTGTCAGACATGCTGTCCCTGTTGCAACCAATGCTGTACCTGCTGTCAGTGCTGAACCTGCTGCCACCAATACTGTGCCTGCTGTCTGATGTTTTGCCCCTGTTGAAAACAGTGCCACCAGTGCTCTGCCTGCTGCCATTGTTGAAGCTGCTGCCACCAGTGATGAAGCTGCTAGTGTGTCTTGTAATACTTAAGAGGGGGGAAAGGAGAAAATGACAGCAGGGGACCCTAACTCACACTTGCCATCCCCAAGCAGTCCCGCCAGTGCTAGTACTACTACTGCTAAGAAGGTATAGCAAATGTAAAGAGATCAAAAGATGAGGATTACCTAGAGGCACTCTACCATTATAAAATAACTCAGAAAGATTCGTTAGAAAAAAGTATACCAAAGTTTATTTATGACAACATGTCACAATACATATAAAATCAAAATTGATGGATGAAAACATGTTCCCCCCTCACCCATAGTACACCCCCCAGTCCCAGCATCATCAAACCACCTAAAATATATATAAATATAAGAGACAACACTAAACAATATACATATAAAAGCAACCAACCCTGTGGATGTGTTGTTTTTGGATTTATTTACAATTACAACTTTTTGGAATCATGTCCAATTGTTGGCTATGATATTGTTTGAGCTACTCATAGCCTTTATCTATGGCCATTAGATTTTTCTGTTGCTCCATATTTTTAGGGGGCTGGTGCCAGTCTGGGGTTGGTTGTTTTTATATAGGTAATCCTCATCTTTTGATCTCTTTACATTTGCTATGCATAATATTTTAGAGGATTGGGTGCACCCCATACTTGAATGGTGTGGGTTTACCATAAATGTGTTGATGTGAGGTATGCCACTATCTTAAAATTAAGTCTTTTTGTATACTACTAAGAAGGTCCAGCAGCTTGATAGTGTTAGGAGTGAAGGAGGGGGTCATCAATATCCTCATATTAATAGTGACTGCGAGGGGGAAGACTCTGGGGCTGAACTTGATGTGGTTGTTGTTAGTAGTAGAAACAGTAATGTTGAAGCAACTGGTGGGAATAGTGTTAGGGGAGTGGTAGGGGAAGCATTTGAGAGAGTCCAGACTAGCAGTCAAGGGAGCCCACACACCATTCCTCCGGCTCTGGGAGTCTCCTTCCCTTTACTACAGTGTCCAAGTTGAACACGATCCTTAAGAGGCCAGAACTGGTGTTGGGGACTAGTGGTGATGGTGATGATGATGGTAGAGAAGCTGAGGTGGAAGAGACATTGATGAGAAGGTATAGGAGACAGGCATGGGCGTCCGGAGGGGGGGGCAAGGGGGGCACTTGCCCCCCCCCTACAATTACCCTCCTCCATATAAATAAAGGGGCTAGATGGGCTGGCCTGGGGGGTCATACTATGGCTTTGCCCCCCCTGGAAAAATGTCTACGGACACCACTGGAGACAGGGATAAGGATGGGCATCACCACCACCACTACCAATAGCAATAAGCTTTTAGAATTTGTGGAATATGCATCTGCTCTAATTCCTGCTGCTGCTGAGATGCAAGGGCAGCAGGATGCTGAGGAGCAGTCTAGTGTGCCACAGACCACTATGGACACAGTGGGAATGGGGTCAACAAGTGATGCAGGACAATGCCAGCACAGACAGTGAAGGGGAATGTGGAGGACAAGAAGAAAGAGGACATTCTTTTCCACCTTTCCCCTCCTCCCTGACATCATGGGTGTGGGACTATTTTTCTCTTGGGGCAGGCACAGTGCAGTCATCACCAATGGCACTGTGCACAATTTGTGACAAGTCAATGAGAAGGGGAAAGGAGGGAACACACCTTGGCACAACCTCCCTGATATCACACATGAAACACAGACACTGTGACATTTATGTCAAACATGTTAAGGCCAAACATCCATTACAAAAATCTATCACCGCTGCTACTGTACCCCCTGACTCTCCAGAAAGGCAACAAGAGGTGAGGCAGAGATCAAAGAGGAGGAAGAATAAAAAACCCAGACAGACACTGGAAGTTCCATGATGAGCGAAACAACTAGCTCGCCATCACCTTCTTCCTCTAGGGTAACAACTACAGAGTCTACCTCGTTCATCGTTAACCTCCCCTGCCAAATGATAGCCACTCTGTTGATGTTAGGATATGGCAGTTCGTCTCTACCCATTGGACACTGTGTGGTGCACTGACCACACATGCCAGTGTGGTGGAGGAGAATCAATACCAGGTTATCAGGTGGAATCTGAGGAGATTCCATCCCGTAGAATATGCTAGGATGCTGGCAGGGAGGGTTCATCATTACTACTAAACTGTCAGCAAGTTGTCATATGTCCTTAGCGGGGTCTGGACAAGGGGTATAGTGACAGAGGCATTACTTGGGATCTTTCTGGTGTCATTGTGTTTGGATACAGTTGTTATTTACCACATACACTGTGCACATGGCAGTTACTGATGAAAGACACAGTTCCTGCTCTCAAAGGAAAAAATTATATTCTAATAACAACACACCCATGATTTTGGAGTAGGAGCAGGTGGAGAAGAATTAATAGCCAACTTCTTCTTTTCTCCACATAGACAGGGGGCTACTTATTGTGCTGCTACTGCCTTAGGTGCATCACTGGAGATAGTCGTGGCAAATGGAACCTTCATCATCCATCACCCATGTTATTGCTATTGTTGATCCCATTACCTTTCAGCTGCCTAATCATCCTGCTGCTTAAACAACACAGCAGCAAGAACAGCAGTTGCAAATTCCGCAATTATGGACTCAGACTCAGGAGGAGGACATTTGACAATGGCCAGTGGCCACTGACCAACATGACCTGCTGGCACTAGGCCAGTAGGGCATTTTTTTCCTCAGGGCTTGTGCTTTAAAATAAATAAATATATACATAAATAAAAACAGTCCTACAAAAAAAATAAACAGTTTCTGGGGGTTTGTTTCTAACAAGCCTAAGTCCTACAAATCAATGTTTCCTCAGGGCTTGGGCCTCTAACAACAAATCTAACAAATCATCCTCTACAAAATACTCTATTAAGTCAAGTATCAGTCCACTGCAGTGGCAGCTTACAGCAGAGGGTTCCTGTCTCTATCACTTTACATACAAATGTCTTATTTTATTTTATTTGTTTATTTTTATTAACTGTCCCCCCAATACCAGTCAAGAAATACCCCCCAAACAAATTCCCTGTTCAGCTGATTCATTCCCAAGACTTCCCCCACCAACACAGGCACCCTCCTCAGACCCCTTTTATACCATGTCTTATGTTTGTTTTTTAGGGGGTTTTTTAGGATTTATTTTTTATTAACTGCCCCCCAATCCCAGTAAACAACCCCCCCAAAAAATCATCCCCTGTTCAACTGATTCTTTCCCCACACCCCACCAACACAGGCACCCTCATGCCCCTTTTATACTATGCCTTTGGGAAATAAATAATATTTGATATGTGTTGTGTGTAACTTCAATGTTCCCATTGATTTCAATGGAATGAGCTAGGCGAAAAAAGAGGGAAAAAGGGGAAAATCTGCACTTTTCGCAGGAAATTTTTCACCAAGTGGAAAGTGCCATTTTTCACCGATTTCAAATTGAGGCAAAAAGTTTTGCCCATCCCTAATTGGGAGTCACAGTTAGCTAGCATTGCTCACACCTGCAGAGCCTATTGTTTATTGTGTGCACATGAATGCTTTGGGATGCATTGGTGTTCCATTGCAAGCATATGCAGAAGATTCACAATAATGTTGTTCTGAGATGGTCATTGCGTTCCATCAATCTTGTGTTCTAAATTAACACTCGCATTGCTGTCTGGGAAATTTCCTTCTGTTTCTCTTGTCTGTGGTTATGGTACTTCATAGCTGGTTCTGTTTAAAAAATTCCATTGTCTGCATGGTGGTATCAGGGCGTGGTCTTGATCTGTTGGAACAAAGCAGCGTACGTCACTTTGGATTGAGTAATTGGCCAGTACTTACTGTCCACGGTTCTATTAACCCCTGCTGCTGAGTTGTGTGCAGACATGACTTTGTCATTATAATCTCTATGATATATATTACACTGATATATTATATTATTGTTGTGTTGCTATATACATTCATTATTATTTTTCCTTAAGATTATAATGTGGTAATGCACATTTTAGTGGGAAATGCATTTCATTGTTCTGTTACATCAAGATGTATGCATATTGAAAATAGCAGAAAAATAGTTAAATTCTATATTTAGCAGATCTGGGACCATATGTCTTCCACATAGGTTATCACTTCTTGCAATACTGTGCATATGGCAAAGGGTTGTTACTTGACATGTGCCCCTATTGAGCATATTTCAAGTGACAAGTTTCCTGCCACTTAATTGCCCTAGTACATATAGGGTGGGGCAGGTGTGGTTACACTGCCACCTACTGTATTGTCTATAACTGTAAGGAACAATTAACCCTTGTTATGCTGCTGTCTTCAAATCTTGCTAGCTTATACCTCTAGATACCTATATGTAAGGTTTTACCCTATATGTGCTGGTATGTTATCTGTGTTGTTATCTGATATATTGTATTGTCTTATAATTTCTTTATGCCATATACATCTTAGTCTAGGACTTAGCTGCATTCAGATATATTACTGAGTTAGTTTTGTATACCCTTATATCCCAATTCATTAATTATTAATTGTATTTTATATATCACGTTTTAATTACATATATTGTTTCACGAATATGAGTAATTGATTCTTTTTAATCAATTATGTTTATTGTGAAAAAGTGTGTCATACTTAGATTGTGTACAAGATCTCAGATTTATTTATTTATGTTTTGTTTATTTTATGTGAGATATATAGTTCCTGGTCTTCTGTTTCTTTTTGTATATCCTCAAACGGTTAAGGAAAGGAGCATTTATTATTAGGAGATACCAGTAAGTGATAGAAATATAGGAAAAACTAACACCTAACATAATATTACATATAAAGTTGACCCAATTCAGACCCAAAACTGTTGCATTACTTTTTTGGTATGAGCCATTTATCTGTTGTTAAACTTGTTTCTCTGACTCATGTGTAGATATAGCCATGTTCTTGTGTTTCAGAACTACTAGCTATTGTTTGCTTACTTGTGTGTACTTAAGCTTTTGGTAACAAGATATTTTGACATCGGTGCCGTCCCTTTTTTCCCAGAATAAAGAGACTCAGAAAGATCTTTATCTGATATGGCAAAAATTATTGAAATGCCACTACTGTTGACCAATTGTAAACATAATGGCATTGTGCTGCAGCAGTACTTTTTTCCTCAAGACAAATCTAACGTTTTGAGTGCTTGAGAGGTGAACAATGCATTGCAAAGCAATCTGTTGCTCATTCCTCTAGCAGACAAAGGGTTAAGAAACTATTTTAGGGCTGTTGCACTAAATATATTTTCTCTTATGTCTTACTAGTTGAACAGCCCGTTACACGGGCCACAGTGCCTCTGGCAGCCGGTCGCGGGTCTCCCGCGCCTCGGCTGATACAGAGCCTCTGGCAGCCGGTCGCGGGGCAGTCAAATGCAGAGGAGACTGCCCGCGCCTCGGCTGATACAGAGCTGGGCGCTCCTCCGGAGCGCCCAGCTCTGTATCAGCTGCGGCGCGGCAGTCTCTACTGCGTATGACTGCCGCACGAGAAGCAGAGTCTACTGCGCATGTCGGGTGTTACACACAACTTGGCGAATTATTATATAGGATGAGGAACACAGGAACCATGGGGTGAAGTCCCTTCCTTCAGGGAGGAAGGGAAATTAAACAAAAGAGCTCTCTGAGACGAGAAGTCCATCCTGCACCACTTTAGCTCACCCAGACATACTTTGAAAAGTGTCCTTCCAGGAGGAGGAAGCAAGGCAAAGCTCTCTTAGACTTTTTTTTTTTCTGCAGGATATGGGGTTTTATAATTCCTCATTAGGTGAGCTCCTATTCCTGGCCTCCTTCATAAGTACTGAAGATTGCACAACATTTTCAGGACCAGTTCTGTGGAGGAAAGCTTATTTTCCTCTTAGCTTCCAGGAAACTTCCCTATTTATACCAAAAATCAAAGCTACCAGTGCTTAAACCCCATTTGGGAATTACAGCCAAGTGGGATGGAGTGAAGTACTTTTATAGCAGTTAAATCTGCCACATGTATGAACACCAGCTAAAGAAGCTGGTACTATATAGACACCTTGCTGTGATGTAATTGAGAGGTGTCTAGAGTCTCTCTTAATAACTGCAGCTATTCCCAATTTCTCAGATCCATAGGTGAGCCAGAGTGAATGGAGGTGAATGGAGTAGGGGTCAATGCAACAATAAAAAGAGAAATAAACACACAGATAAATACATTTCCTAAATGTAGTATGCATGAAAAACTGTAAAATATAAATATATATTAACTTCTATTTCATAAACAATAAATATATGCAGGTCATATGTGTAAAAAAAACAGGGAAAAAAGAAAATCCTGGTATTAGGAAATGTATAGAAGATTTATAGCCTAAAATACTTTAAGATAGTAAGCAGAAAAACAGATTGTAAAGATAATGTGCTATAGCCTGTAGTACTATATCCAATAGTAATGTGGCTATAAAAGCAACAATTCCACAATATGGTAGTGAGTAAGGAAAAAGCTGGTACAGATGCACCCATACATTCATCAAGTCTTGTTTAGAGCATATCTTAATGCACAGATGGCTGGTTTTCTGTGGAAGGTCTGTTCATACTTTTGAAGCCAAATGTAGGATTCTCTCTGGTGTTGTGCAATGTGTTGGTGTCCCGACTGTCTCTTGTGTAGATGCTAGGTGCCAGTGATTTGGACTTGATGAAGCTTTGCTAATCTTGAATGTGATTCCTCAAACGAAATAATGAGGAAATGAGTCTGATAGTAAGCTTGAAGGGAGCATGTCCATTTGCGGAGGTATGATGTCAGCACCTGCCGTTCTGTGCAATGTGAAGGAGTCACAGAGGCTTGGGTGAAGCGATAATAGGGTAGTTCTTTTTGGATGTCTCCCTCCAAAGTGCAAGCCTCAAGAATACTTCAAATATCCATATCCAAATAAAAATAAGTTGAAGTGGGGGTGTGATCTGGTGTCTTTATCAATGATCCTACTGTGGACACCTCAACAATTTTGTGCTCATTCTACAGGTTAAGATGGAGTTTTTGTCTTCTCTAGACATAAAAGATGCCTGTTTTACTTGCCTATCTACTCAGATCATCAAGTTTTGCTGCAGTTTGCTTTTCAGGTTTATCATTTTCAGTTCACATCTCTCTTTGGGTTGGCGTCTGCTCTGTGGGTAGTCACAATGTTCATGTTAGCCCTGATGGCTCATATCCTCTCTCTAAGGATTTCTTTTACTCCCTATCTGGATGAACTTTTACTAAAGGCTCTTTCAGAGGAGATTTTGCACACGCATGTTGAATCTTGCATTTCCATTCTAGAGCAACATGGTTGTGTTATCAATCTCAGTAAATAATCTCTGGATCCATCCCAGGTCCTCCATTTTCTTGGTATGAGATTCAACACTCTCAGGAGAAGATTTTTCCATCAGACAACAAGGTTCAGTCGTTGTCCTTTGAGGTAACCCAGGCAATGGTTCAGGAGTAGATGAAGGTATTAGGCTCCTTAGTCTCTGCTCAGGAGGAAGTTGTTACGGTTTTCAAGACACGTGATAGAAGTCCTGTTTGCTCAGTTTCACACTCAGAAGCTGCAGCTGGAAATTCTCAGGAACTGGCCCAGACAACGGTTACACCTGCCTTGTGTCATGTCTCTGTCCAAAAGGATAAAGGTGGAACCATTACTGGTGGTTTGCGAGGCCTCATTTGTCCTTGGGGCTTCCACTGGTTATCCAGAATGAGGTCATAATCACAATGGACATCAGTCTGACAGGCTATGACACCACTCTTGGTCAGCAGATGGTGCAGGGTCTTTGGACCAGGGAGGAGAGTGCTTTGTCCTTAAATGTTCTGAGCTTCAAGCAACTTGCAGCATTGGTCTCAGTCTCTCCAGGAATCCAGGTGTGGATCATTTTGGACAATGCAATGGCAGTAACTTACATTAACTTCCAGGGATGGATTCTCATGCTAGCTATCGCCTCTGTTCGCATTCCAGGGGTGGACAATGTGATGGCAGACTCTCTCAGTAGCCAGTGTCTGGATTCATGGAATTTTGACCTAAATTAGAGCATATTTGACTCATTAGTTCATCTATGGTATCTCACAACAGTGGACCTAATGGCCTCTGGCTGAACTGTAAGGTTGCTCAGTTTTGTGTTAGGCCCTAGTATCCTCTAGCCCTCACAGTAAACACAATCTTCATCCTGTCGCATTTTCCTCTGGTGTATGTGTTCCCTCCAGTTCCCCTGATTCCCAAGGTGCTGAGAAAAATCAGTATGGAGTAGGCTCATCTCATTCCGAGTGCCCCATTCTAGCCCAGTTGGGCCCAGTGTTTAGGTCTTATCAAACTAACTGTTGCAGAACTGTTTCTTCTCCCTCTGCATCTGGACCTGCTGACCCAGGATCTGTTGCATTATCCACAAGTGGAGAAGTTGGCTTTGACGGTTTGACTCTTGAGAGCAGCATTTTGGGAAAGAAAGGGTTTTCTGACTCATTGCTACCATGAAACATTACCGGGATCCAGTTTCTTCCAAGGCATATCACACTGTATATAAGAAAAAGAAGACACACAAATAACCCTGCAGTACTAGCACTCAATTGAATTCCTTCTTATACCTGAATATTATCAGGTAGGATCATAAAAATTAAAACATAACTTTTAATAACAAAATAAAATATAAAAAAGATATAATATATCCTAAAACTAGGGAATTATATAAAAATAAAAACAATATTATTGATGTGTCCTTGGCTAGGGTTCAGCTAAATAATGTTGAACAAACAAGGGTTGACGTGATGTAAGAAAAAGATAGCAAAATTTAAGCTATTTGTATTGCTAATAATAATTATTAACAGTCGATCACCTGATCAACAAATAAAACATTTAACCCTCAAGAGAATACTGTGTGGCAAGTTTTCTCTACATAGGATCCAACTAATGTAGTGTATTACAAACAACTGGCATAATACATATATTAACTGGGCTACTAGATACTTAATTCAAGCCCTAATGTGACAATCTCTCCGTCACAGCTGCAGACTTACAAGTGCCTATATCTAGTATAGCCACATACTACTATATTGCTACCATAAAATCAATATAGCTTGTATATCTGCTACTACTGATTGGAAAATATATTGATGGATATAGAATTGCCAAGACACAAATTCAGCACTCTAATAACTATATATTGATGTTCTATTTTCCATATCAGTGTAGCTCTGTATCTTAATGAACGCAAGTGATAGGTGCATGTAGTATATACTTCTGCTATCACTAGTTAGATCTAGATCCAGTCTGCATACAATTACCGGGGCATTCAACCGGCTTGCTGTTGTTTCTATCTTTCTATCTCCGTTACACTAGTACAGCTATGTACTAATAATCTAATCGTAACAACACTTATGATATGTACATCTGCTACCACTAGTATATATTAAATGGAGATCTGCATATAGTTACCGGAACATTCAACTGGCTTGCTCTATTACAGACTTACACGGTGCCCGTGATTGCTGCCTTTTCCTGTCAGTTTTCTGTCAAGGCTCTCCATTGGCTGCCTGTCTTGTATCTGCCCAGTATTGCCTATATAGACTGGGTCCTGGCACCCTTTGGTTGACCTTTCCTGGTGTCTCTATGTCTGTAGCCACCTGCATCCTGTTTCTGAGTTCCCTGGGCCTTTGCTGCATACACCACCTTCCAGATTCAGTCTACTTACCTGCCTGACAGCCTCCTCTTCTGAAGTGGTTCCTGCCTCCGTTCCTGATCCGGTTTGGGCTTCCGTTCCTGATCCGGTTGCCTGCCGTTACTGTTCCAGCTTCCTGTCCTGGCCTGGCTGTTTGTTCCTGCTTCTGGATCGTGTGCAGCGTTCTCCGTCCTCATGTCGCCTGAGTGTCTATGTGTACTCCAGTACGCGGGTACTGGTTCACTCCATCCATCGCCGGTGGCTTACAACTTCCCATACAACACCGGTAGTGTAATTGTGTACTCCAGTACGCGGGTACTGGTTCGCTCCATATATCACCGGTTGCTTGCTGCTTCCCATACAGCACCGGCAGTGTCAGTTGTACTCCAGTACGCGGGTACTGGTTTGCTCCATCTATCCCAGTTGCTTGTTGCTTCCTTTACAGCACCGGTAGTGTCAATGTGTACTCCAGTACACAGTACTGGTTCGCTCCATTTATCACCGGTTGCTTGCTGCTTCCCATACAGCACCGGTAGTGTATATTTGTACTCCAGTACACGGGTACTGGTTCACTCCATATATCACTGGTTGCTTTCTGCCTCTCCTACAGCACCGGTAGTGTTAATGTGTACTCCAGTACGCGGGTACTGGTTAGCTCCATATATCACAGGTTGCTTGCTGCCTCTCCTAAAGCACCGGTAGTGTTAATGTGTACTCCAGTACGCGGGTACTGGTTCGCTCCAGTTATCACCGGTTGCTTGCTGCCTCTCCTACAGCACCGGTAGTGTTAATGTGTACTCCAGTACTCGGGTATTGGTTCGCTCCATATATCACCGGTTGCTTGCTGCCTCTCCTACAGCACCGGTAGTGTTAATGTGTACTCCAGTACGCGGGTACTGGTTCGCTCTATATATCACCGGTTGCTTGCTGCTTCCTTACAGCACCGGTAGTGTCATTGTGTAGTCCAGTATGCGGGTACTGGTTGCTCCTAAATTCACTGGCTGCTCGCTGACACCTATACAGCACCGGTAGGCCTCTGTGTAGTCCAGAATGTGCGACTGGTTTGCTCCACCACCTATCAGTCGCTGAGGCTACTTTTGCTCTTGCACCAGTACTTGTCGCCTCTGGGCCCAAGGCTGCCTTGCCTGGTATATTGGCAGGGCCGGTAGAGCCTTCTCTCTCGTATTACCAGTCTCCTGGCTGCCTTGCCCTGTATATTGGCAGGGCCGGTAGAGCCTTCTCTCTCGTGTACCAGTCTCCAGGCTGCCTTGCCCGGTATATTGGCAGGTCCGGTAGAGCCTTCTCTCTAGTTGTACCAGTCTCCAGGCTGCCTTGCCCGGTATATTGGCAAGGCCGGTAGAGCCTTTTCTTTCGTGTGCCAGTCTGCAGGCTGCCTTGCCTGGTATATTGGTAAGGCCGGTAGAGCCTAGTTCCATATTGTGCCAATGCTAAGGCTGCCTTACCCGGTATTGGCAAGGCCAGTAGAGCCTCTCTATTATTATTCAACGTACCACTGTTTACCATTGCATTGTACTAGTTACTTGTTGAAATACATGTGTAATGTCAAATCCGTGAGGGTTTTCTTTCAACTTTCAATAAAGTTGTGTTTTTATCTTAACTCTGTGTCTGAGAGTCAAAACAAACCGTGACACAGACATCTCACTGCTGGTTAGAGGAGGTGATGAGAAATGTGACAGTGGGTCCCCTAATGTCATGCTTGCCATTTCTTGTTGACATGAAGAAGGCAGACTGGCAGCACTAGCATCAGGCAAAGGCAGCTGATCTGTGCTCCTGGTGGTGGTGGTGGTATTATTGAGGTGGTAACAATTCTGCTTTCTTCAGGATCATGTGCCACACCGTCCCGGAGAAGGGAACTCCTATGGTCAGGGGAATGGTGTGGGCTTCCTTGACCGCTAGTTTGGACACCCTCAATTGTTTCCCCTACCACTCCCTAACACTAGTCCCACCGGCTGCTTCACCATCACTATCACTAGTACTACCACTAACACCAATCACATCAATTTTAGCCCCTGAGTAGTCCTCCTCAAAGTCACTAGTAATATGATGATTACCCCCTCCTTTACTCCTAACACTAACAAGCTGCTGGACCTTCTTAGTAACAGGTGTACTAGCACTGACGGGACTGCATGGGGATGCCAAGTGTGCCTTAGGGTCCCCTGCTGTCACACTTGGCATCATCTTCTCCTTCCTCCTCAATATTACAAGACACACTGGCAGCAGGTTCAGCACTGGTGGCATCAGGCTCAGCACTGGCAGCAGGCACAGCACTGGTGGCAGCAGGGGCATCATGTCTGACAGCAGGCACTGTACTGGTGGCAGCAGGTTCAGCAGTGGCAACAGGCACAGCACTAGTGGCAGCAGAGGCAGAATGTCTTACAGCAGGCACAGCACATCTGACAGCATACACAGCAGGCACAGCACTTCTGGTAGCAAGCTCAGAACGTCTGACACAGGCATCTTACCTGCCCTGCTCTCACTACTACCCTCTTCTTCTTCACTTGACATTAATTTCTCCAAGATCCTTAGGGGTGATTGGGGGAATGGCCAGCATTGATTCTGTGGTGCTCACTTCATCCTCAGACTCATACTCAGTGGACACATAAGGGTTCTCCTTGTTTTAAACTGATAGCAGTCACTATGAGCCTATTCTGCCTCAATTTTGTAAAAAGATTACAGCAGAACAGCATATCTGCCTATATTTCATACTAGAGCAATATCAGTGCATAGGCTCCACTGAAAAACATTGGAAGTAGAGATGTGATATTACTGGAGAAGTCACGTCCACTTCATCACACGTTAGTGAATCTTCCCCATCATTTCCTTGCAATAAATTTCAAACTCCACTCATGGTCCATGTTTTGTTGACAGACCCCTGAGTTAAGGGACATAACAGATATATAGCACATAACCATTTTGCTATCATCATTAGAAATGGCTAATCCGTATGCTGCACACACAAACAGATCAGTGTGGCGGGCCTTCCAGGCTGACTTCCATATAGTTCCTAAGTTGCTGTAGCCAGCACTAAAACAGCATATTCATCCCTATTTTCCTCCATCAGGCTTTGCATGACTATTGTTCTCATTCTAACTCCAATACCACTTTAACACCTGGAATGCTAGAATGGTATACAATGCATTGTATATCATTGCATTGGATATCCCTCTATCGCTTCAAGGGTTGTAGGGTTGTTATGGTTCTGTTCAACTCAATATATTTTGTTTACCGTCAGTTCTTCCAAGGGATATGATGAACATGGGCAATGTGGTTCTCAGAGGGATGGATGATGTCCTTGAAGTGGCAATGTCATCATGGCTGAGTGAATGGCAGATGCTATTTGAATCCACACCCTCTATATGACATATCCATTGAACAGATGCTCCATGGGTTATATCCTGTAGCAGCCATGTAGTTGTAGCAGGCAGTTTCAGGGCTGTGTATGTCATTCATCATGTGAAGTGAAATAGATCATTGTGTTGTGTGAGTGTGTTTGCATACATTCCCCAAGCCTGATCATGGTCATGCATGCATTATACTCACAGGTGAAGTAGTCCCAGATGAGACTGCCTGTATTTCTGCCCCTCTCAAGGTATCCTCTGCATCCTCTGCAATGGGAACAGGGACTTCCTTGAGGTTTTGTGGCTCCATATCTTGACTAGCCTAGTGTCCACTGCAATGTTGTGGAGGACTGCACATGCCAGGATAATGTTGCATGCATTTCCTGGTGCTCTCCCAGCGTGATCGAGGCACCTGAATCTGGCTTTGAGGAGCCCAATGGTGCACTCAGTGGCATTCATTGTTCTAACAGTGCCTCATTTTAGCGATTCCGTGCCGGTGTTTGTGGATTTGGTAGTGGTGTTAGGAGCCATGGTTTACAACCATAGCCTTCATCATCTGTGGATGAGTGACATGGTGAGGCTGGAAGTACATGTTATGTGTGTAATGTTGTGCGAGGGGGACGTACTACTTGCGTGTCATGATCGTGCTAAGCTGTGTTTCCATTAGTTGTTAGATTGCACCTGTGGCTATGGTGTGATATTTGGTTTGTTGAGTTACCCAAGAGCAATCTTCCTGTATAGGTCCCATTCTCAAAGTCCCTGTGGATGGCGGAGTGTCTGAGGATGTATGAATCATGACAGCTGCCGGGATAGGAGGCACACACATGGGTTAACCTCATTGTGGCATCACATATCATCTGTACGTTGATGGAGTAGAATTCTTCCTGTTGATGTACAGATGTCCCTCTTTTGTTGGAGCTTTTATTCACACATGTGTATAGTTTATGGCACCCATGACCCTAGGCATTCCTCCCCTTGTGTAAAACTGCTGTTTGACACATGTCCACTCCATGGCAGTGGTGGGAAGTGGCTATAGCTCCTGGCCTTCCTTTTGAGGGCTGCCAACACCTGAGCCAGTGCCCTTCAACGAGTGGCATATGACATGCCAGATACATAGCCTCCTGTGGACTGGAAGGATACACTTGCCATGAAATGGATGGTACACATCAGCTTCTGCAAGCCAGATATGGCACAGTTGGTGTTGTAAATGGGGTGGATGTCATCTTTGATCACTTCATATAACTGAATGATGATGTGGGACATCAACCTGTACCGGGCTCTGACTTCAGCATGAGTCATTCCCAGTAGCATGACCCTTGTGCATAATTTCCTTGGTCTGTGCGGAAGTCTGTCATCCTTGTGCTGCTCCACAGGTCCCTGTGGCATCTGTGGGAGAACCAGTTGTGGCAGCTTGGGTGCTGCTGCCTGGTGTGGTTCTCTAGGTGGAGATGGGCTACTGTCTGGCAGGAACATCAGCATCAACAGGTGTGCTTGGGGGAGGATGGAGATCCCCACCCCACACACTCCTTTGTCTCCGCTGTCTCCGCAGGAATAGGTATGCAAACATACTGGTCTTAATTTCTGTCTCTCTCTTTCTGGTTCTCTCTCCAAGTGGTCTCACTGTAAACACCCCACATCTGTGGGTGCCGAGATGTGCCTTTAAGTCAGTGGTGGAGTGTTGTCTAGGCGTGGACATGAGGTAGTGACCAATGGGAACATGTTTGTTGTGCAGGTAAGTGTATGTCGGTGTGTCTCTTGTTTTTCTTCTGATCTGTTATGATTGCTGTGTAGCTGCCAGGAGAATGTGTGATGTTGTCAGGTGCAGGTTGTGTCTCCATTGGCTGGTAATGTTGCACAGGTGAGCTTGGTTTGCTTTGGATTCACCGGTGTGTATGTTTTGTGTTACCCCCAGTTTTTCCAGGATATGTTGTGATGGCTTGCGTTGGGATGCTTTGTGAAGCCCTTGTTCCTGGGGAGTTTGATGTTTGTCTAGGACTTGTTTGTAGATCATGGGCATTGTTGGTATGTTTATTTGGCTTTGCCTTTGGTGTACTTGTGCTATGTTCTGTGTATTGTGTGAGTTGCTGTTTCTCTGCTTTGTTTTGTCCGATGGTGGGTTTTTTTTGTTTATTGTGCGGTGTACGGTCAAAAAAACTGGGTGCAGAATTTAATCCATAAAAAGTATCAATTCATGGTGAGTTAGCACTACCGCACAAAATTGAATGGCTCTGGGAATAGCTGTTCCATAAGTTTCATGGGATGTTATATTATTGTGCATTGTGATTTTAAAACTTCCATTAGCTGTAATAAGACGGCTAACTGAATGGCTTACTGTGCTTTCAAAACTGACGTTGGCTATTTTTTTCCTTAATGGACTCAATTGAATTGAGATGTTAATTTTAATAACTATATTTTGCTTTTACAGGTGCAACACTAAGCTTAATGAAGAGGACTAAAGAAGAGCACAGAAGAAGAAAAGAAGAAAGAGGTTAATCACTTGTTTCTGACGAAGATGAGAGCTCTCACTGAAACGTGTTGATATCAAGTGTTAAATAAGAACACAAGGACCTTGCTCTCTGCCTTAAACCAACGGAGATAGCGCCAGAGGAGATCTGATATAGAGATGCTGTTCCAGAGCTCGGATGGACGCCTTCCAGAGTACTGCATACAGGAGCGTGGAAGCCCAAGTCAGAGGAATGGTGAGATTGCCGGGAGCTGGGAACGACTCTGAGGAGGCTTGTGCAGATATTATCTTATGTGCCTGCTATCTACCTAAATCAAGTAAAAGCATTCACAATTGGGGCTGTCTCTCCCCAAATTTTAAACATCAGAGGATACCTGTGTTCTCAATATATATTTTGGTTTTGACCTACTGATGGATTTATTTGAGTGTATGGACATGCACAGTGTAATTTGTTTTTATTGAAGATTCTGATTACCATATTTTTAAGTCTTTTGGACATTGTTTTCTACTGTATCTATCTTGTGGGATATGTATATATATCCATATTGTATTCAGAACCATCAGGTGTTTATTAATAGACTGTATACATTCATTGGTACAACAGACTGGATACGGCTGTTCTTACTGTAATCCAGACAAGTCAGTCAGGCACAACGTTTTCCATGTTGTGACCTGTCATTTTTTTCTCTACTGAGTTTATTTTCATATCTATGTGAACTACAAATTAACACCCTTATATAAGTGCCTAGCGATAACATTATTTTACTTTGTTTTATTTTATCTCTATGTTATGTCAATTATTGAATAAAAATACTACACTTAGAGCTATCTTATTGCGCTGTCCCTCCCTACCTTGTTTTCTCTTTTATGTTAATACATAAATAAGGGCACAAATGAAAAATACCATTCAAGGGATTAAAAGCCCCATTAAAATCAAAGGGGATTTGTAATTGTTCCCTACAATGTGGTTAGTTTGTTACAGATTTGCTCCAGAACTTCTTATTACACCTGTCTCTTTCTATAAAGCATTATTTGTGTATGTGGGGGGAGGGAGTCCACAGGAATGATTAATATACAAAGTACAGCAATACAATAGGGAAACCCCAAGAGAGGGGATTGGTCACCTGAACAAACAGCAAGCCTAAAATACGTGACATTTCTGTGGAGGGTGTGAAATCCGCAGACACGGATAAGAATGTTTAACCTAAGGAGGTGGAAAATGAAGCATTTTCCTTGATCCCTCTAACACTGACTAAATTATAAGAAAGCTAGTTGCTGTAAGGTTGAGGGCTATAACTTTCCTAAATACTTAATATATAAAAGTATGTACATTAAGCACTTTTATGTGTCATTAACTATATCAGTGCCAGAAGAGGTGTTCAAACACACATCTGGCACTCAAAGATGCTTATGTGCTAAGGAACATGGAGTACTTGTGGGGCAAACCAACTGCACTGTAGGGATCAAATAAAATTTCCAAAGCCCTGGAGATCCATCTAGCAGTCAATTAGTTTAAGGCTCCATTTAATCTTTGGGAAATTGTATTTGTCCCCTACCTATTCTGCAGTCGGGTTGCCTTAGTACAGATGTAGACAATAGGTGGCTCACCAGCTACTGAAGATAACTTGCATTATCCCCAGCCAGCTAATCACTGGAGTGCCAAAGATTATCTTCCCCTGCCTTAACCCTTTGAGTGTCAGAGAGGTATCCAACACATTGCTCTGCAATGTGTTGGATACCTCTCTGGCACTCAAATGGTTAATATATCTGTTTCAGAGGGTTATTGAAAATGCAAATGGCTAAATCATTAATCTAAGTTTCAAAAAAATTGTTTTGCATTATAAATTATACATAAGTGGCAGAAAAAGTTCATCCAAGTAATATGTGTCAAGAAAGCAAAATAATCTATCTGAGGAAAAAGTTAATAAAATCTCATGGAAAAATAATATTTACGCTTATCACAATTAGGATGCTGTTGACTCTTGAACAGGTACGGGACTGCTGCCATTTTGAATGTACTCCACACACATTAGATCCAATGTACAAGACAAGGAATGTATCTAGTGCAAAAACCCACATTGGGCCATTTGTACTAAGAAACAAATTAGGGTACATTTCGCAAACATACAATTTATGATAATGGGTGCACCAGTTAAAAGTGAGATCTTCCACTCCTGTCTCCTTGATATAGAGTACTTTAAATCATCCCCACCAAAGTCATGCCATGCTTTCTCATCTGTGTAAGCACCAGCTCTATAGAGGGTGGTTTAAATGTTAGGGAGAGCTACATTGAATATCCTGAATGCTCAGGGGTGAATGAGAAACTGAGAGGGGAATTACTTTATCTTACATGGAGCTCTGTGTAGTTGCTAACACTTCTACAGAAATGGACAGGCTTCACTTCAGACTGTGGACACCAACCGAAAACACTCTTTAAAGGTGCAAAACAATTTCATTATTAAAAATATGTAGGTTGTAGGGCATTACCTACTGGGAGATGTTTGATGTTATAACATATGGCTTCAAAGCAGATAGAATATTGATCCAGGGAACTGACTGCCATTTGGAGTCAGGAAGGATTTTTTCTTAACCACTTGAGGCTAAATTGGAAATTGCTCCAGAGAGCTTTTTTTTTTTTTTTTGCCTTCCTCTGGATCAACAGAGGTGTTTTTGGCATGGGCTGGACTTGATGGACGCATGTCTTTTTTCAGCCTCATCAACTATGTTACTATGATTCGAAAGTCATTGCAATCAAACACATTTGTATTGCTGTTTATTTAATCAAACTTTTAGCAATAGTTCCAGCAGTAGACAACATTTTCGTTCTGCTGCTCTTGGCCTTATAGTAAAGCTTTGCATAGAACACGAAAGTTACAGTTCCCCCTCCTGATAGTTTGAGCTGTAATAACTTTAGAATGAAGACTCTCACAGCAGTGGGTGTACCTTTGTCTTATGAGCAGGAAAACTGTGCAAATTAAAATGGCAAAATCCAAGTAGGAGTAGAAGAAGAGCTAAGCATTTTGCACCAAGTAGCAGGTGGTCTGGGATATGTAAATAAAAATGTTCTGCAGTTATGGGTCTCATGGTTAAGGGGTCAGATGGTTATAAGGGTCATTGGCTGATAACTATAAATGCATTTATCACTCATTTTAGTCTCTAAGATGCTACATGGCATACATAGGGTATTAACAACATCAAGAATATCATCAACTGCAAAACATGAGAGAGAAACAGAACCATTCAGCTGTAGCAAGTAGGATTCTTGATTGCCACACTGGTTGGCCATGATAATATATAATACAAAAAAATGTGAGTGCGAGTGTCTGATGCCTTTTGAATGGAATAAAACAAACACATATTCCACAAAGCTTCATGTGTACCATCTGAAATGGAAAAAAATATTATTAGTGATTATGGTTCTACATTTGTTTGTTTTATTTATTTTTTTGTTATAGCAACTTTGACTTGTAACTGGAGTGATAAAAAAACAAAAATGCAAATGGAGAACAAAGAACAATGTCAGAGCCCATCTCCATTATGATGACCCTCTCTGCAGGAAGCCTGGAGATCCATTAATATATAGACAGAAAAGAGGGGAGCGAAGGGGAAGAGGCACCCCTTGTGTGGAACCCAATTTCACGTTAATGCCTTCATCAATCACCCGAGTGAATGGTACTCACAGAATAAGACACTGCTTCACCACATATGTTGGAAACAGCCTAAATGCTTAGGGGGATATAATGCTGTCCCGGATCAGCCACTCTGTAGATCACTATGGTAAGGGCCGCTCCTTCTTAAATTGCTCTCCCCAAATGATCAACCATAAACAGCAAAGAGAAAAGAAGAAGGGCACCCAATGTTATAATAATGTCTCAAAAGATCGTAAATAGAAAATAGATATATATTCACAGTTGTAGAGGTCAGCTAGAGTATAAGCTGACACTAACGCATACAGAGAAATTGGACCCATCTCCATTCGGGACACATGTAGGTCAAATATTCGAGACAGCTGGGAATCAGGATAGTTCACACGGCTCCAATCGAAAAATATCAAAATTTATTAAAATAAGGTAAATCTATAAAATCAAATCATAATGTATAATTATATATTATGATTTGATTTTATAGATTTACCTTATTTTAATACATTTTGATATTTTTTTATTTTTATCTATTTTCTATTTGTGATCTTTTGAGACATTATTATATCATTGGGCACCCTTCTTTTCTTCTCTTTGCTGTTTATGGAAATCCATTAAGCAGAAGGAATGCTTGCATTTGGAACCCGATTGCTCTGTATCGCTCATGACCTGTGCAAGCCAGTCATGTCTTTCCACACAGATATCAACAAACCATTTCTGTATGGACCCCACTTTGTGCATGCTAAAACAGGAAAGGGCATTCCACAAACTGTTGCCACAACACTGAAAACAAAGAATCATCTGGAATGTCATTGTATGCTGTATCAGTAAAATGTCCCTTCACTGGAACTAGGCCCCTTAGTTCCAGTGAAGGGACAATTTAACACTGCAGTATAAAACAACATTCTTGACATTCTAGACTATTACTGTTCCTCCACCAAACTTTACAGTTGGCACTATGCCATTAAGAAGGTGGTGTTCTCCTGGTATCCGCTAAATCCAGAGTCATTTACCAGACTGCCAGATGGTGAACCTTGATTAATCACTCCAGAGAATACATTTTCACTGCTCCAGAATCCAATGATGGTGAGGTTTACACTACTCCAGCCAAAATTTGGCATTGCACATGGTGATCTTAGGATTGTGTGCATGTGCTTGACCATGGAAACCAATTTTGTTAATCTCATGACAAACAGTTTTTGTGCTGATGTTGCCTAGCGGCAGTGTGGAACTGCTGATGATTTGTATGGATACACGATTCAGCATTCAGCGGTCCTGTTCGGTGAGCTTATGTGGCCTACAACTTTGCAGCTGAGCTGTTGTTGCTCCTACATTAAATATTTCCCCTTCACCATAACAGCACTTACAGTTGACTAGGCCAGCTTTAGCAGGGTAGACATTTGATTATCTGACTTGGGTTCACTATTGAAATGTCGTCATGTATTGGGGGACCAACACATGAGCGTGTTAAAAATATCAGCTGAACCATAAGGGTGAGATTAAAATGTTGCCCCAATCAGTAGAGCAACATTCTGATACTGCACGATTAATGGTCACCACATACATGGCGACAGATCAATGATTAAGGCTGCATTAACCCCTTGAGTGCCCCCTTCAGTGGAGATCACAGATGCAGAATGAACAGAACACAACCTTCTAAGTGAATGAACGGAACAAACCTTCTAAGCGAAGCGGCAATCTGTCACCGGGTTTTGCAGGCGGCAGCAGTACACAGGGGTCTCACACCACTCAGCAGTTCAGTGATTAATGCTGCATTAAAAGGATAGTAATACTTTATTTCATGTTTATTGAATATTGTAGCCATTAAAAACTTTAACTTAATTCCCCCAGTTCCATATCTCAAACCTTTATGGTCTGAGTGATAATCATATTTATAATTCCCCCTCCTTCCCCTTTCCCTGATGTTTGCACTCTAGCTGACTGCAGGGGAATCTTGTCCCGGGACCGGTGGAGGCCCTTCAGCAGAGCCAGCATCGCGTTATTGAAGAAGAAATCTTTCACTGGAACGGTGTACAAAGTGTGCTTGGTTTGAAAGCACACTTACAAGAACATTCCAGTGAAGGATTTCTTTTTCAATAACGTGATTTTGGCTCTGTTGAAGAACCGCCGCTTGTCCAGGGACTGGATTCCCCTGCAGTCAGATACAGAGCTGACGTCAGGGAAAGGGGAGGGAGGTGGGAACTTTCAGCATGATTATATCTCAAACCATTTAGTTAAAGTTGCTAATGGCTATAATATCCAATAAACGAGAAATGAAGAATTACTATCCATTTAACCCTCGAGTGCCCCCTTCAGTGCCCTCATCCGTGATGGCTGTTATGAGAAGAAGTCAGTGGATGCCTACGTATTCAGTCCTGTGACTGGCACCTTCCAAGTGCAATTGCACTTCTTAACCCATTGGGTGCCAGAGAGTTACCCAATGCCTGTATTTAAAGGTGGTATTTATTTGTGGCATCATTCCTTTACTGAGTACGTAGGCATCCACTGGTTTCTTCTCATAACAGCGGTCATGGAGGAGGACACTCAAGGAGTTAATGCAGCATTAATCATTGAACTGCTAAGCAGTGTGAGAAACCTATGTACTGCCTCCCTCCTGTAAAACTGCTATCGGATTGCTGCCTCAGTTAGAAGGTTTGTTCCGTTCACTCCGTTCATTCACTTAGAAGGTTTTGTCCTGTTCATTCTGCATCTGTGATCTCCAGCCACATATGGACTGCATGGAGAAGGGTCCTGAAGGGACACTCAAGGAATTAATGCAGTCTTCTTCATTGAACTGTCACCATGTATGTGGTGACCATTAAGTGTGCTATATCAGAATGTCACTCTATTGATCGGGGTGACATTCTGATCTCTCCCTTTTGGTTCAGCTGGTATTTTTAACTAGCCTATGTGTTGGTCCCCCAATACTTGGTGACATTTCAATAGGATACACTGACTTGCTTGAAAGTCAGGGTGAAAAAACAGAAATAGAGGGCACCCAATAGTGCCTGTAAATGCCACAAATGATCAATGTCCAATGATAATAGGAAATATACTCACAAGTGGAGTTGCTGGCAAAAGGCCTACACCCAAACCAGCTTTTGAGCCTGTGGAGAGATTTGGATCTGTCCCCACTCAGATATATCTGGCACTCTATCAAATGATAACCAATATCCAGTAGTGCAATGCTGTCTTCAAAAAATGAAATGAAAAAGGCTGCTAAATGTCCAAAACATTTATTTAATTAAAAATATAAAACAACAAACCAAGTGTAGAAAAAACAATATAACCAATATTGTAACGTTTCGCAGCACTGAGAATGCTTTTTCAAACCAACTGGTATTTTGTAACAACCAGTTGGTTTGAAAAAGCAGTCTCAGGCACTATTGGGCGCCCTCTATTTCTGTTTTTTCTTCTATGTGCTTCCTTGATGTGGATGAAGAAGAGGTGCAGCCAGTGAACTGAGTACTCTGAGGTGGAGTGGACCTCTGGGACGGTCTGAGTTCCCTTAAAGCTTAGATCTCAGTGGAGACATATGTTTCGCACTGAGCACTCTACTTGTGAGTAGATTTCAATTGTATATATTTCACTGAGGATTATTTACATACTACACTAGGAGCGCCTCCTCTTTGTGTTCTCTTTGCAGTCCTATCAAGGTACCATATTTAAAGTCACTGAGCTCTGCAGTATAGGCAGACAGGCTAGGGGCTTATGGAAGGTTTGATGGCTGTCTCCTCTTGGCACTCCTAATAGTCACATTCAATTAAACAAAAGACTCAGAGGAACAAGAAATAGAGGAGGTTTGCGTAGGAGTAGCTGAGGTTTCGGCTCTGAAAATGGTGTCTCCTGTACCTATCATATATACTTGATTCCACAGGCTAGAAGGAGCATACACAGCAGTTACACATGATAAAATACATCTTATGTGTCCCTCTTTAAGACGAACAGTGTTTCTTTGAGACAAAATCGCTCAGTCACTATTCTCTACCATGTAACCCCTCCATTTAGAAGATCAGAATTTGTAGAGTCAATATAAGTGTAGGATATTGCTCTGCAGCAATACATTTCATATTATTTGAAGTTTCTTTAAACTTCAGTATGTGTTCTTCAAACAGTTTGATCAGATACTTAAAGAGTTGTCAATAGGTTATGAAATAACTAAAATTCTTGGTAATGTCCCTTGTATTAGATGCACCCCAAAAACACCACCTAAAACAAAAGTGTCCCTCTTTGGCCATTTGAAATGTTGAGAAGTAAAGGATGGTGGTGTGGGAGGCAGGCAGTTTGAGAGGGAGAGGTTCCCTGTAACTGTATTGAGCAGCAGGATATGTGGACATGAACTGCTGACTGTTGTTTATGCCTGGCTTCAACACACTGCTGTCTTCAAAGATATGGTTAATAACCAAAATAAAACAAATGTAACAGGGGTATGTCACAGTAACAGTGATAGTTGATGAGGCTGAAAAAAGACATGTGTCCATCAAGTCCAGCCCATGCCAAAACATCCCTGTTGATCCAGAGGAAGGCAAGAAAAAGCCCTCTGAAGCCATTTCCAATTTAGCCCCAAGTGAGTAAAAAAATTCCTTCCTGACTCCAAATGGCAGTCAGATAGATCTGTGGATCAACATCCTATCTGCCTTGAAGCCTCTGTCATAATTGTCAATATTGTTCTGTGCTAGATAGGCATCAATTGCTTTTTTGAAAGCAGTTACAATATCTGCAAGTACAATATGCGAGGCAAAGAATTCCACAGCTTTACCGCTTACTGTAAATAATCCCTGCCTTTGTTTTAGTCGAAAGCACCTTTCCTCTGGTCTTAATGGATGACCTCTTGTTCTTAGCGCAGCTCTTTGCGTAAATAATTAATTGGCTAGTTCTTTGTATTGACCTTGAATGTATTTGTAAATTGTAATCATATCACCCCTTAGACGTCTCTTCTCTAATGTAAACAAACCCAGTTTGGCTAGTCTCTCTTTATAACTCAGTTTTGTTGCACGTCTCTGCACCTTTTCCAGTTCAACAATGTCTTTTTTAAAGGGATAGTAACATTTCATAATAAAAGCAGCTCTAATTAATCATCATAGTATTTGGACTTTGGAGAGTGTTATTTCAATTCTGTCAGAGTTGTAGTTCCAGAGTAATTCAAAGACAGTATCCTCCTCCTCCCACCCCTTTTACTGATGTAACACTGTTCAGCCAGATCAGAAGGGAGGTGCCCAGGTAGACTGCAGAGAGGGACAATCTTCAATTAAGATAAGGGAAAAACCTGAAAAACTTGTTAAGGGGGGCAGGGCTTTCATTGTTCTCATAGGAAGAAGATAGTCTCCTGCTGTTATCTGTCTGGTCTATGGACTGCATTCCACTTCTGAGAAGAGATGGCTTACACTAGGTAAAAGGGGTGGAAGGGGAAACTTTGCTTGTGAATATATATATATATATTCCATATATATATATATATATATATATATATATATATATATATATATATATATATCATAAATATTCGAGAGATAAGACTTATATCGTTCTTCATGTTTTTTTAATGCCTACAAAATAAAATAAAGATAAAAAAAGTATTACTATCCCTTTAAGAACTAGTGCCCAAAATTGTCCTCCATATTCTAGATGAGGCCTAACCAAGGATTTATACAGAGGTAGGATAATATTAGCATCCCTTGCATCTACACCTCTTTTTATGTAGGCTAGTACCCTATTTGCTGTTGCAGCAGCTGAATGACTCTGCACACTGATGTGCACACTGATCTATCAGTACTCCTAAATCTTTCTCTAATGAGGATTTCCCAAGTTGTTTCCCATGTAGAATATATGTAGCAAGTTTGTTTGTACAGCCCAAATGCATAACCTTACATTTATCTACATTAAATGTCATCAGCCACTTTTCTGCCCATTCACTCGGTTTATCTAAATCCTTCTGCAGAGAAAAAAGCATCCAGCTACAGGGTAGTAAGTGGGAATAAAATTAGGAGCAGAACAGGAAACAGTTGCCTAAGTGGGGTGCAGAGCTACAGTGGCACATGTTAGTTTCCAGCACTGCTGTAGTTAATATAGTTAAGCTATGTATCCATACTAATTCCTACAGTTTTGGAGGGTCAGATCTGTCTCTTTACAGTGCCTATTAAGTGGCAGACCTCTTAGATTACAACATTTCATGAGATAATATGAATTCTATAACCTTATTAAGTCCTGCAATGCTGAAAGCTAATAGATCGCTCACCTAATGGGCAATATGATGACAATTCAGAGTTAAAAGAGTTAACATGGATAACCATGTTATGCTGTCTCATGCCCCAACACCTAGAGATGGGACCAGTACTAACTAGTGTGTATCCAGAATCTGCAGTTTGTTTTTTCTTTCCTCTGATGTTTGGTTTATGTGTTAAGCAGCAAGTTGCAATAATTATGCACTATTGGAGTTCGGAGATACCGTCACACCTTTCATAATTGTAAATAGTTGTTATCACTGGGTTTCATGGGGCTGTCCGACATTTCTGCAGTGATTGGGGGATGAGGTACTGTCTGTTATTATTGCTTTTTTGGGATGATGCTGTTTGCCACCACTGGAATTGGGGTAATGCTATATGCCACTAATGGGATAGAGAAGTGTGCTTTCAGTGATTTTTAAGAGCAGTATTAGTTTGCCCTTTGAGTGCCAGAGGGGTACGCAATATATTGCAAAGCTTTTGTGTACCCATCTGGCACTCAAAGGGTTAAGTATGGTGAGAATTAAGGTGGTGTTAATATATATTTCTTTGCACTGTATCTGATGTACTCTGGTAATCTTCTACTGGTCTAAAGTGATAATATGTTGGTCTCGTGCAATGATACAGTGCACTCTAAAGTAAAGATATACGAAGGTGAGAGATGTCTCCCTTGTTAAGTAAATCATTCCGTTTCTTATATTATTCTAGGAAGCTCCATAAAGTAGTATAGGAATTTCAGAGATTTCTCTCACCTTTCGTCATGCATTCTGCTTGTTTATTGTGTTGGTGTATTGTCCTGTTAGTGTCATGTAGTGGTGTGCTCTTCTCCTGGACACGTTCTGCCATTGACATGTGATACTCCGCTAGACTCATGTAATGGTGTGACATACATTGCACAACAGAGCTTACACGTCAATGGATGACCAACTGTGGGTAACTAATTTTTGTTAGCTCTGTGGTATCTCTCTAGAGTCATGTTGGTCATAGATTGTAAGCTGTGTAATGATATTCTGGTAACCCTAATTGCACCACAGAACTTGTACTTCGCAGGACATGATCCACACTGGTAATTACTTATTCATTGTAAGTTCTATGGTATCATAAGTCGTGCATTGTAGAATGATTGCTCTGGGGTGTCACGAGTGATGAATTGTAGATTTTTAAGCTCTGTGATGCCAAGCAGGTGACCCTCATGTCACCACAGAGCTCGTACTTCACAGGAACTGAACAATGGTGAGTCATTCCTCTTAGTTTGTAACCTCTGTGATGTCATAGGGTCAAACATTGCAGACTGCACGGTGGTGTGATGCGTGGTGTACACTGCCCATTGTAAGCTCTGGTATTGATTTATACATTTTAGATTTTAAGCTCTTTGGAGTAATTTGGGTAACCATCATGGCAACAAAGAGCATGTACTTTACAGAACGTGATCTACTGTTTTGGTTTCAGTGGAAGGGACTGCAGCAGCAGAAGCTTTTTTACAAATAGGGAGAAAAAGATTAATATTTTGAGGTAATCTCTTATGGAATATAAGTGGAACTAGAGTAATGCTGGTGCAAGCCTACTACACTGAAAATGGGACAAAGAAAGTGTAAAGTATGTAAATGGAGCTTTTAATTCTCTCAGTGATAAGGAGGTTCCCAGCATTTTGCAAAGCAATGATTGGAGACATCTCTAGCATTCAAGGGGATAAATGCCCCATTTAAAACAATAGGAATTGAGGGCATTATCATTTGTCCACATAGTACAACTGGTTTGTTCTACAAATGCTGCATTCTTCTTAATACATCAAGTCTCACTGTCTGATACCCTAGCTTTGTTCCACTGTTGACTGGTTGTAATAAAACCACACATACACTGTCTGACATCCCAGCCTTGCTCCACTGGTGATCACAGATACACACAAACACTGTATTCTTCCTCAGCCTTGTTCTACTGTCCATTGGTAGTCACAGAGCCACATATACACTGTCATCCAAGCCTTGTTCTAGTGTCCATTACTAGACAGAACCACATATGCACTGTCTGCTTCCCCAGCCTCATTCTTCTTTCCACTGGTAGAAATAAAACACACAGACTCTACCTGACACCCTAACCTTGTTCCACTGTCCACTGGTATTCCCAGAATCAAATTTATACTCCAGCCTGTTTCCACAGTCTGCTCCTGGTCACAGAACCACACATGCACCATCTGCTTCCACAGCCTTATTCCATTTTCCACTGGTAGTCACAGAACACATACACACTTTCTGAGACTCTAATCTTGTTCCACTGTCCACATGTACTCAAAGAAACACACATACTCTGTGTGACATGCCAGCCTTTCTCTGCTGTCCACTAGTAGTCACAGAACCATACAAACAGTACAATCCATAAGTATTTGGACAGTGACACAAGTTTTGTTGTTTTGTCTCTGTACTCCAGCACATTGGATTTAAAATGAAACAATAACTAATAGGATAAATTGTAGACTGTCAGTTTTAATTTGATGGTATTTTGCATCTCTGAAATGTGAAGGAATTATAGCCCTTTTTATACATAGTCCCTCCATTTTATCCGACCAAAAGTAATTGGACAAGTGACATAATCTTTAACAGTCATCATATTCAGTACTATGTTGCAAATCCTTTCCATTTGATGATGGCTGCCTGAAGTCTGCATTATCACCAGATGCAAGCAATCTTACCTGGTGATGCTCTGCCAGGCCTGTACTGCAGCCACCTTCAGTTTGTTTTAGGGCATTTTTCCCCTTCAGTTTTCTCTTCAGCAAGTGAAAATCATGATCAGTTGGATTCAGGTCTGGTAATTTATATAGCCAGTCAAGAACATTTCACTTTTTGGCCCTGAAAAAATCCTTGGTTACTTTACCATTATGTTTGGAGGCATTGTCCTGGTGAAGTGCCTTACAAATAGTTCTGAGGCATTTAGTTGGATCTGAGTTGGGTGAGCTAGTTCCAGTGGCATACATACATGCACAAGCCATAATACTATCTCCACCATGTTTCACAGATGAGGTGGTATGCTTTGGATCATGTGAAGTCCCTTTCTTTTTTCACAGTTTCCTCTTTTCATCATTATGGGACAGGTTAATCTTTGTCTCATCTGTCCGTAAGACTTTGCTCCAGAACGCTACAGGTTTTTAATGTAGTTTTTAGCAAACTGTAACGTGGCCTTTCTGTTCTTGAGGATTATCATCAATTTTCATCTTATGGTAAACTGTCTGCGGTTATGCTGGTGTAGTGTTCTCTTTATGGTACTCGTTGACACTTCTATACCTACAACCTGGAGAGTGTTCTTGATCTGTTCAACAGATGAAAAGGGGTTCTTCTTTACAATTGCAAATATTCTTCAGTCACCCACTATAGTGGTCTTCCCTGGCATACCAGGATGTTTGCTGTTGCTTCTTAACAATATAGCATACCGCTGATTTTGACACACTTATTGTTTTGGCTATGTCTCTGATCAATGTATTCTGATTTTTCTGCTTTACTGGCATTAACACTTCTTTGATTATCATGTTGTAAGACAACAGCAGCAGACTCCAAATTCCACACCTAGAATCACCTCTAAACCTTTGTTAGCTCTCTTGTGCATGAACTAACCATGCAAGGACAGACACCTGGCCAAGAAACAGCTGAGCAGCCAATTGTTCAATTACTTTTGGTCAACTAACATGGAGGGACTTTGTATAAAAGGGCTGTAATTCCTGCAAGGTTCATGGTTTATGGATGTACAGACCCCTTAAAGCTTACAGTCTGAACTTCTGAGTGATTGCTTCATTTCAGATCCATTTTGGTGGAAACCAGGGCCAAAACACTGTTCAAGTACTTATAGACTGCACTGCAAACTGTCTGCTTCCCCAGCCTTATAGCATTGTCCACTGGTAGTCATATAACAATATATACACTCTCTGACATTAGAGCCTTTTCCACTGTCCTCTGGCAATTATAAATTTACATACCAGGGTCTGATGCCACAGCCTTGTTCCACTGTTTGTAATTACTTACCTTTTTTCCTTTTCTAAGTCACTCATGTAATTCTTTGGTATCCTGCAGGTTTCACATAATGGAACAATGTTCTGATTGTTTCATTTACTGGTATAAAAGTATGTTCATCTGGTGTGATGCACTGCTGTTCTCTAATTGTGCATTAATCTTCAGGTTTCATATAATAGTGCACAGATCTACTGCTTTCTCTAATGTTAATGATGCATATGCATATGATATTTTTATTGAATGTTTGCACTGTGTGATTAAATTGCTGAAGATTTGGGGGGGGGGGCCTTTTAGAATTTTGCACTGGGAGCCATATTGCTTAGAGAGGGTCCCGGGTAGCTAGCATGCACAAGCTGATTGCTTGTGGTGATATTTTTTAACAGGTACAGTACATTTTCTTGCAAAAATAAAAAGCAATCATCCACTGCACCATACATATTACCCAAATGTGAATCCTGTGTATAGCATATATATTATACCAATCTGTTAGCTAAAGTTAAAAAACATAAGAAGTTTGTCATATGGTTTGGCCAAAGTATGTTTAAGCTTGCTTAACTCTCCAAGGTACCCCATTTCAAGTGCATCCTATCTAACACTAATGCCATATTGCATAGAAACGGTCATGGCTAGCTAGTGAATTGAGAGCAGGTGAATTGACTAGTGATGATAAGGCTATGGCTGATCCCTTAAACACTTTATTTCCTTCTGTATACACAAAGGAAGCAACAATGGCAGGCTATGATCAAACAGGATAAACCACAGAATTCCCTCCATCATGTATATGACTTACTGTGGATAAAGTCCAAAAGAGCCTGGAAAAGGTTATGGTGAAGGACCACTAAGGCTGAGGACCTGGGAAGGCTGTCTAGACTGTCAAACATGGATGTCTGAATTGCCCACTAATGACTACCAGAGACAGTTGAGGAGCCAACATTCCTGGGTCAACAATCACAGTCAAAAGGCCCCAGCAGGATTCAGAGTCTCTCTGTAGGAAAGACCAGTCAGTGGAGTCTAGTTGGAGGCTCATCGTTGGTTTAACTGATAGTCGGAGTAATAATAGTAGGTCAGAGTCTCCGTTGTTCGAATGGAAGTCAAAACAGTCAAAGGAGGTCAGAATCCCACCATGGGTCGATTTGATGTCTGAGCAGTTAGTCAAAGGTTGGAGTCTCACCGTGGTTTGAATGGAAGTTAGAGCAGTTAGTCAAAGGTCGGAGTCATTATTCGAAGGTCGAAGTCCCACCATGGTTCGACTGGAAGTCAGATGCCCAGAGTCTGAGGATGTGCTGGAACAGGAATAATGTGACACTGCAGCTAGGAAGGTAGAACAAACATCTAGAAGCTGAGGCTGGTATCAGTCCGACTGGCCATCAGGATACAGCTTGGCCCAGATCAAATAGCTGGGTATGTTGGCTAGGAACTATCCAGCCAACAGTTGGTGGAGTTTAGACGCAGCCAGAGATCAACCTGCCGCAAGCCGTAACTAAGATTGAACCAACAGGCCCTTGAATGAACTGTAAGGTCCTGAAGGTGATCAACCAGGCTGATGGGAGACTCTCATGTAGCTGGAAGAGTACCGAGGAGAAGCAGCTAGCAAAGTCAGAGTCTAGGATTCTAGCCAGGAAGCAGCAGGAAATCTGAAGATACCAGGAAGATGCAAGAATGGAGGCTGGGTACAAGTCCAGAGCAAAATATGGACAAGATGAGATACTGAATGATCTTGCAGGATATGGGTTGAGCTTGAAGATTGGGTGTGGGAAGACAAAAGCAAGAAGATTTTAATGGACCATCATTCAATCAGGAGTTAGAGGGGCAGAAGTGTCACAGTACCCAGTATGAAATGAAGGTCAGACACAGGTATATATAATGTAAAACCACCCTTATTGCATATATTATATTTATTTATAATTCCCACACATCCCCAGACCCAGGACTATGATCTCCAGTCTACTACAGGGAGCTGCATGCTGTTCTGAGCGCTGGACTACTGCGCTACACAGAGGGAATGAGGAAAGGTGCAAAGGCCAATACCGGAGAACCAGCTATATGAGGCTAGAGTCTCCAACAGGTATAGCAACTGGAGGCCACAGGGAGTGAGCCAGACAGAGTAGCATAACTCAGGTGCGAATGGTCAGACCGCTGGTTAATGAACGGAGCGAGTAGTCAGCCAGAGCCACAGGCCAGGACTGAGATGGGTAGTCAGACAAGCCGGGGACTACAGGGAGTGATAGTCAACCAGAGCCACAAGTTAGAACCGAAGTGGTTTAATCAGACAAGTCGGGGACTACAAAGAGCGAGTTGGTCAGCCACAGCCACAGGTCAGAACTGATGTGGGTAGTCAGACAAGCCGGGGTCATACACAGAGCAGATTCATAGGTCAGGCACGGGTCACAACGATACACAAGAGCAACTAATGGAAACACCACGTAAGGGCACTGACTGCTAGGCCCAAGGGGTTTATAAAGGAGGTGAGCAAGACGGGAACCAAATAGGCAAATCAGAATAGGACCATAAACATGCACACCTACCAGGGCCCCTTTCAGTGATGTCAGGAATGTGGAAGTAGCCGGTAATCATGCTGCCAGACATCACAACAGAGGAGGGAAGCACAGGATCGCTTAGGCCTCCTAAGGGAGACTGTGATAGGAAGAAACATGCAGACAGAGTGGCAGATAGATGGCAGAGAGTTGTTTTAACTGGAACCTTTTCAAGTTGGTCTAAAGTTGTAAGTGGAGTGCTTCAGGGTTCAGTCCTGGGCCCAATGCATTTTAATTTGATTATTAATGATCTAGAAGTAGGAATTGAAAGTAATATCTTAATTTTTGCTGATGACACTAAGCTGTGTAAGGAAATACATTCACACAGAGAAGGATGTTTAGCTCTGCAGAAGGATTTAGATAAACTGAGCGAATGGACAGAAAAGTGGAAGATGCGGTTTAATGTACATAAATATAAGGTTATGCATTTGGGCTGTAGAAACAAACATGTTAAATATACACTAAATGGGAAACTACTTGGGGAATCCTAATTAGACAAAGATTTAGGTGTACTGATAGACAATAGACTTCACAGCAGTTGCAGTCACTCAGCTGCTGCAAAAGCAAATAGGGTACTAGCCTGCATAAAAAGAAGTATAGATGCAAGTGATACAAATATAAGTCTATCTCTGTATTAATTCTTGGTAAGGCCTCATCTAGAATATGGAGTACAGTTTTGGACAGTAGTTCTTACAAAAGATATTCTTGATCTGGAAAAAGTGCAGATACGAGCAACAAAACTGATAAAGGGACTGGAGGATCAGAGTTATAAAGAGAGACAAGTCAAACTGGGTTTGTTTACATTAGAGAAGATACGTCTAAGGTGTGATATGATTCCCATTTACAAATATATTCAAGGTCAATACAAAAAATTATTTACTCAAAGAGCTGAGCTAAGAACAAGAGGCCATCCATAAAGACTAGAGAATAGGAGCTTTTGACTAAAACAAAGGCAGGGATTTTTACAGTAAGTGCAGCAAAGTTATGGAATTATTTGCTTTCAGATACTGTAACTGCTTTCAAAAAAGTAATGGATACCTTCTTCATCTGTCATCTCCATCTTCATCTGTCATCATCTTATTTCTTCATATTTGCTCATCTTCATTCTTCTTCTTGACACGAAGTGTTGAACCTATAATAAAAAAGATATAGTTAGTAAAATAAATCTATCACTAAACATATGCTGCCTCCAGTGGCTGCAGGAAAAAACAACAAGAAAACCTCCTCTTACCTTTTGGGCCTTTGCCCAATGCCAACTGAGGGTAATTTGAACAGGGACTGCCCTCCATACTCCCATTGGCTGGGTTGTGGGCTTACACAGAACACATTTAATGATAGATTTATTTTATTAACTAACACTAAGTTTGAAGAAGAAGAATGAAGAGGATCACAGATAAAGAAAGAGGATGGAGATGACTCTGAAGACGGAGATGACAGATAAAGATAACAGATGAAGAAGAAGAAAGAAAAAGAAGAAAGAAGCTTACAGAAGAAGAATTGAAGAAGAAGGTATGGGTGCAGAATACCCCATTGGACATCAGGTATCATTTTTACTCTGCTAGTCTCCTAAAGTCTCCCTATATGTGGATATAAAAATAGAATACACATAGAGGTATAATGCATCATGCAATGTGTATATAGAAATAGGATTCATATAGCTCTACACTCTATTCATATTTCTATGTTATATTCAATTTGTGTGTGTGGATATAGAAGTAGGATACACATAGAGCTATACAGTATGCAGTGTGCTTATGTGGCTATAGAAGTAGAATATGCATAGCCCTATAGTATGTAATGTGTATATGTGTAAATAGGAAAAAGGGTATACATTGCATTATACTGTATACAATGTGTAGATTTGAATACAGATAAAGGATATGCATATCCCTATAGTGTATGCAGTGTGAATATGTGGATGTAGTAATAGGATATACATAACACTATACTTTGTGTAATGTGTATATGTGGCTATAACATAAGTACCTGGCTGGCACAACCATGTACCAAATAACATAGCTAACGTAATATGTAGATGATTTTGAAAGCTTTTTCAAATAAACTTAAGTTTCATAAGGTGTAATTCCATTTGAACATTTTCGTTCCATTCAACTTACAAGTATGTTGTCAAACGAAATACCAGAACCCCAGTTTCTTAAAAAGATTCTGCCAGGGGGAGATTCACTAAGCAGTTATAAAAAAGTGATAAAGTACAGATAACTTCTCCAGTTTATCACTTCTCCAGTTCCTATGTAATGCTATAGAGCCTATGCACTAAGATCTCCAAAGTTGAACAAATCTTAGTGCATAGGATCTATAGAACAACATAGGAACTGGAGAAGTGATGAACTGGTGAAGTCATCTCCACTTTATCAACTCTTTATCATGGTAAACTGGTGAAGTCATCTCCACTTTATCACCTCTTTATCACCATGTAGTGAATTTCCCTTTAGAAAATTCTATGCAGGCCAAAAATGCAAGGAAAACAAATGGATATAGAAACAGGATATACATAGAGCTATACTGTGACTAATATGTATATGGATATAGTAATAAGATATACATAGTGCTACAGTGTATGCAATGTGCGTATGTGGCTAACTCTCTACAGGACTTATTTACAGTGAGAAAAGGGAGTAATTCAGAAGCAAACCAACAGCATTATGTTAATTAAATGAACATCCCCATTGATTAAAATGGGGTTTAAAATCCTTTGCATGACAGGGAGGTCTCCAATGTATTGCTTTGCAATGGAGATCTTTCTAACAGCCAATAAACCTGGGGGTTATGCACTAAGGTATGATAAAGAGGTAATAAAGTAGAGATGACTTCTCCAGTGATATCACTTCTCCAGTTCCTATGTTATTCTCATTGATTTAAATGGAGCTTTTTTTTAACCTCATACAGTTTTTATTAACTTTTCAAAGAGTTATAAATCAGAGTAGCAGAAACTTTGAAACAGAAGTACAGTAGACTTTCTGTACATATTAGATATTAGCTTCTTCAAAACAATATGGGCACAAATGTGTCTTTAAACACAAGGATCTACTCAATTTCAAATATTTTTCCATTCTTTAATGCCTAAGAAAAATAATAGAAAAAGAGTGACTAAAAAAAATAAAGAAAAGATAGAGAAGTGGTGGAAGAAGAGAGAGACACCTTAGGTACATATTTATATAAATTATTTATATAACCCTTACTGTGGAGCCACTTGACTCTGAAGATCCCACCAAAAATCTCTATGGACAAAGGTAGTCTCCATCAACAAGAAGCAAAATAATTGATCCAATGTTGACAGATTTTTATGAAAGAATATCTAAGGGAAGTGTTATGCATAGTAAACGGTATATGGCTCATTTATTTTTCAAATCTGTAAGTGATGGAATTTTGTTTGGTTCCAAAACAGGTGAATTAGTAGTTTAGCTGTGTAAATAAGATGTTATAGAGAGAACTGGCAGTATCATCGTTCCTTGTACTGGGATGATTCATATTAAGTAAAATAAACTGTGGTTTCTTGGGTAATGTATTGCCGTAATTCACTGATTCAAAACTTTAAAATCACTGGACAGTTCCAACATATGTGAAGCATCCCTCCCAAACAGTCTTTACAGAGCCAACACCTATCATTAACAATAAAATAAAAAATGTAGTTGTTCAGGACTGGAGCTCGATACCATCTGATTATAATTTGTTTGTTTGTTTCAGTAACCAGAATTTTTTGCAGGTATGTAATGTGCACTGTTAATGAAGATGTTTCCAAGCCATTTGTCCAATATTTAAGTTCTCTTTCCCAATGTTGTTTCTGAGAAGCAAGCATTTCCTGTGAGATATTTAGTAACCTATACCCTTGCGAGACTGGTCTAGTGGGAGGTTATGTATATCAGCTACATACATGGCTTCAAAACTGGTCAGTTTCCTCTTCAGAAACAAACACTTTCAGTGACACAATAAACAATATGAGTCTCTTGTGAACATCCATACCCGTTATATATAGTTTTAGTTGTTCTTTCAAGGAATTAAAGGTGAGAATTTCTCCATCTTTAAGCATTAACCAAAAATCTGTTGCTGTTTAACCACTGTGAAAAATGTAGGGCTTGTATTTTGTGTGGTAAATCTTTATTTGTCAAAGAAACAAGGGCAAGGATAGTGTGGAAATATTTGTGTTTGCTTGGATTAAATTACATTACATTAAATTAAATAGCTTTAAAATAAATATTAATAAATCTGATATATTAGGCATTAATATTTCAGATTATAAAATTGACTAACGCAAGCAAATCACACTATTTTCATGGTCCTCTTCAAGTATTAAATATACTATAAATAATCTTCCTATATAATAATTCGCTAAGTTGTGTGTAACACCCGACATGCGCAGTAGACACTGCTGCGCGTGCGGCAGTCATGCGCAGTACAGACTGGCCGCGCCGCGGCTGATACAGAGCTGGGCGCTCCGAAGGAGCGTCTAGCTCTGTATCAGCAGTGGCGCGGGCAGTCTCTACTGCGCGTGACTGCCCCGCGACCGGCTGCCAGAGGCACTGTGGCCCGTGTAACGGGCTGTTCAACTAGTATACTATAAATAACCCCAAATGTTACTCAACTTTTCCAAGCCAACTTTATACCACTTATAGAGAATTTAAAAAAGGAAATATCAGGCAGGGCCAGGTTTCCTCTTTTGCAGTTTGACAGGATTAGCCTAATTAAAATGTTGATTGTTCCAAAAATGTTATATTTATCTCAAACAACATCTATAACATTATACAGCTGAAATCCCTGGGGAGAATGGAATTCTAAGGAGACTAAATCTCTGTGACCATAGGCTGATCATAACAGCAAGCTATCCATTGTCATGGGGCTTTAGGTGCATAAACATATACTTACATGCATACATACAGGTGTGTGCACATTCACATACATACACAAACGTGCACACGCATATTCTGCAGGGTGGTCAATCTGCAGATTCTACCTAATCCATTGCATTCTACTGGCCTCCAGCACATTGAAGAGTGCTGACATTGTACCATACAATGTATAGTGCATGAAGACATTTTGCCAGATTAGGATATCTGCAGATTCACTGCCTTCTGGTGATACTGGTGGCAAATTTGTCTGTGGTAGTGCCATTGCCAAGAAGGACCCTGAGAGCACCAGAAGGAGACTGGAATATTACTACTAGTAGCCTTGACACTAGGACTAGGTAATGACAAGCCAAATAATGCCTTCGACATTGTAGGCTGGTAGAAGGTTGCCTCGTGCCTTTTTTTAGGGGATTTTTTGGACCACATTGTTCTTAAAGGTTAGGCAGACAGGGGGCATAATGATAGGAACGTGGAGGAGGGGGGTTCAATAAGAGGTGATTAAGAGATTGTAAAGTGGTGATAAAGTAGAGATGACTTCTCCAGTTTATCACCTCTCCAATTGCTATGTTATTCTATGGAGCCTATGCACTAAGACTTATTCAACTTTGGATGTGTATATGTGGATATAAAAATAGGATATTCAAAGAAATATACTGTATGCGATGTGCATATGTGGCTAACTGTCCGTGGGGCTTACTTATAATGAGAAAAGGGAGTAATATGAAAGCAAACCAACTGCATACTGTTAATCAAATCAATATCTTAATTTATTAAAATGGGGCTTTAAACCCTTTGGTGTATTGTTTTACAGTGGAGACCTTACTAACAGCCCAGAAAGTTGGTGTACTAAGAAACCTAGGGCTATTGTCATGGGGATTTCAATTCATACATATACACTTACATTCATGCATACATACACGTGTGTGCACACTCACATACGTACACACATATTCTGCACGGTGGTCAGTCTGCATATTCTACCTAACCCCCTGTATTCTACTGGCCTCCACCACATTATAGTGTGTGTAGTCACTGTATGATACAATGTGCAATGTATGGAGATATACTGTCAGCTTCAGACAGCTGCAGATTCACCATATGCTGGTGGTAATCTCCATTTTATCACCTCTTTATCATTCCTTAGTGCATAACCTCCAGTGTGTTTTAGGTGATCAGTAATTGTATTTTTGCAGTATAACTTATCGTCACTTCCACAGGTGGCAGGCACGCTGTTGAATTTTGCCATGGGCTCTAGCCCCAGATCTTTTTGGAACCTGGCAACACCCATGTCTGTAGAGTGCCACTGCCATGAAGGACCCTGAGGGCACTGGAGGGAGACCATGTTATTACTACTAGTTGCCTGGACAACAGGACTAGTTAATGAAAAGCCAGGTAATGCCTTCAACATTCTGGGCTGTTGGGAGGATACCACATGCCTGTTGTTAAAGTGATTTTTTTGGACCACATTGTTCTGGTAGGGGGCAGGCAGGGGTCCAAGTGACAGCAACACCTGATATTTTTCTTGGGGGAGGGAGCATCACAAGTTCCCCATATATCTCAGAGTAGTTATGTTGCATGTTCCTCTTCTTAACGACCTTATCAGAGTGTTCTCATTGCAGTTGGGGATCAATGTACACTTCCAGCCCCCATACAAAAGTATTCCTATACCTATGATTTCAGTGGTGAGTGGGAGAGAAGGATTTTTTTAATTGCACACATTCTCTCCAGATGAGCCTGAAATGGCTTGTGATGCTGCCACTGCTATTGCTGCCACCTCATCATCAGTACTAACAGGAGAAGGTGTAAGATTAACCAGTCCCATATCACTGCTGGTACACCACCACCACCACTGTCTATGGTGGGGATGATCACTCCCCTCCCACTAGTACCCAGTATGGTGGACACCCCAGCATGAGCTTGCTCTAACATTTCATGATGCTAATAGAACTAGGAGGCAGACAATTCAGCATAAAGAACTTTGCAAACAATAACTATATCACCACCACCCATCGTGTCAGTGGTGGCGAGATCCATCCCCACAATGTCTCTCTCCCACTCCTGTCTTGTAAAAGTCAGGAAAGCTCTCATCATGTCACCACTGCACCACCACCAGATTCTTCCTTGTCTCCTGCTGGTAGTGGTGGTTAGTGCAAAATGGGTGTAGGTGGTGAACCGGGTATGGCACTCGTAGACAGAGTAGCAGCAGATACAGTGATAGGCAGCAACACTGTGCTGCTACATCTTCACACAGCCACATTTTCCTCATCCAGATATTCACCCCTAGGACTGTGGTAGCACAATCTCCTAGGTTGGTGACAATTGAAAAATGTATGGTGCTGCTTGTGGGCTCTGAGTCATATGCAAGAGATGGTGATGTGGGTGGCAGCAGCACTATTTACGGTGGGCTCTGTCATGGGCGTCCGGAGGGGGGGGCAAGGGGGGCACTTGCCCCCCCCTACAATTACCCCACTCCATATAAATAAAGGGGCTAGATGGGCTCGCCTGGGGGTCATATTATGGCTTTGCCCCCCCCTGGAAAAATGTCTACGGACACCACTGGGCTCTGTTATCTCTTAGTCACAGCCAGGGACAGGGGATGTGGTGGGGGTGGTTAGAGCACTATCTGCTGCTGGTGGGCTCTGGAGTCTCTCGGTCACAGGGGATGTGGTGGGGGTGACAGCAGTGTACTCTGCTGCTGACCACTTCTCCTATTAGTACTTCTGCTGCTTCTGGATTCCTCCATTTCCTCTTCCTCATTCCCCTTCCACAGTGCATCAGGCAACAGAAGCAACTGATTTACTGGTGGTGCTAGTTAACTCTCTTTCATTACACTACAACTCCACAAAGGGCTTTTTTAGTCTCTTTCAATAGTCCTCTCCTTCTACAGCTCTCTCTGTCTCTACTGCACATCGCAGATTGGGTGACGTTCCAGACATTTATTCTAGTGATGCTGTAATTATAGCAGCCAAAGAAAGCATAGCCTTGAAATGACAACGTTTTTTCTCATGAACAGACACACACAAAACAGTAAAAATGTTAACAGGTCTATTTACTTTTGATAATACATGTTACTCTCTATATACACTGCATGTATATCCCAGTTTTTGGATCAAGGGATCACATTCTGTGACCAGAAATCAGTGTGTAGATTCAGTGATCACAAAGGGATCAGTCTGTGGTTTCATGGACCAAATTGGGTGACCTGGAATCAGTGTTTGGTTTCATGTGCCACATTGTGTGACCAGGGATCTGCCTGTGATTTCATTGATCACCTTGTGCAATTAGGAATCAGCCTGTGGATTAATAAACAACACAGTCTGTGGTTTCATTGGCTGTATTGTTTGACCACAGATCAGTATGTGGTTTTATGGACCACACTGTATGACCAGGGAACAGTGTGTGTGGTTTCATTGGCCATATTGTTTGACTAGGGATCCACATGCCATTTCATGGACCACATTGTGTGACAGGGGATCAATGTGTGGATTCATGGGCCACATTGTATGATCAGGGATCAGTCTGTGTTTTCACTTTCCATATTATTTGACTAGGGATCAGTGTGTGGATTCATGGATGTTATGGAAGAACTGTGTCAAATCAACTGCACAATAGTAGATGAAAAAGATCCCATTGTAATGGGGATTTTAACCCTTTGAATGTTAAAAAAGCTTTCCAGTAACTGGATACCTATCTATTTTGCAATGACATAAAAGAGCCATTAAATTAATTGCATTTTGGGGCATTTATATATATCTCTATAGTGCAGTTGGTTTGCTCTAGAACTGCTCAAATTCTTTTAATGCATTATTGTCATTGCGTGATTAAGTGTCAGCTTGTGGATTCAGTGATCACACTTTATGATCAGAATTCAGAGCACAATGAACACATTGGTGTGGACTATATTACTCACAATATGAATTATTTTACTTTGTAACTATTTTATTAACCCTTTCAGTGCCAGAGAGGTATTTGCTAAGCCTGTACATATGGGCTAGCGCAGGCATGTGCTATTTCATGAGTATCTACTCTCTCTTCTTGTCCCTCTGGGTTCTAGGGCATGTTACTTTACTTTTAGGAGTGCCAAGTGAAAACGGTTGTGTCAAACACTCAACAGGCCTCTAGCCTGCCCTCTTGGTAGTATACACGCAGTGGACTACAAGTGGATTCTAGCATGGAATCCAATTGCCAAGATTAGGAGTGCCACTTGGAGATGGCCGTCTAAATCCTCCAGAAGCCTCCAACCTATCTGTCTGTTGGTGCACAGGTAGAGGATCATCAGTGAGTGTTAATCTGGGGCTTTCTTTGGGGCCAATGGACTTCATAAGTGGGACTAATAAGCTCTTCTAGGCGAGAGAGTATCAGAAGAATTAGTATGGACTTCCTATGTGTTCTTTTTTGTTGTTACTTCCATGTACACTTTGAGGTATGTGAGACATAGCAGCATGTAAATGAGGCTGAAAAAGACATTTTTCCATTAAGCTCAGCCCATGCCATTTCTCCCCTGTTGATCATGGGGAAGGCAAAAAAACCTTTGAAGCCATTTACAGTTAAGCTCCAAGTGAGTAAAAATGTCTGCATACAGGTTAATGCAGATTGATATTTCCCTGGGTCAACATCCTATCTGCTTTGAAATCAACTGTCATAATTCTCAATATTGTTCTGAGCTAAAAGCTTATCCATTACTTTTTGAAAGCAACTACAGTATCTGCAAGCACAGCATTATGAGGCAAAGAATTCCATAACTTTGATGCCCTTACTGTAAAACAAAAAAAATTAGTCTTTGCTTTGGTCAAAAGTGCCTCTTTGTATTGACCTTGAATATATTTGTAAATGTTAATCGTATCACCCCTTAGATGTTTCTTCTCTGATGTAAACAAACCCAGTTACTAGTCTCTCTTCATAACCTAATCATTTTTATTACGTTTCTGGACTTTTTACAGTTTTGGTGCCTAAAACCTCTATAATATTCAAGAAGTTAAAATCACCGCTTAAATCAATGGGGATTCTGGGAAATATTTGGTCTGCTCCAGCACTGCTCCAGTTCTTATTAAAGCAGCTTCATTGTCATTGCCACCAGAATTGCTCTCTTAGCCATATCTGCGTATTAACATTCTAACAGAAGATATACCTGTTTTAGTCCAAACCTAGTATTCAATCTAATTAACATGTTAACAGCCTACAGTGGTCATGGTTTTATCACACAATATACAGAATCGGTGCACACTAATACATTAGTCTTTAAGTTTTGTCGCCACTTCTTCAGTCATATCATACTTCATTATTAATAAAGCTGGATTTCATCACAACTGTAACCTGTGCACCCCTTGCAGTAGCAGTCCTAAATACACTAATGGCCACCCTATCCTTTTTCATATGGCTGCCTTTATATAAATTTATTCTATGGAACACCTTGTACTTCTTCAGGTAACACTGGAATCCACAGAACACAATTTGAAAATCACTGTCATAGATCTTCCTTTTGAACTTTAATTATGGCAGTATTACCATGAGTTTGGTATAGATGATATCTTAGGGCACAGCATCAATCTCTTTCAATTGTTTGCCTCCAGGCAGGTTCTTAATGCCCTATTTTACTTATCCAGCCTTTTTCTGTTGACACAATGTCACAAACACTGTAAGACATACCCAATCACTGCTTTAATATGTGACAGCAAATAAGGAAAAAGTAGAAGCAACAGCTTATGGCAACTTAGGTTCATTTGTGAGAGGATTTAAAATCATCTATATGTTCAGTTAGCCATTTTTTAATTTCAGATAACAGAAATATTCAGCTTTAGGCTGACCTGGCTGGCAGAACTACTTACTAAATAATAACATAGGTAACATAATGTGAAATATAATATGTAGATGGCTTTGAAAGCTTTTTCAAGTAAACTTAAGTTGTCAGACTGTTTTCAAGTGAATGGGAGACTGATAATAATTTCATGTGAACATTGCAAACATTTAGAAAATGTGATCCAAGGCCGCGGTGATCCAGGTTTCTTCCAGTTCCTGTTGTTATATCTGTCCTAGGGGAGTCTGCGGGTGTGAGAAGAAAGCAAAGGAGGTTTACCCCAAATACCCAAAAATTTTGTGTTGCCAAGTAAACACAGGCAGCTGTTATCCAATTTCCTTCCTTATCCGGTTTTTATCTCTATCCTAGGGGAATTTAGGGGTGTTAGAAGGGAGCAAAGGAGAATTACCACAAATATCCCAAAATTCTAAATGACTGAATGGGAAGATACAGGCAACCGTGATCCAAGATTCTTCCTGATCTGGCTGTTATCTCCATCCTAGGGGAGTCTGGATAACGAAGCAGATGAACAGGGAGTATGTGTTTCTGTTGACAGTGGTAGGGATAGAGGGACAGTTAATTTAAATAATTAAATTTAAAAAAAAATATAGGTGACAGAGACAGGGACCCTGATGTGATATGTGACTGAGGCAGACTGATAGTAGATGAGATAGAGTATTTTGTATAGATCCAAGGCAAGGCATCACAAGTAATCAATTATTTTGTGTACTTTATAGTAAAATCATACACAGTAGTTGAGTAATGGCCAGCAAATGCACAAGGGGGAGGCTGAAAGGATTAGGAGCCGTGCAGGAACATGTGATTAAAGAGATTGTCCAAAAACTGACTGCAGTCAAGGTTGCTGCAGCTTGTGCAAGAAATTATGGTGATCCCTTTTCTCCTGAGGAGGATGCAGTTTGTCCCCACAAAAGTTCCACCACCACCAAGTACTGTTAATAAAACATCTAAAAGCCCTGAAGACAACAATGAGTTGCATTCCAGTGTTGATGGCATAGTGCAAGAATGTGTAGCAGCTCAACCGACTGCTGCATCTGGCAGTGAGACAAATAAGCACAAAAACACCTGTCCTGAAAGTAGTAGCAAGCTTTGTGAAAATTCCTACAAAGGGAAAAGTAAAAAGAAATTGTTTAAGACCTCTAAAAGCCAAGAGGTATATAGAAGTAGTTGGAAAGATGCAGCAGGCAATGCTGAGGATGACCTAATGATTGATGATGTAGATCTTGAATATATCCCTCCAGCATTATCCTCTTCTTTAGATAGAAACGAAGATGAGAGTGAGAGAGATGGCTGGAAAGTTAGCTGAAAGGCAAAGGCTCAGTCTTACGCCACTGAAAAGGAACACAGTGCCTGTCTATAAACTGATCCAGAAAAACACTGGAAAGTCTGACTGTTGACAAAGATGGCAAAAAGTACACAGTCATTGTGTCAGCCATTACCAAACTACACTCACACAGTAATAGTGGTGAGTAACCAGCATACACATAGGTTATCAGCATCTACAGCCTTGACTTTGAGTGCCTCTGCTGCTCTTGGAAGTGCAGCACCTATGACACCTAGTAGTAGTAGTAGCAGTAGTAGTAGTAGTAGTAGTAGTAGTGCAAATTCAGCAATATCTAGCCCCAATAGCAGTAGCAGCCACTCATGAACCCCACAATCTATGAAGTCCACTATCTAAAAGCTAAGCATATTGCTATCTGTTGTCTGTATAAGAAGATGTGAGGGAAAGCAGGTTCTCACCTTGGCACCTCCTCAATGAGTTCTCACATGAAGCAGGACCACAGGTCTGTCTGTGAGACACACCATCAACAGGTCGGAGGTGCCACAACTAGCAGCAGCAGAAGTACTCCTAAATGTTCATGGGGCTCTGGGGTACATAATAGACGTGCTCTTGAAGTGTTAGAGAGTGTGCCAAGATTTTCTGCTCCTGCTGAAGAGGAGTATGAGTTTGTTTTGGAAGATGGCAAGAGTCATAGAGTGTTTACACATACTTCCACCACCCAACTACCTCCACAAGTCAAGTCATTAAAGCAATACATTTACACAGTTCTTCTACTATGTACTTCCTACACACTTATGAACTTCGTAGGAAGAAGTCAAAACCTGCACAAAAATAATTCAAACGTATGCCTATGGAACAGTAAGCTTGCCAAAATGTAGGGGGTTGACATGCTGCCCTTTTCTTTTGTTGAAAACAGAGACTTTAAAGAACTGATGTCATATGTTGCACCCTGCTGGAATATCCCAAGCAGCAGTTATTTTTCAAGGATGAGTGTGCAGATGTTACTTAAGCAGGAAGTTAGTGTTGTGGGCAAAGGACAACAGCACTCAGACAGCTAACAATTTTGTCAAGGCAAATGTTGCTGTAGGAATCATAACTTTTGTTTTCAGCAATTTATTTCTCCACTTCAGCCCTCAGGAGAAGTAATATTGTGGTGGGAAATGTTGCAGTCATAGAAAACATTGGTGAAAATGGCAAAGTTCTGGCTGGAAATTTATTGGTAGTAGAAAAAAGGAGAATGTTTTATTATTGTCTATGGGCAAATACTTTTGCGAAAAAAGTGAAAATTCTTTGTTTTTTCACAAAAAGTCATGCAGGAAATTTCTCTGACTTTTCGCCCATCAGCACTGGTGACAAAAGCAAGCTACCCATTGTCAGGGGGCTTTCATTGCAAACATATACACTTACATAAAAAAATATATTATTGGCCAAAGGAGTGGCGCCCTGTATATATGTAACGCCAACAATACAACAATAATATAAAGAGAAAGCTATATTGCTGCTCTCCTGAATTCTATCAGTGTATAGAATAACCAATGCTAACAACAAAAAACAATATAAAAAAGGAAAGCTCAAGTATTTCTATGGCTTAAAATACACCAATTTTTAATAGAAATAAATGTAAAATCTCATACGATATAATGATGAATGAGTACCCTCTGTATAATACAAAGTTGATTAGATAGTTCCCTTATCGAGAACTAAACTGAATGTAGAACAAAGTTCCTAACCAGTCTGTAGGTCCCTTGAACCAGAGTAAAAGATGTGCATTTCTGGCAGGTGTGAGACTCTGTATGTAGCAATATGAAGAAACTTGACTGTATCTCAAGAGTTCATATCTGTTACAGATAGATCGATATCTGAAAACCTCTCCCGTCTTTAATGTAGCAGTATCATTGTGTGTCTGCCGACACCTTAAAGGGATAGTAATACTTCGTTTTATCTTTATTTTATTTTGTAGGCATTAAAAAAAACATGAAGAATGATATAAGTCTTATCTCTCAATCCTTTATGGTTTATGAGATATTCACAAGCAAAGTTCCCCTCCCCGCCCCTTTTTCCTAGTGTAAGCCATCTCTTCTCAGATGTGGATCAGGTTGTATGACCAGACAGATAACAGAAGGGGACAATTTTCTTTGTATGAAAACAATGAAAGCCCTTCCCCCCTTGACAAGTTTTTCAGCTTTTTCCCTTATCTTAATTGAAGATTGTCCCTCACTGCAGTCTACCTGGGCACCTCCCTTCTGATCTGGTTGAACAAGGGGGGATACTTTGTTTGTGAATATCTCTTAAACCATAAAGGTTTGAGAGATAAGACTTATATCATTCTTCATGTTTTTTAATGCCTACAAAATAAAATAAAGTTAAAACGAAGTATTACTATCCCTTTAAGCGGGCAGAGATAGACATATATATGATGATGATGTCTTTTATCTGAAGTTCTTCCTTTGTTTATATAGTCAGCTATGTATAAATGACCAACAATGCCTGAGCAGCACTTCAGCGGGCATAGTTATTAAGAAACTCACAATTCTTGTAGTGCCGTTGTAGTTAGCCCTCCCTTCTTTTAACTCTGAAGTGTGGTCTGTAGATGTAAGCTGTCGACACTTTGTAGCACAATGGCAGACAAACAGAGTCTTTCACACTAGTGACATCAATGGTACACCTCCCGTTCTCCTGGCAATGTTATTGGGACTGCTTGTACATATCAATAACAGAGGGTGACTCAAAATTCTCCTACGCATTTCGTACCAGTCGGGTACTTCATCAGGGATAAGATATACACTTACATGCATGCATACATACATACATAAACACATGTGCACATTCACATACATACACATACACACATATTCTGCAAGGTGGTCAGTCTGCAGATTCTCCCTAATTCCCTCCATTCTACTGGCCTCCACCACATTGCCGTGTATGTGGCCATTGCATCACACAATGTGCACTGTATTGAGACATATTGCCAGATTCAGACATCTTCAAATTCACTGTCTCTTGGAGGAACAAAGTGGCAGATTTGTCCATGGCAGTGCCACTGTCATGAAGGACCTTGAATGCACTGTGGTGAGACCAGAATATTACTACTAGCAGCCTGGACACTAGGATTTTGTATGGACTATCCAGATAATGCCTGGACAACATTGTTTTTGAAGGTGGGGACTACTGATAGTGACACCTGATATTTTTTCTTGGGGGGCATCACAAGTTCCCAGTATATCTCAAGGTAGTTATGCTGCATGTTCTTTTTTACAATGAATGTTCAAAAGTGCGTCCCCTACATCCCCTTCTTCACAACCTTGTCACAGAGTGTGCTCATTGCAGTTGAGGATGAATGTACACACCCTGCCCTCATACAAAAGTATTCCTACATCCATGATTTCAGTGGGGGCGGCAGAGAAGGATATTTTTAATTGCACCTGAAATGGCTTGTGATGCTGAAGCTACTTCTGCTGCCACTTCATAATCAGTACTAGCAGTAGAAAGTGTAAGATCAACTAGTCCCATACTTCCACTACCACCACCATCACCAGTCTGTGGTGGGCATGATGACTTCCCTCCCACCAGTACCCAGCATGGGACTGTCCCTCCACCCAATTCCATATTGTCTCTTGCTGATAGTGGTGGTGGTGAGTGTGAAATGGTTGTAGGTGGTGAACCTGGTATCACACTCATAGAGATAGCTGCAGCAGATACACCTTGGGAAACACACATTTTCCCCATTCAGATATTCACTCCAGGGCCCCAGGTATCACTATCTGCTTGGGTGGTGGCAACTGCAAAAATATATGGTGCTGCTGGTGAGCTCTGACTCACATAGAATGGGATGGTGATGCTGGAGGGCTCTGTATTCTCTTAGCCACAGCAGGGAATGTTGTGATGGTAGGTTGACTACATGCCCCAGATTTCCCAGGACAGTTCAGGATTTTAAATGAGTGCCCTGCCCTGTCCCATGTCCTAGGCAGCCTCCTTTTGGGACAATGCAAAGTCCAGAATGAAGCCTTCAGAGTCCTAAACACTAGAAGGAGATCTGCCCATTGCCTTCCTTTACAGAAATGATGCCTCTGCTGGGCTACAAGAAATAGCTTCCAGTCAGAGCTCTAAACACTAGAGAATTAAATGAGCCTTGATCCTGATATCAAACAGGAGTTGCAGAGAAATTTAGTTGGAATGTAATGCTAGTCTAAGTGTTTAGTGTAACGCTAGACTTGAGGTATATTTCCTTATACACCACCACAGGCATCACTTTCAATCACAGCAGTCAATGTACAGTTCTCACTCTCACTTCTTGAGAAAGGGTAGGTTGCGTATTGAAGTCCATTGATCCCTCCTTCATATCTGCCCTATAATGGAGGACAAGTACTCTGCTGCCATCATCTCTGCCGTGTCCCTGAATGGCAGAATGGAAATATGGTTACCCTAGGTGGTGGTGGTGGTGTTGGTGGTGGTGACAGCATTATCTATTTTTGAGGTGTATGGACAGGGAATATGGTGGAGTAGCAACAGCAGTATCTGCTGCTAGTGGGCTCTGGAGTTTCTCGGGCATAGGGGATGTGGTGGGGTTGGTAGCCTTGTACTCTGCTGCTGTCCAGTTCTACTATTAGTACTGCTACCACTGCTGGATTCCTCCAATTCCTCCCCCCTCCCCCACACACACACAGTGCAGAAGGCAACAGAAGCAACTGGTATACTTGTAGTACATGTTAACTCTCTGACACTACACTACTACTCCACAAAGGGCTTTTTCTTCTCTCTCCTTACCTTCTTCTATAGCTCTCTCTGTCTCAACTACACTTCACAGAATGGTAGGAAGTGGGGATATAATTATAGCATAGAAAGCATAGGCTGAAAATGCAAAAATGCAAATGGCAATGGCAGAAAGGAAGACATTTTCTGAATTTTCAGTGCAAAGGAATTTTTGAGGAAAATTGGCAAATCATGGCTTTTACTCTAAAATTCCAGAGAAAAAAATTCTGACTTTTCACACATCTTTAGATAAGATTAAAAAGAATAAGAACAGTAAAAATGAAAAATAAATGACCATATAAAAATGTAAAACAAATGTCTTAAAGTCATATTAATAACATAGAAAAAAATATAGGTGAGAGATATTTTATTAAATCATATAATGGAAGTATATAATGTGGAGATTTGATTGCAGTGGTTTGTGCAATAGGTAAAAGTGTTATTCTAAAATTTTGAAAAGCAGCTCTAAACCTCTATCTTAAAAAAAAAAAGAGTCCAAACGCGATAATAGTTGTAAATAGGTAAGAGCTATAAAGTATGCATATGATTACGAACCAATTTATATATTGTGAGATTATAAATAATGCAAACTAAGGGATAAAACATCATCTTCCAAAATAATCTCTCAAAAAGATATAAACAATTAAATCCCAAATGAAATAGCCTGAGTGCTATGAAACGTGGTGACAATATTTTTAATTTCAAAAAAGATTTTGTATTTATCATTTTTTTAAATGTTGAGATAAATAACATCTAAGTACTTACATTTTAGTCACTTGACTTAGAGTCCACGTGTTATCTGTTCATCAACATTTTTTATATTTTTGGCTAATTCAAAAACACATCAAAAAAACATATTAAATTGAACCTCTTCCTAACTAAGGAGCTACATCGAGGAGACCACATGAGGGAGGTTTAAAAAGTACCCTCACAAGCCACAAAAGCCTCGGGGTCTGAACCATCTCCCTGGCAGACAGGACAAGTGAGTAACCTGATGTTATAAGCAACACTATACAGTGCATGCTATACTTCTGAATAGATATCCCAGACTGTTCACCCGGTTAGGCTGAGTGAGGGCAACTCTAATAATTACCCCACATGCCATATTAGCTTGTCCAGGTATTCAGCTGGTCAAGTGCAACCTTTAACCCCTTAAAGGGATAGTAATACTTAAAATGTAAAAAAAAATATGTTGTAGAGTTTATCCCCCTGAGTAAAACAAAGGTACTCCCACTGCTGAAAGGTGTTTCATTCAAAAGTTATTAATTTTCAAAGTTGAATTTTTTAGGTGCAATATCACAGTGGCCTGAAATTGTACAGTGGTGCTGTTGCTACACCATCCTATGGAGATTTATGGTCAACTGACCAGAGCTGTCCATAGGATCGTGTAGCAACAGCGCCACTGTACAATTTCAGGGCACTGTGATATTGCACCTAAAAAATTCAACTTTGAAAATTAATAACTTTTGAATGAAACACCTTTCAGCAGTGGGAGTACCTTTGTTTTACTCAGGGGGATAAACCCTACAACATATATTTTTTTTACATTTTAAGTATTACTATCCCTTTAAGGACCGGCGAGTGCACATGCGGCCGGCACTTGAGGATCACAGGACCATGGGGCTTTTTTTTATTTTTTCCACTTTTGGTTAAGGGCTTACGGAGCAGTATGGAGTGGCGCCAGGAGCCCTGAACTCCATGACGTGCCAGGGCCATCACTGGTCCTAAGGGCCGGACCGCCATGACGGTCCTAGCACGTCAATGGTCCTTAAGGGGTTAATAAGTGAGTTATTACAAAGTATTTCCATTTAGAAGAAGTAGAATCCTCTTGCTTTCTTCTAGCAAAATGTTATCTTCTTGGTTTAATATGTATTAATGAACATTTGATTGTTGCGGTTTTGTAATAGAAGTCCATTTGAATGGTGTAAAACAGATCATACTATGTATTGCAATTTGTTTCCTTTACATGTTTGATGTGAATCCATTGCTGTCTGATATTGGATATATAATCTTTTGGAATTGAGAAAAGATCAATACCCAGTATATTATACAGACTCAACAGTTTTTTTCTACCAGTTCTCTGTAAGTACATTTTTATAATTTCAATATTTGTTGGTAATTGAGATTACTATATAGTTGTGTTACTTGCATTGAATATTTTTATATTAATTGAGAGATTATTTTGGAAGATGATGTTACGACCCTTACTTGGTATTATTTATAATCTCACATTATATAAATTGGTTGGTAATCACATGCATACTTTATAGCGCTCACCTATTTATAACTATTATCATATTAATAACACACATTGGGAACTTCAATCTTCAGCTTTTCCTTTGAGCTAATCAGTTTCCCTGGGATAAATTAGATAAATGTAATAACCTGTTGCAGATGTACTAAAGGCAAGTGCAGTACTTAATAAGCATATGTCTTGTGGCACTCAATGCATGAGTCTGTACCTTTGCAAACACAAAAACAGCCATAAGTAATTACAGGTATATTTGCAACTTCGGTTATACCACCCCTGGTGCAGGTGTTAAGAAAATGCCAGAGTTTGTATCTTGTTCTTCTCTGCAAAGGCAGTAAATAGCATAGCTTTTGACTCCTGATGTGTTTTACATGCACTCATTTTATATTCAGCACCAGATTACTTACTTAAAACATTCCAACATCCATATCATCCATGTACAAATCAGATTTCAGGAAGCTCACCTTCTCTGGGTTTCTAAGTAATCTAAATTAGCTTCCTGAGCTACTAGCCAGTTGAGCATGATGTGAATAGTCCAACAACAGTTTGAGTGCCACAGGCCCTAAGGCTGAGGTAAACAAGTGCTGAACCTTGAACTGCTGGTGACTACAACTCCCACCATCCCTAACCAGTCAACTGGAATTTTCGGCCCCAACAATTCAAGCCCAGCAAGTGATTACCCCTGCCCTAATGCATGGATTATTGAAAATATTTTCAACAAAAGTGTGTTTCTTCTAAGAATTACAATAACTGCTTTCCAGCAAACAGTTCTAGGAAAATAAAACAGGTTATGTATCAGCATTCTACAGATAATGTTTACTACAATAATTCATACCCGGTCAGCATCTTGCAGGGAATCAGTCATTGGAACACACCTGTGCTCTTGTAGTCTTTCACTATCAAAATATATAACATAAAAAAAACAGCATAGACATAACAAAGACTTGAAATGATTACTTTGTGGGATGTAAAAATCTCTCTGTTAGTAAAACCTAACTGTGACTATAGCCTAGAGGATCTGAATGACCCCACCTCAAAAACTGTCTCTCTAGCACACAAGGTTAAATATTTCCTTTCACCTTGAGATCTCTTTTTTTTTGTTTAATAACGATTTATTGATTTTATGATTAAAGTTTTACAACAAGAGAAGAAGGACATATAAGACAATAAAGTGCAAAGAACAATTGCAGCAATACAAGCACAAATTGCATCCATAATAGGAAATATATATTATAATGAAATCAAGTGCGAACTAAAAGGCAAACCGGTGACCCAATCCCCCGCCAATAGGGGGGACAAAGCCACCGGGCAAGCCTCCGAATCGAAACTGCCGGACCCACAACCCTCATCATCCAGGGAACCAGCTGCCCGGGACCCCACGGCAAAGGCATTAGACCATCGCCACGACACCCCACCGACCGGTCCCCATCATATACCCCAGAACTAGGGATCGGGATCCGCCAGGAGATCAACCAGCATTGCACATAAATCACGAACATGAAGGAGCATATTGCATAGGGATAGACTGGAGTCTTTAGAAAAGAAAAGAAGGAAACAGGAGAAGCAGAGCAGGTTAGAAGAAGAAGAGTAGGACAGAATAGAAGTAGCAGAAAGAAAGAAGAAAAAAGGGAGGAGTAGAAGTCTCACTGCAGGAACCCGTGGAGAGGCCCGACTAGAAAAGCTACATGTTAACTATGCTGGGGCAATCTCCTACGGAAGGAATCTCCCCTCATAAATTCATCCCAGTGGAACCACCGAAAAGCATGGATTAATCCCCTACCATCCGCAGTGTGTATCAGGTCTTCCGAGGACCGAATCTCCTCTATAGAGGCCACCCAATCTCCAAAGGAAGGAGCACACGACTGCTTCCAAAATCTAGGAATTAAGACCTTAGCTGCGTTAATCAAGTGTATAGTGAGAGATCGAGCATAGGTGTGTATAGGGTGTGTAGTATGATGTAATAAGAGAACCAAAGGATCCATAGGAATCGTAGGGTCTGACACCTCTCTGATCGTCTCAACCACCATTTGCCAGAAGGGTTGCAGAGCCGGGCAAGACCACCACACATGAATGAAATCGCCCCTATGGCGTTTACATCTCCAACATATATCTGGGACAGTGGGATAAAGTTTGTGTAACAAGGCCGGAACCCTATACCATCGAGTTAATACTTTGTAAGCATTTTCCTGAATCCTGGAGGACACAGAGCACCGATGTGTCAGAAGGGAAATCTTGGACCACTGAGATTCCGTTAACACAATACCACAATCCAGTTCCCAGGAACGGATAAAATGAGGTTTAGAAGAATGTTTTAAGGTAAGTAAAAGACCATGAAGGGTGGATATTAGCTTACGTTGGGGTCCAGGAAGAAGACATATATCCTCAAAAACGTGTCGGACAGGAGAAGGAGACGGAACCGGATTCAAAGAATGCACAAAATGCAAAAGTTGGGCATAAAAATATGGTGTGGAGGGATGGCCAACCCCTCCACCAAGCAGGGAGGACAGGGGGCAAGAGTGTTTCCCCCCCGTGTAATATCTCCCAATCTGGGAAACCGCGGACCCCCCGGGAGGAGTCGATTAAATATCGTACCAGATCTCCCTGGTGGGAAGGACGAATTGCAAGTGAGAGACAAGAGAGGTGAGGGACTAGTCAGAAGACCCTCTGTTGGAGATATCCTATGCCATATCCGCAACGTATTCGGAACTGTGGGATGCGTTGAATCAAGTGATATCCCCCGGTCAGGCGACACCCACGCTGCAATCTGAGTAGTTACCGAAAGAAAACCCTGTTCCAACTGGACCAACACCTTGTCGGACGGGATGGTCCACTCCACCACCCTTGCCAGCATGGTAGCTTGGTAGTATGTCTCCAAGTACGGGAAACCCATGCCTCCACTCTCTCTCCTCCGGATCAAATAGGTATAACCCAAACGATGAGACCTGGACAACCACACGAAGTTGGACAGCATACTCCTGACACTACGGAAGAATGAATTAGGAAGGGAGATCGGGAGCGCCTGAATAAGGTACAAAAACCGCGGCAGAATATTCATTTTCACCACCGTCATCCGACCAAACCAAGATAAACGTTGTTTAGCCCACATCCGAATGTCAGACTGCACAGAAGACTGAAGAGGAATAAAATTACTCTCGAATAAAGAAGATGGAGTAGACGAATCTGTCAAAAAAGTCCCCAGATATTTAATCTTATGTGAGGCCCACTTAAATGGAAAAGAGGACCGTAAGGAATCACGTAAAGCCTCGGATAACGAGACATTCAAGGCCGACGACTTGTCCATATTAACTTTAAAATGGGAGAGGTGGCCATAAAGCTCAAGTTCACGTAGCAGATTAGGTATTGAGATCAGAGGCTGAGTCAAGGAGAATAATAAATCATCCGCAAATGCCGCGATCTTGTAAGTATGAGAAGAGAGAGTGAGACCATGAATCGATGGGTTGGAGCGGACGGCATTAAGGAAAGGTTCCAACGTTAAATCAAATAGAAGCGGAGACAGAGGACATCCCTGTCTGGTGCCGTTCGACAGAGTGAGAGGTTTCGACAGGACACCATTAACCCGAACCCGAGCCACAGGAGAGCGATATAAGGAGGCTATCCACTGAAACATCCGATCCCCCAAACCAATATGGCGGAGGACCCCTCTCAAAAAAGGCCAGCTCACTCTATCAAACGCCTTTTCGGCGTCCGTAGAAAGTAACACAGTCGGGATATTCTGAGATCGAGCAAGATGAATTAAGTTAATGGCTTTAACAGTATTGTCTCGGGCTTCGCGACCGGGGAGAAATGCCACCTGATCTGAGTGGATCAGGTCAGGAAGGGACAACCATAAACGCATGCTCAGGACCTTAGCGAATAATTTGACGTCGACATTTAGGAGCGAGATGGGTCGGTAGCTGGAGCACAACTCCGGGTCCTTATCCGGTTTTGGTATAACCGTAATGTGGGCATCCAATGAGTGAGTGGCTAGATGTTCCGTGGAGGACAGCGAGTTAAAGGCGAGTAGAAAACATGGGAGAAGAATATCTCGGAAGGTTTTGTAGTAGGAGATTGTCAAACCATCCGGACCCGGACTCTTGCCCGTCGGCGTACTCTTGATAGCCAAATCTACTTCTTCCAGTGTCAAAGGTCGGTCCAAAGAGGCTATTTCGTGTGTCGACAAGGTCCATGCACCTTGAGATCTCTTTTTAACCGCTTGATGACCAGATGGATATACAAGCAATGAATGCACAGCCCTTTGTCCCTGAAGATGTATTTAATTAGCCCTTTGAGTTGCAAAGAGGTATGCAACACATTGCAAAACACTCAAGTGGTTAAGGATATGTTTGTGCTCTAATAACTTCTGAATGAAAAATCCCCCATTCCCATAATATATTTTCATTAAAATAGTTTACTGCTCCTTTAAAGGAATAGTAACATTTCATATGTCAACTAGCTCAGAACGTTGAGTATATGTAATAGTACTGCTCCGCAATGTTCATACACTTCAAAACTTACTAGTTACAGTAGAATAATATGTTGAAATTGTTCCCTCCCACCCCTTTCCCCGACATAAGCATTTTTGTCTGAGATCCAATAGCAGATCACAATGATCGACAATCTTCAGTTATACTGACTGACGGAAGATTGTCCCTCATTGTGATCTGTCCGGTCCCAGGACTGGTTTTCAGATCTATGGGGAGGCGGTCTGCTACTGGGGAAAGGGGTGGGAGGGATCATCTGCGACATATTGTTACAGTGTAACTAGCAAGTTTCGAAGTGTATGAACATTACAAAACAGTACTATTACATATGATCAACGTTCTGAGCTATTTGACGTATGAAATGTTACTACCTCTTTAAAAACCAGCAAACACTAAATTAGTTGATACCACATATTATATATAATCCAGAGAAGGCTATTTAGCTACCTTCAATTTTACTATGTACTTACATGGCCAGCATTCATATATGTTTCATTGCTAAAAAGCAGTTAAGGATTTTTTAAGTTTTGCATACTGTCATATTTTTATTAATGAATTAGATTTGCATGAAGGGTCTTATTGGCCACAAATTATGTCTGTAAATTGCCCCTGGGCTTTAGTTTTTACATTCCTGCCTTTATGTGTCATAGATATGGCAGCTTCTCCTTACCAGAGATCTGATCCTCTTCTTCAGCCCAACAAGGGACTAGAGAATCCTTCATCTTGGCCAAGTTTCTTCCATCATCTTGGTCACTGGGTGTGTCTTATAGATGATCTGTTCTACAACCAGTTCAATTTTGCCAGTTCAACCCTTTTATAAATTTCCCTTCAGTGAGTGTGAATTACTAATGATAACACTTCAAACATTTAATTAAAGCCTCCAAAAGGATTATATAACCAGTTATGTATTCAAATGAAGGAGGACGGCAGCACTGAGGGCAATGCAAGGTCGGGTCCAAGTTCCATATTACATGTGTTATTGCCAATGCATTACAACATCCCCTAACAAAACAGACTCAAGTCCCATTCTGCATTGACACCGCCTGAAATTCGGGTACCTAATAGGTATATACAGTACATCTCACATCTACCCAAACAACGTAAGATGCTGCCACCTCTAGGGTGTCTGGTAACCCTCTATACCCTGAAAACCAAAGTTATCCAATCTAGCATTATGGGACAGAAAGTGTCTGGCAATAGGTGATCTAACATCTGCACTTTCTATTGCATTAAGATGTTCCCTAAATTGTTCTTTTAGTGGATGGACTGTAAGTCCAACGTATTGCTTAAACATTCCTTGCAGCTTATGAAATGCACCACATCAGATGTGCAGCAATTATTAAAGCTGTCTATAATACATTTTTTATTACCCAAAGAATTATGGAACATCTTAGACACGGTAGCAAAGGCACAACACTTACCGCTACCTCCACATTTATAGAAGCCCTTGGTAGGAAGCCATATACCTGAATTCATTTTAGACAATGAAAACATACTGAGAGATAAACCTCTTCCTAATGTTGGTGCTTTTCTACAGGTAAACCTACAACCATCTTCTAACAATTTTATCACTGTGACAAATGGGGAAGAAGCCCCCTAATGATACTACAAACATGGCTGTATTCAGTGACAAAGTTTAAAGGTGTCTTAGTAGAATTAGAATGACAAGAAATAGTTCTACTCTGTTTGAAAGACCCCTTGATTAAGTTCTCACGTTTCATTTAACTAACAGAATGTTTAGCTGCATTGATCTGACTACTAGAATAACCCCTGCCTTGTAATCTTTCAGATAAAGCATTGGCTTGTTTATTATAAGAATCTATATTACTACATATTCTTTTCAGGTAGATGAATTGTCCTTTAGGTATGTTGTTAATAAGGTGCCTCGGATGGCAACTATCAGCAAGAAGCAATGTGTTGCCCGCTGAAGATTTAAGAAAGACATCAATAGTCACCTTTTTGAAAACTCATTCACATTAAGCATTAAGTCCAGAAAGTCAATAGTATTTCTTTGTAGTGTGTAAGTGAAACATAGGCCACATTTATTAAGACTGAGATACTCAAATAATTGTTCAGCATGAGAATCACTACCACTCCAAACAAATATCAAATCGTCCTATATCTATAGAACAAATCTATAAGCGCTCGCACCAACGAACATAAATATTTGCATACATTGCAGCTCCACGTATTTGGAGGTAGAAAACCCTGTCTAACAAAAAATAGTTATGTCTCAAAAGATATATGATGGCATCAATAAGAAAACTTTTCAAATCACAAAAGTAATTACTATGATTATTCAAAAAGTATTTGACATCCTCAACTCCTGCATCTTGCGTTAAACTAGAATAAAGAGACACAGCATCTACAGTTAGCTACATATATTGAGTTAACCACTGGACATTTTTCATAATATTTAAAACATGGGTTGTGTCCATCAAATATGTGGATAACTGTAAGATCTGGTGGAGCAGTACGTGCAACCACTTGTCTTACAGTTATCTTAATATATAAAAACTGTAAGAAAGCATAACTCAAATAATTACATATATGAAGTGTAACTATGCATATCATGCATAGGGTGCCACAGTCCTATAATATATGATCAAAAATCAAAAAGAAAAACAAAGTAGGACCTATATAGCCACTGAACCTCTATAAATAAACAATAACCACCATATAAAAATATATAAACAATGTTTATTAATAATATCCCAAAATATATATAGTATAAATATAAAGCTGAGTTCACAAAATCCCACAATACCTCATAAGCACTGCAAGGTCTGCATCCCACAGATACAACTCACACTATATCCACCTTCCCACCCCACTGAAACCATTTAAGCACTGGTGCCAGTGTATATAGCTAGTCAAAAAAACTTTGAAAGACATGGTAAAAACGAAAAATGATGAAAGAATGATGAGACAATGAAAAATGAATAATGAATGATGAATAATAACACATAATGGATGCAGCAGCTGTCCATCCGTCAGTTAGTATCCATAACGGTATAGCATCAATCTCAATACTTTCCAGGGATGATGGTCTCATACAAATACACGGGTAAAGCCACACTCTATCTAGTATGAATATCACAGTGCCTGTGATTCCTGTCACTCTCAGTTGTGGCTGTCACTGATTTGCTGACTGAGTTTGACCCGCCTCCTGATGACCTTTTTATACCTGGCTATCACATCTGTCAGATGCCCTTTCGTGGTGTTCCTGAGCCAGTAGTGCTGTTGCTGTGTTCCTGTATTCTGAGTTCCTGTGTACCGATTCGGCTTGTCCTGACCATTCTCCAGTGTACTTGCTTATGTATGACCCGGCTCGTCTGCGTACCACCCTTGGATCCTGACCCGGCTAGACTGACGTTCCTGCTTGTGTATGACCCGGCTTGTATGACTGCCTCCTACGTGCTCCGACCCAGCCCGGCTGACTTCCTGCTCCGAAGATCGACTTCCAGCTTGTTCCAGTGACCTGCGTTCCAGTTGTCGCCGCCGCGACATTTCCAGTCTCTGCTGCCCGCGTCAGTGTGACTGCTTTGCCTGGTGCTTCCCTCGATTAAGTGCTGTGCCTCGTTATTTGTGCAGAGCTGTGTGTATTCTGTGGGCCTTCCTCTCCGTGCAGAGCCTTGCAGTAGTGCTGAAGCCTCGAGTAAACGTGCATTTTAACTCTTGCAGTGCTGCCTCGAATTCACTCTCTCTATCTCCTGTACGAGCCTCGTTACCCGTGATACTGCTGCTGAGTTGGCCGCTCTCCGTCGGCAACTCTAGTCCACCATTGCAGAGTGTTCACATAGTTTGGGCCGTTTGGGCGCTTAAGGCTCTCCGGTATTGGTTACCGACGATATCATTGACACAGAGTGTTGGCAGAAAGGCTTCAGTGTTGGCTTATCCGGTACTACGCCCGAGGGGGCTAGTGGCTCTTGCTTTCTTATTCCAGCATTCGATTACACTTGAGGAGGCTGTTAGCTCTTGCATTGCCGGCCGGTTTCCGTTACGCCCGTGGGGGCTATTTGCACTTGCACAAACGAAAGCAGTTCCTGTAACTACGCCCGTGGGGGCTAAGTTGATTCCCATTCTGCTTACTATCCAACACCTTGGCAAGGCAGCTCGATCTTCAGCACTTGATGAACATTGTCTATACAGCACAGCCTTTTTAACATCCAGGGTGTGTCAAACCTCCACATCTGAGACAGACTGTTATTTGGACATTAACCCCTTGGGGGTCAATATCATCCTAGTGCATACTGTTTTGCATTTATGTCTATTGTGCTATTACCCTTGTAATATCTCAGTTTACTTTATCTGTGTATTACCTACCGCCTCTAGAGGGCGTACTTGTGCATTATTCACTTTAATAAAGTGTGTTTTATTTTCACTTATTGGTCTGAGAGTCCTAAAAAACCGTGACAATGAAGCTCTGTGCGTAGTCAGATGTATAGCATGTGAATGCAAGATGATGAATAGCGTGTATATTGACAGAAATGCATAAGCAATTGAATCTGGCGGATCATATATGCTTTATAGACCAATATTTGTGTTATTATCATATTATGGTCCCATATGCAATACCCACATAGTACTGTGACAGTCCCGGGTACCTTTCTACTCTTTCCATGGAGCTTACCGCCACTCAGAAATCGCCTCTTAATGCACCAAGCTGTAATCCTGTTCCACGCTCTGAATCGATAGCCAAACACGCTGGATAACTCCCAGCACACCACCATCCGATAGTTTATTCTTCATCTGATTCACATAGACCAATCCTCCATGAGATCCAAACCTTGGCCAGCATAGAGTTCCATATACACACCAGCGTCAGTGCATACCCAGTTCAGCCAACGCGTTTCATCTGCGTTTCAGCGGGCTTTCTCAAGACTATTATGCAGACTGTATATGGGTCACATCTCTTATAATCACCAAGTCCCAGAAGTTAAAAGATTTTCCATAGTAACTAACATAAATATTGTGGACATGTGTGTCTCAGGCTACACGGCACTCCAAACAGATCCTATCCACAAATCCTATCCATAAAATACCATCTACAAACCCACACAGGTGAGAACCACTCATCAATACCTAGATCGCGCCGATCCTCAAAAAACAGGCACACATAATCACATAAAGGAGGACATGAATGGAACCTCAACCCCGTCCCAGCAAACCGACGGATTCTAAACATCCACCCACCTCCCCCAATTATCACCACCCCCAATCAAAGGAACACATGATCATGTATAAAATACAATTCCAATAAAGGTGATGTCAGATATAGGATATGTAAGCCCAACCCTCATAAATTCTTTACAATGGTCTACCATGGTTCACAAGGAGTGTTATACATCAAAAAACACGCCCCTAATATGAAACAACACAATGAATCATTCATATATCATTACTTAAGCATGAGCCTAAAATATCCCATATTAATAAAAAAAATTAGCATCACCTACTTACAGTAAAAAACTACCATATAATACAATCCCATCTCTGTAGATAGTACCTAGATATATGTTTGGAAGATCACAGGTCACAAAAACACACCAGATTGCAACTCCTCATTAAGGCCCTGAGGGAAAAGGGACCCCAGTGTGTAGATCCACTTTGATTCACATCTCAGGAGCTTCAAATCAAGATTCCCTCTTCTTCTGTTATTTTCAAAATGTGCAATACCTATGGCTCTTAAATTCCCAGGGTTTCCATTGTGAAATTCAAAAAAAGTCTACCAATAGAACTCTCCATCCTTACATTTTCTATATCACATTTGTGTTCAAGTATCCTCCTCCTAAATTCCCTTATGGTCTTCTCAACATATACTTTACCACAAGGGCATATCAACTGATATACCACCCCTTGAGTTCTGCAGTTGATCATGGATCTTACATGAAATTTTTTGGTCTTATCAAAATTGTAAAAGATATCAGTCTTCTGAACATAACGACAAGCCATACAAGCACCACATTTAAAAGTTCCACATATCTGTTTCTTATTAAGCCACTGTCGCTACCTGCCCGGTCCGGGGCGCCGAGTGGAGAGGTCCTTGGTGCCTGCTTTGTCTTCCATGGCACGTCTGCGCATGCGCCAACGTCAGATTACGTCGGCGTCATGACGCTTCCTCCTGGTTTTCACAGGCGCTCGGCTGAGGCTTGGTGCTCAGTAGTTGCCGTCCGTCGCTGGACAACGGGAACCGTCCATCAGAGCGGCAGGAACAGCAGCAATCGCCAGGAGTCAGTCGTCAGCCAGGCCGGGTCAGGACACGCAGGAGATTCGCAGACAAGCCGGATCAGTAACGGAGAAGGATCGTCAGCCAGGCCGGGTTGGATGCCGTAGGAGATTCGCAGACAAGCCGGATCAGTAACACGCAGGAAGTCAGCCAGGCCGGGTCAATCACGGAACAGGAACTCAGGAACGTCGTCGGTACAGGCCTAGTCGGTACACGGGAGATCAGGATACTGGAATACTGCAACAGCAACGCTGGCTCAGAAACACCACGAAAGGGCACCTGACAGGTGCCAGTGGCCAGAATAAAACAGGTAACCAGGGGCGGGCCAACACAGCTCAACCAATCCGGGAGCAGCACAGATGAGAGTGACACACAGAATCACGGGGACCGTGATACTCTCTTTCTTGGTTTAACGCCCTATTATAACTTCGCCGAAGAGCTCTAAAAGAGTATCCTCTTTCTAAAAACCTTCTATTTAGATCATTTGCCTGAATCTTATAATCCTCTGTGTCACTACAATTCCTACTCAGTCTGAGGTATTGTCCATAGGGAATACACCTAATCTGAGAAGGTAAGTGATGGCTTGTCGCATGCAACAGAGTATTACAGGAAGTAGGTTTCCTAAACGTTGCCCCCGGTGTCATCTCTCAAACCTTTACGGTTTGAGTTGCCCTCTCCCTCCCCCTTCCCTGAAGTCACGTTGTAGCTGACTGAAGGAAAATCCAGTCATAGACATCAGGCTGTTCTGCAGCAGAGCCACAATCGAGTTAATAAAAATAAATCTTTCATTAAAATGGTCTTCTATGTGTGCTTGCAAACCAAGCACACGTAGAAGACCATTTCAGTGAAAGTTTTCTTTTTTATTAACGCGATCGCTGCTGTGCTGGAGAGCCGCCTGAAAGTCGTACAACTGGCTTCCCTGCAGTCAGCTAGAATGCTGACAACAGGGAAGGGGGAGGGAGAGGGCAACTTTAGGAGTGATTATCTCTCAAACCATAAAGGTCTGAGAGATGACACTGGGGGCAATACATTTATTTTTAAGAGGACTTTAATATAGGGATTAGTAATACTTAAGTATTACTATCCCTGTAAGATTAAAAAGAAAAAGAACAGTAAAAATTAAACAGAAATGACCATATAAAAATGCAAAAGAAATGCAAACCAAATGTTTGCCAAGACAGAATACACTATTTCCATTTTTTTTAACAACCACCAATAGTACAAAATAATTGAGACTTAAAGTCATATTAATAACATTGAAAAAAATATAGGTAAGTGCTACTTTATTAACCCCTTAACGACATATGACTTACCAGGTACGTCCCGCAAGAACTGTCACTTAGTGACAGAGGACGTACCTGGTAAGTCACGGAAGTCCGCGTCTTTGACGCGGCTGTCACTAAGGGGTTAAATCATATAATGGAAGTATATAATGTGGAGATTTGATTGCAGTGGTTTGTGCAATAGGTAAATTGTTATTCTAAATTTTTGAAAAGCAGCTCTAAACCTCTATCTTAAAAAAAAAGAGTCCAAACACGATAATAGTTGAACATACGTGAGCGCTATAAAGTATGCACGTGTTTACCAACCAATTTATCTATTGTGAGATTATAAATAATGCAAACTAAGGGTCAAAACACCATCTTCCAAAATAATCTCTCAAAAAGATATAACAATTATATCCCGATGAAATAACCTGAGTGCTATGAAAAGCGCTGACAATATTTTTAATTTCAATAAGATTTTGTATTTATAATTTTTTTATATGTTGCAATAAATAACATCTAAGTACGTACATTATAGTCACTTGACTTAGAGTCCACGTGTTATCTGTTCCATCAACATTTTTTATATTTTTTGCTAATTCAAAAATCCATCAAAAAAAACATTTTTATTGAACCTCTTCCTAACAAAGGATCTACATCGAGGAGACCACATGAGGGAGGTTTAAAAAGTACCCTCACAAGCCACAAAAGCCTCGGGGTCTGAACCAACTCCCAGGCAGACAGGACAAGTGAGGAACCCGATGTTATAAGCAACACTATACATTGCATGCTATACTTCTGAATAGATATCCCAGACTGTTGACCCGGTTGGGCTGAGTGAGGGCAACTCTAATAATTACCCCACATGCCATATTAGCTTGTCCAGGTATTCAGCTGGTCAAGTGCAACCTTTAAAAAGTGAGTAATTACAAAGTCTTTCCATTTAGAAGAAATAGAATCCTCTTCCTTTCTTCTAGCAAAATGTTACCTTCTTGGTTTAATATATATTGATGAACATTTGATTGCTGCGACTTTGCAATAGAAGTCCATTTGAATAGTGTAAAACAGATCATAATATGTATTGCAATTTGTTTCCTTTACATGTTTGATGTGCCTACCCCTACCCTAAGGCATGGATTATTGAAAATATTTTCAACAAAAGTGCATTTCTTCTAAGAATTACAATAACTGCTGTCAAGCAAAAAGTTCTAGAAAAATAAAACAGGTTATGTCTCAGCATTCTACAGATAATGTTTACTACAATAATTCATACCCTGCCAGCGTCTTGCAGGTAATCAGTCATTGGAACACACCTATGCTCTTGTAGTCTTTCACTATCAAAATATATAACATAAAAAAACAGCATAGGCATAACAAAGACTTGAAATGATTACTTTGTGGGATGTAAAAATCTCTCTGTTAGTAAGACCCAACCGTGAATATAGCCTAGAGGCTCTGAATGACCCCACCTCAAAAGCTGTCTCTCTAGCACACAAGGTTAAACATTTCCTTTCACCTTGAGATCTCTTTTTAACTCCTTGATGACCAGATGGATATACAAGCAATGAGTGCACGGCCCTTTGTCCCTGAAGACGTATTTAATTAGCCTTTTGAGTTGCAAAGAGGTATGCAACACATTGCAAATCACTCAAATGGTTAAGGACATGTTTGTGCTCTAATAACTTCTGAATGAAAAAACCCCCAAACCTATAATATATTTTCATTAAAAAAGTTTACTGCTCCTTTAAAGGGATAGTAACATTTCATATGTCAACTAGTTCAGAACGTTGAGTATATGTAATAGTACTGCTCCGCAATATTCATATTGATCCCTCCCACTCCTTTCCCTGACATAAGCATTTTTGTCTTAGATCCAACAGCAGATCACAATGATGGACAATCTTCAGTTATACTGACTGACAGAAGATTGTCCCTTGTGATCTGTCAGGTCCCTGGACTGGTTTTCAGATCTATGGGGAGGCGGTTTGCTATTGGGGAAAGGGGCGGGAGGGATCATCTTCGACATATTGTTACAGTGTAACTAGCAAGTTTTGAAGTGTATGAACATTGCAAAACAGTACTATTACATATGATCAACGTTCTGAGCTACTTGACATATGAAATGTTACTATCCCTTTAAAAACCAGCAAACACTAAATGAGTTGATACCACATATTATATATAATCCAGAGAAGGCTATTTAGCTACCTTAAAATTTACAATGTACTTACATGGCCAGCATTCATATATGTTTCATTGCTAAAAATCAGTTAAGGATTTTTTAAGTTTTGCATACTGTCATATTTTATTAATGAATTAGCATGAAGCGTCTTATTGGCCACAATTTATTTCTGTAAATTGCCCCTGGGCTTAAGTTTTTACATCCCTGCCTTTATGTGTCATAGATATGGCAGCTTCTCCTTACCAGAGATCTGATCCTCTTCATCAGCCCAACAAGGGACTAGAGAATCCTTCATCTTGGCCAAGTTTCTTCCATCATCTTGGTCACTGGGTGTGTCTTATAGATGATCTGTACTACAAGCAGTTCAATTTTGCCAGTTCAACCCTTTTATAAATTCCCCTCAATGAGTGTGATTTACTAATGATAACACTTCAAACATTTAATTAAAGCCTCCAAAAGGATTATATAATCAGTTATGTATTCAAATGAAGGAGGACGACAGCACTGAGGGCAATGCAAGGTCAGGTCCAAGTTCCATATTACATGTGTATATTGCCAATGCATTACAACATCCCCTAACAAAACAGACTCAAGTCCCATTCTGCATTGACACCGTCTGAAATTCGGGTACCTAATAGGTATATACAGTACATCTCACATCTACCCAAACAACGTAAGATGCTGCCACCTCTAGGGTGTCTGGTAACCCTCTATACCCTGAAAACCAAAGTTATCCAATCTAGCATTATGGGACAGAAAGTGTCTGGCAATAGGTGATCTAACATCTGCACTTTCTATTGCATTAAGATGTTCCCTAAATTGTTCTTTTAGTGGATGGACTGTAAGTCCAATGTATTGCTTAAACACTCCTTGCATTTTATTAAATACACCACATCAGATGTGCAGCAATTATTAAAGCTGTCTATAATACATTTTTTATTACCCAAAGAATTATGGAACATCTTAGACACGGTAGCAAAGGCACAACACTTACCCCTACCTCCACATTTATAGAAGCCCTTGGTAGGAAGCCATATACCTGAATTCATTTTAGACAATGAAAATATACTGAGCGGTAAACCTCTTCCTAATGTTGGTGCTTTTCTACAGGTAAACCTACAACCATCTTCTAATATTTCTTTAACAATTTTATTATTGTGACAAATGGGGAAGAAGCCCCCTAATAATACTACAAACATGGCTGTATTCAGTGACAAATTTTAAAGGTGTCTTAGTAGAATTAGAATGACAAGAAATAGTTCTACTCTGTTTGAAAGACCTCTTGATTAAGTTCTCACGTTTCATTTAACTAACAGAATGTTTAGCTGTATTGATCTGACTACTAGAATAACCCCTGCCTTGTAATCTTTCAGATAAAGGCACAACACTTAAACACATTTATAGAAGCCCTTGGTAGGAAGCCATATACCGGAACTCATTTTTGACAATGAAAACATACTGGGAGATAAACCTCTTCCTAATGTTGGTGCTATTCTACAGGTAAACCTACAACCATCTTCTAATATTTCTTTAACAATTTTAACACCGTGACGAATGGGGAAAAAGCCTCCTAATAATACTACAAACATGTTTATACTCATGGCTGTATTCAGTGACAAAGTTTAAAAGTGTCTTAGTAGAATTAGAATGACAAGAAATAGTTCTACTCTGTTTGAAAGACCCCTTGATTAAGTTCTCATGTTTCATTTAACTAACAGAATATTTAGCTGCATTGATCTGACTACTAGAATAACCCCTGCCTTGTAATCTTTCAGATAAAGCATTGGATTGTTTATTATAAGAATCTGTATTACTACATATTCTTTTCAGGTAGATGAATTGACCTTTGGGTATGTTATTAATAAGGTGCCTTGGATGGCAACTATCAGCAAGCATCAATGTGTTGCCCACTGAAGATTTAAGAAAGACATCAATAGTCACCTTTTTGAAAACTCATTCACATTAAGCATTAAGTCCAGAAAGTCAATAGTATTTCTTTGTAGTGTGTAAGTGAAACATAGGCCACATTTATTAAGACTGAGATACTCAAATAATTGTTCAGCATGAGAATCACTACCACTCCAAACAAATATCATATCGTGTTATATCTATAGAACAAAAGTATAAGCTCGCACCAACCAACATAAAGATTTGCATACATTGCAGCTCCACGTATTTGGAGGTAAAAAACCCTGTCAAACAAAAAATAGTTATGTCTCAAAAGATATATGATGGCATCAATAAGAAAACTTTTCAAATCACAAAAGTAATTACTATGATTATTCAAAAAGTATTTGATATCCTCAACTCCTGCATCTTGCGGTAAACTAGAATAAAGAGACACAGCATCTACAGTTAGCTACATATATTGAGTTAACCACTGGACATTATTCATAATATTTAAAACATGGGTTGTGTCCATCAAATATGTGGATAACTGTAAGATCTAGTGGAGCAGTACCTGCAACAACTTGTCTTACAGTTACCCATATAATTGAGGGACACAAACCATCTTTTAAATATTATGAATAATGTCCATTGGTTACCTCAGTATATTATATGGCTAACTGTAGATGCTGTGTCTCTTTATTCTAGTTTGCCGCAGGTGTTGAGGCTGTCAAATACTTTTTGAATAATCAAACTTACTGTAAAAAATCCACGTCTTTGTTTTAGTCAAACGTACCTTTCCTCTAATCTTAAAGCTATAGTGATGTTTCACAAAAACAGCAGCTCCAATTAATCTTCATTGTATTTGGGCCATGGAGAGTTTTATTGTCAGAGTTGTAGTTCAAGAGTAATTGAATGATAAAGTATACCCCTCCGGCCCTTTTTACCTAGTGTAACACTGCTCACCTCAGATGTGGAATCTGGTGCTGGGACCAGATAGCTCACAGCAAGGGACAATCAGTAATAGGGGTGGGAGGGGGATACTTTATCATTCAATTACTCTTAAACTACAATTCGAACAGAATTGAAATAACACTCTCCATGGCCCAAATACTATGAAGATTAATTGAAGCTGCTTTTATTGTGAAACATTACTATCCCTTTAATGGATGACCTCTTGTTTATTGCTCAGCTCTTTGAGTAAATAATTCCTTAGATAGTTGTTTGTACTGACTTCAAATATATTTGAAAATAGTAATCATGGGGGACGTGGCCTGTTACTCGAGCGGAATGGACGTGCGGTGTTAGAGCTCCTGCCTAACCATAAACGCTTACATCAGCAAAACTGAGTGGCCCCTGTCCCCTGACTATTGTTGGTTCCGGTGGGAGACCCTTCCAGCATGTCCAGAAGGTCCCAGAAATTATCACGGTTCCCATGTCTCCTTGTCACTCTCTGTCGTGGCACTCTTCCATTGGAGGAGCTTGATTGGCCCGCTCAGGGTGTCCCTTTATATACTGGGCCTATGGCACCTGTCAGGTGCCCTTTTGTGTTCCTGTTGCTGTGTTCCTGCGTTCCTGTGTACCGACTCGGCCCGTCTGACTACTCTGGTGTTCCTGCTCCGTGATTGACCCAGTCCTGGCTGGCGTTCCTGCTCCGTGATTGACCCGGCTCTGGCTGACGTTCATGCTCCGTGATTGACCCGGTTCTGGCTGACGTTCCTGCTCCGTGATTGACCCGGCTCTGACTGACGTTCCTGCTCCGTGATTGCTTCCATTGTTCCTGCGAGATTTTGATCGCTTGCCTGGCGACATTCTGAACTGTGCTTGTAGTGTTGCACTGACTGATCACGCTTCCTCTGCTGAGCTGTGGCCTCCGTTATTGAGCCTGTCTGTGCAACTGCAGAGCTTGTTGCCTCCGTTACCGAGCCTGTCAGAGTATACTTGCTGAGCTGTTGCCTCCGTTACTTAGCCTGTCAGATACACTTGCTGTGCTCGTTGCCTCCGGTATTGAGCCTGTCTGTGTACACTTGCCAAGCTTGCTGCCTTCGATTCTGAGCCGTTTAACACTTGATGAGCTTGTTGCCTCCATCACCGAGCCTATCCGTTTACACTAGCAGAGCAGTAACTCCAACTACGGTGCTCGTTTCCTTGCAGTTGTTGCACCGCATGGTGCTATTGGGCATACCGTTAGCTCTTGCAGTGTGTTGCTCCATTTTGGCACCGGAAGGGTGTCTAGGCTCTGGTCTCCTATTGCTCACAGTGTTGTACCATCATACCGCACCAGGAAGTGCGTTTGGCTCACGCTATATTTGCTTGTGCAGTGTCTCCTCCGTTACCGCACCTAAGGGGTGCTCCTGGCTCTGGTTCCATTGGCTCTAGCAGTGTCTCTCCTCCGTTATTGCACCCAAGTGGTGGTATTGGCTGTAGCTCCAGTCAGTCCTTGCTATACTATTGGGCATATTACAATACAGCTATCTGGGAGTGATCCAGTCCAGTCGCACTGCTAGCGCTTGCCTATTGCATTACTACTGGGACTGTTTATATTCACTGGGCATTGGCTTATCACCACAATAGAGACTGATTTTTGTATTGGGCATTAACCCTTTTACCTTCATTGATTCTGTTGAGTGCTATTTGCTCCTACTATATTGGGCCTGTACTACATCCATTACTTGTCTATACCTGTGATTACCTATTCTGGCCCCCAGGGGCACTGTTCCTTATTTTTACCTCAATAAAACTGTGTTTTATTTTTAACCTTGGTCTGAGTGTCGTAAAAAACCGTAACAGAAATCCACCCAACCTACTGATTTTTTTTGACGGAAGAAGGACAAGGAGCCTACCATGTCTAGCCCCCCTCGAGATCTTCCTGAATCTCCAGCTTTGTGCACTAAATCCGACATGGACTCTCTACAGGCTCTACTCCTGACAGTGAAAAATGACTTGTCCACAGAGCTACAATCTAGAGTACAGCTTTTACACGCTGACATCCAGCGTATCTCGGGCCGGACTGAGGCCTTAGAAACTAAGATGGTGGCCGCAGAGCGCTGCTTTGTCACTCTCTAAGATGAGATGGAGTGCCTTAAAGCATGCCATAGGAGGCTTCAGGATGCCATGGAAGATCTCGATAATAGATCTAGACGCTCTAACCTATGCCTTCGCAACATCCTGGAGAACTTAGAGGATTTGCATGGATTCCTCTCTAGGTATTTTTGCATGTTACTACCAGATGTACCTGCTGCCGAGTCACAGGGTCTTGTGTGGTGGCTGCAGGCGTGAGCCACAGGGTCTTAATATGTGACTGCAGGCAGAGTCACAGGGTCTCTTAGCAGTGACTGCAGACGTGGGTCACCGGGTTCCTGCAAAGGTGTGGTGTTGCAGGTTTGACTGATTGCAGGCGTGGGTCAGTTCTCCAGTCCAGCAGTCCTCGTGTTCCTGTTCATCGGATCAAGATTGCTGAGCCAGTGTTCACAGTGGTTGCCTGTTCCAGTGTTCCAGTCGACGGATCTAGAGCTGGCGTTCCTGTTTCCTGCTGAGACTGTTGCCTTCCCACCTAGGTGTTGGCTGAAGGCTGGTCTCCTGGTGAGGTTGCATCCAGGTGTATGGCTGGGGTCATATAGTGGGCCCATATGCACCACAGTGGGCATCCAGTGGCATCCCAGTGGCTGTAGTTGTGGTATGCAGTACTGGCCTGAGGTGGTAGAGGCATTCACCTCTCTTGTGGTCTCCACTGCTCCTGCCGCATCCACTGTTGGCCTATCGTGGGCGGCAACCCGTACTCTGATGGTGGTGGTGTTGCTTTTGACATCCATCTGGTCCCCTCATCTGCATCTGCAGGGGCTGTGTTACTGTGTCACTGGGGGAGATGGTTTGGGTCTCCTCCTTACTATCATCTGGCTGTGCTGCAGGCATGGATGCTGTGTGGGGAAATTAGATAGTGTTATTATTAACTTGAGCTATGACAAGAGGAATGCAGGACAATGGCATTCACATGTGAACCCTTTAGTGACAGAATGGTAACCCATGCATTGTATTGCAATGCATGGGATACCATCCTGGCACTCATTGATTGATCAGCTTGACAAGATCCTTTACATTGATGAAAGCGACCTACAGTGGTTGAGTTTTGGTTATCCTATGTATCCTGAAGAGTGGTGACGGTAAGGAATACCTCCTTGCCATGGCATTCACATGTGAACCCTTCAGTGACAGAATGGTATCCCACACATTGTATTGCAATGCATGGGATACCCTCCTTGCACTCATTGATTGGTTAGCTTGACAAGATCCTATACATTGATGGAAGCGACCTACAGTGGTTGAGCTTTGGTTATCCTATGTATCCTGAAGAGTGGTGATGGTAAGGAATATCTCCTTGCCATCCCCATTCTTCAGGATACATATGATAACCAAAGTTCAACCATGACATGTTGGATGTGTGTTTGTGCTGGTTCTCCTGGTGGGTCAAGCATGTGTCCTCCAGATGCTTTCGTTGCTGTGATCCCCCATCAATGTGTTTGTGGGTTTGCTTCACCTGAATGCATTGTCATTGTTTCAGCTTAGTTGTTATGTTGTGTCAACAGTGCAAATGTGTGTTTTGGGGCCCTTGGGTTTTGTGCGCGCAGCCTATGATTTGGTCATGCAATGGGTTTCTGTTTGTTCAACTATCATGTGTGTGCTGACCCCTGTGAACCTGTGCTTGCATTCAAGTGGACTGCAGACAAGTGGAGTTGGAAAGAATCTGGTATAAAGTACATGCGAGTGTTAAAGGGATAGTAATGTTTCATAATAAAAGCAGTCTAATTAATCTTCATAGTATTTGGGCCTTGGAGAGTGTTATTTCAATTCTGTCAGAGTTGTAGTTCAAGTGTAATTGAATGATAAAGTATCCCCCTCCTGCCCCTTCTACTGATGTAACACTGCTCAGCTTAGAGCAGCAGGGAGTGTCCAGGTATATTGAATAGAGGGACAATCTTCAATTAATTAAGATACTGTTCTCACAGTAAGAATTTTGACCCTTATTGTGAGCTGTCTGGTATATGGACTGGATTCCACATCTGAGGTGAGCAGTGTTACACTAGGTAAAAGGGGCTGGAGGGGGAAACTTTATCAATCAATTATTCTTGAACTACAACGCTCACAGTAATGAAATAACACTCTCTGTTGCTCAAATACTATGAAGATTAATTTGGGCTGCTGTTTTTGTGAAACATTACTATCACTTTAATATGGGTTAAAAAGGCATATCCTATATAATAATTCGCTACAAAGTTTGTAACGACACAGTCATGCACAGTAGAGACTGCCCGTGTCAAGGCTGATACAAAGCGGGGTGCTCCGAAGGAGCATCCAGCTCTTTATCAGCCACGGCTCGGGCAGTCTCTACTGAGCATGACTGCACTGAGTCCGGCTGGCACTGTATCAGCCGTGGCGTGGGCAGTATCTACTGTGCATGACTGCCCCATGACCTGCTGGCAGTGGCACTGTGGCCCGTGTAATGGGCTCTTCAATTAGTTCTTTATATTCATGGTGTGCGATTATTTCAAAGGTTAAAAAGCGGATTATTGTTACTGTTTTCTTTCTTCTTTCCTGAATGTTTAAGAGTTGATTGCAAAGCTGATAAGCTCTTTTTGAGCTTGCTCTTCTAGCTTGCATTTAAGTTGACTGCAGACTTGTGGAGTTGGAAGGAATCTGGTAAATAAATACACGCAAGAGTGTTTTTGGTTACTATAATAAGAATTAAAAAGGCATATTCTTTGTATTTATTGTGTGTGGGTATTTCAAGAGTTAAAACGCTCATTATTGTTGTTACTGTTTTCTTTCTTCTCTCCTCAGTGATTAAGAGTTGATTGCAAAGCTGATACACCTGGGTGTAGGCCTACTTTAAATACAGATCATAGGCTCTTTTCAAGCTTGCTCCTGTGGCTAGTATTTAAGTGAACTGCAGACAAGTGGAGTTGGAAAGAATCTGGAGTTAGAACAGAAGCAGGAGTTGGAAACCACTAGATCTCTGTGCTGAAGGTAATTTCAAGAGCTTTAATACACCCACATTTACATTTGGTTTACTTTACCTTAGAGTGAGCATTAAAGGGATAGTAATGTTTCATAATAAAAGCAGTTCTAATTAATCATCATAGTATTTGGACTTTGGAGAGTGTTATTTCAATTCTGTCAGAGTTTTAGTTCCAGAGTAATTCAATGACAAAGTGTCCCCCTCCCGCCCCTTTTACTGATGTCAAACTGTTCAGCCTGATCAGAAGGGAGGTGCCCAGGTAGACTGCAGAGAGGGACAATCTTCAATTAAGATAAGGGAAAAACCTGAAAAGCTTGTCAAGGGGGGCAGGGTGTTCATTGTTCTAATAGGGAGAAGATTGTCCCCTTCTGTTATCTGTCTGGTCTATGGACTGCATTCCACATCTGAGAAGAGATTGCTTACACTAGGTAAAAGGGGCGGGAGGGGGAAACTTTGCTTGTGAATATCTCATAAACCATAAAGGTTTGAGAGATAAGACATATCATTTTTCATGTTTTTTTAATGCCTACAAAATAAAATAAAGTTAAAACGAAGTATTACTAAATACTAGTTTAATTGTAAAACTAAGCATGAATGATAGCAGGTTAGACAATCACATACAGTGCACATCTTGTTACATGTTTAAACACTTGGAGCAATCATTCCAGGGGTCATACCACTGTGCCAAGTGTGAGCATATATATTTTTTTAGATTCTAAGATATTGTATCTAGAAAGAAATATTACAACATTGGAAACCTGGAAAGGAGATTAGAACTTAAAGAGCAAGTAGTGTGTGAGGTTAGTGGTGAAGAGGGTGAAGTTGTAGATGAGGAGAAACAGGTAGGCAGCTGAGTAACAGTAAGGAGGGGAGGTAATGACAGAGGAAAAGGAAGGCCAGTTCAGAGTTGACTCAGTCCAACAGATTTGCAAGATTGAGTGAAGAGATTGATGAGGATAGATCAGAATTGGAAATACTATTTCATCTAAGAGTAGGGGAACAGTCCTCCTTCCAATTTAGATGGGATGCAAAGTAGGCAGAAACCAAGACAGATGGTGGTAATGGGGCACTCTATTATCAGGAGGGTAGATAGTGTAATCTGCCGGCAGGAACGTGAATGCCGAACAGTATGTTGTCTCCCAGGAGCTTGGTTTCGGCTTATTGCGGACAGGGCAGACAGATTATTGCAAGGGTCTGGAAGCAATCCAGCTGTCTTGGTACATGTTAGTACCAATGACAAAGTAGGAAGAAGATGGAGGGCCTTAAAGAATGATTCCTGGGATTTAGAGTGCAAGCTCAAGGCAAGGACCTTATAGTGTTTTTCTGAAATACTATGTGTTCCATGCACCAGTGCAGGTAGACAGAGGGAGCTCAGGGAGCTTAATGTATGGCTCAAGTATTGGTGAAGGAAGGAGGATTTGGGGTTTTTAGAGCACTGGGCTTTCTTTACTCTTGGGTACAATCTATATGGAATGATGGATTGCACCTAAATGGTATGGGACCACCATGCTATGGGATATAATGCTAAGATGGTTGGGGGAGCTTTTAAACTATGAAAGGGGGAGGAGGGTATTGATACCAAAAATTGTGTAGGTAGAGTAGATAGGAAATGGGACCAAGTAAATGATCATGGGAGTGGAGAAGGGGTGGGGATAAATGTAGCCAATAGGGAGAAACTCCCACTAAATGAAGATGTAGAAAAAAAGGCATGTAGGGGATAAAATATGTAAAGACTTCAAGATTAATTGTATGTTGGCAAAGGCAAGAAGTATGGTAGATAAAATGGGAAAACTAGAATTACTGGTGGTCAATGAGAATTTGGACATAATTGGTATAACTGAAACATGGTGGGATGATACACATGATTGGGCCATGATATGACTGTAAATATAGAGGGCTATTCCCTGTTTAGAAGAGACAGGATTAATAGAAAAAAGGTGTGTGCTCATATTTAAAACCAGAGCTAAATCCAATTATGTGTATATTTATATGCAATGTTCTCCATTCCCATTCTTCCTCTCTCCAGTGTCTACTCCTCTCTCTCTCTCTCTCTCTCTCTCTCTCTCTCTCTTTCTGTCTCGTTAAGTCTATCCCACACTCCTGGGCCCTGTGCTGTAGCTCTGAGAACCTCCAGGCAAGTTCTGTCAGTTATTTTGGGGTATATATAGTTTTTTTGAATGTACTTGTTACTTTGTTGTGTTGATTGGATGTGATTTTGAACTTGTCTTGATTACGTTTAGTGTTGCCAGATAATGTCAAATATTAATTTGTTTCCTTTCAAGCTGACATATCTGGCGTTGTTTAGTGACGGAAATGAAGGCACTGTGAGGTAAAAAAAAGGGGCAACGTACATTTTGAAGTTTGTTTGTCCTACGCTCGTTGGCCATTCTTGTACACATCTTATTGCATAGCTACCCTACACAGACATGCCTAACATTCGGTAAAGATTTTGCCTTACTGGCAGCTGTACCCTGCTTTATTGTCTCGTGCTCTTAGTCTTTCAGTATCATGTATAACATAACTCTAAAAAAAAACATAGACACAACAAAAGACTTGAAATTATTACTTTGTGGGATGTAAAATCTCTCTGTTAGTAAGTACCCAACTGTGACTATAGCCTGGCGGCTCTGAATGACCCCACCTCAAAAACATACCCTCTAGCAAACAATTAAGTGCAAATTATCACCTTGATATCTGTTTTTAACTCCTTGATGACCAGATGGATGTATAAGCATTGACAAGCAATAAGTTGCACACCCTTTTGTTCCTCAATATTTAATCATTTTAGTGCTAGAGACCTATTTAATACATTGTAATGCACCCAAAAGGTTATAAAAATAATAGTTTTTGTAACTTAATTTATATTTATTTAATTATGCATTTATTTATTGAGTATCAAGGGTACAAAAGAAAAGGTGTGGGAGGGAAAAAAACACAGGCCCAACGAAGATGCAATGACAGAATAAAACCGATAACATTGCAAGTACATGACTAAGGGCGAGATGTTCAGAAAGTGGTGGTAACTGAAATTGTCTGTAATCAGAATAAAAAAGTTCTTACATCATGATCCGTCAATTCTCAGACATGTTTTCGTCATTTTTTGCATCCAATTCCGCCAGAGCAGAATATCAGCTGAATGTTTGTGAATCATGTGAATGTTTAGGGTCAACTGAACAAGAGCAGTTTCCTTAAATGTCAGGTTTTTGCTTAATATGAGCAGAGAGTGGCTCAAGGTTAAATATAAATAAAAGAGGAGAAAGAGGGCACCCCTGCCTTTTATCATCCCTACCCAGAAAGGGCACTAAAATAATACTTGACACAGATACTCTAGCAGTAGATACAAAAAGAAAGAAAGATTACCCTGTTGTACTTGAATGCAAGATAATACTTCACAATGAAGTGGATAATCCAGAGATAGAGTAGGAGAGCAAAGACAGGAAATTGCATTTAAGTGTAGATTTCAATTCTTTAATTTCACTAAAATATTAAAACACAACCACCCCCCTCAGGGTGTCTAATCACAGGACAACTTCTTTTAGTTAGGCATATCAACATTAAAAGGTCCACAATGATAATATCCTCCTCGGTAGCAGTTCCCCAGGCATTCTCCTCGTTCTCACACAGCGATTTCCTGTCTTTGCTCTCCTACTCTATCTCTGTATATCAAGGTTTTCCCAAGCCGTTTTCAAGTGACCACAGCTTGATTTGTTGGATTGAACATCAGGATTTCTCTATAACAGACTATTACATGGACTAATAAGAGTTGTATATTGCAGTGTGAAACAGCTCCTTTAAAAATCTGAAAGACTTGAGAACTGTATAGGATATTTGTTGATAATCCAGAGATGGATTATCCATTTCATTGTGAAGCATTATCTTGAGTGCTAGTGCATCAGGGCTATCTTTATTTCTTTTTAATATATTACATTATTTCCGCTGTAGCACCCTGACACTTTGTTATAAAAATGGTGTAATTCCTGGGTTTTGTGTTTTGTAGTGTGCTTCAGGTCCCTGTGTGCTGTACACTTTAACAGTAGAGTTGGAATAGCGGGCTCTAATAGCCAATAAGAAATGTCTGGGAAAGGGAAATTCTCTGAATGTGGCCATTCTGAATTTCCATTTGAGGCTATCAAAAGCCTATTGCGTGTCCAAAGAGACAACAAGTGAGAGGAGCTTTTTCCTATTTGCCTGATTATCAAATGCATAGTGCAGCTAATGTTATCTGAAGCCTGTCGGCCATGAACAAACCCCACTTGGCCCAGATGGATCAGTGTTGGGAGGACTGGGGGTGAGTCTGTTTACAAGGAATTTCATGTCAGTATTTATCAATGAGGTTTGTCTGTAAGAGTCGCAACAGGTGGGATTATTTCCTGGCTTTTGTAGAAGGACAATAGTAGCTCTTAGAGGGTTAAACACTGTTGAAAGGTGAGTAAGGAGTAGGGACTGGAATGTTTTGTTATACATATTGAAGAAAATGTCTGAGCTCGGGGTCTTCGATAGGGGCATTTGTTTGATAGCCTGGGTGATCTTGGATGCTGCAATAGGGGTGTCTAAAACGTCCCTTTCATTGGGGGTAAGGTAAGATAAGTTGTTGACTGCTAGATAGGACAGGACCTGGTCACATTTGGGGTGTGAATCAGCATAAAGCACTACAAAAAGCAGGGAAGGTGGACAGTATCTGTTGTATATCATGGGATAAAGTTCCTTTCAATGTTTTAATGGCAAGGATGTTATTGTGACTTTGGATTTGTTTAGTTTGTTGGCTAGCAAGGACCGTGCTTTATTAGAATATTGATAATGGCTTTGATTTGTCTAACTCATGGCTCTCTATGTGTTTGAGATGAGAAGAGCATTTCATTGTTCTCTTAGTGGGTGGGTGAGCTTTTATGTAGAGCTGTTAGTTTAGATCAGGCCGATGAGAGTTTATCTAAGGCAGCCTGTCTCTGTTCCTTATACTGGGCTTATCTTTGGATGAGAACCCCCTAATGGTGGCCTTGTCGGTTCCCAAAAAGTGTATGGGGAAATCAACAAATTCTACATTTAGGGAGAAATATTCTGATAGAGTCAGAAATTGTAATCTGTATCAAGGGGTCTATTAATGAGTCATTCAGTCTCCAAATCCTAGACCCAGTGGGAGGTTCTAAACCCAGGAAAGTTGAAAGAACCAAAAAGTGATCTGGCCAAGGGGCCATAGTGATCTGGGACCCTTTGAGACCATGGAGGAAGGACTGACCTACAGAAATTACATCTATCCTGGAGTAGGAATTGTGGGGCATAGAACAGAATGTATAATCAAATTCCATTGGGTGTTTCTCCTACCAGGTATCCCTGAGATAGTTGATTTGTAGCAGTGATTTGAGTATCTTAGTGTCTCATGATAACAGAGGAGAATATGGCCTTGGCATAATGTCCTCTGATTGTAATGGAGGATCATGTTAAAGTCACCCCCTGTAACAGTAGATATAATGGATGGAGGTATGAAAAAAAGTAGTGAAGAACTGTTTCTTTTGTGTATTGGGAGCATAAACACTGGCACTTGGTGTGCACTTAAAGTACCTTGGACAATTATGAATCAACTGTTTTGGATCTTTAAGAGTGCTGGCAAGTGCAATGAAAGAATATTGATTTGGTGGGGGAAGGTAGGTAAAAAGCAGTCAAGGTAAATTTTGGAGAAGTACTTTGGAAATTATCTATGGGAGAAATGGGCTATCTGCTCATATCTTAGAGTATCAATAGAAGGATAGGTGTCTTTTAGTTGGTAAATTCAGACCATTACAATTATGGAAAAAACAAGTGAGGGTTGGAGATTTACCTGGAGGTAGGTTAGGGGCGTCAACCATTATGTAAAATAAATCACCATGCTTGTCAAAGTCATCTTCAAAGCATGGAGTTCAGAGTAGAGCTGCTGTGGAGGTGCCCGGCAGTATCTTCCCAAACCCAATACACCAGTCTGGAGCAGTTCTGGTAAGGGCAGACTGAAGAGAGAGAGAAGAAAAAAAAGGGGGGGGAGTAGAGAGAGAGCTCAATCTGAAGTGGAGAAATTATTCAGCTAGGTAAAGAAAAAAGAAAGGAAGGTAAAAAGAGGAGATAAAGAGGGTAGAGTCCCCAAAGGGAACAAGCTGGTGTATTATACTGGAAAAAAAGAGAGAATACTTTTCTAAACAACAAAGGTGAGTGTACAAATCAGTATGGTAATTATAGGCCTTGTGAGGGCAAATGACCTCAAAAGTTAGAAATAACGGACAATAGGGGTTCCTGAACCCTTACCCAAGATATATGTTAACAATTTAACTATAACAATAGCTATATTGATAATAACATATCTGACTTATTCTGTAGACCTAATATAGAGCTACACCTGTACTAAATCTATTTCCCGCAGAATGGAGGAGAACTGGTCCAGGAAGAAGGTTCTACATCTATAGATTTGGGGATTCCTCTCAAGTCTTGCAACTATTCTGTTAAAGTATTACATTTAGTTCTTATATCTTGTTCCTCTAATAACTTTTGAATTAAAAACCCCCCACTTCCATAACATATTTTTCATTAAAAAAAGTTTACTGCTCCTTTAAAGACCAGCAAACACGAAATGTATTTATACCACATCCTATATAATAATTCGCTAGAATGTTTGTCACAATGCAGTCATGCTCAGTAGAGACTGTCCGCACCCAGACAGGTGCGCAGAGAGGACTACGGTCAGAATCCGGAGTGCCCAGTTCCGTATCAGCCGCAGCGCATTCAAGCACTCTGTACTGCGCATGACTGCAACACGGGCAGTAAGCAGAGAGGCTCCAGGCACCAGCCGAGGCTGCACTGTGGCCTGTGTACACGGGCTTTTAAACTAGTATTATATATAATCCACCAAAGGCTATTTAGTTACCATAATTTTTGCAATACAAAAGTAAATAGCCAGCAGTAATTGTCCACCTCATTGCTAAAGATCAAGTAAGTAATTTTAAGTTTTTCGCACTGTCATATTTATTAGGATTTGCATGGAGGACCTTTATTAGGATTTGCATGGAGGACCTGTTTGGCCAAATCTTAAGGCTATGAATCACCTGTTGGACTTAGATTTTAAATTATTGCCTTAATATGTCATAAATATGGCAGTTGCTCCTTACCAGAGATCTGATCCTCTTCTTCAGCCCAACATGGGGACTGTAGATTCCTTCATCCTGGCCAAGCTTCTTCTATCTTCTTGGCCTTTGGGCTCATCTAGAAGATGGTCTTAATCATGTGTACTACATCTGGTTCAGTTTGGCCAGTTCAACTTTTTTATATACATTTCCATCAATGAGTGTGATTAACTAATGAGCGTTTTAAATTTTTCTGAAGATTACGGGATGGGAGATTGAGAATGGATAACATGCATTTCTATATTGGCAGGATCTACAGATTTTTTTGTGTCTTGGCTAAACATGAATACAATGTTAACCTAAGGAAACTTTTATTTGTGCTGTTTTTAGTGGTTCTTTTACCAGTGATCATTTTTGTGCACAAAAAGCATTGAAACATATTTGTATTCCAAAATGTTTACATCAACATATTTTCCTTAAGTTTTAACAATAAAGAGATTTTTTTCACTCATACATATGTAAGCAGGCACAAAGCCAGAACATGTCTATTTACTCTTGATAATAACTGTACTCTTAATATACTCTGCTTGCATATCCCAGTATTTAGATTGATTCTTGTGATCAATCAGTCTATGGATTTGAAGATCACATTATGTAACCAGCAATCAGATTGTGGATTTGGTGATCACATTGTGTGACCAGGGGATCAGTTTGTGCTTTCATGGACCACACTGAGTATTCAGTGCACAGATGAACATATAATATATGGAATAAATATGTGCACAGATGAACATATAATATATGGAATATAATAGTCACAATACTAATTGATTTCTTTGTAACTATTCCCTTTGAGTGCCAGAGATTTATCCAATGCATTGGATACCTATTTGTCATTGAAGGATAAGAGGAGAGCTTCAAGCATGAATAGAGAGAAGTGATTGGCGAGAAACAACAGTTTAATTAATTTTTTCCAGAAACATACTACGGTTACATAATAAGAGATTAAGGCCTTATTTCAATTGTGGCCGGTAAAACTGCAGTTAAGTCAGAAATGGCCAACGGACGTTAACTATGTCTTACTTATGTAGTATTTAATAAGAAGTCTACCAGAATGGCTAATGAGCGTCGGCCCAACAAATCCACATAGTTCAAAAACCTGCGTTGCAAACTGAGACGTCTGCAATCGGAAGGAGGTTTGAATTTTCCTAATATCCATTTGTATAATATGGCAAGTTTGCTTAGATACGCTGTTGATTGGATTCATACCACTAGTATTTATATGGATTTTGCACTTGATTGTTAACTGGCAAAGCCTTTTGATCTTAGATATCTACTGCATGCCCCTCTCTCCGTTCTTCCTCTTTGTTTACGGGATAACCTGTTACATTTGGGAACTGCTAAAGCCTGGCAAGTTGTACATCAAATGCTTTATGCCTCTAAACATGCATCTATATATTTACCTTTTTTGGGTAACGCAGACTTCCAACATGGTTCTCCTGATCCTAGGTTTAAAATTTGGGCTAATGCTCATTTGGAAGTAGTGGAAGATTTGATCCACCCTGATACACAAGTTCTTCTCAATTTTCAGGATCTTAAAACGGCTGCTGACTTACCTAATAACAACTTTTTTCTTTCTTCAAGAGCGTCATTATGCCACTACCACCTTACACCTTCTACTGGAAAAGCCTCTCTCCTCAGCTTTGAACAGGGATATTTCAACTACTGCTGGGGGCAAACCTTGCACAGCTTCTCTTTATTATATTCTTTCTAGGGAACTTGAACGGCTCACCCCCATACAGTGAGGTGGGCTACTGAAATGTTCCCTGACCTAGACTTAGTTGACTTGTACAATGCTTTTCTCAGGAGACTTAAGTCTAATTCTTCTGCCTATTTTCACAACACTATATAGATTACTTCACCATACCTACATATCACCTTATCAGGCCAAAATGATGCGTCTCACAACCTTTGACTCTTGTTTTAAGTGCAACTCACCTGGGGCCACGCTGTTTCATAATTTATGGGACTGCATGGTTATCTAAACATTTTGGGGCCAGGCTGTGGATGAGCTATCTGTGACTTTCATACGACCAGTTCCTCATTGGAGTTTTTGTTGGGGGTTGACCAATCTCTTAATCATTTTACCAGGTCGCAGGCAAAGTTGTTTCATGTTTGATTACTCACTGCCATTAATACTATACTTACTCTGTGGATCAGACAGGACCATCCAACGATTAGACAGTGGCATGACAAAACTACCTTGGTTGTCTGCGCTGAATGGTTAGCTTCTTTGGCCAGGAAGGAGACTTTAGGACTTAGATTTTGGCAGATTTGGGAACCTTATTTATCAACTATGCCTAACACCACACGCTCCAGTTACACACTAAGTTTCTAACATACATCTTGGTACCTTCTTCGCAACATTCGAATGACTGCATAATTTTCCACCCTATCTATCGCATTCCACATCCTTTTGGATTCCGATATTTTCCTTTTTTCTTTGTATTTTTTGTGTTCATGCTGCCTGGGGACTGCTGGAAGCTGTGGGGGATATACCGGGGATGGGGTTCACTGTGAGGGATTTCTTTTTTGCTTTTGTTTTTCTTTCTTAAGGTCTCACTGTTTTATTATAATCACTGATATCAATATTGCAAGGGGACTTCTGGATTTGAACCCAGGGGTATGTTGCTCCACATGTATCTCCCAATATGGGGACACCCTAATCTGATTTCTTGTTCCTGCAGTATCTCTACTCTACTTTCACTATTTTGCTTTTTCTACCCTATACTTCTGTTAGTCTTTTTCTTTAACCCTAATTCAGATGCAATGCTTTTATTGGAGATGTTATCCGTATGTTAATGAATCTGATATTTTTATGTCCTATTGTGTATATCAGGGCTTATAATTTTAAGTCCTTTGCTACTAGCCAGACCTGAAAAGTTTTGAGCCTTGGTCTATATAATTTTTTGTACTGATAATAATACTGAAAAATAAATAAAAAAGTTTGACTGTAAAAACCTGCTTTGCACCTTTCTTTTTCACATCACCATGTGTCCCAATCAATTGACAACTAACATAAAATACATCTAATGACAAAGAAAAAGATAATGGTAGATGTTATCTAGCCACCCTCATTGTTGTCAAGACAATTTCAAATTTACAGCCAATCAAGACACACCAAAGTATCAAATACATTCAAATACACCTATCTATACCCCAAAATAACCAACATACATTGCCTGTGTTTCAAGTTTTAGTGAGCTAGAGCACAGGACCCAGAAGCTTAAGATAGAGAATTATATATAGAGAGATGTGCGTTCACTGGAGGCAGTTAGAAGGATTTGGGAGTGGAGAGAGTTGTACTAAAATCTACACATAATACACCTGTGCATATTTGCCATACGCATATAAGAACATAAACAGACACAGCTTTTTTTGGTTTATTACACACTACACATATTTATCTTTTATTTTGACATTGTGAATCAGTGAGTGACAGAATGACAGAGCGTGAGTGTGATTAAGTATGTCTTTGAGGGCCTGTGTATGTGCCTGAGAGTGAGTTGGTGCAAGATGTCAAGGCCAGGAGGAGGGAGGGATGGGGAGAGTAGCAAGAGAGGAGGAAGGCCAGGAGGGCAGGTTAGGATTAGGAGAGGGAGGTCAGTAGGGCGGAGGGGGACCCGACCTAGAGGCACACAGAGGACAGGGACAGATGTGTCAGTGCCACACACAGCCAGGGTCAAGTCAGATAGGGCCTGAAAGCAACAGCTCTGATACATTCCAGGCTGGGGCTGAGGAGGAGAGGATGTATGATCCCCGTTACAGCTACAAGAAGAACAAGGCCCTTGTCCAAAGCATTCTGGAGAGGGAGAGTATCCTGTATTCAAGGTAGAGGATCCCTGACCTGGGAGCTAGGAAGAAGGCCACTTGGACTCAGGTCCTCAGCAGGGTCAATGCAGTGTCCACCTGCAGCCAGACCATGGAGGCTATCAAAAAGCTCTGGGGGGATGGAAAGATACTGGTCAAGCACAAGATGGGTGAGGTTGTCCTGCATGCCAGAGGCACCGGAGGTGGTCCACTTGCCCAGATCACCTTCAACACCTGTGAGGAGATGCCGAGTGACAGCCTGTCAGCTACTGCTGTTGAGGGTATCCCACACTTCCTGTAAGTGCATCATTATCTATCTAGACACCACACTAACTCTCATATCTACCACAGCCCAACACATTCACACCTGAACACATGACCAGCATTGATCTTCACAACTGCACCAACACCGTGCTGAGAGGGTTCAAACAAGGACAGAATACTGGACAATACAAGCAGTAATGGGAAGGCTCAACCAGGCCAAATCCTGTCCAAGTTACAGTTTAACCCTCTCGTTGCTATGTTGAGCTACATAGACACTCCACACAAACAATGCTTGCCATCAAGTTGTCAGGTAAAGATCTGTTATGTTCCTACTCTGTTACACATGGACCAACAAATAAGTCAGCACCTAACCCCTTGAATGCTAGAGAGATAATCAACGGATCACTCAACAATGCATTGGCAACAGGGTTACATTGCACTGCTCCACAGGGATCAGTTCACGTATCACAGTTACACTGAGACAAACTGATCGTATGTACAGCACACAGGGCCACAAAGCAAAGAAATGCAATGTTGAACATAATGACAACCAAGCAGAGGAAAGATACTGGGAATCCTATTTATTCTGTATAATGGGAATGGTAAGGTGAGGAATTGGTTTGGTTAGAGGCTGAAGTGGTGTTGCTCTCTAGGCCTATGTGTTAAGTATCTAATTGTTGTTTGATACTTCTGCTTTGTCTTCCATGTTTGTGGCTGAGCTATATCTGAGGAAGTAGTCAGGGGACTACGAAATGTCTTATCCACATAGCCTTATTTTTAACTCTTTATTTTTATATTACAATTCTGTATTGTTATACGCAATATATTTTTTATAATAAATATTTTTTGAATACTAAGAAGCAACAAGTTTTGGGGATTTTCTTTTTCCAAATCAAGGATATCTGAGCAGAGACAGGGAAATATCTCTGCAGGCCTGTATTATTGTTGGTTATATACCCTTCCACAACCATTTTCCTTGTGAGTATAATAGATGTCCTATAAATTTACTTGTCATTAAGATAATAGGTACTATTGGGCGTCATCTCTGTGTTTTCTGTTTGTTCTTAACGGGATAGTAATACTTCGTTTTAACTTTATTTTATTTTTTAGGCATTAAAAAAACATGAAGAACGATATAAGTCTTATCTCTCAATCCTTTACGGTTTATGAGATATTCATAAGCAAAGTTCCCCTCCCCGCCCCTTTTTCCTAGTGTAAGCCATCTCTTCTCAGATGTGAATATGGTTGTAAGACCAGACAGATAACAGCAGGGGACACTCTTCTTTGTATGAAAACAATGAAAGCCCTTCCCCCCCCTTGACAAGTTTTTCAGCTTTTTCCCTTATCTTAATTGAAGATTGTCCCTATCTGCAATCTACCTGGGCACCTCCCTTCTGACCTGGTTGAACAGGGGGGGGATACTTTGTTTGTGAATATCTCTTAAACCATAAAGGTTTGAGACATAAGATTTAAATCATTCTTCATGTTTTTTTAATGCCTACAACATAAAATAAAGTTAAAACGAAGTATTACTATCCCTTTAAATACAAAGCTATGTTGAGCTCTCACAAGATTCTCTAAGGTTGTGTGAAAACTATAGGTGGATAGGTAAATTCACATAATAATCTCAAGATGGTTAAAAAAAAGTCACACAAGTTTTGTTGTTCATACATGCATAGTCAACACTCTTTTCAGTTGGTTCTACTGTTATATTGAAAGAAGAATAATTCTGTGATACTTCATGAATGAATGAAACTTGCTGCCCTCTACTGTGTATCTAAGGCATAATACGTACTTTGCGTTAGCGTTCCAAAAATAAAGCTCATTGGGGGAGATTTATAAAGTGTTCTTGTTTATTTTTGTGAATGGATCCTTAAAATGTACTTAATATGAGTGTTGCTATTTATAAGTTATTCTAGATATATTTATAAATGTGAACAGGTCAGCAATGGTGAAAATTCTGTCACTGAATTGTTTCAAATAGCAACATTTCTTTATTAATTCACCGAGCCACTTTTTACATATTTCCTAAAGCCATTTTTAAGAAAAAAACATCCTACACAGCGTTAAGTGCTCCTAAATTATCATTAACACTTTTGTAACTATCAGTTACACACTTACAGCCATTATTATGCTAATTTTTACTTAAAGGGATAGTAATGTTTCATAATAAAAGCAAATAGTATTTGGGCCATGGAGAGCATTATCTCAATACTGTCAGAGTTGTAATTCAAGAGTAATTGAATGATAAAGTATCCCCTCCCTCCCCTTTTACCTAGTGTAAGCCACTTCCCCTCAGATGTGGAATCTGGTCTTAATACCAGACAGCTCACAGCAAGAGACAGTCTTCTTACTGTGAGAACAATGAAAACCCTGCCCCCCTTGACAGGTTTTTCCTGTATGCTAATTGAAGATTGTCCCTCTCTGCAAGCCATCTGAACAACACCTTTTTGTTCTGAGGTGAGCAGTGTTACATCAGTAAAAGAGGCAGGAGGTTGATACTTCATAATTCAATTATTCTTGAACTACAACTCTGACAGTATAGAAATAACACTCTCCATGGCCAAAATGCTATGAAGATTAATTTGAGCCACTTTTATTTTGAAACATTACTATCCCTTTAACTCCACTTTTATAAATCTCACACATTGTTTTCAGTTAAAGGGGAACTTTCACCCCGCAATAACTTAAGGCTAACTTATTGCACACCTGGCGACTAGCTGCTTAGTAGCGCTAGTCGCCAGCAATATTACCCGGTTGTTCAGATATCGGCGTTTTACAGGAGCAGGAAGCACGGACGTCTCTTCACAGTGACGTCCGTGCGCCTGCGCTGTCAGTCCCTTTTGCACCGTGTGGTGCCATATAATTTAGTAAACACTAGAAAACAATATATTTTTTTATGGGACATTACTGTCCCTTTAAACGTCTTACTTGTTAGTTCACTATGTGCAAGTGTAATGCAATAATCAAATAAAAATAGTATAAAATGTATGATACATGGAATAGAGTGAGTTCTTGAGTTTATTTTACTGAACCAGCTGGGATTCATGTAGGATCTTTTGGTTCTTGTTTGTAGAAAGTCTGATGAACTTGTAAGTCGATTGACTCTATTATGACCAGGATGCAACGGATCCAGGCCTTGGCAGACAGGATGCAAGCAGGCTGCATTGTGGCACCCCTGTGATCTGGGACACCCAATATAGTCTGCTCAGTGTGTGAAACCAGGTGTGAAAAGTAGTTTTCTAAGGATACTGTAAGTGTAAGTATTTAATATTATGTGATTTTAAGGAAGATGCTTTAACAAAGATGTAGTAATTAAATCTGTTTCTCTAATTAATCTGAAAAAATTCTTATATCAATTCTCAGACATATCATCGTGTTTTACATTCCATTCCATTTGTTCTGTCAAAGGGAAAAAGTCTTAAAAGTGCGTGTGGTTTAATCTACAGTCATATTATAAAATATTTAAGAAAAAAAAATCTGTCACTGTCATAAGTTAGTACTAAGTTTTAACAGACAAGTAAACCCCGTGAATGCTAGGGAGGTCTCCAGTGCATTGTGAAAGGATGGAGACCTCCTTAGTTTGCTAAAGGTTAAGGGGTCACGGTACTTTATATATATTGACCAGGGCCCACCAATGGCTTGAATTGGTTCTGATGGATACTTGCATGCATGCATAGGCTACATTCAGTCTTACCCTGAGCAACATGAATAAGTCTGGGAAAGTGGTCTTCCTGTGGTAATTCCTGTGAGAGGAGTGAGATCCCATTTTCTGCTGAATTTTTCCGGGTGGGGCTAATACACTAAGGTGTGGTAAAGAGGTGATGAAGAGGAAAAACATTTTCCAGTGTGACTAACTCTCCAGTTCTGTGTTTTACTATGCAGCCTATGTCCTAATAGCTCGCAAGTATGAGTGCATTGGAGCAACAGAATAACATAGGAACTGGAGAGTTGACCACACTGGAGAATTTATCTCATCTTTTTATCACAACTTATTGCATCTCCACCAAGCTGTGGAATATCCTACATATCCCTATCCATGGGAATTCTTGTCTTTTATACTATTACATTATTTTTATTAATATCTGGCCTTCAATACAATATTATCTCAGCCCAGCCCTTGAGGTAAAAAGTTTAGATATCCCAGGCATATAAAGTTTACATGTGAATGTTACAATTTAGCATTCCTATAATAAAAATAATTAAATTTTTAGTTTATTTTAAACACACAGGGCCATGTTCATAAAGAAAACTGACTTTATTAAAATGATGCAGGCCTATGGCATTATAGGGGATAATTAAACATTGGTAAAATACTCTGTGATTTAAACTAGGATCTAATGTCAACCCCTTGAATGCTAGAGAGATGTCAAGTGTATTGCTTTGCAAAGTGTTGATGACCTCTCTATCATTCAAGTGGTTAAAAGCTCCATTTAAATCAATGGGAATTTTTATTCAACCCACTGAGGCACATTTGTTCCATAACTGGACATTTCTGACTTTCTACGCAACACTCATAGCAGACATTTCCTTTGTAGCCCTGCAGGATGAATTGCACAGGTCCTGTTTTACCTATTTGAATGTCAGTGCAGATGGCAACACGTTACAATGTGAGAAATCCAGAATAACAATCACATGACTCATCTTCCTCTCAAAGGCTAGTGATCACTTTTTTACACTAATGTCTGGTAGTGAAGAGATCATCATAATGATGGAAAATGCTGTTATACCTATGTGTGATTAATAAAGGGTTAAAAGGGAAATAAAGATCTGGAAATATATACATTCAGATCATGCCATGTAAAACAAGGGAACTCCTATTGATGGCAGAGGCTTCAATGTTACAGATCAATCTTTTTTTTTTTTGTTTTTGTAAGAGTTTAACTAAACATTTTAGGGTTGTATGTGCAAAAGAAAAGTTGATGGGTCTGTGGTAAACCATTTGCACTCTAGAGGAGGACTAAAAATTGTTATTGCTTTAAATGTTTGTTGTTGGTTTTCATTCCCACAACTCACACTAAATATCATGAGTTGTAGGAATATCAAAAGGAAAAAAGCCAACTCTCATTGTCTGACAGTGTCAAACAATGAGTGTGAGCTCAAAATAGTCAGAAATGTAACATGTACCTGTCATACACTGACCATCTTCTTCTATAATCTTCTCTTCTTTCTCTCTTCTTTCTTCTGTCTTCTCTTCTTTTCATTCTTTTCTTCAATCGTGTTTAAAAAAAAATCCATTAGTGCTGTATGTCAATTAAAATAAAAATTAAGCACCCCAAAGATGCAACCTTTAACCCTTTGATTTCCGGAGGGGTAGCCCACCAGCACACAAAGGGTTAAAATAGGTGGCATCTTCATGTCTGCTTTAAAAAAATCTGATTTTTTTAATTGTTCTTCTGCATAATAAATTTGCCCACTATCACCCCCCCCTTGCTTTCACCGTCACTGTCTCTGCTGGGGGGAAGACATTCGGACTGAAGCAGACCCCACTGCCCACCTCTTGGGCCGTTGCCTGAGTCAGACTGCCAGGATTTTTAAACGGATAGTAATGTGGCATTTAAAAAAAAAAATATATATATATATATATATATATATGCCAGTCCCATCTCTCAAACCTTTATGGTTTGATAGATATTCACAGCTAAAGTTTCCCCCAGAGGTTTGAGAGATGGGACTGACATCGTTAGACTTATTTTTTTAATAGCTACAAGATAATTCTTTTTTAAATGACACAATATTATCCCTTTAACAGAAACTGTCTTTTATATGCCAGTCTTGGTTCAAAATAAATTGTCAGCCTCCAATTGGCTGGGAAGTGCTTACGCACCTCCCAGCCAATCAGCATCTAGTGGGGTTCGTCATCATCCCCCTCTAGAAGCTTATTGGCTTGGATTTGCATAAGCACTTCCCAGCCAATTGGAGGCTGACAATTTATTTTGAACCAAGACTAGCATATAAAAGCCAGTCTTGGTTCAAACACTCGGCAGTCTGACTCCAGCAACAGCACAAGAGGTGGAAAGGGGATTCTGTACCAGTACAAATGCCTTCCGCTGCCAACAGAGACAGTGGCGCAGAAGCAAATGGGGATATTGGGCAAATTTATTATACAGAAAAACAATTAAAAAACATTTGATTTTTTTTAAAGCAGACATGAAGATACCACCTATTTTAACCCTTTGAAAGCCGGAGGTCTACCCTCCCTGCACTCAAAGGGTTAATGGTTGCATCTTTGGGTGGGCTTAATTTTTTATTTTAATTTACATGTTTAACAGATTTTTTCTTTTTATAACACAAATGGAGAAAGAAAAGAAGACAAGAAGAAAGAGGAGAAGACAGAAGAAAAAAGCTGGCCGCGACCCATCTGGTCATTAGGATTACTGGTAAGTTTTTATTTGTCAAGACATGTGTTATCGCTTTGTAGATCAAACCTATAAGTGCCAGTGGGGTATACAATGCTGTATAATGCGTTGCTTACCCCACTGGCACTCACAGGGTTAATCTTTTTCTATTTTTCAACCAGTTCTCCAACACATAACGGTGTTTTTCACCACGTGTTTGGGACTCTTCTCCTCCTTTTCATGGTGCAGGATTTTCACCATGAAAAGACCATTCCTTAACATGCAGTGAAGCCACCTCATGGAATAGGACAGCAAAGTCTGTTTTTTTTTTTCTAGCTGTCCAGTGGGTGCAAATTTTGCGTCTGTTGGACATTTTTGCTCGGCGGTGTTTGTTGACAGCACAGTTTCTAGAATTGTAAGCTGTGCTGTCAAAACCACCACCACTGCTTGTTTTGAAAACTTACAGGGCTAATAGTATCGAGCCCCAGCATTCAAAGGGCTAAAATCACCATTTGCCTCAATGGGACTTTTGGGGATTTTTAGTTCTCCCCTATAATGCAAATAATTGTCCCCAGAACTGCAATTTTCTTTTGAACATACAGCCCTTTGTGTACATTTCATTGTTATTTTTGTCTATGGAGAGCTTGTGTAAAAAAAAAAAAAAAAAAAAAAAAAAAGCAAAATAAAAAAAAAAACAACAAATGAGAACTTTATCTATGACCACTTTTGAATGAAGTATCTTCCAGCAGTGTGACTGCACTTGTTTTATACAAAAGGAATCCCTTTTCACAATAATAATAGGTACTAAACAAAGGAACCAAAAGCTGTCATTGTTTTATTATACATACTGCAGAGATCCTAATTCAAGGAGGAGAACCGCGAGGTTCCCCAGCTATTGTTATAGTACTACTCCTAATATTTTTATGCGGCAAATTAATGGGTATTAGAAGATGATAGAAATCATAATCCAAAAATAATTGGAGTGCCACAAGCTGCTGTTCTTGCCATATATCACATATCCTCCCAAGCTTTTGAGACCCCCACATAGCAGAGGCGAGAGGATATCATCCTAGAGAGAATTGTCAGCTCACTTAAGGCTTTTCCAGTTGGAAGTCAGTTGCTCGTATGGTGCCAACATCCTCATATATGGCCTGCAGACCACGGGAAATGTCCTCATACATGGAACAGTCTTCCAGGTTCAACCCCTGTGAAAAAGAATGAAGGGATATCAATAAATTGTGATGGTTCATATGTTATAGTTAAAATAATAAAGCTTACTGCTTACAGCTTTCCAAATATCCAAATAACCAACATCAAGTTCAAAGTGCTTGTTATATTAAACCATCCCCAAATAAATCACTGGCTATCTGCCTCTGACCGAGGCCCATGTCCACAATATATATATGGATGACTGACTTACTGTATACTTAATAACAATAGTTTACCCTCCTAGCTATTGCCTTAGCATTTTCTTCAGGGCATGTGGTCTGCAGATGCCCCCTTATGCCCTGCATTCTGTTACCATGTGTAGTAATTGAACCACACAATGTTCAATGCCTGAAGACATATTGCTTGATCCTCATGTCTGCAGATCCAGTGTCTAGAGATGGTGGTGGTAGTGGTGGCCTTAATCCTGTCTGATGTTGGTGATGACTCAAAGAGCTGCAACTGGTCTTCTGTTGAGGACCAGCTGAACTTGCCTGCTGGCTGGGAGTGGAAGCCCTTTCAATTGTTTGCTGGCTGGGAGTGGGACCACTTGCAGTTGCCTACTGCTTGGTAGTGGGACCAGTTGTAATTGACTGCTGGGCAATGGTTGTTGCCTTGCTGTCAGTTGATCCAGATGTTCACCAGAATTTTTTCTCATGTTACAAATGGACAATGTGCCTTATTACATCTGCAGCATATGACTTCTTTGGCTTGGTTACTGAGTGGGAAGGATCATGTCTGTGGTGTACTTTGTGGTAATTATGCTTGAAATGCTCTGTCAGACTAAATGTACAAGGTGTGATACCTCCTTACCCCACTTTATAACTTTGTCATACATTGTGTACAAAGCTGATGCTGAGGACTGAACAGTATGTGTCACCAAAGAAAAATAAAGCTATACCCACTATTTCAGGGCAAGGAAATGTAAAGAGGGATTTGGCTCTGTCACCACCTGAAGTGCCTTCTTGTGCTGCTTCTGCTGCTGAACTTGCTGACACTACTGCATCTGATTCTGCCTCACTACTTCTAGGTGAACAACATCTTCTACCACTGCCTGCCCCATGTCACCACCACCACTAGGAGGATAACAATCATCCTCTTCATTACCACTATTCCCAGTACCAATATATGCACCCATTGTGGGCAGAGTGAATGCAGCCTGATGATGATCATGATGTTCTACCTGCTGCTGTGGCTGCTGCTGTGAAATATGATCATCATCACTGGTAGTAACTACAAACAATTCAGCAACAGGAACTAAACTTGCAACTAACTCTATAATATCAGTAGTACTGTGGGTGGTGGTGATACTCATGATTGCCCCTCTATCAATAACACTCTGCAGGGGATCATCACCCCCACCACCTGTCTCTCCCTCCACTTGCTTTTCTGGGGAGTCTGTGCCCACTCTACAAAACAATGAATCTGCTTCAGGATGAAGACACTGTACTGGTGAGTCACTGATGGTCAGGTGAAAGGAAAAAAGACATTTACCCAAAAAAAACAAAAATTGGTTTGACTGGGTCAGCCCAGTGACCCAAGTTCCTTCCTGAGCTGCCTGTGACTCAGTGACTGACTGACATAATACCTTAAAGAATGATACCCAAAGGGCAGACAAGTACAACTGACATTGGCTCCTAAAGCAGCCAAAAGAGAGATTTCTATCCTCATTGTGTACTGTACAGGTAAAGACTGCAGTGAAATTGGGAGAAAGAGAGAACAGTTACTAAAATCTTTAGGACACTAGCTACAGGCAGATAGGCAAAGACAGGGAGGAGTTGAACTTGAAGGAAGTATAAGTGTTTTTTTTTAGAAAGTGACAGATAGGGATCGCTTATTAAAAAAAAAACATTTAAACAGAGAAAGGCAGGGGCCCTGATGTGAACTGTGACTAAGGCCAACAGTAATTATACTACAGACAGGGACTTATTTGACAGAGTACAACAAGGCATCACATACAAACTGTTCAACTGTGTACTGTTAAAATAAATGCTACTTTGATAATGTCCAGCAAATGTACTAGAGGCTGGGGAAGGGAGAAAGGAGTAGGAATAGTGCAGGGAATGGGAAGTGTTAGTAAAGTGGTAAACTGATGGCAGCCATGGGTCCTACAGCATATGCAATAAATTATTATGATCCTTCTCCTCCTGAGGAAAAAGTTTGTGCAACTGACATAAAACTTCCACTGCCACCAGTAGTATTAATAAACCATGTAAGAACACTGAAGAGGACAACAAGCTTGCATTCTAGTGCAGAAGCACTTCAAAATGTTCCCAGGGCTCTGGGGCAGATAAGAGAAGTAGTGATGTTACTGATGTGCCAGAGAGTGTGCCACTGTCAACAGTTAGTTCATTCCAAGTATCCCCTATGGTTCCTGCTGCAGAGAAGTATGACATCTCTAGGTTTGATGCAGGAGATGACAGGAGTCATAGAGTGCCTACACATACTGCCACCATTCTCCACAAGTGATGGCGTTAAAGCAATAAAGTTACACAATTCTTCTACTACAAGTCATATGTTGTTGTAGGACTCACTTTATTTGCAGCTATTTATTTCTCCACTGCAGCCCTCAGAAAAAGTAATATTGTGGTGGGAAATAATGCAGTCGTAGGAAACATAGTGTAACGGTTTGTTTTGACACTCAGACCAGTAGGTAAAATAAAACAACTTTTATTGAAAGAAAATAAATACAAATGATCGCCCTCTACAGATGACAGCAGCAATTGTTAGTGAATACACAGTACACATAGATTCACTATAAAGGCACACAACATAGGTTTAGAAAATAGGGAACTGGACCCTAAAGGGTAAATGAGAACAATTTGTCCGTCTCAGCTGTGGGGTTTGGCACGCCCGTATGGTGTATTGATAAACTGAGCAAATGTGCACAGCACAGAGTTCATGCAATGATGGGTAGTAGATGTTCAGTGACCAATGTGAGCTATAGCAGAACAGTGACCCAAAATAGCCCCCACGGGCATTCACCAGGAGACCACTGAGACTGCAAGTGCAAGAGTATGTAGCCCCCACGGGCGTGACCGAGACTAGCCTGAGATGCAAAGCTGGCGTTTTAGCCCCCATGGGCGTATAACCGAAGACCAACGTGAGCACAACACGAGCCAATAGCCCCCACGGGCGTTTACCTTGGGATCTTGCAAGAGCTTGGAGCCTAACCTTGCTACCAATAGCCGCACCGGACACCTCCGGTAATAACCGTGATACCGAGAGCCAAAGACGCCCAACCGGACCAACAGATAGACTACTCTGCAAACGTAACTGGAAGTCGCCGTCCGAGTAGCGGCCAACTCAGCAGCAGTAGACTTACAAGGTAACGGCTCGGTAATCAGAAAGGAGGTCTGGCAAGAGAGCAGCGGCACTGCAAGGGTTAAAAGGTACGTTTGAATCTCCCAGGCTCGGTATGGTAACTTAGCTCTGCAGCGTATAGAGGCTCGGTTCAAGGAGCACAGCTTATGCAAGTCAGCAAGGAACTCTGCACTGAGGGATGGGTTACACAAGAGTGTAATGGTCACACTAGGTCGGCACAGCAACGCAGGATTCAGAATGTCGCGGCGGCGACAACAGGGCAAGCAGGTCACTGGAACAGGCCGCGATGATCTCGAAGCAGGAAGTCCGCCAGCCGGGTCGTTGCACGTAGAGGATTCTCAGACAAGCCGGTCCGTAGCACGTAGAGGATTCTCAGACAAGCCGGGTCGTAGCACATAGAGGATTCTCAGACAAGCCGGGTCATACACGATCAGGAACACTGGAGCGTAGTCAGGATAGGCCAAAGTCGGTACACAGGAATCCAGATACAGGAACACAGCAACAGCAAGACTGGCTCAGAAACACCACGAAAGGGCATCTGACAGATGTAAGGTATAAAAAGGTCACCAAGGGGCGTGCCAAACCAACTGAACAAATCACAGTCTGCCACAGATGAGAGTAACAGGATAATCACAGGCACTGTGATACATAGGTGAAAAATGTATTGTTAGTGATGAAAAAGAAAAAAAAAAAAGTATTTTGTCACTAAAGCAATGCGGGTTTGACTGTACGTAAAATGCTTACAGCATACTTGCCCTAGGCTGAAATTATGACCCCAATGATAACAACAAATAAAACTGTGTGTGTGTGTGTGTGTGTGTGTGGCCAGCACTGATGCAAACTACCATGGCAACCCTAAGTTTCCCATCAGCAAGTGTGTGATCTGAGAGGATTTTCAGTGCAACTGGTTAGATCATTAAAGACTGTAGGACACAGCTAACCAGCAGCATTGCTGGCAGACATTTCCTTCCTACATATTTAAAAATAAACCAGCATCTAACACTATGTCAATATTAGGTAACAAAAGTGGAAGAAAACGCACAAGACATAGACGCCCACAGCACATGTAGTATTAACTGCAGTACTGAGGAGGAAGAAAAAAACATGTGTGCACACCAGGCTTGTGGTAAGCAGGCAAGTGACCATTAGATGTGGCAGGTTATCATCTTTCCAAAATGGTATGGTTGGTCTACCTTTCCTGCATATCTATAATGGTTATGACCATTTTAATGCAGGCAGATAATTTCAAAAACAAAAGTGTCAGGGTTAGGTTAGTGTTCCTAACACCCCCAACATCCCAACACAAATGGATCACCATTTTTCTCGCAGTAGCAGTTACTGAATACAGTAGGATACATTACATTTTCAAAGATTTTAGTATCTTTGAAGTGGTGGAAATGTAAAACAAAAATTTATTCCTATAGTGCCACCTTTTGGAAATATTTGTGTAAGCAAATGTCTACTTATCACGGTGCCCGTGATTGCTGCAGTTCTCTGTCTATCACCTGCAGGGGGCTCCCATTGGCTGTCTGCAGTCAGCCTGCCTCTGGTTGCCTTTTTAAACTCAGTCTGGGCACCCTTTAGTTGCCCTTTCGTGGTGTCTCTGACAGCATTCACTTTGCCTGTCTGCTGTAGCTTTTGGGCCTTTTTCTGAGTTCTTGAGTTCCTGAGTTTACCTGTTCCTGTGTTCCTGCCTGCTTGTCAGTTCCAGTCCGGTTCTGGTTGCTGTCGTTCCGGTTGCCAGCCGACTTGCGGTGCTCGTCCCGGTTGAGCCTCGGCCTGCTCCTGCTGTTTCCTGTGTTCAGTTCTTGTGGCAATATTTCTCTCCTGTCGCTCCGGCGACATTCTGTCTGTTGGTCCCAGTGTGCGGACGCTGGTTTACTCCATTAGTCTTGCGGCTCACAATACTGTTTGTTGGTCCCAGCGTGCGGACGCTGGTTTACTCCATTAGCCTTGCGGCTCACAATACTGTTTGTTGGTCCCAGCGTGCAGACGCTGGTTTATTCCATTAGTCTTGCGGCTCACAATACTGTTTGTTGGTCCCAGCGTGCAGACGCTGGTTTACTCCATAGCCTTGCGGCTCACTATACTGTCTGTTGGTTCCAGCGTGCAGACGCTGGTTTACTCCATTAGCCTTGCGGCTCACAATACTGTCTGTTGGTCCCAGCGTGCGGACGCTGGTTTACTTCATTAGCCTTGCGGCTCACAATACTGTTTGTTGGTCCCAGCGTGCGGACACTGGTTTATTCCATTGCCTTGCGGCTCACAATACTGTTTGTTGGTCCCAGCGTGCGGACGCTGGTTTACTCCATTAGCCTTGCGGCTCACTATACTGTCTGTTGGTTCCAGCGTGCGGACGCTGGTTTACTCCATTAGCCTTGCGGCTCACAATACTGTCTGTTGGTCCCAGCGTGCGGACGCTGGTTTACTCCATTAGCCTTGCGGCTCACAATACTGTCTGTTGGTCCCAGCGTGCGGACGCTGGTTTACTCCATTAGCCTTGCGGCTCACAATACTGTCAGTTGGTCCCAGCGTGCGGACGCTGGTTTGCTCCATTGGCCTTGTGGCTCATTCTACTGCCTGTTGGTTCCAGCGTGCGGACGCTGGTTTACTCCATTAGCCTTGCGGCTCATAATACTGTCAGTTGGTCCCAGCGTGCGGACGCTGGTTTGCTCCATTGGCCTTGTGGCTCATTCTACTGCCTGTTGGTTCCAGCGTGCGGACGCTGGTTTACTCCATTTGCCTTGCGGCTCAAGGTACAGTTGTTGGTCCCAGCGTGCGGACGCTGGCTTACTCCCTGACTTGCAGTCAGGCTTCTGGTGCTGTCCAGTCCTAGCAGCACTTGTTTCAGATGTGTACCGACACTAGCCTCTCCTTGGGTGAGACAGCTTGACCGTATACTCTATTTACCATTCTACTGTCATTGTCATCTGACAGTCACTGGTCTTAGTGGTGTCTCCCTTCTTGGGCTGCCCTACCCGGTATTGGTAAGGCCGGTAGAACCTTTTCGTTGCCACCTTAGGTTGCCTTACCCGGAATTGGCAGGGCCGGTAGAGCCTATCCTTGGGTATCCATTCTGGGCTGCCCTGCCCGGTATTGGTAAGGCCGGTAGAACCTGTTAAGTTGCCACTCCACGATTGCCTTACCCGGTATTGGCAGGGCCGGTAGAGCCTATTCCTTGTGTATTCCTCAGGCTGCCCTGCCCGGTATTGGTAAGGCCGGTAGAACCTGCTACGTTGCCACTCCACGGTTGCCTTTCCCGGTTTTGGCAGGGCCGGTAGAGCCTATTCCTTGTGTATTCCTCAGGCTGCCCTGCCCGGTATTGGTCAGGCCGGTAGAACCAGTACGTTACCATCTTACGGTTGCCTTACCGGTATTGGCAGGGCCAGTAGAGCCTACTTATCACTATTCCTTTAGTATCGCTTGGGTTGCCTTGCCGGTATTATTTGCAAGGCCGGTAGAACCTATCTCAATTGTCAATTGCTTATATATATGTGATGTTTGTATGTGTATGAAAACCCTATGGGATTGCCTTAGCTTTTCAATAAAGTTATGTTTTTACCTAAACCTTACGTCTGAGAGTCTTAACAAACCGTGACACTACTTTCCAAAATGGTATACCTTGCATACCATTCCTTCATGTCTATAATAGATATGAACATTTTAGTACAGGCAGCAGGTTAAAACAGGTTTAGTTATTTGCTTCTGGCACCCCCTACGGTATGCCAACTCATACCAATGGGGTGTCATTTTTCTTCTAAGAGCACTAGCTAATGCATACAGTTGGAAATTCAATAGTTTTCACAGATTTCAGTACATTTGAGGGCTTGGAATGTAAAAAAATGTTTTTGTTGTAGAAACATTTGTGCACACTAAGCTTGGGGAAAGAAGGCAAGTGACCCCTAATTAGATACGATAAGTTATCATCTTTCCAAAATGGTAGATTTTTCCATCTTTTCTTCACTTCTGTAGCTGTTATACCCATTTTCACAGATTTCAGTACATTTGAAGGGGTGGAAATGTAAAAGAAAATGCAATTTTTTTTTCCCTGAGCTAAACCTTCTGGAAATATTTGTACACATTAGGCTTGGAGCAAGAAGGCAAGTGACCCTTCATTTGATGGGTGTTGTGTTGTGTTGTGTTGGAATAGGAAAAACTGTGTTGGATTAGGAGAAAAATGTGATAAAATGTGTTAGAATAGAAGAAAAAAACTATTTTCTCCAATGCAAAATTTTTCTGCTTTTTGCCTATTCCAGCAAATTTTTCTCCTATTCCAACACATTATTCTCCTATTCTAACACATTTTCGCCTATTCTAACAAATTTTTCTCCTATTCTAACACAGTCTAACACATTTTTCTCCTATTCCAACACATTTTTTTCCTATGTTTAATACGGTGCAACAATTCACCTCACAATATTACTTCTTCTGAGGGCTGCAGTGGAGAAAAAAGTAGCTGTCAAAGTTGTGAGCCCTACAGTAACATACACCTTTAAAAATGTTTTAGCATGCAGAGTGCATTTGTCCTTTGCCCATAACACTTACTTTCTGCTTAAGTGACACTGGCACATATTCATGATGATGTCAAGTGTTTAAAAAAAAAAAAAATAAAGTACAACAAACTGGCGTGATGTAATTGGTGTGACCATGACAATCTGCATCCACCCTGGGAGGAGAGGGATCATCATCATTTATCGCACATGCTGCAGCAACGATTGATGCAGGAAGTTTTTGTACTAACACTTTACTCCCACATCCCTGCACTCCCTCCACCTTTCCCTCTCCCGCTTGTGCATTTGCTAGACATTACTCAACTACTGCATGTGTTTTTACTCTCTACAGTACACAATTGATGGAGTGTGATGTCTTGCCTTGGCCCTCAACAAAATTCTCAATGTTGATTGCTGTCTATCAAGTTTAATTATTTATCTGTTTTATTTATTTTTTTAAGTTGTCCACCCTAGCTTATCACAGTTAGTCCCCAAAAAGATATATTATTTCCCCAGATTTCCCCAGCACAGAGACAATGAAAGTAAAATCAGCAAGCAGATTGCACCCCAGCTGCTTGTGTCTTGCTAGTCAGTCACACAGGATTTTGGGGTATTTTAGGTCAACCTCCTTCCTCCATTCTTCTCCCCCATTGTGCCCCCAGACTCCCCTGCTGCAGAGAACAAATGTCCTACCTAAATGACTCCCTAAACTAAGCTTCAATACCCCTTTATTTGCCTATCTTCTCTAGCTCAAAAACACGCTGCTGTCTCCTCTCACAAACACAGAATGGCATGCTGTGAGAGCCTGACAGCCTTTTATATGGCCGTACAAAACATTTGTGTGGTGGAGAAAAATGTTTCTACCCATTGATTTCAATGCAATGAGCTAGACGAAAAAAGCAGGAAAAAGCGGGAAAAACTGCACTTTTGAGGTACATTTTTTGCCAAGCAGTGCCATTTTTCACCGATTTCAGTTTGAGGTGAAACTTTTCACCCATCCCTACATATTCGTTCATAAAGTTGAAAATACCATTTTGCACTCCTCTGCTCTAGCCATGGATGTAGGTAAAACTATGCAAATTTGGTATTTTTGTACTTGAGGGACTCAGGGCTTTTTCAACAATGAATGTAAATATGTTTGATATATAATATGTGATTTTAGCAAAATGAGTAAAATGTATTCACTTTTTTGTTATTATGACATCATAGGTTTTTGCACAATGCAAAATTCACTTCATGTTATGCACCAAGCAAAAGCTCAATTAGTTCTGAAAAAAATATAATTTTCCATATGTAACTAGAAATTTCCCAGTTGAAGTCAAGCCTAAACAGATGGATAGCAAAAAATGCTGAAAATGTGTCTGACCTACAGGATGCAGGAAACGGCCCAAGTTCCTGGCTCTGAAGGAGGTTAAGCATCAGGAAGATTAAGTTGTTGCATGGGACTGAAGCCATCAGTAGTGATATGATGGTTCCACTTTCCAATAGTCCTAGTGCTACTGAGGCAGCACAACCACAACAATGTCACTTTATGTGCATCTGGTTAGAAGAAGTTGAACAATTATTCCTCTCCTCAAACACCTCCTCTAAAATCATGAGTGTGTTGGAATATTGTTTCCCTTGAAATTAGGAAAGAATTGTGAAGTTATCAACAACTGCAAGTAGCACAAATATAACCATCACCTTGAAGTTTATTCACCGAGAAATCACTATGGTATTTGTTTTCTCTGTGTCACATCCTTTCCTTGTCTCTCTTGTGGGTCTCCTCCCCTGAACCCTCTGATTGGCTAGTTCACATTTATCTGCCTGGCTTCTGTGCAGGTAGATGCATGTTCTTCAAGTTATTTCCGGTTTGCTGTTGTTCCTGAAGTTTGTTCCAGTGTTCTGAACTTGGTACATCTCCAACCTTGAATTTTTGCCCACTGTCTTGCTCCTACAACTCTCTGGTACCTGACCTCAGCTTGCTCTCAACCATCCAACTTCTATGATCCTCCAGTATTCAACTTTGGCCTGTCCTCAGCAACTCTGTCTCTTCGATATTCTAGTTACCGACCTCAGCTAAACTACGACCAACCCTGCTCATCCGACACTCCGGTAACAGACCTTGGCCAGTCCTTGACTACTCTATGACCTTCCCATACCAACTCCAGCTTGAGTACGACCAACTCTGCTCATCCAACATTCTGGTACCAACATTGGCTTCCCTCGACTACCCTGTTTCTTCGACTCCCCTGCATCCAACTTCGGCCTGTCTATGACTACACCTCTTCTCATACGGCTGCAGCTCTTAGCTTCTCCAGCTTATAGCCTATCATTCACTTTTCCTGTAAGACTCACTGACCCTGTACATTCTACTCTTATAGGGTCACAGCTAGTTATCCATTCTACTGCATATTGAGTGGTTTGCCTCCAGTGGTGACTTTGTGTGCCCATCCAGGTATCAGGCTTCGTAGCCTGCAACTTTATCTGCCGCAGCAAGGGTACATACAGCACTACCTACACTCCCCAAGCCACACTCCCTAACCAGAGCACCCCAGTTTATAGCAGACCACTCATTCATTCCAGCTGTATTCATTTGAGCGTTACACTCTGCTAAGAACTAGTGACTGGGCAGTAGTAGTGGTGAGTGAAAAGACTTAATGAAAAGAATGAATCCTCCCTACCATCAGCTTGGCATATTCATTGGTATGGAATGTCTTTAGAAAATCTCTGGTTCCCTGCAATGGATTTCTCTCCACCATATTGCCATATATGACTAGTGAACCACACAAGATGCAATAGGTGGAGAATAACTGCCATATCCTCACATTTGCAGATTCTCTATCAGCTGGTGGCGAACCCAGTTCCATGGTGGCCACTGGGGTCTGTAACACATTGACCTGATAATCAGCCTGCTGCTTTGACAGGTTAATGTATTTCTCTGATAACTCAACAGCAGAAATTACACTAGCAGCTAATGTCAGGAGGTAATTGATAGTGGTGATGTCCATCCCCAAATGCATCTCTTTCTCTATTGTTTATTATTTTCTGTCAAGAATGCTCTCATATTCTCTTCAACATCAGCTGCTCTACAACTCTTACTTTCATTTCCACTGCTACCAGTCTCTTCCAGCTCTCTAGGATGCTTGGTGATAACAAATTAGGGTCTCCTGCGGTGACATTTGGCATCACTTCGGAAGATGGCAATAGCAGCAGGCACAAGTAGATAACCTGTGCTGCTGCTGACTCTGCTATCCAGTGACCCCTTTTCAGTATACTTGGTAAGGGAATGAGGAGGTCTGGTGTCACACCTCCCGACATCTGATCCTGCTCCTCATTGGCTCCTGGTAGTTTAAATCTTGTTGTGTTGAGCCATTTTTCTGAGTATTCTAGCTGGGGTGATTGTATATGACAAATTCAAACATGACCGCACCAAAAGAAAACACTCACTCTTGGATTGAATAAAATCATCTTTGCGTACCTTTATTGTTGTTGTAATAAAATCACAGTGAAGTTAGTGATGGGCTGTATGGCAGAGCTGTACACTGGTGATCCTAAGAGAGAGATGCCCCAACGATCCGATCAACGCGTTTCGCGTATAAAACGCTTAATCCTGATCTCTATCGTACGTCCACAACTTCCGTCCTTTTGAAATTGCAACAGCCTATCAGAAAGGTTATATCTTGCTCACATGGTTCGTACCATCTAAGCCCACAGAGAGAACCTCCCTTCATTACTCGGATCTAATCCACTATCTTAAAGGGGAATTCTCTTAAAGGCAATGTGGGCACGAAGCCTATCTGTATCAGGAGACTGTTAAAGGCGGATCGGTTGTGGTTTTAGATACTAGTTATTATCATGCTGAAGCAATGAGACAGTTGGGTGATCAGGGGGCTTATGAGAGGTTGACTCATGACCCCACTGAGGTCTTTAAAAGACAGATCCATATACTTATTGATGAGGGAGTTACCTTGGGAGTGATTGAAAAGAAAAATGAGGAATTTCTTAAGATCAGAAAACCAGTTATTCCTATATTTCATCATCTCCCCAAGGTACATAAGTCCCTCAGTGAAGTGAAAGGTAGACCCATAGTATCGGGCATAGGATCATTGAATGAGACCTTGGGTGAATGGGTTGATCTACATTTGCAGCCCCTGGTCACTAGACTGTTTAGCTATATTAAAGATACCACTAACATTTTGCAGATATTGCAGAGTGTGTGTTGGTCAGAACAACTGATCTGGCTTTCATGTGATGTGAGGTCACTTTATTCGTCCATCCCACACAAATATGGAATACAAGCATTACGTTATCATCTAGATCTTTATAGTCCATATGGAGAAAATTTGAAGGGCTTTTTATTGGAAGCCACTTGGTATCTGTTGACTCATAACTATTTCTTGTTCGATGGGGAGTTTTACCTCCAAAGACGCGGGACTTCAATGGGTGCAAAATTTGCACCATCCTACGCAAACCTTTTTATGGGTTGGTGGGAGGAGTCCCGCGTTTTTGGATGTGATAACCCCTATAGGAACAATATTGTGGTATACAATCGGTTTATCAGTGATCTCCTGTTTATATGGAGGGGTACTAAAGATGAAGCAATGTTATTTGTAAATTATATAGAAGACCATGAGAAAAATCTAAGTTTTACTTATGAATGTCATGAAACTACTATTCATTTTTTAGATTTAATATTAATAGGAGATGTGGTAACAGGAGAGATACATACAGATGTTTATCGAAAACCCATAGCAGGAAATAGTTTACTTAGGGCAGATAGCTGTCATCCTGCCCATACCATTAGAGGTATCCCAGTTGGACAATTTATGCGTTTAAAATGCAATTGTTCTTCTGAGGAACAATTTGAGAAACAATCAGTTGAACTTTATAGAAGATTTATACAAAGGGGATATCCAAGGTGGATGTTGGACAGAGCCAAGAAAATAGTGGACAAAAAAGAAAGGAAAGAATTAATAAAATATAAACCGAAGACAAGAAGGGAGATCAATAAATCATCAGTAGTATTCTCCACTCAATATAGCCTGGAGTTCAATAGGATAAAAAATATATTAATAAAACACATACCAATTTTGAGTGCAGATTTAGAACTACATAAAGTAGTTTTGGAAGGTTTCAAATATGTTGCAAAGAGAGGATTAACCTTCGGGAACCTATTATCACCAAGTATGTATATAAGTGATAGAAAATCAAACTCAGGGAATTGGTTGTCCACAATCGGAAATTACAGATGTGGCAACAACAGATGTAATTGCTGTAACTTTATGAACATTACGAAAGAATTTTATTCCACTACCAATGGCAAAAAATATAAGATGCATATGTATATAAACTGTGCCACTAGAGGTGTAGTATATTTGTTGTCTTGTAACATTTGTAGGCTCCAATATGTGGGGAAAACCCTTAGAACGTTACGAGAACGTCTAAATGAGCATTTGAGTGATATAAGGAACCTAAGCTTTAAGTCCTCGGTAGCTAACCATTTCAAAGAAATCCATTATGGAAATACAGATTCTTTGAACATACAAGGGATTGAGAGGGTTATATTAGGTAAACGAGGTGGAGATCTAGATGCAAAGTTGTTACGTCGAGAAGCATTCTGGATATTCACCTTAGGTACCAGATTCCCTGAGGGCTTTAATAAGAGCTATGATGTTTCTTGTTATGTTTAAATATTCTCCCAAATTGATGTTTTCAGGCAAATATATTGAGTAATAATTATTTACATCTTATAGAATATATTAATGTCATAAAGAGTTCTTCTTTAAAGAGGTATATAGATAAAGTGAATTATATGAGATGATTTATTCTATACTTTGGTATCAAAAGGATGATTTTATTATATATGTATGATGTCAACCTTGTTTAAACATTTGTTTTAGGGGCTAGTCATCATCTTCCGTCTATTTTTGCGATTGCATTTACTATCAGTTAAGTCTGAAACAAATATTAACAGTCTCCTGATACAGATAGGCTTCGTGCCCACATTGCCTTTAAGAGAATTCCCCTTTAAGATAGTGGATTAGATCCGAGTAATGAAGGGAGGTTCTCTCTGTGGGCTTAGATGGTACGAACCATGTGAGCAAGATATAACCTTTCTGATAGGCTGTTGCAATTTCAAAAGGACGGAAGTTGTGGACGTACGATAGAGATCAGGATTAAGCGTTTTATACGCGAAACGCGTTGATCGGATCATTGGGGCATCTCTCTGTTAGGATCACCAGTGTACAGCTCTGCCATACAGCCCATCACTAACTTCACTGTGATTTTATTACAACAACAATAAAGGTACGCAAAGATGATTTTATTCAATCCAAGAGTGAGTGTTTTCTTTTGGTGCGGTCATGTTTGAATTTGGATATGCGTGTAAGGGTAAAGAGAGCCCTTGACCGGCACATCGTGAGCACACTCTCATGGTTGCGATTGTGAAGTACTACAGCCTCTTTGAATATATAGTTCAATTTTTGAAGTTCCGTTGAAATATTGGAGCCGCCAATTATGTGAAATGTTGTGATTGTATATGACCCAGTGTTTTTGACCTTGCTCATTCCTTATGATTCTGTACCTCTGATGTGACTACCAGTTATCAACCAGGCTCACTTCCTGACTCTGTTGTATCCTGGCTCCTGACCCAGCTATCTAACTTTGAGTTGAGGATTTCCCTCTTTTACCTGCTTACTGTGTATGAACCGGCCTGTCTGACCTACCTTCAGATTATCCTTTTTTGCTTCGCTGCTACTTCCAGCATTCTGTGGAGACCAACTCTGACACACCTTCCATCCTCTTCCAGAAAACACTGCCCTGCTCCTCAGCAGCCAGTTTGCCATCAGCCTCTCTCATGAGTAATGAGTTTTTCCTCCAAGCTGTTGGTACAGAGACATCAGTGGCCCTAGCGGGTTTCTAGCCTTCTCCTGATGATTCCTTAATCCATTACTCTGTATAGCGGTTCACATCGGCCTTATCGAATTATATGATCTACAGTGTTACTTTGATAGCTACTTCCTCAGTTCATCTCATCCATGGAGTAACTGTGTCTATTTAACAATCAATTAGTCTGATCTACACTGTTACTGTGTTAAGCTGCTTCCTCAGTTCATATCATCCACAGAGCTATTGTGTCAATATATACCTATCAATTCTGATCTACAGTTACTGTGATTAGCTACTTCCTCAGTTCATCTGATCCATAGTTACCGAGTCAATATATAAAAATAAATGTATCTTGTCTACAGTCTTACTGTGTTAAGCTGCTTCCTCAGTTCATCTCATCAACAGTTACTGTTTCAGTCTATACCAATCAATGCATCTGGTCTACAGTGTTACTGTGATAAGTTATTTCCTCAGTTCATCTCCTCCACTGTGCTAAGATACAACCATCTAGTCACCCGATTTTTACTACTGCTGTGCTAAGCTTGACTATCTACTCCTCAGATCTACAGAACTACTGTCACAGCTGTTTCAATCTATAACAGAGTTGCTGTGTCAAGCCGCATTAATTCCTATTTAACTGCTTCTTCAGCTCTTCTAGACTGGGCTTATGGTTGTGGTGTGTAAGGCTACTTCTGTGAAACTTTGGGGTGTTAATCCTGATCCATTCCTTGGCTCATCAAGGGGTGGGATATCTGGCTTTGTGGTCAGCACATGTAACTTCAGCTACAGTTGCAGCAATGACACCCTGAAGTCTGCCAATGAACCCAAGCCTCACTCTCAACTGAGCATCCTTTAGCCTCCTAGTAGTCCAACACCCGTTTTGTGCCTCGTGGTCATTCGTGACATCTGTTTGATTTGTCTGATAACTATAATGACCCAAACTTATGATTTATGAACTTGTATGAAGTAATGCAGTAATTGTTGTGTCCCAAAGGAAGATAATATCATCTAAGTAAGTACCTGACTCAGATAAGCTGAGTGTACATAGACATCCCATCTGTGGAGGCACTGCCGGTCCACTGATAAAATGTTTGTTTTAGCCATAAACATTGGTTTATATTTTTAGCTTTCTTTATTTATATTGTTTTTAACAGTGTATATGCCTAAATATTCTTCTACAGTATATTTCTTTTCTTTCATCTCATTTTTGGTACATCTGGTACCATCTACATAACGAGCCACATGGAGGGGGTTAACATGAAACTCCCCAAGAGTGCTGTGTAGGTGACTGGTGTGGTCACTGGGGTCGTTGGCTCATAAGTACCACATGATTAGTGCATGAAATATGATATTGTGCTGCTTTGTATAAAAGTTCCCCTAGAGTTTTTGTCTTTTGTTTTCAGTGGAACCTCCTACTTCAGAGGGAGGGAGGAGATATGAAGGGAGCTGCCGTCTGTACAAAAGGATGACTGTTGGAATCCAAGTGTAGGATGAGGAGAGCTATGATTTTCCTCACATTTCATTTGTCACTATAAACCTGGGCAGCAGTATACTGTAGGCGTGTATCCATTTTGGAGGGCTATATACATATTGTGTTTAAATATTATTACCCTATGAAGCATGAGCCTTTTCTATTTTTTTACTTTAGTAAGCTCATGACACCTAACAGTATTCGCTACACATCCAGCGTGCATCCATCTGCTAAGGAAATGGCTATTGCTAAATTCCTACATATTAGTGAGTAGTAGCATTGTATGCAGTTCATGTCTGAACTTTTATTGGAGTAATTACCATTACCAAATTAGAGGAACTACAGGTAAGACCAGGATCTGATATACATCCCAAGAGCCCCTAGGCAAGGCACACTAGGAACCCTCAGCTCCATACATGGCCACACCACCATTCCATACCTCCCAACATTTCAAATTGCCAAAGAGGGACACTTGTGTTTTAGGGGGTGTTGCCGGGGGCGTGGCTGGTAGGCGGGGCACTACCAAGAATTTTTAGGCTATTTCATGACCTATTAACTCCTCCTTGTGTGACCTAATAAATGACTTATAACAAGACCAAAGTATTTTATTTACACAGACTAATGTATAAACACATATACTGACATTTAAACAAACAATAATGTGAGTTTTATTGCTGTAGAGCAGTATGATACACTTATATATACACCTCACCAGTCTGATCTCCTAAAAAGAGGGACATCAGGGTGGGAAAGAGGGACAGTGGGATTTGGGCCTAAAAGAGGGACTGTCCCTCCTAAAGAGGGACACTTGGGAGGTATGCCATTCCTTGCATGCCCCACCCATGTCCCAGCCATGATTTACTTGGCCTATAACAAGCAAGAACAAAGAATAAAAGCTTTAACCCCCTTGGCTGCTGGAGAGATCTCCAATGCATTGCTTCACAATGCATTGGAGTTCTCTTTAGCATCCAGTGGGTTAAATAGTAGCCTGTAAGGGGTATAAAACTGGTGTAGTGATATTAAGATTTCTCTCATCACACCCACAATTTAGAATTGGGTGTGGTCAGCACAACTGAGGCACTCTTCAAAGTTTGGAGCTCTAGGCTGTTGCCTACTCTGCTTCTTGGAAAATCTGGGCCTCAGTAGGACTCTGAGACCCAGGAGTGATGTACGGTTAGAAGAGATGTGTTTTCTAGGGTATATATACATGGCCTTCTCACCCCCTAGGCCATGGGCTGAGATAAGAAAACAACCTTTCTGAGTACAAGAACAGTGGGCATTAATCACAATCAATTCTAATTAGCTCTTAATTCTCAATACGAACAACATAAGCAATACTAAATAATAGGACAATATTCACATACATTAAAAGCGCGTTTAGCATTATTTTTTAGGGTTGTAACATATAAATAATTTGTACAAATGCTAGTGGTAAATAAATTATTTAAAATGACATCAACCTATTTCATTTGTTGGTGTTAGAGTTCCTTTATCAGGGAGGTTTTATATTTGATATAAATATTCTTCTTCAGCTCTGACACTCTGAGAAGGAGGATAGCAGTTTAACCCTTTGTGTTGCAATGCATTATATACCTCTCTGGTACTCAAATGGTTAATCAGCTTTTCTATATTATTGCCCATTTATTCATCTCTCTCTCCATACCTCCTAGTCTGCATTATCAGTGATTGTTTTGATTCTGAGATAGTGTCTAATCTGGATAGAGACTACGATTCAGCAGTGGTGAGATTTTTTACCATCTAGTGTGGTTCCTGTGTTTGAACTGATCAGCTGTTTATGAAGCACATCAGAGAGCACCGTGCATAATTATTATAATAAAGACACTGTCAGGGAGAGGTTTTCTTTCTGTGGCCTGTGCTCACTGGGAACCTGTCCTTCTTGTGTGCAAAATTGTTGTGATGCTGAATGCCACAATGTTTCTTGCTAAACAATTCAATAAATCTATTTTTAATTCTTTGCATTGTATCTTTGCCAATATTTGTTGATCTCCATATTAGTCTGCTTTTATTCAGCCTGTTTACAATAAATAATAGGCTTCAGCAGAATGAAAAATCTTATAAAAAAAAGTCCCGTCCATGGTTCTTTATTACACTGTGAGAACTTCCAGTGAGCGGATTCCCAGAGTTCTTCCATAGATAAGTTCCAAAGCAATATTGTTTATAGATATGTGTGTCTGCCGTATGAAGGACACCTACATAGCTGTTTCTTTGAATGATATTAATGGCCATATATTCCTATAGGCATACTTTCTCTTGAAGTACAGTTTTGTTTTCTTTAAAGAAGCAGTTAAAAGTTACAACATGCCATTTCATATGAAACTATGCTGACTGTCACTATTTTATGTCCATATAAAATGTAAACTCTACTTAAACTCGTCATATTGTTTAGTCATTAAATAAAATCTACTTCTTAGTTCAATCCTTATTAGACTGGTCCATGTAGAAGAAAAAGGACCTGGAATCTGATGTTAATATTATTATCAGTTTAATAATTATCTCGACCCATAGAAATTAGCCAGGCAACAGATGAATTACTAACACAATCACTTTTAGCATGGCTCTCTACTAGTATAATTGATAAGTGCAAACGTTATGCTAACAGTACAGATAATTGATTCAACAAAAACAGGGCTAAAAATTTCAAGTCCTGAGCTACTAGCCAGGCCAGAAAAGTTACTCGCCACCAGTTTCCCTGCCTAGTCCTACCCATATCCCTGCCTTTAACCCCACCCGTCTCAAGTTCTCTTTGGAACAGCCTGTGTCTGCTCAGTGTATATGTGGTCCTGGTGTTACAGCACTACAGTTAACCCTTTGAGTGCCAGAGGGGTTTGCCAGTTGCACTCCCTCCCTGACTCTCAAAGGGTCAACGCATTGCAGGAGTTGGACCCTGGTGCTTAAAGGTATCCTTTTGAATGGTCGCATTTTACTCGCTAAACATATCGCCTGGATTAAAAGGGCGACATGAGAATGTCCCGCTGCATATAAGCTCGACATTCTCATGTCACCTCTTTAAATGCCACGTACTTGATGTTACTTGTACTGACCTCTTTGTGCACTGTGACACCCCGCTCTGGTTCGGGTGAAGAGAATGATAATGCTTCACCAAATCGCTGGCTGTTATTGAAATGGATCAGCAGTCTCATCAGTTATTCTTTGCAGAGCTCAATGTATAAATTGCTGCAGTGTCATGCTAATTTATGCCGTTTATCAATGCACAAAGAAGAGCATATTTGAATATTGTAGCTATTTTAATGTGTGAAATGACAGACCAGCATGACAGTGCATCAACTAATACATTGACCCTTTGAGTGCAATGCGTTGCGTACTCCTCTGGCACTCAGAGGGTTAAGATCTGCAAAGAATATATAACCCGGTATCAATGAGTGGTGGGAGAAGAGGAGTTTCCTCAGATTATGCTATATTGCCTCTTTTGGCCATACAATTTCTCTCTCCACTTTCACAATTGTTTCTCTCTCTCTCTTCCATGTCTCTTCCGCCCCTTCTTCTCTCTCATTCTGCCATAACCCTCTTGTACTTTCATCTCACCACCCCTTCTTTTTTCCCAATCATATACCCTGCCCTTGTTTCTTGCCAGCGCATCTAGCAGCAGGCAGAGCCTTGGAGCTGTAACTTGAATCTGCCATTTGATGAGCGCTGCTCCGGACTCTGCTCTGTCAGTCTGCACTCAGAAAGAGGGTGAGAGAGCCCAGAGCAGCACAGTGCTCATTTCAGCTTGATCTTAGCCAAGAAAGAGTTGTGAAGAGTTCATGACCTATCTGCTCTGTTGTTCTTTTGCCTTCATTAAACCTCTGTCTGTTTTCTGCCTTGTTCTTGGGAACAGAAGTCTGCGGCCTCCCTGCCCTGTCTACAACAGTCATCTCCAGACTCTTTCACTGCCGTATCTGTGTTGCAACCCACTTTGGCAGAGGAAGGGGCCAAGTTCATGTACAATTTCCTTTGCTGGTGCAGTTGGATGCCGCCTGCGGGACCCCAGATCTGATATTGTGTGTCTCAAACCACCAAAAGACTTCCGAGGCGTTGGATTTGTATGTTTGTGTGTGTGTGTGGGGGGGGGATTAGGGATTTTCCTGTGTATGCAACCCTGTACATGCATCGAGTGGCTGTGTCTATATGTAATACAGAAACGTAGGGTCATAGACATCAGGATAAAAAGGTGAAATTTTTGGACAAACAAACAGCACCACATTCCCTAAACTCGTATAGAATTAACTCTTTAAGAACCCAAAAAAATAAAAAGAAACAGCATCCGTACCCTCTGTAGTTATGCTATTGCCAGTGCCCACCTTACTTGCTGCATAAGCAGCTGCTGACTGCAATGTATGCGACCACCTCCATGAACAGCACAGACTAACTGAAGAGGTTATTGATGCACTGGTATGTGAAAACTCAGTCCGCACTGAGTGAGATTCTCATGTCACCATTTTTACTATGGTGACATGGTTACTGGGTCATTTCCTTTTAAAAGGATCCAGGCACTAGCAACGCGTGATTGCAGAGAAAGGGGTCATTCGTTTAGGGCTTCAATTTCCCTCGCCCTCACTCAATTTCTCCTCGCCAAATTCGAGGAGGCAAGTGGAAATTTTGAGCCCTGAACAAAAATCTTGTAATAGATTTTAAATTACTTGGCAACACCTAGCAGGAGAGACATACTAGGAAGACTCACCTCATACAGGTTCTCTCCTTCTGTCTGTTTCAGAGACAACATCTTCAGGTTTTCCCAGCGTTTCTGTGTGGTGTAAATGTGAGAGAATTATTGAATATATCATGTGAAATTCTATTACCGAACTCACTATACCGCATTATATCATACTAGTTTAAAAGCCCGTGTACACAGGCCAAGGTCCAGGTAATGTTAACCCTTTGATTGCCAGCGGGGTACACAATGCATTGCAAAGCAATGCGTTGCGTACCTCTCTGGCACTCAAAGGGTTCAGAGGCCATCCTGCTTTGCCTACTGCCGTTAACTCACTGCTCCATGCAATGCAGCCTTGTTTCGCCTCACTCACGCGATGCAATCATGCGCAGCAGAGACAGCCTGAACGCGGGCAGTCTCTACTGCGCATGACTGGCCTACACCTCTTCATTTGCCAAACTAATAACTCCTTTGGGTTTTACCATCATCTGTATGCTGATGGCACTCAAATCTCTCTCTTCCCCCCGGACCTATCCTCTTCACTCCTGTCCTGGATATCTAATTGTATCTCCGCTGTGTCTTCCTGGATGTCCTCCAGTCATCTAAAATGTAACTTAAGCAAAACCAAACTTACAATTTTCCCTCCCTCTCCAACCAGCCTTTCCCCGGGTATTGCCTTCACTGTTAACAGCACCACCATCACACCAACCTCAACACTGCAATGCTTGGGGATCACCTTTATTCCCCAAATTCAGTCAATCTCAAACTCATACTGTCTCCATCTCCATCTCACCCAAGAGACTACCGAAATTCGAAACCAAACACTCACACGTCTTGACTACTGTAACACTCCTAATTGGCCTTCTTCTCACCAGACTAACCCCACTACAATCCACGATGAACTCTGTCTTCAGACTAATCTACCTCACACATCACTCCTCTAATACTGCTCGTCTTTGCCAGTGCCTACATTGCCTCCCATTAGCATACTGAATTAAATTCAAAATTCTAGCACTAACTTATAGAGCCCTTACAAACACTGCACCTGCCTATAGTTAATCTCTCATTTCCAAATACACTTCCACTTGCCAACTTTGCTCTGCACAGGACCTTCTTCTCCCAGCAGCTCTTATTACATCCTCCAATTCCCGCACAGAGGACTTCCCCATGCTGCACATGAGCTCTGGAATTCACTCCCCCATCCTATCAGGCTCTGCCCCCAGCCTTCAGATCTACAGACACTCCCTGAAACATCATTCCTTCAGGACAGTCTATCAACTAATTCCATAACCGTTATGAGCAAGGCCACATCAACAGGCTGTCCAACTTCTACTCACTTTCATTCCCATCTAAAATCACTCTCCCTCCTATAACCCCATTACCACCGCATTGATAACATAGTCTTTTTCTCCCAAACAGACCCACTACTTGCCTGGACCACTGCATTCAAAAGCACTGCTTTCTCACCAACTAACCAGCAGTTTATTTGGCAGGAGACTCACACACTATAGCACTTAAATTTTTCTGTGTCCCACCTATCTTTCTCTAGACTGTAAGCTCTCTCGGGCAGGGCCCCTTGTTCCTTTTCTCTGTTGCATTTATAATATATAATGTCTCTGTATGTATATTGCCTTTTGTACAGTGCTGCTGAATAAGTTGGTGCTACATAAATAAAATATAATAAAATAATAATAACGTCTCCCGTGTTAATGAGAGGACAGCATGGCAGTCTATGAGCATTTCGGGATGTTCCTTTCCTCTACACCTTGTTAAACATTGTATTATACAAGGCAAAGACAAATAAATAGTGTGACTTTCAACTAGATTCCTGTGTATGCTACTGAGCGGGCATAAGTGGTAAATGGCATTAATACACCATCTATTGAGGAGTGTGCCAGCTGATATGTACTAACAAGATCATGCATTGGTATTGGAGACTCTAGTGGAACTGTGTAGTCATATTCATATATTTACCCAATTTTAACAAGTTATTAAACATATCTAATTCTGTCTTTAGTTTACCAGTAGTTTCTAGTACTTTGTGTGAAATTTGTGGTTCCTCAGCTGTTATGAGTCCTAATTGCCATTATATTCCCATAGGTTGCCCTTCTCTGAGATAGCCAGAAATTGTGGAAAAGACATGAAGTAAAGGCCTAAGAGAAGCATTTAAATGGCATATGGACACAACAGTACTTATACACAAAACAGAAGAGGTGTTATTAGGAAGAAAACCAAGATATCCCATATTCAGTGTGCACAGGCCCTGTGGGTATATCACTATCTATTTGTCTTGCAGTCACATTCACACTGTCTGTGGTAAAAGTGCTAGATTTACACTTGACTCTTCCTTTCTGTCTGGCCCTTTACTATCCCTCTACTCTTAGGTGAGGATTTTAACAAAATGTACCTCAGTTTAATTTCTGCTGCTCCAGGTGGATTGCGTTGAGCAAAATGGATCTCTTTCTTATTCCCTTTCTTACTATAATTAAGGGATGCCCTTGGGAACCCTCCTGCACCATGGGGCAACGACTGGAGAGCCACAGCACCATTTGCATTTTGGAGGAAAAAGAGATGTACTATTCCTATAAGGCCTGTTTTCCCAGGCTTCAGGGAACAGGAAGGGAATGTTCTATTCTTACACATCATTCATTTTTTTGTTAGTCATGAGTCTGGATTCTGCCTCTTGGCATTCTGCTTTAAACCTTTCTGTCAGATAAGGAGTTTATATTAGATTTCTGTCCTATACTCTTTCTTTGGGTTATATTTGAGTGCTAGAGAGATACTGGCATATCCTAGGCTACAAGAGCCTTAGGGGCTTTCTGCCCCCTAGACCACCTGGGCAGTAGGGTTCTATCCCCTTTTTTGTCTGTGGCCCCTAAACAGCAGCTCCAGAGCCCCTCTTCTCCTGAACAGGAGCCTGCATGAGATGTGGTCCCTTTTTATGCTATGAATAATATAACTTCCTCTGTTAAGTGGGTATGTGAGTTCTGGCATCTGGACTATACCTTTCCCTCCATACTGGATGTGATGGGATGCTGATGAGTAGGGGTACATGGATGAGAAAGATTTTGATTTCTCATTTATTACTGGAGATGACCCTGTGTCACATGCTGAAGGTCTTAGCACAGTGGTGTTCGGAGACCCATAGGGGCTCTGAAGTCTCTGACTCAAATTTTTTGCAGATGCATTCTGGAATGTCACTAGAGGAATAATGCATTCCCCTCACATCAGTCCTTAGACCAGATGGTTCTGAAGGAAGGGAAATCTCCTGCTATGATGACATTTAGTCCCAGATTATATATTCCTCTCTCTTGATGCACTATTAAAGTGGGCTACCTCCCCCCAACAGTGGTCTCTCTTTTTCCTCATCTTATCTAAGCTTACATAATTGCTGCTTGCAGATGCTGAGAAACTTAAGGATACGGCAGATAAGAGCCTGAATTCTCTCCTAATACCAAGTTTTGAGGCAACTGTATCCACTTTATGTCCCAGCCTCAAAAGTTACTTGGGTATTTAGGGCCATGTTTGTCTGGGGGGTACAGCTTTTAGAAGCTGTTCAAGGAGACTTGCTGGGAGAGGATGTTATTTCAGCTACCTCTGAGATTGTTGAGGCTAATGTGTATCTTACTGTAGTGGCTTCTTGATCTAGAATCAGGAGATGGGAAATGGGTGTCTACTCCTACAGCGGCCCTACCCCAGGTTTAGGCAGGAAAGACACCTAATCGAAGATCCCCAGCTCTCAAGTCTACCTCTACATTACTCGCAGGGGTCTGTTCTGCCTTTCACAATGCATGCACCATGCCATGACAGATCAATGGGTTTTGACAGCGATCATAGAAGGGTATCATAAAGATTTAAAATAATTTCTTTAAAGTTGTTGCTTCATGTCCATCATTTCTAGTAAGGGAACTTCTATGGTTTCTTTCCTGGTGAACATACAGGTCTTGGTACCTGCTCCTTCTATAGAGTTATACATTCAGTTGTAAGGGTTTCTGGTCTCTGCCTTGAAGTCAGTCCCCATTGCCCAGTTCCATATTTGGGGACTGCAGCTGGAGATTCTCAGATACCGGTCCAGCAGTGTTATCTTTCCTGTACTATATTTCTATCCAACTGGACAAAGTCAGATATTCATTCATGGCTTTAGATTTCTCATCTCTTGATTGAAGAATCAAGAAATCATTCAGACTTGAGTGACCGCCACAATGAATGCCAGCCTGACTACCTGGTGTGCCACCTTCAAATGGCTCAGGTGCCTCCCTCCACCGTTCTACTTCCAGGGGTAGACAAAGTCGTGACAGACTTACTCAGACATCAGCAATGAGATTCCAGGAACCAGGAACTCAATCAGAGGCTGTTCAGCCCCATGGTCAGTTTAAAAGGTCTTCCAGGATGAATGGCAGGGTTTCCTTATTTTGGTCTGGATCCTGAGATCCTTCTTGCTCTTTTTGTGGATGCAATGGTAATTCTGTGGAAGTTGTGTTTCCTACATTCACTCTGATTACGATGATGCTGAGGATAGTCAATATAGAGCAAGATCATATGATTCTACTCTCTATATTCTGGGCCCTCCTGAATTGTTTTTTTTTTGCCACTCATTCCATAGCTGAGCTTTTTTGGCTTCTGCTCCTTCATGCCCACTTTAGTCAGGGTCCTTTATGTCTTTCAGAGGAGGAGATATTGGTTTTGATGGCTTGGCTCTTGTGGTTAGTTTTCTGAAGGAGAAATGATTCTCTGGTTCTGTCTTTGACACTTAGATGATGCCTTGCAAATCACTGTCTTCCACAGCGTGGATGTTATGAAGATCAGGGTTGAAGTTGTGTCCTTTTGGTCTTACAATGTTCTTAACTTTTCTTTAGGGTGGTCTTCAGCAAGAGCTCAGTCTTAGGTCTATTAAAGGGATAGTAATACTTAAAATGTAAAAAAAAATATGTTGTAGGGTTTATTCCCCTGAGTAAAACAAGAGTACTCCCACTGCTGAAAGGTGTTTCATTCAAAAGTTATTAATTTTCAAAGTTGATTTTTTTAGGCGCAATATCACAGTGGCCTGAAATTGTACAGTGGCGCTGTTGCTACACGATCCTATGGACAACTCTGGTCAGTTGACCATAAATCTCCATAGGATGGTGTAGCAACAGCGCCACTGTACAATTTCAGGCCACTGTGATATTGCACCTAAAAAATTCAACTTTGAAAATTAATAACTTTTGAATGAAACACCTTTCAGCAGTGGGAGTACTCTTGTTTTACTCAGGGGGATAAACCCTACAACATATTTTTTTTTACATTTTAAGTATTACTATCCCTTTAAGGTCCATATTTCTACTCTGCATCTTTTCAGAAACATATTTTCTTGTTACTGGATGTTCAAATGGGGTGGCTAACGCCTACCCAGTCTATAGGGATCCCAATCCTCCGTGGGACTGGACCTTTTTTTTTTTTCAGTGATTCTGAAGGCTTCTATTTTTGAGTCTCTGTCTTTCCCTGTGATCATTGACTCTTAAGATAGTTTTACTTTTTTGTGTTCGGAGTGTGGACAAACTATAGGGTTTTGTCCTGTAAACCTCCCTTTCTGATCTTTCATTTTGATGGTTGATTTTGAGAACTCCTGCAGGGGTTTTGGGGGGCTATAGGGCAAGTTTTGCCCCTTCTCTTGAGTTGATGAGTTGGTGGGAGGTGACCCACATCTTTGGAGGGAACAATCCCCATCGGAGCTCGATTTTGTGGTACGGGAGGTACATAGACTACCTTATTTTGATCTGGGGGGCACCAGTGAAGAAGCCATTTGTTTATGAGATTTTTGAACAATAATGAGCTTAACCTATGTTTCACTCATGTCCATGAATGGTCTTCGTTTTCCTTCTTGGATCTTACCCTTAGGGGTTATGAAAAACCTCCATAAGATCCATACAGATATATATAGGAAGCCAACGTCTGGTAACAGCCTTCTACATAAATAGAAATTAACGATCCTGCACACCTAAATTGAACATAAGGGAAGAAACCGTGTAACACGTACACAGGGTGCTAATCTGTCCATATATATGCAGAAATCGTGTCAAAAAAAGAAAAGAAAATGGACATATGATGGCACTCACCTTCCTCACATTTTACAGAAGAAAGTCACATAATAAAGAAAAAAGTATCAGAATAAAGTTTATTCATACACAAAAAACAATAAATAAAGATAGACCCCACAACAGGAAAAGAGCCCACACAATAGAGCGCCTAGATATACCTACCCCCCTCCCATGCAACTATCTAGAACCCTACAAACCAATTCTACATAAAAATATATAAATAACCCTAAAGATGCCGGCATCTGTGATATAGAAAAAGGAGAAAAAGTTCGCCACTAACAAAAATACCAATAGCGAAAGTCACTCTCATATAAAGTTATGATAATGGTGCATATAAAAATATCTTCAGCACAGTAAAAGTATCGGAGTACCACAATAGTATTCAGAGCGGGAAATCCTATACGCAATATCAATATGGAGCCAACGATATAAAATAAAAAAAAAAAAATAAATTTATACTTGATTTGTTGGAATTTATTCTTATGAATAATTTTTTTATCTTTGATGGACGCTTTTATCAGCAGTGTAGGGGAGTAGCCATGGGGGCCACGTGTGCCCCGACCTACGCTTGCTTGCACCTAGGTTGGTGGGAGCAGCACTGGGTGTATTGCGACCGTGGGTTTGAGGCACACGTGGCTCTCTGGATACGTTACATTGATGATATTTTTTTGATATGGACTGGAACTGAGGTACAATTGGATACATTTGTTGACCATCTTAATGATAATCCTTTTAACATCAAGTTAACGAAAAATAGTAATATGAGTCAGATAGAGTTTTTAGATTTGTATATTTTTAGAGATCAAGATATGCTTAAAACAAAGACTTATAGAAAAGAAACGGCATGTAATACTTTGTTACATTATGACAGCCATCATTTGCAGTCACAGAAGAGAGGAATTCCCTGGGGACAGTTTTTACGCCTCAGAAGAAACTGTTCGAGAGTTGAGGATTTTAAGATGCAAGCCAGTGAACTTATAGAACGGTTTATTGAAAGAGGCTATTCTAAAAAATTATTAAAAAGTAGTGTTGAGCGAGCACCCCGATGCTCGGGTGCTCTGACCGAGCACCCCCTGAGGCTCGAGTGCTCGGCCGAGCACCCGAGCCCCATTGAATTAAATGGGGCGACACGAGCATTACACCAGGCACCCCCTGCTCTGATGAGGGGAGGGTGCCTGGTCAATGCCCCCCTTCATCTCCACAATGCCCCTCTTCCACAATGTCCCCCTTCCACAATGTCCCCCTTCCACAATGTCCCCCTTCATCTCCGCAATGTCCCCCTTCATCTCCGCAATGCCCCCTTCATCTCCGCAATGCCCCCTTCATCTCCGCAATGTCCCCCTTCCACAATGTCCCCCTTCATCTCCGCAATGCCCCCTTCATCTCCGCAATGCCCCCCTTCCACAATGTCCCCCTTCCACAATGTCCCCCTTCATCTCCGCAATGCCCCCTTCATCTCCGCAATGCCCCCCTTCCACAATGTCCCCCTTCATCTCCAAAATGTCCCCCTTCATCTCCAAAATGTCCCCCTTCATCTCCACAATGCCCCCTTCCATCTCCACATGTGCCCTACCTCCAGTCCCTGGTGGTCCAGCGGAGCGTCTGTGTAAGATCTGTGCCTCCTTCGGCACAGATCCCTGCCACCCGAACATGGCGGGCGAGCACATGGCGGTACTCGTACGAGTACCACCATGTGCCGAGCAGAGCGATGCTCGAGCCGATCCGAGCATCGGCCGAGCATGCTCGCTCAACACTATTAAAAAGATGTTATAAGAAAGCTTTGAAATGTGACAGGGATTCTTTGGTTTTTCAGAATAATTTGATAAGTGATAATGCAGTTACAGAGAAAAAAGATGTAGTACGATTTATCACTAATTTTGGTAATCAGTGGAATATGATGAGACAAGCTTTAAGCAAGCATTGGCATGTATTAACATCTAATTCAATTTTGAAGGACATTGTTGGTGAAAGACCTATGTTAGTGGCCAAAAGATCTAGTAATATTAAGGATCATTTAGTAAGGTCTGAATTTATGAGTATTAGGAGTAACTGGTTGGACCGTTCCTTGATGATGGGGATGTTTAAATGTGGGTCATGTAAAGCCTGCAAATATGTACAAAAAAGTAAATATTTCTTCAATTACAATAGAAGTAAATGTTACACCATTAAGCAGTTTTTTAACTGTAAATCAAAGGATGTGGTTTATCAGTTGACCTGTCCGTGTCAACTCATATATGTGGGCAAAACAAAGAGACAATTCAGAGTAAGATTGTTGGAGCACATAGGTGATATACTACATAAGAGGGTTGAAAGTCCTATAGCTAGGCATTTTGAACAAAAACATGGGGGTTCTCCTGTGGGTATGTCAGCTATGTGCATTTCTCAGATTAAATTGGATCAGAGAAGAGGGGATAGAGATAAGTTATTATTACAAATGGAATCTAGATGGATATATGATTTGCAATCATTATACCCCAAGGGGTTAAATGATGAATTGAGCTTTCACATGTTTCTGTGAGGGGTCCTTGATATGGTCCATTTAATTGTAAACTGAATAATATATCTGGGAAATGTACATTATAAGTATATTTTCCCCTCTCCGTTGAAGATGATATAAATTTATTTGGAAATGTATCCTATTTGGAGAATGGTATATCACTTGTGGGTATTATAAGATGATAGAATTTGAATGTTGATCCACATGTAAGAGACATGGATGGGGTTAAGCTGCGTTTCTCTATATAAATACATTCAAATCCATTTGGATATTGAGGGGTTAATTTACTTTTTCAGTTGGGAGTGTTTGACGGACTGACCTCAATATAGAATTCGAATAGCCGTTAGGGGAGGATAATTGATTCCCGGTAAATAGGTATTTAAGGAAGAAGTTTGTTCAACTGTTGTTGCCTTTGAAAAAGCTCCATAGTGTAGGAGCGAAACATGTTAGGTGTTTTTATTTTTTCTATATGCCCGTTTGTGATATATTGAAGAATAAGGGTGCAGAAGATCGTTTTATGGATGGCACGATTGACACTTAGCTTCCATTATACATATGATGGGCACAGAATGGGATTTTCGGATGGAATGAACACATATGAGGATATTTATTTGACAAAGTTGTGAGCGGAGGTTCCTTGCTATCAAGATGTCAACTGATGTATACAAGAGAGATCGCTAAGAAATCGGAGTTCAGGATATGGAATTGGTGAGAGCGTTCCAGTATTAATGTTGCAAGATCGTTATACATTATACCTTGGATATGTGTTGACATAGCACGTGATGTTCCGTCCTGAGCTACAGTGTTACGAACATTCAAATGAGTTTGGCATAGTAATGCTTCAACCTATGCTTCATTGATGGACATTGTGTATATTTCAATGTTGCTATTATCAAGATATACTATCATTGGCTCCTTATTGATATTGCGTATAGGATTTCCCGCTCTGAATACTATTGTGGTACTCCGATACTTTTACTGTGCTGAAGATATTTTTATATGCACCATTATCATAACTTTATATGAGAGTGACTTTCGCTATTGGTATTTTTGTTAGTGGCGAACTTTTTCTCCTTTTTCTATATCACAGATGCCGGCATCTTTAGGGTTATTTATATATTTTTATGTAGAATTGGTTTGTAGGGTTCTAGATAGTTGCATGGGAGGGGGGTAGGTATATCTAGGCGCTCTATTGTGTGGGCTCTTTTCCTGTTGTGGGGTCTATCTTTATTTATTGTTTTTTGTGTATGAATAAACTTTATTCTGATACTTTTTTCTTTATTATGTGACTTTCTTCTGTAAAATGTGAGGAAGGTGAGTGCCATCATATGTCCATTTTCTTTTCTTTTTTTGACACGAACAGCCTTCTACATGCCAGATCCGCCCACCAGAAGTTCCAGATCAATAACATACCAAAAAGAATTGTTCAACAGATGCTGATTTTGAGCGAGCAGTGGCAGATTTGAAACAAAGGTTTGTTAACAGGGGCTATAATGAAGATTCCCTGATCTTTGGTATTTATTAAAGCTGAGATGGATTGGTGGTGTAGGGAATGAGTCTCTACCACCAGGGCCGGATTTATAATAAGGCAGAGTAGGCATCTACCTACAGGAGCACCCCACAGAGGGGTACCTGTCATTGGGATGTTTTGGGTTTTTTATCGATGTCATCATCATGCTGCCTACTGTTGCGCCTACGCTCCGCGGCCGCATGTGAGTGACAGAACTTGAGCAGATCTGAAGCTGGAGTCACGGAGGTGCATTACCTTTACTCCCACCTCCTCACTTGCTGAAAGTGCCCCACCCCCTCCCAGACGCTGCAGGGAGCCCACAATCGAATAGCAAAGCTACAGAGGAGCTGCTTGCACTGCAGCTGTGCATACGCACATATTACATTTGTTTGAAAGCTTTGTCTAAGGTCCTTAATGCATTTTTATTGAACTCCTTTTAGTTTTAGAGAAGGTGAGCTCCATTACTCCCTTGGAGATATTGAGGGAAATATTGGTGAAGATGATAATTGTCTGAGAACAGTCTGAGAAAATTCTCAAATGAGATTTTTTTTGCACACATAACTACATATATACTTTCATTAAGAACTAGGCAGGCATGGAGTTAAAGGGATAGTATTGCTTGAAAATAATTTTATTTTATATTGTAGCCCTTAAAAAAACATTAAAATTGATAAAAGTCTTATCTCCCAAACCTTTTGGTTTGGGAGATATTAGCAAGTAAAGTTAAGTGAAGTTCCCTCTTCCTGGCTGTTTTAGCCAAGTCTGCCATCTAGTGTACAGATTTGGAATCCGGTCCTCAGACCAGCCACGGCTCTTCAGCAGTGCCAAGATCACGATCTTTAAAAATAATTTCTTCATTGGAATGGTCTACAAAGTGTGCTTGCAAGCCAGGCACACTTTGTAGACCGTTCCAATGAAGTAGTTCTTTTTAAAGATTGTGATCTCGGCACTGCTAAAGAGCTGCCTGCGGATCTGTGGACCGGATTCCAAATCTGTCCACTAGATGGCAGACTTGGCTAAAACAGCCAGGAAAAGGGAACTTAATTTTGCTTGCTAATATCTCCCAAACCATAAAGGTTTGGGAGATAAGACATATCATTTCTACTGTTTTTTTAAGGGCTACAATATAAAATACAATTATTTTCAAGCAATACTATCCATTTAAGATAATCATTAAAACTGCCTTTAATTTTAGCACATTTAGCAACTTTCTCTATACATATATATCAAGCAACACAATTCTTGGACAAGACCATTTCTACATTTTTTTGGTGGGGAGGGGAGGGGTTGCTTCAGATTTCTGTGCCTACAGGCTCCTGAGATGTAAATCCGGCACTGTCTGCCACCAGAGAACATTTTAAGGCAAAAACTCTGCCCTTCTGAAGGAGATGATTTTACCCTATGGTTCTTGTGTTCACATGGACTAAGAGAAAGGGATTTATCAGTAGGTAAACAAAAATCCCCTTTTTTGACCTATAGAACTGTTGGTTTGACCAAGAATTCTTGCACTTTTATTTTGAACATTTCAACCAGGTTCACTGTAAACAAACACTACTCCCTGTTGCTGGAAGTGTAAGGAAAAGGAAGGATTTTGCGCTAATTTCCCCTGTGCCCTATCAGCATGTACCATGCGCCAGGTAGCATATTAAGAGCATGCCCCAAAACACCCATAAACTCCCACATTACTCATTCCTTGATGCAAATGTAACAGAGTAGCCAATAGGGATAGGTGAAAATTTTTGATTCAAATCAAAATCGGCTTAGAATTTCCTGCTAAAAGTACAGTTTTTCCGATTTTTTTCGCCTGGCTTATTTCATTGAAATCAATGGGAACATTGAATTTACACATAACACATAGCAAATGTTATTTTATTTCCAAAAGGCATAGTATAAAAGGGGTACGAGGGTGCCTGTGTTGGTGGAGTGTGAGGAAATAATCATGATAGAGACAGGGATCCCCTGATGTTAGCTGCTACTGGGATAGATTGATGATTGACATGATAAAGTATTTTGTAGAGGATGATTTGTAAGATTTGTTGTTAGAGGCCCAAGCCCTGAGGAAACATTGATTTGTAGTACTTAGTGCCAGCAGGTCATGTTGTGTTGGCAAATGTCCTGATGTAATTGCAGAATTTGCAACTGCTGTTCTTGCTGCAGCTGAGTTTTTTAAGCAGCAGGATGATTAGGCAGCTCAAAGAGAATGGGATCAACAATAGCAGTAAAAAGGGTGATGGATGATGAAGATTCAACTTGCCACAACAACATAACTAGCCCCCACCACTTCAGGTATATGTGAACAAAATAATTAGTTGGCCAATAATGCTTCTCCACTTGCCCCTCCTCCAAAATCCTGGTGTCTTTCTTCATCTCTTCTACATTCCCCTTCACCAGCTGGGGCAGAGGATGATGTTGCTGCTATATATATATATATAACATATATAAAAATGTTCAGCCACAAGGATCACTGTGATCCTTGTGACTGAAGATTTTTATATATACTCCATATTAATGAGAAGGAATACGATTGAATTTTGATTGACTTTAGATCTTTTTCAGTGTATGCATACTATTTTTTGTAGCTTGGGCCCAGCTATTACTTTGCCTAAAATTAGGATCTTTTGGTAATAGGGCGTAATATGTTTGCAGTTTATTATGTTTTTATGGGGATTCATATCTGTAAGTGGGGTTTTCTTTTTTTGGGTATGTCATGGTATTACACAATGCTACCTTGATACTATTTTACATATGATATTTTTAAATAAATTTGAAGAAGTGAAAGTGATGCTGATGCTGAGAACTGGAACCTCTCCTAGTCACTTGTTGACCCCATTCTCACTATGTGCATGGTGGTCTGTGGCACACTAGCCTGCTCCTAAACATCCTGCTGCCCTTGCAACTCAGCAGCAGCAGGAATTACAATTCTGCAAATTCCAAAAGCTCACTGCTGGTGGTGGTGGTGGTGCTCATTCTCATCCCCGTCTCCCATTCCTTTTCAATTTGGGATAAAAAGGCCATCAATGTCTCTTCCACCCCAGCTTCCCCACCTTCATCACCACCACCACCAGTCCCTCAGTGCTGCTGCCGCTCTATTAAAGACATCTCCCCAGTTGGAGGAGGTGATGAGAAATGTGACAGAGGGTCCCCTAATGTCACACTTGCCATTTCTTGGTGACCTGAAGAAGGCAGACTGGCAGCAGGCACAGGCAGCTGATCTGTGCTCCTGGTGGTGGTGGTGGTATTATTGCTGCTAAGTAACAATTCTGCCTTCTTCAGAATTTTTTTCCACCTGAACAATGCCGAGAGGGAAAGGGGATTCCCAGGGTCAGGGGAATGGTGTGGGCTCCCTTGACCGCTAGTCTGGATGCTCCTCATTGCTTCCCCTACCACCCCTGAAGCTAGTCCCACCAGCTGCTTCACCATCACTGTTACTACCACTAACACCAACCACATCAATTTCAGCCCCTGAATTTTCCTCCTCCCAGTCACTAGTAATATGATGATCGCATCCTCCTTCACTACTAACACTAACAAGCTGCTGGACCTTCTTAGTAGCAGTACTAGTGGCAGGACTGCTTGGAGATGGCAAGATTGACTTAGGGTTCCCTGCTGTCACACTTGGCATCATCTTCTCCTTCCCCTCCCCTCCTGAGAATTACAAGACATTCTGACAGAAGGTTCAGCAGTGGCAACAGGCACAGCACTGGTGGCAGGGGCAGAACGTCTGGCAGCAGGCACAGACAGCTGACCTGTCCTGCTCTCACTACTATCCTCTTCTTCCACCCTTGAGATTAATTTCCCCAAGATCCCTAGGGTTTACTTTACTTTAAAATGTTGCAGACAAAACAGCATGCAAGTAAAAGGTGCATCAAGCATGTCTCCGTAATGAAAAGCGCAAGATTCTCATTTGCCTCTTTAAATGTTGCTTGAACCCGCATCCATTAGTGTCCGCAGACCTTTGCTATATTTAACCCAACAAGAATCTCTCATACAAACCAAGCACATCCATCCCTCCAAACCAAAATATAGCACCCACCAACACGGTACAGACAGAGATCCCTCATACCTTACCATAGCTTTAACCCTTTGCGTACCTCCGACCTCCATTCATCCCCTCAGTCAGTCAGTCTGCACCCTGTATCTTTAACTTCTGCTTCCATATCTGTAAAGATACAGTCACGCAGACTGATTGACTGAGGGGATGAATGGAGATTGGGAGGCACACAAAGGGTTAAAGATACGGTAAGGTATGCAGGTTCTCTGTGTGTGCCATGTTGGTGGTTACAATATTTGTTATGAAGCATGGATGTGCTTGGTTTGTATGAGAGATTCTTGTTGGGTTAAATATAGAGAAGGTATGTGGGCACTAATGGATACGAGTTCAAGTGAAATTTAAGGAGGCAACATGAAAATGTTGTGCTTTTGAACCAGGGCGAGATTCTCATGTTGCCCTTTTCATCACGGCGACATGCTTAATGACCTGTTTACTTGCACACTGTTTTGTCTGCAACATCTGCAACGGATACTGATCCCTAGGGATGATTTGGGGGGACTGGACAGCATTGGGTCTGTAATGGTAACTTCCTCCTCCCCCTCAGACTCCCTGGACACATAAGGGTCCTTCCGAAAAATTATTTTATTATTCTAAAATTTGCTCATAGTGATAGCAGTCACTATGAGCATCTCCTGCCTCAATTTTGCTACTAACTCACAGCAGAACACATCTCTCTCGCTCTTTAGCTGCTTCTATTGTGTTTCACTTCATGGAAAACAGAGAAGAATTTTTGCCAGTGGGTAAAAATGAAATATTTTAATCCCTGTTTAAAGCTGATTGTAATGTGAAAAAGCGGACAACAACGTAGTTTTCGCAGATTTTTTCACAGGAACACGATGGGACCTTTCACCCACCCCTAGTAGCCATCTTGTCATCTTTGAACACTGCCATTAATCTGCAGCAGAGTGCAAGAGTAGTTCTTTTCAATAATTAAATGGTGAATTATATTTGTACATCCTCCTTATACACTAAAGTGAGAACGCTTCCCTATAAATCTTATTTAGGATTCAGACTTTAGGCTCAGTCGACTTGAGTAGAACTATAATTATAAGAATAAGTAGCTCTTAGCTTTTTACCTAGGTAGATGTTCTTCATACAACAATAAGGTATATCTATGTTCTTCCTCATTGTAACCTATTGTAGTCTACACATGGATAACGGAATTTCACAGTCTGAAAACGCTTACATGGTTCTGCTACTGTCTTTTTATTATAGCTTAATGCCTATTGTCTAGTTTGAGGAAGTGTGAGCAAAATGCAGTCTTGACATGCAGATCAGTAAATACATGAAACAATCCAAAAAAATAATGAAATATACATATCGTACTGCTGTATGAAGGGCCCCTACCTATAAGAATAATGTATGCATATAGGAATAATTCACTTTTACTTATTTGTGTAAATATTTTATTAACTAATACTGGCAGAGCAATGCATTGTAAAATGTTATTCCAGGGAATATTTTTACATATAGAAATAGGCATGCAGACATCTCTTATTTATTAAAAAATGAGTGAAAATTTCAGCAGTCTCCTTGCTGCAAAATACTGCAAAGAAAAGTCAGCTTTAAAAAAGAGTGCTAGTCCTGCAGGGTTATCTGTTTGTTGTATTGTGTTATATTTCTCGTAGAACCACCATTACAACCAGATAAACCATAGAAAAAAAACTACTGTAGCTTAATTCTGTTTTCAAGTCTAGCTGAGACACAAGTATAAATCCTAGAAAATGTTTTGGCTGAAAGTGAAAGAAATTACAATTGTGCTGGGGGAAATGAGCCAAGAGATGTGTTCAGCCCATATTCATGTTACAATGGTCATTTTCCTCTTTACTAAGTCACAGACAGTGACAATACAAATATCCTAAGAATGTGAATTATTTTGGATACAATGCAATTCCAGCAATCAACAGGAGTGCTTTTGAAGGGCTTTCTTGTTTCTGTCTCCTGGGACACATGAACCAAATGTAAAACCAAATCCATGTAATTCTGTCGAGAACTTTAATGCTGCAGTCATCTCCAGTGCACTTCTGACCAATACTTAGGAAACTTCTAATATCCAAGGGGTTTATTTTAGACAAAATCCTGCAGTTGTTTTGACCCCAAATAGTTCCACATTTATCTTCATAGATAGATTGTCCAATAGGTAACACACATCTTATAGAGAATGTAAAACACATACCTTATACAGCAGGAAGGTCCCTGGTATGATTGCACAGAGCAGTAGTATAATACCCTCTGCTGTGATCACTCTGTTCTTTGTGGCCTCCTCAAGATCAAAAAAAGCAAAAGGTGCTGGATCTGAAAGGAAATTATTACTAAGTCAGGGAAGAAGGAAAACAACATTCATATAGCATTATACACAGTTACCAAGCTCTGCACAGCGAAGTGCAAAGACACAAAAGCTTAACACAAGATGTTCAACACAACCAAATACAATGTTATAACACTCAACCCATCATAACATAGAGATGGGAAGTTCAACAAAACACAATGGAATCTGAATTAGGGAAGGTATAAATGCTTCCCTCATTTGCCTCACAAGGGTTTTGCCCACAGTAGAGGTACGGTGGAATCACTGTTTTCAACTGCATTATACTAAATACATGTTCACACATTACAGACTTGCCTTAAGCTGTGGTGCCTTCATGGGACAGGCATGCTTTTCATGTCTTTGACCAAAAATATGACACTAAACCCCACTGTTTTATTTGTAGCAAACCTCTTTTTTCACTTACTATAGTAGCCAAAATATTGTCCTTGCAGCTCTCCTCAGTTAATTGTATCCAACAATAAGAAATAAAACATATATTCACATATATGTTACCAGTGGTTGTGGTACCATCAAACTGATAATAAGTGTGCAGGGTAGTCAAACCCACCCTGCTCAAGGATGCACCTCACATAATAAAATAGCCAAAGAGTAATTTAAAAAACACTGGATCTGTATGATGAATAAAAACATATACATTTTATTAAAAAACAAACTTGCTAAAAACTCTATGCATTTCTGAGCATGCTGCTCTTTCTTCAGGAGCAATTTTGGAAGTCACAGCAGTCTGAGATTCCATTAGCTCAGGAAAAGAAAGCAGGGCCCACTACAGTTGTAACTTTTCTGAGGATAGAGGTAGACTCAGGGGTGATAATATGTAGGTTACTTTGAGATATGTTGAAGGTTCTCAGAGATGTTGTTCAATTCATGATTTAGGCCACAAATATAACCTTTTAAACATTCTGGCTTAGTAGTCCAAAACTTAAGCACTGAAAGACAGCATTGTCTTTTCAGGTCTGATAGAGTGCATTTAAATGAAACAGAGCTGGACATATTTAAAGTGGGAATCAAGAATGGTGCTAAACAAGCCTTAAGAATGTGTCAGTGTATGTGCAACTGGGAGATCAACTTCAAGTGGGGGGTCCTTGCCCATTTATGATAGGATAATCAGTCTGGTAGACAGTTTGATTTACAGGATATTTAAATTAGAGATTTTAATGTTTAAGATAATACTATGGGTACCTAAGCTTTTCTACTGTGGAGGTCCCTGGGAAGTGTAATGGGGGCAATATGTTTAAAGAAAAGGGGTTGTATTTGGAAGTGTATCTGTAACTACAGAACTGCATGTATTATTGAACAGATAAAGAGGGATGAGAGAATAGGGGGTGTCAAGGTCCACTAGCTATCACAAGTTGGTAATAACATTTATAAGGTTATTATGTTATGGTTGTATTTCATATGATTATACAAATTAATGCAATTAATAAATGCTGTGGCCTTTACACATTCCAACACCAAGTATCTGTGATAGTATATATACATATATCTGGTGGACTGTATAGCTAAACATGCAGAATGATATTTCTTTATGCAATAATAAAGGCAGCCTAGTAGCCAACAAAATGATAGGTGCAGAGGCTTCATGACAGGGTTAAAAAAGAATAAACAGGAAAGGTGTTGGTTAGTTGTGTACCAGCAACTTTCATAAGAGGGGACATACATGGAGGGAATTTAACAGTAGGAAGCGGTTTACAGGCTAGGCCACAGGGGGCTTTCAGAGTTATATGGTGTAGGGATGGGAGGTGGCTAAAGCTCAACAAAACATAGTTCAGGGTCATGGAACTGCACATCACTATACTGTGAATCAAGTGTGCACCAAAATCGTACTGCACAGCCAGCTGACTCCGCATTGAAAAATCTGATGGATGCTATTCTGTAAGATCAAGCTCTGTACAGTTAACACTGTGCTCGTCAGAGCAGAGTATTGGGAGATTAACCCTTGGACAGAGAAGTATAAACCACAATGAAGTGGAGCTGAGACTCCACTGTTTGCGTTGGGCTACTAACTGGGCTAACTACCTTATAGTACTCACTTAAGTTTCCAGTCCCTCTCACTCCTCCTGCGGGAACCTGCCACTATTACCTGGCTCAGAAATAACATGTCTGGTACACAGGGCTAGATTTAAATGCAGGCGTTAACATAGCCAGTAGGGCCAAAGTGAATACCAGCTGTTAAACTAACATGTTTAACGCTGTATTTAAAGGCCCTACCAGCTAAAACCCCAAAGGACGTTAAGCCACAAGAACAGTCTTGTGGCTTAGGGCCCCATATCAATACATCCACTGTGGACGTTAGTTTTTTTGCCAGTTAACAGCTGCGTTAGCTGGCAAAAGATCCGATAAGGGACTTTACAAAACTGGGTCTTAAATTTTGTGCTTTAAGCGAGTCCCTTATCCGTTTTTTTCAGCTAACACAGTGCTTTAAATGGCAAAATGGAGCATTTTTTTTTTAATGGGCCAAAACACACGTTAGTGTAGCAGCCGACATACTAGATGCACTGCCGTTTACATGGCCCTTTGTATGGCTTACTACACGTTAAAACACCCGTTGGTGTTTTTTAGAGTTTAATGGCTGGTTTTTAATCTACCCCACAGTCAGAGAAGTAGCGGAGGCCCCCGCAGCCCCTGCAGTGTGGGGGGGCCCCGCCAGATTCAGGGGCCCCCAGAAAATGTTTACCATATATAATATTTGTGGCCCCGCCAGACTCAGGGGCCCCAAAAAAGGTATGCCCAGCCATAATCGCTTGTATTGGAGGCCCCACTGAACTCTTGGGGGCCTCCAGAAGGCTTTTACCTATAAGCAGTAGCGTTGCCAGGGGAGGGGGCAAAATAATGGCCTTGGAACCCGCAACTATGTGATACACAGCAACTCATCCGGGGACACGTGACACGCAGCGATGTGGACACATGCTGGGGCTTTTCTTCATTTGTCTGGGCTCCACTTTGAAACTTGCACAGTTGCACTGTATCCAAAACAAGTTTGAAAGTGGTGCCCAGAAAGATGAAGAAACCTCCAGTATGCACCACTTCTGTGTCGCCGCTTGTCAAATGGTCCTGGCTGGCTGTCATCAATGTGAGCAGTGGTGAGACGGCAGTGCTGAGAAGAGGACAGGACTTTGCTAGCACCTTCCCTCCTCACAGACAAAGGCAAGAGGGGAAAATGGAGGGGGTCAAGATGGGGAGAAAGAATAAAGAGGGGGGTCAACAAGGACTGAAAGAGGCAAAAGGGGGAAATCAAGAAGGCATAGAGCAACAAAAGGGGGATTAAGACTCGAGGGGAAGACTTGAGGAAACAGGGGGGATCAAGAGGGATGAAAGAGGCAAAACGGGGTAAATCAAGTGCTAAGTGGAGGGAGAGACAAAAATGGGGTACAAGAGGGGGAGAGTGAGAGGCAAATGGGGGTCAAGAGGCAAACAGGTGATTGTAACGGAGGTTATGGATGCCGGGGTGTCCACCTCCGATGTGCTGCTCTCCTCCTTCTTGAACCCGGTCAGTCAGTGGGCCTTGGACCGGGGAAACCTCACCGGAGCCCCGTTCGAACTGACAGGGGCGCTGCAGGTCTGTCGAATGCGGACCAATCAAAGGTCCCGGTCCCGGGTCTTCAGTTCACAGCAGGAACGCCGGAGCCGTCGAAAGTCGCTGGATGCCCACGGGGAAATAGTGAATTCAGCTTCCCGTGGCTCGCCTAGGATGGGAGTCAAAGTGGACTCGTTAGACCATCAAAAGAACGAGACGCACACTCCGGAGTTCCACGCAGTAACACACCTTTATTGCCAAACTCTCCCTTTTTATACACAATTCCAACAATAGAACAACAGAACAGTGACGAAAGCACCCTTAACATAATTTGGCTTGACTTTTAACCAATGACCTTTTGAGCTACTAAAACCCTTCAAACCCGACTGGTCACTTAATTTGACCAATGGAGGCTAAGCCTTCGGGCGTTGGCCCAGTCCCATCTCGCGAGTGACCGCTGGTGACATCACTCGCCCCTCTGGCCAATCTCCAGGCCACCTACCCAAACCCTCCGAGCGTACGTGCACTCCGGTAGCCTCTACAATGGCGGCCCACTCCTAAGGGTCCGAACTGCACAAATCAGTCCACGGTTCCCTCCTAATAGACCAGGGAGCCCAATGAATCGTTCATGTTCGAATACCAGTCGAACAGTCCCTTTTAGTCGACTGGTGGGGATTCCCTTGCTTAAATCAGCCCTTCCTTAGGGTGCCCGGTGGCCAAGTAAGTCACTGATCAAAAATAAAGGTTCGACAAGGTTCGACAGAGCAGGTTCCCATGCATGTAGTGACCCTTCCACAGGGTGCCCAAGTTTGTCTGTGTACAAGAGGGTTCCTACTGATTTCCCAGTAATGGCCTATGGTCCGTTACAGTGATCAAGAGGGGGGAGAGAGGCAAAAGGGGGGATTAAGAGTCAGGAGGGCAGAAAGAGGCAAAAGGGGGAATCAAGAGGCAAGTTGGTGAAAAAGAGGCAAAAGAGGGGGATTAAGAGTCAGGAGGGCAGAAAGAGGCAAAAGGGGGAATCAAGAGGCAAGTTGGTGAAAAAGAGGCAAAAGAGGGGGATGAAGAGAGGGAGAGGCAATAGGGTGAGAGAGTCAAGGGGAGGTGGAGAGGCAAAAGGGGGGATAAGAGTCAAGAGGGGAGAAAGGCAAAAGGGGGTAAATCAAGTACTAAGTGGAGGAGAAAGACAAAAATGGGGTATCAAGAGGGGGAGAGAGAGACAGAGGCAAAGGGGGGTCAAGAGGCAAACAGGTGATCAAGAGAGGGGAGAAAGAGAGGCAAAAGGGGGAATTAAGAGCCAAGTGGGTGTGAGAGACAAAAAGGGGGGATGAAGAGGGGGAGAAAGAGCCAACAAGGGGGGGTGAAGTGGAGAGTCAACAGGCAAAAGGAGGGGGGATTAAGAGGCAAAAGGGGGGATTAAGAGTCAAGAGGGGAGAAAGAGGCAAAAAGGGGAGAATCAAGAGGCAAGTTGGTGAGAGAGGCAAAAGAGGGGAATCAAGAGGTGGAGAGTCAAGAGGCAAAAGGGTGATAAAGAGGGAGAGACTCGAGGCAAAAGTGGGGATTAAAAGAGTTGAAAATTAAAAGGGGTAAAGCAGGAGCTAAGTGAGGGAGAAACATAAAAATGGGGGATCAAGAGGGGGTAAAGAGGTGGAGAGTCAGGAGGCACAAGGATGATCAAGAGGGGAAGAAAGAGGCAAAAGGGGGTCATGAGGGGAGTAAGAGACCAAGAGGGGAGAGAGAAGCAAAAGGGGGGATCAAGAGTTGAGGGGGAGAGTCAAGATGCCAAAATTGAGATCAAGAGTCAAAAGGGGGAGAGTCAAGAGGGGGGAAGAAGAGACAAAAGAGATCAAGAGAGAGAAAGGGGGGAGGTCAAGCGAGGGAGAGGCAAAAGGGGGGATCACGAGGGGGAGAGAGACAAGAGGGGGGACAGAGGCAAAAGGGGGGGCTCAAGAGTTAAAAAGGGGGTGTCAAGAAGGGGAGAAAGTGGCAAAAGTGGGAGAAAGAGGTAAAAGGGGATCAAGAGGGGGAGAAAAAGATGGAATGGGGGATCAAGAGGCAAGGGGGCAATAGTAGGAGAAAGAGGCAAGAGCAAGGATCAAGAGAAATGCTTTTTCCACCTTGCTTTTTTCTCTTTATTCAATTCTTAACTATTTTGCCCCTTGCACCTTTATCTTTCTCTCCCCACTTTTCTTTTTCCACTCCTTACTTATTTCTCTTTAGTCCATTCATGCCTCTGTCACATTTGCCCCTCTTTATCCCACTCTTGTCTCTTTCTCTCTCTCCTTTCTTCTCTCTTTATCCCTTTTTTTCTCTCTCACTTTTGCCTCTTTAGCCCCACTCTTGTCCCTGCTTTATACCACCTCTTGCCTTTTTATCTTCCCTCTTGTCCCTGCTTTGTATTGCAAAGCTTTGGATACCTCTCTGGCACTGAAAGGGTTAAATTGTGTCTCAGTCTGTTTAAAAGGATGGACATTTGTCCTTGATACCACAGTCAGGTATATCTATATAATCACTGTAACAGAAGCACTTACCTAGGTAGGAGTCCATCACACAGCAGTCAGGTGTATCTATATAATCACTATGTGTAACAGAAGCACTTACCTAGGTAGGAGTCCATCATACAGCAGTCAGTTGTATCTATATAATCACTGTGGGTAACAGAAGCACTTACCTAGGTAGGAGTCCATCGTACAGCAGTCAGGTGTATCTATATAATTACTGTGTGTAACAGAAGCACTTACCTAGGTAGGAGTCCATCATACAGCAGTCAGTTGTATCTATATAATCACCGTGGGTAACAGAAGCACTTACCTAGGTAGGAGTCCATCATACAGCAGTCAGGTGTATCTATATAATTGCTGTGTGTAACAGAAGCACTTACCTAGGTAAGAGTCCATCATGCAGCAGTCAGGCATATCTATAAAATTACTGTGTGTAACAGAAGCACTTACCTAGGTAGGAGTCCATCGTACAGCAGTCAGATGTATCTATATAATTACTGTGTGTAACAGAAGCACTTACCTAGGTAGGACTTCATTGAGTTTATTCGCTGAGGAAGTGTTGAGTATCAGCATGAAATGTGTTGAAGATCATTGCATTTCTATATCCAATATTATCTGTTGAGGCAATCAATACCTCTTTTGCCTGTCTGAGAATTAAGGTGAACATATTTTCATTAGTCTTGCCTGTGATATATACATACCTGCACTTAGCAGATCCAAAAGACTTATAACGGAACCCACTGGAGAACAGAAATATACAACAGACTGTATTAGAGTTTCATCACAGAGGCAGGGAGATGGTAATTTATTACTGGTCCAGTTAATGTCATCTTTTGGGTCAGAGTACAAGATACATTGCTTGGAGGACATTAGTAGAGGTTGCTGACATTCCAACTGAGAAACGGGGAGATTTCTTATTTACATATGAATCCTGCCCACTAATACTGATACGCCATAGCCATTTATATATATATATATATATATATATGTACATCTACCAAATTTTACCTCCCAGACCCATAGAATGTATTACTTGCATCCAGTGGGACCACTATCCCAGCTGTTATTATATACAGGATACTACTCAGAGACTTATTTACATGTCATTGGGAAGGTAATTTGTATCACTATCCATCTGATCCATAGTAGATCTATGCTTCATTTATTGTAGTCCAGTTTTTGTACTGTATAGCTCTATGTATGTTTGTATATATAAGATAAATATAAGATAGATATTTTGATTATACGTAGGCTGTATTAATTGTTACCATTTATATTTTTTATTTTTTGTAATAACTAATTTGATCACTACCATCTCATAGTTTTACTTTAGCAGGATGATATTCAGTTGGAGCGCTCTCCTAATCCTTTTCTTTTTTTACTCCAATTTCTTCTGACCCAGCACATTGGTCAGATAGGATATTACTTAGTACATTTTGTTGTATTATTATTTTGATTATGTGGTGTTCTTGAGTGCCTATATTAACACACTTGATGTATATCCCTCTTTCTATAAGCACACCAGTCATAGCCTGGACCTTTAAACAATTTAGTCTAGGATCCATCCTTACATATTAGACGTATATTTATTCTATGTGCAGTGCTACTACCCCTTCATACAAGGTCTGGCAGTTTGTATCCAGGCACCATATGCACCTTCCCTAGCACTTTACTGGACAGTAACGTCTTCTATATACACACACAAACACACACACATACACACACACACACTACTACATCCAGCTGCCTCTCATTCCCAGTGCTGACACTATACCCCCAGTCATCTGAACTACCCCTCTCAAACCAGACACTATTCATTGTAGCCACCCTCTTCCTATCATCCATACAGCCCTATACCTTATGGCTAGTATACAGTTCACCAAACACTACCCTTACAACACTGCTCTGCCTGTACCCCTAACAGTATACCCAAAGGCATCCCAGCCATCACCCCTCATTCCTACCCAACTACCACCCTTCTCCTGACAATTTTGTCTGTTATTAAATACTTACTACATCACAATAAAAGCACAAGTTTTATGATACACTAGCAATATTGTTAATTAGACAATAACTGTTTTAATGGCTGATTTGTTGGATTGTCAGTGCTTAGCCTTTTGAGCTCCAAAAAAGGTGTGCAACGCATTGCAAAGTACTACTTTCACAACTCTGCATCAGTGAATGTGAGTGTGTGTGCGTGTGAGACAGGATATAAAATCACAATTTCTGAATGTTGTTATAAATAAAGGATGGTAAAAATAATAATTATTCTGCTGTACAAGTCCATAAGTCTTTTATCTAAAGGGGAATCAGATATTGCATTATCCCAGGGTAAAGAAATACTAGTACATAAATATACTAGCATATTTTATATCATGCTAGAGCAGCACTACAATCACTAAACTGGTTATTTTTTATGTGGCTCAATCATACATTGAAAGAATGAAAGAATATCATTATGAGGAATATAATAATATGTAAAATTCATAGTATTTTAACCCTTTGTAATCGGGGTATCTCTGGCATTCCAAGGCTTAGATTAAGGTATCTATCTATTTCTATTTGTTAATAGTGACCAAGTAAGACATGTGAGTGAGGTGTGTGTGTGCGTAGATGTGGTTGAGGTATATGGGTGATTGAGAGCAATGTGTGTATGTATGAGGTGTGCTTGTGTCAGTGAGATGTGCATGTATGAGCAAAATAGAGTGGTGTTCGATTAAGATGCGACTAAGCAGTGTGTGCATGATTAAGATGTGAGTAAGGTGTGAGTGAGGAGTGATTTGTAAGTAGGTGTGAGTCAGTGTTTGTGAATGAGGTATGTGTGAGTGAGGTGTGTGTGGGATGTTTGTGTATGTGTGAGTGAGATGTGTGTGTATGGATTGAATCACAATCATAATGGGGACCTCTTTTTACACAAATATTTAGGTAGGCAACCTACATACAGCAAGTCAGATATATCTGTCAATATATTTTTTGCAGAATTTTAATGTATTTGTTGTTTATAATAGGATAGTGACAGTTCACTAATAAAAATGCTTACATGGCTCTGCAGAACATAGGTGGAGCATTTCCTCTATGATTACTGCATTCTCAGGAGGTGTGAACTAAATGCAAGAACTCTTGGGCTAGATATATGGCTAGTTTAGGGATAGTAATACTTCGTTTTAACTTTATTTTATTTTGTAGGCATTAAAAAAACATGAAGAATGATATAAGTCTTATCTCTCAAACCTTTATGGTTTGAGAGATATTCACAAGCAAAGTTTCCCCCTCCCACCCCTTTTACCTAGTGTAAGCAATCTCTTCTGAGATGTGGAATGCAGTCTATAGACCAGACATAACAGCAGGGGACAATCTTCTTCCTATGAGAACAATGAAAGCCCTGCCCCCCTTGACAAGCTTTTCAGGTTTTTCCCTTATCTTAATTGAAGATTGTCCCTCTCTGCAGTCTACCTGGGCACCTCCCTTCTGCTCTAGCTGAACAGTGTGACATCAGTAAAAGGGGCGGGAGGGGGACACTTTGTCATTGAATTACTCTGGAACTACAACTCTGACAGAATTGAAATAACACTCTCCAAAGTCCAAATACTATGATGATTAATGAGAGCTGCATTTATTATGGAACATTACTATCCCTTTAAGAATAAAAAACATGAGCTAACTAGATGGGCAGATTGGCTCTTATCTGTTGTCAAATTCTATTGGCCTTATGTATAACTATGTATAATAATTCTAGGGCACTGAAAAAAAGAATCTAGCATGATGTCCATGATATTTAATTGTATATGAACCCAGGCATGTCCGTTTTTACATGTTGTTCCTTTAACTTGAATGCCATAAATCTCTTCAAATTGTAAGAGACACTAGTCTAGAAGTAATTTTAGAGGTGCCCTTTGGACAACTTATATTCAGTAGTGTTTAAAACTCTGTGCTACCATTGCCTTAAAGCTTTAGCTCTTAGAAAAATGGAGTTCTGGAGGAGAGGCACATTAGCTAATGTGATAGCACTTCAGAGTATTACACTCACGTCATTATTTATAATATGTATCTATGTGTGGTGGCAAGGAATATAAGTGTCACTCTAAGTAGAGGTTAAGCCCAACACTCTGCTCCATGCCTTTGCAGGAGGTGACTCTCCAGCTTTTCTCCAATATCCCTGCTGGCACATTTTGTTTTGTAACTTAAAGGGATAGTAATACTTCGTTTTAACTTTATTTTATTTTGTAGGCATTAAAAAAACATGAAGAATGATATAAGTCTTATCTCTCAAACCTTTATGGTTTATGAGATATTCACAAGCAAAGTTCCCCTCCCCGCCCCTTTTTCCTAGTGTAAGCCATCTCTTCTCAGATGTGAGTCTGGTTGTATGACAGGACAGATAACAGAAGGGGACAATTTTCTTTGTATGAAAACAATGAAAGCCCTTCCCCCCTTGACAAGTTTTTCAGCTTTTTCCATTATCTTAATTGAAGATTGTCCCTCTCTGCAGTCTACCTGGGCATCTCCCTTCTGATCTGGTTGAACAGGGAAGGGATACTTTGTTTGTGAATATCTCTTAAACCATAAAGGTTTCAGAGATAAGACTTATATAATTCTTCATGTTTTTTAATGCCTACAAAATAAAATAAAGTTAAAACGAAGTATTACTATCCCTTTAAAGTTGAATTGAAGTTTTTTGTACTGTTTGGGGGGATTTTGTTAGGTATAAAATTGTATCTAATAGAGAGAAAAAAGACACCCTATATACTCAAGTACACCATCTATGCTCCGCCCCTATCTGTCTCCGAGTCAAAAAAATGGAACACAGGGAAATTAGGGAAAAGTTAAATAAAACTTAACATTTATTTAAATTTCTAAAATTAACCCTAAATCACTGGGTCAAATATAAAACAAACAGCATTAGCTGTTGTACTCAAATATAGGATGCAGTTAAACACTGTAGAATTATTTTAGATGTTTATCTGTTGAAGTACTTTTGAAATTATATTGTCCTCTCTTAACTTAACTATCAGATGTTCCAAGGTTGTTCTAATTACTTATCTATTCCAATGTTTGTCGAATCAAAAAAACAAAAAAACATGTGCACCCCTAGGAATAAATAGTATATGTCCTATATATTTACTGAGGAGGGCTAGGATAGATTATTAGAGCGACTAACACCCTTTAATCGCTCTAAGTATTTATTACTCTAGTACTCATAGGGTTAAATATATATATCTTTTTTGTGGTTACCTTATACTTATATATCACCTTCCAAAAGTAGTCGATCTATGCCCTCTATCTCTGCTTGATAGGACTAAAATTGCTTCTTGGAGCAAAACAACATTTGAAGCAACGCTCAAATTGTCAGAAGTTGATGTTCTTATTCATACAAACTAAAACAATGTATCCATCTATAATCTCTACATGAGTGTAAAAATCTGTACCCTGACTCAATTGTTACCGGTGCTGATTCTGGATTGCCAAAAGATCTAGTTATACTTCTGACAATTTGATACATTCGGAGGATTAATGAGATACCTACGATACCCTGACCAAATGCTGAGAAACGTTCTGTTATACGATTGAGACATTAGCGATTGATACTTTGCATGCTATGAACCACTAGAAGCGTTGCTTCAAATGTTGTTCCTATCTTCCACCGAAGTGTCTCCTTGTTAAATATAGGATTATAGTGTGCACAGGGTTTTTCTTTCTTAGGTATAAAATTGTACCTAATGAAATATTGTGAGGTGACTTCAGGAGATTTGAATCAGCTCATTGTTTGCTCCGGAGATTGTCAACAGAGTTTCAATTGAATGAATTCTATCTTGGAGCTTATTGACAGTCCTTAGAGACCAATCTGGATCTTCCAGTTAAGAATGGCCTCAGGAGACCAATTTGCCGGTCTAGGCCATGTGCTAGTTCCCCATTCCTTTTATTTTATGCTATGGAACGCCTGGATTACCTAATAAAGTTAATATTTGGGAAACTCATCTCAATCTGAATCATTCTAACTTTTCTTTGTATTGTTATGTATTGCTATGGTAGGGAATTTTAGGGTGGAGCATAATTGGGGTGAAGCTTATTTGGGGTGGGGCAAAATTGGGGCGGGTCTCAAGGGCCCCATATTACAGTTTGCAGGGGGGCCCCTGCATTTTGTGTTACGCTTCTGCCCACAGTGTCTGGAAATACACATGCAAAGAGAAGCCATCTTTTTCACTAACTTCTCTACTAAGTTTGCATGAAACGGACCAGTTCTGAGACCAGAGCATGGCATACTACTGTTGAAGAGGGATCACAGGTTTACCCAGGACTATTTTGGTGGGCACATTTTTGACAGCTGTTAAGGGAAGGTACCCTAGAGATGCCATTTGCCCAAGATGGGCATAATGTGAGTTATATAGCATGAAGTTTTAGGTTTTTTATTTCTGTAGAAAAAATTGACTACACTTGCAACAGGTGCTTGTTCCTTTTTTGTGCTCATATTTACACTTATATTTCCTGCCACACTAGTAGCAAAAACCCTTGTAAGCTCTATGGTATCACCAGGGTAGCTTTACTTAACCCTCTGAGTGCCAAAGGGGTATGAAACACAATGTTTTATGTTCAAAGGGGTTAATTGTAAGCTCTGTAGTATTACTGTTGTAGCTCCTTTTCAGTTGTAAGTTCTGTGGAATCACTAGTGTAAGACCATTTTAAATTAAACTTCTGTTGTATCACTAGTGTAACTCTGTAGTATCTGAAGTGCAGCACCATTTCAGTTACATTACAACTTTAATGCCAATTTTAAAATTATCAAAAGGAGGGGGATAGGACAGTGGGCTGGAACTCAGAAATGGGCCACTTCACTGTATTTGCCCCCTGGCCACAAGTTTCCAGCCCTCACCATGTTTAAAAGACATATTTCAAGGAAATATTAATAAAGAAGCTGGACAGCGGATGACAGGTGTTACATTTCTGACTAGTTTTAGAGCGATCTTGTTGTTTGACACTGTCAGACAACAACAGTTTGGATTTTTTCCTTTGATGTTCCCACAATTCAGGCTATTTAGCACAAGTTGTGTGAAAAAAAAAAAAACATAACAAGCATTTTGCCAAAACATGAGTTCAGGACAACAATGGTCTTTTTGCCATGTACCTCTCCAGCAATAGAATAGCTGGGATACATGGTTGATTTTTTTGGCACTATTGTTTTTGCTATTACCACAGGTTTCACCAGTGACAATAGTATCAAGCCCCTAGATCTCCAAAGTTGAAGAACTTTGTGTGTTAGCCCCATTTACACTGCCTGACACCCCCAGCCTTCATCCCTTGCCCAGTCAGTGGTCATGGGGATTTATGGTTACCAGTGGGCAAGGGTAGAAGCCTTTGGTGTCAGGCAGTGTATATGGGGCTAAAACACAATTGTGTTGTTCCCCACGCTGCACAACATATTAGAAATCCAACATCCAGTGCCCCCCCTTCGACATATTAACCCCCCTTAGTAATTTGACATATAGTGCTCCCATTCAACATACTAACTTTCTCCATTTTTATTTCAACATATAGTGCTGCCATTCGACATTCTTTCTGCAGTTTTATTTCGACATATAGTGCTCCCATTTGACATTCTTCTTTCTCCTATTTTATCTGACACACACTGACCTCCTTGTATATGAAATGTAGAAGTGTTTTGAATACATCGACAAAATCATATTGCCACAGCATCGACCTTTAGTGAATCTAGGCCATCTAATGCTTAACTTGCCACCTCCATTTGTTTTGTCCTTAGAGAGCATGCATGAATGTATTCTGTGCTGCTTTTGTTGAAACAAAGATGGTTTAAAACCGTAATTGTGGCTTCTACGCCTCAACTCTGAGGCACAGGATTCCCAGCAGAAAATATAACCACAAAACACACGGTAATACTGACTGTAGTTAATAGTATGCTACTTGCGCGTTGTTTCTTACGGGCTTTTTTTGACTGGCAGAGCGTATAATTACCACTGGTTTTGTTTTCACAACTTGGGTAATAGAAAAACAAAACCTGACTTAAAAAAAACACAACACCTGTTTTTAGACTTCAATAGGAACATTTTTGATAAAACAGGAGGTATTGTTTATCTCTTGCATTTTTATCCAGCCCGTTATCTCCACTTTATCACATCACAGTGCATAATCCCCCAGATCTTCTTAACCCTTTGAGTGCCAGAGAGGTACTCAACACATTGCTCTGCAATGCGTTGTGTACCCCTCTGGCACTCAAAGGGTTAAGACATAAGCATCTTCCTTTCAACTCGTTATTTTCTCTACTTCTTCCCCCCCCCCCTTATTTCTCCGTCCTGTTTCTGGTTACCTTTTACCCACAGGAATGTTCCGCAAGACTTATGTGTCTCCTTCCCCACAGTAACTTGGCATATATACACTGCACTGTCAGTTTTCTGCACATTCCGGATTTCCAGGTCTTTGCTGTTTAGGACATCAATCCTGCTTTTTGTTTGTGCCGCATCTTCTATGTCACTAAATTTTGTTATGTTTCCAAGTTTCTGGTACTTGAACCAGGTAACATTTCCTTCACCAGCTGAATCCTTGTCAAAGTTGCATGGGAGCGTAGTATTTTCTCCAATAGTCACCAATATCGAAGTGGGCACTGGCATCATCTTCAGGGCCAAACACATCTTCCCTGTGTAAGAGTATGTAAAAGACATTATTGTCAGATATAGAGTGTTTGATTTGACCCAGATCTGGTAGTATAAGTTTTGGGGCACATCTAATAAGACATGTTTGGGCCTTAACATATTTGCCAAACTGCCTGGTAAAGATTCTACATACCATGGAGACATTGTGGTTTAAATACTTAAAATATTAATAATTGTTATGAAAATCAACATATATTGTAGTGCTTTTTCCTACAGGGTTAAACAAGGGTACTACTACTGCTGGGAAATTCAAGTGTTATTATAGCTCAACATACAAGAGATAATCTGCAGAAAAACACCAAACCCTTCTAATATATAACCAGAGGTATATGAATATGTAAGATGATAGAGCACAATTAGTTGTGATAATAAACTAATAATTATGAATAGTATTAAAGTGCCAGAATATGTGACCCAGTACAAAAATAGTGTTCAGTACAGAGTCTGTATGTAAATACTGCAGTTCCTATGATCCAATATAAAAATGATGAATGGATAATGAGAGGAATGATGATGGTAATAATGAAAACCCAGTGTTAAAGAATAAATGGCAATGAAGATGTATTGTGTGATGCTGCTTTTTTTTTGCAAATGTTGGCTTTGTGCACAATGAAAAAAACATGAATCTTAACCCTTTGAGTGCCAGAGAGGAATGTAATTCATATTCTGTCCTTTGATATTCATTATGAGAAGCCCAGCTATAGGAGTTCAACTAATTTTCCAATGTCAAGGGCATCATTCCAGGATAGTCAATGGGATATAATGTTCAAAGTTAGAAATGAAGATGGAAAATGGAACTTGTTCAAAATACTGTTGGATAAATATATACTACAATATGTGCAACTTAGGAATAAAAACAAAAGGAGAAAAGGAATAAGAAGGAGACCTTTCAGTTCTTAATTTCAGAAGGGTCAGATGCATAATTTTAAAAATATAAAGAATTCAACAAAAAGAATGACATTTCTTGCATCAAGTATAATTTACCGAGAACAAAGTCCAAAAGAGCCAGGGGCCTGGATCTGACAGCCTACGTCCAAGGGCTCTTAACCCCTTAAGGACCAGCGGTCCTGGGGTGTCTGGTCCTTTAAGGACCAGATAGACGAGTTCGACGTGCCGTCCCACGTGACTGATCACGTGTTCCGGCATGTCGAATGAAGGACTGAAAGAGATTGCTCCGGTCTTGGAGCGATCAACCTCAGTCCCTAGTATTACTCACTGCGCTCCTGCAGGAGCGCGGTGAGTAAAAGTAAATGACGTACCAGGACCGTCACTGGTCCTTAAGTGCCGGACCAGCGTGACGGTCCGGGTACGTCACCGGACGCAAAGGGGTTAAGAAGCTGTAACTATGAAAAATATTTATATCAGCAAGATTTTATGAAAAATAGATTATTCATAAAACCATGCTGTGAAACTGTAAGTGATAACTTTGACAAGGCATTGGTGTTGAGGTAGTATATTTGGATTTTGCAAATGACTTTGATACTATGCCTCACAACATGTAATTCCATAAATTAAAGAGCTGCGGCTCAGGAGGTGATAAATGTGCATGGTTAGAGAACTGGTTAAATGATAAAGTGCAGAGAGTTGCAAGTGGAACTTTTTCATGTTGGTCTGAAGCTATAATGGAGGTATCCTATTTAAATGTTGTAGCATACATGTCAACCCTCCAAAGGGCGACATCAGAATTTTACTCACTTCAGATGTGCCCACATCAGAATGTCGCCCGCTTAAAGATCGCCATGTGGGTGCTCTGTCAGGTTCCTTGGTGTCCTCTGGGAGCCTCTTTGGATTCCGAGTTGATTTTATTACTAATATTGCCAGCTTGTGGTGAAAAGACTGACCAGCTCAAAGAATGTTTTTTTCTGAAACACCCGTTCCATCACTGACTCAGACTCGGAATCCAAAGAGGCACCCAGAGGACTCTAAGGAACCTTACTGCATACTATCTCTCAACATATGACTCACCCCCTACGAATGTGATGAATAGAAATGTCCGCTCCTTATAACACTTGTACCATCTCTCAATCCCTCCCATAGCTGTGCATATAACTATATATTTTATGTGAATATACCTCCCTCCCTCTCCCAATTTTTTTAAATGCCTACTTTGGTTTTATGCTTATTTGTTTCATCATCTTTTATGTATGTTACTGATCATACATGTATTTTTTCATATAGACTTTGATTCTCTATTTATATATTCTTATTGCTAATAAATATTCATATTTGACCACCTTCCCTGGTGTTCATGATATAGTGCTGTTTCAAGTCGCATATACTACACTTAGATCTCTGGTGCACAATCTCTTTCTTCTTCCTCTTTTTGTATGAATCCCGCTCGAGTGAACTCCGGGCGTCTGACGGCAGCACAGAGAAACTAACCCATATCCAGGGATTGTATAAGTAATGACTCCATACCATCCTTCTGATCATCATCATCATTCATCATCCTCCATATGAACTAATCCATGTCTCATCACATTTATTAACTCATTCAGCATTCATGTTTGGTGAACTCTTTTACCAATAAACTGTGATATTCATTCCATTTTATTGCATTTTACTTCAATTTCCCTTGATGCACTTTGTTTTATATATTGATAAATTATATTCTACTTAGATATGTGCTAGTTCTTACATATTTTGTTATGCTGATGATCTAGGAGTGGCTCTTTAAAGATTCATGATGTCATACACATTCTCTTGAGTGTCCTCGCTGCTCAAACTCATCAATGTTTTATTCACACTTGATATTACTATTAATCTACTCACTGATTGGTTTATAACATTTCACTTTCAGGTATTACTACATATACTTATTTGCCTGTACTTATCAGACTTGATTCCTTCTGAGTTCCCTCCCCTGCCAGAATTACAGTGAGTGCTCCCAACATAAATAGCTATTAAATGGAAGGAAGGAAATACAAACAGAACAAAATGATTTATCTCTGCAGCAAGATTTGGATATTGAGTTAATAGGCAGAAAAATGGCAGATAACTGTAAGGTTATGCATTTGGGTTGTAGAAACAAGCAGGTTACTTACACTCTAGCTGGAAAAATAGTACTGGTACTGGTAGACACTTTACAGTGTGAAATGTCACTCAGCTGCTGCAAGACCAATAGAGTACTTTCAAGTGTAAAAAGATGTATAGATGCATATGATGGAAATATAATTCAAGCTTTTTATAAATCATTGGTAAGGCATCATCTAGAATGCTGAGTACAGTTTTCTGCACTTTTCTAAAAAAACACATTATTGAACTGGAAAAAATACAAAGGTGTACAAAACTGATAAAGGGGTTGGAAGTAGGCATGAGAAAACATTTTTGCCTCAAAAGTGGCACTTCCTGTCATCTTCAGGGATTCCACAGTTATTCTACTTTTTTTTCATTAAAGTCAATAATAATAATCTAATTCCCCCCATGTGATTTTCCCCATGTATTCCTGCTTTTCTAAAACGCCAGTATAAAAGGGGTATCAGTTTACAGTCTGTGCCTGCTGCTGACATTTTGAGCTTAATAGTTTAGAGGCAGACAGGCATAGAAAAGAAGCAGGAGTTGCTTGATTTAGAAGTACTGGTGGTAGCCAGTTGTTCTATGGATAGGTGGGGTATGGGGAGAGAGGGTGTGAAGGGTGAAAATATATTAAAAGTAGAATAAAAAACATTTTTGACTTATAAATGAGTCTGTGATTCAACAAGACCTAGTGACATTCAGATACTTAAAATACATAATACATCACACATTCAAGACCAAGCAAGCAAATAACAGGTATAACTTGACATACTGAGTTACACACACTCACTCCTACATCCACAAAGTCAAGAACAAGAGATACAAGCATACACTGTGGTGTGGTGGACTCTGGTGCTGAGCCTACTGCTGCTGCTACTGTGTACTTTATCCTTTATGGCAATTTGTATACTGATTCTGAAGCTAATAGGTCTATCCATTATTATAAAAAAATAACACTGCAATTCTTATAAAGAAAGCGAAAGTTGCTGAAATGGTCATGCTAGCTAGTGTAAAGGCAGAAAGGTAAATAGGGGTTGCTGGAGTTATTTGAAGTATTGGTGCTAGCGTCTGTGGATGGTTACAGGGAGTGTGGGTGTGATTTCTAGACAGTGACACTGACAGGTACAGTTTAAAAAATAAAATATAAAAAAATACTTTTGATTCATAGGTGATAGAGAGGCATGTGAGATGAGACAGAGTGACAATGACAGATACTTGAGAACATACATCATATGTTATTTCCAGACAGCAACAACTGACATAACATTACTCCATGCATTAACAGCTCTGTTGCGTACTTTACAGTAAAAATCAACACTACTATCATAATGTCCGCAAAATGTGATAGGGGCAGAGGTAAGGGAAAAGGACAAGGAGGAGTGCATGAACATGCTGGTGGTTACTGCAGCTTGTGCAGTAAGTGATGATGATCCTTCTCCTGAAGAGACTGTTTGTAAATATTATTTGAAAGGTTTCCCCAGTAGTAGTAATAAACCTTTTAACACTAACAATGACATATATCCTCCCTCTCATCTATTCCAGAAATCCCCCCATTGGCTACCTATAAAGTATCAGATTTCTTACAAGATACTTGTCCTCTGCTTCAAGTCTCTTTCTTCTTTGCCACCCTCTTACATTTCTGCTATGATCTCCCACTACACCACTTCTTGTCACTTGAGTTCTTCTCAAGAGTTCTTTCTGTCCTCTCTACACAACTCGAGCCATCTCTAGGCTGCAGTCTTTTTCACTGGCTGCCTCCCGACTTTCGAATGCTCTCCCTATCACCATTCGCCTATCATTTATACTCATCACTTTCAAGCATCTCTTGAAAACCTACCTGCTCAAGGAGGCATCTCCTTTTCTTTCTCTTAATCATAGTAATCCCATCTTTTCTGGTAACTAACATTTTCTATTCCCACAACAGAGAGAACTACATTCTTGCTTTAGATCATTTGTTTCCCAGAATCACATGTTATGAAATATACCACACTAGTTGACCATATGCATACCTGCTGCCACCCAGTAGAGCCGTCTGAGGCAGCAGCAGACATTTCTGAATACTTTGCAAGTATTTATATATAGCACAAACAATAATTACATCTTTGTTTTACAATCGGACTGACATTTTACTTTGAAGAGCTATGCCACACTTCATTTAACCCTTTGAGTGCCGGAGATGTAACATTCCAGCACTCAAAGGGTTAACTGTGGCATCCCTTGGTGGCATTATTTTATTTAAAAAAGAAGTGTCATTGGATTAATTTGTTTTTTAACAGATATTAGTGACGAAAGAAGAGAAGAAAGAAAACAGAAAAGAGAAGATGAAAGAAAAAAACAGACAGTGGATGACAGGTAAGTGCTACATTTCTGGGTGTTAGGATAGTGTTAGGGGTAGTTTTTTTTAAGTGTAATGTTAGGGATAGTGTAGGGTTAGTGTATGGGAGGTGGGGGGAGGTTGACTGCATTGAGCTCAGTCTCGTTGTTTGACACTATGTCATACAAAGAGAGTTAACTTTTTTCCTTTGATGTTCCAACAAATCACACTATTTAGCATGAGTTGTAGGAACTAAAAATCTACAGTGAGCTTTTGGCCACAAAGTGGGTTTTGGCCACCAACGCTTGTTGGTCCATGTACCGGTGCAGCTATAAAATAGCTGTGGTACACAAGTGGGTTTGTCAATCTGTGTTTTTTTTCCCTTACCAGCTGTTTTCCCCAGGGGATAGAATTGATCCCTAGATAGGATAAACCAAATACATGAGGATTTAGGTAAACTGGAAAAATGAGTATAGGAGCTGAATTTTAACCCCTTAAGGACCATTGACGTGGCAGGACCGTCATGCTGATCTGGCACTTAAGGACCAGTGACGGTCCTGGTACGTCACGTACTTTTACTCACCGCGCTCCTACAGGAGTAATACCGGGGACTGAAGTTGATCGCTCCAAGACCGGAGCGATCTCTTTCAGTCCCCCGTTCAGTGTGCCGCCCCACGTGATCAGTCACGTGGGACGGCACATCAAAGTTTCCTATCTGGTCCTTAAAGGACTGCACACCCTGGAACCGCTGGTCCTCAAGGGGTTAATATTGAAAAGTGAAAGATAACTCAGATGACTTGGAAACCCATATAAAAAGGCAGTCTCTATTCCTTAATGTAATTAACTTGGTGATATAAAGTTACTAATGTTTTTGTTTCTTTTAAAGGAAACCTTCCACTTGTTACCTAAAACTGGAACAACTTTAAATATGTTTAACATGTTTCAGGGTTTCTAATAATTTTGTTAAAGGAATAGTAACCCTTTATTTTGACTTTGTATAGACTGCAAATAGATAATACGTACACTGAAATTGCCTATACTTTTTTTCCCAACATCCCATTTTTTTTGTTTTTACACTTTTTTGGTCCTGACAGTGAGCTCCCCAGACTTAGGGCTCGATCCAAATGTTGGCGTCGGCAGAAAAAACTGGCGACGGTGGTTTTGTATATCAAGTAAGCAATGCAAATGTTCCCACTAGTAAGAAATAATGGCAGTTCTGAAACACACATCACCCGTCTCCAAAACATCAAAATCTCACCCATAGAAGACAATGTAGAAGCGAAGAGCCATTCAAATGTTGGAGTTAGGGCTAAAGCGAGTTAAACTGCAACATTTTCCTCCAGAAATCTAACACCTATTTTTTTTGGCGAACATCACACAAGTCAGAGTACAAAACCACCTTCGGGGAAAATAAAACAAGAGAGTTAGGGATAACATGAGTCTGCGCTTCCCTACCCAGCCAGTAGGGGAACACAGAGATGGCTTTCAGCACCATGGACAGCATTGAATGCCATAGGGATGTGCACTGCTCACCCCTGTGGCATTAAAAGGGTTAAAAAAAAAACTAGTACACCAAGCACTACACATACACAATGCCCTCCTTCGACATCCTCCCCCTTAGTATGTCCCCATATATTACATATATGCGACATACTAACTCCATCCACATTCACCTCAGGGACTTCCATGTATGGAAAAATCTGTCTGATATTCAACACTTAACTCTTTGAGTACCAGAGAGGTAGGAAAGCCTTGCTTGGCATGTTTCCTACCCTTCTGGTACCCAAAGGGTTAATAGGCAAGGTATGGACTACATACCTTGCCTGTATATATGTGTGTGTGTGTGTGTGTGTGTGTTTTAAACATTTGTTTTATTAAAAAAATATTATTAAACATACACATATTAGACCTCAAGGGGGGTGTCATGACCCCTCATGACACCTCCCTACCATGAGGCCAACAATTGCCCTTTCATAACATTAAGCGCATATAAGCTATGTGCAACATAGCTTATATGCGCTTTTATGGTCTATGAAACCATCAGACCTTGAAGGGGGGCACCAGGACCTCTCCTGGTAGCGCCCCTACCAAAGGCATTCACTGCCTTCTTGATGCTGCCAGTCCCATCATTTAGTCAGTCACCCGGGGTCAAACCGGTTGACTGATTAATTGATCACAGCACAGGGCTTCTTCCACAATTGTATCTTTACTTAAATTCATTTATTTTTAATGCCCTACCTCCTGTGTCCCAAACGGGGAGTGGAGCAAAAGTAGTAATAGCAATGGGAAACAGGAGGTAGGACATTATGAATGAATGAAATCTAAGTAAAGAAATATTTGAGGAAGTAGGCCTGCACTCTGACCGCAGCGATCCCTTTACATGCTATCATTAATATCCTGGTAGGGGCATCACGATGGCTGGGGCATTGGAGGGGACAGCGGCATTGGAGGAAGCGGGTGGAGGTGAGAGAGGTATCGGAGGAAGCGGGTGGCAAGCTTGTATTTGCTGCCTGCTTCCTCCGATACCTCTCTCCCCTCCTCACTCGCCGGCATTGTCCCCTGCCTGGCGTCACACATTCTACAACTTCATCCCTCCTGAGTGAGGAAAACATAGCATAAAACTGACAGGACAAATGTCAAGCCCCTCAACAGAAAACTGAGTAACCCCAGTCCCTTTCCCAAAACCTTCTGCCTTAGACCTATGGATATTGAATTCAAGGGGCTCTGTACCCAAGCGTAGGTCCTCCATTAGAATCCTCCCATGGCAAGATTTGCTACTGCTAACCAGCTCCCCAACAAGCATGGCCCCCCAAAAAGTGAGCCTAAAGTCAGCATTGAATAGCAGTGCTTCATAAACATCCATGCAAACCCCTGGAAGCACACCAATAAGCCATTGAAACAGCTGAAAAGAAACTGAACAACGAACATTCTCCCTCGGGCTACCTTTCTGCAGACTCTTGAGTGCCATCCGCACAACCAACTCTTTTGTATAGCCCTTACAACCCCACAACTTAAACCAACAGGCTACACCAGACACCTACCCAGCAACAGCTGCAGGGGAGATTCCCCTCCCTGACTATCCCTACAACAGCCATAACACACTGTCCACCCTCTAATCATCACTCCTCACTGACCCAGCCAAATGCTCCAAGCCAGTCTGTTCATCCCATGCAGCCACGTACCATGCCCAAGTGGCCAGTGACAAGGAGTTTTTCACCAACCCTGCTACTTCACTCCATCAAGATTAAGAAAAGGCAGGGCAAGGCACACCTCCACCTCTGCCCCCGGGCACTTCCTCCAGAACTCCACCACCTGAGAACGAGACAAGGCATCAGCTATCGCATTCTTAACCTCAGGCACGTGACTCGCCCAAAAAGAGATGTTCAGACACAGACAACATAAAACCAAATGGAGGAGCAAATGAAGGCAAAAGGAAAGGCTGACAAATTAGTAATGGCCAATACAACCCCCATATTCTCAGGGTAAAAAACCACCTGCATCCTATCACTCCACAGAGCCAAGGCAACCATAATGGGGAATATTTCCAGAAAACCTGGGTTTTTTGTGAAACCTGCAACCACCCATCTCTCCGGTCATGGGCCAGAAAACTAATCTGAACCAAACAGCACTCCAAAACCCAAGAAACATGTTGTATCTGTGTGCAAATTGAGTTCCTCATCAGACCGAATCAGAGACTGTCAACAGGTCCTGTCATTGTAACCCTCCAGAAATCACTTCCATACCCACAGATCCTCTCTAAAAGGCAATGTGTTCCTGAATAAGTGGTGTGGCTGCACCACACCCTCCATTGCCTGAGCCACACACATATTGAAAACCCTGCCCAAGGGGATAATTCTGCTTGCAAAGTTGAGTTTCTCATCAGAGATGGCATGGCAGCTTCTTAAGGGACACTTGCTAGCCCTCCTGAAAAACACCATAGATTCCTTCAAATCCTCCAATTTTCCCAGCAGCAACCGGCACTCAATGGTGATTTCTCAAACACATCATTGGATCCTCAGTGTTGCCCTGAGCTAAGGAAAATTCTGTGCAATCCATTGCAATGTATCCAGAAGCCTCTAACACACCTCAAGTCCACTCAGACCAATACACAGAAAGTTGTCCAAGTAATGTTAAATGGAAGAAAAACATGGTTCATTTCAGATCACCTACTCCATGAATGATCTAAAAGTTTCAAAGAGGACACAGGAGATGCAACCCAAGGGCATACATAGGTTGATGTAACAGCACCCCAGTACTTGGTGGCTATCCTTGTGAACAGGTAGTAGTCGAAAAGCAGATGCAATGTCTGCCATAGCTAGTCACACCCCCTTGCCCTCCCTGGAGGTCAAACGGATGGCCTTGTCAAAACACTGTGCACAAAAACAGATCAATAAAGTAGTTGATTGAGCCTCAGTAGGGAAAGGACAGGTGGTGTATTAAACGAAAATTTCCCAGGTTCCTTTTTAGGCACTACACCAGGTGGGGAAATTCATAGATTAATGAGTAGCAGCCATGAAAACAGACCCGCCTTCAAGCACAATGCCACTTCCTCACCAATTTTTCAGACAATACATCAGACTACTGTACAGCTGGGTACAATTACTTGCCTAAGCCACCCCAAAACCCTGCCTGCTAGAAATCCAAAAAACCCCTCTTCCAGTAGATGTACCACACACCTATCGCTGTACACCTTTAGCCATGGTTGCATCCTTGTGATGGACACTGGAATCTTCCCCCTTTCCTCCCATTTCACCCCCTATCTTAAGCACTTGGACAGCAAGTGGAAGCCCTTACACCCAGAGCATTCATGTCTAAACTTACACGACCCCCCCCCATTTGCAATGCCCATCATTGTTCTGCCAACAGCATCCTGTCTTCTTTGCTGAGGAAGAAGAGGCGATGGAGAGCCCCAAACCCCTGGCAACCGAATGAAAATACTGCTGTCCCCCCAGAGCTTCAGCGGGACAAGTTATAATGGATAATCATACACTATGTCCATCTGATCCCATGAAATAGATGACCACCATTAGCTGACGGACCTGCTTGTCATATCTACACCACGCTAAACCGCCATAAATTCTACAGGCATTCCATATGTATCCTGATAGCAGAATAATGCCAAGCATTTTTTTTGGGAAACGTTGCCCTATCACACTAGCAAGGATGGAAAAAGCCTACACCCAGTTGCCAAACACCTTCAGTATCTTACAATACCACCTACGCTCCCTAACCTCCTTCTTTACTGAATCCTTCTCTGCCTGTGCCTCGTCCAAGAGAAGGAGGGAGTAAATGTTAACAAATTCTCTCTGCCATATCTTCTCCTTGATCTCAGACTTCAAGTGAGTGCCCAAAAGCCCTGCCAAGAACATATAAATCTGCTGTAGGAACCCCACCCAAATAAGCATCCACAGTCTACCAGCCCCCATCCTGTAAGTCCACTCCCAGCAACTAAGAATCCATGGCACTGAAACCAGTTATGGAACCCGCTCCATGTAGCCAAGCAGTGGTAACAATCTCTACACTAAGAGCCCCAGTAGCGGGCCACACCAAAGGTCCACTCTGGGTCACAACACCCCAAGATAACCCAGCACCATCATACCAGTCTGGGTACTCCCCATGTGCCCCAACCCAGCAGAAATTACCCCTGAGTTCACCAGAAAAAAACAGCCCCCCCCGCCAACATCCTAGCTGACACACCCAAACACTGCCCTGTTTGACTAACCCCAGGTACTTCAGCCTTGTGTCTGCCCAGCTTCAGCAAGACTGGAAGCTCAACCCCACCAGTGACTGGGCCTGTTTCCACCCCCCAAAACCTAGCAGTCCTCTGGTCAGCTGACAGACCGTCCATCCCCCCCCCCCCTGATGCCCTATCCTGCCAAGCTCCCAGCAGATGCCTAATATTTCTACACACTTCAAAGTCATCACTAGCCCCCCACACACCCCCAGCTGGTATGGAAACCAGAGGCAATCCCCTACTTGTCACTTGTGAAGCAACAGACTGTGACCCCCACTGTCCCAGGCACATCTAAAGGCTCCCCCTGTACCTGCAGCCACTCCATCCACCACTGGAACCAATGCAACCTAAAGAGAAGAAAAAGCAATAATATCAACCCCACGCAGGACCATGCAAGCACCAGATCCTAGCACCCCTGCACTGCCAACTGCAGCAGCCACAACTTTCACCCTCTTTTCGACCACACCAGGTACAAGTCAGCCTCATACCCCATCCCAGCGTGTGTCAGTCCTCGTCTTCTGTGGCACCAGGTCCTTGTAGCAGCACTTAGTTAAGCTGTCATACCACCTCCAGTCCCACTATACCATCCAACCTGGGGGGAAGGGGCTCAACCACTACACATGCTGTGGAAAAAGGGTAAGGACCACAGGAGAAAGGGAGAGGGAAAGAAGGGATAAATATGATAGAAAGAAGGGAACCAAAAAAGGCGTCAAGGAAGGAAAAAATGGAGCCAATATGGGATTACATCCCCACTCCATAGATGATTTAAGATCACATAAGTTGGAATCAACATCCGGCCCATAGCGCTCACCACCAACCTCCATACTGTAACCAACAAGAAGAAATAACCAGCCCCCAGAGTCTTCACCTGCCACCTTGATGACTGTGAAAGCAGGGAACGGCTCCTCTCACTTCCCTCTGGGAAGATGCTCCTCAACACTCCTAGTACCACCAGACATGTGCATTGCTGACACCCACTCCAGCGCCACACCACACTGCCTCCCTCTCCCCTCTCTTGCTGTTCTATGGCCTCCGCACAGACTCCTGCATGGACATCCTTTTGGGACTGGCACTCTTCCATCTGGACTGCCCCTCCGGCAGCCAGGTGTGTGTGCTCTGGCATAGCAGCAAATGCACAGTCAGTGAAAGTTGCAAGCCCAGTACTCTATGTAAATTGCTCTTGCAACCAGGAACTGTAACCTTTCTCATGAAGCCTGTGCACATCCTCCATCAATGCTTCATTCGAAGACGTGATAAGGCAGTTAACATCCCAAATGCTGTTTCCACACCCTGTCTCTTCTATCTATCCATTCAGAAAGGACTTTCCACCTACCTACACCCCTAGTTAACAGATTTGAAATATTGTTGAGGAGCAGAAGGATCTGGACAAGTGCGGGAGAGGCAGAATGGGAAAGAGAAGAAGCACAACATCTACAGCTAACCAAAGGGTCGGCTGATGCCTATATGATGTCTATACTTTTTGACGTTCTTTTAAGTGCAATATGGTATGTGTTTTTATCAATTGTAAAAAAAGTATTACTTTTTAGGGTGTTTTCACTCTTTCAGGTCAGGTTTGCAGGTTAGGTGTCTAAAGTTGCTTCAGGAGCTACATGACATTTCACCCTCTCCCTTCCATTCTACCATCACACATTTCCATTTCTCCATCATAATCCATTCTACCATCACACACATTTCCATTTCTCCATCATAATCATCATAATATTGATTGGTGACCTTGGTTATTTATCTCTAAGACAGTGAAATATTTAATCAGAGATCTCTGTATGTACCAATGACTTTAAGCTGGAACTGCTACAAAATGTATAATATAATTTCTATTCAGGTAACTGTGTAAGGATTAACACTTTATCATTTTAATGCTTTGAGTGCTAAAGGTTAATATGCATACTAATCTTGGTGTTTCTTAGCTTTATAATAGTTATTAAACAAGTTAGCCATTAGAGGAGTAGCAGACTGAAGCTGTTTTTTTCACTGTATATTAGTCCATCCATTGACACCCCCATTACCTTACCTTCAGTATGGATGCCTAACTATAGTTCTTCACTGCTGTCAACAGGCCAGCTTTTAACCTTATTGTATGCTAGAATTTTCTCAGAATCATTGCTTCATAGGATGCATTTCTTTCTGACATGTATCTCTAGCATTCAAGTGGTTAAAGCAGTACAACCTGCTATAAAACAAACAAACCGTTTTGAAACATAAATAAAATAATAAATAATAATAAAATAAAAAAAGAAAGGGCGCTATCAGTAAAACATACAAAAATGGTACAAAGTAAAACATTTGCCTGGAGTTCAAAAAATACAAGCATCTCAATAACAGTCTGAAACACTAAACAGTGATTAACGTACTCATTGTAAGGTCACCTGGGTGGCCTTACAAAACATATAAATAATTATAAAAATCAAAAGATGTTTAAAGAGAAAACTTGTGGGATTTCAAAGGAAGATTATATCAGTTCACATAGATTATAGCTCTGTCAAGCACAGACCTCGTTTTCTTCTGCTTCAATGTTTTATTATTAACTTGATTGTTGACATTATTCAATGCATTGTCTACCAGTTATACAGTGTATTCTATGTCATGTACAATGCTGCAGAATTGTTTGGCACATTTTAAATAATAATGTGTTTTTCTTCCTGTTGAAAATTACCAATGCATAAATTATTTTTTATGGTTTGTTTTGCTGTCTTGTGCCAGTACACATATCCCAAACCACAGATGTATATTTTGGCCTTCAAATTGGCCTTGTCAATCGGGTTCTAGTGATCTTTCTGGGAACAGAGAGAAAGAGGGCCCTATCTGACTTTTAACCATTAGGTGCCTATAAAGTTCAGTGGCACCTCACTGATGATGCTCAATAAGAGTCTGAAGCATATGTCTGGAGTTTGCAGGTGCTCTCCTAAACATTCCCTAGAAATTCAGAGCTGGGGATTAACCACAGTCAAGCAATTTATGTATTATTCACTGAATATTTCACCCTAATTTTGGATAACTTACCCAGTTCATGACCCAATTCTCATCACAAAGCAAGGTTGGAAAGCCTGCTTTTATCAAACTCTTTTGGCCTATAATGTTGATCATTCATATTGAGTCACTGGCTAACTGAGGATGATGGGAGCTGTAGACCAACAAAAGCGAATGACAGTCGATAACCCAGCCTTTGTTATTGATTCTCTATTTAAAAGAAGAGCAGCCGCAGTACTCGAAGTACATAAATAAAAACTGAAAATGCGTTGAGACACTTTGGGTCCTATGTTTAAAAGAAAATTGGAGTGATTCTGGCAAAAACCAGCTGTACCATAGGGGACAAATATGAATTCCCATTTACTTAACTCTAATAACTCTAGAAATATGTACCTCTCAACAGTGGTAGTACAATTAGTGGCATGGCATGAAAAGCCCTGCAAGATGATTTATTTTTTTCGAAGAAGAAAAGGTTTACTGCTCCTTTTAAAGTGGTCTTTGTGCATTCAGCACTAGCAGGTACTAGTTATCATCACAACTACTTGGTACTATCTTGCATCACCACTACTCAGAACTTGCTATCATCACCGTTGGGCAGAACTATGCTTTATTTACTACTTTACCCACACATCAGTCTTTTGGTACATTATACATTTTTGTGGCATGATTTTTACCATCACTGGTACAATGAAATCTCTCAGTTTAACAAATGACCAAGTACAATAAGTAGAGACCATTAAAAGGGATTGCATATTATGATTTCCTCTTTCATATTTGGACTGATACGAGGCTCTCTGGGGACACGCAGAACATACACATGATGTCGCAGGTGGTTTCAGTTCCTCTTTCTGAGACGTTCTGTGGAGAAGTGATAGAAACCGCTGATTCTCTGTACCCTTTCATATTACCACTAAAAAGGACAGTTATTGACCCACAGAGCAGAGGCTCCAAAAGTTGGTCTTCAAAACTCACCACATTTCAGGGATCATAGGGTGGAATGTGACAGATGTTCGCAATCGCTGTTTACAGTGTACTTATGATGGCAAAATAATTAACACTAAAATGCTATTGATTTTTTTTTTTTCAGAATTAGTAAACGTTTGCTATTTTCTGTGAGTGTTTTAAAACATGGGCATGGTTAACATGTCCTCCATTTTGTGAGAGGATGAGTGATTGCACCTAATTCAACAAAGCAATTAGAACATATTTTCATACTCCTGGCTAACTTTGTCATTAATTTAGGCACATTCACTAACTTTTCTATTAATTTAAGGGCATTCACTAACTTTGTCATGTGCTATTCAGCATCAAGGTGTTAGTATGCTTTTTGCATCAAAATGTGAGCAATCGCAAATAGCACATTTATTCATGGCTTTCAAACAATAGCGACTGCTCCACTTTCTTGCATTCCGCCCATTGCTCTTATTTGATCAAAAGTGGTTCTATTATTAGCACTGCTGGGACCTGTCAAAAGCCTTCAACTGATCCATTTGTGCTGATATACATATATACTTAAAGGCCAACTATCATGTTTCACTAACCCTTTAAGTGTCAGAGGGGAACACTTCCCCTCTGGCGCTCAGTGGGTAAGTCTGCTTCTAAAGGAAGAGGAGGCACCTAGAGGGAGTAACCCTGAAGTCTCATCTTAAAATTTTAAAAAAGAGAAAAAATTAATATAAATACATAAAAAGTACAAGCAAGTTGGCTTTATATTTTATACTAGTTTAAAAGCCTGTGTGTATGGGCCAAGGTCCAGTGAGGAAAAGAGGCTGGTCCTGCTCTGCGTACTGCCGCTGCCTCACTGGCAGCGCTCGCGATGCAGTCATGCGTAGTAGAGACTGCCCAAATGCACAGAATACTCCCAGCATCCTTTGCGTTCGGGCAGTCTCTACTGTGCATGACTGCATCAGACAAACATTCTGACCTTTTATATTATAGGATTTAGACAATTTGGCTTTATGGTTTATTCATCCACAGAATATATTAGGTCAAAATAAAGGGTTACTATCCTATTAAGGGAGAGAAATGAGAGTCAGTGTCAGGCAGGCAAGATACCCTAAAAACACAAAACAGGAAACAAGCTAAGTGGTGATACGTCTCTACTGGGGGGTAGACAATCTTTGGGCCTTCAGATGTTGGAGACAATAGCTGACTAGGGATGATAAGAGATGTAATCACCAACAGCTGGGGATGCAAAGATTGACCCACCCTGCTATAGTGAGTAAAATCTTTCAAAACATTATGTTTGTTTATTGTCAGTACGTATCATGGTTCCTATAGTTCTCTAGGAATGAGATTCTATAGAATATTGGAAATGGAGCGCTTTCACTTTGGTTGAGAAGGGCTACCAACATTAGATTTTATTAGACTGCACCTGCTGAGGATGATGGACAGTGTTGTCCAACAACATATGGAGAGATGTAGGTTGCCCATCTCAGCCTTGATGCACCCTCAACAAATAATGGGAACAAGAACAAACATGAACAAAAAAACAGAAAATATGGAACTCTTAATGGAAATAGACATCTATCCTGAAGATCTATAAATATAGTCTTTGTGGATAATGAAAAGCAGAACATCACTTCAGGAGTGAGTGTCCATCAAACAGCAGTTAAACATATCTCTCTATATATTTGTGTGTGTACACAGTGATCTGAATTGAAGTCTTCCTTTAGGTCACTCCTCCTAAAAACAAACACTGGGCTTCAATAGACTTTAATGGCTCATAAGGGACACTAGTTTTTATATTGTAAACTGAAATAACTGCCAATGGATTTAAAGAGAGATTAAATGTACAAAATAATCCATTTAGATGTAATTGACAGCTATGCGAAGGACAATTACCTAGGTAAATACTTCTGTTAAATCAAGTAATAGCCACTGATTCCTAGTTACCTTTTAATAAGAAGACCCAAGCAAATTCTGGAGTGAACAAAATGCACCATAGGGGAAAAATTACAAAACCCCCATTAATTTAAATGGGGCATTTAACTACTTGAATGTTAAAGAGGTATCCAATGCATTGTTTCTAGCATTCAACAGGTTAAAAACCCCACTTAGAACAATAGGGATATTTTTTAATCTTCTAAGATACAATCTTTTACCCCAGAACTGCTCCAGTTTTTCATATTAACATTTGTCTCTCTGTCTTACCCATATTAAAGGGGAACTACCACCCCACACAATCCTTATCTTCACTAAGTCCCCATCTGGCGACTAGCTGCTTAGTAGCGCTAGTCACCAGAATAATATCCTTATTTAATAGATTTCTACTTTCTTCCCCGGCTGACAGGCAGGACGGAGCGCAGACATCTTGCCATTGTGACATCTGCGTGTCTGCGCTGTCCAGCCGGGTCTAGTAGGCGTTGCTAGGAGCCATTTGGCTCCGGCTGGGACTGACAGCACAGGCGCGCAGACGTCATTATGGCAAGATGTCCACGCTCCATTCTGCCTGTCAGCCAGGGAAGACAGCAGAAATCTATTAAATAAGGTCATTATTCTGGCGATTAGTGATACTAAGCAGCTAGTCACTAGATGGGGACTTAGTGAAGCTATAGATTGTGTCAGGTGGTAGTTCCGCTTTAATTATTTTTATTTGTACTGCCTATCACAGCTAGAGCATGAGCTCAGATGAGTACATGTCCTGATGAAGACTTACCTGAGTGCAAAAGCAGAAAAACGAGAGCATGAAGTCCCCACAAGTGTCCTTCACCGAGCTTCATCTTCTCTATCAGCTAAGGTCACCTAGAAGAAGTGGGGTGAGAGAAAGCTGCACACCTAACCCTTGACTGTAGATCTCTTACCCTGCTCCTCTTGTGTCTGTTTTTGTGACCAGATGAAGAACAAGGGGATGTTGAGGGTTTGAGGGGGAGATTCACATCACTGATTTGCAAAACATCTTATGATTGCCAGAAAACAGAGAGGACGAAAAAAAAAAACAGTACAGAAAGCTCAGGGGTGGGGGAGCTGTCAACGCAACAACTAACAAGTACAGCAGTATACAACCACAGATCTACAACCAGGATATACACCAAAATACCATCCCCATAACAAGAAAGAGCAGTGGAAAATAATAAAACACAAAGGCCCTTATTTATAAAAACAAACTGGAGTTATTCTGGAGTAAACCAAATGCTCCATGGGGCAAATAAAGATTCCTAAATTTACATGCACGTGAAACGAGCTTCTTATCCCCTTGAATGCTAGAGAGGTCTCCAATGCATTGTGCCGCAATGCATTGGAGACCTCTCTAGCATTCAAGGGGTTAAAATCCCAATTTAAATTAACAAGAATTTTTATTTGCTCCCTATGGTTCAATTGTTTTACTCCAAAATACAAGACTTGATCAAATGACATGAAGACACCCCTTGAGATTAGAAGAAAGGAGATTTAGACTTCAGCAGAGGAAGTGTTTTTTTTACAGTAAGGTCTGTTAAATAATGGAATTCCTTGCCCAAGGATGTGGTTATGACAGATACAATGGATACTTTTAAGAGAAGATTAGATACATTTCTTTCAAAAGGAAACATACAGGGTTATACCGTGTATCAGTAGGCAAAACAGGAAGGTCTGATAAAGACTAGCTTATTTGGCAGCAGGAAAGCTATATAATTCTTATTTATCTGGGTTATGAGGCAAGGGTTGAACTCGATGGACTTGTGTCTTTTTTCAACCTAATTTACTATGTTACTATGTTAAGTGCTGTAAACATATAAGGGCCATAAGAAAAGAGGAAAAGATTATGGAGCAAAACAACTACACCAAAGGGAATACATAGAAATATACACATAATACATAGAAATATTAACCCCCTTAGAGAGTTCTCCAATGTAATGCTTCACTATGCATTCGAGACTTCTCTAACATTTAAAGGATTGCAAGGCCCATTGCAATCAGTGGGCGTGTTCATTTATCCGCTATTCTCAAATGGTTTGGCATAGAATTGTTCCACATACTTTGTACAAAGGAACCAAAACATATATGGGTCTTAGAGAAATTGTCTAAAACTCTACAATTGAGAGTTTATGTATCAGGATGGGTGGGGGCTAACTCTGTTTTATCCAATTATATCAATGGTTCTCAAATTGGGTTCCGGGGGAACCCTGGGGTAACCATAAAAATTGTAAGGGGTTACAGGGAACACATTTTTGTAATGACTTGCAGTGGCACAAGTTTGGGTGGCATGAAATGAGACTGATGTATTAAGGAGAAGAGAAGCAGACCAGTGGCATCATATGGAATATATAACAAATATCTGTTGATCCAGGTGAGGGTTTTGGCCCCTTGGGTGCTTTAGACATCTGCAGCACATTGTGCTGTAGTGTGTTTCCCACCTTTCTGGCATTCAGGCAGTTGGGGCCCCATTTCAATCAACTGGAATTTTAGGAATGTGTGCTTGTTCCTTGTAACGCTGTTGGTTTGCGCCAGGGTTGGTCCTGTCACGACCAGTAGACACATGGAGGATTATGGCAACACAGTACTGTGTAATTATAGCCCCCTACTAATGGTACGCAAATACATTTTAATCTTGGATATTGACAGAGATTTGCAACAAAATGGAAGAGGGAATGAGAAATTTTATTTATAAAGAGAGAGGGAGAGAGAGCTTAAACATATTTAATTTGCTTAAATTAGAGAAGAAGAGGCATCTAAGGGTACATAATGGAAAGTTCCTGCGCTTGCCTTACTATTCTTACACCTCTGTCCCACAAATGAGAATAAAGCAGATCAGGCAAGAAGATGGGGCACCATGATTTTATTTTAGCAAAACAGAAACAGCACAGCATTATTATTATTATTATTATTATTTATTTATATAGTACCAACTAATTCTGCAGCGCTGTACAATTGGGAATGGACATGCAGAGCTATTAGATAGTACAATCAGATGTGGAGAACAGAAGGATCAGAGGTTCCTGCTCGTGATAGTTTACAGTCTAAAGGCATCACACAGCATTCAGGAACATATCTGAAACACGGGGCATTAGAATGTAGCCTAAGCTTACATCCAACCTGCAGGGCCAACCCTGAAAGGATTACCCTTAACTGTGGCATGGAACCTTATCCTTAAACCTGAGCACACAGCTCCTCCACTGAGCTCAGGAGGGTTGGTGACTAATACAAAGCCAGAGTTTCAAGATGGGAAACATAAACCATTCAGTGTACCGCTGATGCTTCCAATTCATTATGTGTAAAAAGTCCAGGAGTAAGGAAATCTGCTGTCTCCACTGTTGGTGGATAACAATTCCCATCATCCTCTGCCAGTCAGTTTGGAAAATTGATTTTCACACACCTCCCCGCTTAAGATAATTATATTTTCTTTAGATACATGTTGCAAACAGTGACTGCCAAAATGTAAAAAAAAAAAAAAAAAAAAAAAAAAAGCTTATTGAAGTCAATGAGGTTGATGTTCTAAGAAAAGTGAAGCAATTCTGGGGAAGGCCAGCTGCATATTAGGGTACAACTTAAGATAAAGATTGGAGGAAAGGGGTTACTTACAGTAAGGTCTGTTAAATTGTGGAATTCTTTACCTAGGGATGAGGTGAAGGTAGATACAATGGATACATTCAATATTCTCATTTTACAAAAATTCTGTTTTTAATATGGGGATTATATGCCTGTCATAATATCTTGTATCTTTAAACACTTTGCCTGGTTAATAATTCCAGTAAAGTAAAATTTAACTATGTCATCTAAAACCTGTAACAACTGCATATTATACACTGGTATTGTACCTATTACTGATTTGTTATGCACTAACGTGGGATACATGTGAGATACGGGGAATGTATGAATCTGCCAACACAGTTCTACAGGTGTTAGCCTCCACTTCAGGCCATGCATCAATGTGTTTTATCACTTTAGTAAATACTGGCGCACACATTCAGCTCTCATAAAGAATTTAATGCCAGCAAGCCCCTTACGCCTGCACCATAGCAAGCACAGGAAAATGGTGTAGAGATACCCCATTTCCTCTACACCTTGTTTAATGCATGGAGTTAAATAAGTTAAATAAGGCACATAGACTGCCCAACTCTCCTTGATTCAAGCTGAATTAAGAGGAGAATGTTTGCTGTAATTAGCTTAAGAAACTGACATTAGGCAGGCATAGGGCTCTAGCACCGTATTTGGTGAGGAATCATACTCATACATTCATCCCATAAACTCTCCAGTGACAAACTCTCCAATTCCTATGTTGTTCTATTCAGCCTCAAGTAGGAGAGGTCTCAGTGCATGAATTTCATAGACTACTATAAAAAATAAGAGAATGCATCTAATTGGAGAATTTATCTCATCTTACATGTTCCCCTGTTTTTTTCCTGTAATTTTCCTATATCAACAGCACTCCTGCTGACTTTCATATTCACATGTACCAAATAACGATGGACCCAAAAGTCCTATTTTTTTGGCTAGGATGTTCACCAAAAAAACACAGTACACTAATTTTGCTGTAGAAATTCCCATACACAGAAAATACATAAAATGTCTGCCTTTTCACTACCACCAATGACTGCCCCGCAAGAACTTTGCCATTTCCCCCCATGTTTTCTAAGGCAGTGAACATTTTCAATGCAATACTGCTGCTGAGGGCTGAAGTGAAGAAATCACAGTAAAAGTTCTTAGCAGGCTGAGTCCCAAGAAAGCCTTGCAAACATTTTGCATAAATTGGCTACCAGCAATATTCCTATCAAGAAACTACAGTCCCCTCTCTTGTAGGCCCTGACTGCCTCATAGCTGGCAACTGTCCCGATTTACACGGAACAGACCTGATTTTGGGGCTCAATCCCACTGCCCTGCTTCTCACACTGATTAGCCCACATCCAGTCTCCCATCCCCACTTGTCTAGAGTCATCTTATCTTGCGGGCCATTCACAAAATTAAGTTTACTGAGGCATATGTCCTGCAGAGTATGAAATAACACAAGCCCTCCATGTCAGGAGGAGGGGGGTTGGCTGCCCCTAACATGACTGTGATCCACTGGTATGCTTGTAAGCCTGCAGGATGGAAACTAATGCCCAGCTAGGATTGGCTGCATGTGCAGTGGCAGTCAATGCATTCATACACGCCACATGTCCTCACTCTAGTCAGATACCCACGCAAAGTCGCATCCTTGGCAGTAGGAGCATGTTCATTGTTGCAGAACTTATGGAGCCGTGGGAACACAACACACTACACAATCGTGAATGGCAAACCAATCCATCCAGATCGTTAAGGTATTGTGATTTTGTACGATCATTGCATTGCAACCACTCTGGCACTCAAAGGGTTACTATTATTGTCTTGGGCAAATCAGAGAAAGCAGGGTTAGAGAGAGCACTGGGGGATAACACCCATGGTTGTTATGCTTCGGTCAGTGATAGGATTTCTTTCTGCCGCATCTAAAAATGTACAGGTTAAGTATTACTAACCCTTTGAGTGCCAGAAGGGTTTCACTCTGGAACTCAAAGTGGTGTGTATATAAGAGTGTCACATTGCTCCACAGCAATTAAACTCACATTAATGTTTAAACTTCAGTGCGCATAAATTAGTGTGTGTAAACAAAATACTTTGCTCCTGATCAAATTATTTATTCAAGTACACAAATAGGTATCAATAGATTATGAAATAGCCAAAAATATTATCAGTAATTCCACGCCCATCAGCCATGCCCCCAGCAGTACCCCTAAAACAAAAGTGTCCCTCTTTGGCCATTTGAAATGTTGGGAGGTATGCTGAATAAACTAACTGGCATCAAACATTCAGCTGCTTTCATTCTCTCTCCCAAGCACAGACAGACAATGTAGGAGAATTTTGTGTTTAGGGAGGCTAATGATAATTATATTTGTATATAGGATTAGTGCATCAACCTTGTTCTATTTCTGTTTGTTTTGGAAGGCTAATCCACCCCTTGTCTTCATTACTTTCCTCCTATGACTGACAACATGCATTAAGCTGACACCCCTTTTTACACTTTAATCCAACATGAATATATGGGGGGAAAATCTCCATACGGGAGAAACATATTGTTATCATTGATTTCAATGCAGAGGAAAAACAAGCAGAAAAACTGCACTTTTTGCTGTAATTCCTGTGGAAGGTGGGAAGTGCAGATTTTTTTTATGCAAAAAGTTTTGCCCATCCCTGCTAGTAAATATACGACTATGTTGCCTTTTTGTGAGTAGAGTTGCAAAATCAATCCAACATGTGCTAGCAATATCACCACCAAAAACATGATGCCCTTCCCTGGCGCTGCCTATCAAGTGTATATCAGGCTTGTATAGAAACTAGCGGATGTATGCAGAAAGCTAAAAAGCTGCAATTCTGGAGATATCCAACTGCACCATAGGGGAGAAATGAAAATATCCATTGATTTAAATTATGCTTTTAATTTATTTAATGCCTAAGAAGTTTCCTATTTGCAGAGTTTTTTGGGTCCCCTTTTGTGCAGTTGACACAGCAGAATTAGCTTTCAAAATATGTTCCTTAATGTGCATACCTGGGAACCTGCCGGGTTTCACCCACAGACTCCGGATTTAGAGCTCTGTCTCTGGGTATCCGGATAAAACCTTCAAATCTCCTGGTAACGCTGACTCATGTGGCATTTTGTAAGTGCAAAGCTTAATTTTAATTTATGTGTAGTATTACTGCTGCCGTATGTCCTTGTAGCTTGCCTGCACACATTGCCCAGCGCATCTATCCACCTCCACTTGCCATGTGACCCCCTCACTGTCACCCCACACCAACTGACACACAACATTGCGATTTGCGAGTCAGCCAATTGTTGCTGCTGGCATTACTGAGGAAAAGTGACATCACAGGGCAGTGAGTGGAGGGCTGGAGGCAGAGCACAGTCGGCAGACCTCAGTAGAATTGGAACCTTTGAACCAGCACCTAGCTGGAATAAATAACCTCTAAGTGTTTTGGTACATTAATTGTATTTTATTTAAAGTAATGGATAATTCTGACGCACACTACGTATAATTTGTATACCCTGGGATATACACACACCAATGCCATCTGGACCCGCTATTGTTTTTTTTGGTTAATATTAACCCCTTGCGTGCCAAAGAGGTATCCAACGCAGCCCATTTAAAAAATTCCCAGTTATGTTAATGTGTGCTGCACAACAGACATAGATAAAGATAAAGGATCATGCAATGTAGAGCACAGAGTAAAGCCCATTGTGGGTTCTGGAATAACATTCCTGGATAGGAAGCTACTCTGCTGCATTAACTTTGAAGACTGTGGATATCAGGATTCTCTGCAGCATGATAAAGTCTCCAGTACCAAGGTTATTCTATGGAGTCTATGGATTAACATACCTCTATTGCTCATAGTACACAGGCTCCATAGGATTAGAAGCTTAATTACAGGGGGTGCAGATGTGCCAGGGCCCGGCATACAAGGGGGCCCCATCTGCCCCAGAGTCCAATGAGTTCTAGTTGTGGTCAGGGCTTCCAGCGACTGGAAATGCTGAGAGGTTTTCCATAACCCAGAGCTTACCGGAAGCTTGGGTGAACGTCGACGTGGTAGGCCTGAATTGAGGGCCACCTGAGATAAACAATGAAGTAATGGGGTGATGGAGGGGGGGCACAATTGATGATGCGCCCTGTGGGAGAGGCTGCAGATGGTATTTATGGCTTGCAGCCCTTCCCACAAATACAGGCCCAGCCTTCCACTTGTGGTCGGGGCTTCCAGCGAATGGAAATGAGGAGAGGTTTGCCATAACCCAGAGCTTACCGAAAGCTCGGGTGAATGTCGATGTGGTACGCCTGAATTGAGGGCAAAAAGAGAAAATTATTAAGATGTTAATATACTTGCGCAAAGATGACATAACTTAGATAAGTTTGTAAAGCTTGCTGAAATGTAACTGAAGGGAGACAAGGCTGACGGACGAGTAATGCTGGTGAATGGTAGTTATATAACCGGCGTTTTAAAAAAGATACCAGGAACCGAGGAAGCAGAGTAAGGAATGTAATGCCTACAGGTACTTTTCCATATAAATCAGAAATGATAAAGGTGAAGTGGCTGGTGAGCCAACTTGTGGGTCTCTTTTAGCGAGGGTATCGGTCTCTGATGCCAGGAACCTTGCCTGGGAACGGAAACCCAAAGAAGGCAAGGCTGCCAGCGGCCAAGATGAAGATAGTTTAAGGCTGAAAGGAAAGGATTAATATTGGAACCTTCGGCCTCTGCAAAGAGGTAAGGTATGATACCAGGGGGGAACCTTCGGCCTCTGCGAAGAGATAAGGTATGATACCAGGGGGAACCAGGGCCGGCCCAAGACATTGAGCTGCCTGGGTCCAAGTATGCAATGCTTCCACCTACCAAAACCACGCCCGCTAAAACATGCCACATCCATAACTATATCAACCCCTCTCCTGCCCCGAAAACCACATAGAACTGAAATGTTTTGCAACCGAATAATACCTTCATATTACACTTATTATGTAATTCTGGGTCATGTTGTAAGCAGAGACATTCAGGTGAAAAGGCATTATGTTGAATGGACTAAAGAGAAAGGGGAAAATGGGGAGAAAGGCAAGGGGGAGAAGGAAAAGTGATGAAGAAAGATAAAGGGGCAAGAGGGAGAAAAGGTTAAGAATGGAATAAAGAGAAAAAAAGAAAGGGGGTCTCTTTCTCCCCCTCTTGATCCCAGCTCTAGCATCTTTCTCCCCATATTGCTTCTTTCTCCCCTTATTGCCCCCTTGATCTTCCTATTCCATCTTTATATCCCTCTTGCTTCTTTTTCCCCTCTTGTCTCCTGATCCCACCTTTTGCCTCTTGTGTTGCCCTCTTGATCCCCCTTTTGCCTCGATCCCCCCTTTTGCCTCTTGTATATCCCTCTTGATCCCCCTTTTGCCTCTTGTGTTGCCCTTTATCCCCCTTTTGCCTCTTGTGTCTCCCTCTTGATCCCCCTTTTGCCTCTTGCGTCTCCCTCACGATCCCCCCTTTTGCCTCTTGTGTCTCCCTCTCGATCCCCCTTTTGCATCTTGATCCCCTTTTGCTTCTTGTGTCTCCCTCTTGATCCCCCTTTTGCCTCTTGCGTCTCCCTCACGATCCCCCCTTTTGCCTCTTTCTCCCCCCTGACACCCCTGACTCTGGATCCCCCCCATTTTGCCTCTTGACTCACCCCCATTTTGCCTCTTGATTCTCCCCCTCACCTCTTGATCCCCCATTATCCCTCTTGACTCCTCCTCACCTCTTGACCCCCCTTTTTTGCCTCTCTCCCCCTCACCTCTTGATCCCCAATTTTTGCCTCTCTCCCCCTCATCTCTTGATCCCCCTTTTTGCCTCTCTCACCTCCTGATCCCCCTTTTGTCTCTCTCACCTCCTGATCCCCCTTTTGCCTTTCTTCCCCCTCACCTCTTGATCTCCCCTTTTGCCTCTTTCACCCCTCACCTCTTGATCCCCCATTTTGCACCTCCTCATCTCCCCACTTTTGCCTCAATTTCCCCCTTGCCTGTTTACTTTATGAGTCCAGTTTGAAAGTAGAGCCCAGAAAGATGAAGAATACAACCAGCATGCTCCACGTCTTCGTCGCTGCATGTGTCACACGATCCCGGTTCATATGCTATCTGCTATGACCATAATTTTCTAGGCTCTCCCTGCTACTCCACTGATGTAACCAGCAAGTGGTGAGCAGGGGGGACACATGGGGGGGCCAGGCATTCTGGTGGGGGGGGGCGCCCCCCCGGCACCCCCCCCCCACCCCGTAGGCTCCACTACTGAAAGAAACTGATATGGAGACAAGAAAAATGGCAGCTTGTATCCCCCGCACCGGGGACACAGCACTGACACAGAGCCGGTGCGGGGGATACAAGCTGCCATTTTTCTTGTCTCCATATCAGTTTCTTCTGCACAGGGCTGGGCTGGCGCACGAAACAACATGCCTGGTGGCGCCCCTGTCAGAGTGCCGCCTGGGTACGTAAGGGCCGGCTCTGGGGGGAACCTTCAGCCTCTGCAAAGAGGTAAGGTATGATACCAGGGGGAACCTTCGGCCTCTGCAAAGAGGTAAGGATTGAAGTGTGATCCTTCGGCCTCTGCGAAGAGGTAAGGAGTGAAAGTGTAATCCTTCAGCCTCTGCGAAGAGGTAAGGACTGGAAGTGTAATCCTTCAGCCTCTGCGAAGAGGTAAGGAGTGAAAGTGTGATCCTTTGGCCTCTGCAAAGAGGTAAGGACTGAAAGTGTGATCCTTCGGCCTCTGCGAAGAGGTAAGGACTGAAAGTGTGATCCTTCGGCCTCTGCGAAGAGGTAAGGACTGAAAGTGTGATCCTTCGGCCTCTGCGAAGAGGTAAGGACTGGAAGTGTGATCCTTCAGAATCTGCGAAGAAGTAAGGACAGAAAGTGTGATCCTTCAGCCTCTGTGATGAGATAAGGACTAAAAGTGTGATCCTTTGGCCTCTGTGATGAGGTAAGGACTAAAAATGTGATCCTTTGGCCTCTGTGATGAGGTAAGGACTAAAAGTGTGATCCTTTGGCCTCTGCGAAGAGGTAAGGGTTGAAAGTGTGATCTTTTGGCCTCTGCGAAGAGGCAAGGGCTGGAAGTGTGATCCTTTGGCCTCTGTGAAGAGGTAAGAGCTAAAAGTGTGATCCTTCGGCCTCTGCGAAGAGGTAAGGGCTGAAAGTGTGATCCTTCGGCCTCTGCAAAGATGTAAGGACTGAAAGTGTGATCCTTCGGTCTCTGCGAAGAGGTAAGGACTGTAAGTGAGATCCTTCGGCCTCTGCAAACAATGTAACTATGTATGTAAGTTAGCTAGAACATGGAATCAGGACTAAGACACTGTAACTAAGTTAGATAAAAAGTGGAATCATGACACAGAAACAATGTAATTATGCATGCATGTAGATAGAGCGTGGAATCAGGATACTGAAGCGATGTACCCACATTACATATATATATATATATATATATATATATATATATATATATATATATATATATATATACACACACACACATAGATATATACACATATATATATATACATATACATACATACACATACACTAGACAGAACGTGGAATCAGGATACTGAACAATGTAACTATGTACGCATGTAGGCAGAACGTGGAAACAGGACACTGAAGCAACGTAACAATGTATGTATGTTAGACAGAACGTGGAATCAGGACACTGAACCAATGTAATTATATACGTATGTTAGATAAGAAGTGGAAGGAGGACACTGAAATAATGTAACTATGTATGTATGATGTAAGATAGAACTTGGAATCAGAACACTGAAACAATGTTATTATGTATGTATGTATGTTAGATAGAGCTTGGAATCAGGATACTGAAACAATGTAACTAAGTATGCATGTAGATAGAACGTGGAATCAGGATACTGAACAATGTAATTATGTACACATGCAGATATAACAGAAAAACAGGACACTGAAACAATGTAACTATGTATAAATGTTAGATAGAACGTGGAATCAGGACACTGAAATAATGTAACTAAGTAAGATAGGAAGTGGAAGCAGGGCCCTGAAACAATGTAACTATGTATGTATGATGTAAGACAGAACGTGGAATCAGGACACTGAAACAATGTAACTATGTATGTACGTATGTTAGATAGAACTTGGAATCAGGAAACTGAAACAATGTAACTATTTATGCATGTAGATAGAATGTGGAATCAGGACTCTGAAACAATGTAACGATGTTAGATAGAACGTGAAATCATTACCCTGAAACAATGTAACTATGTATGCATGTAGACAGAACATGGAATCAGGATACTGAAGCAATGCATCCATGTATGTATGTTAGATAGAAAGTGGAATTAGGACACTGAAACAATGTAACATGTACATATGTAGAATCAGGACAGTGAAACAATGTAACCAAGTACATATGTTAGAACATGGAATCAGGACACTGAAGCAATGTAACCATGTACATGTGTGAGAACGTGGAATTAGGATGCTGAACACTGAATCCATGTTCATATGTTAGAACGTGGAATACGAATACTGAAACACTGTAACCATGTACACATGTTAGAATGTAGAATCAGGACACCGAACAATGTAACCATGTACATATGTGATAACGTGGAATCAGGACACTGAAAACTGTAACCACGTACATATGTTAGAGCGTGGAATCAGGACACTAAAACAATGTAACCATGTACGTATGGTAGATAGAACTTGGAATCAGGACAATGAACAATGAAACCATGTACATATGTTAGAGCGTGGAATCAGGACACTTAAACAATGTAACCATGTACGTATGGTAGATAGAACTTGGAATCAGGACAATGAACAATGAAACCATGTACATATGTTAGAGCGTGGAATCAGGACACTTAAACAATGTAACCATGTATGTATGGTAGATAGAACTTGGAATCAGGACACTGAACAATGTAACCATGTACATATGTGAGAACGTGGAATCATGTATGTATGATAGATAGAACTTGGAATCAGGACACTGAACAATGTAACCATTTTTTTCTTTTTATTATTATTATTATTATTATTATTAACTATGGGGAAGGGACTCTGGCTCTGAGTATGGATTATGGATGAATAATCCACTTGTTAACAAGAATTAATTGTTCGATAATAATATTATTTAATAGGCTGATTGACTTAGAGGAAGTGCTTCCTATGGAAAGGAAGACGAGAACCAAAAGTGAGGAATACTATTGCCTGTCACCGCATACTGAGACTTGTACTAATTGAGCTAGGGACCAGCTGATATTGCGCCGCCCCAAGGTGGCTCCACAGTACTGCTGCTGCTACTAGCAGAGTAGCGTGATGCACTGGGACTCGTTTCTATTACGGGGCATATTGCTAGGGAGGTGTGGTGAGGAGCTTACCTAGTTCAGCATGCAGATAAAGTACATAACCCGCCTAGCAAGATTATAGATGTTTCGAGCATGAATGTAATACAGAACTTGACATTAAAAACATTTATTAAGACATGACCTTTCCTAAGGTTCATGAGAAAACAAAACCATGCGATTTAAACAATTCATACTGCTCGCTCTTATAAATGTGTAAAGAGTCTGATGCTGTTGGTGCCATAACGCATGCAGTTCTACTATTGGCAATATAAACACTGCTAATCCGAAGGCTACAGAGAAATGTGCGAATCGTTAATGAACTCAGGATGAAGTGCTGCTGGTTAGAGCTTAATAGCTGTATGTGTAATAGCCCTGAGAAGGTATGAGACCGAAGTTGTAGCATGAGGCTGGGAGTATATGCTGGAGCGTTGTAGTGATAACCACTAAGATTGTGAGTGAAAACTGTGGCTTTTAATTAACTATCGGGTCCTGGAAAATGCCATGATAGGGAGGACTATGGCTTGAATGTAATGTGGTTAACATCGGTATGCTTCTTAATATTAGAGTGGGCAAGCCGAGTGGAAGCAGTAGCTTATTGTAATAATGCCTCCAGTTGTCTGGTGTTTTAAGGTTAAGATAATGAGGATTTTCCTAATGGTTGTAAGCATAATCACAGGAAAAGTACTAATGTCTCCGTAAGCCTAAGCTTTAAATGAACCCTGAGCGTGAACCATGGGCGACTAGTAGAAGGGGATTGGAATGCGGTGTACCTGTGGCCGAAAAGAGTATGTGCAATTGGGCGCGTGCTTGCCAATAACAAATATGGCTGAACGGGTTGTGAGCTCCAATGAGAAGGGGCTTGCGTCCATAGTAACTAGGGAGAACCAGTATTGACCTTGGCATAGCGGGAAGCCTCTCAAGACAGCAGAAATCCCATACGGCTAGGGGAAGCAGTAGTGCGGTGCGTAAGTGACTTGCTCAGGAATAAAGTAATGTGTGATCTGGTTTTTGGTTATATGGGAGTACCATGCAGTTGGTGAGGCTCCAGTTCACCGGGAATGCTGCCAACTAAAGCGAGCTGCGGACAGAGATAGGAGGAACCTACCTTGCCTGAGACGCCTAAGGGGCAAGGAGAGGATCATGCGAGCAGAAGTTACGTGTGCTGACTTCCTGACAATGGAGGTGGACGTCGACACGACTGACTCTGGGCACAACTGACGATGCGCCCCGTGGGAGAGGCTGCAGACAATATTTATGGCCTGCGGCCCCTCCAACAAATACAGGCCCAGCCTTCCACTTATGCATCTGTGAAAATTATTCTGGGGGATGCAAAAAAATATTTGCACATGCCCTTCAATGACTCCACTAGGTGCATATGTGACAAGGCCCATCATCCTCCAAACACAATAGGTTCTAGTTATGCTGAATATTAATGTGTTATAATACACAGTAGGACTGGAAAAATTCTGGAGCAAGCTAGACATATCATGGGCAGGAGAAGAAAGCATTCCCAAAATTCTTATTGATGTAAAATGGGCCTATTATCCCCACCAGTGCCAGAAGGCTTTCCAACACATTCCAAACCCCAATTTAAATCAATGGCTCAGCTGGTTTGCTTCAGATATATGCAAGCTTCCTTTTGCATTTCTCCATATTACCAGCAGGTGTCACCCTACACCCACAGCCCACTACTGCTGGATCCAGATATACCAGTCCATGTTATTTTAGAAATAAAAAAGTACTAAATGTGCTAGTATTATGTAGTATGTATTTACACCCTGTTCCAAATTATTATGCAAATGATATTTTTCTCATTTACCTAAATAATTGATGTAAATAACAGTCAGCATAATTCTCATGTTTTCAACTATTAAGAGTACAATTCAAATTTTATTGAACAAACCTCCTAATAATAACAGTATTTTTTTTAAATATAAACTTACAATGCACTGTTCCAAATTATTACGCACAGTAAGTTTCAAAACACTTTATAGGTTGTAAAGAACTGAAAATTGTAATTTGTTGTGTTTGCAGCATATTTACTGAAATCAAAAGCTATTTCAATCAAACATTTAACAACATTTTAACTTTTTAAACATTTTAACAGGTCACGTTACATTTCAACATAGGACCCCTTATTTGATAGCAGCTTCACAAGTCTTGCATCCATTGAACTTGTGAGTTTTTGGACAGTTTCTGCTTGAATTTGTTTGCAAGATGTCAGAATACCCTCCCAGAGCTGCTGTTTGGATGTAAACTGCCTCCCACCCTCATAGATCTTTTGCTTGAGGATGCTCCAAAGGTTCTCAATAGGATTGAGGTCAGGGGAGGATGGAGGCCACACCATGAGTTTCTCTCCTTTTATCTCCATAGCAGCCATTGATGCAGAGGTATTTTTTGCAGCATGAGATGCTGCATTGTCATGCATGAAGATGATTTTATTACGGAAAGCATAGTTCTTCCTTCTGTACCAGGGAAGAAAGTGGTCAGTCAGAAACTCCACATACTTTGCAGAGGTCATCTTTACACCTTGGGGGACCCTAAAGGGGCCGACCAGCTTTCTTCCCATGATTCCGGCCCAAAACATGACTCCACCACCGCCTTGCTGACGTTGCAGCCTTGTTGGAACAGGGTGGCCGTCCACCAACCATCCACTACTCCATCCATCTGGACCATCCAGGGTTGCACGGCACTCATCAGTGAACAGGACTGTTTGAAAATTAGTCTTCATGTATTTTTCTGCCCAATGCAGCCGTTTCTGCTTGTGAGCATTGGTTAGTGGTGGCCGAATAGAAGGTTTATGCACAGTTGCAAGACTCTGGAGGACTCTACACCTTGATGTCCGTGGGACTCCAGAGGCACCAGCAGCTTCAAATATCTGTTTGCTGATATGTAATGGTATTTTAGCAGCTGCTCTCTTGATCCGATGCATGGATCTGGCAGAAAACTTCCTCAATGTGCCTTTATCTGCACGAACCCGTCTGTGCTCTGAATCAGCCACAAATCTCTTAATAGTGCGATGATGACGCTTAAGTTTTCGTCTTTTCGGCAGCAGAGAGATCCTTTTTCTTCCTCATATTGCTTGAAAATGGTGCTCTGCTTAATAATTTGGAACACCCACCTTTAGTAGTTTTTCCTTAAATTGGGCTCACCTGGCAATCTAATTATCACAGGTGTCCGAGATTGTTTTCAGTGATCAAAAGAGCCCTGAGACACAATGCCATCCATGAGTTAAACTGAAAAACAAAATATTTAATCTTTGTGACACTTAAATATCATTTGCATAATAATTTGGAACAGGGTGTATATTCATGAAAAATACATTTACTCTGTTTAGTGTCATAGAAGTTAATTATTGACTGAAAAAGCTATTGAGTCATATGAGATTTTGTTTTTTCACTCTGTATATCCAGCAGTAATACATGTTCTTTACATTGCCAGCACCTCCAAAGAAACTCATCTCCAGGCTTTGGGATCCACCAACAAGTTGTTTTTTCTGGATATTCCTGATTAAATACAGGTCGATCAAGCACATGTATAAGATCATTTCAGTGAAAGTTTTCTTTTTTATTAACGTGATCGCGGCTGTGCTGCAGAGCCGCCTGAAAGTCGTACGACTGGCTTCCCTGCAGTCAGCTAGAACGCTGACTACGGGGAAAGGGGAGGGAGAGGGCAACCTTAGGTGCGATCATCTCTCAAACCATAAAGATTTGAGAGATGACACTGGGGGCAATATATTTATTTTGAATAGGACTTAGCGATTATTAAGCATTAAGCTTATAATTAAGCATTACTATCCCTTTAATCAATGACTCACTCATTCGGATTGACCCACCTATGCTCAAACAGGGAAATCCTTAAATCCTGCACTGTTGATATCTCTGAGGATGGAACTTAGACACCTCAGCTCTAGATTGTAAGTTCTTATGGTCAGAAACCTCCCTTCCTCTGGTCTGTGTCACAATCAGTGTTATTAGGACCTCTTTCTTTATCACATGTTACTTCTTTGTACAGCGCTTTGGAATATATAACTTTAGGAGCGATTATCTCTCAAACCATAAAGGTTTGAGAGATGACATTGGAGGCAATACATTTATTTTTAATATGACTTCAATATAGGGATTAGTCATTATTAAGTATTACTATCCCTTTAACGCAAATCTACCCATGACATGGCAGAACTGTCAAGGGTCGTTAAAGGGGTTAAACCATTTTATATTAAGGGGGGGTTCCAACACAACTAAGGTGAACACATATCCCTTTATGGAAATGTAATTCTGCAGAACTGCATAGGGATCAGTGGAACCCTACACTGTGTGGTTTTATGTTTCCCTGAAATAAAGAGATATGTGGTCACCTTAACCATAACAGGAACTTAAGAGTCCTATTAACTCTTTGGCTTCCTGAGTGGTATTCAAAGCATGGATACCTCTCTGGCACACAAAAGGTTATTATTATTCACAATAATAATAATAATAAATTGAAAAGTGGCAATACAGAATGGGGTATATGCAGTGACACCTAGATGCAAATAAAATTGCAGCTAAAGAGGTGCAGTCCTGGAGCAAACCAACTGTTCTATAGGGAAGAAATAAAACTTTCTCAAATTCCCATTGCTCTGAATGGGGCTCTTAAACCCTTGCATGCTAGAGAGGTCCTCAAAGCATTGCACAGCAAAGAGTTGGAGAACTCTCTCATTCAAGGTGTTTACTCTTTGAATGCCAGATGGGTATCCAACACATTGAAAATTCATTTTCAGTGGGAATTTTCTTATATGGAGTAATCGTTTTGCTGTTTACTCCAGATTAAAAAAATGTTTACGATTAGGGCTGTATGTTCAAAAGAAAAGTGCTGGAATTCTGGGGCAAACCAGATACACTCTAGAGAAGAACAAAATAATTTAAAAAGTTCCCATTGTTTCAACTGGGTATCTTAACTCCATGGGGGTTATACACTAAGGTGGGATAAAGATGTGATAAAGCAGAGATGACTTCTTAGACATCAGTTCTGCATTTCCTGTTTTATTCTATGGAGCTTACGAACTAAACACATTTCCAAAAGAGACTGGAAAAGGTTATGTTGAATAATGCACCTGGACCTGATGGTATACACCCATGGGTAGTTGAGCAATATGTATTGCTTCACTTTCATCAGGCATAGTTCACTGTGACTGGAAGAAAGCTGATGTAGTACCATTGATCAAGAAGGGGGCAAGATCCAAACCAGGAAATTATAGACCTGTGAGCTTGGCTACCATATCGGGTAAAATATTAGAAGGGTTACTAACTGACAGTATTCTGAAGTATGTGAATATTATTAGGAGCCAGCATGGCTTTATGAAGATTTTTACTTGCATTTTAGAAAAGGGTAAGTAGTAATTTGGACAAGTAAATTGCTGTTGATGTGGTATACTTGGGTTTTGCAAAAGTCTTTGATGCAGTGCCTCACAACAGGTTACTACATAAATAAAAAGGCTTTGGTTTGGGAGGTGATATCTGTACATGGATAGAGAACTGGTTAAATGATAAATGGCAGACAGTTGTTGTAAATGGAACCTTTTCAAGTTGGTCTAAAGTTGTAAGTGAGTTATACCACAGGGTTAAGTCCTGGGCCCAATGCTTTTTAATGTGTTTATTAATGATCGAGAAGTGGGAATTAACATTAATGTCTCAATGTTTGCTGATGACACAAAACAATGTTTTTTATCTGCAGAAGGATTAGATAAACTGAGTTTATGGGTCAAAAAGTGACAGATAACATTCAATGTAGTTAAATGTAAGGCTATGAATTTGGGCTGTAGAAATAAACATGCTACAGTAAATAGAAAACTACTTGGGGAATCCTCAATAGAGAAAGATTTAGGAGTACAGATAGATGATAGACTTCACTCAGGGCTGCAAGTGCAAATAGGGTACTAGCCTGCATAAAAAGGGGTATAGATGCACAGAATGCAAATATAATTCTACCTCCATCCTTGGTTAGGCCTCATTTAGAATATGGTGTAGTTTTGGGCACCAGCTCTTAAAAAATACATTATTGAAAAGGAAAAAGAACATAGACGTGCAACAAAACTGATAAAGTGATTGGAGGATCTGAGTTATAAAGAGAGACTAGCCAAAACGGGTTTGTTTACATTAAAGAAGAGACGTCTGCAGGGGTGATATGATTACCATTTACAAATATATTCAATGTCAATACAAAGAACCCTCCAATAAACTATTTACTCAAAGAGCTGATCTAAGAACAAGAGGTCATCCATTAAGACCAGATGAAAGACGCTTTAGTCTAAAATAAAGGCAGAGGATTTTTTACAGTAAGCGCAGTAAAGTTATGGGATTCTTTGCCTCAGGATGCTGTGCTTGCAGATACTGTAGCTGCTTTCAAAAAAGTAATGGATACCTATCTAGGACAGTGTTAGGGACCAGGAACCAGACAGACACAAAAATATAAAATGCAAAATACCTTTATTAAAATAACAAAAGCGAACAAAGCAAAATCATGATCCAGAAGTGTAAACCAAAAGACAAGCCCGAGTCAGAAACCAAGACAGGTACTCAGCCAAGCCGGCGTCAGGAATAAGGAGATCAACGATGTCAGGAACAAGCCAGGAGTCAGGAGCCAGAAGGGACGACAGAGAAAGCCAGGTCATGCACACATAATCAGCAACTCAGGAGAACACGCTTGCAACCAGAATCAGACACAAGGGCAATCAGGAAGTGATTTAACTCATTCAGTGCTAGAAAGCTCTCCAACACATGCCCAATCCTAATTTAACTCAATGATAAACTCTATTTCTCCTCTATGTGCAGCTGGTTTGCTCCAGATGTATGCAAGTTTTCTTTTGAACATAAGGCCCAAGGTCAGTAGTTAGAAAGAACCAGTATATGAACCTTCAGTTGTAGCTAAGATGTGTATTTCTCTATGTTGCCAGCAGCTGTCACCCTCTACCCACAGCCCACCACTGCTGGATCCAGCTAAACCAGTGGATGTTATTGTAGAATAGAGGTTCTCAACCTTTCTAGTGCCACGACCCTTTGATAAAATTTCCCAAGTTGTGGCGACCCCTAACAGTAAAATTATTTTCGTTGCTCCTTCATAGCTGTAATTACTGAATTCCTTCGTTATAAAGAAATCCTTACTGTTCCGAGGCCGGAAGCCAGGCACAAACACAGTTCTCTTGTCTGAATGCCTGCGCTGTCAGTCCCGGACACTTACAAGTTTTACAGATTAAAATAGACAAAAAAACTATTTTCTGATGGTTTTAGGCGACCCCTGGCAAATCGTCATTCGACCCTCGAAGGGGTCGCGACCCACAGGTTGAGAACCGCTGTTGTAGAAGAAAGAAAAGTAATAAAAGTGTAGGTATTTTGTAGTCTGAATTTATTTTCATAAAAAAGAAATTTCTTTATTTGGTGTCATAGAAGTTAATTACCGACTGACAATGCTATTTAGTTACATGAGATTGATTTTCTTTCTGTATATCCTATAGTTATAGAGTTTCTTTACTTTGCCAGCTTACTCCAATTATGTAAAATGGAAGTCAGAGATGCTCAACTAGGAATAAGCCTGCAATATAAATTTTCAAGCTCTGTAGGAGTGGTGTCCTATCCAGGGTGCAGTCTCCTTTGTCCCACTAGTGCCTTTCACAGAGAGGAAATATCCTAAAGCATATCACACTGGTCCTGTCATTACAGCAGTCCAACCATGAAATGCCAGGCAATTCCCCTCTGAACAAGAGAAGCAGCCAACCCCAGAAGTACGTTTCGGCCTTGTTGGGCCTCATCATTTAGGTGAAGCTGATCTCTCTAAGCACTGTGGGGTCCAATTCTGGATTCCCCTTTTACCCTTGGATAATTTGCATATGTAAAGTGGAAGTCAGAGACGCTCAAATAGGAACAATCCTTAATGACGAGGCCCAACAAGGCTGAAATGTATGTCTGGGGTTGGCTGCTTCTCTTTTTCAGAGAGAATTGCCTGGCATTTCATGGTTGGACTGCTGTAATGGCAGGACCAATATTATATTCTTTAGGATATTTCCTCTCGGTAAAAGGCACTAGTTGGCTAAAATAGACTGCACCCTGGGTAGAACACCATTCCTATAGAGACTGCAAATTTGTATTGCAGGTTCATTCCTAGTTGAGCATCTCTCCCTTTTAATACACAGCTTACTACAATTAAACTCAACTCCAGGCCTTGGGACCAACCAATAAGTTGGATTTTATGAATATTCCTGATTAAGCACAGGTATATCAATCACAATCGATTAATCACCTGTGATCAAACAGGGATATCTTGAAAACATGAACTGTTGGTGTGGTATGTACAGAGGACTAATATTGAGAATCACTGGCTTACTTTGATACATTGCCAAGGTTCTCTGTTTGATAATGTGTGTAAATTCTCAGGCTGAATGTTTTCAACCAATACACAAAGCAAGGTGCTTCATTCAAAATCTAGTATGGCACAAACCTGTCGGATTTTGTTTTTCTTTCTTTTAATTTGACTTCAATATTCTATTGTTGCTACCAGGGGGCACTGTTGCTAGCAAGGCGCAGATGGTTCCACTTTGGGATATACATTATCTGATTCACATCACAAAGCAGTGGGGTTTAATCGTGGGTGGGTGGGGCTTAACAGAATATGTCATAAGGTGGGAAGCTGGCAGAACAGGGTGGGGAAGGAGGAGAAGTTGGCTGGAATTGGGAGGAACAGGGTGAGAAAGAACAGAAGTGGGCAGAGTTTCATAGAAACAATCCACCACCGGAGAATCAGCCTCTGTCCTCGGAGTCTCTGAGGCAGATCCAGAGAGTTCCCAGCTATGAGCATCTCCAGGCAGTGACAGTACCATTGTTTTACTCAGAAGTGAAAGCCATACTATATATTTGTTTTTCTAAATAAAAACACTTTACTGCGCCATTATCTGTTAAATAAACTACTATTCACTACTGCAAAACTTTTCCCCTCCTGCTCCCCACCTGTGGATCTTATTAGAACACAATCCACTAGATTTGGGTTCCAAAAGCTCCCTAAAATGCACTCATTGAAGGCCTCATATGCTCAGCTCAAAATGCTCACCTGTTTGTGTCCCACTCTATAATTGGCTTTACCACCATTCCCCTATGGAACCTGCTAGACTTACGGCCCCTGGGATAAATTAGCAAATAACAAATCCACCAGAGCAGCTGCACTTGTGTTAGCTTCCGATGCCAGTGGATGTGCTTCAAGGTATGAAGTAGAACAGGGGCGCTCATACCCGTCCTAACTCCCTCCAAATACATTTTTTAGCTATCGCCTCAATTAAACACAGGTGAATGTCATTACCTCAGACAGATCCTTCAGAATGACTGAACCGCTGAATGATTCACCAGTGTTCATGTGATAAGATCTGGAAAAGCAGAACTGTTGGGGTGGCCTAAGGACAGGTTTGAGCGCGCCTGTATTGATGGCAGCAAATCCTTATACCTGCCCCATTGCATGCACAGGGAAATGGCAGAAAATCCTATTTCCTCTATGTCTTGTTTAGTATATAGCGACAAGCAAGGGGTATAGGAAAGGAATGCTCTGAACTTCCCATACACTGTCCCATACTCTGCCCATGAAGTATGAGGCTTTAGAGAGAGAGAGAGAGAGAATGATTTTGTACTTAGCTTAGTAAATCAGTGTTAAGCAGGCATACAGCTAAGAACAAACAGATCCCAGAATGGAAATGTGTTCATACCTTCACCTACTTGTCTCACTGTGACTTGTTATCCCCGATATTTTTATTTGTCTTGTACTGCTCTACCTCTGGATCATTGGGGTCCACATTTGATCCTCAAGGGCACCCAACAGGCCAGGATTTAAGGATTTCCCTGATTAAACATAGGTGAGTTAATCAGTGGCTCATTCATTTTAATTGGGCCACAATATACTTTTTTATAATGAATAGTATGTTCTGCACATCCCACCCCTTTTGAGCATGTCATGCTGACTCCCCTCAGAACCGAAAGCCGGTCGCTTGAGTGGATGGATCGCAATGAGGAGCATTATTGTGTCTGTCAGTGTAAGGAAAACCCTGCCCCCTTGATGAAGGAGGGCAGGTTTTACCTTATGCTGACACAGTCTTAGCCTTCATCACGATCTGTCCAGACCGAATTTCTGCTCTGAAGGATGTCAGCATGTTGTGCTCAAAAGGGATGGGAGGAGGAAACTTATAATTGGAATTTAAAGGCGATTATGAAGGTAAGGGAGTTGCTGAATTTACTGTTCATTATAGAAAAGTATATTGAACAATCGCAGGTACATTTATTTTGGGACTTTACTATCCTTTTAAACCCTGTATTGTTACTGATGGTATCTCTTGAGGACCAAACTTTGACACCCGTTCTATAGAGTGCAAGCTCTCCTTGTCTGGTACCTCCCTACCTCTGGTCTGTAACAATAATTATTATTTATAAAGTCTAAACTGGATGTGTCTTCATTACAAGAGGATTTGGACAAATTGAGTAACTGGGCAGGCAAATGAGATTCAATATAGACAAGTGTAATGTTATGCATTTTGGGTATAATAATAAAAATGCAACAAAAAGTTTAAATGGTGTTCTCTGGGGAAATCTACTAATGAAAAGGATTTGGGAGTAATGGTAGACAATAGACTTAGCAGTAGCATGCAGTGGCAGCTGGCAGCTGCAAAGGCCAATAAGATATTGGCATGTAATAAAAGGGGTATTGACTCAAGGGAGGAAGATATTATTATGCCTCTTTACAGGTCCATAGTAAGACCCCACCTAGAATATGCTGTTCAATTCTGGGTGCTCTTTCTGAAAAAAGGACATTATGGAACTAGAGAGAGTGCAGAGGAGGGCTACAAAACTAGTAAGGGGAATGGAAGGTTTTAGTTATGAACAAAGGCTAGAAAAGTTAAACTTGTACACAATATAAAAACGCTGTCTTAGAGGGGATGTGATAACACTATATAAATATGTTCAGGGCCCATACAAAGGGCTCTCCAAAGACCTGTTCATTAACAGAACAGTACAAAGGACAAGGGGCCACCCGCTAGACTTGAGGAAAGGAGATTTAATCTACAACAGCGGAAGGGTTTCTTTACAGTAAGGAGAATAAAGGTATGGAATTCACTGCCTGAGGAGGAGGTGCTATCAAATACATTAGATGCCTTTAAAAACGGCCTGGATAGTTATTTAAAAGAGCATAACATAGAGGGCTATGTACGTTAGTATTGGGATTAATATTTAGTTAGGGCTTGTTGGTCCAAGGAGAAATCTGATTGCCATTTGGAATCAAGAAGGAATTTTTTCCCCCCATTCAGGGTAGAATTTGAAATTGCTATATTGAGGGGTTTTTTTGCCTTCTTTTGGATCAACGATGGTAAACAGGATTAGGAAACGGGTTGAACTAGATGGACGCAAGTCTTTTTTCTACCTAAATTACTATGTTACTATGTATTATCATTACTGATCCACATGCAAAAAGAGTGGATCAGTTCTGGTGCAAACTATCAGTACAATACAAGAGAAATAAACATTCCTATTCATCTAATGGGTCATTTAAACCCTTGGGTGTCCAGCACATTGTAGACCTGCACCTTATAGACCTCTACAGCATTCAGGGGGTTAAAAGCCCAATTTAAATCAAATGGAAAAAGCCTACTTTAAATCAGCTGGAATGACTGGAATTTGTATACGATCCCTATCGTACAGTTCGTTTGCCCCATATTTGATTTATATTATCTTTGTACATATGGGCCTCTATCTTTACTGTTTGTTCCTTCCTTGTACAGCACTATGGAATATGCTATGTCATAATAAATGCTAATAATAACATTAACCCTGAGAGAGTTAAGGTTCCTGGATTATTTTGTTTTAATCATTGCATTAAATCATTTATATTATAAGGTAGGGTTTCCAACACAACTAAGGTGAACACATATCCCTATGGATCAAGTATACTTATGAAAAAGTCATCTGCAGAACTGCACAGGAATCAGTGAAACCGTGCGGTGTGTGGTTTTATATGTGTCACTGATTTATAGAGATATGTGGTCACCTTAAACACAACAGGTACTTAAGAGTCCTATTAACTCCAGTAACTACAGTAAGGGCAGTAAAGCTTCAAGATTCGTTGCAATGGGATGTTGCGCTTGCAGAACTGTAATGGCTTTCAGAAACAGCAATGGATGCCTATCTAGCACAGAAAAATATTGATAATTATGACAGATGGCTTCAATGCAGATAGGATGTTGATCCAGGGAATTATCTAACTGCCATTTGGAGTCAGGGAGGAATTTTTTACCCACTTGGGGTTAATTGGAAATGGCTTCAATGTTTGTTGTTTTTTTTTTTGCCTTCCTCTGGATCAACAGGGTTTTTTGGCTTGGGCTGGACACCTGTCTTTTTTCAGCCTCGTCAACTATGAGTGTCCGAGAGGTATCTTCTCTGGTGCTCAAAAGGTTAATAATAATAATAAATTGCAAAGTTGCAATAATGGGGCTATATGCAGTGACACCTAGATACAATAAAAGTTCATTCCTGGAGCAAACCAACTGTGATATAGGGAAGAAATAAACAAATTGCTCTGAATGGGACTCGTAATCCCTTGAATGCTAGAGAGGTCCTCAAAGCATTGCAAAGCAAAGAGTTGGAGAACTCTCTCATTCAAGGTGTTAACCCTTTGAGTGCCGGAGGAGTATCCAATGAATTGCAATGCAATGAGTTGACTACCCCTCTGGCACTCAAACAGTTAAAAGCCTCCCTTCACTAAAGGGGAATTTCTGAGGCACAGAATCTCTGTGCCGTATGTCTCAAATTAAGAAAGATAAAAGAAATCTGTTTGAATATAATATTTTGCCCCATAACTGAACATTCTTTGCCTATACATACATTTTCTTGGACGATACCGATTTTGCACCCAGGACACTTTAGTCAATAGCCTTGAATAAATGCAGTGCAGAGCATTTACCTGAGATTTACCATTTTTTTTAGATTTAGGGCCATATGTTCAAAAGAAGAGTGTTGGAATTCTGGGGCAAACCAATTGCACTCTAGGGGAAAACAATAGAATTCAACATTTTCTATTGATTAAAATGGATATTTTAACTCCTTGGTGGAGATGCACTAAGGGGGGATAAAGAGGTGATAAAGTGGTGGTAGCTTCTCCAGTGAAATCACTTCTCCAAATCCTGTGTTATTCTATGGAGCCTATGCACTAAAATCTCTCAGACTTTAGGGATATCAGTGCATAGGCTCCATAGAATACATAGGAACTGGAGAAGTGATATCACTGTAGACGTCATCTCCACTTTATTACTTCTTTATCACATCTTAGTGAAGTTCCCCCCTTCACTGCTAGAGAGGTCTCTGACGTGGATTCTCAATGGGGGTTATGCGCTAAGGTGTGAAAAAGAGGTGATAAAGTAGAGATGACTTCTTTAGTGAAAACACTTGTTTAGTTCCTATGTTATTGTATTGAGCCTATGCATAAAGATATCCAAAGTTTGAGAAATCTTAGTGCATTGGCTCCATAGAATAACATAGGAACTGTAAAAGTGATATCACTGGAGGTGGGGTTACGCACTAAGAGGTGTAAAGAGGATATTAAAGAAGAGATAACATCTCCAGTGATATTACTTCCCAAATCTCTATGTTATTCTATGGAGCCAATGCACTACGATCTCTCCCACTTGAGATATCTCAGTGCATAGATTACATAACATAGGCATTGGTCAACTGATCTGACTGGAAAAGTGACCTCTGATTTATCACCTCTTCATCACACCTTAGTGGATCTCCCCCAAGAAGTAGTCTCAGCTTTATCATCTCTTTATCACACCTTAGTGCATCTCCCCCAAGAAGTCATTTCCGCTTTATCACCTCTTTATCACGCTTAGCAATCAAGGAGTTAAAATATCCATTTGAATCAATGGGGATTTTTAGTGGTCCCCTATAGCGCAGTTGTTTTGCCCTATAATTCTTCATCTTTTCTTTTGTACATAAGGCCCTTAGAAATATTTCCCATTATATCTGTATAGGTCCATCAGCAAACAGAGAAGCATTCCAATGTTTTCAAATATAGTATTCAAACTCATGAGAAACTTCCTCTTATGGCACACTTACCAATCACCAGCAGATGTCACTGCAAAGCCACACATTAAAGTCACCCAGGAATGTTTCCCAGTTCACCAGAAAGTACAATCAAGTAGTTCCTCCTCTGGACTGAGCATTGCTTCCTCTCTTATAACTTGTACACTGGGGAACTGACTAGCTCAACTTCCTGTCTCTAAACAATAGTTCCAGCACCATTTTCTTGTAGACCATAAATGACAGTTATAATAACCTCACTATAACTGGATTTGCATCATACTGTTTATATGGGAGGTTATTTTGAACCTTTTTTATAGCCCTTGTATATTGTAATAAATATATTATACAGTATACCTGTGATGTACTGTTTGTAATAACAAGATTTTAATGGAATGGAATAACTGGCATTGGTGTATATCCTAATTGAAGCCTTTTTGTGCCAGAGGGGTATAGCAATGCGTTCCATTCCCCTCTGGCGCTCAGTGGGTTAACCCTGAAAGGATGTCATTAAAAGGTATAGCTGTTTTATATTGCTGAAGTGATATACCCTGCATAGGGTTGCACCTTTTCTTCAAAAAAATACCGGCCATGGCATTCCCTCCATAGACTTAACATTGGACAAAAGCCAATTTTTTACCGGCCTGCAGGTAAAATACTGGCTGGGTGGAAACCCTAACCCTGCACTAGCTGGATTTTACCTCACAAATTTGCTGAAATATTTGTGACACTCGAAGGATCCACCTGTCTGAAAGACACCGTAGTGGGGTGAGAGCCAGTGAATGGAGACCATCTAGAGGCAGGATGTTGCCTCTGAAGAATGTGAGTAGATCTATTGAAGCTTCCATTTTTATGGTGTTGTGAAGGTGCACATGTTTATGCCATACTGCACTGAGAGGATATTGTCTGCACAGTTTTTCTGTTTTGTTTTCCTATAGACCTGCCGCAGGGTTTATGGAGGTTGTGGCTGAGGTGCACATGTTTATGCCTTACTGCACTGAGAGGATATTGTCTGCACAGTTCTTCTGTTTTGTTTTCCTATAGACCTGCCGCAGGGTTTATGGAGGTTGTGGCTGAGAGTCACAGATTTCTGATTTGTGTTATAGGCAAAGGGATGTCTCACAGGAGCCCTTTGGGGGCAACACAGAACATCCCCTGGCTATTTTATTATCTCTGCTCCCACTGGAGCAGACTTGGTTAAATGTGGTAACTGTCCTTTGAAAAAAACTGTTGTTGTAACCAGGGCTTAAAATTTGAAGTCCTTTGCTACTAGCCAGACCTGAAAAGTTACTCGCCACTGCAAGCCATAGCATAACCACCAGGGCTAAATTTCTACTCACCAGGGCTAAATTTACACTCGCCATTGGCTAGTGGCGAGTGGACATTTTGAGCCCTGGTTGTAACCATACTCAGGGCCAGATTTACATCCTAGGTCCCTTAGGCAAAGTATTTTAGATGCTCTTAGCCTCACCTATGGTCACGCCTCTAGTCCTTACATGACCCCGCCCTCAATCCCATCAACTGTTTTTTGGCACTGAAAATACCTTTGGCCTATAACAAGCAAGGAAAATAATATTTAACCCCTTGGTTTCTACAGAGATCTTCCAGATCTCTGCATCATCCAAGGGATTAAAAAATAAAGGGGTATATAATCTGGTGCAGAGATATTGAGACTGATCTGGTCATACCCTCAATTTAGTGTGGGTGTGGCCAGCACAGCTGGAGAGCCCCTTAAAATTTGGACCTCTAGGCAGTTGCCTACTCTTCTTATTGTGCAATCCACCCCTGGCCATACTGCAATTGTACATAAATGAGCTGCTGTGTTGTTCAGTTATGATAGGAAGTTTACTAACAATTTTTTGTGATCAAATTAAAAAGAAATGGCAAAAACTTTCTGTTCACATGTTTAATATTTTTTCCTTTAGGAGGATTTGGTGATCCCCTTGGAGTACCCTGAGGTTCGACTAACTAAGACTGAAATGAAAGCCACTTTATTAGCTGGAGAGGAAGTTAACCAATCGATGGAGGTTGTTTAAAGCTTTCGCCATGTAATGATTCTACTTCCTATTGTTTCATTGAAAGGTTTCACAGCTGTTAAAGATTCTCCTTCAAAGTGCCCTGGAAATGTCAATAAATTCCCAGTGTACTTAAGATGATAGAGAAGAGTGTAAAGAGCGATAACACAGAGATTAAATATAATTAGATAAATGGATGAGTATTGAAAAAGTCTGCACTGGTTGGTCTATTTTAGGATTCAGCATCTAACCCGGTCATTTACATGGCAGGATTTAACCCTTTTTAGTACCAGAGGGGTACGCAACGCATTGAAAAGCAATGTGTTGGGTACCCCTATGGCACTCAAAGGGTTAAGGATATATCCCTAATTAAAGGACAGCTATACCCTAGACCAGGGGAGGGTAGCCTGATGCCTTCCAACTGCTGAGGACTACAATTACTACCACTCACAGCCAGCTACTGGGATGATGGGACTAGTCTTCAAAAGCTGGAGGGTCTCAGGTTGCCCAACTCTGCCCTATCTTTCTTAACAGAAGGATTTCCTACGCAAAAAAACATCAGGAATATCTGTATAGGTTATTTTTCAAGAACAAGGATTCCACTGTGGGATGGATTTGGAAAGGTGAAATGTCCTGGGCATTGAAAGCCACACTATGAATGATGGTGTTACAGGCTCAATTTAAATCAATAGCAGTTTAGGGATTTTTTTTTTGTTAACTATAGTGCAGTTGGTTTTACCCCAAAATTGTTCCACTTTAATTAGTGCATTGTCTTCAGTGACTTACAGAAACAGATCAAATGGGAGCGACGGCCCTTCAGAATCTCCTCACATGAACACAGGTAAACCAGTCAGTGGCTGAATCATTCTGAAGCATCTGTCTGAGTCAGTGGTTCTCAATCTCTTTTTCTCAAGGCACCCCTAACACGCAATGTGGAACTCCCGGGGCACCCCTAGCACATGTAATGTAATTTATCAAGGGCATAATGAAGTGTACAATACATAAATACACAGTTATTATTAGGTCTCACAATCATGCTAACAAAACTAAACATTTTGTGCAGAATAATTTCCACAAGTAAATATTTTAAACTAAAAATTCACATTTTTGTGAAAATTTTCATAGAAAACATGGGGCACCCTAAGCTGATGTCCGTGGCACACCAAAGTGCCACGGCACCCTGGTTGAGAACCTCTGGTTTGAGTTGATGACAGTAATTTGTTTTAACCTGATTAGATTCTGAATACATGCAGTGTTGGTGGGGTGAGGACAGGTTTGAGTGCCCTTGATCTAGTGAATGCTACTCCTAAATTATGAAAAGTTAATCCAATAAAAAAATATCACTAAATATGTATTTATTTTTTCATTCCATTTTTTACTGTACTTATGTGTATTGTGAGTTGAGTGCAAATAAAAAGGGGATCAATTCTGCAGCAAACCAACTGCACTAAAAGGGAGAAATACAAATTCCTGAAAATCAATTTGATTTAAATGGGGCATGTTACCCCTTAAATGCTAGAGCGGTTTTCAATACCTTGTGTCACAAAGTGTTGAAGATCTCTCTAGCATTCAAGGGGCTAAAAGCCCCATTTAAATAAATGGGAGGATTTATCTGTCTCCTACAGTGCAATTGTTCTACCCCAGAATGCCTCGTTTCCATTCTGTGAAACACAAAATAAGGTTATTGATTCTAACACCAAACTTGGTAACATTTATATCTCATAGCCCCTTCCCCTTAATGCCCACTTTGCCTGGGGAAGGTGAGAGGGACTACCTCTCACCTCCCCCAGGTTTTCCTGCCGCACAGCAGCGGCCAGCTCCCTCCTTTGTTTGGGGAATGACTACTGCTGCCATCGGAGGGGGGGGTTGGAGGGTGGCATGTCTTACTTGGCTCTGGGTGGGCCAACTACCCACTGCCATTATATAGAGTTGTAGCTAGATTCCCAAATGGCCTTGGGCTTGGGTTCATCTAATGCATTAAATATCAGTGCATCCTGCACAAAGACAGATTTTCCACTAGACAGAGACTAGGGCTCCAAATTGTGTGGAGCCTTAAACATGGCCACGCCCACTGTGCTGAGATGTAGAAGTTGCCATTGCAATCCCAATGCTAGGAACTCAGTTAATATACTGGCAAGCTCATTTAACCATTTGGCTACTACAGCAGGTTACAACCTCTCTAGCATCCATGGGTCAGAAGTTTCTTTCTTTCTTTCTTTGTTTCTTTCTTTCTTTCTCATGTTATGTAAGTTTTTTACTGTGCCAAAGTAAGTGGGGCCAGGAGTGGAATCATGCAATTACTGGGTTGTGGCCATTCATGGGACTAAGGGCACCAGGTTGCCTGCGAAGTAAATTCATCTCTGTATTTTCAACATAACAATGAGGGGAATCAATAGAATATTACAACACATCATGACACAATTTGAGGGGCGTTGAACATGAAACCCAGAGATTGGTCATTATCATTTCAGCCTGTGCTACAATTCCCATCAACCTCAGCTAGCCAATGTCCATAAACAGTTCCTCCATATATGTTTGCTCAGAATTTTTTTATTATCCATACAGTGTTGTACTGTATTGCATAATGTAAAATAATACTCCATGTTGCACTGTGCTGTGTGTAGTAAAGATGATACTATATGTTGCACTGTGCTGTGTGTAGTAAAGATGATGCTCCAGGTCTCAAAGTGCTGTGTAGATTACGCCATGCTTCAAAATGCTGTGTAGTACAGATGATGCTCCATGTTGCACTGTACTTTGTGGAGTATTCCTTGTTGCACTGTACTGTTTGTAGTAAAGATGATGCTCCATGTTACACTGTGCTGTGTCAAGTACTTCATGTTGCACTGTGCTGTGTGTAGTACAGATGATGCTCAATGTTGTACTGTGCTGTGTGTAATACAAATGATGTTCTCTGTTGCACTGTGCTGTGTGTAGTACAGATGATGCTCAATGTTGTACTGTGCTGTGTGTAATACAAATGATGTTCTCTGTTGCACTGCGCTGTGTGTAATACAGATGATGTTATATGTTGCACTGTGCTGTGTTTAGTATTTCACGTTGCACTATGCTGTGTTTAGTACATATTATGTTTTATGTTTTCATATGATGTGTGAAGTATTCCATGTTGCACTGTGCTGTGTGTAATACAGATGATGTTATATGCTGCACTGTGCCGTGTTTAGTATTTCATGTTGCACTGTGCTATGATTAGTACATATTGGGGCCAGATTCTATTGCAGGTGCTAAATGTTAACACTCGTTTTATCAAACATTTTCCTATTGAAGTCTATGGGGAAAACCAGAGATAAAAGCAGTGATAAAAATAGCACCTGTAATTGAATCTACCTCATTATGTTTTATGTTTTGATATGTGTGAAGTACTCCATGTCGCACTGTGCTGTGCGTAATACAGATGATGTTATATGTTGCACTGTGCTGTGTGTAGTACAGATGATGCTTTACGTTACACTGTGCTATGTGTAATACTCCATTTTGGACTGAGCTGTGTGTAGTACAGATGATGCTCCAAGATACACCTTGCTGTGTATAGTACTCAAGCTTGCACTGTGCTGTGTGTATTATACATGATACTCCATGTTGAACTGCATTCTGCATAGTGCAGATTATGCTTTATGTTGCACTGTGCTGTATGTGTAATACTCCATGTTGCACTGTACTATGTGTGATACAGAGGATGCTTTATGTTGCACTGTGCTGTGTATAGTACTCAAGGTTGCACTGTGCTGTGTGTATTATACATGATGCTCCATGCTGCACTGCACTGTGTGTAGTGCAGATGATGCTTTATGTTGCACTGTGCTGTGTTCAATACTCCATGTTGCACCGTACTATGTGTGATTCAGAGGATGCTTTATGTTGTACTGTGTTGTGTATATTACTCAAAGTTGCAATGTGATATGTATTGAATATGAGGCTCTATGTTGCACTGCACTGTGTGTGTTGTACAGAGGATGCTTTATGTTGCACAGTGCTGTTAGTAGCACTCCCTGTTGCACTGTGCTGTGTGTAGCACAGATAATGCTTTAGCCATTTAGTTATTCTTAAGTATTTTTATGATGATGTTTGTAATTGAGTTCATTGGAAGTTAGTTTTGTTCATTGATTAGTGAACAATACAACCTTTTCATTGCGCCTCTTTTACATCCGTTTACATTTTCCCTCCCCCCTTTTTTTCTATTACTCGGATATTGATTTATGATATACTATATTTTCCAAGACCCCACACCTCTGGCAGCAAATGAAGGACCTAAATAGTTATTATAAATGTGTTTCAATTTGGTCTAGAATAGGAGATTCCTGCTTTTTATGTAATACAAAGCTGTTACTCTGCACCTGTGCAATACAGGAGTACTGTTTATAATACAGAGGTGATGCCCTGTGCTTAATGCAGATGTGTTGCCCTGTAATGTGTGTAATAGAGAGGTGCTGCTCTGTATGATGTGAATAGCTCTGTGAAGGCCTCCTGGGAACATGGTCGGTGTAACAGGCCATAGGCCGTTACTTGGAGGCTTTTTCAGGCCCCAAGAACTAAGTTATAAAAGACTGGAGTTTAGAGACTTGGCCGGCAACATATGGCCAGGGGATTGGCGCCTTTCTTTTGTAAAGTAGGTGCGCTGAGGATTGGTCGCTGGCCCCTGGTGACGTATACAGTTCATGTAATGAGTGTGCTTAACTGTATGGGACAGGTAGGCACTCCGATTGGTCTTCTCTGTCCAGTCAACTCATCGTTCTGGCTCCCATTGGCTGGGAACTAGTGGGTCAGGATTGAATTATGTGTCGGACCTAGGTAATTCAATACTGCCATAGAAGACAATGGCCCAGGTCCAAATTGGTCCCTGTGTCTTGTCCCTCCATCTCCAATTTGGCCAAATTCGGAGCAGCAAGATTAAATCATGCAATATCCCCACACTACACACAAACCCCTTTGTCCTCATGTTTACACCGCCATCGTATGTGCCTCACACTATTGTTCCCCATTGTATTTACTGTGTATTTTCCCTGTTGTTTCACTGTATTCACAACATGGTGTATCGTCCCCGGTTTATGTATAAAATGTCCCCGTTTGTGTCAATAAACTGAGTTAGTTGTTGTAAGACTAAGAAGTGTGTCCTGTCGTTTATTCCTGAATGGTTTAAAGGGTCCCTTTGACCCCATTCAGGAGACCTACATTGCAGAGATTCAGCTCTGTGTAGACTTTCCGGATCTGACATACACCTCGCAGCCGCTTCAAGGAGAGAGGAGCCCAGCACGACGGCCCAGGACACTCCAGTGTCTTGGGTTTCCATTACAGTCATTAACTGTGCCACACCACATCTCTCATGTCTCAGGAAGGTGTTTTCTTTGGATGCACTGAGCTATGTGTGGAGGATTCTAGCACTTCTCATGTAAATAAACAGAAAACAGCCTGAGAGGCAGATTCCAACAACACCCGAAGACTGCGCATCTCACCTTTCTTTTAAATACAGTGTTACCATATTTGAAGTTTCAAAATAGAGGCCATTTTGATGAATCAACAGGATTTAACCATTTGGATTCTGGTGGGGTGAACAACAATTGCCTACAAACAAGACGCTAACTTAAGACAATGAAAGATTCTAAATGTTTATTCATATATGAATCTTACTAAACCCTTAGCGTGAACTGAGGGCCAGAAGCAGTAGATGAGATTTTAGCATCAATAGTAGTGAGTGGGTCACTTACTAATATTGGTCGAAAAGAACAGCACAACAATGCAGCAATCAGCATGGTTATAGGGAGCAAACACTTTACTGCACAGAGTACAGTACCTATATAATACACGTGTGTGTACATTTACATGTCCAAGAAACTATATCAGGTAAAGATTCCTTAGTGTACCCTGTTTCCACTGTATTCCCAGAATTCTATACAGCAATATGCAAATGAAAGAATACAGTGCAGGAACTTTATAAATGCCAAAGCCATATAGCTATAGATAATTTAGCCTATGCTTGTTGTTTGCTCAGTGCATTCCACAGTGCAAGGGTTAGAAATACATGAGAGACTCAACCTACCCGCAGAGAGTAGATTCAGGCTTGCACTGTGTGCCTTCATTTGCATGTTGCTGTATGGATTTCTGGGAATGCAGTCATTTACTGTCCATGGAGCAGCACTGGCGATAGCCACAGAACAAACTATAGTGTGATTCACATTGCATTGACCAATCGCTACTGCTGCCTTGGATGGCAGCCAGTCATAACCGATTGACATCATCTGTGCATCTGCCTCAAACTGGCAGGGATTTGCACCCCCTCCAGCATCCACTGCCTCTATTAACAGCCCATTCCCAGCTCTTTGAAAAAGCTGCAATTGCTATTATGACCAAGGGGCAAACTCTTGAGCAACATAAGTCATTTGTCAGCAGTAGCCTTGAAGCAAATGCTTTCATTTAACCGCTTCAGTACTCGAAATGTCCCCAGTACTTTGCTTCACAATGCATTAGAGACACCTCTAGCACACAAGAGTTCATACCTCATCAGAGTTGGCCATCCCAGAGTCATGGGAATTGTAGTGCAATAATAGCTGGAGGGATACAAGATGCTCATTCCTGCACTAGGACTGCATTGGTTCCTGTGCTGCCCTGCACTATGTACCTTTCAAAAGTGGCCACTTATGAATAATGCATAGTACAGGGATGTCTTAGAGCAGGTGTGGGCAACCTCCATTCCTCAGAGTATTGTGGGACTACAACTCCTATCATCATCAGCTGCCTGAGTTGTTTATTTTCCTTTAAATAAGGTGGCAATGCTGTTCCTCCCTATGTTACACTTGTGTGAAGTTTTCTGGGAGCGGATTTATGTGTGTGATGCCTTATGTGTTCTCATTTTGTGAGAGCTAAAAATAACCATGTGAAATTGCTCTTAAATTGAGCGCAGCCCCCAGCTGACACAGACTGAGAGAGCTGGAGCCAGTTAGTCATCTCTGTGAGAGCCCTCCCTTTCACATAACAGATTCCTGGTCTCTTCTTCTGGGGCACATAGCTCTAGTCTTCTATAGTTTTATTTATATACAGTAGCACCACACAAGGTCCTTATTTATAATATATAGCACTATTTAGTATATATGACATTTGGACCTTTATGGGTTTGCCACTATTTATGACTTTATTTCTACACTGGTATTTCTCTTACTGGCTTACCCTCTGGGCCATATGCACAAAGACAAAAAATAGAGTGATTCTAGGGCCAACTAATTGTACACGGAACAGATAAACAAGTATATTGATTTAAATTGACTTTTAACTTGAATGCTAGAGAGGTCTCCAATGCTTTGATTCCTAGCATTCACTGGCTTAAGTGTTGCATAGAATCATTGATATGTTTCTGTGGTTTTATTCATACCTCCCAACATTTCAGATGTCCAAAGAGGGACACTTGTGTTTCAGGTGTTGTTACTGTGGGAGTGGCTGGCTGTTGGGACAGTACCAAGATTTTGTAGGTTATTTCATGACCTATTGACACCTATTTGTGTAACTAAATAAAAGATTTAGAGCAAGATCAATTTACTTTATTTCAACAGACTGCTGAGCAATGTGATTCACTTATATACACACCAAACAATCTGATCTCCTAAAAAGAGGGACATCAGAGTGGGAAAGAGATTTGACTCTCAAAGAGGGACTGTCTCTCCTAGAAAGAGACACTTGGGAGGTATGTTTTATTTGCCCCTATGATACAGTTGGTTTGCTCTAGAATTGTTCCTCATTTGTTTTTGTACATCTTTTCTGACCCCCCCCCCCACGCTTGCACACACAGCAAGTGTTCATCCATCTTGCTATTCCACACAATGTGTCTGTCCTTCTTCCTCTCAAGTTTGTCCATCTTACTTTCTGTCCACTCAGTATGACTGTCCTTCTATTTGATCTTCCGTCTCACCCCCCATGTGTCACGGTTTGTTATGACTCTCAGACACAGAGTTATGATAAAAACACAACTTTGTTGAAAAGTTTAAAAGGGAACCCTTGCAGGTTAGCATACACATATAACATATAATCTCAATACATAGTCATAATGAGTAGTGGTACACAGAATGTAGGACAGGCTCTACCGGCCTCGCCAATACCGGGTAAGGCAACCTTAGGCTGGCACAAGATGGAATAGGTTCTACCGGCCTTACCAATATACCGGGCAAGGCAGCCTGGAAGGCTAGCAACCGAGGAGAGGAAGGCTCTACCAGCCCTGCCAATATATCGGGCAAGGCAGCCTCAGACTGGTTCAATGAGGAGTGAGGCTCTACCGGCCTTGCCAATATACCGGGCAAGGCAGCCTTGTGACTGGTACAACAAGGAGAAAGGCTCTACCGGCCCTGCCAATATACTGGGCAAGGCAGCCTTGAGACTGGTACAACGAGTAGAAAGGCTCTACCGGCCCTGCCAATATACCGGGCAAGGCAGCCTTTAGACTGGTACAACAAGTAGTGAGGCTTTACCAGCCTTGCCAATACCGGGTAAGGCAACCTTAGACTGGCACAAGATGGAATAGGTTCTACCGGCCTTACCAATATACCGGGCAAGGCAGCCTGGAAGCTGCAAGTACTGGAACACAGACAGAGATGGCCTCAGCGACTGGAAAAAAGGTGTAGCTAGCCAGTCGCCTATGATGGACAGAGAGAGGCCTGCTGGGCTATCAAGATGTAGTAAGCGCCCAATGAATAATGGAGCGAACCAGTACCCGCGTACTGGAGTTACACAATCTGTACCGGTGCTGTAAGGAACGCAGCAAGTAGCAGGTTATACATGGAGCGAACCAGTACCCGCGTACTGGAGTTACACAGTCTCTACCGGTGCTGTAAGGAACGCAGCAAGCAGCCGGTTATACATGGAGCGAACCAGTACCCGCGTACTGGAGTTATTCAATCTCTACCGGTGCTGTCAGAGAACGCAGCAAGCAGCCTGTTATACATGGAGCGAACTGGTACCCGCGTACTGGAGTTAAACAATCTCTACTGGTGCTGTAAGGAACGCAGCAAGCAGCCGGTTATACATGGAGCGAACCAGTACCTGTGTACTGGAGTTACCCAGTCTCTACCGGTGCTGTCAGGGACGCAACAAGCAACCAGTTAACATGGAGCGAACCAGTACCCACGTACTGGAGTTACACAATCTCTGCCGGTGCTGTCAGGGATGCAGCAAGCAGCCGGTTATACATGGAGCGAACCAGTACCCGCGAACTGGAGTTACACAACAAAGAGAATGAAAATGTCGCAAAGGCGACTGGAGGAAGGAGACACTCTGCAGGCGATCCAGGAGCATGAACACAGCCGGTACAGGACAGGAAACAGAATCATCAATGGCAGTCAACCGGAGCAGGAACAGCAACCCCAACCGGATCAGGAACGGAAGCTGGAACCGAGGAAGCTGTCAGACAGGAACTCAGGCAATCACTGGAGAGCAAGGATAGAGTAACGGCCCAGGAAGCTCAGGAACACAATGCAGGTGCAGGCGACATAGAGACACCACGAAAGGGCAACCAAAGGGTGCCCAAGTTCAGTCTAAATAGGCAATACTGGGTGGGCTGAAGTCAGGCAGCCAGTGGAGAGCCCATTCAGGTAACTGACAGGAAAAGGCAGCAATCACGGGCACCGTGATACCATGTCCATATATCTTGACTGTCATCTTTACCTTGTATGTCCTTTCTCTCCCCATCCTCTTGTCCATCTCTCTTTCTGTTCCTCTTACTGTGTCTGTCCTCCTTTCTGTCTCTTCATTGTATTGGTCTTTTCTGTGCCCCCAAAGCCCATCCTTCTTTCTTGCCCTATGGGCTCTGTCCTTTCTGTCCGTCAGTGTGTCTGTCCTCTCTCTTTCAGAGTGTCTGTCCTTACCTCTGTTCGCTCAGAGAGTCTGTCCTTCTGTACGTCCTCTCAGTGTGCATTGTTTGTCCCCATTAGTGAGTGTTCTTCTCTATGTCCTCTCAGTGTGCATATTCCTCTGTCTGTCCCTATGGAGTCCTTGTTTCTGTCCCCATGAAGCCATCCTTCTTTCTGTCTTGTGTGCATGTTCTTATGTCTGTCTGTCTTTCTGTCTCTTAGAGAAACCATTCTCCGGTATGTGAATCTATTCTACTTTCTGTCCCTCTCAGTGAATCTATCTTCCTATTACTCTCAGTGTGTTTGTCTGTGTGTCTGTCCATCTGAATGTGACTGTCCCTCTTTCCTTCCCTCTAAGAGTGTGTCTTCTGTATGTCCCATTCAGTGTGCCTGTCCTTCTACATGACCCTTAATGTGAATGTCCTTCTGTCTGTTCCTCTCAGTGTGTCTTTCCTTATTTATGTCCCTTTACATGTGCCTGTTTTCTGTCCTCTCAGTGTGTCTGTCCTAACTATGCTCCATTACAGCTTTGATTTCCGCCTTCTGTTTTCAGGCTCTTAGGTGTCCCTGGGGGTTCCAGAAATAAACCCTTTTATCAGCAGAGCCTGGGACTAAATCCCAGTGTATATACAAGAGACAGACTTCAAAATCTGAGCAAGACAAAACCGCAGCTTGTTCAGAAATATATAGTGCATATACAATAGAGTTTAAGGAGAAAGCATTCACCAAAATAGATCAGGTCTAATTAACTTTGAAAAATGTTTAGGCTTGCTGTCCCCAGTCTTTTTGATGTCCATGGTTACAATCTTCTGATTACAAAAAAAAAAAAAACACTAATAAAATGCATTGTGAAGGAACTGGAAGGTCCATTAAAAGAGAAGTACTTCCTGGCAAAAATACAGTTATGCTTTTCTTAATAAACTCCGCACTGGGGAGCCTATTCCTTACACACCAGAGTGGCCTCACAAATCTTATGTATATGTTCATATAGTTTTTGATAGTTTCACCAACTTTTGGTAGGCACCTTTATCATCTAAAGCAGTGTTTCTCAGCTCCAGTCCTCGGGGCACACCAACAGATCATGTTTTCAAGATATCCCTAATTAATCTCAGGTGAATCAATCAAAATGACTGAGCCACTAATTACTCACCTGTGATTAAGCAGGAATAACCTGGTAGGTGTTTTCATGTAGCCGGGGGTAGTTACAAGAAAGCCAATCGGCTCTGTTGCTGACATGCACAATGCATTTTTCTGGGGGGAAGATGTCACCAGGTACTTTTTACAATTACGGTTTATACTTTAATAACACGTTTTTAAAAAAAAATAATAATTACTCAGCGTGTTCTAACGGATCTAATTAAGGCTACATCTTGTAGGGGTGTTAGTTCTGCTTTAAATGCACACTACATAGTCTGATCTCCAAAACAGAGGGAAACCAGGGTGGGAAAGAGGGACAGAGGGATCTGGGTCATAAAGAGGGACTGTCCCTCCTAAATAGGGACACTTGGGACGCATGTTGTCAATCATTGGTTCTCCAGCTATTGAGAACTACAACTCCCTTAATCTCAAACCATCCAACAGCTGGTGGAAGTTAAGCTGACCAGACCTCATCTTTAACCTGAGACACGCAGAAAATATATTCATATATCGAGGCTGCACTGAAATCAAAGCAGCCAATCAAAACGTATTTTTCAAATGTGTCTTCAGTTAAAGGTGGGTGAACTTAAAGGGATAGTAATGCTTCATAATAAAAGCAGCTCTAATTAATCTTCCATAGTATTCATAGTCTTCAACAGCTGGGAGCCAAAGGTTGCTACCCTTGTCCTATGTAAGAGTGGACAGCCTGAAAGCAGTTCATGTGAAGAGTGGCTGTGTGGCTAGGACTAGTGCTAATTGTGCCTAGTGAAGCCATTCATAAAATCCTCCTGCAACAAAGGAAAGGTGTGAATAAAATAATGTACACACTACATTTAACTTTATATCTTATCCCCTAAAGGATCAGAGCGTTACACAGGAATTGCTTCACAATGCTTTGCACACCCCTCTGGTCACTTAAGGGGTTAACTAAACAACCAGAAGCACAGATGAGAAAGAACTCAAGAGTAGTGCTAAGCGTGTAAAATGTGTTCTTGGCTGGCATGAAGGTAATGTGTTTCATAATGCTGCTATTCACTCAGGCTTGCTAGACTGGCAGCCAAGATAGAATTGCTGTCCAAAAACACATTAGTGTGTGACCCTTGAATAAATCTTTCCTTACCGGTGCTAGGGTTTTTTATTGAGGGTGAATGCAGTGTTAGGCAGTACTGAGAGAATGAACTGCAGGACTGCACATTTAATATTACTCTTGGCCTGTGAAGTGAGGCCTGTTGGAAGTCTAGATGCAATCCGTCTCAAGACTGATACTAATAGAGGCTATTAACCTGTTAGGTGAAAAATGCCTGCTGCAAGGCTCCATTGGTTGATTATTAGGGTGCAATCGTTCCCATGGACCAATACAGTAGGCATTTTTCATGTGTCCTCTTTTAAAGTGATGCTCTGGCAACCCTATATTAGGGACCTTTCTAGCATTCAGCATCTTACCAGACATCACTTTAACTGGGAATACATGGAAAATATGCATATTTCAGGGCTGTGCAGAAATCAAAGGAGCCCTGCAGTATTCATTTTTCAACAGTGCCCCTGGTTAAAGTTGAGATCCAAGGAGTAAAGGAAGCCAGTTTTGTTCAGTCTCCTTAAGGTAATCATAGTCTAAGGTGACCACATATCTCTATAATCAGGGACAAATAAAACACACACACTGCAGGCTCCTGTGTAGTCCTGATGAATGATATTTTCATAAACTTTCCTGATTTAAAGGGATATGTGGCAAGGTGACCACGTCCCTTTAAATCAGTGATGCTTATAAAAACATACACACACACTTCATGGAATTTTGATGGTGATACACCATCACCAAAGAAAACACACTTCTTTATTAGTTTTCAGCTGTAAGCTCAAAGATTCGCCAGATGGTTTGTGTCTGTTGTTATTGTAAGAATCATCAGCCATGCTCTTCATTTTATTTTATTTAGTAAATATATGTGGAAGAATCTCACTAATTCCTCCACCAGCACAACTAACCAAGATGGTGGTCTCCTCAAAAGGGTTCATCAGCTCACATATGTCACACATTAGGTGTCATTGACCAGGTGACAAAAACAATCACTCCCAAACCTGCCAATTATGCACTGCATATTCGATAAAGGCCTTATTCTGCTAATACAAATGGTCTAGCACATACAATGTGGAATGCCTCCTGGTAGGGACCTCCATTTTAATCTGGTGATGGGGCAGCTGGTTACACTCTTGTATTAAATATAATGCATTGCGTGCACTGTAGGACTGGCTAAAATGTGCATAGATTTTGCAAAAGATATCTATTATTTCTCAGAGGGGAATTGGGTAATGACTGCATTTAGGACATGGGTGAAGCAGGATACATCCAACATATTAGCTATTCTCAAGGTATCTATTATTTTCTAGCCATTCTCGGCAGACAAATAGCCAGTTTTCAAGGAGTATGGTAGAACCCATTGGTCTATCACTTTCTATAGCTTATTTAACACATCTGTGGATTTGTGGCATTGTCTCTCAGAACTCTACATGCACAAAGTGCAATGCCAATGGTATGGGCTACCCTGCTGCTATCATTAAATAATATTGCCAGAACCAGAGGCAACAGTAGAGGTGATCTGATGTATGCATGCTGTTGCTGCTCACTGATGGGAAAGATACCTAGCGTAAGTCACATAGTTTGTACCCTGGCCATTTGTACACTTGTTGGTTTTCAGGTGAATTTTCTTGCCATATGATGTGTCCAGCCGTTTGGCCACCACACTAACCACCTGCTTGTACAACTTATAGCTCTTTTTGAAAGATAACTGCAGCTTGGGATATGTCATTGGGGTGCAACAACATTAGTTCTTTAAGATTTCTGCAGCATGTCAACTGACAAACATTCTGGTAACTTTACCATTCCACAGACGTACTTTATGATTTTTATGAAAATAAATACTTTTTATAAATGCGCTTTTTTATTCTTAAACTAGTGCTGAATTTTCTTTAACCCTTTGCGTACCAGAGGGGTATGCAACACTTTGCATAACCCTGAAAGGGTTAACCCTTTGACTGCTAAAAAGCTCTCCAGCATCCAAGGGGTTAAACACTGTGCCTGCATGTCTTTGTCAGAGATGGGGTACATGTGGTTATCCAGCTGTTGTTGGACTACAACTCCCATTATCCTAACCTACTGGTACGCCACAGATTGCACACCCCTGGACTATATGGCACATATTTTATGTTTATCTGTACATGGTAGAGATATATGATATGTGTGTACCTCTCTATAGACACGAGAGGAGTCGGTCTGAAAGACTGCATTATGCAGTAAACATCCACAGGAGCTGTATACATTATAAGAGCACAGTATGCTGGCTACTTGCGCAGAGATTCAGTCAGACAATATCTAAACAAAACCTTCTGCAGTAATGGATCATTTAGACTGGAAAGCTGGGCCCCCCATATGTTTAAAGTAGCAGTAATGCTTAAAACAAGTTGATCTTATGCAAGAAGTCATGTTGTAGCATGCACAGATATATATGTAGCAGTTTAACACCTTAACGGCCTATGAAGTACATGTACATCACGGGGTGTAGGCCCCTAAAGGACCAAGGACGTACATGTACGTCATGGAATTCAGGGGTCCCCGCATGGGTGTACGCCATTCTGGGAGCCCTGAATCTGACTGCACAAAAAAAAAAAAAAAGGTCTGTAGTCCTTAAATGCTAGCCACATGCTCGCAGCCGGTCCTTAAGGGGTTAAGATATATGAAATGGTCTGTGCTGTTTTTCTAGGGACTCTATTAAGTGAAAACAAATTACTTCAAAATCACCTATTTGTTTAGCTATTTTTTTAATTATGGATCAGTTTTTCAGATATTTAGAGGCATACATTATGCTAATTCAGGCATGCCATGCTGCCATTTCCTGTCTTAGCCATACATTACCTTCCCCACTTCCCCCACGTAACCCATTCAGTGTTAGCAGACGTGGAAATTTAATTGGTCAGCAGTGTCAGTGAGTGGTGGATGTATCAAAAGGGTAAGACAGGAAGTGCCTGTGCTGCATGCCTTAATTAGCATACACCATCAATCTAAATAACTCAAACCTAGTTTCCTAAATAAAAAATGGCTAATACAACATAATGGTGATTTTGATAGCTCTTTCAAGTTCACCAAGGTTGTTTTTACATGATAGGGTTCATTTCAGTATGTTGGGGGAACCATTTTAGGGCTTATTCGGCGATACAGGAACAATCAGGCTTTGTTAGTGCCCAAAGATTATGCAATAAAGTTTGCATACACTACACTGACCATACTCAAAGGAATCACCATCCCTTTAAACAGATGAATAAATCTCTGTTCAGGTACTTTCAGACACTGAGGACAAAGTGACAATTCCAATGGACAGTTCACTCCATCTCTTTAAACTCCTACATGAGCTCAGATATAGACACAAAAGAGAACAGAAAGCATGTTGGTAGTGCCCAAATATCATCAGGGTCACATTTTTCTCCTTGTGCACCCAGTATAGATATTTACAAGAAAGGTAAATTCACCTACACAAAGACACTGAATATAAACACAGAAAACTAGAAAATTTATTAAAAACAAGTACATACGCTGTTCCATTAATCCCTTGAGTATCAGATGGGTATGCAGTGCATTGTAGAGAAAGGCACTGAACACCCTTCTGGCACTCAAATGGCTAAAGGTCTCAGAGTGTTTCATGCCCCTATCAGGGTATGTTTTCCAAAGAAAAGCGGGTGGAACAGTAGACTATGGTCCTCTAACTCTCAAAGTTCTCAGACATGCATAAACACTATGCCAATAGCTTCATCAGTCTTTAATAATTGAGAACCAAAGTACTTGGATATACAGACAACCATCATAAGCACCAGTGAAAGAAGTACTTGTGACCCTTTTGGTAGGAGGACCACAGTTGGCCATTGCAGGAGGAAACTGTGCTCTAAGTTTCTCTTTTGGTTAGACAGCATTTGGGAGCAAGATCTTTGACACTCCTGTGCTGTGTGTAACATACCGTAACATGGAGGACTCCATCATTCCCTCTCTCTTTTATATATATATATATATATATATATATATATATATATATATATATATATATATATATATATATATATATATATATAAAGTTGTGGTAGGAATGCACACACTGTGGATAAACTACATAAACCTGGGTGGTCATGAAAGGAGAAAGATGATACATACAGTTCATGGAGAGAGAAGGCACTCACAGGAATTCGATAAAGTGTGAAAACGCTGTTACGTGTCTCAATAAACATGTAACAGAGTTTTCACACTATATCAAATTCCTGTGAGTGCCTTCTCTCTCCATGAACTGTATATATATATATATATATATATATATACACCATAAAATCTCAGGTACTCAGGTATAATACGCACTGGTGTATAATACGCAGGTGTATTTTATGCCCAAGATTTTAGAGGAAAACAAGAGTGCCTATGTATAATACACACCCTTGTTTTCCCCCTTACTAATTTTTTTTTTAAGGTTTTCCGATACCTTCCCTCCCTCACCCGGTGCTATCCACTCTCAAAATAAGACTTATTAGGTTAAATTTAAGTCCTTCAGTGGGCTTTTAGGACCTTCCACCTCCAGCCAATGCCCTGTGAGGATCTCAGGGTCCTCACAGGGCAATACCCTAGGCGGAAGGTCCTGAAAGCCCATTGAAGGAAACGGGCGGCAAATTGAAGCGTGCGGCCCACACCGAAGCTTTACATAGTTTGTATTTTGCCTTCTCTTCTGTGGAAAAGATGAGGACTTCAGTGGGGACTTAAATTTAACCTAGTAAGTCTTATTTTTAGAGCGGATAGTGCCGGGGGAGGGAGGGAAGGTATCTACCAGCCTCAATTTTTTATTTTATTTAAAAATTCTTGTGTATAATATGCACCCCCCACTTCACATAAGGTGAAGTGGGGTAGAATTGTGCATATTATATATAATATATATAATATATAGAGAGAGCGAACACTCATTGTAAATCACTAACTTCCCGGGTGCCAGTCCCACAAATATATATATTGAAGCAACGTCAATTTGTTGTTAAACTACAACTCGCCATTGGCCAACTGATATCAATGAGAATTGTTGTCGGTCAACAGCTGGAGGGGTGCAGGTTGACCCAAACTTACTCTATGTAAAGCTTTCGAATGCAGAATTACACAAAATAAATTCTAGTTTTTGCAAACCTCTTTTTCTAAATCCTGGGTCTACCCCTCTATGGGGCCATCATGCAGCCAGTTTGCATTGCAGACATGGAAGTTGTGATGCTCATAACATGGCTGACTTCAGCAGACATCAGCCACTCTCAGTGGTATAAAAGTGTTTTAACCCTTTGAGTGCCCGAGTGGTACGCAGTACATTGCAAAGTAATGGAAAAAAAAGTGACGATAAAAAAATATAAAAAGGTATTCACAGTTATTTTACATCTTATCCACTTGCGACATAAGTAAAATGAAAAAAGAAGGTTGACTGTTGCATTAATTTAACCCAGTGAGTGCCAGATAACCTTTTATATTTTTTAGAGGAACGGCTGCCTTCATTTTCTTTTTTTGTATTTTTTTTATACATATACTTTGCATGGGAGTTTTTCATTTTGGATATTCACATCACACCATCCCCCTCAAGACTGAGAGTGGAGATTCTTCTGAGGAGGAATAGTTACAGATGACAAAACCCAAGCAGGGACGGGGGAAGTACCCTGCATGCAATATTAGTCTGATTTTCAACATCATATGAATGTGAGTGTATGTCACACAAGTTTACTGCTATGTATATTTATATTGGATAAGGCACTATTGGCACCCCTCTTTCTTTTTCTGTTTTCTTTTATGTATCTTGAATAACCTTCTGGCACTCAAAGTGTTAAAGGAGATTAGCATGATTACATGCCATAATCTGGCAACCAGATCCATGGTTGTATTTAGCAAGAGACCTAAGGTTTAGCCCTCTGAAAAGAGTACCTAGCAACTCCCCTGCTGTTTGATTTGAGACCAGAGAATGTTACAGAGTGTGATTGTTTCAACAAAGTACCCTTTCAATGAAAACAAGCTCTATATTTATAAAAAGTATCAAACATGCTGCTGTGTCACGACAGAGCAGGAAGAAAGGAAACACATTTGCCACTTGTTAAGAAAAGTACAAATTGCACTTATTTGAAAGAACATGTTGTTGTAACAATTACATTCTCGTCTGTAACCAGAGCATGTTATAAGCGGGAAGAAAAGACTACTGTACATTTAAAATTATTCATCCAGTCTGCTGGGGGAAAAACAGCACATGCAATTTCATATATCTTAACCCTTTAAATGTTCAGGGCCTCCTCCTCATGAGATTAAGTATGATAACCTAAGGGGAGAAAATAAATTAGATCTGTTTTTTGTTTTTTTTGCCCTCACATCTTTTATTCACAATAAGATATTAAAATAACATTTAACAAGCTTCTTATGTTACTACGGCAACAGGGAAAGTCTTTGCTCTCAATTTCCTCTACTCTAATCATGTCACTTGCTCAGATCCCGTTCAGCCCTTCTGGCTCATGCTGTTTCTACAAATTGGCTTTTTATCTTCCAGTGGGGTGCACAATGCATTGCAAAGCATCATTTAGGAGGCATTACCCCTTTCATGACCCCTGTGGTCCTTAAAGGTTTAATGCTCATTTGATGGCACTCAACAAAATGAATTTCATTACCTGTAATGTTAGTGGCATTTCCAATTGAAGCAGACTTAAAGGGATAGTAATACTTTATCATCTTTATTTTATTTTGTAGGCATTAACAAACATGAAGAACGAAATAAGTCTTATCTCTCAAACCTTTAATGTTTGAGAGATATTCACAAGCAAAGTTTCCCCTCACTGACCAGAACGGTCAAGTCTGCCATCTAGTTGTCGGATTTGGAATCCGGTTCACAGATCAACTGGTGGCTATTCAGCAGAGCCAAGATCGCAAGATATAAAAATAACTATTTTATTGGAAGGGTCTAAAAAGTGTGCTTGCAAACCAGGCACACTTTGTAGACTATTCAAATGAAGTAGTTCTTCTTATATCTCTCGATCTCGGCTCTGCTGTAGAGCCACGGCCGGTCCGCAGACCAGATTCCAAATCTGACAGCTAGATGGCAGACTTGACCATTTTGGTCAATGACGGGAAACTTTGCTTGTGAATATCTCTCAAACCATAAAGGTTTGAGAGATAAGACTTATATCATTCTTAATGTTTTTTTTTTTAATGTCTACAAAATAAAATAAAGATAAAATGAAGTATTACTATCCCTTTAAGGCCCTGTGCTCAAATTAAAACTGGAGTAATTCTGAGGCAAATCAAATGAACCATAATCGACACATAAAAAGTTCAAATTATTTAAATGGGGATTTTAACCCCTTCAGTTCTAACAAGGTCACCAGCACATTTCTTCGCAATGTGTTGGACTTGTATCTAGCATGAGTTTAAAAAAAAAAAAAACATTTAATTGGTGGTCAGTTTAGGAATTTGTATTTGTCTCCTACCATGCTGTTGGTTTGCACAAGAATTACTTGAGCTTTCTTATAACATAGGGCCCTTAGTAAAAATCAAGCAGTTGCACTGGGCAGCCCCCATATGTCTCCTTTAACTTGCATGGCAGGTCAAAAAAACAGACCCCTTGGGCTGGAAGTGAAGCTGGGCACAAACAGGATGTTTATATCACAGCGCCTTAGACTTTACAGAGTTGCAGATCAGCCCCATACACTGCTAGGCACACCTGGGAACTTTCCAGATCGGTCTGGAGACTCCGTTTCTTACACTGAATTACCAGGTCTCAGGGGACAGGGACTGATTCTCTGGTGGCGGGGAGTTTCTTACAAAACTCTGCAAACTTCTGCTCTGTCCCACCCTGTTCCGCCCACTTTATTACACAGCCCATTAAGCCCCACCCCACACATGATTAAGCCCCGTTCCTTTGTTACGGGAATCACATAATTTATGGTCCTTAGGTTATAACAAAAATTACCAGGGTGTGATGCAATAAAGTGTGATAAAGGGCCAGGGATGGTGATATGGTGGTGAATGTGTGTCGATGGCATATCAGCAGTATGTAATGAAATGTCTTCACCATCATTTTCCTGTGAATTCACCACCAGTTCATCGACATCCCCAATGATCCACCACGCATTCAACAAGTTCACAATTTTGTTCTAATTTGACAATGGATCATTTCCATATGGAGCTGCATATTAACCCCTTAATGACCCATGACGATCCAGGACCGTCATGGATTGTTTTGACTTAAGGACCCATGATGGTCCTGGACCGTCATGGGTTAAATGATAGCAGCGCACCTCCATGCATGCTGCTGTCATTAATTCCCGGCTGAGACTGAACTCTCCGGGACCGGAGCATTCAGTCTCAGCCACTTTCACAAGTGTCAGGTCATGGGATCTCTGCAGCAGCGATCCCATGTACCGGCATTATGAAAGAATGAATGAGGCAGTGTTCTACACTGCTTCTAGTGTCTCTTCTCAGCCCTCTGTACCTTGCTATCAAAGTAATGGACAGGGAAGCAGAGAGGAGACACCTAGTGGAGAAATAAAATGCAGCAGCTGGGGGTATTAACCTCTTCACTGCCGTGCTGGAGGCTGGCTAAATGCAGATCAATTTTCGACCTGCTAAAATTAACATTTGTTTTTTTGTTTTGCTTTTTTAAAAAGACACACTTTTTTTTTTTTTTTTTTAAACATTTTATTGAAATAAAAAAACATGTCAATTACCAAAATAGGAAGTGTGATTGTTGTGGAGCCATGAAATACATTTATACACACCGCCAAATGTCATCAATAAAAAAGTGGGAAAATAAGGTGGGAAAAAGGGACATGGGGTTTTTCACCCAGGGGGGACAGTGACCACTTAAATCTGCCCATTTTGTAGGTATGACCTACCTTTCATGCCATGTCCATACAAATTTAACCCATTGTGCTCAAATGATCCCAAGAGAAAAAAAAATTTAATTTTTTTACTTTTTTACCATTTTCTTTAATTTTACTAAAATAAATGGTGGGCTATCCATATAAGTATGGTATCAAAAGAAAGCCCTATTTGTGCGTAAAAAAACGGTATATAATTTTCATGGGTAAAATAAAGTACTTTGAGGGAAAACACTGTTGAACAAAGACGTAGTCAAAAAGGTCAGAATTGCTCCGGTCCTTAAATGAAATCGACTTCAGATTTTCCTGGTCCTTAAGGGGTTAATGAGCCATTGTTGTATTCATGTAGGTGTGTTTTAATATTATTGTGGCTGTTCTCCACATGCACCAAGCACCGATAGCAGACTCACAATCTCATCATTGTGTAACCCATGCCAGCCAACTATCAATGAGAATGTAACCCTAATCAAGTCATCCCCATGCTGTACACCCATGTCATAAGGGCCACAAATTACCCAGAAGGCTGACCACAGGCCCTGACCAACCCACCATGACTACTTTTATTAAGGTTCCAATACAAGATAACATACAGTTTTCAGTAATAACATTCATCAGCTATACATTTACAAACTAGCTAGATCCTGTGCACAAACTTGTCTAAAACTGAATACAATAAATCTAGACATATAACATTTTTTATACTATTCCTTGTTAAAAAAATCTATAGCCTAACGTCTGCAAAGAAGAAAAATGCAATCCACCCATAAATGAAACAATGACACTTTAACAATGCCCAAAGGAAAAAACAGAGAGGGAAGGAGGGAGAGATGTTGTCAGGCAGAAAAACAGATCCCAAGAGGCAGTACTTCCTCCCAGGATCCAAATAGATAACCCCCTTTGCCCCACCTAATTAACCCATTGAAAATATCCCCACTCCCCTAATTGTCCACCTATCCCCCATAAGAATAAAACAGAATCATTCCTGCTGGAAACAACTTACAGTCAGGAGGGTTTTTGCTAATTGATCTTGGGTCATTCTTTCATTTATATCCACAGTCCTGCTCCCCATAAGCAAAAGCACTGAGTGTGTGTGTTTTTTGTTTTTTTTTAGTAATTTATCAAAAGTATCTGCCTCCTTTCTTAACAGCACAGAGCAATGTTGACAGGCAGCATTTTGAAAGCCCAAGAACCATTGAACCCTGGCTGAGACTCTCACTTTCCCACTATATTATTAAAATTTTTCGGTCTCTTTTTCCTGTTCACATGAAATCAATGACAAGAGTAGGGGACTGGCACATGAGAGTCCCTGGTGGCTCACAGTGCATGCTGGAGTTTTCTTCAGCTGTCGGCATGCCAAACTGAAATTTCCTATGGATCCTCAGAAAATACATAGTGGAAAAGCAAAGAACTATGGTTACTGCAGGTAACAGGGCATACTGTAATTTTAACTGTAATAGTTCTCTAATGAATGTGGGGGGACTTGCCCCCATTCCCCCTGGTTCCTACTCCTTTGTCCTGCATTAAAATGGATATATGATCACTGTGTGATGTAACCCTCGTAGCCAAACCTCTCCAGAGACTATAGACTGTATCACCTCTGTTTTTTTTCCCTTGAACCAGACATGTGGACTAGTGAGCGGGTTTGAGAGCAATATCAACATGCAAGTGTTAGAGCTTCTGAATGCTTGATATATAATTTGGAAATAATCACTCAATCTCTTCACACCTGTAAAAAGCTGTCAGTCTGATTTGTCTGTTTGTTTTGGAGCCATCTATGTTAGGAAATACATGCAAAGTAATTAAATGCCATTATATATGTCTATTAAGTTGAAGGGCTTATTTTTTCACTGAATTTACTAATGGTATTAATCATATAGCAAGATGCAATTTCATGACTCTAGTGTGTGTGGGAATACTCATCTAAAGAGGTGCATTTTCACATGCCATGCTTTCATGTGACTACTCATGTAGTGAGATACATGTTCACATTTCCCGTGTGCATGTTCACGCCATGCCCTGCTCCTATCACTGGTTTCATGTGAGCAGAGGAGAAAGACAAATATTATAATAGGAAAGTGAGGATCTAAGCCAGGGCTCAACAATTCCTGTGTTTTGAAAAAGCTGCCTGTTAACATTGTGTTGTGTCAGCATAGTCTATCCCATTATTGTCTACAGGAGTTTTTCATGTTATTTTACGTGAATGGGTGCTGAACAAATGTAGAAAAACAATTCCCATTACATTTTTTGTAAATGGATATGAACATACAATTTCTTAGCTGTATTTTAATTTACAATATTACAGTTTTGCATGGCCGTTCCTTGACTAAATTTTCTGGTTAATAAATCCCAGTATATATGGTTTTGTTTCAGTTTCTTCTCCTTGGGAGACTTCTCCATGTCTAATGCCAAATAACCAGATGTTTGCCATATGACAACATATCAGGGATCACAGGGTTGACCCTGATCTAAAGGATTCAACACAAATCAGTGCACTAGGGTGATACAACAGTAAGATGCAGTATACAGTGAGATAATTCTCTAATGTTCATGCTATTTTATAGGGCCACTGCATTAACCCTTTGGGCACCAGTGGTACGCAACGCATTGCAAAGCAATGCGTTGCGTACTACTCTGGCACTCAAAGGGTTAACATCTCTCCCGCTGGATAAAGAGGCTTCACAGAGTAACACAGGAAGTGGAGAAACTCTAAAGGTGATGTACTAAAAACAACTGGGGGGAGATTCACTAAGCGGTGATAAAGAGGTGATAAAGTGGAGATGACTTCTCCAGTTTATCACTTCTCCATTTCCTATGTTATTCTATGGAGTGTATGCACTAAGATTTCTTCAAGCTTTGGAGATCTTAGTGTATAGGCTCTATAGAATAACATAGGAACTGGAGAAGTGATATCACTAGAGAAGTCATCTACTTCTGCCCCTGCTGTACTTCTGGAGTAAATAAACTTCACAAAAGTGGAAAAATATCCCCAAATTCCCATTGATTTAGATGGCGTTTTAACCCACTGAACACATTGCAATGAAAGCATTGCACCAGAAAACTCTCTAGCATTCAAGAGTTTAAAACCCCATTTAAATGAATATGCTCCCTGTGGTACATTTGGCTTGCTCCAGCATTTATCCAGTTCTTTTTAGTAAATCAGCCGCCATCTTTCCTTTATCTGACTTAAGTGCCTTGCAAGTCCTGTGTTTATTTGAATCAGGGGAAAGGTGGCTATGACGCTGAACAGCTGATTCTATAAGTTGAGCAGCATAGATGCTGTGATATGTTGTAGCTTTTCTGCAATTCTCCCAGTGATAAATCAGCTATGCCAAGGTCATCTCATCTTGAAACCCATTCAGTTCCACAGGGGTGTGCAGTGCACATTCTTCTGGAATGGAAAGGGTTAGGGAAAAAATGATAGCATTTGTGGTGCTGAAGTCTGAGCGAATCTTGTGCACTGAATGGTGCTGAAGTCTGAGCACATCCTCCCTGCTCCCCTGTTGCCCTCCCATGCACATCCCCAGAATTACAACAACCCTGCATGCTAATGATTCAATCACAGTCTTGCATATTTAAAGGGATAGTAACACTCACTACGTAAAAAATATATATTGTAAGGTTTGCCTGTATATAACAAGTGTGATCTCGCTGCTGAGAGACATTTTATTCAAAAGTTATTGCACCTGAAACTTGTTTTTTTTTAAGTATAGTATCTCAATGGCCTGAAATGTTATGATGGAGCTGTTCCTACACCATCCTAGAGAGTTTTATGGTCAACTGACCAGAGCTGTCTATAGGATGGTGTAGCAACAGTGCCCCTGCAACATTTCAGGCTATTGAGATACTGCATGTAAATTTCAAATTTTAGCTGCAATAGATTTTGAATAAAACACCTCTCAGCAGTGGAAGAACCCTTGTTTTACTCAGGAGGATGAACGCTACCATATTATATATACAGTAATATGCAAAAGTTTTAGGTGGGTGTGAAAAAAATGCTGTAAAGTAAGAAGGCTTTCAAAAATAGACATTTTAATAGTTTATATTTATCAATTAATAAAATTCACAGTGAATAGAAGAAAAGTCTGAATCAAACAATATTTGGTGTGACCACCCTTTGCCTTCAAAACAGCTTCAATTCTTCTAGGTACACTTGTACACAGTTTTTAAAGGAACTCAGCAGGTAGGTTGTTCCAGTCATCTTGAAGAACTAACCACAGTTCTTCTATGGATTTAGGCAGTCTTGGTTGCCTTTCTCTCATGTAATCCCACACAGACTCAATGATTTTGAGATCAGGGCTCTGTGGGGACCATACCATCACTTCCAGGACTCCTTGTTCTTATTTACACTGAAGATAGTTCTTAATGACTCTGTATGTTTGGGGTAGTTGCCATGCTGCAGAATAAATTTGGGGTCAATCAGATGCCTCCCTGATGGTATTGCATGATGGATAAGTATCTGCCTGTACTTCTCAGCATTGAGGAGACCATTCATTCTGACCAAATCCCCAACTCCATTTGCAGAAATACAGCCTCAAACCTGCAAACAACTTCCACCATGCTTCACTGTTGCCTGCAGACATGCATTCTTATACCGCTCTCCAGTCTTTGGCGAACAAACTGCCTTCTGAAACAGCCAAATGTTTCAAATTTTGACTAAGTCCAGAGCACCAGCTCCCATTTTTCTGCACCCAGTTCCCATGTTTTCACGCATAGCTGAGTTGCTTGGCTTAGTTTCCATGTCAGAGGTATGATTTTTTGGCCACAAGTCTTCCTTGAAGACCACTTCAGACCAGACTTGTCCAGAGAGTATATGTGTGTACCAGGGTCCCACTGGTTTCTGCCAATTATGAGCTGATGGCACTGCTGGGAATCTTCCAATTGTGAAGGGAAGTAACCATAATGTATTTTTAATCTGCTGCACTAAGTTTCCGTGGCCGACCACTGTGACTACTGTCTTCAACATTGACTGTTTCTTTGTGCTTCTTGGACAACACATCTGGAAACTCCTGTCTGCCTTGAATTTTCTGCCTGGGAAAGACCTTGCTGATGCAATACAACTACCTTCTGTCTTGTTGTTGTGCTCAGTCTTCCCATGGTGTATGATTTTCTTAGCCGAGTCTGGCTGTTCCTCGCTCAGTTTTATTCCTCCGACACAGCTGTTTCTGTTTCAGGTAATGATTGTGTTTCCACCTACATATTAAATTGATGATCATTAGACCTTGTTTGGTATAATTGTTTAATCATACACCTGACTTTATGCCTACAAAATCCATGACTTTATGCAAGTGTACCTAGAAGAATTGATGCTATTTTGAAGGCAAATGATGGTCAAACCAATAATTGATTTGATTAATATATCAATGCGATGCAATGGTGAATTGTGTGATTGAGAACACAAAACACTTCGCTATAAGCACTAAGAATTAAAGGGTTAGTAATGGTTTAAATTAAGTAGATTGCAGAGTCTTCTTTATTGTAAGGTTAACAGTTTGCGCTAGTTTGTGTAGTTTTCAAGATATTACATGTAGAAGGATCCTTCTACATGTAATTTCTTGAAAACTATGTAAAAGTAAGTTACTAAATATAGCACAAACTGTTATATTTACAATAAAGAAGACTCTGCAATCTACTTAATTTAAACCATTACTAACCCTTTAATTCTTAGTGCTTATAGCGAAGTGTTTTGTGTTCTCAATCACACAATTCACCATTGCATCGCCCTTTAGTGCATTTCCCCCCTAGTCTGCAGAGGCTGTTTACCCTGCTTTTTGAGTTCTGTGGTAACAATGCCCACTTGCTTTTCTGTTCCACCACTTCCCTGCCCATGTCAGGACAAACTCCACATTTCAAACTACCAACTCACACATAATGAGGTAAGCCCCATCCACATTATAATGCAAACTGCATTGTTTAAGCTCTTCCATCCCCAGCCCTACGTGTTTCTCTGGTTGTGGCTTGGGACAAGAAGGCCCCAGATATGAAAATACACAAAAATTAAAAATGAGGATTTTAACCCCTTTAACGTTACAGAGGCCATCAATATATTTGACACCTCGCTAGCATTAACCCCTTAAGGACCAGCAGTCCCGGGGCGTGCCGGCCCTTAAGGACCACATAGGAAACTTTGATGTGCCGTCCCACGTGACTGATCACGTGGGGCGGCACGTCAAACGGGGCACTGGAAGAGATCGGTCCCGTCTTGGAGCGATCAACTTCAGTGCCCGGTATTACTCACCGAGCTCCTACAGGAGCGCGGTGAGTAAAAGTACGTGACGTGCCAGGACTGGTCACTGGTTCTTAAGTGCCGGACCAGCGTGATGGTCCTGCCACGTCAATGGTCCTTAAGGGGTTAAATAGATTAAAAACACCAATAAACTCATAGGGACAGTTGGGATTTTTTGAGGAAAATTGTATTTGTCCCCCATGATGCAGTTGTCTATCTCTGTAATTACGCCAGTTCTTTTAGGACATCAGCCTCCGTAACACTAGTAACAATTATTGTTACAGACAAAAAACAAAAGGTATGTAGCTAGGTCCTGTACTGAATAGTTTATACTCTAGAGCAGTGGTTCTCCACCTGTGCTCTCAGTGGCTATTAACAGACCAGGATTTTAGAATTTCCTTTTAAGAGCACAGGTGAGTTAATCAATACAACTGAGCGTCTGATCAACACACTTGTTCTAGCAGGGAAATTCCTAAGTCCTGGCCTGTTAGTGGCCACTGAGGGCATGGGTTGAGAACCTAGAGCTATGAGCATGAGGACAAATAAATAATAACAATGAAACCAAGGGGCTGCAGCAAATTTTTTCAAGGATGTTTTATTGGGGAAAAAGTGGTAGGACCAGCTGCAGGAGACTTATTCATGTTTTACATATGAGGTTCTGGATAAATTAGATGTTAAGGAACTTTTGAAAGTCTGAATATCTGGACTCTACTGGAACATGGTGATAAGTCCCACAGTGGGGGACAACATTGGCAAAGTGTTGTAGGTGTGAATGTGAGAAGATCAAAAAAGGACAAGAGTTTTCTGAAAAACAGCCAATATAAGGGTCTGTATGTAAAATGGGCCAGCTGAGGAAACATTGGGAAAGAAAGATGGAGATGGCAACAGAACTGCAATTAGACTGGAGAGAAGAGAGGGGTAAAGAGGAATGCCAGTAAGCACAATGTTGCAATAGTCAATCCTGGAAATAATGAGTGTATGCACAAGTATTTTTTGCAGTGTGTTTTGAGATGGTAAATTCTAAAATTGATGTGTTGGTAGACTTTACATGACTTTGTGAGATTCTGAATGTGAGGTATAAACTTAGGTTTGGACAAAATGTAGAATTATGTACAGTATAAGAGATAGTAGGTGGTGGTGTTAGTCCACAGGGAGAGAAGATTTAGGTGTCCAACACGTGGCAGCCCCCACCCTATATTTTACCTTATTGGCTTGCACACATGAAGCAGTTGGCCAGTAAAGTCTATCCATTTGTCCGCTGCTAGCTACTACTGTGCAACTGACACCCTACAGGTTGATTTTAGTTTAGTCTGTAAAATTGTGTGTACTGCATTCTGTGTTCATCAGGAAATGAACTAGTGATGTCCGTAGTAGGTGGAACTATTCATAGGGATTCGCCACTCTCAGCAGCTGCCCTCCAGCAATTGTGCAGCAATTAAAACCAGGCTCCTCTGTAGCTCCCTGTTTCTCTGGCCACACCACTCTGCCCTCATCCAAGGGTTATGATCTTTGTTCTGTTAACTCTCCTGTCTGCAGCCTGCATCAGCAAGTATTATCAATACTCAGCTTCCAGGATCAGGAGTTACCTCACCCGACTGCATCTTTTCTGAGCCTGCTCTACTCTAATGGGCTGGTAAGACATTTTTCACCTTTTATGTCAGTTATGCTCAATCTGTTTACCCTCTGAGTGTCTGGACCGGTGGTGTTCAACAAGCAGATAATGAGTTACTGGTAGCTCTTTGCCTACAAGTGAGTAGCTCTCTCCATCCCAATCAGGGATCAAGCTATCTGGCCTGCCAGAAGCAGGTCCAGTGAATGAAATCAATTTCGGTACCATCAGTAGTCAATCAGAGAGCTGACAGCAATGTAGACAGAGCACCTCACAGAATGTTCATGATTTTCCTTCCCCACTGCCATAGAAAAGAGATTATTCTGCAAACTTTGTAAAGGTGACTAATAAAGTAAGTGTTGTGGGAAATATGTGGTGCCAATGTAGGAAAGAGCCACAGTGTGACTCCATATTCAATTATTCATTGTAAGAAAAGTTAGCAGCTTTCTGTTATAGTCATTTAATGTTTTAATAAACTAATCGAGTAACTTTAAACCTGCACTGTAATATGGGATAGTGTTATTAAGGATGGGAAGGCAAGATCAAAGAGAAAACCTGTAGCTCACTGGAGAGCTACAGTTTTTGTCTTCCATCGTGAATATGGATTTGTTCTGCTAAAAACGATACATCTTGTAACAGGATTTTATCAACTTGAGCTTGTTTTTTTTGCAGCACTTTCTTATTGGAAGGTATGGGAAGGAAAGAGGAGTAGGTAGATGGTTTATTATGCATAGTTTTAAATTCATATATTTTCTATATATGTTTTATAGTAGGTCAGTACATATTTCACTGATTAAAAGTAGATCCTGTTAAAGGAAAGTTTGGAGATGCCTGGTCTGTACTCTTGTTACCTCACTGCTATTCTTTGCCATTTCTACTGGATTTGTATACTTCTACCTACAGTTTATATTTATATATGGGACACAACAATTGCATGATAGGAGAGAAATATAGATTTCCAAAACACCCATTCATTTAAATGGGGCTTCTAACCACTTTAATGCTAGAGACGTCTTCAAAGCATTGAGCAGCAATGCCTTGGAGACCTATTTTACTTCAACTGCCCCCTGGCCATAGCTGGGAACTCTCCAGGTTTGCCCCCGAGACTCCAGTTTTGACTCTGCATTACTGGGTCTCCGCGGCAGAGTCTGAATCCCCGGGTATGGGCAGTTTCTTAAGAAACTGTGCCCATTGGTGCTCCTTCCCTATCTGTTCCACGCACTCCCACCCACTTATTCTCCTTCCTCATCCTATCCCCCTATACTTTTACACTTTTCTGAAACCCAGCCCCATCACGATTAAGCCCCACCCCTTTTTACACAAATTTGTCTCCCTCAATGGCACCACAGGCCTCCCCCTCCAGGGAGGCCAGAAGAAAAACTTCCCAGGTATGCCCCCACCCAGGGCCGGTGCAAGGATTTTTGTCTACACAGGCGAATGTGCATTTTGATGCCCCCACCCCCCGAAACACGAAAAAAAACGAAAAAAAAAAACTAGCAGCTCCCCCTGTTTCGGAGCCCCTCCGCTGCGGCGCTCTAAGGTGGCTGCCTAAACAGCCTTATGCTAGCACCGGCCCTGCCCCCACCCCATTTCTTGTCTGGGGATGTGGTGCTAGGCTTGCAGCCTTCCCTTCCTATTTTTGGGAAAGTGGCTGTTGTGTCTAGTGGCACCTGTCTCCTCAACGACTTGCACTATTTTGAATTTAATAGGAAACCATAACTATTTCACAGCCTAATTGTATCCTGTACTGTAGTTTTTATCTCACTAACCTGCTTTATAGACCGTGTAAGCAACATGAAATCTACAACAGATATGATATGTAATAAGATAATTCATGAGAGAGGGTTCTCTTATACTGCGGGAGGGGTTATTATTACTGTTTATCGCTTATTATTTACTGTATGGCATTTAAATGGTAAAAGTTTGTTTTACTTTAAAGAAGATTTATTTAAGGAAAATGAACACCTTTAACTCTTTGAGTGCCAGAGAGGTAGGCTATCTCTCTGGCATGCAAAGGGTTAAAGTCAAAGGTTTTGGGGGGGTTCCTTTCTTTCTTTCTTTTTCATTTGTCCCTTATTGTGTATTTGGTTTGTCATAGAGTTACTCCAGTTTCCTTCTGAACATAGAGCCCTTAGACCTGACTGTAGGTAAGTTATTAGCCTCCTCAGTTAGCATGCTGCCAGTGAAGTGGAGTGCTCAGAAATAGATTTCAAGGTCCATTTCCACTTAACCCTTTAAGGGATGTGCAATGCATTGCTTTGTAATGCCTTGCACATCTGTCTGGTCATTAAAAGAGTTAAAAACCTTTTCATTTCAGTAATGGTTAATATGCTCTGTGCTAGGAGAAGTGGATCATCTTATTTAGGAGAAATGGGATTATGATTATTTAGAGTGTAACTTTCTGTTTGTAACGGTTATAAATGTGACTTTGCACCAAGCTCTTGTCTCTGTGGGGGATCTGAAGTTCGATGGATCATTTGGCTTTTAATTAATTTGTACCAGAAGTGTGGGGTGGCATATGTAGCTCTTCAGCTGTTGCTGGATGACAATGCCCATTGTCCATTGTCAACAACAACTGGAGTGTCACAAGCTACCTCCTTAGATACCTGGATATGGCCCTTAGGACCTTATTCATCAAGCTAAAGACATGCAATTCTAGATTAAACCAATGCACCATAGGTGACAAATGAAACTTCTCAATGATTTAAATGGGGATTTTAACCCCTTGAATGCTAAAATGGACCCCAAATCATTGCTTCATAATGCATTGGAGATCTCCCTAGTATTCAAGGGTTAAAAGACCCACTTAAATTAATGGGATTTATGGAATTTTCAGTTCAATCCCATGGTGCAGTTGGTTTGCTCCAGAGCTGCAAATTTTTTGCTTGATAAATGTTTTTTAATGTCAGCATATTAACCCTTTCGGTGTTAGAGAGGGGTACCTTGCATAAGGTGACCAGACCTCCCCTTTAAACTAGGCAACTAGGTAGGTCTGTATTGTGCAGTACTGCAGATAAGCTGAAGACAGACAGTCAGAGATCGGTGCTCTATGACTGAACCTATGAGAGAGACTGAAGTGCGAGACTTTGAAGTCTCAAAGTTTAGTCACGTGCAACCATGACCACAGCTCCCATAGACTGCTAATGAAAGGCTATCAAAGCTGACACTGGCAGTGTTTTGGGGTTGTGCATGCAATAAGTGAAGCCTGTCAATCTGCACGTCTTGTACTAGGGAACAGATCTGCCAAAGGAACTTTATCCCTTTAAGCTACAGACTTTCTTGTTTAGCCTAACCCACCTGCCAGCCTAGGAGGGTTAACTTTGTCTGCCCCTCCTCCACTCCAACAAACTAACAGTAGACATTTGTGAGCTGCAGAGTGCAGCCCTGGGCTTTTTACAGAGTCTGTTCCCATAGGAGCATACTTTGCAAAACTTGATAGATGCCTTTAAAGGGCCATCAACCCCAAAACATGGAGACACCAACATTTTCTGGGGGGGCTCCATCTGCTTGAACTCTGAAGAGAAATTGGAGATTTCACTAAGAGTTGGTGGAGGTCTGAAAACCAGACTCTTCTGGCCAGAAAGGAGCTTCTCCTTCCTTAGCTTTATCAAGACTCATGGCAGAACTGGGATTAGGTAAAATGTACCTTAGATGGAAGTCCCATGGTTTGGATTATAGCATCCACTGCTTCTGGGTGATCCCTTGAATCTAATGAAAAGAACCTTCATGTTCTTCCTGGTGGCCATTAAGCCTATCTCCAGAGAACCTCAAGAGTGTGAGATTTGAAGGGAAACTTCCTGGTTCAAGCACCACTTCCCCTGGAGTAGCTGGTGCTGACTTGGAAAGTCAGCTTTTTGATTTAGACTGCCTTTCAGGTGCCTAGCCGAAAGATGCACTAGGGCAGCCTCCGTTCAGGAGAAATAGTCATGTTAAGTTTCAGTAAGGTAGGGCTTCTGGTGGCCCACCTGTGGTTGAGGTAGGCTACTACTGAGATATCGTAGACTATATCCAGACAGATGTGCTCCGGAGTAGATTGTTCCAGTGGCAAAGTGCTCACCAGACTGCCAGGAGTTCAATGAATTTGGATGATTTTTCTGGATTATGTTGCGATCCATACACCTTGGATGAAGAGACAGCAAAAGCAAGCAACCAAACAAGAACTGCTGGGATCCATGGTTATGACATTCTAGATTGGAATGTGCCAGGGCAGTTCTAAAGACAAGCGGCTGTTATCTGGCCAACATCTCAAGGATTTCTTGATTTGGTTCTGTACTCTCAGGAATTGGTGGAGGGGGAGATATATGGTCACACGTCCTCAAGAGGAGGGGTCAAAGAGGGAGGGAGGCCCATGAAACCACAGGGAGGAAGGATGAAAGCCCAAGAAGAGATGCAAGTTCTCCAGTGCAAGCTGAATCTGATGTCAGAATCTTCTGAGATCACTCTGAAGTGCTTCTGTGAGAGGTTCTATACTAGTCAAACATCATCCCCATAAAAGAAATTCCTTCATGAAGAGGTCAGATCTGACTTCTGACAGTTTATTCTTCAAATGAGTTCATGAAGTGTTTGAAGAAGCACTATCAGTGTCATGAACAGGGTAGGCTGAATCTGGATGGCAGGACAAAGGGAGAGAATAAGAAGCCCCTAAATATATCTGCAATAAAAGATGGAGAATGAAGCTTGAGTGAAAATCTGGGGAGTCAGGAACCAGTATGCCCTTGCAGCAGAAGGACTTGGGAGACGGCACTCATGACTCTGGATCTTAAAGTCTCTAGAGAACAGCTCTTGTCTGAATAAGGCTCCCCTTGAAATGGCATATTAGATAAGTGGTTTTTCATGAACACATCTGCTGCCATCCAGAATTTTAGATAAATGTCTCTTCTACCTGTCAAGGTCAAAGCAAATGAGCTTGCAGACATTAAGACAAATTCCAGAAATGTATCACAGAGAAAATCCACAGCACGCTTCACAGCTGATACCTTGCCTAAAATTTCCTTTTTGGACACCCTAGAAGTGAGATCTTCTTGAAGGTCCTTCACCCATCTCTAAAGGAGTGGGCTATGGAAAAGGCTGCTATCCCTGGCCGAAACCCCACTTTGGATGCTTCAAAAGGCCTTCTTGACAGCTGACTCTACCTTTCTGTCCATTGGGTCTACAAAGCTGGAGCCATCTTCTAATGTACTGGTTCTTAACCAGGGTGCCGTGGCAGTTTGGTGTGCCATGAACATCTTCTCAGAGTGCCCCTTATTTACACAAAGCCTTTGTACAAGATGGTGAATTTTGAGTTTCAGATCTATATTTATGGTAATTGTTATAAACAATATGCTTGTTTTTGTTATCCTGAGGCCTAAAAATAACTTTATATTATTTATTATTAACCTTCTTTACACCCTTGACAAATGACATTTAAAAAGTTAGGGGTGCCCTGGAAATTCAAGACTACATATTAGGGGTGCCTTGATGAAAACCACTGTTCCAAGGTGATTGCTGAGTGCAGGATAACCCTGAAATCAGCCATGTCCACTATTAGAATCTCCCATTTCTTAGTTCCCTTAGTATCACAAGGAAAGAGCCTACTCACCTGTCTGGAAATCACCAGCTTCTGGTAAAATACTTTCCATTCATCTGAGATTAAGGATGCTAGAACTTCATGGACTGGAAAAACTTAAGACTGTCGGGAAAAGCATTTAAAAATGAATAGTTCTTTGTGTCTCCCGTGTCCATAACAGCTCAAACTGACAAGACTAATTAGTCCACACCTTCTACCAGCAAAAATTAAGCATCATCGGACACCTCCCCTTCTTCAGAAGAGTAGTCCTCCCCAGTAATTCTGTCCTCGACACCAGTCCCTTAGGACTTCGAGCCTAGGTGCCAAGATGGTGCTGTGCCTTGATGCTGGTGCCTGAACCCCATGGCCTGGTTAAATGTGAGATTCAGTTCTGAGCGAAAACTTAAGATGAAGTTTTTCACAGGACTGTGGTTGTCTTTCACCTGACTGCTTGATACAGGGCCCACAGAACTTCCCCTTGCATGCCTCAGGCAACGGCCGATCACCAGAGGCACATATAACGTAGCCTTCTTAGAAGCAACATGCATCTTTGCCACTTCTGGGTCAGACATTATGTAAGGAAGAAAATATATGTATACCTACATAGATAAAGCACAAAATGAATATACGCTAACCTAGGCTTGGCAAGTAACTTACATAGTGCAGAGGTAATGAAAACTAGAAGAACCGGTAGAAGGTCTGCAGCTGTGTCAGTAAACAAGCCCCAACCAAGCCAGAGGGATAAAAATATTAACCTACTGAGTGTAAGAGGGGTATGCAACTCATTTAAAGGGCTAAAAAAATTAAATCAATAGCAAAAAGACATGGGGAGCTTTAAAGGGTCAGTAATGTCCCCATAAAAATATTTAGAGTTAGGCAGAGGTTGAAAAAAGAAACTAATTGCCACAAATCCTCTCTCTCAAACCGCTATCAAGAAAGTTCCCTTCTCCCTCCCCTTCTCCTGATGTCAGTGTTGTGCTGACAGCAGGAGATCCCGGTCTGGGGACCAGCCAAAATCGCATTATTTCAAAAGAATTACTTAAAGTGATAGTAATGTTTCACAAAAGCAGCAGCTCTAATTAATCTTCATAGTATTTGAGCCATAGAGAGTGTTATTTCAACACTGTCAGAGTTCTAGTTCAAGAGTAATTGAATGATAACGTTTCCCCCTCCCGTCCCTTTTACCTAGCGTAAGCCCCCACTACTCAGATGTGGAATCCAGTCAGGGGAGGACTGACAACTTTTGGCCTGGGGGCAAACAGAATCAAGTGGCCCACTTTTTGTATCGTTTCAGCCCACGGTCCCAGACCACCGATTTTTGTTAATTTTATAATTGGAATTAATGCTATGATTTAAGACAAGTGATGCCACAGAGCTTACAACTGAAATGGAGCTATGGTACTGATACAAAAGAGATTACAATTGAAATGGAATCCACCATACAACAGTCAGGTGTATCTATATAATTACTGTGTGTAAACAGGACTTACCTAGGTACAAGTCCATCACACAGCAGTCAGGTGTATCTATATAATTACTGTGTGTAAACAGGACTTACCTAGGTATGAGTCCATCACACAGCAGTCAGGTGTGTCTATATAATTATTGTGTGTAACAAAAGCACTTACCTAGGTAGGAGTCCATCATACAGCATTCAGTTGTATCTATATAATTATTGTGTGTGCCAGAAGCACTTACCTAGGTAGGAGTCCATCATACAGCAGTCAGGTGTATCTATATAATTACTGTGTGTAAACAGGACTTACCTAGGTAGGAGTCCATCACACAGCAGTCAGGTGTGTCTATATAATTATTGTGTGTAACAAAAGCACTTACCTAGGTAGGAGTCCATCATACAGCATTCAGTTGTATCTATATAATTATTGTGTGTGCCAGAAGCACTTACCTAGGTAGGAGTCCATCATACAGCAGTCAGGTGTATCTATATAATTACAGTGTGTGACAGAAGCACTTACCTAGGTAGGAGTCCATCATACAGCAGTCAGGTGTATCTATACGATTACAGTGTGTGACAGAAGCACTTACCAAGGTAGGAGTCCATCATACAGCAGTCAGGTGTATCTATATAATTACAGTGTGTGACAGAAGCACTTACCTATGTAGGAGTCCATCATACAGCAGTCAGGTGTATCTATACGATTACAGTGTGTGACAGAAGCACTTACCAAGGTAGGAGTCCATCACACAGCAGATGGTTTGACCCTGAATTGCTCCACTTTTGTCTTTGCGTATATCCACACGTGTGCATACAGTTGTTTTCTCAGATCTGTATAATACACATTTATGTCTAAGAAAACACTTGCTTACACATATGCACACAGACACAAGAGGGACAATTCTGGAGCAAAACTGCAGAAAGTACAAGGGGCATCCCTCTTCCCCCTTATATGTGTTATAATGCATTAGCGATCTCTCCGGTATTGAAGATATTAAACGCACCATTAAAATAAATTATTACGTTGTATCAGCTTGCACCAGAAAACAAATACAAGTATATATGTCCATAGTTACACATCAAAATGTAATAAATTACCCCTTCACTAGCTTCAGAAATGCAGGCAGAAAGACAAAGAACAAGTTAAAAAGGACAGAAGGGTGAAGAGGGAAAACAGAGAGATTCAAGGACATAGAAGGGTGTAGGGAGATTAAATGGGGAGAATAAGAAGGAAGACTAATGTGGCATAAGAGAAGGACACAGACTGGTGAAAAAGCAAAGAAGAAATTGAGAATCATGGGGAGGTAATTCCTGAGAATGAAAGAAGGGAGTTAGGGGAAAGGAGAAATGAAAAAGCACCTTATTAGCTAAACATAAATGTTGCACAATCAGAGCTGCACCGCAAGTGCTGTCCTTTATGATTGGCTGGCTGGATGTGTATTTGGCAAAAAAGACCACATTTACAGAAGTGACCAAGGCAGCTCTGAAATTCTGGCAGCAGAAAGAAAATCTTTCATTAACAGAGGAGCAACTGGTTTACCCCTTTTATTTATTAGGAAAACTGAGTGCCGCTGCCCCGCTGTCTTGTTTTATTAGGTTGGCCCACTTTGAGATGATCAGAGTGACCTCTGCGCTGTCTGTCTCCACTCTGTGCACCCTGCTCCTCTTCTCAGCAGCCCTTACTCTGATATATGCATGCCCATGCCCTTGCTGACGTGCCTCCCAGCCAGGGGATGCCGACATCCGGCCCGGAGCTTGTGTTATGGTACTGAGTGGATAACCGGAAGGCACCGCTGCCGCGATAACCTCACTTTTGAGATTGTGCACAGTGCAGTGGAGCAGTTCCGCGGGTTCATTCACTGCAAGATACTTCCGGGTGAAGTATATTGTAAAGAGGGAGCCAATGAAACTGCTCCACTGCACAATCTCAAAGGGAGATCATCGCTGTAGCAGTGCCTTCCGGTTATCCACTCACTACAGGAAATTATTTTAACATGGCCAGTCAATTCGTATGGGGGCCTTTTGGATGCCCCACCACCATTCCACATCTTGAAGACCAACCCCGGGCCAGCCAACCTCTGTCTGCTAGACCGGAGCCTACCTTGCCTATAGGTGGCGCCGGACCTGTTTGACATAGCCCCGCTCTGGCCTGCACTGACATTTTTTTTTTTTTTTTTTTTACAGAGCATCAGGCGGCGGCCACGGCCCACTGCAGTCACTGGTCCTGTGGCCGGGGGGGCAATTGTCCCCCTGCCCCCCAAGCCAGCCCACCCCTGAATTCAGTCCATAGACCAGACAGCTCACATCAAGGGTCAATCTTCTTACTGTGAGAACAATGAAAAACCTGCCCCGTGACAGGTTTTTCAGCTTTATCCCTTTTTCTTAATTGAAGATTGTCCCTCTCTGCAATCTACCTAGACATACCCTGGTGCTCTGAGGTGAGCAGTGTTACATCAGTAAAAGGGGCGGGAGGGGGATACTTTAGCATTCAATTAGTCTTGAACTACAACTCTGACAGAATTTAAATAACAATCTCCATGGAACAAATACTATGAAGATTAATTGGAGCTGTTTTATTATGAAACATTGCTATCCCTTTCGTTGGAAAGGTCTACAAAGTGTGCTTGGTTTGCAAGCACACTTTGTAGACAGTTCCAATTAAGTAATTCTTTTGAAACAAAGTGATTTCGGCTCTGCCGAACAGCCTCCTCCAGTCGCACAACTAGAATCTCCTGCTGTCAGCTTTACAGCTTGCAAGACTAACGGGGGAACTTTCAGTGCCTATATCTCTCAAACCATAGGTGGTAGGATTTGTGGCAATTAGTTTCTTTTTTTAACCTCTACCTAACTCTAAATATTTTTTATGGGACATTACTGTCCATTTAAAATGTAAATCACATGCAATTAGATAATAACGTGTCAAGACAAACGCAAATTTGGTCTCGCTCGGGAAATGGAGTAAAGAAGCAACTACAGGGATGATGTATGATACAAAAAAAAAAGTTTAACAAAAACACAGATATTAGGCACACAGGCCTATAATAACATCAGCCCTGTTTATATTACTGTGCTTCAAGGCCAACACTTTTTCCTCAAAGCACAAGGTTCTCAGTCAAAGGACGGTTTGGGGCTTTTTTCTGGAACACAGTTTACTTGTGGAGTAGCTGTTACTACTGTGACATCTGAGTGGAGATAGGTTCCATGTCTTCTACATGTTGTGTATGTTACTGTAGATATAATATATATATATATATATATATATATATTTTGCAAAAGTTTTACGCAGGTGTGAAAAATTGTTGTAAAGTAAAAATGCTTTCAATAATAGACATGTTAATAGTTTATATTCATCAATTAGAAAATGATAGTGAGTGAACAGAAGAAAAATCTAAATCAGTATTTGGTGTGACCATCCTTCAAAACAGCATCAATCCTTCTAGGTACACTTCCACACAGTTTTTTTAAAGAACTCGGCAGGTAGGTTGCTACAGACATCTTGATGATCTAAACACAGTTCTTCTGTGGATTTAGGCAGCCTCAGCTGCTTCTCTCTCTCTCTTCATGTAATCCCAGGCAGATTAGACGATATTGAGATCAGGGCTCTGCGGGGGCCATACCATCACTTCCAGGACTCCTTGTTCTTCTTTACACAGAAGATAGTTCTTAATCACTTTGGCTATATGTTTCGGGTCATTGTCATGCTGCAGAATAAATTTGGGGCCAATCAGATGTGTCCTTGGCCGACCACTGTGTCTGTTGTCTTCAACATTGCCAGTTTCTTTGTGCTTCTTGGACAACACATCTGGAAACTCCTGTCTGCCTTGAATTTTCTGCCTGGGAAAGACCTTGCTGATGCAATATAACTATCATCTGCCTTGTTGCTGTGCTCAGTCTTCCCATGGTGTATGATTTTTGACAATAAACGGTCTTCAGCAAACTCACCTTGTTAGCAGAGTCTGGCTGTTCCTCGCTCAGTTTTATTCCTCCGACACAGCTGTTTCTGTTTCAGTTAATGATTGTGTTTCAACCTACATATTAAATTGATGATCATTAGACCCTGTTTGGTATAATTGTTTAATCATACACCTGACACATGACTTTGTGCAAGTGTAACTAGAAGAACTGATGCTGTTTTGAAGGCAAAGGGTAGTCACACCAATTACTGATTTGATTTAGATATTTCTTCTGTTCACACACACTATGCCTGCACTGTCAGTCCCTTCCGGAGCCGAATGGCTGCTAGCAACGCCTCCTACAGCCGTCTGGGACTGACAGCGCAGGCGCGCGGACGTCACTAGGGCAAGATGTCCACGCTCCGTCCTGCCTGTCAACTGAGGATCACTTCAAATTTCTAAATGAAGAGGTAATAATTCTGGCGACTAGCGCTACTAAGCAGCTATTCGCCAGATAGGGAATTATTACAGCCAACATTTGTTAGTGGTGTTAGTTCCGCTTTAAAATGTAAGAGTATAAGTTTGGACAGTGAGTTAAAAATCAGCACTGTTCCAGGGATGCTGGGATAAATGCCTTGCTGTTGGGAGTCCAGACCAGAAAGAAAGGTTTCTGAAGTTCACTAAATTAAGTACTTAGTTGTCAACTGTATCAGTCACAAACCATTTCACATTTAACTGCCCATAGATAACATCTGCCATATGAGGGACTCCCCAGTCTCCGGCTTTGACTGTCTGCCGTTCAAGATTTTGAAGGAATGAGGGCACATTGAAAACATATAGTACACTATCACTGAAGTATAAGTTTTTATCAATAATTATGTTATGTTATTGATGTGTACAGACAATTTAATCACAAGATATGAGCATTAGACAGAAGGTAAAACTTGGCTCAGAACATTCCACTGACGGTCAACCAAGTGACACTGGTATTTAGAAAGTGCGCAATTTTGTAAAAATAATGTACTGTATGAATAATGCTAATCCTCCTTAAATCCCCTGTTTCCCTGCCCCTCTGCAAATCCAGTGTGGTGGAATATGAATACCCAGTGACATAACAAGTGCAAGCACTTGGCTCGTTCAAGAGACAGAAATGATTGAATTAAACATGATTTAATTATATTGTCTATATTTTAGTGTGATAGAACTCAGTCAAACACTACAAAAACACTATATTTTGGCTATTATTTAAGTTTTATTATTCTCCTTCATAGAGCTTAATTGATACCAGTCCCAGCTCCTTTGAAGAAGTTGCCTTGTCAATTGACTGATGGAGCTGTGTTTGCCATGACAACCCTACCTGGCAATCTTGAAACAAAGAAACCTGCCTGTGTCTGAGTGTTCTAAATGAGTTCTGAGTACTAACTATAATACAGCCCATGCTTAAGACACATTTACAACACTCAGATACTGGCAAGTGTCTCCACTGACAGATCGCTGGGTAGGGATGCCATGGAAACCTCAGCTCCTTCAATCAATATCTCAGGTCAAGCCATTAAATGAAGAAGGGCTTGATGTCACATACAGAGGTGAGAAGAGGGATAAAACTGTAAACATCTGCCTAAATATATTGTTTTAAAGAGTGTGCCTACCTCTAACATTCATTAAAGCCATATTTAAATCAATGTGAATTCTAGCTCTATAGGGCAGTTGGCTTGTCCAAGAATTACTTTGCTTTCTTTTAACCCTTTGAGTGCCAGAGAGATACTGAATACATTGTGTTGCAATGCATTCCGTACCCCTCTGAATCTCAAAGGGTTAAAAACACGGCCCTAATGCATCCAGTTCATTATGGGTCATATGCCTATGATAAAAAGAGAGCCATTCTAGTGCACACCGGTTAAACCATAGGGGACAAAAAACTTTATCTAAATGGGGACCGGCTTTTAACGTTATGAATACAATAAGAAGTGTCCAGTACATTACGACACGTTTGGAGCATTCGAGTGGTTAAATAGGCATTTTTAATTAATGGGGACTGTTGTTTGTCTCCTATGAATTAGCTTTGCCGCATAAACTCGCCATTTTATACCTTGTACAATTCCATAAAGTAAATATATGAAGCTCCGAGGGAAGCCTTAACCGTCTGCACAATTGAGGAGATATAAAATTCCACAAACTTCGACTGTTAAATGGGGCATTTGCGTGCCTGAAAGGTAGCCAAAGCATTGCAATCACCCCTTAAATGCATAAGTTGTTTCCAACGCAAATCTCCATTTAAATAAGTAGGGATTTTACTCCCCCCATGCTACAGTTGGAATGCTCCAAAACTGACCTATTTAGTCTGTTGAAGTGTAACTAAAACTCCTCAAGCTAAAAAGTAATTGACACCCAAAACAGGAATTGCTACAAGTATCTCACTTATTGTGTCTCCTGCCCTCTGTCTAGCTGGTTGTGTCACTCCTCCCCCTCCTAATTTTCTGTATTCTCTCTCCCCTCCCCCTATTTCTCTGACTCTCCCCCCCCCAGTCTTTCCTCCCTCACTCTGCACACGCCTCTCTATCCATCCCCCTCCACTGTCCCCTCCCCATGTCTCTGTCTTTCTCTCACTGGTTCCTGTCCCCCTGTGCTATTCCCTCCTCCCCTTCTCACACACAGCCCTTCCTGCCTGCTCGTACTACTGGCTGACTGTGCTTTGGTGACAAGTCGCCCCCTCAGAGTAGGGACTTTTTCACCTAGTCGGGGACCCATATGATCCCCCAGGCTGAGCCCCACATGTGTGTTTGAGCAGCCGGGAACCCCGTGCACAGGCAGGAGGTAAGAGAGGGTTGGGGGTTTAACGTGGATTATGGAAACCCTGATATTGCTTGCAAATGTCCCACTTAACACCAGAAATGTCTCTTGTTCTATACCTCACCTTTATGTTTTACTGTGACACTCTATGTTTCCTGGTATGTAAGGGATGGGACAAATAGCTGCAATTTTGCCTGTGAGTTGTATTGGCTTTAAACCCTTTTTTTCTGCAAGACTCAGGTTTCAAACTACAAAACGTATAATTCAAGGGGTTAATAACAGGAAAGTATGGTGCCTTGTACCTGTGTAATAGAATATATGTATGCGTGTCTGTCGACATTCAGTGCTCCCAGACATTAAATGTGAAGTTTTAGAACACCTTTTGTCCTGGAAACTTTGGTGTTACCAAGAGATGGTGAGTTAACTGTATAAAATTTCAGAGGAGCCTTTGCATTAGATCATAAAGTATAGACTGCCCAGTTAGTGTTTCTACATCTTTTCAGATGTCCCTTGTCACCATTTGCACATCTGACCTAGACTGTCCAATTAGTGCCCCGACCATTTCCAGTTGCACCCTATTTTGCCCATTTGACCTTTTTCTTATAAACTGCCTATATATACTTTAAATGTCATCTGTCACTGGCCATTCACTCAGTTTACTAAATCCTATCACATCTCAGTTTACCTCTTATTACCCATTTGTGCACCTATGTTTTTTTTCAGTAGTCCATGTTTGTTCTTAAATTTTCTGTCACTGATTCATCCTCTTCTCCCATGCTCCCTGTCACCTTACCTACACACTTCTTTCCCTTTTTTACATGCCCTTTATTACTGGCCAATATAGATTCAGTCTCACTAAATGTGACCTTCCCTACCCCCCGTATCTACCATTGACTTTTCTTACTCCTATATATACCTCTGTATCTTCTTACCCCACAACATCTCTAATTTGTACCTATGCCCACCTGTTTATCCTTGCCATTTACTTGTTCATACCTCAACCTCTTTCTAATTAATATATATACCTGTGCTTATGTTAATGTGCCTACTTCTGTTTTCTCTTTCCTACCCTTACCCACCTCTCTTTCATGTTACTTTCCCTGCCTCTTTTACTTCTCACCCTAATGCCACAGCTCCTCCTCCTGTCAAATTGATGCCACTGTCCCTACAGCTGTTCTTTCTCACCATCACTGTCCCACCACTGCTGCCTCATAGTGGCTGCTGTCACTCACCCTGCATACCTCTGTCCAGTCTTACCAGCTCCTGTGTCACTGCCCCTTCCCCATGTTTTCAACTCCTGTATCACTGCCCCTTCCAGTTCCCAGTGTTACCAGCTCTTGTATCACTGCCCCTTTCCTGTGTTACCAGGTCCTGTTTCACTGCCCCTACCTCTTTCCCATATTACCAGCTCCAGTATCACCTATCCTACATCTTTCCCATTTTACGAGCTCCTGTGTCACTACTCTTTTGACAGATCTTACTGTCGTGTTTGTCACTGCCCATATTTCAATCCCATCTTACCAGCTCTTGTGCCACTATTTGTTTACCTCTGTGGCACCTTCCAAGCTCCTGTTACGTTGATCCTAACTACCTCTGTCCCATTTAACCACTTCCTAAGTCACTGCCCCTACATCTTCCCCATATTACCATCTCCTGTCTGGCTACTCTACCACTTCAACAAGTTACCAGCTCCTGTATCACTACCCCTACAACTTCCCCATGTTACCAACTCCTGCATCACTGCACCTATCTCTTCCCCATGTTACCAGCTCATGTGCCACTGCCCCTGCATCTTTCCCTTAAACCTGCTCCTAAGTCACTGTTCCTATCTACCTCTGTTACATTTGACCTTTTCCTGTGTCACAGATTGTGTGGCTACCCTGCCTCTGTCCCATTTTTAACTGCGCTAGGTGGCTACCCTACCTCTGTCCCATTTTACCTGCATTAGGTGGCTCCCCTACATCTGTGACATCTCATTTGCTCTCGTTTGCCTAGCTTACCTTTGTCCAAGTTTACCCACTTGAGTGTGCCTATCTTACGTATGTCCCATTTTACCCGCTCTAGTATAATTACAGTATCTTACCTGCTCTAGTGTGCCTACCATATCTCTGTGATATCTTATCAGTTCCTGTTTGGCTATCTTACCCCATGTTGTAGCCCTTAAAATTCTGAATTCAACGATACCTGCGGCATCTCTCAAACCTTTATGCTTTGAGAGATATCCGCTTTCAAAGTTCCCTCTCCCCTGACGTCAGTATTCTATCTGACAGCAGGGGAATCTGGTCCCGGGAACGGCGGCGGCTCTGCAGCAGTGCTGAGAGCTCATTATAGAAACAGAAATCCTTCACTAAAATGGTCTTCTACCACATGTAGAAGACCATTTTAGTGAAGGATTTCTGTTTCTATAATGCGATCTCAGGACTCCTGCAGAGCTGCCACTTGCTCACTGACTGGATTCCCCTGCTAACGCTGACATCAGGGGAAAAGCCAGAAAGAGGGAACTTTGAAAGTGGATATCTCTCAAACCATAAAGGTTTGAGAGATGCCGCTGGTATCGTTGAATTCAGAATTTTAAGAGCTACAACATGGGGGATAGTAATAATGAAGTATTACTATCCCTTTAAGTCCGCTCTGTTACTGACCACACTGTGGCTTTCCTACAAATGTCTTCTATTGCTGTCTTCTGTGTCACTGTCCTGCCTGTGTCCCATTTTACCATCTCCTGTGGCACTGTCCCTATTTACTATCTTTTCCAGCTCTTGAATTACCAGCACTGCCTCGCACCCATGTTATCAGGTCCTCTGTGGTTACCCTGCCTCTGTCTCATCGTACCACCTCCTTTATCACTGATCTTTACTCTGTCCCAGTGTATCATCATCTCAAGTGTCACTGACTCTACCTCTGTCCCATCTTACTGACTTCTGTGTCAGTTACTGTACCACTCTCCCATCTTATCGGCTTCTGTGTCATTGATCCCAACTACTGCTGTCCCATCCTTGAACACTGTCATTAATTTTGTCTAGTGTCACCTATCACGATAATGGATTCCAACTCTGACACAACTAGTGTGATCCTGGTCACTGCCACATACCCAGCTCTTATCACTGTCCTTTCCTTTCTCACCCACCCCATGCTGTTTTGCATGTGTTCCTTCTCACTGTGCCTATTCGTAGTCTTTGTCCCATTGACCCCTATCCCTTGCCTCAGTCCACTTCCTGTTCTCTCTGTGTCCCATGGCTCTGAGGCCTGGCTTTAGAGCTTTCCCAGCTGGTTTCCATTGTCTTAAACAGGGAAATTTCATTAACTCCTTGATTCAACAATGCTCAACATTGTAATTAGAGAGAGTTACATTACTTACTTGTTGGTCCAGGCTTTGGCAACCTGTGGTCTTTCAGCTATTATTGGGCTACAATTCAAAACAAACACCCTCAGCCTGCAGAGAATGTTAAATGCAAGTATAACAGCAGCTGAAGGGTCACAGGTTGCAAATCCCTGTCTTAGTGAAGTGTTAAGGAGAGATAACCCAAGAAAAGGGCAACACTGTAGATACTTATTGGGGTAAATATTTTCAGCTAGACTACATCAGAAACACTATACTGTCTTATCCCCAGAGCTGAAAAGTGTACATATGACCCAGCCATAATCGCCACTCACAGGACCAGCTGTCCAATAGGCACTTGGCACTGTCTGACAGTACTGTTGTTGTTGTATTCAGGAAGCTAAAGAGCAGTTCTGGAGCAAACCAGCTGTACCATAGGGAGCAAGGGAAAAATCCCTTTCATTAGTGGTCTTTGACACATTGCAGATTAGTGCAATGGAAACCTTTAATGAACATTCACATTTTTGTCAAAGTCTTTGTATGAAAGAAGGGGCATCTGAAGTGGATGTCTGGACACATCAAAGTGGCACGGCACCCTGGTTGAAAACCACTGACTTAGAGACGTTTGCACGAATACTGAGCAATTCTGATGCAAATCAGCTGGATCACAGAATGATGGAAGGGGCTTCAACGCACTGTGAAGCAATGCATTTAACCCACTGAGTGCCAGAGGATCACACAACACATTGCAAATTAATGTGTCGCGTTCCCCTCTGGCACTCAAAAAGTTAAGTCTACTAAAAGCCCCTTTTAACTCAGTAGGGATATTGGGAATATTTATTTGTTCTCAATTGGTACAGTTGGCTTTCTCCAGAATTGATCCTCTTTAACTTTGTGAATATGGCTCTTAAACTTTTTTCCAGCGCTGTCCTCCTTTTGTATGCTCTCACATGGTCAGCCTTTACCACCATCTGTTTTGATTAATATCAGTCATTACCATTTGCATGTCAGAGATTAATCTTCTTTAAATATACAGTACGAGAGGGTGTGTTGGTCCTTGGTTGTTCTAGACATTCGTGCAGGCGCTCTAATGGTTAACAACAACATGGAAGTGAGGGGTATGTGTATGCTTTTCTTTTTATAGTGCAAATAGTTACACAATGATGTAAAACAGCAAAAGGCACAGCACAGCGAATAAGTTAAGTGTAAAATGAAAAATGGATTTAAAAAAAAATGACATAAGATGCACTTCAGTAAGCTAAAGGGGTGAAACTCTGAAGCGCCATAGGGGACACTTAACAATTCCCCAGATTCCCAATGAATTACATTGATTTTCAAAACCTTTGTATTCTAGAGAGGTCTTTATGCATTAGATACCTCTATAGCATTCAGGTGGTTAAAGGACCAATTTAAATAATTGGGGATTTTCATTTATTTATTTACAAAATGTTTATGATGCATTTGGTTTGCTCCAGAATGGTACCTGATATATAAATCTAAATAATTTCACATGTTGCTCAAACATTTTCCTGTGTCAACCCTTTGCATGCCTGAGAGGTATCCGATACATTGCTGTGTGATGCGTTGGACACTTAAGACATGCAAAGGGTTAAAGAGGACCCACCTTTCCAAGCCCTCTCTTCAGTGGGAGCTCCCATCTTGAAGGGGTTAACATGAATGTTCCTCTTTATCAATTTATTCCACCCCTATGGTGGAAACTGGTTTTAGCTCAAATGACGGTGGGGAGAGCTGATTTTTCTGGGCACGTAATAATTATTTATGCAGCTTTATCTGTCCAAGTCAGGTAACTAGGCTCTGCTGATATTATATTCTCCAACTGCTAATCAGAAAAAATATCCATTAACTATTAACCTGTTTTGGAAGCAAAAACATAAGATATAGACACTTTAAATAGATACATTTAACGAGACTGAAAGCTGGGTAGGTAACAGGTATGTTTTACTCGTCTGTCATTGTAACCCTAGCAAGATAGACAGCTGAAGCTTGACTACTATTACTACTACTACTTACTACTACTGCTACTACTAATACAGGAGTAGTCAATATTTGGCAGTCCAGTGGGAGAAACACAGGTGTGATAAAGTAGAGATTACTTGTACCACGAGATAAACTCTCCAAGTCCTATGTTATTCTGTGGCACCAAATGACTATGATTAATCCAGCTTGAGAGATCTTCGTGCATTGGCTGGATAACATAGGACCTGGAGAGTTTATAATACTAGAGAAGTGATCTCTATTTTAGCACCACTTTATAACCTCTTTATCACACCTTAGTGCATAACCCACTAGTCGCTGGCTTCTACAACTTCCAATAAATCCAACCAACTGTTGGCTGGTTGGGGATGATTTAAATTTTAATTCTCTACATCCAGATGTCCACGCCATGACTACCCCCTGTTGTATTTCCTCTTATCAGGCAACCTATGCCCCTCCATCTGTATGTGGGCTAAATTTGTAGTCCCGATATAGCTGCAGGTTGTTGGTTACCTGCCCATGCCATAGCCTCATATATGGCACTTTCAGGAAGGAGCATAGTGATTTGTTTCTCACAAGGCACAATCAACCAGCAAGTGTGGTTGGAGTTTCATTGAGGGTCGGACAGAGGTTTACAAACTAAAATGCCTTTATTTCTACAACATATGATTTGCTTTACTGACAATTTACTTTACTCCAGCTTCATGTTCTGTATCTGCAATATCCTGTTTAGTAAAACTATGGTATTATCACGTAATGCATAAGGAAAGGTTTAACTGATAGCCAGCCCACTTATGCTTCAGTGATATATCATTGGCTTATGCCTATTTTGGTCTTCCCTTCAATGGAGGTTGAGTTGAGCATAACATCTTTCAGTGTCGGTGGTGGGAATAATCAGAATAGTGGCCAATAGGCAGCTGGATACATCAAGCCTATTGGAACATGCATGTATCTGGGTTTGGAAAACAGGCCAGCTGCATACTGCAAAACATTCTATTGTAAATAGCTTCATATAGCCCGTTGCTCTGATGATTCGCGGACCATTAAATACACTACTTTGACCCTTTGAGTGCCGGATAGGAATCCAGTGGATTGCTCCCTGGCACAGATAGCTTTAATGTCACCAATAAGAAAACAGGGCCTAGTAGAAAATCCAGCCCTGGATTTGGTAATTATGACAGACACACTTGCATAAATGAATCTTGCATTGAGGCATTCTCATTTTTAGTTAATATTCCCTAAATAGTATGTCATCTTTTTCTACTTGCAGTGCTTTCAGGAAACACAAATGCTAAAACTCATTTTGGTATTTTAAGAACACTAACAGCTAGGTATTGTGAAAGTTCATGCATACCTTAATATGTAGCCCTTTAAGGAGCAAAGAGGCGTGCAATCAGTGCATTCTTCCTTAACACCTTAAGAACTAGTGGGGTGTGCAATGCAATGTTATATATAGTTAATATATGATATTGCCTGTATTGTTTTTAAGCAGATGGATGAGGATTTTATGTATTTATTTTTTTATTCTGGTAACACTCCCTGGTTAGAAGACTAGACTTTGTTGTGGACGACACAGTAGGAAGTGCGGAGTGCTGTGTGCGACACAGTAGGAAGTGCGGAGTGCTGTGTGCGACACAGTAGGAAGTGCGGAGTGCTGTGTGCGACACAGTAGGAAGTGCGGAGTGCTGTGTGCGACACAGTAGGAAGTGCGGAGTGCTGTGTGCGACACAGTAGGAAGTGCGGAGTGCTGTGTGCGACACAGTAGGAAGTGCGGAGTGCTGTGTGCGACACAGTAGGAAGTGCGGAGTGCTGTGTGCGACACAGTAGGAAGTGCGGAGTGCTGTGTGCGACACAGTAGGAAGTGCGGAGTGCTGTGTGCGACACAGTAGGAAGTGCGGAGTGCTGTGTGCGACACAGTAGGAAGTGCGGAGTGCTGTGTGCGACAGTAGGAAGTGCGGAGTGCTGTGTGTTACACAGTAGGAAGTGCGGAGTGCTGTGTGTTACACAGTAGGAAGTGCGGAGTGCTGTGTGTTACACAGTAGGAAGTGCGGAGTGCTGTGTGCGACACAGTAGGAAGTGCGGAGTGCTGTGTGCGACACAGTAGGAAGTGCGGAGTGCGGAGTGCTGTGCGCGACAGAGTAGGAAGTGCTGTGTGCGACAGTAGGAAGTGCGGAGTGCTGTGCGCGACACAGTAGGAAGTGCGGAATGCTGTGCGCGACACAGTAGGAAGTGCGGAATGCTGTGCGCGACACAGTAGGAAGTGCGGAATGCTGTGCGCGACACAGTAGGAAGTGCGGAATGCTGTGCGCGACACAGTAGGAAGTGCGGAGTGCTGTGCGCGACAGAGTAGGAAGTGCGGAGTGCTGTGCGCGACAGAGTAGGAAGTGCGGAATGCTGTGCGCGACAGTAGGAAGTGCGGAGTGCTGTGTGCGACACAGTAGGAAGTGCGGAGTGCTGTGTGCGACACAGTAGGAAGTGCGGAGTGCTGTGTGCGACACAGTAGGAAGTGCGGAGTGCTGTGTGCGACACAGTAGGAAGTGCGGAGTGCTGTGTGCGACACAGTAGGAAGTGCGGAGTGCTGTGTGCGACACAGTAGGAAGTGCGGAGTGCTGTGTGCGACACAGTAGGAAGTGCGGAGTGCTGTGTGCGACACAGTAGGAAGTGCGGAGTGCTGTGTGCGACACAGTAGGAAGTGCGGAGTGCTGTGTGCGACAGTAGGAAGTGCGGAGTGCTGTGTGTTACACAGTAGGAAGTGCGGAGTGCTGTGTGTTACACAGTAGGAAGTGCGGAGTGCTGTGTGCGACACAGTAGGAAGTGCGGAGTGCTGTGTGCGACACAGTAGGAAGTGCGGAGTGCGGAGTGCTGTGCGCGACAGAGTAGGAAGTGCGGAGTGCTGTGTGCGACAGTAGGAAGTGCGGAGTGCTGTGCGCGACACAGTAGGAAGTGCGGAATGCTGTGCGCGACACAGTAGGAAGTGCGGAATGCTGTGCGCGACACAGTAGGAAGTGCGGAGTGCTGTGCGCGACAGAGTAGGAAGTGCGGAGTGCTGTGCGCGACAGAGTAGGAAGTGCGGAGTGCTGTGTGCGACAGAGTAGGAAGTGCGGAGTGCTGTGTGCGACACAGTAGGAAGTGCGGAATGCTGTGCGCGACAGTAGGAAGTGCGGAGTGCTGTGCGCGACACAGTAGGAAGTATGGAGTGCTGTGTGCGACAGAGTAGGAAGTGCGGAGTGCTGTGTGCGACAGAGTAGGAAGTGCGGAGTGCTGTGTGCGACAGAGTAGGAAGTGCGGAGTGCTGTGTGCGACAGAGTAGGAAGTGCGGAGTGCTGTGTGCGACAGAGTAGAAAGTGCGGAGTGCTGTGTGCGACAGTAGGAAGTGCGGAGTGCTGTGTGCGACAGTAGGAAGTGCGGAGTGCTGTGTGTGACACAGTAGGAATTGAGGAGTGCTAAGGAAAATAGTTTCTCCCTTCCTGTTGGAAAAACTAACAAAAATTACAATAATTTGCACATTTATCTGTGAATGTTCCAATATGCTGGGAATTATAAGACCCATGACCAAATTGTCCAAAAGACAAATTTGGCAAATACCTGTTTTGCCAACTGTTGTTACTATGAATAATTAAAATATGCATATAGGATTAAGTGGCTTTTAAGTGGTTTAAGCCTTTCTGAGCGCCAGAGGGGTATTCAACATGTTGCAATGCACTGGATACCTCTCTAGCATGCAAGGGGTTAATGGAATGACTTGCCTAATTAGCGGCCTTTGTACAGCATTGAAACCATTGTAAAGAGACATTTAGCCTCCCTTTTAACTTTAACTTTTGCATAATATATAAAGTCAGGTTGCCTATACTCTTTATTCTTCCTAACCTTGATTTTATTGGATCTGTGTCCAGAAGGTTTCAGCGGAGGACTGTGAAAGAAGGGATATTTATACAATGTTGCCAAGTCCCTGCAGCACTGATTGATCTGTATATAGTGGCAGGCTTTTGGATGTTTTTGCACTGTTTTTTTATACATATTGTTGCACTAACTCTGGGTTCATAGTACCAAAAAAAAGCTTTCTTGGACATAAATGTTTCAATTTATTTATTTATTTAAAGTATAGGCAATTTGACTTTACATAATGGTACTGCAGATTATGTAAAGTCAAAAAAGAGGTTGATTGTCACTTTAATCTATAGCTGATAATTTACATGGTTAGGTTACATTAGTTTAGGTTGAAAAAAGACTTGTGTCCATCAAGTTCAACCCTTTTCCTGATCTTGCTGATCCAACAGAAGGCAAAAAAAAAACACATTTCAGCAATTTCAAATAATGCTTACATACATGGTTCTAAAGAACCATTTGATTTGGCTTTTCTTAACCCCTTAAGGACCCATGACATGCTGAGACCATCATGGGTGTACTTGCCATAAGAACCCATGAAGGTCCTGCACATCACGGAATTCAGGGCTCCCCATGTGGCTGCATGCTGTTCAGGGAGCCCTGAATCCATTTGTGACAAAAAAAAAAAAAAATGACCCGTGGTCCTTCACTGCTAGCCTCGCCGCCGGGCCTTAAGGGGTTAATACTCTCTATGGAAATATATTGATGCTGATTTAGGCCTAGTTCAGGATTCCAACTGTTGCAGCAACTTTGTTGCAGCAACAGTTTCCTCAGAATTGATATAATTGTTTTCTAAGGGTTAGATCACATGGCTGACTTATTTCAGCTACAGAAAGATTCAGTGGCAACCTTTTGTTGTTGCCACAGTCACCCATGTAAACTAGGCCTTACTACGAAGCACTGGATAAATTCAGGGGCAAGCCAGCTAAATCAAAGCAGACAAATAAAAGTTTAAAAAATCTTCCTTGATTGGGGGTTATGCATTAAGGAGTGATAAAGAGGTGATAAAGTAAAGATGACTCCTCCAGTTTCTGTGTTATTCTATAGAGCCTATGCACTAAGAACTCCAGCGTTGGAGAACTCTTAATGCAGAGGCTGCATAGAATAACACAGGAAATGGAGACATGATATCACTAGGGAAGTCACCTCTACTTCATCACTTCTTTATCCCACACCTTGTGTCACAGTGCTTTGCAGACATCCCCCTAATATTCAAGGGGTTAAAGCTCTATTTAAATCATTACTATTTTTATTTGCCCCTTATGGTGCAATTGATTGCTTCTGTTCTTTGCACATCAGCCTTATGTGAGGAGATGGGAACTAAAGGCAGAGATCGGTAAATACAGACAGCTGCAGATGCTATGCAAAATAATATACAAATCAATATACTGACTTCTGTAGGAAGGATTCATACGTTAAGTACTTATGTTAAACAAATTAAGATCAAGCAAATTTCTATTAAGCATTTTCCATTCCATGCATGTGTAGAACATCCGGATCACTAAAGTCAGATCTACAGTCCTCTGTATTGAAGGATGAAAAGAGATGATATTCGTCTGGTCAGCTACAAATTTGTACCTTGGGGCAGGTCAGGATTTCACATTAGGCAGAGTAGGCAACCACTTAAAAGAAGTACCGGTAATAAACTTTTATTAAAAACTTCATTGTGGAGCTTTTCCAGCTGAGTAAAACAAGGGCACCCCCACTGATGGCAGTTGTTTATTCAAAAGTTACAGACTTTCAAACTGTCAGGAATTGATGGAGCTGTTACTATTGCATTATATGCACACATCTCCCATAGAATGCAACATAGCTATCATGACACCAGGTGAATTGTAGGTGGGGTCTCTGGACACCAGAGAGCACTGTTAATGTAAAAAAAATATATAGCAGTTTAAACACTTATAACGTTGGAACAAAACATCTTCCAGCAGTGTGGCTTTTACAATAGCCCTACAATATCTGTGTTTTCATAATAAAAGTATACTATTCCTTTAAGACTCTTGTTGTTAGGGGTGCCTTAGTGCCGGCACCACAGTGCTGAATTGTGAGAGTGTCAAAATCAGTACCAAAGCACATGCATCAGACAACCACTTATGATTTATGATAGGAATCCTGTGTACTAGCAATCCTGTTTATTTACCCTTTATTTATCCTGCCACGGCAGAATAGTCAAATGTGCCTATATGTGTTATTACTTTTTATGTTTTTCTCTTTTTCGTCTAATTTCTGCCTGTACTGTCTAGGCTAGAGGTTCTCTCCCTTGAAGAACCTGGTCCTTGACTGTGAAGCATGGAAAGTGTTTCAATGGGCCATTATCACTGGTGCCTCAAAAAGACTGGAAAGAGGGAAATGATACAACCCTTTCCCTTCCTGCACCCCTTACTCACAGCAGAGCATTCAGGGAGAGAACATGGTTGCCCATATAATGCATGTACAACATTGAAAGGAAAAAGTGGTTAAACATTGAAAGACGTAATAAAAGACATTGGTCATTTTTTTTACTCTGCCCTGGTAAAATTAAAATAAAAATTATGACAGATTGCCTCTTTAACCCCATAGATGCTAGAGAAGTGTCCATTGCAAAACAGTGTGTGGGAGACAAAGGTCTGTTTGCAAAAAGTGGACAAAGCTGTTCTGGTACATTGATTCCAATGGGACATTTCCACCTTGGCTCAAATGTGACATTGCCTTTCTAATATTCAAGAGATTCCAAGCCCTCTTTAAAGGGATAGTAATACTTCATTTTATCTTTATTTTATTTTGTAGGCATTAAAAAAACATGAAGAACAATATAAGTCTTATCTCTCAAACCATTATGGTTTAAGAGATATTCACAAGCAAATTATCCCCCCCCTGTTCAGCCAGATCAGAAGGGAGGTGCCCAGGTAGACTGCAGAGAGGGACAATCTTCAATTAAGATAAGGGAAAAAGCTGAAAAACTTGTCAAGGTGGGAAGGGCTTTCATTCTTTTCATACAAAGAAAACTGTCCCCTTCTGTTATCTGTACTGTCATACAACCAGATTCACATCTGAGAAAAGATGGCTTACACTAGGAAAAAGGGGGGAGGGGAAACTTTGCTTGTGAATATCTCTTAAAACATAAAGGTTTGAGAGATAAGACATATCATTCTTCATGTTTTTTTAATGCCTACAAAATAAAACAAAGTAAAAACGAAGTATTACTATCCCTTTAAGTCAGTTAGTTTGCTCAATGCTCAATAGGCAAGGCTCTTAGAGTCACCTCATTGTAATTCCAGATGGGGCTGCATCACATGTGAATCAAACCCTGGAAGCTGATGCAGTAACAGGTCATATGTTCAGAAGAAAAGTGGAGTTGATCTGAGGCAAACCATTTGCACTGTAGGGGAGAACTAAAAATTCTCATTTATTTAAATGGGGATTTTAACCCCTTGAATGCTGGTGAGGTCTGCATTGGAGACCTCTCTGGCATTCAAGGGATTCACATCCCCATTTAACTCAGTGGGAATTTTTGGAATCTTAAGTACTCCACTATATTGCAGTTGTTTGGTTCCAGAACTCCTCCGCTTTTCTTTTGAACATACAGCCCGTAGTGTCCAACAGTGATGTAACACTAAGAAACAACAAAAAAAAATAGCTCCTGGTTGAATCCACAATGTCCCTTAACTGTCTTCCCCCTCGCGCTGGACTGGAGATAATGGAAATTATCAATAGTCTGTTCAAACTGAGAGTCTCATATAATATTTTTTTATATCCTATTCCTGGTATACAGTCCGCAGACTTGGTTCAAATATGGAGCACCAGTGACAGAATGGAATCCATATCCCAGAATGCAACACACTTAAGTGACCGCTTTATACACTGCTTCTGTTTTGATAACAGTAGCGAGGCAGACATACTTTAAAGGGATAATAATACTTAAAATGTAAAAAAATATATATACTGTAGTGTTTATCCACCTGAGTAAAACAAGGAAACTCCAACTGCTGAAATGTGTTTTATTCAAAAGTTATTACAGCTCAAAGCTGAATTTTTTAGGTGCAGTATCACAGTGGCCTGAAGCAGTACAGTGGCGCTGTTGCTACACCATCCTATGGAGATTTATGGTCTGCAGACCAGAGCTGTCCATAGGATGGTGTCACAACAGCGCCACAATTTCAGGCCACTGTGATACTGCACCTAAAAAATTCAACTTTGAGCTATAATAAATTTTGAATAAAACACCTTTCAGCAGTGAGAGTACCCTTGTTTTACTCAGGGGGATAAACCATACAATATATATTTTTTACATATTAAGTATTACTATCCCTCTAACCCTTTTGAATGACAGAGGGGTAGCAAACATATTGTGATAGAGGGTCAGGTAACAACTGGCAATATCTTGTAGGCCTCAACCTTTCTATGCTTTCAGGCAGGGACTATCATTGTGATTTGTTGTCATAGAGAAAGTTTGCATTACTCTTACACATTGCTGTGTATTACAGCATTTATTTTCCTGTGTTAGACAGTCTTTGGTCTACCCACCCCTTCCATCGAGTCTAACATTCAACTTGTAAACCTTGTGTTTCTGGACGTTCTATAGGTGTAAGATACTTTCTGCCCTGTAATTCTGTTGCTTTGTAAAGATTAGCTGCATACATCTGCTGCATCATTCATAAGTAACCCTTAGGCTTTCATCCTTTCCATGCCAGATGTGTGTCCAACATTTAAGCAATGCACAGGACACCCCTCTTACTCTCTGAGGGCCTTGCGCACAAAGTAACAGTGGAGAAATTCTGGGGCAGACCAACTGCATTATAGGTGCATATGAAAATTCTCATTGTGTTAAATGGGGCCTTTAGGCCCTTGAACGCTAGAGGTTACCAATGCATTGCTTCACAATGGTTTAAAAGCCCCATTCAAATAAATGAGAAATTTCATCCTCAATTACTCTACATAACTTTCTGCATATGGCCCAGAGGGTAATAGCCAGGGATGTCAATTATTGGACCTTCAGTTTTGGGGACTACAACTCCCATCATCCTCTACCAGCTGCTGGCTGGTTGAGGATAAAAGTAGTTGTAGTCCTCAACAGCTGAAGGTATGACAATTGTACACAAAGTCATAGTTAGGGGATGATAAGTAGCAAAGTGATTAAGCCTCTTGAGGTCCAGAGGCTATGGGGTGGATTCAAATGCAGAAGATAAATGTTACCTCCTGTTTTTTCAAAAATTCTCCTATTGAAGTCTATGGCGAAACCTGAAGAGAAAAGCAGAGATAAAATTAGCACCTGCATTTGAATTTAGCCCTATATGCCACACATTGCTTCACCGGTCTAGTCATCGAGGGGTTAACAAGTACAGTGTTTGTTCATATCATGCTGTATTTTAGGATTAATGTGCTTTTAATATGACTGATATTGTATGAAAGAACATGTTGTTGAATTCCACTTGTATGTGTAAAAGTTTCCATTGCTTGGTAGAATTAAAGGGAAACTAAAATGAAAAATACATAACTAAATAAAAATATATGTTCAGGGCTGGAAATGTTCACTAGTCTATGACTAGAAAATATTCCTGTGGACAAGTAAGAAATGATGTTGTTTTTTTGTTTAATACTTTTCACCTTCTCCATTAGTATTTTTTCTTTTCTCTGAATGGTGAACCACCCTGATATTTTTCCAACCCTGTATATGTTAAAGCTCAGTATTTTTATAGTTAATCACTGATGTTCTCACACCTGGGAGGAGGAAAACTATGAACTTAACGCCTTAATAATACAAGAGCCCTTGTGTTCTCTTCCCAGAGCTGGTTCTGTGAGCGCCAGAGAAATAACAGATGATTTATGTTCATTGCAGTAATGTCACACCCAGCTGCACAGCCAATAGGAATGAAACTGCCACTGGCATCTTTGCCACTTACAGGAGGTAGAACAAAAAAGTATAAGACTTACATTATTATGCAGTGGGGAGGGGTGTCCCCACTGTTTTCCACTTGTACTTTACTAGAGATCTGGATCTTCAGCTTTCTCACTTCTCCATGCTGCCTGGCCATCCCACATCATCTTCTCAACCACATCTGTGTCTTTGGAATGACTTTGCATATGCATGTGAATGCTTACTACAGACAATATGTACAGACATGCACAGTCATTTCTAAGAAGGTTTGGATGGACAAGAAAACATGGGAGGCCAGGACAATGAACTGGAGACCTCTCTGGCATTCAAGGCTTTAGACACCCAATTTAAATCCCCACTGGCGCAGTTGGTTTTCCTCATAATTGCTCCATCTCTTCTTAATACAGCAGCCTCAGTTAGTTTATTATTGCTTCCTACAAAGTTGTTTAGTAATTACTAGGCAAAGACAAGCTAAGAGAGGGATAGAGATTTATGAACTGTCTCCATGATTAGCCAGCATTTTACAAGCAACTGTTTTGAAATGGACCAAGTGATTAATTACAAAATCTAGATAACATCCCTGTGATCATCCCTCCTCATTTATATCAGTGATGTATAACGTCAAGTAGTTGCCTGTGGAATTCCATGTAACCAACAAAATGCTGAATATCATAGTCAAATAAAAATGGCCAAATTAAACCATACCCTTATGTGTAAAAGCAACATGGGAGAATTTCGGGGTAAACTAACTGCATTGTAGGGAACACACACAAATTAACCAAATCCCCATTGATTTAAATGGGATTTATAATCCCTTGAATGATAGAAAGGTCTCTAATACTTTGCAAAGTTGCAAACCTCTCTAGTATACACATGGTTAAAAATCCAAATTAAATCAATGTAGGAGACTTGTAAAATAAATGTGAGACCTTTATTGACCGAGGAGCTTTAGAATGCAAGCTTTCAAGACAACCTAGGTCTCTTCATCAGGCATCTTTAGAATGGATATGTTTTTGAACCTTCATTCTAAATGTGTCTGACAAAGACCTAAGTTGTCTTGAAAGCTTGCATTCTAATGCAACCCTGCCAAAAAAGGCATCACTTTTTCTCTAGCAGTCTTCTGCTTTTTTTCTATGTCTACCATGGTACCTTTTAGTTATATTTAAATCAGGGGGAGTCTTTGCTTCCCCTGTGGTGCAGCTGGTTTGCTATAATATTGTGTGGTTGTGTAGCTACCAGTGGAACAAGGCTTGGGAGTCCGACAGTGTATATGGGGATCTGTGGCTACAATGGACAGTAGGTACAGGGTAGGGGGTCAGACAGTGTATGTGGGGATCTGTAGCTATGTATTTTTAATTTATTTACTTCAGACTTCATGGGAGGGCAGGCATTGCCCCTAATGCCCCTCGACATTGATCACCTATATGGTAGGCTAGGCGATCAATACTGCGAACAGGAAGGTGATCACCGCCTTCCTTTCACTTCTTAAGTCCAATAAATTAACTTACTCTGTCTACAAAGTATGTACATCAGGGATTTCAAGCTTGAATACCAGGGGCAGCAGACTATCTACCTGTGAACTGCACTTAGGACATGTCAGATGTGTCAAGTGTGACCAAGGAGCGATCACAGCTTTCCCTTCTCCTTCTTAAGCCAGCGTTCTATAAACATTCGGGTTGAGGAGGACCTTCAAGGCCTTTGTGATGCAAGTTGGAACTGAAGGTCCTCCTCTACCTGGATGATCATAGGACATGGGCTTAAAGGGATAGTAATGTTTCATAATAAAAGCAGCTCCAATTAATCTTTATAGTATTTGGGCCAGGGAGAGTGTTATTTCAGTACTGTCAGAGTTGTAGTTCAAGAGTAATTGAATGATAAAGTATTCCCCTCCCACCCCTTTTACTGATGTAATACTGCTTATCTCAGAGCAGCAGGGTGGTGTCCAAATGGATTGCAGAGAGGAATAATCTTCAATTACAATAAGTGAAAAACCTGTCAATGGGGGCAGGGCTTTCATTATTCTCACATTAAGAAGATTGTCCCTTGCTGTGAGCTGTCCGGTCTGTGGACCAGATTTCACATCTGAGGGGAGGTGGCTTACACTACATAAAAAGGGTGGGAGGGGGATATTTTATCATTAAATTACTCTTGAACTACAAATCTGACAGTATTGAAATAACACTCTCTATGGCCCAAATACTATGAATTAATTGGAGCGGCTGTTTTTGTGAAACATTACTATCCCTTAAGGAGAAGAATGGAAGGTGGTGATCATTGGTCACAGTATTGATCACCTAGCCTACTAGATAAACAATTAATTCTAGGGGAACATCAGGCTGTTTTTAACCTCTTTATATACACGATCACTCCCATTCTCATAGGATCAATTATGTATATTTTAGTGGTAAAAGCTTGCCTTGCAATGTAGGGAAGCTCCTTCCTTCCATGCAGAGCAAGTTTGGTAGGCTTCAGATCCCAATTTCTAGTTGCCATGATGATCTGACACCTGAGATTTGTTGAGCCCTGAGCGGACATTGATTTCAAGTTTGCATATTTGAAAACTTCATTCAAAATTCACACTTTTATTACTGGAAAAAGTGAAAGTCTCCAGGTGCAGCACAGTGCTTAATTGGAAAAATAAGCATAACTGAAAAGTGTCATTAGCATATTAAATATGCAAACTTGAATCTAGGTAACAGGATCTTACTATGGCCTGCAGTCCTAACAGCCCCTATGAGTTTTGTCCTTGTGCCTTTGTTCAAGAGATAATGTCTTCAATCAGTCCTGGCTGTTCTGTCAATGGAGGCGGACATGACAGTTACTGACATTTTCTTTTTTACCAAAGCTGAAGTGGGCAGGGTGCGTGAACTTACTTAAACGTTTAAGGACCAGAGGGGTGTGCAACATTTTGCAGAGCGTTAAAGGGTTAAGATTAACATTTGCAGTGAGCAGAGGTCAAGGTCCTTTGATCCAGAAAGCAACTGTTAGTCCCTCCCTCCATGGGCAATGCATTGGATACCTCTCTGGCACTCAGAGAGATTTAAACCAAGTAGCAAGGGTAACATTAATTGGGTTCATTAGAAATTTCTTTTAACCCTTTGAGTGCCAGAGTGGTACAGAATGCATTGCAACACAATGGCACTCAGAACTTAAGTGGGGATTTTTATTGTGAGGAGGTGCTCCTTGTTCTTTAAGAAAGTTACTTTGGTGAGACTTGCCCTTTATGCTAAGCCTTGAGAGGAAGTTCATTTCCGGTGTTATATCATTTAATATTGGGCACCTGTCTCCCCTCCCCTTCCCTCCCCAGCAATAAAGTAGGATGAGGTAAACACTTGTTATTCAAGTCTCAAATGTCCTGACCTGATGGAATGTGAAATCTACCGTATTTCCAAGGAAGCAACCTGCCTGAGGGGTTACTGTCCTGAAAGGAAGAATACAGCAGTCAAAAAACAAATGGCTGGATTCACAAAGAGATTTCAAACGCAAAAAAAAATATATCAATAAATAAAGGGCCATTATCCGTTCATATTAGTTGTTACAGTTAAGTTTTCTGTGGATTGTGATTGTTAATCATATTTACAACCCTTTTATTATTTAAATTGTGTGATCTGTGATTGCAGTATACAAAACTGGATGATTGCACCAGAACTTATGTGTCCAGTATTGGTGACTGATAAAGGATGATTAATAGCAGCACAAAATTTCTCTAAATATCCTGGTAGATTCACACATTTTGAAATGATAATTATGGCACATTCTGCTTTTTGGGTGTGTAATCTTTGTGTGGATACGGTCCAAAAGGCCTTTTTTAAATAAATCTATAGAGGTGCTATTCCAGAGTAAACCAACTTTGCTATTCGGGGGGGAATTGACATTTCTATTGATTTAAATTAATGGAGGTTTGGAGAAGTAGTTTTTTCCCTATGGTGTAGTTTATTTGCCCCAGAATTGCTCCTCACTTTTCATAAGGCCCATTGCATCTCAATGTGTGCATGCCTCTCTGGCTTCCAAAGGGTTAAAACCCTTTGAGTACCATAGAGTTATCCAGTGCATTTTAATGCAATACGTTGGATATCTCTCTGGAAAACAAATTATTAAAGTGTTAGTAATGTCCACAAAAAAGTTTTTTGCATTTGGAAGAGCTTAAAAAGCTGAGCTAAATGCAAAAAAAAAGTATTTCTCAAACCACTATGGTTTAAGAGATACAGACGGTTAAAGTTTGATCTCTCCCACTAACAGCTGTAAAGCTGTCAGCAGGAGATCCGTGTCGGCTGACACGGAGGCACTTGAACAGAGCCACGATCTCGTTATTTACCACAAATCCCTTTATTGGAATGGTCTAAAACGTGTGCCTGGTTTTCAAGCACTCATTTTAGACCATTCCAATGAAGGGATTTGTGGTAAATAACGAGACCGCTGCACTTCTCAAGCGCCTCCGTGTCGGCCGACATGGATCTCCGGCTGACAGCTTTACAGCTGTTAGTGGGAGAGATCAAAATTTAACCGTCTGTATCTCTTAAACCATAGCGGTTTGAGAGATACGTTTTTTTGCATTTAGCTCAGCTTTTTAAGCTCTTCTAAATTCAAAAGAACTTTTTTGTGGACATTACTAACACTTTAAATGGTTACAATGGTGGACTATTTTGATGGGTTTTTATTTATTTAGAATATATGTTATGGAAGTATACATTGGAGGTTATGCACTAAGGCTTGATAAAGGCCAGCTTGTTGGATGCCAAGATGAAGGTTAAAAGTCCAAATGTTCTTGACTGATGCGCTTGGTCCTTTGTTGCCATATATAATGTCCGTTGTCAGGCCAGAAGATTGGGGGGGAAGGACATGGTTAAAAAAGAAGAACCGAAAATGAAGCACTTTTGCTTTTGAACATTCAGTTTGTCTGCTCATGCATAGCCAGTTTATATAAGTAGGTCAGTGTTGTGTTAGCAAGGTGGTGCAAACGAACTTTCATGCACAAGACTGAATCTATGGGGCATTCTGACCTCCATCTTGAAATATGTGAATGATGCTTTGGGTGGCTCATTGTCCTCTTGAATGCCAGAGGGTTGTGCAATGCATTTCATATCCCTCTGGCATGCAAAGAGTTCATCAGGGTGTAAGAAGTTGCATGTGCTGTTTTGCTGCAGGCTGTGGTAATCAGTTTCCTCCCTTCTGGGCCATAATGCTGTAAGGCAAAACAGGAAGTGAGACAGGCAAATACAAATGGCATCTCACTACAATAACCTATATTTTGTGCCGGGGTAATAAATTGCCCTCAAACTGTTGGGGACTACAGTTCCCATCATCCCCAACCAACTACTGACTGGTTGAGCATACTGAGAGTTTTAAGCCCCAATGACTGGAGGGCCTGCAATTGACTACACCTGCCTTTACACTCTGATTACAAGAGTTCCTACCTGCCAACTGTCCCAGATTTCCAGTCATTCTGGTTCGTTTTTTTTTTTTTTTTGTTCCTGGGACCCGGTTTTAAAATTCATTTAAACCCCATATTGTGTGTACTTGATATTAAAGGGTTGATGGGTTAAGAGCTTCCCCAAAGTGAATCTGTCACCTTGATTCAAGTTTGCACATTTGAAATCTTAATTAAAACTGCCTGTGTGTCATGATAGCCAAAATACCAGCAAATGTAGAGTTTAGGAGCCATTCATACTTGGTACCATATGTTAGTTTATGCAAATTGCAGTACCTGTGATGTTTCACATGCTAATTATGCTTTCAGTGACATTTCACATGCTAATTTACCATTCTGCTGCACCAGGAGACTTTCACTTTTCCCAGAAATAAAAGCAAGAATATTTCCTCAACCAGGGTATCCCATGTTTATTCTGTTGTGGGTCCATGATCAGAAAGCTGTAAGTGTGAGGACTGCATTCTTCTTCTTATTATTATTATTGATAAGGATGGTGAACTATAGCCTGTCAGCTGTTCAAAAATACGGATTTATTTATTGATCAAGTGAGTGCCAATACTGATATTTAAAGAGGAAATATCATGTACATTAATGTGGGCCCCCCCCCAAAAAAATATATATTTTTTTTAACATAGCGTTATGAATATCAATATTTTTTATTATCCTTAGTAAGTCCAGCATTATTTAGAAATGTAACTTCTTCAAAGTCTCACCGCAGGCGACAGTGCAGACATCATGCCGAAGAGGCATCTGTGCGCCTGTGTTGTCCGGCCCTGTCTCCTCTATGGCTGGTAAGGGGGAGTTGCATTGTACCTCAAAGGGATAGTAATGTTTCACAAAAAAAGCAGCTCTAATTAAAGCGGAACTTTCATCCGATATAAAGTCATCCTGCAATAATTAAGCAGGTAGTGACTAGCTTTATAATATATAAATATATTACTTCTCAAATGTAGCTGATTATAAAGAAATTCTTAATTGTAGGAGACTGACAGTCAGGTTAGTGCAGTCTACGCTCCTGTGCCGTCAGTCCCTTATGGTTACCATGTGGCACACTGCAGTGCTTCTCAATGGAGACCGGCACTGACAGCACAGGTATGCAGACAAGATAAAGCTAGTCGCTTTATCATCCATAATTTAACTCTTTGCGTTCCAGAGGGGTACATAACGCATTGCAATGCATTGCATACTTCTCTGGCACTCAAAGGGTTAATAAAGCTCACGTTCAAGTCAAGATGTGGAAACATGTACATATATAAAACTGTGTGTGCTTTTTTTTGTAGGCTGGGTAAAGAAGCAGGGGGGAGATGCACTAAGATGTAATGTAGAGGTAAGCTCTCACAAGCAGGGCCCTCTGATCCTCCTGTTCTCCACATCTGATTGTACTATTTAATACCTCTGTATGTCTATTCCCAATTGTATAGTGCTGCGGAATTAGTTGGCTCTATATAAATAAAGAATAAAAATAATAAACTGGAGATCACTTCTCCAGTGTGATAAACACTCCATGCAGCGGGGGAGGGGGAGATGCACTAAGGTGTGATAAACTGGAGATGACTTCTCCAGTGTGATAAACACTCCATGTAGCAGGGAGGAGATGCACTAAGGAGTGATACACTGGAGATGACTTCTCCAGTGTGATAAACACTCCATGTAACAGGGGTGGAGATGCACTAAGGTGTGATAAACTGGAGATGACTTCTCCAGTGTGATAAACACTCCATGCAGCGTGGTGGTGGTGGGGGGGAGATGCACTAAGGTGTGATAAACTGGAGATGACTTCTCCAGTGTGATAAACACTCCATGTAACAGGGGGGTGGAGATGCACTGAGGTGTGATAAACTGGAGATGACTTCTCCAGTGTGATAAACACTCCATGTAGCAGGGGGGTGGAGATGCACTGAGGTGTGATAAACTGGAGATGACTTCTCCAGTGTGATAAACACTCCATGTTCTATAAAATACTACAAGTAGTGCAATTATGGAGAGATAAGAAAAAAAAATCACAACTTTGCTGCCTGACCAGGACTTCCGCTCCCAAAATCCAAACAAAAACCGAATTATACAATATGGTCTGGCACACTATTTGTGAATATCAATTACCTCCCAAATACAAAGATTACAATAATATCATCCAAACATTCAAAATGTGCAAACCAACAGATTTTAATCAGCTGAATAACAATACACAATGTTTTATAGTTTATAAAATCTAATACCATCAATTTAAAAGAATAATGTTCTATCCAGAAAGGAAACTTTCAATATATCAACACATTAACATCTATAATCTGGCTATTTTTGTAACTGGGTAATATAGGAACTCCATGTTCTATGTTATTCTATGGGAGCGATGTTCAAAAAAGTCATCATAATGAAAAAATCGTCAGATCGTGAGCTGGTGTAAAAAAAAAAAAAAGGATTATTCACAGAAGTAAATCCATCATGTCTGAAAATATCATTAAGAATTAAAAAGGATGGTGATAAGATCTGATCTGGTGTTAAAAAAAGTTCTTTAAAGGGATAGTAATACTTCATTGTATCATTATTTTATCTTGTAGGCTTTAAAAAAACATTAAGAACGATATAAGTCTCATCTCTCAAACCTTTATGGTTTAAGAGATATTCACAGGCAAAGTTTCCCCTCCCTGACCAAAACGGTGAAGTCTGCCATCTAGCTGTCAGATTTGGAATCCGGTCCGCAGATCTACTGGTGGCTCTTCAGCAGAGCCGAGATCGCAAGATATAAAAATAACTATTTAATTGGAAGGGTCTAAATAGTGTGCTTGTAAAGCAGGCACGCTTTTTAGACTATTCGAATCAATTAGTTCTTATATCTCGCAATCTCGGCTGCTGTAGAGCCACGGCCGGTCCGTGGACCAGATTCCAAATCTGACAGCTAGATGGCAGATTTGACCATTTTGGTCAGTGAGAGGAAACTTTGCTCGTGAATATCTCTAAACCATAAAGAGAGATAAGACTGAGATCGTTCTTCATGTTTTTTAATGCCTACAAAACAAAATAAAGATGAAATGAAGTATTACTATCCCTTTAATTTTTGCCTTTGTAACAATAATTTTCAAAGAAACAAAGATCTTTTTTGTCTTTAAAATAATACGTTTTCAAACCAATTTTTTTTTACCAGTTAACTCAACCCTACTGCTTCTCACTCATGTTAATAGTACTTTAATTTGTCTTCTCCGAATTTAGACCATCTGTATTTTGTTGGGAAAAATAATATTAATCAGACAAAAAGTGATGGCTAGAAAAATATATATATTTTTTTTACTTCAAATACCCTTCAATATGACGTTTGATTTAAAGGGATAGTAATGTTTCATAATAAAAGCAGCTCTAATTAATCATCATATTATTTGGACTTTGGAGAGTGTTATTTCAGCACTGTCAGAGTTGTAGTTCAGGAGTAATTCAATGACAAAGTCTCCCCCTCCCGCCCCTTTTATTGATGTAACTCTGCTCAGCCAGATCAGAAGGGAGGTGCCCAGGTAGACTGCAGAGAGGGACAATCTTCAATTAAGATAAGGGAAAAAGCTGAAAAGCTTGTCAAGGGGGGCAGGGATTTCATTGTTCTCATAGGAAGAATATTGTCCCTTTCTGTTATCTGTCTGGTCTATGGACTGCATTCCACATCTGAGAAGAGATGGCTTACACTAGGTAAAAGGGGCGGGAGGGGGAAACTTTGCTTGTGAATATTTCTCAAACCATAAAGGTTTGAGAGATAAGAGTTATATCGTTCTTCATGTTTTTTTAATGCCTGCAAAATAAAATAAAGATAAAACAAAGTATTACTATCCCTTTAACCATGCCTGCTTATGAGACTGCTATTTCCCTTTGACAGAGATGATGGAGTTGGATGCAAAATATTGTCAAATACTACAGACAGTGCACCAGGGAGGATAGGAGTACCAAGGTGGAGGAACGAGAGACTCCCCTAACAAGGGGAGCTAGTTGCTAGGGTGCGAAGCTTTGGAATGGTGCAAGGGAGTGGGGGTTGCCAAGGATGGGATTGTGCTGTGGCTGGGCTCCCTATAGGTGCTTGCCGTAAAGCCAGGTGTTGTGGTCCCCAACAGAGGATCTGCAGGGTGATCCCGGATAACCCTTCTAAGACAAGCTATACTAAGTAATCCACAGGGAGAAAAGACAAACACTCCATACAGGAAAGGTGGTACTCACTCAGGATCCTAGATGCAGGTAGGGCCCCCGTAGTTGGAACAATCCAGGTCATACACAGCTGGGCCAGGAGAGGAGCAGGCTGAAGAGAGGTCAATTCCGGTCTGAGTCATACACTGGTAAGAGGTACAAAGGAGAAGGCAAGAGAGAGTTCTGGTACTGTCCAAGATCATCCATAGGTAAGCATCACAGGAACTGTCAAAAGAGATGTCTGGAGAGGTCCGGGTCATACACAGCAAGGAATCACTGTAGCAGGCTAAGGCAAGGTCTGGAGAGGTCCGGGTCATACACAGCAAGGAATCACTGGAGCAGGCTAAGGCAAGGTCTGGAGAGGTCCGGGTCCTACACAGCAAGGAATCACTGGAGAAGGCTAAGGCAAGGTCTGGAGAGGTCCGGGTCATACACAGCAAGGAATCACTGGAGAAGGCTAAGGCAAGGTCTGGAGAGGTCCGGGTCATACACAGCAAGGAATCACTGGAGAAGGCTAAGGCAAGGTCTTAAGCGGTCCGGGTCATACACAAAAGGGAGAAACAGAGTATACCAACAAGGCTATAGGCTAGAATAAGACGCTATAGTAACGCGTCTGTTTGCGCAGGGCTACAGCCTTAAAAAACCCAGAACCAGAAGTGAAAATGAGGCATGGATGCTGGCAGGATCATAAAGTGGCAGAAGGGCGGAAGTTGGATGGAGACCCAAGCAGTAACATAGCGGAGAGGAGAGAGATGAGCGGAAGCACAAAAAGGGGGCAGATACATCGGAGCAAGAGGGTAGGCAACGGCATGACATATAAAGTCTGAGAATTGACGGATTATAGCGTAAGAACTTTTTAACTCTGATTACAGACAATTTCAGTTACCACAACATTTTTAACATCTCACCCTATGAGTCAATGTGCCAATAGTAACCCTTGAGATCTTGGTACATTGGCTCCATAGAATAACTTGTAGAGTTTATCACACTGGAGATGTCATCTCTTCTTTATTGCCTATCTGTCACATGTCACACTTTGGTGCATAACCCCCTGTTCTCGTTTCTTTCTACTTGGTCAGAGTAGAGAGGCTGTTACCTGACCTGACTGTTACATAACATGAATGTTGATCATTCAGATCAGAGCAAGTTGCTCTTTATTAAAAGGTAACACATATGTTGTATAAATGTCTTCCTGCTGTGTCACTTATTTGAAAGCATATGTTGTAGTATCCATACTGTGGGCAATAGGCTCAAAAACAAAAACTGGTTCAAACCAACTTCATTATAAGGAACAAATAATATATCTCCATATTCTCATTCAAAGGGTTTACAAACCCCATTTAATCATTTGAGTGCCAGGGATGTACCGAAAGCATTGTTTAAATGAATGGGGATTTATAGTTTTCCCATGATGCAGTTGGTTTGTCCCAGAATTGCACTTTAATTTTCCCCTAACCATTTGAGCACCAGAGGGGTATCCAACAAATTGCTTTGCTTACTCCTCTGCCGCTCAAAGGGTGCAGCTGGTTAGTAAACTGCCTCTTTCCTATTTTCTGTGACTTCGGAACTCAAAGTCTTATTCATTAACTTACAAATGAGCAGTTCTGGAGCAAACCTACATTTTAGAGTGGAAATGAAAATCCTGCAAAATCTTTGAGACTTTCAGTTTCTTCCCCTCTGGTGCAGTTGATTTGCTCCATAATTGTACCTCTATAGCTTGATGAATAAAACCTTTAAAGGAACATTAACAAGTCCTAATAATAACCTCCCACTTACCTTACTATTTCCATAAAATCCCAATGGCCCTTAAAAATTGTGTCATTATTCAAGAGATAACATTTTCAATCAGTCCATGGAGGCAGACATGACAGTTGCTAGCAGGATCACAGGACCTCAGACTCTGCGCAGTGCACACAATCATCTTCAGTTGCCAGCAACTTTCATGTCCACCTCCCATGGACAAGACATCCAGGACACACTGAAAATTGTATTGCTTGAACCACGGCACAAAGTTATTCATTGGGGGCATTAGGATTTTCTAGTCATAGTAAAATAAGTGGAGATGATGGTGTTCTATTCTAATTATTGTATTACCTTTTGCAAAGCTCTGTGTACAGTATGTGGCTCCATATAAATAAGGTTCTACATTCATGTAACACTCCCCATACACTGCCATTGGGTGTAGGTAAAAATGTTCTCCCTGTTGGGAAAAAAAAGCACAGTCTTTCATAGAATCTCAAACGTTTGTCAAAGTATAGAAACTTCTACTTACAAATATATCCTCTGAGTGTTCAGTGCTTAGCCTTCCAATGAGCTGCACACTCATCTGGCTCTCAAAGGGTTACTGTAAGAGCTGATGGTATTGGTGAATTACTGTATCATTTAGATAAGATAACCCTGAGGAAGTATCATGACCGATATGAAACGCGTTGGAGGAAGACTGCACCCCTACATCGCTTTTTATTCTAATCACCAATATTGCTGAGAAGCACCGGCTATTTTTTTATTCATACAGAGGATGGGAGGTGTTATACTAAAGTGCTTAAGAGATGAACTATTGACTCTGCACGCTGAACGGATCAAACGGAGGAGCTTGTGGATATAGAGGTTTGCTCCACTAAAAAGTGTTATCAGGACGGAGGAAGACGGGAGATAACAGCTGTACATATAAGCTGCAGGTCTTTGGCCACTATTGTTTTGGAGCTATTCCACTATTGACTTTCACTCATTATATGAGCGATCCTAGTCGGGGGAGCATTATACTCTACCATAGTTCTGTAGATTCACCTGCCCGCATTTATACCGGAACGCTCATAAACATCTGCAGTTACTTATGTTGGTGATTATATTTTAACATTTTTTTTAATGTGAATTCACATTTATTGTTAATATAGCACTATATTATTTGGGGTGCAGAATATAATCTTATTGAAGGTATCTTTGTATATTGTTATAATAAATGACATTGTTATTATTTATATAGAATTAGTGCTTTCTCCACATGACTTTTTCTTGTTGTTTTCCTTTCCTGCTCACTATCAGAATAGTGGAGACTGTAGCGACACTTCCTTCTTTTATATAGAACCTATTAGTGGGGGTTATTTACTGGCGCCCTAGTTCTAAATTTTTTTGGGATTACTGTATCATTTCGATAAGGGAACCTTTTCAGATATATCTATGAATCTTAATCCATATCTTTTTGACCCCTTCAGTGCCAGAAGGGTATACAATGCTGCATATCTCTCTGGCACTGAAAGGGTTAAGCATTTAAGGACCAGAAGAGTGTGAAGAGCTTTGCTTTGAATTGCGTTGCCCATCTCTCAGGTCTTTAAACCTTTGAGTGCCAGAGAAGAACCTATTGCATTGCAGCGCAGTATCTTGGATACCTTTCTGGCACTCAAAGGGTTAATGTAAGAACAGCTTGTTTTTGTTATTAATATGCCTTTTAATGCTGAGTGGCATTGCACATCACTTTGGCACTCGATGGTTTGACTTAGAGGCACTTTGGCACCTGGGGTCGGGGGATGGAAGGATCACCCTGAGGGGTGAATTGATACTTTATAGTAAATGTTACCACAAGAGTAGGAAGGGGTCTGTGTTATTTCAGTCAGACAGGCTTGTGTTGGGCAAGCTATGGGTTACCTTACTCTCTGGGGTACGTAGATAACAGTGTCAGGGCTGGGTGTGGGCAGGATTTGGGGCTAGGCACTGTTGTATTGGGCTGACTCCAGATGATGTGATTGCTGCCTCACCTCTGAACAGTGGCAGTCTGTGGTGTGCAGTGCAGCCTCTATAGGTTAGAGAATGGTTGTTTTGTGAGCTGGCTGCTTGTCCTCAGTGATGCAAGGCTGGGTGTTCCTCTTTCCATCAGCCATGGGTGGACTGCCAGTTTGGGCATCTTAAATTACCCTTTTCCCTTTCCTCTCGAGGCACTGAGAGGTTTTTGTGCTCTGACAGACTGCACATTCATGTGGGGGTCAGGCCAGGAGGGGCTGTGGACACTGAAATAACATACACAGAGGTGCTGGCTTCACTCTGAGTCACTGTCCCTCTGGGTTTGTCACACTGGAAAAATCTGTAAAACTGTCAGTCTGTCCCACTGTGTGTATACTTATCTACATGTATACCTGGCTGTCGAATTATCCCACTATGTGTATACCTATTTGTATGCATGACTGTCAGACTAACCCACTGTGCGTATGTGTGTGACTGACTATTTATATGTATACATGGCTGTCAGACTATCACACAATGTGTGTGTGTGTGTATATATATATATATATATATATATATATATATATATATATATATATATATATATATACACACACACACCTATGTATGGGTATATATGACTGTCAGTCTGTCCCACTGTGTGTGTGTGTGTGTGTGTGTACCTATCAATGTGTATGCATGGCTCTGGTTATCCCACTATATGCATGATATTATGTGTATATCAGGGCTTATCATTTTAAGTCCTTTGCTACTAGCCAGACCTGAAAAGTTACTCGCCACTGCAAACCAAAACATACCCACCAGGGCTGAATTTCTACTCACCAGGGCTAAATTTTCACTCGCCATTGGCTAGTGGCGAGTGGAAATTTTGAGCCCTGTGTGCGTGTGTGTATGTATACACATAATATATTACATACTTATGTATGTGTGCTCAAGGCTGCCAGATTATCTAAAATAAATAAATATGTGCACATGGCTCTCAGATTATCCCTCTGTGTATGTGTTGCAACTGTTTTGAAAACGTAAGCAAATGGTGTGTGAAGAGGATATTCATATAAATGGAAATTTAACATAAAGATTTAATAGAGATTTAAAAACTGGGTTTGTGTCAGTGTTAAATAATGTGTTCATGAATAATAAGTATCAAATGAAACCAGTTGATGGTGGACTCAGACTATAGGACGTGTGTATACTTCCTTATAAAATGCACTTGTGTGAATGGCTGTCCCTCTGTGTTTATTGAAGTGTCAGCATCTGTGTATACAGTGTGTTCCAATGAAGGTATCTGTGTATGTTACGGTCCCCCTCTGTGTGTATACCATTGTATATTTGTTTAGTTGTGCCTGTCATATTCCTGGTGTGTGTATAATCTACCCCACTGTATTTACCTGTGTGTTTGAAAGTGGAGCTGCAGGTTTTTATAAACATGGACCCTGCTGTATGGATTTGTATAATTATCTTGCTGATGCTATTAACCCTATACGAGCCACTGGGTTGTCCATTGCTTTGCAAAGCAATGTACTGGATAACCCTCTGACAAGTAACCCTTTAAAGACCTCTGGAGTGTGCAGTGCATTATGATGTAATTTGTTGCACACTCCTTTGGTCCTTAAGGGGTTAAAGAAATGTGTCTCGTGCAGGGTAGGAAACCCTTGGCTCTCCAGCTGTTGTTGGACAAAATCTCCCCAATGTTAATGCTGTACAGCTGGCTATATGTCATACGTTTTTGTTTGTTTTTTAATACACTGCTTTTACATAGTTTACAAATTAACAAATATGATTTCAGAATTGTGTTCAACACAATGTTACACACACCCATCTGACATTCAAAGGGTCCCACGTTCAAATGAAAAGGAATGTAATTTTGGGGCAAAGCAACTGTGTCATGGGGGTCAGATACAAAGTCCCAAGATGACCATAGATATAAATGTTTCTTTTTAACCCCTAAAATGCTAGAGGCCTCTAATGCATTGCTCCTCAATGTGTTGGAGACCTCTCTCACTTTGAAATGGTAAACCCCCCCACTTAAATCAATGGGCATGTTGGGAATTTGTATTTCAACACATGGCACAGTTGGTTTCCCCAGAATTGCTTCACATTTGATTGTGATTATGGCATTTGTGTGTAAGCTTGTATACGATTGCTTCTGCGAGTGCGTATTAGGATGGGTAGTTGTTTATAAGCCTTTCTGTGTTCAGAGTTTCTTGTTCACTTTTTGAGAGCAAACCAGAAGAGGGATTTTCTCTGACAGAAGAGCGACACTGACAAGGAAGACTTTGTTCATGTTGACTAGTAGGGAGACCACAAGAGCTTCTCTGAGGATGTGTGTGTGGTCTTGATAGCGCCTGTGCAGCGGTGATAGTGTCAGAAAAGAACTACCGTGTGCCAGTCCCCAGGCCTCTGTGTTACACATTGCAAGCTTCCAGTAGCTTAGGAGTGAGGGATTTCCAACACGTATGTTCACTAATAGACTGTGAGCTCTTTGGTCCAGTGACACAATTTCTTAGACTCTGTATATAAGATATTGCTGTGTTGGTGATTAGTAAAAAGAAACAAATTGTTTAGTTGAGCTAATGGTCATATTTAAGGTTACATAGAAACATACCTCCCAACATTTCAAATGACCAAAGGGGGACACTTGTGTTTTAGGTGGTGTTTCTAGGTGCGAGGCTGGTTTGTGGGGCATTACTGAGAGTTTTTAGGTTACTTTGTGACCTATTGATGCCTCTTTGTGTAATTGAATAAAAGATTCAGAGCAAGACCAAAGTATTTTATTTACACAGATTAATTTACAAAGACATATACTGAAGATTAACTGAACATTTATATAAGTGTTATTGCTGTGGAACATTGTAATACAATTATATATACATCACACAGTCTGATCTCTTAAAAAGAGGGACACCAGGATAGAAAAGAGGGACAGGGGGATTTGGGTCTCAAAGAGGGACACTTGGGAGGTTTGTAGAAACACACATTGGGCCTTATGTATAAAAGCAAATAGGAGCAGTTCTGGGGCAGGACAGCTATATTATAGGGGACAGATAAGTATTCCCCAAGTCCCCACTGAGTTAAATGTTTTTTGTTTAACCTTTGAACCATAGTGAGATCTCTAGGATTGTTTTACAGTGGGTTGGAGACCTCTCTAGTTTGATAGGGTTAACAGACCTAATTACATTTTTGGGGAATTTTATTTAACCCTATAGTGCAGATGGTGTGCTCCAGAACCATCCTACTTTGCATTTATACATAAGGCCCATTGTCTGGGTCTTCGGTTATTGGTCAGGGTGGGGGTTTGTGACACTTTGGTGTGCCTCATATTTCCACTTAGGGCAGAGGTAAACACAGAGTGGAATTTACATCCCAGGAGCCTCTAGGCAAGGCATTCTAGGTGCCCTTAGTTCCACCCATGACCCCCCCCCATTCCTGTTGTGACCACACCCCCAGACGCACCCACTATTCCCTGGCTTAGAAAAATACCCTTGGCCTATAACAAGTAAAGCCAAAAAAAAAAAGGCTAGTAATGTAAGGATAGTAATGTTTAGATATTAAAGCAAGGTTGATTCTTTAATATACTTTTTTTATAACAATGCCTCCCCTCACAGCAGCAAGCTGGTCTAGATGGATTGTGGTAAGGGACAATCTTCTGTCCACATAAGGAAAACCTGCCCTCCTTGGCCAGAGGGGCAGGATTTTCCTTATACTGATAGACAGAAGATTGTCCCTTGCTGCGATCTGTCCAGATTTCAGATTTGAGGGGAGGCATTGTGATGTATGGAAAAGGGGCAGGAGGGGGGACTCTTTAACCCCTTAACGACCCTTGACGGTCATAGTACGTCAAGGGTTGATTTGACTTAACCCTTTGAGTGCCAGAGTGGTACGGAATGCATTGCAAAGCATTGCATTCCGTACCACTTTGGCACTCAAAGGGTTAACGACCGATGACGTACTATGACCGTCATCGAGTTCCGGGCTCCCCCCGCGGCTGCACGCCGTTTGGGGAGTCCGGAACGCAACGGAGCAATAAAAAAAAAAAAATTGCTCCGTGGTCGTTGAGTCGCGTCCGGATTCCCCGGTCGTTAAGGGGTTAATATAAAATAAGACAAAAATGTTATAGACAGTTACAAAGGTGCACCTCATTATAAAAAAAAAATAAAATAAAAGTTGAAGAATTGACCTTCCCTTAATATCTAAACATTGCTATCACTTTAACCCCTTGGTTGTTAGAAAGCGTATTGAATCCTTTCTAAAATTTAGGAGTTAGAAGTAAAATTGTTGAAGTCTCCTTTTTTCCCTGAAGATTTTAACAAAAGTGTAAATGTTGAGTTGCTAATGCTTATTTATGGAAACTCTTATGCACACAGTGTTTGTATTGTCATTGTGAGGGATAAAAATGACTAAACATTTTGGATTTGTATTCTTTATTACCTCATACCTCCCAACATTTCAGTTGGCCAAAGAGGGACACTTTTGTTTTAGGTTGTGTTTATGGGGGTGTGGCTGGTGGGTAGGGCATTACCGAAAATGTTTAGGATATTTCATGACCTATCGGCTCCTCTTTGTTTAACTGAATAAATTATTTAGAGCATTACCAAAGTATTTTATTTACACAAATTAATTTATAAACACATATATTAAAGATTAACTACACATTTATGTGAGTTTTATTGCTGTAGAGCAAAGTAATACACAATATTCATTATGATGTCCTGAAAAGAGGGACAAAAGGGTAGAAAAGAGGGACAGAGGGATTTGGGTCTCAAAGAGGGACTGTCCCTCCTAAAGAAGGACAGTGGGGAGGTATGTTACCTTCTTGACAAAAGCCCGTCAGCTCTAGAGCCAGATATTGCTGCTACTGCAGCCCCCAACCCATTCCTCCTCCTTCAGTTTGTGTCACACTTTGCAGTGTCGAGTTGCCATGGCTGTGTTTGTGTAGTTGAAGAGTGAGTAATTCTGGCAGTCTGCCAGGCGGGGAGGGGGCATGGAGAGAATACAGGCACAGGGGCTCTAAATGAGAGTCTTGCGGGGGCTGGGAACATACCTGCGTATTTCAGCCTTATCTACAGCTGGTGTGCTGCATAGCTCCCATACTTCTCCTCGTAGCAGGAAATGACTGAGTTGGTGTAAATGTTTGTGTTGTGTATGTGCTTTGTTAGTGTGTGTGCTTTGTGTGTATGTGTGTGTATATGTACAGACGTGTGTCATGCGTATTTTTAGAATCTCTAACCAGGCGTTATTTTATAACGGAGGTAGGCAACCTTTGGCTTTCCAGCTGTTAGTGACTACAACTCCCATCATTCCCAACCGATCGTTGGCTGGTCGGGGGTGATGGGAGTTGTAGTCTTCAACAGCTGTTTGCTTATTTACCCCCTGTTGTGTATTATACAATTAGTGTACTTTGAGATCCATGGGACACAATGTTCTCTGTGTGAATCTCTGTGTTTTAGAATCCATATTGGATCATATCTATAAAGACAAAAGTAGGAGAAGTCTGCTTCAAGCCAACAGCAGCATAGCGATCAAATACAATTCACCACATTTACATTAATTAAAATGGGGATTTTCAACTCCTTCAGTGCTAGTGATGTATTAGAAAGCAGCTGCTTTGGAGACAACATTCTTGCTGTTAAATGTCCCGTTTAAAGGGATAGTATTACTTCAAAATTACTATCCCTCATATTGTAGCCCTTAATAAACTGAGTTAAATAACACCATTGGCATCTCTCAAACCTTTATGGTTTAAGAGATAGCCGCTTTCAAAGTTTCCTCTCCCCTGTTGTCAGCGTTCTGCTGCCAGCAGGAGAATCCGGTCCCGGGACAGGCAGAGGCTCTTAAACAGAGCCGATATCTCGTTATGGAAGGAAAAATGATTAATTGAAACAGTCTTCTACGTGTGCTTGGTAACCAAGCACACGTAGAAGACTGTTTCAATGAATCATTTTTCCTTCCATAACAAGATATCGGCTTTGCTGAAGAGCCTCCGCTTGATTCAGAGACCAGATTCTCCTGCTGGCAGCAGAACGCTGACAGCAGGGGAGAGGAAACTTTGAAAGCGGCTATCTCTTATACCATAAAGGTTTGAGAGATACCGCTGGTGTCATTTAACTCAGTTTATTAAGGGCTACAATATGAGGGATAGTAATTTTGAAGTAATACTATCCCTTTAAATCAATATGAATGTTTTAATCCTTCCCTATGGTGCAGTTAGTTTCACCCAGAACTCTTCTGCTTTTGCTTTTATACATATGACCAATTCTATCTAGTTGTCACATACAAAGTTGCGGGTTCATCCCTTTATACAGGCCTCTTATGAAATATGCATACTACAGGGCTGAATAGGAACCAGTAAGCAAGATATTGTTGGATTACAGCATTGATTCTTTTTAGCCAGTCCTCCAGTTGCTTTTAAACTAAAAGTCAAATCTCATGTTGGGAGTCCAGCTGGAGAACCAAATAATGCCCATCCTTAATTTGGGGCTGCAGAGATTCCTGTGCAGCCCTGTGGTATGCATCTTTCATTAGATGCTGATATTGGGGACTGATGTGGGCCTGTCATTATATAAAGGAGTATTTGTTGCCACTTATTTTCTTTTGGCTGGTTTGTGGCTCAGTTTTCTTGGGCAGCACGGCCTGGATATTTGGCAAAACTCCACTCCATGTGATGATGACACCACTGGGCAGTGATACGTTTAGTTACATCTATGGAGGATTCAAAAACTACCTATATGTTGATGCTAGCCTTTTTTTTTTTTTTTTTTTTTTCATAGTTGTTTTGGCAATTAACAATTATTGAAGTAACTCTGTGGTACTTTATGCTAATTAACTTCTGCGCTGGTCCTGTATTGCTGCACACTGTGCTAGGAATAAATCTGGTTAAAGCCCAAATACTGGGGTCATTTGTAATATAGTGAGTGAGACTTTTGACCTCAAGCAAAACTAACTGGCATACTGTTCAGGAAATTAGTATAAAATGGCTCCAAAATGAAAAGGTTAGTTTCTCAAATTATTTATTTTACTGAAAAATAGTATAACATCATATATTTGGTAGGTTGATTTTTTTTTCTCTGTTAAAAAAAACAAACAAACAAAAAAAAAACCACTAAACTTGTCTTAAAGTGACAGGTCCACTGCAAGTGGCACTTTCTGTGCATTATATCTTGTGGCTGTTGCATGCTGTAGTAAGCTGATACCTCCTAGAAGCCATGTTGAAGAAGGATATAGGCAGAACTATCATGGGATGTGGCTGACAACAACCCTTTGAGTGTCAGAGAGGTATCCAACTCCTTCCAAAGCGTTGGATACCTCTCAGGCACTCAAAGCGTTAAAGTAATTGTCATTGATTCCTGGGCCCTGGCACCCTGTTTCTTTTATCTGAGTGACTCTGCAATCCTGACCTCTTGTGCTTCCCTGCATGAGGCAGGTCATGGACTGACTAGCAAAATGTACTTGGGCATCCTGCAAGTTCCAACAACTTCCCCCATTCCACCTCAGCACTACACATCTGGCACGAACTTATACATGTCATGTCCTCCCCTCTGGTCAGACAGTGACTGAGTTTTGTATTATGTCTTCAAAATAATGTTGTGAATATCTTAATTTGTACTTCCGTGGATATTGTGTGCACTGTACAGGCACAGCTTTCTGTATAACAGGTGGAGAAAATGATGAATGAATATGTTTATTTATATAGCACCACAAATGTACGCAACACTTTGCAATTTAAGGGTTTAAACAATACAGGGTTACAGGTGCTTTGTAGAGTGAAACATTGGGTGGGAGGTCCCTGCCCGAAAGCTTACAATCTAAAGCGGTAATGGGAGACATACAGAGTACATAAGGGTCAAGTGCTGAATACAGTGCTAGTTCTGATGATGATAGAGGACATCAGTAAAGTAAATAAGTATTTTTGGAGCCAACTAAGAGTGTTAGGAGCCCGTAAGGTGGGAATTTACAGAGATGTATATAAAATACCCCCTAGATTTAGGATGCCAGAGGTAAAAGTTCAGGAGCCTGGGCTCCCATGTTTCTGTTTTTTGCACCCCTGCTGCTTGATGTATGGAAAGATAGGTAGTTTGGTTTTAATGTTTACTTTAATCAGGTTTATAACTTTAAGAAAACTTTTGCCTATTAATTAAAAATGAAAAGTTTTTACTTTTCACTGTTTTTATTCCCCTTTTATTTTTTAACTAGTTGAACAGCCTGTTTCACGGGCCACAGTGCCACTGCCACCCGGTCGCGGGGCAGTCACATGCAGTAGATACTGCCTGAGCCACGCTGATGCATAGCTGGACGCTCCTTCGGAGCGCCCAGCTCTGTATCAGCCGCGGCGCGGGCAGTCTCTACTGCGCATGACTGCAGCACGCACAGCAGTGTCTACTGCGCATGACTGCGTCGTTACACATGTTTTAGCAAATTATTATATAGGATGTTGAACTTGGTTGACCTTTATTTTGTCTGTCTGAATTTGAGCATGCAGAAGCACGCAAGTAGATTTTTCAGTGGGAAAAAAAAGTTAATAGACTAACTCTTTAAGTGGCAATTTAACTAACTGGATAGAGGTTCTCTTCTCCCTTCAAATTATAAGTTAATGCCTTGAGTGTCAGAATGATAGCAACAAACTGCAAAGCAATACTCACCCCCCCTGATGCTCTGGCAGAGAACATACCATGTAGCCTCAGGCTTCAAGGGAACCCGTTCATCGTGACAGAGGTGTGCAGATGGACATGTTGACATACTGTAATTTCTAGGCTTTGTCCCTTGCCACCTGCATTCCTTATCACTCCATACATCTAGCCCTCATCTGTCCAGTTTGTAGCCTGGTATTTCCATGTTGCATAGTGTCACATATATTATCTTTTGTGGACTGTAACTGTCCCGTTACTGCCTAGCCAACACAGCCAATGCTGTTCCTCAAGAGTTACCAACGGTGCATGTTTTCAGAATATCCCTGCTGAAGCACAGGTGGACTAATTAGTGGCTTAGTAACTTTAAAGGAGCAGTAAACTTTTTTTTTTTTTTTTTTTTTAATGAAAACATATTTTATAGAGCATTTCCTGCTGAATAAAACAAGGGTACTCCCATCGCTGTCAGATGTTTTATTCAAAATTTATCGCAGTTTAAATAATCATGAAGTGAATTTACTGTGTTTACTTCCTGATAGTTCTAACTGACAGGAAGTAACAGGCAGCTTCTATCACATTCTAAGGAGAACTGTATGTGTCTGACTTTTCTGACTTTCCTCTCCATTAGAATCTAACAGGAAATCTAATTAGAATTTTACCCCTAAAGGGCACTGCTAATGTAAAAAAACATGGGTTTAAACTGTAATAACTCTGGAAATATAAATCTCTCAGCAGTGGGAGTACCATTATTTTACTCAATAGGAATTTCCCTACAATATATATTTTTTCATAAAAACGTTTACTGCTCCTTTAATTGATCTGCCTGTGTTCATTCCAGGATATACTGAAAACATGCACTGTTGGTAACTTTTAAGGACCAGGGTTGACTATCCCTGACTTAACCTAATGCTTGCTAGAGAATTCCAGGGAGTTGATATAAGAAACGTGTATACACAGTACATGGGCTCTGATCCATTGTTAATCTTTCTAAGCGCTGATCCCTTTTACACAGCTACAAGTAGCTCTGGCAGCAGAGAAACACTTATAGGAATCTGGCTGCATTTTCCAAGTTCAGGAGCACTTTGAAGCTTTCTATGCCCACTCCCTGGAGTACCGTTGTTGTGTGAAGCAAGCCAGTAAATGATAAGAGGACTGTAATAATCCACAAAGGTAAGCGAGGGAGAGGAGAGTTTGAATCCACCACTCATTTTTGCCTCTTACTGCCTTTCTCTCTCCCAATGCATTGGATACCTATCTGTCATGGAAAGTGTTAAAGGGACACTATCGCCTAAAACCGCTTTGTTTACTTTGAAAATTCTTACAGTATCACCTTTATGTTATAGTAGCTATTTTTAATTTAAATATATACATTATGTTAATTAAGCCATACCATTAAGGTACTTCATGTTTTAGCCTTATATTACCTTCCTCACTCACAGACACTTAACCCTTTCAGCACTAAGGAAGGTGGGCAGTGAGTGTGGGGGTTAAATATAGCACTTTGACCGTGAGGGCTCGATACTATTAGCACTGTATTCTATTATCTGTGCTGTGACAAACTACCGTCAGATAAAAATGCACAGCTGGCTCTAAATTTGCATCCATTGTACACAGTGAAAAAGCAGATACATTTTGTATTCAATTACATGTGGTGGTTTGTAAGGGACTCCTTATTTTTGGGTTAAATTAGTGTCTAGCAAACCGAGGTGTTGAGTCCCTAACGTGTGTACTAGAACAGTGTTTTCTAACACATACATGCATGAGTAACTAGTGATCCATACACTAGTGACCCATGGATGTATTGATATGGAGCCCTAAGCCCCATATGAATACATTCAAGGATCTAAAAACATGAGTGAAAAATAAAGAGAATGAACCCTGTGAGTGCCAGCGTGGCATGCAGCACATTGGGGAGCATTGCATACCTAACTAAAACTCACAGGGTTAATCTCCCTAAATCTAACACCACCCCATGAAAATAAACACTTACCTGTAAGTCTTATGTCCAGCGGGGTCTTCAGCATCCTGATCATCCATTGTAAGTCTTCTTCTATAATCTTCTATCTTCCATCATCTTCTTCCTTCTCATCATCTTCCTTCTTATCTTCATCCTCTTTCTTCTTCCGAAAAATAATATCACTGTATAGTTGGATCAATCAGTGGATCTGTCACTTTAAAGCGGAACTTCCACCTGAACACAACTTTAGCTTAAATAACTCCCCATCTGGCGACTAGCTGCTTAGTAGCGCTAGTCGCCAGAATTATTACCTTGACAAATAGATTTAGCCTTTCTTCCCAGGCTGACAGCATCACAGAATGAGGACATCTTGCCATAATGACGTCTGCGCGCCTGCGCTGTCAGTCCCAGCCAAGTCTAGGAGGTTTTGCTAGGAGCCATCCAGCTCCAAAAGGAACTGACAGCACAGGCGCGTGGATATCATTATGGCAGGATGTTTGCGTTCCGTGATGCTGTCAGCCCGGGAAGAAAGACTAAATATATTTGTCAAGGTAATAATTGAGGGAGTTATTTAAGCTAAAGTTGTGTTCAGGTGGTAGTTCCGCTTTAATTGAGCCACCTGTATTCAGGAAGAGGTTTCCTGAAACCATGCACTGTTAGTGAATGATGATTGATGCTGCCTACCCCTGTTCTTGATGGTCTACACTGGGAATCATTGTGCACCTGTATGTAGTAATGTGTTATTAGATTCACATAGCCACAGACTCTTCTTTTACATGTCCCTATAGAGATGCATAGCATGCGCCTTGCCCATGTTTTGTACGTTCTTCTCACTGGCCATTATTCAGGAAGCTAAAGAGGAGAACTTCTGGTCCCAGCTAGCTGTGCCGTAGTTGACAAAATTCCCCAAATTGCTATTAATTTAAATTGACCTTTTATCCCTCTGAATACCAGAAAGATCTCCAACACATTGTTGGAGATGTCGCAAGCATTCAAGGGGTTAAAATTCTGGTTTGAAATACATTTTTCATTGTTCCTTATGGCAGGGCTCAACAAAATTGATGAATCAGCCGACAGCAAATCTTAATCTCACAGATATTCTTGCAGCCAGTGGTATAGAATTCCTAAGCAAACCTTTTTATACCTTGCTGGAACACACAATGTATGGAGATGCATGTGCTATTTTTTTTTTTTTTTTTTGCGAAATTACTTCCACTGACTTTTAACCCTTTGAATGCCAGTGATACGCAATGCATTGCAAAGCAATGTATTGCGCACCTCTCTGGCACTCAGAGGGTCAATACATTAATGTTGAAAAGGGTTTTTCTCTGTCCTCCAATACAGGTTACTGGTAACTCTGGGAGGCTATCCGCCCCTTAGTAGGCAGGAGCAATTCTCAAAGTGTATACAGGGGGTGGAGCCTCCCTTCCTTCCTTGGCTGCAGCTAGCCAATCAGCTCCAGAAAGATTTGTTCCTCGGTGAAGAAAACACCAGGCTGAGAACAGTTCTGTTATAGTTTTAGAATATTTTTTATTTTTCTGTTAGATATGGAATACCACCATTAGGCGGATTACCATGTCTGACAATGCCCTTAGATGTGGCTAGCTCAGTATCCAGGTGCTTTTTGTGGACCTTAAGCCCTGAGGAGGAAAATCTTGATTCCAAGTGCTTCCCCAGGAGTTACCCACTGAGGTTACTTCTTGCTCCATGGTAATCTGAAGACAGAAGATCTGCAGGAAAGGTGAGCTACCCTTTGAGTGCTGCAGGTCCACTTGTCCCACAGTGCCCCTGCGCACAGGGGTGTATTCCTGGAGTTCCTATTGCACACTCCTGCACTCATTGGGTATATCTGTATGTCTGCTTGGGTGTTTGGAGCAGGTTTATGTGGTAACTTAACCCTTTAACTTCTGGTTTGGCACTTTATTGGGGGGTTTTATGGCACTTTTCCTACTGGGTTAGTGTTTTCTGGGTATCCTCACATGTTCTATTGATGGTTTGCACCTTTTTTTATGTTTTACTTTAATATTTGTAAAAATTGAGTATTGCACCTTTAAGGCATGCCTTACCGCATAGACGCCATTGCTCCATTCACCTCTATGGGACTATACTGTTTGGGACGTATCTCTGAAACTGTTTAACCGAGCGACTTCAGAGATGGCTCATTTTACTTGTCTACCTTTGCTCTATCATCCGGTTCATGTTTCTAGTGTGTTGGGGGGCTCAGGGGGCTTTAGGCACTGTTCAGGGTACTTTATGGGAAAAACTACATTTCCCATGAGCACTTGCTTTGCACCCTTGATTCTGATTGACTCCGGCCACGGCAGCCATTTTGTGAGCGTTTCTGGGCGAGTATCCTACGCAGGGCTTGGACTCTCCTTCTCTCCTCTGCAGATTAACCATTCGCCTGCCAGATAAGTTTATTTTAGCGATTTCTGGGGTGAAACTTTAATCCTACACACTATAATTGGGTGATTTATTGTACAGTTGGTTATTTTGACACTGTGAGAATGTCTATACCGCTGGAGTTTGGGGCTAGACCTAAGACTAAGGAGGCTGGGGTCTCTGTATCCCCCATTGCGCATTGCTCTTCCTGTCACTCAGGGCTACCTAGAGAATATTCAGGTAATTTATGCCCAGCATGTTCTGATGTCCCTGACACCATTCCAGGGACCTCCAGCCATTCCATAGAGCCAGCTTGGTACAAGAGTTCAAGGCTTGCACCTTAGGTCCACATTGCAACTCTTTCCATCCCAGTTACAGGGGGCCTTTCAGTCTTGGCAGGCCCTCTCCTCAGTCAGGTCTTCCCTGCCTAAACCTCAGGGAGTACCTGACGTGTCAGATTCCTCCGAGGAGGAACTGCTGATGGACTCGGATGTTGAGGTGTGTTCTGTGTTGGAGTCCTCTCAGTTTCTTGGGGACCCTTTTGAGGCTGACCCTGAACCCTCAACTGAGGGCCTAATCAGGGCTGTATTAACTACTCTTAATATTCCCCTAGTTCAGGAGGTCCCTTCTGATCCCTCTGATGCATTCCAGGAGCCTGCTAAGCCCCTTACATACTTTCCACCTAACCCCACTCTTGACCGCCTTGTGTCTGAGGAGTGGAAATTCCCGGACAAGAAAGCTTCTGTGTCCAGAAAATTTGCCAAGCTTTTTCCCTTTTCTGAGGCTGCGCTTGCTCAGTGGGTTCATCCCCCCAAAGTGGATGCCCCTATATCCAGGCTGTCTAAATCTACTGCATTGCCAGTCTATTGCCTCTGCTCTGAAGGACAGGACTGGACTGACAAGAAACTTGAGGTTTCCCTCAAGCCCATTTTTGCCACTTCTGGTTCTGCTATGCGTCCAGCTTTTGCCGCTGCGTGGGTGAACCTGGCCATTGCGGTCTGGACTGAACAGCTCACCAAGGTTGTCCATCAGGATGCACCTACTTCGGATAAGTTCCGCCTTCTTGCCAACATATCTGAGACACAACACTATGTTTCTGCTACCTTATTTGATGCCATCTGTTTGGTGGCTAGGGTTTCCACCATATCTGTGGTGGCCAGACAAGCTCTTTGGCTCAAGATTTGGTCTGCTGACACTGCTTCTAAGAAAGCATTACTTTCTCTGCCTTTTCATGGTACCTCTTTGTTTGGGCCAGATCTCAAGGATCTGATCAGTGAGGCCACAGGACGTAAGAGTACTCTTCTACCCTTGGTTGCCAGGAAGTAATTGCCGCTTAAGCGTAACCGTTTTTTTTTCGTTCCTTTCAGAATGAGACATGTCCGGCGAACCAGATGGTTCCCTCCGCTCAGCATACCTCCTCGAAGCCCAAACAACAATGGAAGCCCAAGGTCTCCTCCAAGCCCAAGGATTCCAAGACTTCTTCGGCATGACTCGCCAAACCCGGGTCCGCACTCCTCTGTGGGTGGTCATCTGCGACACTATCACAGCGTTTGGGAGGACTCTGACAGACCCATGGGTTTTACAGATAGTGATGGAAGGGTACAAGATCCCTTTCATTTCTCTTCCTCCCTTTTGCTTTCGTCCTTCTCATATTCCTCAAGGTACAGAGAAACGCTGTCTGTTCGACAGCGCTGTTCAGGCTCTTCTGGACAAGGATTTTCTAGAGCCAGTATCTATCCATGACAGGGGTTCGGGTTTCTACTCAAACCTCTTTGTGGTGGCCAAAAAGGACCGCGGTTGTCGCCCTATTTTGGACTTGAAGGATCTCAATTCCTTTGTGACCCGGACTCATTATCGTCAGGAGTCTCTACGCACAGTGATTGCTGCCATGTCCCCGGGGAATTCCTTGATTCTCTTGGTCTTCAGGACGCGTATTTACACATTGCCATTCATCCAGAGAGCCGGAAGTACCTCCAGTTTGCCTGCGACAGGGGACATTTTCAGTTCTTAACCCTTCCATTTGGTCTGTCGACGGCTCCTCAGGTCTTCAACCGTGTCCTGGGTGCCTCGATATCCGTCCTCCACTGGAGCGGCATCAGAGTTACTCCATACATGGACGACTTACTTCTGAAGGCCCCCTCTGCGGAACTCCTTCATCAGCAAGTTCAGAACTGCATTCAGGCTCTCACCCATCATGGGTGAGAGCATCAACTTGGACAAGTCCGATCTTGTCCCATCGCAGCTTCTGGTCTTCCAGGGCCTTCTCTTCGACACTCAAAAGAGCATGGTGTTCCTCACGGACGAGGTGGCTCACCAGATCGCCCACAGGGTTTCAGCTATTCTGTCTCAGAATCCGGTTCCAGTCCTGAAGCTAACATCTCTGGTGGGGAAAACATATATCCACCATAGAAGCGGTTCTGTTTGCCATGGCGTGATCCAGGTATGCAAGGGTCAACAGGATCTTTAGAAGACATTTGTTTCCCTTCCTGCAAGGGTCAACAGGATCTTTGGAAGACATTTGTTTTCCTTCCACTTCATGTGGAACTGAGCTTGTCATGGTGGCTCGACCTTTCCAACCTGCTGAAGGGCAAGTCCTTTCTGGTGACCTCTTGGACCAAGGTGACGACGGATGCCAGCCTCTCCGGCTGGAGTGCAGTCCTGGGTCACTTGAGCGCTCAGGGTCGGTGGTCTCCGGAGGAGTCTCTCCTTCCGATCAACATTTTGGAGCTTCATGCCCTGAGATGTTGGACATCTCAGCTAGAAGACTGTCCGGTCCGAGTGGAGTCTGACAACGCCACAGCCGTGGCTTACATCAACAAGCAAGGAGGAACAAGAAGTCTCACTGCTTGGTTAGAGGTCAAGGCTATTTTGTCCTGGGCAGAAGAACACGTACCTGCTGTATCCGCAGTGAACGTTCCAGGGTAGACAATGTCATGACGGACTTCCTCAGTCGACACACAGTGGACAGCGGAGAGTGGGAGTTACACCCACAGGTGTTTCAACTCATTGTTCAATGATTGGGTCCCCCTTACATCGACCTGATGGCGACGAGACACAACAGGAAGGTTCCAGTGTTCTGCTCTCGGTGGCAGGACCCTCTGGCAGTGGATGCAATGTCCATTCCCTGGGTCTTTCCTCTGGCTTACATCTTTCCTCCCCTTCCCATGTTGCACAGGGTGTTACGGAAATTGAGACTGGAATGTTGCCCAGTCATTCTAATTGCTCCGTACTGGCCTCTTCAGTCTTGGTTTCCGGAGCTCTTTGATCTGTCTGTGACTGAGCCCTTTTGGCTCCCCTACCATCCAGATCTTATTCTACAGGGTTACCTGTGGAAGGAGGATGTTCGTCAGCTAGCTTTGATGGCTTGGAAGTTGAATCCTCAATATTGAAGAAGAAGTACTTCTCTTCTGGTGTGGTGGCTACTATGCTCAGTGCCCGCAAGCCTGTTTCGTCCAAAATCTACCATCATGTCTGGTCGACCTTTCTGTCCTGGTGCGCTGACAGGGGCCTGTCTCAGGACTTTGATCTACCCACTGTCCTGGCGTTTTTTCAGGACGGTGCGGATAAGGGCCTCAGTTTGAGTTCCCTTAAGGTTCAGACTTCTGCTCTCTCTGTTTTCTTTCAGAGACATATTGCCATCCTTCCTGATGTCAAGATTTTTGTCCAGGGCGTTGCTCATATTCATCCTGCTTTCAAGTTGCCCACTCCTCAGTGGGATCTTAACTTGGTTTTGGGCATCCTTCAGCGCCCTCCCTTTGAGTCTCTGGCTACTACTCCTTTAAAGGGATAGTAATACTTCGTTTTAACTTTATTTTATTTTGTAGGCATTAACAAAAACATGAAGAATGATATAAGTCTTATCTCTCAAACCTTTATGGTTTATGAGATATTCACAAGCAAAGTTCCCCTCCCCGTCCCTTTTACCTAGTGTAAGCCATCTCTTCTCAGATGTGAGTCTGGTTGTATGACAGTACAGATAACAGAAGGGGACAATTTTCTTTGTATGAAAACAATGAAAGCCCTTCCCCCCTTGACAAGTTTTTCAGCTTTTTCCATTATCTTAATTGAAGATTGTCCCTCTCTGCAGTCTACCTGGGCATCTCCCTTCTGAACTTGTTGAACAGGGGGGGGATACTTTGTTTGTGAATATCTCTTAAACCATAAAGGGTTCAGAGATAAGACTTATATCATTCTTCATGTTTTTTTAATGCCTACAAAATAAAATAAAGTTAAAATGAAGTATTACTATCCCTTTAAGCCTGTTGACGTGGAAAATGGCCTTTCTCCTGGTGATTGTTTCAGTTCGCCGTGTTGCGGAGTTACATGCTCTGTCCTGTAAACTACCCTATTTGGTGTTTCATAAGGACAAGGCGGTGCTTCACACTTCTAAGGAGTTTCTGCCGAAGGTGGTTTCTGAGTTCCACATCAATCAGGAGATTGTGTTGCCCTCTTTCTGCCCTGACCACACCTCTGACAAGGAGAGGGGTCTCCACTTGTTAGACGTGGTGCGTTGTCTCAAGTTTTAGAGTCTGTCAGGCAATCTGACGCGCTGTTCATCATTCCTGAGGGTCCTAGGGCAGGAAGACCTGCATCCAAGGTGAATATCGCTTCTTGGATTAAGTCCACCATTCGCAAGGCTTATGAGTTGAGGAAGAAGCCTGTACCTTTCAGGGTCACAGCTCATTCTACTCAATCTACTGGGGCTTCTTGGGCTTACAAGAATCAGGCCTCCGCTGATCAGTTGTGCACATCTGTGCACACCTTTTCAAAGCACTACCATGTGGATGTGTTGGCATCGGCTGATGCCAGCTTTGGGAGGAAAATCCTGGAGGCAGTATTGCCTGTCTAAGATTTTCCTTGGTTCTTAGTGCTTCCTTCTCTGTTGAACCCTGTTGGTTCTTGTTCAGTGTGCTGGGGTGCCGTTACCCCTGTTTGTGTCCGTTGACACGTCAGTTTTTGTTGGGCTATCTCTGATCTGATGGTTCATATGTGTTTTGGTGACTTTGGGGGCCTTGCACCTGGTCCTTGCCTTCTTCCCACCTCTGGGAAACTTAATGGTTGGACATCCCAGAGTTACCAGTAATCTGTATTGGACGACAGAGAAGAGAGGATTTTAGTCTTACCTGTTAAATACTTTTCTCTTAGACCATACAGGTTACATGTCTCCCACCCTGTCAAGAGACCATTCTTGGCTCTCCTGTGGCAGACCGTGGGGGTCCTTTGGAGTCATGCTCACAGGAGTCTTCTTCCCTTCTACTATCTAGTCATCTTAGTGTCTCAATTCTTTCTGGAGCTGATTGGCTAGTTGCAGCCAAGGAGGGAAGGGAGGCTCCACCCCCTGCATACACTTTGAGATTTGTTCCTGCCTACTAAGGGGCGGATCACCTTCCAGAGTTACCAGTAACCTGTATGGACTAAGAGAAAAGGATTTAACAGGTAAGACTAAAATCCTTTTTTCAAGGTGTGGTAACTTCTATAGCTCAATGTAACAACATAATCCATCAAATAAGAGTCACTTGTATTTTAGCACATGGGGGCCATATTCAGGACTCAAGAGAGGTGTGATTCTGGAGCAAAGCAAGCGCACCGCAGGGATCAAACAACAGTTTCCAAAATTTGCATGGATTTAAATAGGGATAGAGAGGTCACTGCTTTGAGTCCTAACTTTCAGTGGGTTAAAACCCAATTTTAATTATTTGAGGATTTTCACTTGTCCTCTGTGGTGGTGATGGTTTGCCTCATCCTTGCTTTTTTGTAGAGTGAGGAATATGGCCCTCTGCATTCCTAAGGCCTAGTCCACAAGGACTTCTTTTCTGAGGTAAATTTGTTTCAAAAATAAGTTACATATTGTTTTCTGTGGGTATTTCACATGGGTTACACTTAACAGAAACATTAATTTTAAATGAAGTCCTTGTGTTTCTGCAACATCTTCCAACAAAATTGCTGCAACAAAATCACCCATGTGAAGTAGGCCTTAGAGACTGTGCTATGTTCAGCAATGTTCTACATACCCCTCTGGAACATAGAGAGTTAATTACCTCCCACCAGCTGGCTTTTTGGCGAGTAGACCTAGTGATTAATCTGCAGTTGGTGTGCAATAAAAAGTGTATGGTTCAACTGTTATCGGAGTGTTATCTGTACCATTCCGCTGACTGAAAAATGTTAGGGGGTCAGTGCCATCATTTGCAGAAATTCTTTGATACAAGAGGCCTAAAATCTGCCAGAAACCTGCTTATTCAACAAATATGTAAACCGCTATGAGACGTGAGAGTCTGAGAGTTGTGTTTAAAATTACGAAAAAGAACAAAAATAAAACCTGATAAACCTACAGTTGTTCTTATTTTCTTCTCAGTGGCTTCCATTTGTCAGTCAATCGCTACGTTAATTTCCCATACCACTCAAAAGCTAGCATAGGCAAACATGGATCCAGTGGGCATGCACAGCTGTCTGCACTCTATTTGAGGGAACAAGTTAACCCTTCAAGTGCCAGAGGGGTATGCAACTCATTGCAAAGCAATGCGTTGCGTACCCCTCTGGCTCTCAAAGGGTTAATCACAGATTTCAGGGATTGTGCACCATAGTGACAAAAACTGGTTAGCAAATCCTGATGGTTAAAAAAGCATGAACCCTATTCATTTTAGTTAGCATCCACCTCTCTAACACCCATGTGGTTAATTGCAGTGGACTCCTCCCCAGAATCCAAGAGGGGTTATGCAATAAGGAGTGATAAAGAGATGATAGAGCAGAGATAACTTCTCCAGTGATATCACTTCTCCAGTTCCTATGTTATTCTATAGAGTCTATGCACTAATATCTCCAGTCAGTGAAATCTTAGTGTATAGGCTCCATGTAATAACATAGGAACTGGAGAAGTGATATAACTGGAGTAATCTCTGCTTTATCACCTCTTTGTCACACCTTAGTGCATCTCCCCCAAGGTGTAAAATACTCTGAAATGCCTCTTTCAGTGGTGCAATCATTCACTGGAAACCTTCATAGCATCTACAGAGTTAATTACATTGCAAACCACTCTAGTTTCCATACAGTTAATATACTCCACTAGATCTTTTGCCAGTGGTGTAGTCATATATAATACAGGCCCTGCCAACATTGGAAGAGTTACCACAGCTGTGGCACAAGGGGGCATTGAGCGGACAGTATGCAGTAGAGCCAGGGATTAGACAGTAGACGCACAGCACATTCCAGTTATCCCTCTCCCACTACAGAACAGCTGGTATTCTCTGTGTGCCTGGGGGAGGAAGGAGGGAGATATTGTCTGGACAGATACCCTTGCCAGCTCCGGTATGATTGCACAGTGGCCATAGGAGGAGGGGACAGGACACAGGGGGGAGTTTTACCCTCCCGCATACCTGAGATTCCTCTCCACCCCCTGCTCTGATCTCACTCCTGGCTCCTGTTCCTGCAGGCAATTCAATGGTTAGTGGCTCTCGCTCCATCCTCCCCTTTCTGTAATTCTCACTCAGCACCTCTCCTGCTGGTGCTACTATGGGTTCCAAGGGCAAGAGTAACACCTTAATGCTATTTTAGGGTCCTTGTGTCACTCGTACATCATCTAACCTGACAGAACATTTTTGGTGACACTGATTCTCACCCATAGAAAGTCCTATAAAGAAGGCAAATATGAAGATGCACCTGCTTTTTCACTTTTCACAGGATGAAAGGGTCATGATAAAGAATGATAATTACAAAATGTATTGGTTTATATTTTGCGTAGCATGGGCTAAAGTAGTTAAGAACTAGAGGTGTTGTGAAGCATTGCTTTGCAGTATTCACCTCCCTGGCCCTCAAGCAGTTAAAACAAACAAACAAACAAACAAACAAAATTAACCCTTTGAGTGCCAGAGGGGTTGCTCAAATAAGGACTTACACTTTAAGTCCCAAACGGGTATCCGCGTGGATACCCCTCTGGCACTGATAGGGTTAAATCTGCACTCTTTCCATTTACTTGTGGAAGTCGATGCAAGCTGTTTGATTGCCATTACAAGGTGTCCCAAAGCAGACAAGAGAGTAGAATTAACCCCTTGTATTCTAAAGATGTCTCCAATGTTTGTTTTACTTGGATGCCAGAGACTTCAGTAACTACACTAATTTACTTTATGACACAAAATATGTACTGGTACAAATGAAAACTTTTTTTTTTTTCTTCTTCCATTTCTTCCATTTCCCCTTTGAGTGCCGGAGAGGTATCCGACACATTGCATTGGATACTTGTTTGGCACTCAAAGGGTTAACCCACATGATGCCAGAGGGCTCTCAAATGCATCCATGATGCTAAAATGAATAGAAAAATGCACATTTTGCTGCTGGCCAATTCTGGTCTTTTACTTGTTTTTAAGCAGGCTCAGGGAATTTGTGCCCTAATACCATGTGTGTCCAGCTTTTGTCTAGTACACAATGACACCAAATGTGAGAAATCCTCATTAGATCCCTCAGGTTGATAGTAGATTGTGATCTCTAGTGTTAGGTTTGCTCTGCATTTACAATGTATGGTCCAGAAATGTTCTGAGTCTGCAGCTTTCTGCTCACATTCCATGGTCTGAACAGCAAAGACTACAATGCTCCATAGGTCAGCAGGCCAGAGTTAGACAGGCTGTCTGGGACCAGATGTAGTCTGTATATTCCTCCTTCTCCACCCACAGTTCACATCTTACCCCTCTGCTCACTACTTTGTGGTTCGTATTAACCGTTCGAGTGCCAATGGGGTATCCAACATCACTTTGGCACTCAACGGATTAAATGGAAATAGCTCAGTTTCGTTATGCATATTTTTTACCATGCCCTAAAAAAAATCTTAAACCATATATTGGAATATCTATGATAAATATTTTTTTTTTTTTTTTGAAAGCATATTTACTTACCTTTATTTGATATTGACCATCCTATTTGTGTCACTTTCCTGACATGAACTGCCCATGTTTTTTTTACCATGTTTGGTATTTATTTACTGCACAGACTTTCTTACTGGGAGGAATGGGTGTTCTATATGTCAGGCTTTGACACACACAGACTTGCTCTACAGCCTTGAGTTGGCCTGGCCTTCAGATGTCACAATGTCACAGCCATAAAGTGAGGCTGCAGTGAACAGGAATCTGGGATTTCAATGGAAGCCATAGATTGTCAGCTGAACACTGAAACCTAAACTTTTCTGTCGAATGAGAATGTTAATGGCTTTAGGCAATTGATGTACTTCCAGTCATTGGCTGTTTGTGGATTATGTGAATTGTAGCCCCCAACTGGTGGTCCATTAATTGACTATGCCTGGTATTAACTTTTTCTTACTTGGTTTACTGATCATTTTACTCCTTGAGGACAGGAAGTTGTGCATTGCTTCGCAATCCATTGCAAACCCCTCTGGTCCTCATGTGGGACTATACTCTAACAATAAGTCACTCTCAGTTTGTTTAACACATTGACATACCTTTATACAGCAGTCAGGTATATCTATATCTATCTATATATATATATATATATATATATATATATATATATATATATATATATATATATATATATATATATATACAGGCCTTATAATGTGAAGTCCTTTGCTACTAGCCAGACCTGAAAAGTTACTCGCCACTGCAACCATAACATACCCACCAGGGCAGAATTTGTACTCGCCAGGGCTAAATTTTCACTCGCCATTGGCTAGTGGCGAGTGGAAATTTTGAGCCCTGTTATATATATATATATATATATATATATATATATATATATATATATATACATATACAGGGCTCAAAATTTCCACTCGCAACTAGCCAATGGCGAGTGAAAATTTAGGCCTGGCGAGTACAAATTCAGCACTGGTGGGTATGTTATGGCTTGCAGTGGCGAGTAACTTTTCAGGTCTGGCTAGTAGCAGAGGACTTAAAATTATAAGCCCTGTGTGTATATATGTATATATATATATATATATATATATATATATATGCTAGTTGAAGAGCCTGTTACACGGGCCACAGTGCCACTGCCACCCGGTCACGGGGCAGTGCCTACTGCGCATGATTGCAGCACGCGCAGCAGTGTCTACTGTGCATGACGCGGCGTTACACACGTTTTAGTGAATTATTATATAGGAGAGATATATATATATATATATATATTTATATATATATATAAAATTTATTTTATTTTTTTTCACTGTATGTGTAGTTTCCTGTATATTGTGATTTCTGCTGTAGGTTATTTCTCCTTACATCCAGGTCTATTGAAGCCCATTGTTTTTTGTATCACAAGGCACTCAGTTGTTATCAAATTAAAAAAATACTGAAAAAAAACTGAAGCAACTAGCACAGACTAAGGCCAGTTTCACAAGGGCGTAATTGTAGGAGCGACAGAAAGCTGAGGGGAAAAAAAAACATTAGTTGTGAATCATTTCTTCCTATGTCCTAACCTCTTGTGTCCAGTGCTTTGCTTTACAGTGAATTAGGGACTTCTAACATTACATTATTAATTATTCCTTTAACAAACATATTTTATTTCCCCAGGTCCCTGCCAGGCATCCCTCAGACCCCACCTCTGAAAGATTAGCAGCATGGATCCAGAAGATGGTTATTTTGGGGTGAGTAATCTCCTGCCCCTGGGGGAGAAAATTATGGTTTATATTACATGTTCATTCATGCCAGTCCCCTATGAACTGTCATCCTATCCTATATAATAAAAGGCCAGATGTATGTTTGTCCGAAACAGTCACATGCAGTAGAGACTGCCCAAACTCATAGAATGCTGGCCTGTGTACACAGGCTTTTAAACTAGTTACTTCATAAAGCACCATCAGATTCCACAGAAACTGTCACTTCCTGTTATTCTTCCCACATGTCAGGTACAAGCAAACACTAAACTTTAAGTCTGTCCATCTATTCATGGTTATAGGGCCACTTGCCTCTAGGTTACAACCATCTATATATGTTTATGTACATGCGTACATAATCCGCTAAATAACACAATGGACTATTGTCTACTTATGCCTCTTGATAATGTAAAGATTGGTTGCCTTGGCAGCTTTATTTTCCTCTTTGCCAAGGCAAACAATGTGTGTCATACAGAATTGTTTCATCTATTCATTTGGATTTTGTTTTACACTCTTTGCAAAGTTTCCTAGATTAGAAATATAACTTCATCATGGTGGAACATATATTCCCTGTATTAAGTTTTTGTAATTCATTGCCTGGATTCCACTGCAGATAATAAATTATCAATAGTTTTATCTGCAAATTCCCTACTTGACCTCAGTAGGAATGTGTGAGCAAAACCATTGATAATATGCATCACCATTTAATATGAATAATTGGGGGAATTCTGAATAAACCAAATGCACACATAAAATTCCTAAATTGCCTATATTTTTTTTTATTTTTTTTTTATCTTCACCTATGTTTATAGACATTTATGTCCATGAGAGAAACCTCTTGAATTTCTAGAGAGTGATCTGTAGGGGAAAGCAGGTTTCTCTTACCTCCAATATGAAACACAGGTGCCATGGAGTTGAGTCCATCCTCTTGCAGGGTAGGACACACTCAAAAGACAGAGTCTTATGGATGCAGACTCCCTCCTCTTCGTCCTCCAGCTCAAACATCCCTCACCCTGTAATTACACAGAATTCATGTGTCCTGTGTTGAAGAAGAAAGGCAGGATACACTCCTTTTTTAGTTTTTTTTTATTATTTTTCACATTAGATATGGGGCTGTATTTATCCCCATTAGGTGGGTTACCATTACTGGATTTTCCTGGAATGGACTAACCAGTGTTCAGGTGCTGTGAGGACACTTGAAGCCCTGTGGAGGGAATCCTTCTGCCAAGTTTTCCCTCCCAGCAGAGTCTCTTGGGACTCTGCTCCTAGATACAATGGTAGCCTGAAGGCAGAAGACTGGCGAGCAACCCTTTGAGTGCCTTGGTCCTTTCCTCAGATGGAAAGGTAGGTGTTGCTATGCAACAGAGAAGACTATGTTTCCCCGAATGCCAGGTTGGCAGGCCTTGTCCTGGCTGCCTGTTTTGCAGTCACCAATTTCCTTCTCTCTTGCTTAATCTATGCAGAGGCAGATTCTCCTTGCTCTCCTTCTCCAGATTAAGCCTTCACCTGCCAGATAAGTGCTTTCTGGGAATTTTTTGGGTGAATTATTAGTCTGGAGAACTGTTACTGGTTGTCTATACTAGTTTTGGACACTTCTTCTGTCAGACCTAAGACTAAGGACTCAGTGGTATCACTGATCCTCCTTGCTTACTGTTCTTTATGTCAAACTGGGCTCCCTAGAGAGTATTCTGGATCTCTCTGCCCCTCCTGTGCTTTTGCCCCCTACTACTTCGCTGGGACCCTCCAGCAGTGAACAAGAACCAGCTTGGGTGAAATCACTGTTGTCCACAGTGTGCCAGCTTCCTCTCTCCCTCCAAGAGATATTTCAGTCCTGGAAGCCCCCCCCCCAGTCTTCAGTGATGTGGCCCCTAGCTCTGAGTATGTCTGTGCTCATAGGGGCCTCCTCTGAGGAGGAGCTTTTGGGAGAGGAGGATGAGGAAGGGGAATATGAGAATAATTGATACTTCCTACTCCTATGAAGATTCTTATGAGGTAGACCTCCTTCCCTCGGCTGAGGGACTTATTAGGGCTGTATTAGAAACCCTTCTGGACGCTGACACAGAGGCTTAGGAAATCTTCTACTGTATTTCCTCCTAATGCCACTTTTGGTCAGATACTTGTGGATGGGTGGAAGACTCATGTTAAGAGGTTGTCTATCACCAAGAGGATTTCTAGACAGTACCCATTTTCAGAGGCAGCTATGGCGCAGTGGGCCTTTCCTCCTACTGTGAAACCCCACCAGTCTCCAGCCTAGCCAAGTATACTGCCCTGCCTTTGGTGGATGCAGCGGGTCTGAAGGATGTGGTGGATAAGAAACTTGATTCTGTCCTCAGGGCTAATTTTGTGGCCACTGGGCCTGCATTGAGGCCTATTTTTGCCTCTGCCTGGGTTAACAGGGCTGTTTCCATGTGGGGTGAACAGATGGCGGAACCTGTCTGAGCAGATGCTTCCAATGAGGATCTGTTGGTCTTTTTGGCCAACAGTTAAATGGATGAGGCTCTTTTTGAGGTAGTCAGATTGTGTGCTAAAGCCTCAGCTTTCTCAGTTATGTGCAACACACTCTGTTGGTTAAGATTTGGCCTGTGGACCAATCTTCAAGAAATCACTGGTTTCTTATCTTTTCAGGGCAAGTCCCTGTTTGGACCTGAGCTAAAGCAGATTATTAGTGATGCTAGAGCACTTTGTTCCCTCAGATACCCACCAAACATCTAACTATTGCGAGGAAACTGCATCTTTTTTTTGCCACCGCCAAATGGAGGTGCAAAGGCTGCAAACTTTGCAGGCCTCCCACTTGTGTATCCCTGCTAAGCCCAGACAGCAGGTGTGGCACAGGCAAACAGCTTCAAGGGCTAAGTCTGTCAAGCCAGCTTCAGCATGATTCGCTGAATCCTGGTCCACCAGTCCCCATGGGTGGGCATCTTTGCCTGTTTTGGGATGCCTGGGAATCCTCAATAGCAGAATAGTAGGTTTTTCAGGTAATTTCCGAGGGGTACAGAAAAGATTCCAGATCCCTTCCTCCTTTTCTGTTTCTGTTTGTCCAGAGTTCCAACAGTGCGGACCAAATTAAGGCTGTTCTGGGAGGCAGTGAATTCACTGCTGGAAAAGAAGCAAGGTTCAGGTTTTTATTCCAACCGGTTTGTGGATCCAAAGAAGGATGATGACTGCCGTCCCATTTTCGACCTCAAGTGTCTAAACAGGTATGTAGAAACCGCAAGCTTTACAGTGGAATCCTTGCATTCTGTCACTGCAGCGATGTGCCCAGGGGAGTATCTGGCATCTCTGGACCTTCAGGATGGGTACCTCATTCTGATCCATCCATCCAGACAGCTGTCTGCGTTTTGCCTTAGACTCAGAGCACTACCATTTAATCTATCCTCCATTTGGTCTGGCCTCAGCTCCTTGGGTGTTTGCCAAAGTCATGAGGGCCTTAGCAGCCTTCATTCACACCCGGGACATTTCCATGACTCATTATCTGGGCGACCTTTTGATCAAGGCTCTTTCAGACGAACTCTTGGCTCATCACATCTTGGCAGGCTAGTGTCAACTCTAGAGGTGGTGCCTTACTCGCAGATGCACACCAGTGAGCATTAGAGACATGTCATCCAGAATTGGTGTGGGAATTCGACCTGGAACAGAGGAAGTCCTTTGTGATCCCAGAATGTCTTTGGTCATGATGGATGCCAGCCTGAGCTCAGGCTGGGGTGCGGTTCTGGGTCCCCTGGGGATCCAGGGCAGGTGGACTGTGGAGGAGTCTCTTCAGTCCATCAGTGTCCTGGAGCTCAGGGCGATCCTTCTCTCTCTTGTGTACTGGACATCTCAGTTGAAAGGTAATCCACTATGAGTCCAGTCAGACAACGCCATGGCTGTGGTTTACATCAACCATCAGGGGGACACTCGAAGTGCCACCGCCTGGTACGAGGTGCGGTACATGCTAGGTTGGGCAGTAGCCCACGTTCTGACCATCTCCCCCGTTCACATTCCAGGGGTAGCAAACATACTGTCAGACTTTATTTGCCAAGATGTGGATCCGGGAGAGTGGGAACTAAATCCAGAAGAGTTCCATCTGATTGTGCTACAGTGGGGACTGCCAATGATTGACCTGATGGCCATGAGGGACAACAGGAAGGTTCCTTCCTTCTGCTTCCGGAGGGGGTGTAGTGGAGTCCTCTGGCTTTTGCCATGGACGCAATAGTGTTTCTGTGGAACTTCCACCTCGCTTGTGTCTTTCCTCCAATTCCTCTCATTCCCTGGGTTCTCAGGACGATCAAGATGGACGGCGCAACACTGATTCTGGTAGCTCCTTATTGGACCGAAGGGCGTGGTTTGTGACCTGGGGAGCCTTTCCTTTCAGGATTCACTTCCGCTTCCTCCCAGGCTGGACATCTTTCTTCAGAGCTATTTTTTGAAAGAGGATGTGGAAAAGCTGGCTTTGACGGCATGGCTGTTGAAGACCACATCCTGAGGAAGAAGGGGTTCTCCACTGAGTCATTTCTACTATGATTCAGGCTAGGAATCCTCTCTCCTCTAATAATAATAATAATAATAATAATGCATCTGTTTTTCGTTTCTGGTGTGTGGACAGGGACCTGTCTTCATGGGACTTTGACCTTTCCAAGTGGTACTATCTTTTCTCCTGGATGGTGTGAACAAAGGACTCAAAGTGTTCCTTCAGGGGGTCACTCATGCTTTCCCTGCCTTCAAGGCTCCCACTTCTACATGGGACCTTAATTTGGTTCTGCAAAGGCCTCCTTTTGAACCCCTTGCTACCATCTCTATGCGTCACTTGATGCATAAGATGGCATTTCTTTTGGTAGTGGTCTCCGTACTCAGAGTCGCTGAGTTGCAGGCCTTGTCTTGCTGCCTTTTCTGTTTCCACATCAATATTCTCACAGTTGCTGTTGATGTAAATTGGTCTTTTAAACCCTTAAGTGCTAAAGCGGCTAAACTGATCTCCAGCGCTTTTTAAGACAATGCACTGGGGATCACTCTAGCATTCAAGGGATTAAACCCCCATCACTAGGAATTTTGATTCCTCCCCTGTGGTGCAGAAGGGTTGTTCCAGAATTGCTCCCATATTGATAAAGGTAGAGTTATTCTGGAGAAAACAAACTGCACCATAGGGGACAAACAAAAATTCCTGTTAAATTAAAAATTGGGCTTTTAACCCCATGAATGCTAGAAAGGTTATTGGAGACCGCTCTGATATTCAAGGAGCTAAAAAGCTCTATTCAAGTGCGTGGAAATTTAGGGACGCTTATATGTTCCCTATGGTGCAATTTTGGAACAAACCAGCTGCACCATAGGGTTGAAATGAAAACTGCAAATTCCTTTTGATTTGATTTCACCCTTTTAATTCTAGTGAGGTGTCCAATGGTTTGCTTCATAATGCACTGGAGACGTCTTCCACAGTCTAGGGATTAACCGTCACATTTAACTCAAGGGAGATTTTTCGTTTTTCCCCTTTGGTGCACTTGGTTTGCTCTAGAATTGTACTTCTTTAGTTTCCTGAACAAACAGGAACATTCATCTAATAATCATCTGAGTGAAAGCTGTGCATTGCACACCACTCTGGCAGTCAAGAGGGTTACTTTAGTCCTGCCATTTCTCAGACAGATAGGGTTAAATACACAAGAAAATGGTACAGTTCTGGAGCACACCATCTGCAGCGCAGAGAACAAATAAAAAGTCCAATTGATTAAGGTATTTTAACCCCTTGAATGTTAGAGACATGTCCAGAAAGCCCCATTTAAATCAACAAAAAATATCCCCTCTGGTGCAGTTGGTTTGTTGCAGAATTGCATCACTCCAACTCTGTACATATAACGTTGGTATTCTCAGTGTGCTGGAGCAGTGATTCTTATTGCTGGCTCTTGGACACACAGCAGGTCACATTTTCCCATTTTGATTGGTCCCGTTGTGCTTAATTATGGAAATTTTGGAATTCTGACCTGTTGGGGTGTCCTGAGGACTGAAGCTTATAATTGCTGTGTTGGAGAACTTGAGCCTGCGACCATGTATCACCATGCTTGGTGCTCTGAACACATCCTTTTCTCTTATCTCTTCAGGGTTTGCCTTCCAAGGGGTCAATGTCAATCATTGGAGCGGAGGACGAAGATTTTGAAAATGACATTGAGCCGGTCAGTGGTGCTGGTAGTGAGGGAGACATGCTTTGTGGTGGAAAACTTCACTTTTGTATCTCCAGTTTGTCCCTATATCCTCTGCATATCTACTTTTTATGTCTGTCTATCTTGCTCCCTCTCCATCTGTGCAACATCTTATTTTTGATTGTGGGTCCCCTGACTGCTCCTGCTATGGTTTTTGTATATTTTCCATAAAATACTGATTTTTTTTTTCTCTCCTGCCCTTTCTCTCCCTCTCTTTCTGACTCTCTCTCTCTCTCTCTCTCTCTCACCTTATCTCTCCTCCCCCTCTCTCCTCACTTTATATGATGCCCCATGGATGACTCTGTTCTTCTTAGATTGCAACATAGATGACTCTCCTTTTTTCAGTTTGCCCCAAAGATATTGCACACTGTATCCTTCTCTCACTCTCTTTCCCCTTCTGCTTACCTTTCCATATCTTTCCCTTGGATGTATCTTGCTCCTCTCCTTACCTTTCTCTTGGAAGACTCTAATTCCTCTCCATAACTTTTAACTTGGATGAATCTTGCTCCTCTCCTTACATTTCCCTTGGAAGACAATGTGTCCTCTTTTCCTGTCCCTCTGGATGACTTTCTTTCCTCCCTTTACTTTTCTCCTTGAATGAGTCTCCCCTCCATGTCTTCCCTCTAACTGCACATTCCCCTCTGTTCTTCTCTTCAAGGTGACTGCCTTTTCATGTATATTCTGTGTATGTTTTTTTAATCTCTTCTCCTTTCCCTTAAGATGACTCTCTCCTCATCTAACCCCTGTATGACTCTTACCTTTATCTCTGTCATGCCTCCTTATGTTTCTGTCCTCCTAATCTTACCATTGAATTATTTTCTTCTCTCTTCAGAATGTGGATGACCAGAGCAGTTATTTCCAGAGCATTGAGCTAGTGAAAGATCACCCTGCTTACATCATGGTCTTTCTGCAACATGTGGTACTCCAGTTTGACCCGAGCCCACTGGTAAGATTGGAGTGAACGTAAAACAACAAACAGATATTTGTACTCTGCCTTACAATTGTCTTTGTGTGACTGAATGGCCATGCAGATGGTTCTCTGAAGAACAAGCTGCCATGAGGGAAAGGAGTAGGAGATGGTAATATTAAATGTTAAATGGATAGTAATGGTTAATTTTAAGTTGATTTACTATTGTAGACGTTAAAAAAAGGTTAACATCTATGTAAGTCTTATATCTCAAACCTTAACCTTTTCCTGACTGTTTTACACAAGTCTGCCATCTAGCTGACAGCTGCAGATTCCAGTCATTTGACCAGACAGAGGCTCTTCAGCAGAGCTGAAATCACTCTATTTAGAAATAACTATTTCATTGGAACGGTCTACAAAGTGTGCTTGCAAACCAGGCACACGTTGTAGACCGTTCTAAATGAAGTATTTGTCTTTAGATATCGTTATATCGGCGCTGCTGAAGAGCTGCATTTGGTCGAGTGACCAGAATCTGCTTCTGACAGCTTTACAGCTTGTCAAGCAGAAAGGGGAGGGACCAGAGAACTTTATTTTCTTATATCTCTCAAACCATAATAGTGTGAGAGATACGAATAAGTGCAAGTACTCTCTTTTAATTGTATCTACCATATACTTCAGTGCTTTCCAAACTGTGTGTCGCGACACGTTAGTGTGTCGGCTGCAGTGTGTAGGTGTGTCACAGGCAAAGGTGCTGTTTACACAGCGCGAGATACACTGGGAGCTGAGATAAAACAGTATTACTTAATGGTCGCATTTACACAGTGCGAGATTGCCTCCGTGTGCTGCATACAGCTGGAGCACCACAAAAGATTTGTAACAGCTGGAGTAACTCTGTGTGCTGCATACATAATATGTATGCAGCACACAGAGGCACTCCAGCTGTTGCAAATCTTTTGGCTCTTCAGCTGTTAAAATCTTTTGAGATGCCACCTCCTCTATACCTCTGCCCTCTCTTTGGGCTGCCAGGCTGGAGTGTCCCTGTGTGCCGAGGCTGCCTGTCACATGGCTGCTGCTTCTGCTTGTGGTGCCGGTGAGACAGGAAAGACGGACAGTACTTCTAAAATCAGTTATGCGCTATCTATTTACTAATGCGACATGAGAATCTTGCTCTTATATGTAGTGCAACATTCTCATGTAGCCATTTTAAAAACACACGACATGCTTAATGCCTTCTGCAGTATGAATGAAAGGAATTCATGAGATATGTTGTGCCCCCATACATCTTGTTATTACAATTAATGTATGTGTCCATATCTATTATAAGGGATTATTAGTTTAACCCTTTGAGTGCCAGAGGGTTACGCAACGCGTTGCAATGCATTGTGTACCCCTCAGGCACTCAAAGGGTTAACCTCCGGTTTGCTAGGAAAACTGAATTACTGTGTCACGAAATGATGCCTGCCTAAAAAGTGTGTCACTGACATGAAAAGTTTGGAAAGCTCTGATATACTTAATACTTTTTTTCTGACATTACTATCCCTTTAACTTTGAGTGGCTGACATCAGTCACACTTTTTGTAATACTTTATAGTGCATTTAAGTAATCTTTTTTTTTTATGTAACTTGAATATATATTCTTTAACCCCTTAACGACCGGCCGATCGGCACGGCGTTGTCAGTTAAGGACCACGGAGCATTTTTTTTTCTTTCTTCAGCTTCCGGACTCCCGGAATGGCATGCAGCCACAGGGGGAGCCCGGAATTCCATGACGGTCATAGTACGTCTTGGGTCGTTCAGTCAGATCGACCCTTGACGTACTATGACTGTCAAGGGTCGTTAAGGGGTTAATGAGACACTTCTGTGGTTTTTCATGGTATCCTCACAAGGAGATTTTTGCTCTCACACTTGTTTCTCCCTTTGTTTTACATGGCTCTCAGATGTTCCTCTCCATGACATTGTCTGTCTGTAATCTATCATATGTTTAACCCTCTGGGCCTGGTCAAAGTATGCAACATCTCAGAGGTGTTGGCGATAGTGGAGGGCAACTTTCAGCTCTCCAGCTGTTGTTTGAACTAGAATTCCAGTCAGCCTTAGCCGGCCCATTGAATAATATTTAGTGAAGGGAAGAATTTTCCCCTTTAAGCTATATTGGTTGTGAGGCACAGGTTGCTTAGCCCTGCTCTAGCTGTTGCTAGACCAAAATATTAAGTAGGATCAGCATTAGATAATAAATATTTCCTGTGAGAGAAATCTCTCCAGTGTTATTCTGTGGAGCAGTTGTTACAAGCTAGAGGGATCTAGATTAAAATGTTTTACATACTGAGGCCGACATAGTAAGAAAAACCAAAGTAATTTTGGAGCAAATCAACTGCAAAGCACTGGAGACCTCACTAGTATTCATGAGAATGTGTATGTTATGGCCTATGGAGCATTTGGTTTTCTCCAGAATTATCCTGATTCTTCCTAGTACATCAGCCTTACTGGCTTTCCTTTTCATTAATCTGGACAATTTACTTTACATTATATCTTTTTTTCTATTCTTCTCTTCTTCCCACTTTTACTTGTGATCTGCAAAAGCAGTGTGCAACATCACTATATCTATAAGTGATTGCAAGATCTCCTTGTGTGTTTCTTGCCCTCTGTTAACTTGCAAAATAACTGTGATTGGTTTTGTCTCAGGGCCTGATGTTAACATTGTAGAGAGCTAGTACTTATATATATCATTAGTGCTCCTTTTGTAAGCTCTAAGGCACTACAATGCTATTTACAACCCCATTCTCTTGGCTTGCACCTATATGCTAAAGAGAAGTATCACAGTAACACACAGGTGCAAATTAAAACTTAAGATGGTGCCACATGACTCTTTGCGTTATCCCTGGCATTTAAAGGGAAACTATCAATGGATATTTTTTCTCCCGTAAATTTTAGGAATCTTAGATAGCCCTTTAAAGGAGAAGTAACAGCTCCTAATAATATCCTTCCACACTTACCTTACTATGGCCAGGAAATCCTAATGCCCCATGTGCATTTTGCTCTTTTTACGAGATAACATCTTCAGTCAGTCCTGATGTCATGTCCATGGAGGCAAACACCAGAGTTGTTGTCAGTTTTTATTCTAAAATGAAGCAGGCATAGTACACAAATCTTTTTAAGCCTTTTAGGACAAAAGGGGTGAACGATGCATTGCGAAGCAGTACCATTGCACAACCCTTTGGTCCTTAACCCCTTAACGACCCATGACGCTACAGGACCATCAAGCCGGTGACAGCCCTCACACATCATGGAATTCTGGGATGGCAGCACAGCTGAGGAAAAAAAAAAAAGCTTTGTGGTTTGTAATGGCTGCCTGAGCGCCAGATCAGGTGGTCGTTAAAGCTTTGAGATTACCATGTGCAGTAGGCAGAGTTTGTGTTCTGTGGTTCACCCAGCAACTGTCTCAACGGATGTGATGTTATCTCATGGATAAAGACACAAGTGCAAAGTTCATAGGGAGCATTATGATTTTTTCACTCTAATAAGTCAATTAGGGGGATATTATTACTTCAGGGGTGCACAGAGCTCTCTTTGGTCCTTAAAAGGTTTAAAGTAAAAAAGTGCTTTGTTTTTGTTTATACTATTTGGGGTGACTACTTTTGTGATTTATACATTGTCTTCCTAATCATTAAATAGAGAAAAACAAAAGAGAAGGCGCTATAAAGTGAGAATATCTCAACAGAGAACACAGACAAACGCTGATAAGTGATGCCGCGGTATAGATTCAAAGATGCGGCAATACAAAAGTGGGGCATATTATACTACCCAGCACACAGTTATCTTCAATATAACTGCTCCCCAGATAAAATATGTCCATAATATATAAAGCGTTTAACCCTCTGAGTGCCAGAGGTATAGTCAATACCCCCCCTGGCACTCAAAAGGTTAAGATCTACTCACTGAGTGAAGTATACCGGTTAGATCAGCTGACAACCTGTGTTAACCTGCTTCGGTACACGTGCACAAAAGGTCCCTGGAACCCTCGTAAATAATAGTGATTGGCCATAGAAAACATAACAAATGTATTATATACAATACAAACAATTATGCAGTGTGAGAGCCTGATTGGTGTGTTTCTGGATCCTTAGATCCTCCCCACAGGAAATGCAGGCTATATAGGAATACAGTAGTCAAAAACAATTGTATTCAGACTGGAACAGATGTACATATGTAGAAACCTCACTGAGCATTCTCTAGTGCATTTATTTGGATTTTAATTTCTTGATTACTAGAGAGGTCTTAATTGCAGTGGTGGATACCTCTCTAGCGTTCAAGGGCTTAAAAGGCCCATTTAAATCAATGGTAATATGTATGTGTGTGTGTGTGTGTATGTGTATATATATATATGTATATATATATGTATGTATATATATATATATATATATATATATATATATATATATATATATACATATATACATGGTTTTTGAACTTGACGTCTTTTTGAAGGACACCTGCTTAGGTAAGTTAATTTGTTAGGAGCCAGTTGTTTATGTAATATTCCCCTTTAAGGATTATAAAGTTTTTTTCTTGTACATACTACATAGGCTGTGGTAAAACTGCATTGGTACATGCCTTGTTATGCTGTGTAAGTGGCACATCCTCATTTGTCATACTCTTAAAGTGAGTCATCCTTCTTTTTGATTAATATTCTGCGAGAGCAGAATATGTAAAGTCTGATTGCCTGTACTTTGTATCTATTATGTTTTCCTTCACCTATTTTTATATATGTATTTCATTGTCAGGGAGCTTAAAGTGATAGTAATGTCTAAAAAAAACTTTTTTGCATTTAGAAGAGCTCAAAAAGCTGATCTAAATGCAAAAAAACGTATCTCTCAAATTGCTATGGTTTAAGAGATACGGGCGATTGAAGTTTGATTTCTCCTACTGACAGCTGTAAAGCTGTCAGCAGGAGATTCCTGTCGGTCGACACTGTGGCGCTTGAGAAGTGCCGGGATCTCTTTACTTACACGGAATCCCTTCAATGGAATGGTCTAAAACATGTGCCTAGTGTTCAGGCACATGTTTTAGACCATTCCAATAAAGGGATTCCGTGTAAGTAAAGAGATCCCGGCACTTCTCAAGCGCCACAGTGTCGACCGACACAAATCTCCTGCTGACAGCTTTACAGCTGTCAGTAGGAGAAATCAAACTTCAATCGCCCGTATCTCTTAAACCATTGCAGTTTGAGTGATACGGTTTTTTGCATTTAGATCAGCTTTTTGAGCTCTTCTAAATGCAAAAAAAGTTTTTTTTAGACATTACTATCACTTTAATTTCTTTTTTGCAAAGAGGTTTCTGTCAGGGACTGTATTTGGCATGCTGTAATGGAGGTGTATTTCTCTGATACAGGGATAGTGAAGCACTCCTGTCCCTGCTTTCACAGTTATGACAGAAACCTCTCTGAAAACAGAAATTCAGTGAACTCCCTGACAGGGACATAAAAATGTGTAAAACAATATGTAAAAAAAGAAAAGCCTAAGTAATTCAGCTTTGCAAATCCTCCACTTGCAAAATATGCAAAGTAAAAATGGAGGCCGACCATTATTTTAATTCAATTCTTTACGGTGGCTTTGACTCATACGATGCAACTGCAAGATTAGTTATTATCTGTTATCCTCAGATGGTCAGTGGTGGAGGAGGATGATCGGATTTGGAATCAATAGAAAACATTACATTTGACAATCGTGCCATATTGATACATATCCCATTGGGGTCTTTGGATGAGGATTATAAATGGAATGGGATGTATGTTAGTAGGAAGTTGGCATGAGATGCATGTGCCATGAGTAAAGATTTCAAAGATGGGGGGGGGTATTGTGGCTCTTTATTCAGCCTAATAAGACGGTACCCTGTAGATACTGATTTAACACTAAAGGAACAAAAAATATTCATTATAAAATCACAGTGCAGTCCATAAGTATTTGGACAGTGACTCAAGTTTTGTTCTTTTGACTCGGTACTCCAGCACACTGGATTGAAATGACCCAATGACTAAGTGGATAAAGTACAGATTGTCCACTTTAATTTGATGGCATTTACATCCATAAAACATGAACCATGTTGGTATTGCAACCCTTTTCATACACAGTCCACCCATTTTGGGGGAACAAAAGTAATTGGATGATTGGCTGCTCAGCTGTTTCTTGGTCAGGTGTGTCATTGCATCATGTGTGGCATTTGGATTATATTCCTGCTCTCTCTCAACATTAGGAGTAAAGAAGTATCAGTGCCAATAAAGCAAATGATCATAAGGCTGAAAAAGCAGAATGAGTCAAACAGAGACATACAGTTTGGGAAAAAATTATTTTATCCCGTGCTGATTTTGTAAGTTTGACCACTGACAAAGAAATGATCAGTCTATAATTTTAATGGTAGGTTTATTTGAACAATGAGAGACAGAATAACAACAAAAAAATCCAGAAAAACGCATTTCAAAAAAGTTATAAATTGATTTGCATTTTACTGAGTGAAATAAGTATTTGACCCCTTTGCAAAACATGACTTAGTACTTGGTGGTAAAACCCTTGCTGGCAATTACAGAAGTAAGATGTTTCTTGTAGTTGGCCACCAGGTTTGCACACATCTCAGGAGTGATTTTGTCCCACTCTTCTTTGCAGATCCTCTCCAAGTCATTAAGGTTTCGAGGCTGACGTTTGGCAACTCGAACCCTCAAATCCCTCCACAGATTTTCTATGGAATTAAGGTCTGAAGACTGGCTAGGCCACTCCAGGACCTTAATGTGCTTCTTCTTGATCTACTTCTTTGTTGCCTTGGCCGTGTGTTTTGGGTCATTATCATGCTGGAATATCCATCCACGACCCATTTTCAATGCCCTGGCTGAGGGAAGGAGGATCTCACCCAAGATTTGATGGTACATGGCACCTTCCATTTTCCTTTTGATGCGGTGAAGTTGTCCTGTCCCCTTAGCAGAAAAACACCCCCAAAGCTGACTATAGAAGCACTCCCTTTAAGAGAGTGATCCTAATCTCAACTTGTTACCTGTATAAAAGAGACCTAGGAGCCAGAAATCTTGCTGATTGATAGGGGGTCAAATACTTATTCACTCAGTAAAATGCAAATCAATTTATAACTTTTTTAAAATGCGTTTTTCTGGATTTTTTTGTTGTTATTCTGTCTCTCACTGTTCAAATAAACCTACCGTTAAAATTATAGACTCATCATTTCTTTGTCAGTGGGCAAGCGTACAAAATCAGCAGGAGATCAAATAATTTTTCCCTCACTGTAGGGAAACAGTAGGTGTGTCAAAATCAACTGTGTAGTACATTGTTAAGAGTAAGAATGCACAGGTGAGCTCAACAATGCCAAATAACCTGGTAGACCATGGACCACCACTGTAGTGAATGAACGAGGAATGGTTGTAGTGTTTTGAAGAAAAATATTTTTAACTGTCGAACAGGACAAGAACACTTTCCAGGAGGTAGGCAAAAAAGTGCCAAAGAGTAACATAAAGAGAAGACTACACCAGCATAACCACAGAGGTTTACCACAAGATGCAAACCAGCGGTAAGCTTCAAGAAAAGAAAGACCAGGTTAATGTTTGCTAAAAAGTACATAAAAACCTGTAGAGTTCTGGAACAAAGTCTTGTGGATGGATAAGACAAAGATTATCCTGTACAAGAGTGATTGAAAGAGGAAAGTGTGGAGAAAAAAAAAAAAAAGGAAATGCACATGATCCAAATCATACCACCTCATATGTGATGCATGGTGAAGGTAGTGTAATGGTTTGGGACATGTATGGCTGCCACTGGAACTGGCTCACTTGTTTTTATTGATTATGTGACTCTGATGGCAGTAGCAGTATGAAATTGGAAGTGTACAGAAACATCTGCTCGGATCCAACCAAATCCATCAAAACTCATTGGAAGGCACTTCACCTTGCAGCAGGACAATGACCCCAAACATAGTGCTGTAGCAACCAATAAGTTTTTCAGGGACAAAAAATGTAATGTTTTTAACTGGCCAAGTCAATCGCGTGACCTGAATCCAACAGAAAATGTGTTTCACCTGCTGAAGACCAGAATGAGGGAAAACAGGAATTAAAGATAGCTTCGGTACCAGTCTTGCAGAGCATCACCGGGGAACATACTCTGTGTCTGGTGATTTTGATGAGTCACAGACGTCGGGCAGTCATCAAATGCAAAGGATTTGCAACAAAGTACTAAATATGATAACTATGTTTAAGATTTTGCCCAATTACTTTTGGTCCCCTAAAATGGAGGGACTATATAAAATGGGCTGTTAATCCTACATGATTTATGGATTTAAATACCTAAAATTAAAGCTGACAGTCTGCACATTATCCTCTTAGTAATTGTTTCATTTTAAATCCAGTGTGCTTCAGCACAGAGCCAAAAGAACAAAACTTGTGTTACTGTAGTACTTATTATCTGCATTGTAAATTGTAGGCTTTTTCTTGCTTGGATATGTTTCATTCAAGCATTATCACAACTCAAACTATCACATGAATGTTACTAACCTATTCCATGAAAACAAGCAGCCTATGGCTTAGCTTTTACAAAAATATAATATAATTACCTGTGTGGACACCAAGAGAAGCTGTTTAAGTTAAAACATAGAAACACAGAATTTGATGGCAGATAAAAAAACATTCTGCCCATCTAGTCTGCCCATTTTTCCTACTGTAAAAAACCTTAAACCTTATTTGGTCCTTGGTCTTGTCTTATGTTCAGGACAGCTGTTTGTCTATCCATGCATGCTTAAATTCCCTCAATGTATTATTCTGATACTGATGCCTCTAGCTGTACAACCCATCACCCTGTGATTTAAACATAATATATATATATATATGTATCATTTTTATGTCTTCCTCAGCTTTGTTTCCTGCATGCTGAGATCCTGAGACACCTTTCACCAAAAGAGTTTAAGAAGTTCTTTCTGGAGTTCTACTACACCTTCTTGGTTAAAGGATCTGTGAGTATCTGACACCTCTGTGGTGTTCTATAAACACCTTTGTGCTTGTTACTTGAAGAGTCTCACAGCAGAGCAGTGATATTTACTTAGTTGTAACACTAGTTATACGTAGTTATGTGCCTGTGCTCGAGAACTTGTAACATTCTTTTATTTACCAAAATAAAGGAATGTTAAACTATTGGGCTGTTCCTGATGAGCAGACTATGGTTGTGTACGTTTGCTACCAGGTGGTTCATTTGCTATGTAGGCTGTCTGAGGAATGCTATGGTTGGCCTTCCGAAGTTCTCCATAAACATTAATAGCTACAGCTCCACTTGGTGACCAAAGATCAATTGATTAAAAAAAGTTTGAGCTATAAAAACATTTAAATGATGCCCTTCCCAGAAGTGAACAGTAGCCTTGTTTTTGTTTATAGGAAATGCTCAACAGCATATAGTTATCATTAGAAACCATTATTATTCCTTTCAGGAATTAATCTCTCTGAATAATAATCACCACTTAACTTAATCTGGTCAGAAGAGGCTAATGTCCCCTATGAATTCTGACTTTGTGCCTTTGCTGGGATAAGTTATTCTATAAGTCTTGGTGTCATGCCCACTGAAGTGGACATCATGGGCATCCACAGAAATGTTCCCAGGGGTGGGGGAAAAAGTCAAAATCAGGGTAGGTCCTAAAGCACCATGTTAGAAATTGTCCCAGGTGCCTATAGCCACAAACAGTACCACATAGTTTACAGTTGAAATTGAGATACACTAGTGATACCACATACCTTACAGTTAAAATGCAGCTATCGATACCCCAGAGCTTACAATTGAAATGGATTTTCCCTAGTGATAACGCAGAAAATAGGGGGAGAGTGAGGCAAAGGAGAGATGGGGGTACAAGAAGTTGAAGATGGCCAATGGTGAGAAAGAAAGACCTAGGAGAGAGGGGACAATAGGAAAGAGAAGTGAGAGAGCGAGAGATTGGAGAGGGCAAAATGGGGAAATGGAAGGGGAATGTAAGAGTGGGTATGGGTGATTGAAGTGAGAGAGAGTGGGACTGAGAGTGGACATGTATGAGAGCAGCCTGATGGGGAAGTCAGAGTGGTGCTTGTTCTACTGTCCACTGGTAATCTCAGAGCTTTGTTGTTACAGGATGGGGACCTCCTAATCTCTGGTAGTCCTGAGGGTTTTAATATAAGAAGTCTGTGCCTCCTTCAGCACAGGCCTCTATGGGCAACTCCCGTATGGTCCTCTTTGGTTCAGTAATATAGCTCTTTGGGATATTATGTCATATCCCTACTGTCTGTATTATATTAATGCCAGGGAGCATGAGGAAGCTGGCTATAGAGGTCTGTACAGGAGAAGTCACTTAAATCCAGGCAAGTCACTGGAGTCACAGAAGTGGATGCATTGCATCCTTTGCATCCACCAGCCCTGTGACAGTTGCAGGGGGGAAGCAAATTCCCCCTTTTGCCCCCTACTGTGGATGCCCATAGAGGACATGACAGTAGCTGTCAGTATTTTTTAAACTGAAACAGGCAGGGTGCATGAGCCTACTAACCTGTTAAGGACCAGGGAGATGTGCAGCACTTTGTTTTGCAATGTATTGCACATCCCTCTGGTCCTTAAAGGGTAAAGATTTCTATGTGCAGTGGGCAATTTTGAGGTTCTATAGTCCTGCTAGTTACTGCCATTTTTTCCTCCATGGACATGACATTCAGGACTGATTGATGATAACGCTTTGAGTGCCAGAGGGACTGGATATTCCTCTGGCATGCAAAGGTTTAAGCAATAGGTACAAGGGCAAAATTCACAGAAGCCATTAAGATTTTATTAGTTAGTAGGTTAGAAGGATTTGTTGCTTCTCCTTTAACCCCTTGGATGCTAGCGATATCTCTAGTGGCCAAGGGTTTTAGTGAGGAATTCTATATGGATATCTGGAAGTAGAAAAATCCAGGTAGATACTGCGTGAATGGGTCAGAATGATACATTTCACTTATGTTGAGACTGCTGACACACGGTTTCCCATTGTGTATAATTATTTGTACCTGCCTTGTCAAGATGTGGGCAGATATCTGTGAACAAGCATCTTCCTTGAGGTGAAATTCTGGAAGCTGAAGAGGAATAATTCTGGAGTAAGCCAACTAATTGTACCATAGAGGTCAAATGGAAATTCAAGTGGTCACCAATGTATTTGAAAGCAATGTATTGGAAACTTCTCTAGCATTTAAATCAGCAGGGATTTTAGGAATGTGTATCTATACTGCCCTTGGTTGATTTGTTCCAGAATTGTTCCTCTTCAGCATTCAGAATGGCACCCCTGTGTAATCATCTCTAACAACTGAACAAATCAGAAGAGAGGTAAAAAAAATGGCCTTATGTAAAAGAGCAAATTAGAGAAATATTGGAGTAAACCAGTTGTTCTCAACAGGGGACAGGTACAATTCCCAAATTATTTAAATTAGACTTTAGACCTCTTGAATGCTGGAGAGTCTCCCACGTATTACGAAGCAATATGTTGGAGACCTGTAGCACTTTTACGGTTTAATGTTCCATTTAAATCCGTGGGAATTTTGGGAAATGTCATTTGTCCTCTGTGGTACAGTTGACTTGCCCGTGAATCGCTCCTGTTTGGTATTATACATATTTTTTATACATAAGGCCCTAAGACTTGCTCCCTCTTTCTTTATGGTGACAAATCTACAACCTTCTGCCTATTCCTCCAACAAAATGTCTCTGCTCTTTAACCACTTACTTGCTAGAAGGGCATGCAAAGACATTTTCTCCGTTGTCCAATACAGGTTACTGGCAACTTTGGGTAGGCGATCAGCCCCTTTAAGTAGACAGGAACAATTCTGAGAAGTGACTGCAGGCTGGAGCCTACCTCCTCTCCTTAGCTTGCAGCTAGCCAATCCGCATCCAGTAAGATTTGTTCCTTGGTCGAGACACAAGGCAAGAGAACAGTTCTGCTATAGTTTTAGCTTTTTTATTATTTTTCTATTATATGGGATACCACCATTAGGCGGATTACCATCACTGACAATTCCCATCACTCAGATGTGGATACCTCAGTTTACCAGGTGCTTTTGTGGACCTAAGCCCTGGGGGGGAAATCTTTGCTGCAAGTTCTTTCCCCGGGAGTTGCCCACTGAGGCTTCTTCTTGATATATGGTAATCTGAAGACAGAAGATCTGCTAAAAAAGGTGAGCACCCTTTGAGTGCTGAGGTCCACATGTCCCATGCTTCCCCTCCGCACAGGGGTCTCATTTTGAGTTCCTATTACATACTCATGCACTCATTGGGTTTATCTGTATGTCTGTGGGGTGTTTGGAGCAAGTTTCTGTGGTAACTTAACCCTTTTGCTGCTGGTTAGCATCTTTTGGGAACATTGTGGGCACTTTCATTACTGGGACCAGTGGTTCTTGGGTCTGCTGACTTGTTCTAGTGGGCTTTTGAGTGGTTTTACAGTTTGGTATTCACCTTGCTAACTTTGTGACCGCGCCTTTAAGGTGCGTATTTACCGCATAGACGCCATTCCTCCGTTCACTTCTATGGGACTTTATTCGGGACATATCTCTGCAACCGCTCCATGTAACGAGGTCAGAGATGGCTCATTTGGTTGGTCTGCCCTTGCTCTGTTATCCAGTCAATGTTCTGAGCATGTTGGGGGGCTCAGGGGGCTTTGTACACTGTTGGGGTACTTTATCAGTGAAACTACAATTCCCATGAGCACTCGCTTCATGCACTCACTTCTGATTGGCTTCCTTCGCGGCAGCCATTTTTGTGCCTTCGCTGATCGAGTATCCTATGCAGGGCTTGGACTCTCCTTCTCTCCTCTGGAGTTTAACCCTTCGCCTACCAGATAAGTCTATTTTAGCATTTCTGGGGGGATTTTATTTATCATACACAATATTTTGTGGGTGTTTCTGATACTTTGACCGCTTAACTCTGTGAGAATGTCTACTCCATTAGACCTTGGGGCTGAGCCTAAGATTAAGGATACTGGGGCGTCTGTGTCCCCCTTTGCTCATTGTTCCTCATGTCACTCAGGGTTACCTATAGAATACTCAGATCATATTTGCCCAGCATGTGCTGCTGCCCCTGAATCCCCTGCAGGGGCCTCCAGCCATGCACTAGAGCCAGTTTGGATGCAAGAGTTTAAGGCTACTACCACGGACCTCCGGTCCACCTTACAACTCCTTCCATTCACCTTGCAGGGGTCTTCCACTCTTGGCAGGCCCCCACCCCTATCGGGTCTTCCCTGCCTAAACAGCTGGGTGTACCTGATGTGTCTGATTCCTCTGAAGCGGAATTATTGGTGGATTCTGATGATGTAGACTGTTCTGCTGTCCTTTCCTCTCAATTTTTGGGGACCCATTTGAGGCTGATCCTGTCCCCTCAGCTGAGGAACTGATCAGGGCAGTGTTGAACACCCTGAACATTCCCTTGGTACAGGAGGTTTCTTCTGATCCCTCCGATTTGTTTCAGGAGCTCGTTAGGCCCCATACTTGTTTTCCAACTAACCCCACCCTTGACCTCTTGGTGTCTGAGGAGTGGAAGTTTCCAGACAGGAAACAGTCTGTCTCTAGGAAATTTGGTAAGCTTTATCCGTTCTCTGAAACAGCCCTAGCTCAGTGGGCTCATCCCCCCCAAAGTGGATGCCCCTGTCTCCAGGCTTTCTAAGTCCACTGTCTTGCCTGTGGCTGATGCATCTGCTATGAAAGACTGGACTGACAAAAAGTTTGAGACCTCTCTCAAGGCCATTTTTTCGATGGTTGGTTCTGCCCTGTGCCCGGCATTTGCTGCGGCGTGGGTGAATAGAGCCATGGCTGTTTGGTCTGAACAGCTCACTTCAGCTGTCCTTCAGGGAGCTCCTACTGCTGACATGTTGCGGCTTCTCGCCAACATCTTTGAGGCTCAGCATTATGTTTATGCTACCCTGTTTCATGCTGTGTGTATGGTGGCCAGGGCATCAACTCTGTCTGTAGTAGCCAGATGGGCTCTTTGGCTCAAGATCTGGTCTGCTGACAACGGCCTCCAAGAGGGCTCTCTCATGTCCTTGCCCTTTCAGGGCATCTCACTGTTTGGGCCTGATCTCAAGGATCTGATCAGTGAAGCCACTGGAGGGAAGAGTACTCACCTGCCAGTAGTCCAGAGGAAGAAGGTACCTGTCAAAAGGAATCTGCTTTTTCGTCCCTTTCAGGCTGACTTGTGCCAGGCGACCCAGGCTGTGCCTCAGGCTCCGCACTCCTCATCCAAGCCTAAGCAGCAATGGAAGTCCAAGTCCTTCGCTAAGCCCAAGGCTTCCAAACCTTCTTCTGTATGACTTGCCAAATCCGGGTCCCCACCCGCAGGTAGGTGGCCACTTATGCCACTACCTTTCGGCTTGGAAGGCCTCTGTGGCGGACCCGTGGGTTTTGCTACGGAGTACATGATCCCCTTCACCTCCCTTCCTCCTTCTCGGACCTTCTCTTCTTGCTCTCCTCTGGGAGCAGAAAGCGCTGCCTTTTTGAAGGAGCCATTCAGGCCCTTCTGGACAAGGTGGTCTTGGAACCTGTTCCTCCTCAGGAACAGGGGTTGGGGTTCTACTCCAAGCTCTTTGTGGTTTCCAAGAAGGGTGGAGGCTGCCGTCCCATTTTGGATTTGTAGTCAGGTCCCAATTCCGGCAGGAATCATTCCGCACGGTGATAGCTGCCATGTCCCCTGGGGAATTTCTGGCCTCGCTGGATCTTAAGGATGCTTATTTGCTCATCACCATTCATCCAGAGAGTCGGCAATTTCTTTGGTTTGCCTGCGACCAAGGGCATTTCCAGTTTTCAGCCCTCCCCTTTGGCCTGACCTCAGATCTTCAACAGAGTCCTGGGAGCATTGATTTCCATCATCCATCGGGACAGCATCAGAGTTTCCCCGTACATGGACGACCTCCTTCTGAAGGCATCTTCTCCAGAACTCCATAGCAGGTGCAGGATTGCATTCATGCTCTGTCCCGTCATGGGTGGATCATCAATCTGGACAAGTCGGACCTTGTTCCTTCACAGAGCATGGTGTTTCTGGGCCTCTTTTCCAACACCCAGAGGGGGATGGTGTTTCTCATGGATGAAGTGGCTCATCAGATAGCACTGAAGGTCCAAACTGTCCTGTCTCAGGATCCGGTTCCAGCCAAGAAGTTGGCATCCCTTATGAGGAAGTTCATTTCCACCATAGAAGTGGTTCCATTTGTCATGGCTCATACCAGGGAACTTCAGTGGTTTCTAAACCTGGCATGCAGGGGTCGACCGGATCTCCTGGAGAGGTCCCTATCTCTCACTCTTCACGTGGAGCTGAGCCTCTCGTGGTGGCTCAACCTGAACAATCTCCTGAAAGGCAGGCCCTTCTTGGTGCCATTCTGGACAACAGTGACAACAGATGCCAGCCTCTTCAGATGGGGGGTGGTCCTGGGGCACTTGAATGCTCAGGGCCGGTGGTCCCAGGAGGAATCTCTCCTTCCCATCAATGTCTTGGAGGTTCGGGAGATTTTTCATGTCCTGAGACATTGGACAAGACATCTGGAGGATTGCCCATTCAGGGTACAGTCGGACAAAGCCACAGCGGTAGCCTACATTAACAAGCAAGGCGGCACAAGAAGTCTCGCAGCTTGGCTAGAGGTCAAGGCTATTTTGTCCTGGGCAGAGGAGCATGTCCCTGCCATTTCCGCAGTTCATATTCCTGGCGTAGACAACGTTCTGGCAGACTTCCTCAGTCAACACACAGTGGACAGCGGAGAGTGGGAACTGCATCAAGAGGTGTTTGACCTCATTGTCCAGTTGTGGGGTCTTCCATGCATTGACCTGATGGCAACAAGAAACAACAGGAAGATTCCAACGTTCTGCTCTTGCTGAGCAGATCCCCTGGCTCTAGCAGTGGATGCCTTGTCGGTCCCATGGAATTTCCCTCTGGCATACATCTTTCCTCCCATTCCCCTGTTGCACGGGGTGATACGGAAGCTGCGACTGGAGCGCTGCCCAGTCATTCTGATTGCTCCATACTGGCCTCGGCAGGCTTGGTTTCCGGAGCTTCTGGATCTCTCAGTGGCGGAACCTCTTTGGCTTCCCTCCTGTCCGGATATTCTTCTACAGGGTTACCTGTGGAAGGAGGATGTTCATCGTCTGGCTTTGATGGCCTGGAGATTGAATCCTCAATTTTGAAGAAGGGATTTTTTCTGGTGTGGTGGCTACTATGCTTAATGCCTGTAAGCCGGTTTCCTCTAGGGCCTACCATCGAGGTCTACCTTTCTATCTTGGTGTGCCGATAGGGACCTGTCTCAGGATTTCGATCTTCCTACGGTCCTTTCCTTCCTGCAGGATGGAGTGTATAAGGGTCTCAGTCTGAGTTCTCTTAAGGTTCAGACTTCTGCTCTCTCTGTTTTCTTTCAGAGGCACCTTGCTATTCTTCCTGATGTCAAGGTTTTCTTCCAAGGCGTTGCTCATACCCGTCCTATGTTTAAGACTTCCGCTCCTCAGTGGGACCTTAACTTTGTTTTGGGCGTCCTTCAGCGCTCTACCTTAGAGTCATTGGCAACTATTCCTCTCCGTCTGCTGACATGGAAGATGGCCTTTCTCCTGGCGATCATGTCTGTTCGCCATGTTGCGGACCTGCATGCCCTGTCCTGTAGGCCGCCCTTTTTGGTGTTTCACAAGGACAAGGTGGTGCTTCGCACTTCGCAAGAGTTTCTCCTGAAGGTGGTGTCTGAGTTCCACATTAATCAGGAGATTGTGGTTCCTTCTTTCTGCCCTAACCCTACTTCTGACAAGGAGAAGGATCTTCACGTGTTGGATATTGTGCGTTGTCTCAAGTTCTGTGTGCATTGCACTGAACCATTGAGACAGTATGGCGCTCTTTTTGTCATTCCTGAGGGTCCCAGGGCAGGGAAGCCTGCTTCCAAGGTAACAACCAAGGTTGCTTCTTGGATCAAGTCCACTATTCGTAAGGCTTACGAACTTAGGAAGAAGCCTGTTCCCTTTCGGGTCACGGCTCATTCTACGAGGTCTGTTGGGGCATCTTGGGCCTGCAAGAATCAGGCCACTTTGTCGTCTGTGCATACCTTCTTGAAACACTATCGTGTGGATATACTGGCATCGGCTGATGCCAGTTTTGGGAAGAAGATCCTGGAGGCAGCCTTGCCTGTCTAGGATCTCATTAGCCTCTCGGTACTCTTTCACTTTTGAACCCGGTGGGCTCTATCTAGTTCAGTGTGCTGTGTATCAGTTCCTGGGGTCTGTTTTACCCCTGTTCGGTGTCCTTTGACACTTTGTGGTTATTGTTGAGCTATTCATGATCTGTTGTTTCATTGGTGCTCTGGTGACTTTGGGGGCCTGCGCCTGGTCCTCGCCTTTCTTCCTGCCCTGGGGAACTTAATGATTGGACATCCCAAAGTTACCAGTAACCTGTATTGGATGAGAGAGAAAAGATGATTTTAGTCTTACCTGTTAAATTCTTTTCTCTTAGTCCATACAGGTTACTGGTCTCCCACCCTGTCAATGGACCATGCTTGGCTCTTCTGTGGCAGAACTTGGGGGACCTTTCGTCATGCTCACAGGAGTCTCCCTTTACCTTCTTACTACCTAGTCAATAGTTAGTTTTCAAATCTTACTGGATGGGGATTGGCTAGCTGCAAGCTAAGGAGGGGGGGTAGGCTCCAGCCAGCAGTCACTTCTCAGAATTGTTCCTGCCTACTTAAAGGGGCTGATCGGCTACCCAAAGTTACCAGTAACCTGTATGGACTAAGAGAAAAGGATTTAACAGGTAAGACTAAAATCCTCTTATATACATACTAGTGTAAAAGCCCATGTACAAGGGCCAAGAGGGGTACAGAACGCATTGCAAAGCAAAGGGTTTAGAGGCTGCTACCTCACTGCTCCATGCGATGCAGTCTTGCGTCGCCTCACTCACAAGATGCAATCATGCGCATTAGAGACTGCCCGAACATGTGAAGTCTCTACTGCACATGACTGCATCGTGACAAACATCCTAGCAAATTATTATATAGGAGGATGAGTTGTGGCTCTCTTATACATGGGGCCATAAAGAAAAAGCGGAGAACTCTGGAGCAAATGAATGGCATTATGGAGATCATACAGAAATTCAAATAAATCACATTGATTTAAATGGGGCTTTTAACCTCTTGAATGCTGGAGAAATCTTCAACACTCTGTGAACCTCTAACATTGAAGGTATTTATAAACTCCATTTAAATCAATGGGAATTGTCATGTGCCCCTCTGGTTCAGTTGGTTTTCTCCAAAAGTCCTACATTTTCTTCATGCATATGGCACTTGAAGGGCTAATGCTGAACATATACAATAATTAGTAGTGTCTCAGGTCTGCCACACTTGAAGATAAGTCCTAATGACTACCTTTCCTTCCAGGTGCTGCACGTCAGTGTGCCCAGCAGTGTGTCGTATGAGCTGGGTAAGTCCTGTTCCTTTATTTCTACACTCTCTCTCTTTACCGCTTTGAGTGTGAAGGGGTGGGCAGTGCATTGAGTTAATTACCCCTTTGGCAAAGAGATAAAATAATCTGGCTTTTCGACCAGTTTAAAAAGCTCTCTTTATATAAGCATTACACATAGCACCAAAGGAATACTATAAAATCTCAGGTATAATACGCAGGTGTATATTATACTCAAGATTTTAGTGGAAAACAAGAGTGCCTTTGTATAATACGCACCCTTGTTTTCCCCCTTATTAAAAAAAAATTAGGGTTGGCAGATACCTTCCCTCCCCCGGCACCATCTGCTCTCAAAATAACACTTACTTTGTTCCACTGAAGTCCCCACTTGAATTTGCAGTCCGCTTTCTTCAGTGTGCTGTCAGGACCTTCTGCCTACGGTATTGCCATGTGAGGACCTTGAGATCCTCACAGGGCAATTACCATTGGCTGGAGGTGTAAGGTCCTGAAAGCCCATTGAAGGAAGCGGGCGGCAAATGCAAGCATGCCGCCCGCAGGGAATATTTACATAGATGGAAGTTTGTAATTTGCCTTCTCCTCTATTGGCTTCAGTAGGGACTTCAGTGGAACAAAGTAAGTGTTATTTTGAGAGCAGATAGCGCTGGGAGAGGGAATGTATCTGCCAACCCTAATTTTTTTTTTTAGTAATAAGGTGAAGTGGGGTAAAATTGTGAGTATTATACCCAATCTTTTATGGTACCTGCTAAAATTACAATATTGTCTCACTGGCATTCAAAGGGTTAAAAACCCCATTTAAATCAGTGAGAATTTGGGTTTTTTTTTTAACTTTCCTCTATAGTGCAGTTGATTTGTCTCCAGAAATGTCTGTCTTGTATGTAAGGCCCATATAACAAAACATTCTGTATACCTTGACTGGACTTAAAGGGGAATTATACCCTTACATATAATAGATCAGCAAAAATTCCTGTTTTTTTTGGGGGGGGGGGGGGGGTTGTGGAAAAAACATGATTTTCAGCTTTCCTGGGCATAGAAAATAGTTAACATTTTTGCCTTTTCATTTGCTGCCAATGAATTTCCAGAGAGAACTTTGTTTTTTCCATCTGTGCTTTTTATGGCAGTGAGAATTCCCAGTACAATACTACTACTGTTGCTGAGGGCTAGAATAGAGAACTCCACACCTGAAAGTAAAAGTTGCTGGTAGGCTGGATCCTACCACAACATAAACCTTGAAAAAATGGTAGCGGGCTTTGTCCACTACTCTAAAGTGGACTTGCCACCTTGAATTTTATTCAAAACTGCCCATTTGTCATGTGTCCAGCAGATGTATTGTTTAGGAACTATTCACACTTTTTATTTTGGATGAAAGTGTATGACTGTATCTTGAACTGTATATTTTCTGGTCTTTTGATCAACATGAGAAATACAAATTACATTTTCTAATACACTAACTGGGATCAAGGTGACAGGCCCTCTTAACACCTGCTTGCACAGTTTTTCTTGAAAAATACACATGGCTTGTGATATTCTTGTGTTTTGCAACATATTTTAAGACCTTTTGATAAAAGAATAGGGCAGCATGTCTACTGGCAACATTTTGGTAGTTATTAACAGATTATTAGTATTAACCTTTGCAATGCATTGCATACCCCTCTGGCACTCAAAGGGTTAAGTATGTAAGAGGACATAAAGCAGTGTAGTATTCTTTTTATTTTTTTTTTAATAACCCTTTGAGTTTCAGTAAGATGTCCATTGCATTTTGTTGCAATGTGTTGGATGTCTCTCTGGCACTCAAAGGGTCAAAAAATGGCGTAAGGACATTTTATAAAAAGTGGTGCAGCGAATTTATAAACAAATTTAGTGACAGAAGTTTTGCTAACTATATAAGACCACGTCCGATCTGTCCTTATTTTTGCGGTCACTACATTTATAAATGTACCTACAATACTTTATAAATGCAAACGCTTATAATAAGATATGAGGACATTTTAAGGATCCTTTCACAAAAAGAATAATTTTTATAAATCTCCCCTTCTTTGAACCCCTTAACGACTAGCCCCGCAGGCACGTTGCAGTCACTAAAGGACCACGGAGCATTTTTTTAATTTTTTTATTCCGGACTCCCTGACGGTGCTATGACCGTCAAGGGTCTTTAAGGGGTTAAGGTTTAGCCATTGCACGTGATAGTTTTCAGCAGACCGGTGGAGGCAGCCATATTATGCACTCCTCCTCACTTCCTGCTATGTGTATTCCAGGAGGTTCTCAAACTGGCTTCTGTTTGAATCTCACGTTACCATGAAAAGTGCAATTGCTTCTACTGAACTCACTTGTATAGGTAGACAGGAAAGCAAGGCTGGGGTTGCAGACACCTCACCCACTTTGCCCAGCCCATTCCATACCACCTAAGTGAAACTCCACTGCTTACATGTAGGGAACTGACGTATCCACTTTAAGGGACTTTCATTTCTGCTGACAATGGATCCACTTTGTGTGTACTCTTTATTGACAGATTATTAGATTTTGCCTGGTTTGTCCCTGCCTACTCTGCTTCTGTTGTTTTGTGAATGTGCATAGCAGTTTATTACTCCTATGCCCCTGTTTTCCACTCAATAACATTTCTGATAGTCTTGTGTTTATTTGAAGCAAAAGGATCAAAAAGCAAGGGTGAGTAACCCATAACCCCCTAGCTGTTGTTTCATCATCCTCAGTCATTCAATAATTGGCTGATGATAATGGGAATTGTAGTCCGCAAGTACACGGAGACCTGTAGATTACCCACCCCTGATAAGTAGTCTTCCTTTCATTAGTGTGAATGCAGTGGGAGTTTCTGTGTTCTGTTTGCAGTGCTCTGCCTGTGGTGCAAGCTGTCTGTGTGTAGTCTGTCTTTGTGTACTAAGAATACTTCCTGCCAAGGTGCTGTGAAGCTGATAAACACAGCACATGGTCTTCCTGTCCCCTCCCTTACAGATCAGATAAGCCTGCTGTGGTGGTCAGGAGACATCTAGTGGTCAGTAGTAGAACTTCATTCTGTGAAAGGCAAGCACACTGCAAAATATCCATAATGCCAGACTTATTTAAACAGACACTGACACACAAAAATTAAATTGGGTCATATACCTTCAGGTACCCTGAAAGCCATACGTATAAAGAAACCGATGAGTAATTCTGGGCAAACCTACAACCTGTATGGCACAAAAACAATTCCACAATGTGACATTGTTTAAAATGTGGCTTTAACCCTTTGAATGCCAGAAAGGTATCCAACGCATTGCAAAGCAATTCATTGGGTACCTCTCTGGCACTCAAAGGGTTAACGCCATGGAAGCTAGGGGGGTATCAAGTGCAATGCTTCTCTGTGTTTTTGAGACATTTCTAGCATTGAGAGGGTTAAAAGACCCATTTAAAGCACTGAACATATGGGTTATTTTTCTGACCCCTGATCTGGGAGCACAAGTCAGCCTTCATTTCCCTGGCAGGTCGTCTTCTGCAGGAGAAGGCCTGCTGATTGGGCACTGTGTGGATTCTGATTGGGCACTGTGGATGGACAGCAGTTGTCCTTTAAAGGGATAGTAATACTTCGTTTTCACTTTATTTTATTTTGTAGGCATTAAGAGATATTCACAAACAAAGTATCCCCCCCTGTTCAACCAGATCAGAAGGGAGGTGCCCAGGTAGACTGCAGTGAGGGACAATCTTCAATTAAGATAAGGGAAAAAGCTGAAAAACTTGTCAAGGGGGGAAGGGCTTTCATTGTTTTCATACAAAGAAAATTGTCTCCTTATGTTATCTGTCTGGTCATACAACTAGATTCACATCTGAGAAGAGATGGCTTACACTAGGTAAAAGGGGCGGGGAGGGGAAACTTTGCTTGTGAATATCTCATAAACCATAAAGGTTTGAGAGATAAGACTTATATCATTCTTCATGTTTTTTTAATGCCTACAAAATAAAATAAAGTTAAAACGAAGTATTACTATCCCTTTAAACACTGATAGGCACTCTTTTTCAGTACAGAGCTGAGGCTTGTAAAGGTGTTTATATTAAAGGAGAGCTAACATCTCTTAATAATAACCCTCCCTCTTATATTATTATAGCCAAAAAATTCTAATGGTCCCCATGAATTTAGTTCCTGTGTATTTGTTCAAGAGATAACCTCTTAAGTCAGGTCTGTACATAAAATCCATAGTCAGACATGACATTTGCTAATAGGACCATAGGACCTCTTTCTGCTCACTGCACATGGTAATCTTTATTCTTAAAGGACCAGACAGGTGTGCAGCACGCTGTCTCACAGTGCGTTGCTCAGCTCTGGTCCTTTAAGATTGTGAGCCCCAAATTTAACCCTTAGCAATGCACTGCACACCCCCCCCCTGGCCATAAAGGGTACGTTTTGTACATCCCTCAGGCACTCGAATTTGTGCCTTCTGGAATCTGTATAATTATCTCCTGCATAGCACACTCTTTGTGCCCCAGTAAGTGGTGCTACCCGGACAAGATGCTTTACTTCATAACATATAATTGCCTCTTTTCTTTCCTCTTTACAGATCGCACAAGACCAGATCTTATTCCTGAAGAGACGCAGAGAAAATACCTGAGAGAAATCCAAAGCCAGCAGATCCCAGTGATCTGCCAACAGCTGGAAGACTTTAGGTACCTACCTACATCAGCAATGTTAGATCACTGGTACTGACAGATCTGAGATTTGTGCTCAGTGGTTTGGCTCCTACTAGGGCAATAGTTGATAACCCAAGACCCTCCATCTGTTCAGGACTACAATTTCCATCACTACTAGCCAGCCAATGTTGGAAATTGGATTCCTGAGTAGCTGGTTGGCCTCAGGTTGCCCTTCCCTGTTAAGAAAAAATGTGCAATCTTTCCCCTTTAGTTTCCAGTATACTGCATATTTACTTCTAGTTGGGTGCAAAAATGACAAATGTTTGGATGCTGTTCTTGTTTTGTTCTTTAGGGAAATATCTCCTTTAAATATGTGTTCTTTAACCCATTGAGTGCCAGAGGGGTAGTCAACACATTGTGTTGACTACCCTTCTGGCACCCAAAGGGTTAAAACACTTCCTGTCTCAAGGTGCCCAAAACATTAGTATAGTATGCCATGTTGTACTAAGAACCAGAGTCATTCTAGGGTAAACCAACTGTACCATAGTTGTAACAATTCCTTTTGAATTTAAATGGGACATTTAACTCCTTCAGTGTTAGAGATATTTCCATGCATTATGATACAATATGTTGGAAGCAATATTTTGGAAACTTCTCTAGTATTCAAGTGGTTAAATAAATGGGCTTGTGTTATGTGTTCCCTGTGATGTGGTTGGTTTTACCCTATTGCCTATTTTTTACATATACATAGTGACTAGAATTAGTGAGTCTGTGGCTCTCCAGCTGTTGTCAGACTAAAGCTCCCATCATATTTTACTGACTTGTGAGGCTGCAGCTTTAGACCCATATGCACAAAGGCAGAAGTGGAGAAATTCACATGCAAATAACATGGACTACAGAGGTAAAATATAACTTCCATTGCTTTAAATGGGTTTTAACATGACAGAGAGGTTTTCAACACATTGCTTCATGGTGTCTTACAGACCTCACTAGCTTTCAAGGGCTTAAAAGGTATGTTTTAAACAAAGGACATTTTTATGCGTCCCCTCTGATGCGGATGGTTTGCTCCACCATTACTCCACCTATGGCTCTTGGGGTCATTTTCAGTAAACTTAAAGGGATCTATCACCCCTATACAAGTTTGTCTAAAAAGTAAGTTTATATTGCAACTAGCTGGTACACTGTTGTCATTTATTTATTTTTTTTAATTCTTTATTTGGCCGAAATTACACATTTAACCCTTCGAGTACTGGAAAGACCTTCAATGCATTGCACTGCAATACACTAGATACCTCTTTGGCACTCAAAGGGTTAACAATGTTCCTGTGCCTTCCTTCAGGACAGACTGCAGTTACAGCTCTGTACCTCAGTCTGTCACTCTTCCTCTGTCCCCTCCCTCGATCCAGCCTCCTCCAATGATGGAGAATTTCTGCATGTCAGCTGGAGCGCTCTCATTGGTCAGAGGAATAGTGACAGACAGTGGTGCAGAGCTGTAACCTCAGTCTGTCTGGAAGGAGGGCACGGGATTATTGTTAAATGTGTAATTCCGGCCAAACAAAGAATTAAAGGAAAAAAAAAATTACAATAGTATACTAGCTAGTCGCTATAGAAACTTACTTTTTAGACAAACTTCTATAGGGGTGATAGATCCCTTTAACTAGTGCAATTCTGGAACATACCAACTAAACCAGAGGGGACCCATGAAAATTTCCAGTGGTTTAACCCTTTGAATGCCAGAGATATATGTAAAAGCAATGCTTTGAATACCTCCCCGGCACTCAAAGGGTTAAATGGGGCTTCTAAAAACATGAATGCTAGCGTGGTTTACATTGTATTGCAGTGTTACTGGATGCAGCTCTATCATTCATATTATTAAAAGCTCCATTTAAATCAATAGGAATTGTGGAGATTTTTTTGTTGTCCCCTATGATGCAGTTGGTTTGTTCCATAATTACACTGCTTTTTATATACTGATCTTGGATAGGATGAGAAAGTTCCATTTTATCATTAATGTTTAGGGTTTACAATGCCTTTTTGGATGTGTGCAGTTTGAGCCTTACATTTAAGGGTCATTTAGAGGTGGCTAGAGTCAGCCATCATCTTTTTATACTCTACTTGTGTAAAAGCCCATGTACACGGGCAAAGGTCCGGGTAATGTTAACCCTTTGAGTGCCAGAGGGGTACGCAACGCATTGCTTTGCAATGCGTTGCGTACCCCTCTGGCACTCAAAGGGTTAAGCAGCCGTTACCTCACTGCTCCACACGATGCAGTCTTGCGTCACCTCGCTCACTCTCATGCAATGCAATCATGTGCAGTAGAGATCTCCCGAACGCGAACAGTCTCTACTGAGCATGACTGCATTGTGACAAACATCCTAACGAATTATTATATAGGATACTTCTTACGTCCATTGTGGAACACAGGAACCATGGATAAAGTTCTATCCTCCAGAGGGCAGAGCATGTCAAAAAAGGCAGGACCTTTGAGGTTTTTACTTAGATATGGGGCTGTATAATGCCCCATTAGGCGGGCTCCCATTAACTGGCTTCCCTGCAGTTGGATTGCCCTGTTTATAGGTGTATTTCTGGACCATTTCCCTGTGGAGGTTGACTTTATTACAAGTCTATACCTCATTACTGGATTTCTATGCAGTTCTGTATTGATATAATAGGAGTCTGAACACATAAGACTGGTAAGTTACTATTATGTCCCTGCTATTACTTGGCACCCAATAAAAAGTGGTGTTATTGCTTGTCCAGCACTCAATCCTTCCCTTTCTCATGCTTACTATGATTATAAAGGTGTCTGCCTTCAGTAGGATGAGTTTTTTTTAACCCTTGCTGTAATATATAGTACTTAATCCTCTGTTTATAGGCTTTCTCCTGTCTTCTTTATAATTAGACTTATTCTATTCTTATTTTCTTTTATTTCCCTATATAGTTATATGTATTTTTGCTTTATTTCTATTCTTAGGTAGTTTTTCAGTTTTTTGAACACAGCCCTTTTAAGACTTAAGAACCTGCGTGGTGGCCATCTTGGTTCCATAGGAGTGCATAGCAAATCTTTACAAGGTTATACCTCTGTACTCTTCTCACCTACAATGGTTAAAGCGGGCTCAAAGTGCTTTGCTGGCCATGCTCTATCACATGGACAGCATGGCAATAACATGCAATCAAAAACTACACAGAATCCCCTTTTCCCCAGGATTTCTACTTTTGATAGTGTGGTGCTTTGGCAGCCATCTTACTACACCCATTGCATAGGCTACGCAGAGGTACGGCCCTCTTCTCTATCTCTCCAGTTTAACCTTTGCAGTCAGATAAGTACCTTTTTGGGAATTCCTGTGTATTTTATTATACTTTCCTAATTCTTTGAACTGCTTTGTCCTACTTTAGAGGGGTTTTCTCTGAACATGCCTGATCCCAAGGGACACATGGGGAAAGCCAAACCTAAGGCTTCAGGCAGGGCCGGACTGGCCTACTGGGATCCCGGGCTTCCCTGGGGCTGCTGCCTTCATGAGAGTGTCATATGCCTATCTGCGGCCGCAATATGACAGGACCGCGGCCGCGAAAACAGAGATGATTTGAGGAAGGAGGACCGACGGCCGCGTCTAGTTGACTGTCTGAATCAGACAATGCAAAGGAAACAGCCGGCCGGTCTAACTCTAGACCCAGTGACATGAAGTCAGACGCAGCACGCAGACTATGCAGCGCCATGAAGAGCACTGCGTGACTGCGTCTACCACTGGGCCGCCCACACCTAAGTTAAGCTCCTCTTCCCACTGCTGCACTACAGAGACAGACTGACGCTCAGGCCAGAGAGCTCACTGAGTGGGAGCAGTGACGGGAGGCAGCAGAGCGATAGTCAGACAGCAGCCAGACTCCTGTTTGAAGGCAAGAGGGGGATGGGAATTGGGGAGCAGGGAAAGAGGCACAGCTGCCTAACAGGCAAAAAGGGGAGAGAATGAATTCATCAAGGGGGGAGAATTAGGCAAATTGGGATCAAGAGGGGGCATCAAGAGCAGGTCAGGTGAAAAGAGGCAGAGAGAAGTGGGGCAAGAGGGAGAAAAAGACAGAGGGGGAATTGGGGAAACAGGCAAAAAGGGGAGATCATTCAAGAGGAGGAGAAAGGCAAAGGATCAAGAGAGGCAAGAGGGGGCATCAAGAGCGGGTCAGGTGAAAGAGGAAGAGAGGTGGGGCAAGAGGGAGAAAAAGAGAGGTGGAATTGGGGAAACTAACAGGCAAAAAGGGGAGATCATTCAAGAAGGAGGCAAAGGGTAAGAGGGGGCATCAAGAGCGGGTGAAAGGCGGAGGGGGGTCAAGAGGGAGAAGAGGTAAAAGGGAGAAAAAAGGCAAAAGGAGGAAGGATCAGGAGGCAAATGGAGGGGGATCGGGAGGGGGAGAATCAAGAAGGGGAGAGAGGCAAAAGGGGGGATCAAGAGTCAATGAGGATCCAGGGAGGGGAAGAAAGAGGCAAAAGGAGGGGGGATCAGAAGGGGGGAGGAAGAGGCAAAAGGGTGGGATCAAGAGTCTAGAAGGGGAGAGAGGCAAAAGGGGAGATCAAGAGTCAATGAGGATCCAGGGAGGGGAAGAAAGAGGCAAAGGGGGGAGGGACCAAGAGGCAAAAGGAGGGGGGATCAGAAGCGGGGAGGAAGAGGCAAAAGGGTGGGATCAAGAGTCTAGAAGGGGAGAGAGGCAAAAGGGGAGATCAAGAGTCAATGAGGATCCAGGGAGGGGAAGAAAGAGGCAAAGGGGGGGAGGGACCAAGAGGCAAAAGGAGGGGGGATCAGAAGGGGGGAGGAAGAGGCAAAAGGGTGGGATCAAGAGTCTAGAAGGGGAGAGAGGCAAAAGGGGAGATCAAGAGTCAATGAGGATCCAGGGAGGGGAAGAAAGAGGCAAAGGGGGGGAGGGACCAAGAGGCAAAAGGAGGGGGGATCAGAAGGGGGGAGGAAGAGGCAAAAGGGTGGGATCAAGAGTCTAGAAGGGGAGAGAGGCAAAAGGGGAGATCAAGAGGTGGTGTGTGTGTATGTGTGTGTGTATGTATATATATATATATATATATATATATATAATATAAAAACTTTATTCCTCTGGTGTTGGCATTCAAATGTGTTTTAAAATAAATGTTTTCCCCTTTTATGAACAAGAAAAAAATGCAATTATGCTATGGGGCTGCTATAATGACACAATGCTATGGGGCTGCTAAGCAATTTTTTTCAGGGCTGGTTTTTATTCCCAGTCCGGCCCTGGCTTCAGGGGTCCCTTTAACCCCTATAGTACACTGTTCCTCATTCCAAACTGACCTTCCATGGGAATATTCTGGCACCCTATGTCCCTCTTGCATTGTGGCCCCACTACTCAACCGTGACCCTCCACTGCAGAACAAGAGCCAGTTTGGATTAAGACCCTGATATCTTCAATTGCTTCTATCCCTTCTGTTCAGAGGGCATAGTTCATCAGGAATGAAGGAATCCATATTAGACAGTTTGACCTTGTCTTTAGGCACAAATCTCAAGGTACCTTCTCAGGTTCTGTATTTCTTGGGCATTAGATTTGACACCCTCCAAGGGAGAGTATTTCTACTGGAATGCAAGATCAAGGCTTTGTATATTCATGTTACTCATATAATATCCTGGCCATCGGTGACTGTAAGGGATTAAATGAGAGTCCTAAGTTGCATGGTCTCTGCTCTGGTAGCCATCCCTTATGTTCACTTCCACACGAGGGAGTTATAGCTGGACATTCTCAGGAGTTGGTCAAGACAACACTCATCTTTCTCATGCCATGTCCCTGTCTCAATGAGCAGAGGAGGACCTTTGCTGGTGGCTTCATCATCCTCACTATCAATATCCCTTTGTCATACCAGAATAGATGGTAGTCTTCATGGATGCCATCGTGATGGGATGGGTAGCCAACCTGGGTCACCTGACAGTGCACAGCCACTGGACCATGAAGAAGAATCTTCTTGCAATCAACATTCTGGAGATACAGGCCATTAGGCTGGTGCCATATGATTGTTGGGAGCACTGGTCAGGGTCCAGTAAGATAATACGTCAGCAGTTACCTACATAAATCACCAAGGAGGAACCAGAAGTGAGTCAGCTTGGGTGAAGATCTGAAAACTTCTGCAGTGGGCAGAAGCTCACTTCCAGGCAATCTCAGCAGTTCACATTCCAGTGGAAACATGGTCGCAGACTTTCTATGTCACCAGCATCTGGATCACAGATATGGGGAACTCAAGAGTGTTTTAAACTAAATTGTCCAACGATGTCTTCCATCAGTGGATCTCATGGCATCTCTCCATGGAACTTCCATATGGCATATGCTTTTCCACCATTTTCCCTGATTCAGAGGGTGTTGCGGAAGATTGAGATGAAGAGTGATCAAGTCATTCTGATCAGCCCCGTTTGGCCCCATCGAGCTTGGTTCTGGGATATTCTCAGGTTGTCCATTCCAGAACCATTTCACCTTGCTCTCAGGCCAGATCTTATGACTGAAGGTCCACTATCAGGTGGAAGGCTTGGCACAACACATGGCTCTAGGAGCCAACACCCCAAAGAAGAGAGGTTTTTCAGCTGCTGTCAATTCCACTATGGTTAATTCTAGGAAGCCTGTTTCATTCAAGGCCAGTCATAGGATCTGATATCTGTTTTACCAGTGGTGTGCGGATTGGGACTAAAGGCTGGCCTTTCTTCAGGATGGTGTCGGTAAGGGTCTCAGTATGAGTTCTATTACATTTCAAGATCTCAGAACAGAAAATACTTTTGAAAACGTTTATGGCTTTTCTCTCTGACTTCACAATTTATTTTCAGGGTAGCTCATGCCTACCCTACCTACAGGGGCCCCACTCCTCCATCGGACCTGAACCTGGTGTTAGAAGTTCTCCAAAGGCTTCCTTTTGAGCCTCTTTCTTCTCTTTCTTTATGTCTTCTGATGCTTCAAATTCCCTTCCTTTTGGCCATTGTTTCTGTTTGTGGAATGGCCGAACTACAAGCTCTGGCTTGTAAACCTCCTCCTGGTTTTTCCCCAGGACAAAGCAGTTCATACTCCCAGAGATTTTCACATCAACCAGGAAATTGTCCTTCCTTCTCTTTGTCCTGATTCTTCTCCCAAGCAAGATAGCCATCTGCTTGATGTGGTACATTGTCTTAAGTACTATGTTCATCACACGCTGCTTTTCAGGAAATCAGACTCTCTTTTTGTCATTCCTGTGGGTCCCAAAGTGGGCCAGGCTATCTTCAAAGTAACTATTGTGTCTGGATCAAGGCAACTATCCCATATGCATTTGTGCTCAGGGAAAACCTGTTCCTTTCAGAGTCACGGCAAACTCTACCAGATATGCGGGTGTTTCTAGGGTGCACAAGAATCAAGCCTCTGCTGAACAGCTGTGTAAGAAAGTGACCTGGTTGTCTTTGACACGGTAATGTCTGGTGAAGTTATGCAATGTTCTGGTCTCTTCTGAGACCAGTATTAGCCTGAAGGTCCATCAGATGATGCCTGTTTAGGGGCGTCTTTCCTAGTTATATGTATGCAGAGTTCTGAACCCTGTTGGTTCTTGTTCATTTGTTTGGTGTGCAAGTTTGGTGTCCATTGCCACCTGATGTTTATATTGTACCAGTTAGTCCTGTGGAATACTGGTCTACAGTGGAGGCTTTTTTCCTCTTTTCCTGATGGATGGTTTGGTATATACCCATAGTTTCTGTGTTCCAAACTGGACATAATAGAAAAGGGGTATTTAGTGAACTTAACTTTAAATCCTTTTCTCTTAATCCATGTGGAACACAGGACTCCCACCCAGAGAAAAAACATGTGGTTTAAGTCCCCTGGCAGAGGGATCCTCTTGGGGTCTTTGTTCAGAGGGTTTAGTTCTTTTCTCTTGCATTTGTTTTCTCTCTACTAATTTGGTTTAAGTGAAACTGATGGACAGTGGTAAAGCTGGAGAGAAAGAAGAGTCTCCACCTCAAGGGCCCTGTCTATTTTGAAGTGCCCTCTCCTCTGGAGGAGGGAACTTTAACAATGGATCCTGTGTTCCACGTGGATTAATAGAGAAGGATTTAATGGAAAGTTCACTAATATTGTCTTATATTGCAGGGTTTATCATTCTGATTAAAACAAGGGTGCTTACATTGCTGAGGGAAGTTTTTTCTAAAGATTTTGCAATTCCGACTTCAATTGTTTGGTGTAGTACTTCCATGGCCTGAAATTGTATGTTAATTATATTGCAACAGCAGCCTGTTGACAGCTATCTTTCGTGATAACAACCCTCCATAGGCTGCTGCTCCGCTGTAAAATATCAGGCCATGAAGGTACTGCACCAGACAAAATGCAAGTTTCAACTGCAGTAACTTTTGAACAAAACATTTTTAAGCGTTGGAAGTACCTTTGTTTTACTTGGCAGTATAAATGCTGCAATATATTTTTCCCAGATTATGTTATACTAACCTTTTAAATGCTATTGTCAGATTAAAAACAAAAGTACAGTTTGTTTCAGCTCTTCACAATCTTTAATATCAGTTCTGCTTTCTTTGTTGTGTTGTGCAGGTCCAAGCGAGTTCTGGGTATGACCCCTGGAGAGCTGGAGCTCAGTGAGCTTGAGTCCTATCGAACTAGTGACAAACATATATTGGAGTCCAAAGAGAAGCAACTGGCAGAGCAGCTCCTCTACCGACTGGATGAGCTGCAGTAAGTAGCTTTAATCATGGTCCCCATTTTAACAATAGAGTTAAGTGGTGACCTTCTTGGAAGGGACCCTCCACAGTCAAGAACAATGTCTGTAAAACAACAAAGTTTGGAATAAACCACCTGTTTATCTGGGTCACACAGTCAAAATACATTAATTTTCTGTCTTGAAGACTCACTATTTTCTGCAAATTTGTCTCCTGAATGGAGATACATTAAAAGGTGGTAAAGAAAGAGACAGTTCCTCCAGCGATATCAGTTCTCCAGATTCTTATTGTACAGAGCCTATGCACTTGTGGATTTTAAAGTCCAAACCAACACATTTATTTCACTTGTCTATTAATTTAATCTTCATGCCTCTTATGGACTATAAAATGTTCATTCCTGATTAACTCAATTTATATACCATCCCAGCACTTGAATCCTGATGTACCAAGAAGAATTGGAGCAATTATTGAGCAAAACAAATGCACCATAGTAAAGAAATTCAAATCCCTAACATTGATTTAAACATGGCTTTTAAGACCGTCAATGCTAGAGAGGTCCACAACACATTGCTTCATGATGCACTGGGTACCTCTATAGCTTTTAAGGTTTTAAAGGGATAGCAATGTTTAAAATGTAAAAATATATATGTTGTAGGGTTTATCCCCCCGAGCAAAACAAAGGTACTCCCATTGCTGAAAGTTGTTTTATTCAACAGTTATTTCAGCTTAAACTTGCATTTATTTGGCACAGTATCACAATGACTTGAAATTGTACAGTGGCGCTGTTGTTACATCATCCTATGGAAGCTCCTGTCCTGGGACCATAAACCTCCACAGGATGGTGAATCAACAGCGACACTATTCATTTTCAGGCCACTGTGATACTGCACTTAAAAAAAAAAATCAAGATAGAGCTGTAATAACTTTTGAATAAAACATCTTTTAGCAGTGGGAGTACCCTTGTTTTACTCAGGTATAAACCCTAAAATATATATGGCCACTCTTAAGGACCATGGGTCTTTTTGTTTCCTTCTTTTCACAAATGAAATCGGGTCCCTGAATGGTGTGCAGCTGCCTGAATTCCATGATGTACATAGACTCATGGGTCCTTAACATAAGTTTTCCCATGACCTATGTGTATGTCATGGGTCCATAAGGGATTATTGTTTGTCCTGTGGTGGATGCAGTTGATGATGGATGGTGGGGTAGATGGGTGAGATCTACAAAGAGAGAATCGTTAGGATGGTTGGGAATAAGTTAAAGCAGACTGTAGGAGGGAGAAGGGTAGAACTGGGAAAAGTGAGGTGGGGAAAGGAAGGTCAAATATGAAACTGGCTGTGGGGGAATTGTCTTGAAAACTTAAACACATGCAGCATTTACCAGTCTACAGAAAGTTACCTGAGCTGCCAATGTCAGCACTAGTGGTTATCTAACTTTTTGACAACAAAACCTAATTCCCTTCCAGCTTTACTGAAATAAATGTAACTCTTTGCACAGATATTTATATTATTATTCAATTTCATTTTTTTCTTTGCAGTATAAAATTCATTATACCCACCATATCTGATCAGTGAGGAATGGTTGAGATTGATATGGGCGCTGGTGAACGTAAGATGGTTTACTATAATGAATGTGAAGACAGTCCATGCCCCATGCATTAATCAGCAGTGCAAAAATTAAACCCCGAATGTGTACTGCGACTAGCTGGCTCTCCCAGAATGTTCTCTGCAACTGGTGGGCTCTTCCCGATTGTCCTGTGTGACTAGCGGGGCTCTCCCCGATTGTGCTCTGCGCCTGGTGGGGCTCTCCTCTATTGTTCTCTGCTCCTGCGGGGCTCTCCCCAATTGTTCGCTGAGCCTGGCGGGGCTCTTCCCAATTGATCTTTGCAACTGATGGGACTCTCCCTGATTGTTCTTTGCAACTGGCGGGGCTCTCCCCGATTGTTCTTTGCAACTGGCGGGGCTCTCCCCGATTGTTCTTTGCAACTGGCGGGGCTCTCCCCGATTGTTCTTTGCAACTGGCGGGGCTCTCCCCAATTGTTCTTTGCAACCGGCGGGGCTCTCCCCGATTGTTCTTTGCAACTGGCGGGGCTCTCCCAGATTGTTCTTTGCAACTGGTGGGGCTCTCCCCGATTGTTCTTTGCAACTGGCGGGGCTCTCCCCGATTGTTCTTTGCAACTGGCGGGGCTCTCCCCGATTGTTCTTTGCAACCGGCGGGGCTCTCCCCGATTGTTCTTTGCAACCGGCGGGGCTCTCCCCGATTGTTCTTTGCAACCGGCGGGGCTCTCCCCGATTGTTCTTTGCAACCGGCGGGGCTCTCCCCGATTGTTCTTTGCAACCGGCGGGGCTCTCCCAGATTGTTATTTGCAACTGACGGGGTTCTCCCCGATTGTTCTTTGCAACTGGCGGGGCTCTCCCCGATTGTTCTCTGCGCCTGATCTCCCCAATTGTTAGCTGAGCCTGGCGGAGCTCTCCCCAATTGTTCGCTGCACCTGGCGCGGCTCTCCCCGATTGTTTTCTGTGACTGGCGTGGCTCTCCCCAATTGTTCTCTGCGACTGGCGGGACTCTCCCCGATTGTTTTCTGTGACTGGCGGGGCTCTCCCCGATTGTTCTATGTGACTGGCGGGCTCTCGCCGATTGTTCTTTGCAACTGGTGGGTTCTCCCCGATTGTTCTTTGCAACTGACTGGGCTCTCCCAGATTGTTCTATGCACCTGCGGGGGCTCTCCCCAATTGTTCTCTGCGACTGGCGGGGCTCTCCCCGATTGTTCTCTGTGACTGGCAGGGCTGTCCCTGATTGTTCTCTGTGACTGGCGGGCTCTCGCCGATTGTTCTTTGCAACTGGTGGGCTCTCCCCGATTGTTCTTTGCAACTGACTGGGCTCTCCCCGATTGTTCTATGCACCTGGGGGGGCTTTCCCCAATTGTTATATGCGCCTGAGGGGGCTCTCCCCGATTGTTCGCTGAGACTGGCAGGGCTCTCCCCGATTGTTCCCTGAGACTGGCGGGGCTCTCCCCGATTGAGACTGGCAGAGCTCTCCCCGATTGTTCCCTGCGACTGGCGGGGCTCTCTTCGATTGTTCCCTGCGACTAGCGGGGCTCTCTTCGATTGTTCCCTGCGACTAGCGGGGCTCTCTTCGATTGTTCCCTGCGACTAGCGGGGCTCTCTTCGATTGTTCCCTGCGACTAGCGGGGCTCTCCCCGATTGTTCCCTGCGACTGGCGGGGCTCTCCCCGATTGTTCCCTGCGACTGGCGGGGCTCTCCCCGATTGTTCCCTGCGACTGGCGGGGCTCTCCCCGATTGTTCCCTGCGACTGGCGGGGCTCTCCCCGATTGTTCCCTGCGACTGGCGGGGCTCTCCCCGATTGTTCCCTGCGACTGGCGGGGCTCTCCCCGATGGTTCCCTGCGACTGACGGGGCTCTCCCAAATTGTTAGCTGTGACTGGCGGGACTCTTCCTGAATGTGCTCTGTGAATGTTGGGGCTCTCCCCGAATGTGCTCTGTGACTGGCGAGTCTCCCCCAAGAATGTACTTTGAGACTGGTGGAGCTCCCATCCCAGAATGTTCTCTGTTACTGGCATATATAGTAGAAAAGAGAAGAAAAAACAGGAGGCGCTCCTAGTTTAAAATCTTCTAAGAAGCAGTAACACCAACCACCACCGTAAGAAATCTACTCACAAAAATAGTGGCTGAATGAAGCACTTATGTGCAATTCAGCAGCAATACTTTAGGGATTTGTGACCTGCTCCCCTTAAGCAGAATAATGGCAGCTCCACTCCAAACAACTCGCGAACCAGAGTAGTATGATTTACAAGCAAAAGGGGAAAAAAAGGAGAAAAAAAGAGCGCCAATAGTGCATTATCCCAGTATAATAATTAATAAATAATATACAGAGATTCACTCACATTAACAATAGGTTGACCCAAAGACATATGTCAGTGATCAACGTTACACACTTGCAGGGTACTTTACGCGTCCCTGCTTGGGTTCCACGCTCCGTTCAAATAATCCAAATAAGAAGCAAACGTATCTTCAACCAGTCCTGTATAAAACAACAAACTTGTAGCCGGATCCTTCAATAAAATTATTTATTTAAAAGACAAAGTAAATGCCTGATTAGGCAAAAAACAAGGCTCTAAGGAACGCGTTTCACAGCACTCACGGCTGCTTTATCAACCAGTTAAGCCTTACAGAAAAAAGCTTTTGCAAGTGTGTAACGTTGATCACTGACATGTCTTTGGGTCAACCTATTGTTAATGTGAGTGAATCTCTGTATATTATTAATAATTATTATACTGGGATAACGCACTATTGGCGCTCTTTTTTTTCTCCTTTTTTTTCCCTTTTGCTCTGTGGCTGGCATGGCTCCCACCCCAGAATGTACTCTGTGGCTGGCATGGCTCCCACCCCAAATTGTACTCTGTGACCGGCATGGCTCCAACCCTAGAATGTTCTCTGAGACTGGTATGGCACCCCTCCCCCAGACCAGTGGGGCTCTCCTGAGGGTGCTCTGCAACTGGCATCTTTCTCTGTCTGTCCTCCCTCCCTGTGTTCAAGTTGCTCCCATTTCCTATTAGGCTTCCCCTACAAAATCTAATGCTCACTCCAGATGTGTAGCTATTTTTAACACTGCTAGTTAATGTACCAGGGCCAAGCTGGGAACTTCAGGACCTCTCTTAATCGCTTCCATCTCTGGGAATTAACCATGTACCACAGTTTTAACTCTTTTGCTTCCAGAGGGCTCCTCTTATATTGCATATTTCTGGTGGGTGCTACTGGCAGCCAAGCAGTTAATGTACAGGAAATGGGCTTGGGAACCCTTCTCAGACACACTCTCTGTTCCTAATAAAAAACATCTGTCCAGTCCCCCACTTATCCCACTGTTTCACTGAGTTGCATCATCCTACTGCGTGGCAGCGTATATAACCCCTCATTCTCATCTGTTTCCTTCACTCATTGTCCTTGGACTTGGAGATCTGTGTTCTCTCTCTTGTACCATGATCAGCAGGATACCCTTTTCTTCACTCAAATACATCAAACATGGTTTTCAGAGGGTGAGTGCTGAGGGGCAAGAGAAATTGTAATACTACATGCATAGAGGGTATTCTGTGCCACTTAACCCCTTGAGAACAAAATGAGTGTGCAAAGCATTGCACATCCCTCTGGCCCTCAAGGGGTTATTTAATTAAAGTTGTGTACTTTCCGTTGATGTACGCATTTATATACCTATCTGCTGTTTCCAAAAGAATGAGGGAGAGTCGTATGTAAGGGTGAAAGGAAGCTCTATAGAGGTGTCTGTGAGGGATAAACGTATAGAAATGTGTATGTATGGGGGGAGTTGAACTTGTAGAGAGGTATATGCAGTGGGGAATGAACATGCAGAAATGTGTATGTTGATAGGCATGTAGGGGGTGGGGGCCAGCATGTAAAATGGCGCATGTGAAGAAGGAAGAGTAAAATGTAGAGATGTGTATTTGAGAGGGGTGCACTGAGCATGTAGAGAAGTGCATATTATTTGGGGATGACCATGCAGAAATGTGTTTGTAATGGGGAGGAACAGGGGGCTGTTTACCTGAGTTGGGGGACATGCAGAGACGTGTACAAGGAAGGTTTTGAACATGTATAGATGTATATGTAAGCTGGGGGCATGTACAGATGTTTGTTAGCGGATGAGGCTGAGCCCGTTAAGGCATGTATGCAAGAGGGGGTTTAAAGATGTAGCGATGAGCCTATAAGGGGATGGTTGAATGTGTAGAAATGTGCATGTGAGTGGGGAAGTGGAATGTGTAAATATGTATGCAAGGGGTGGCGGGGTTGAACATGTAAACATGCATATGTAATTGTGGTAAGTTGACCATGTAGAAATATGTATGGGGGGTTTGAACATGTTGGCGTGCATGTAAGTAGGGGAAGTTGAACATGTAAAGATGTGTATGAAAGTGGTGATGGGTTGAACATGTAGAGATGCATATGTAAGGGGAAATTGCATATGAAGTGACATATATACAAGTGGGTGAACATGCAGAGTTGTATATGCTGGAGGGAGGTGGAACATGGATACATTTGTTATATAAGTAGGGAAGGAAGGTTAAACTTATAGAGATGTGTATGAAAGGAGGGGGATGAACTTTTAGAGATATCTATGCAAGGGGAAGGTTGAACATGAAGACATGTTTATGTAAGGGAAGATTGAGCATGCAGAGCTGTGTATGTAAGGGGGTGGTAGAGCATGCAAAGATGTTTAAATAAGCGCTGGTTGAACATGTAGTCATGTGTATGGAGGTAGGGGAGGTTGAACATGTAGAGATGTGTAGTTAAGGAGGGGTTGAACATGTAGTGATGTGTATGTAAAAGAGGTTGAACATTTAGAGATATGTATGTAAGGGGGTGGTTGAATGTGTAGACATGTATGTAAGGGATGGGACTGAATGTGTAGAAATGCATATGTAAGGGAGTGTAACATGTATAGGTAGGTATGTATGTAAGTGGGGGATGCACACCCCAGTATAAGGAATGAACACAGAGTGAGCTCTGTGTAACTTGGCATAACATGGAGTGAAGAGAAGGTAGGGTGGGGTATTGAAACATAAAGAACTTAATGTAATAATAATGAACATACTGAATGTGTATGTAAGGGAGAAGAAACATGTAAAGAGGTATATGTACCATAAGGGAAACACATAGAGGTGTATTTATGGGGCAAACTTTAAAGCGGTGTATTTAAGGGAGGAGGAGCCTGCAGAAAGGGGAATGTAAAGGCAATGAACATATTGCTTAGTATAGTATAATGAGGGCATGAACATATATCATTTTTATTTTTTAAAGCGGGAGGAACATATTGTGAGTTGTATGTAAGGGAAGGAGTATGAACATTTACAGATGTGTATATCAGGGGGAATGTGGAGATGTGTATGTAAGCTTGGAAGTATATGCAGAGTAAGAGAGGGTGCGTGTAGAGGGTGTGTGTGTGTGTGTGTGTGTGTGTGTGTAGGTTTGAAAAATGCTGTAAAGTATCAAAAATAGACATGTTAACAAAATTATAGTGAGTGAACAGAAGTAATTTTGGGGGAAGGCATGTAGAAAGGCGAATGTAAGATGAGGAACAGTTAGAGAGTTGTGTAATGGAGAGCAACCCGTAGAGGTGTATGTAAGTGGGTTGAATGCAGACATGTAGAGAAGTGTTTGCAAACAGGCATACATATGCTGAGAGTTGTATGAAAGTAATATTGGTGTAGGGCAAGGAACAGTGGGGAAAAAAAGTTAAGACGTTTATTGAATTAGTGATGATAAACCTATTAAAAGCTTTGTATAAGCCCTAAAGTTACTTTTTATTTCTTTTTTTTTATTTTATTTTTTAGCCCAACTATCTCTACGAACGAGGAAAAAAGGTAACTATTTAAACACCTTTAGTTCCACACAGTTATAGTGAAAACCTTGGGTCTTGTACAGAAAGCAACAGATGAGCAATTCAGAGGCAAACAAATTGCATGTTGGGGGATACAAATTTCAATTGATTTTAATGGAACTCTGTGTGTTGGAGATCTCTAACATTCAGAAGTTAAAATCCCCTTTTAAATGAATGGGAGTTTGAAAGTTGTTTGTCCTCTGTGGTTGCAGTTTGCTTATCTTTTGTTCTCTGCATAAGACCATATATGTCTCAGGATTCCCTGACCAGTTGAGCAATCTTCTCCAGTAAGTACCTTCCTCATATAACATCACAGATTGTCTCAATGCACTTGGAGCTATGAGGGCATGCTTCTCCTCCCCTCTTATCACCAATGCAGTGTGAGTGAGCACCGAGCTTGGTAAATTGCTAAATAATAGGCAGCGTGTGCTTGGTATGGCTAGCCTGAAAGGATTCCATGTTCCCCTAGTTCCCCTTGGCCTAAACATATTTATATATAAATAATATGAATCTCCTCTGAACCCTCCCATTCTGCAGCTCAGCCATCGTCTGTGCCATTGTCACCTACATGAAGCACATTGGTGTGAAGACCAAGGCGGATAGCAAGAAACCAAAAGGCCTATTCTCCAGGATAAAGGTGTGGAGAGATGACTGGTAGCAACAATATCCTAAAATCTGAAGTTTGCTTATCTCTGTCCAAGTCCCGGTTTAAGAGCTGCTTGGGAATTTTCCCCCCAATCTGAGCCATGCTCTGCATATCTGTACATCTCCTATAATCTGTGCCATGTTCTGTGTATCTCTCCATCTTCTCCAGTCTGAGTCCTATTACCTTTCCTAATTTGAATACTGATCTGAAGTTCTCTGCACCTAATCTTGTGTGAGCAATGCTCTTCTTATCACTGTACTTCCCCACATCTGTGCAGTATTCTTAAGGTCTCTGTAACTCTCCTGGGGCTGGATTCAAATGCAGGTGATAAATGTTACCTCCTGTTTTATCAAAAATGTTTCTATTGAAGTCTATGGATTACTGGAGATAAAAACAGAGATAAAGTTAGCACCTGCATTTGAATCCAGCCCATGGTCTGGGCAGTTATTACAGTCTCTGTTCTCTCCACTAGTTAGAGCAATGTTCTTCAATGTACGTTTCCTAGTCTGAGCAATGTTCTCAAGATTTCTGTACTACCCTAATCAGATCAATGCTCTGCAATTCTCTGTACTTTCCAAAGTCTGAGCAGTGCACTGCTGAACCCTGTACTCCTCATAGTCTGAGCAGTGTCTGCTACTATCTGTACTTCCCCTAATCTGATCAGTGTTATGCAGATCTCTGTACCACGCTCTGAGCCATTCTCTGGTGTCTTTTATTTATTTATTTATTTTCTCTTCAGGGTTCTGGCAAGAAACAGGATGAACCCGTGAAACCGAAGAAACCATTCAATCTGTTGGATCAAATGCGCTGGAATCGCAATGATTCTCACTGTGAGTACTGACCACTTCTGCACACTACTTTCAGATGCCGGGTCTCACATTATATGCATGGATAGCTTTGACACCCAGCTGATCACTCTGTAACCCTGGATATGCCACTCTCCTATAAGTGTCACAATAAAGTATGAATCATCCTCCTCCTTTATGGTGCTCAGCTACATAACTATCTATCGCTCTTAGTTCTCTCACCCTCTGTCACATGTAAGGCTGTTGCTCCTCTCTGTGAGGTGCATTGTTATCTCTTTCCACATCTTTCATTCTTACTCTGTTGTGCATGGTTGTCTATTATGCTATGAAGCACAAGTCTGCAGTCAGGTGCATTTCTGTCTGCAATCAAGTACTTGACTGTCTCTTTCTCTGTGAAGTGCATGATTCTTTTTCTCTCCCTTTGAGGTGAGTGGCCATCTTTCCGTGTGAGGTGCATGTCTATTGCCTACCCTGCAAGTTGCATGGTTGTCTCTTCCTGCGAGATGTATGGCTATCTCTGTCCATGCAAGATGTATGGCTGTCTTCCTGTGAGGTGTGTGGCTCTTTCCCTGTGAAATGTGTGGCTGTCTATTCCAGTCAGTTGTGTGGCTGTCTTCCTTTGTGGTGATTGGCTCTTTCCTGTGAAATGGGTGACTGCCTCTTTCCCAGTGAGATGTGTGGCGCATGGCTGCCTTTTGTTTGAGGTGGCAAGGCTCTGTCCTTTCCTTTGAGGTGGCATGGCTCTGTCCTCTCCTGTGAGCTGATTCTCACAGTCCTCTTTTGTTCCTGGACATGCTGGGTGTGGGGTGGCCTCTTGTCCTGGCTTATCTTCATGGCGTGTTTTGTTTTTTCCTCTCCGCTCCTCCCGTCTTTTTCACAGATCTTGAGAGCAGAACGGCAAAGTTCGAGCCCGAAGGTACCTTCAAAATCCGATCATTAATCATCCACCCAGCTACCTCACATTTCAAATCCCTTTCCCCAACCACTGAGCCAGCAGCATGATGGAATGTACCAACTTCACCATTCTAAGGGGGAGGGGCTAGCATGAGGGCGACTTAATGTTTAACCTATACAATTAACCCACTAGCTGCCAGTGGTACCTGCAATACATTGCAGACTTCTGCAGCAGTGGTTAAAGCCTCAGTCCCACCAATCGGCTTATGATTTGCTTGCATACACATACCATTTTTCTTATTACAGGGGCCAATTACATTATTATTTTCCTTTTATACTGAACAAGCTAAGCTGTAATATTTTATTTCCCCAACTCCTGTGCTAAAAAACAAAGGTATTACATTGCTAGGTTGTGCTGTGTGACTAGTGCTCTCTGTGGAGCTTTGGGTACCACGACATGTTCTCCATAAGTTACTAGCAGTAAATCCATGTAGCCAACAATTATTAAACTGAATGTTAAATGTACTGCTTGTTCTGTAATAACTACTGAATGAACAGTCTCTTACCTCTGGGAATACCTTTGTTTTCCTCTTCAGGAAGAACCTAGAATTGCATGCTTTCATACAAAGAGTTTACTGTTCTTTAACCCTTTCAGTGGCAGAGAGGTATCCAGCGCATTGCACTGCAATGCATTGGATACTGCTCTGGCACTCAGAGAGTTAATATGTGCTTTTCTTTTCAAAAACATTCAGTTCTGTACATCAGTAGGCATCAGAGTACTTTACCTCAGATGATATTATTGTGATAAAAAATACAGCATTTTATTTATGCCTGCAGACCTTAAAGGGATAGAAATGTTTCACAAAAACAGTAGCTCGAATTAATCTTCATAGTATTTTGGCCATGGAGGGTGTTATTTCAATACTGTCAGAGTTATAGTTCAAGAGTGATTGAATGATAAAGTGTCCCGTCCCGCCCCTTTTACCTAGTGTAAGCCACCTCCCCTCAGATGTGGAATCTGGTCTCCTGACTGGACAGTTCGCAGCAAGGCACAATCTACTTACTGTGAGCATAAGGAAAACCCTGCCCCCCTTGACCGATTTTTTCCTTGTGTCCCTCTCTGCTATCCATCCAGACAGTCTTGCTGCTCTGAGGTGAGTAGTGTTACATCAGTAAAAGGGGCGGGAGGGGGATACTTTATCATTCAATTACTCTTGAACTACACCTCTGACAGTACTGAAATAACACTCTCCATTGCCCAAATACTATGAAGATTAATTGGAGCTGTTTTTATTGTGAAACATTACTCTCCCTTTAAGCGGCATCGAGTGAAATAGTGTAGTGCTTAGAAGAACTGGAGCATTTTCAGAGCAAACCAACTGTATCACGGGATAAATTAAACTTTACTATAACTGATATTTAAAACCCTTTGAATTTCTAGCGGGATCCTTGAAACATTGCAAAGCAATGCGTTGGAGACCTCTAGCATTCAAGGAGTTAAAAGACTCATTTAAATCAGATGAAATTAAGGGAATTTTAGTTTGTCCCCTATGGTGAAGTTGGTTTGCCCCATTTCTCTGCTTGTCCAAAGGACTCTGTTATAGATAATCCTGACTTATATCCGCTTGTATGTATCTTTATTTATATACCGCCACGTACACAACACTTTACAGAAGTTGTATTCTTCATAGAGCCTCAGTGTTCGCTCTGTCAGTAGATCTGTAAGGAAGACCTAGGCAGTTTATTGTATATATCCATTTTGTGACATATAACTTTTTATATATTTATTTGGTAGAATGTGAAAGAATAGTAAATCAATCAGAATACATCAGATACATAGAATTTTATACAAACTGGCACAGTTATAAATCAGAAAGCTATGCTAAACTATTAAAACGTTCATGCTAGAGAGGTCTCCAACACATCACAAAACCATGCATTGGGGGGTTGGTGCATATCTAGCATCCAAGGAGTGTAGGTAAATTGGTTTCCCTTCAATAAGAATTTTCTGGCACGCATGAAAATGTTCCTACTCGCCTCTCTTTGCAGTGAATTTGCTGTGTGAGCACTTTTGCAGGCTCTGAGCTCTTTTTCAATAAATGAAATAAAAAGCAACAAGGGAATAAAATTTAGCTTTGTAATCGGCTTTAAAGGGCATGAACAGAGCTCACTTCCAATGATTGTTTTACTGTAATATTAGCCAAACTGAGCTTTTAAAACAAGGACTCTTTTAAATCTTTGAGTGACAGAGGGGGAACCCAACACATTGCTTTAAAACTCACTGGGTACCACTCTGGCCTGCAAAGGGTTTTAAAGGAGCAGGTTTGCCTAATAAGTTTAACAAAAGTTATTTTTAATCCTTTCAGTGCCAGAGGGGTAACCAATGCATTGCAAAGCAATGCATTGGTTACCCTTCGACTGCTTAAAGGGATAGTAATACTTCGTTTTAACTTTATTTTATTTTGTAGGCATTAAAAAAACATGAAGAATGATATAAGTCTTATCTCTCAAACCTTTATGGTTTATGACAGACAGATAACAGAAGGGGACAATTTTCTTTGTATGAAAACAATGAAAGCCCTTCCCCCCTTGACAAGTTTTTCAGCTTTTTCCCTTATCTTAATTGAAGATTGTCCCTCTCTGCAGTCTACCTGGGCACCTCCCTTCTGATCTGGTTGATACCTGGGCACCTCCCTTCTGATCTGGTTGAACAGGGGGGGGATACTTTGTGAATATCTCTTAAACCATAAAGGTTTGAGAGATAAGACTTATATCATTCTTCATGTTTTTTTAATGCCTACAAAATAAAATAAAGTTAAAACTATCCCTTTAAAGGGTTAATTTAACTGCTAGTTTCTTTTGTGGTTTCCAAGTGGTGCTGTTTCTATTGAATAGTTAAAGGGATAGTAATACTTTGTTTTATCTTTATTTTATTTTGTAGGCATTAAAAAAACATGAAGAATGATATGTCTTATCTCTCAAACCTTTATGGTTTGAGAGATATTCACAAGCAAAGTTTCCCCCTCCCGCCCCTTTTACCTAGTGTAAGCCATCTCTTCTCAGATGTGGAATGCAGTCTATAGACCAGACAGATAACAGCAAGGGACAGTATTCTTCCTATGAGAACAATGAAAGTCCTGCCCCCCTTGACAAGTTTTTCAGGTTTCTCCCTTATCTTAATTGAAGATTGTCCCTCTCTGCAGTGTACCTGGGCACCTCCCTTCTGATCTGGCTGAACAGTGTTACATCAGTAAAAGGGGCGGGAGGAAGATACTTTGTCATTGAATTACTCTTGAACTACAACTTTGACAGAATTGAAATAACACTCTCCAAAGTCCAATTACTATGAAGATTAATTAGAGCTGCTTTTATTTTGAAACAGTACTATCCCTTTAAGGACACAAGCTCTCCCAAGGATCACTGTTTTTATTTTTTTTTAAATTGCCTTTAGGACTCCACAATGTGATTAAAAAATAAAATGAAAAGCTGATCTGTTATAACTTATGAATGAAAATAAAATCACACCAGAATGAGTACATCCTTGTTTTACTCGACAGGAAAATCCCTAGTAAATATATTTTTCAGTAACGAAAAAAAAAATTTGCTGCCCTTTTAACTATTATTGATTGCTCCTTTGAAAGTAATAGATACAATATCTGGAAATCCAATTTAGTGGGACTGAGGCTTTAATGGCATGTAATCTTATTTATATATCCCTTCAGTTAAATCTCTGTTTCCTCACACTGCACTGTATGCATATTGTGAAGGAGTCAAACCTGGTCGTTACCTATCTCTGTCACCTACTAACCATTAATTTCTTTTATGTCTCTCTCTCTCTTTTTTTGTTTCATTTTGCTGCCAGTGATCAGCACCTAAGGTAGAGTTATCAAGTTTCAAAAGGATAGAAAGAGGCTGGGTCCTTATTTAGATTTAGCAGGAATTATATAAAAGGTATCAGATAAATCCACAATTTGATTGGGTGGAGATCTATATCTGGGGCAGACAGCTTTCCTCCCCCTCAGCTGCTGTGGACTTCAGTTCCCATCATACTCAGCTGCACACTGGATGAAAGTTGCTTTTCAAGTTCTCTCAGGGAAAAAACATTAACTTAGTCATATCTTATAGTATGTGTATGTATATATGTGTATATATATAATATTCATATTTGAGAGAATTGCTCTGTCAGAATTTAGCTGTCTGAGTTTGTGCAGTGTGGCAGGTCTACGGTGCTGTCAAAATGTGATTGGTTAGTATGTAATCATAACTGGACGTTTTAATTATCATTGGTATGTTGCTGACTCAGTTGAAATTCTTACTGTAAATGGAGCATGCTCCAGGTAATGGCACATGCTCACTGAGGCCTCCCCCACTTTGCCCCAAGCAGCTGAGAAGCCAGTCGTTCAAGAGCGAAGGGTCAGCCACGGTCAGAGAACATTCGACAGAAGTGACAGCAACACAGCCAAACCCAAGAACAGCATTGAAGGACCAGAACCTGGGGTGTCTGTGACAATACATCCCCCTCCCAATGAGCCTAATGACAGTGACACAGGTCAGTAGAGGGAAGGAGAATGGGCTTATGCAGTCCTGTCCAACGTTTTGGAATCTGAGTGCCAGAGGACTGTAAAATGTGTTGGACATCCCTCGGTCACTCATAGGGCTAACCCTTTGGGTTTCCAAGTGGTACCCAACACATTGGTTAGCAATGCGTTGCTCCACCTCTTTCATCACTGATGCATTTGTGGACATGTATTGAGCCATATCCTGCTTTTGCTTTTCTGTCCTTTGGGGGAGTGGTATAGCATAAAACAGAAAATAAGTGCATAATCACAGGATTGGTTTGGCGTTCTGTTTATGAATAGAAATGAATCAATAAGTCAGAAGGGTGAAGCAATGTGGATTCTTCCTTGTCGTGCACTGTACTTAGCCTAAGCATGAACTATATTGAAAAGCCACATAGGGCCTTGTTTGTAAGGGTAACTTGGAACACCTGGGGAATACAGTAGGGAACAAAAATCACCTTTGATTTAAATTAATTTTTTAACCACATGAATGCTGTAGAGGTTTCCAACACATTGCTTTGCACAGTGGGGTAAACCAGTTTAGCTTTAGGGGTTAAATGCCCCATTTAAATCAGTGGGAACTTTGGGGATTTCATTTGCCCCCCTATATTCAGTTCTTTGAAAGGTGATGAAATCTGTAAGATCCAAGGGATTATACTGTGTAGGTCCAGGTTCCATATAAAAGATGCCAGTAATGGATGACCCTTTCCTTTCCAGCCATCATGCCATCACACTGGTCAGTTCCCTGACTTTGATGTAATGGAAAGCACTAGTGCCCAGGCAATAAATAGGCGGGTACCAGTTCTAGGAAACCAGTGGTTCTTAAATATATTGCATTGCACTTTAACCCATTTTATGCTATAGTGGTCTCCAACTCATGGTTTTGCAATGCTTAGGAGGCCTTTTGAATCCAATAGATCCACATCGTACCCATAATAAATGTGCTATCATGCAAGCTGGTATCAGCACTATTAGGCTAAAATGAATTGGGTAAGATATGTCAAGTAATACATTTCCGATAATATTCACCAATACCTATTTTTGCTTTGGAGGGACTCTTAACACTTCTACATGGAAACCAATGGGTCCACTGAACCCAGTTTGAGAACCATCTACTACCATGAATATTCCTAGAAATACAGTCTTCTCAGTAATGGAACTCAAGTTTCCTTCCCAGATTAGTGGCTGACGGCACACTGGGCGGAGGTTTATGATTTAAAAAAATTGTTTTAACCCATCTGATGCTAGATATGTTTCTGGACTTCCAGGGTTTGAGGAGAGGTTATTTAAGAACTCTATGACCACAGCAGTGTTTACCAATCTGGTCCTCACGGTGGTAAACAGGTTGTTGTCACAAGGGGAAGTTGTTACTATCACTACCTACTGAAACTAATCTAAGGCTCAAAGCTGTTTTAGAGTGCAGTGGTAGAGATTAGATTAGTCTGTACACCATTGGTACTGTTACTAATAGTTTGAGCTGTAATAACATTTGACAAAATCATCTAGGATTGGGAGTAACATTGTTTTTGTCTGGGAAAAGCACTACTATATATTTTCATAGTAAAACTTTACTGCTTTTAAAAAAAATGTTAAAATAATAATAAAACATAAAGTAAAATAAAACCCCCACACTGACTCTAAAAATGTCTGCTTTTGTTTTCTTTCCTGGATCAGTGTCTGATGGGACATCAACTTTAGAGGTATCTGATGTTTCCAAAGGATCCCCCAACACAGAACTGTGCCCAGCAGAACACCAGCAGGAGGAGAGTGCAGAGAACGATAGGTGAGAAATAACGTTTGGATAAATGTACCACAGTGTTTGGTGTTATGCCAGGCTCCTGCAGAAAGACCCCCCCCCCCCCATGTTGCCAGGCTCCTGCAAAACCTCCCTCATGTTGCCAGGCTCCTGTAGAGCCTCCCTCTTGCTGCCAGGCTTCTGCGGAGCCTCCCTCTTTCTGCCAGGCTTCTGCGGAGCCTCCCTCTTTCTGCCAGGCTTCTGTGGATCCTCCCTCTTACTGCCAGGCTCCCGCGGAGCCTCCCTCTTGCTGCCAGGCTCCTGCAGAGGTTCCCTCTTGCTGCCAGGCTCCTGCAAGAACCTCCCTCTTACTGACAGGCTCCCGCGGAGCCTCCCTCTTGCTGCCAGGCTCCTGCAGAGGTTCCCTCTTGCTGCCAGGCTCCTGCAAGAACCTCCCTCTTGCTGCCAGGATCCAGCACAGCTCCCCTCATTCTGCCAGTCTCCAACTGACCCCTCTTCATGCTTCAAGGCTATTTCAGAGTCCTTCTTGTACTGCCAGGCTATCACAGAGCCATTCTTGTACTACCAGGCTATTCTTAAAGGGATAGTAATACTTCGTTTTAACTTTATTTTATTTTGTAGGCATTAAAAAAACATGAAGAACGATATAAGTCTTATCTCTCAATCCTTTATAGTTTATGAGATATTCACAAGCAAAGTTTCCCCTCCCTCCCCTTTTACCTAGTGTAAGCCATCTCTTCTCAGATGTGAATCTGGTTGTATGACCAGACAGATAACAGAAGGGGACTATTTTCTTTGTATGAAAACAATGAAAGCCCTTCCCCCCTTGACAAGTTTTTCAGCTTTTTCCCTTATCTTAATTGAAGATTGTCCCTCTCTGCAGTCTACCTGGGCACCTCCCTTCTGATCTGGTTGAACAGGGGGGGGATACTTTGTTTTTGAATATCTTTTAAACCATAAAGGTTTGAGAGATAAGACTTATATCATTCTTCATGTTTTTTTAATGCCTACAAAATAAAATAAAGTTAAAACGAAGTATTACTATCCCTTTAACCACTGTCAGGCTGTTTCACAGCCCACTTCATGCTGCCAGGCAATTGCACAGCCTTTCTCACCCTTCTAGGCTATTACATGGCCTTTCTTGCTCTTCCAAGCTATTGCACAGCTTTTCTTGCTCTGCCAGGCTATTGCACAGCCTTTCTTGCTCTGCCAGGCTATTGCACATCCTTTCTTGCTCTGCCAGCCTATTGCACAGCCTTTCTTGCTCTGCCAGCCTATTGCACAGCCTTTCTTGCTCTGCCAGGCTATTTAACAGTCTTTCTGTGCTCTGCCAGGCTATTGCACAGCCTTTCTTGCTCTGACAGGCTTACTGCACAGCCGTCCTCGTGCTTCCAGGCCATCGCGCAGCCCTGCTAGTACACTTCCAGGCCATCGCGCAGCCCTGCTAGTGCACTTCCAGGCCATCACGCAGCCATTATACTAGTGCACTTCCAGGCCATCGCGCAGCCCTGCTAGTGCACTTCCAGGCCATCACGCAGCCATTATACTAGTGCACTTCCAGGCCATCGCGCAGCCCTGCTAGTGCACTTCCAGGCCATCACGCAGCCACTATACTAGTGCACTTCCAGGCCATTGCGCAGCCCTGCTAGTGCACTTCCAGGCCATCACGCAGCCCTGCTAGTGCACTTCCAGGCCATTGCGCAGCCCTGCTGGTGCACTTCCAGGCCATCACGCAGCCCTGCTAGTGCACTTCCAGGACATCGCGCAGCCCTGCTAGTGCACTTCCAGGCCATTGCGCAGCCATGATACTAGTGCACTTCCATGCCGTTGTACAGCCCTCCTATTGCACTTCCAGGCTAATGCACTTCCAGGCCTTTGCACAACCCTGCTAGTGCGCTTCCAGGCTATTGCACAGCCTTGCTAATGCACTTCCAGGCCATTGCACAGCCCTGCTATTGCATTTACATGCTAGTGCACTTCCAGGCCATTGCACCGCCTTGCTGGTCCACTTCCAGGGCATTCCACAGCCATGCTAGTGCACTTCTAGGCCACTGCACAGCCCTGCTTGTGCACTTCCAGCCTATTGCGCTTTTTCCTAGTCCCCTGGTTTTACAGGTTGCTGCAATGCCATGTGTTGCCAGTCTTTAGCTACAAGCCTCTCAGTATGCTAGCACTTTCTTTTCTTTGTGACAGGGCCTGACAAAAGTCTGATTTCCCATCTGCATTTTAGTTCAATATTCCCTGCTCCTGCACCTACCCTGTCTTAGATTCCCCCAGCCTCTTCTCTTTGTACCAGCCTCCTGCCCACAAACAATGTACAGGTCCATTTGCTTAATGAGTTATGCCAGATGTCAACTTCCCTGCACCCTCTTCTCTGTCTTGTTTTATCTCATCCTCCTTTCCCAAGACACTCCATGTGTAATGACCTCACTCCTTTTGGCGTTCCTGTTTCTTATCCTCTTCCAAAAGCCAGTTTTTGTCTTGGGCAGTGCACACGTTGCCATCATATTGACCCATGCTTCAACTCCCTTGTTGTGTTGGTTCCTGTCACCTGTGGTCGTTCTGCTTCGTGGTGCTGATGGTGTTATGTTCTTGCTGTTGCTGTCACGGTGCTGTCTATAAGAATAAGTGGCTCTTCATTTGTTTACCAGGAGAGATTTCCTGGGTAAGAGTCATGTAAACGCTTGTGTGTATTGTTTGCATTGTACCTATAGTCCTTAAGTGGACCCCACCTCTCAACTGGCAGTATAGAGAACCCTGGACGTTATTCATAAATGAAAAGAGGAGACATTTTGGGGCAAACCAACTGCACCTTGGGGTCAAAGAAAATGCGCATTGCTTTAAGTAGTGCTGTTAACCCCTTGAATATTAGAGAGGACTCCACGCATTGCAAAGCAATGCACTGGGGACTCCTGTAGCTGTCATGGGGTTAAATACCCTATTTAAATCAATATAAATGTTTTTTTCTTCTGTGTTGTGCATAGGGTGTGCTCCAGAATTACATCTCTTATCTTCTGTGTGAAAGGCTAGTATATGTATATGGGGATCCTACAAAGGCTATTCACACAACCCGTGAAGTCTATAGCTAAGAGGCACATGGTTGAGGGTTGCATTCCAGTTGAGTCATTATGGGGCTGTATAGTGCAGCCCCGGACTTTTTACCAAGTGTGCTCCCATAGTAGTAGACCTGGTAAAACATGGTCATTGTCCTTTATCAGCCACTTATTCCTATAGGTATTGATTCCCCTTTAATTAACACGACCTAGGTTCGGCCTCTTGCTTGTGTTTGCAGTAGGTATGATGACACTCATGCTTGCTGTCTATGTATGCTTTGCTCCTAGGACATATGCATAAAGTAAAGGTAAAGCAAGTCTGGGACAAATTAAAATCCCTACCAGTTTCAAATGGGCCTTTCAAATGCTTGAATGTTAGAAAGAGAATCTCCGATTCATTGCTTTGCAATGTACTGGAGACCTTCCTATTATTCAAAGAGCCATTTAAATTAAAGGGAATTTTAGTCATTTTTATTTTTCTCTTTTGTGCAATTGGTTTGCCCCTGCATTGCTACATATAGCCTATGGTGCCGTGTATACATATAGCCTATGGTGCCGTGTATACATATAGCCTATGGTACTGTGTGTACATATAGCCTATGGTGCCTTGTATACGTATAGCCTATGGTACTGTGTGTACATATAGCCTATGGTGCCGTGTATACATATAGCCTATGGTACTGTGTGTACATATAGCCTATGGTGCCTTGTATACATATAGCCTATGGTGCCTTGTATACATATAACCTATGGTGTCTTGTGTACATATAGCCTATGGTGCCTTGTGTACATATAGCCTCTGGTGCCTTGTGTGTATATATATATATATATATATATATATATATATATATATATAGCATATGGTGCCTTGTGTACATATAGCATATGGTGCCTTGTGTACATATAGCATATGGTGCCTTGTGTACATATAGCATATGGTGCCTTGTGTATATATAGCATATGGTGCCTTGTGTACATATAGCATATGGTGCCTTGTATACATATAGCCTATGGTGCCTTGTGTACATATAGTCTATGGTACCGTGTATACATATAGCCTATGGTGCCTTGTGTACATATAGCCTATGGTACCGTGTATACATATAGCCTGTGGTGCCTTGTGTACATATAGCCTATGGTGCCTTGTGTACATATGGTGCCTTGTGTACGTATAGCCTATGGTGCCTTGTGTACATATAGCCTATGGTGCCTTGTGTACATATAGCCTATGGTGCCTTGTGTACATATAGCCTATGGTGCCTTGTGTACATATAGTCTATGGTACCATGTATACATATAGCCTATGGTGCCTTGTGTACATATAGCCTATGGTACCGTGTATACATATAGCCTGTGGTGCCTTGTGTACATATAGCCTATGGTGCCTTGTGTACATATGGTAACGTGTATACATATAGCCTATGGTGCCTTGTGTACATATAGCCTATGGTGCCTTGTGTACATTTGGTGCCTTGTGTACATATAGCCTATGGTGCCTTGTGTACATATAGCCTATGGTGCCTTGTGTACATATAGCCTATGGTACCGTGTATACATATAGCCTATGGTGCCTTGTGTACATATAGCCTATGGTGCCTTGTGTACATATAGCCTATGCTGCCTTGTGTACATATAGCCTATGCTGCCTTGTGTACAATATAGCCTATTCTACCTTGTGTACATATACCCTATGCTGCCTTGTATACATTTAGCATATGGTGCCAGTGGGGTTGTGCTATACATTATGTAGCTGTTGGTGTTTGCGTTGTTCTGTAGCTCCACTGCGGCTTGCAAGGGGTTAACACAAATTGTTAACCTCAGGAATTTAGGCCCCTTGTCTGAAGAGCTTCCATTCCATTTGGAGAGGTATGCTTGTGAAATAATTAACCCCTCAATGCTCTGTTCACAGACGGAAGAAAAGGTCAGTGCATGCTTGTGACCTGGTATCCAGAGAGTTGTCTCTATTCTGATAGTGGCTCTCTACAGGGCCTGGCTAAGTATTACCTTCCCCCCAATACTTCTTGTTACCTCAATCCTTTTCTTATTACCTCACTCTCTCTCCTTGCAAAGTCGAACTATCACCCTGTATAACAGCCTTGATTGTGGGAGTCTAGAGCAGACCTGCAGGGACACTTAACATTAACCATTTTAGTGCTATAAGAGAGCACAATGAGCTGCAAAGCATTGCTCTCCCTTCTGGTCTTCAAGGGGTGAAAACCACTGCTTGCTCCTTCTGATTCTTCCCCTTTCCTCTGCCTCTTTCTTAACCATTTGGGTACCAATGGATTTGATGTGTCTCTGGCACTCAAAGGGTTTAAAGCGAGGGAACAGAATGGCTCCTGTATTCTAGTTAGAGACCAACTAAATATTGCTAACTAAGACATTTTCTTCAAAGTTGCTTTTGGCTAAAATATTAACTCTTTCTCTCCTGGCCTGTCTGCCTTATTTGGCTATTTGTTTATTTCACCCTGTCTGATAGTTGTTTTGCAGCTTTGTGATATAGTCCGGTTCCTTATATACCCAGTCAGTATTATCCGCTTTATTTACTCTGTGGCACCGATGGGTGTAGAGATGTCTTTATAGTCTGTGTTTTGTCATCTTCATGATTTTTGTTTAGCATTACGATCATTCCCAATATCCTCTTTTCCAGGAGGTGGCCAACCAGAGGGGCCCTCCAGCTATTGTTGGACTACAACTCCCATCATCCTCAGTTATTAATTGGGATTCATAATCCAACAACAAATTGAGGATCATGGTTTATCTAACCCAAATTTAGTATGCTTCTTTCCATTGTTTCCTCTTCTGATGAGGCATAGCTTACATTTATGTGTACCAGATAGTTCATATTATTTAGCTGGGAACTCATAATTCTGTTCTTTCCTTCACCTCTTCCACTATGTTAGAAATAGTACATTTCTCTCGTGGGCCTGCATTAGATTTAGATGTTTAATCCTTTGATTGCCAGAGGGGTATTGAACTCATTGTGTTGGATACTTGTCTGGCACTCAAAGGGTTAATACAACTCAGAAATACAGGAACTGGCTGCAGGATGATTAACAAGATTAAGATCAGAATCTAAGATTATTCTGTAGTCTGTGAAATAAATGTTAACCTTGGAAGGGCCAGGGGGTGTGCGCCCATTGCTGTGCAATGTGTTGCACCCCCCTCTGGTCCTTCAAAGGTTAAAAGAACACAAACATTTCCTAATAATAAATCTCACTTTCAGTTAGTCTGAGCAGAAAATCCTAATGACCACAAGGAAGTCATTCTGAATGGATTAGTGATGCAAAATAAATATTGAACCCTTTAAGTGCCAGGGTGTATGCAAATCATTGATTTGCAATGCGTTGCATACCCTTCTGGCAATGAAAAGGTTAATTAGTACTGAATACCATGCCCATGGGGCAGTCATGATCCTTAATTCTTGTGGGGGGAGTTTGAGCTGTGGAGTCTTACAATGAAGACTCATGTCTGCCTCAGTAGACATAATATCCAATACTGATTTTTGAGAAAACAATCCACACAGAATTGATTCATCGTGGCTGTTAGGATTTTCTGAACGGATCAAGAAAGGTGGAGGTTTATTATAAAGATGTTAGTGTTCCTTTAAAAAAAGAAAGTGTCCAGCCACTTTATGTATTTGTATGTGTTAAAGGGATAGTAATGTTTCACAATAAAATCAGCTCCAATTAATCTTCATAGTATTTGGGGCATGGAGAGTGTTATTTCAGTACGGTCAGAGTTGTAGTTCAAGAGTAATTGAATGATAAAGTATCCTCCTCAGCTCAGACCATCAAGGTGGTGTCCAGGTGGTTCGCTGAGAGGGACAATCTTCAATTAGCATAAGGGAAAAACCTGTCAAGGAGGGCAGGGTTTTCATTGTTCTCACAGTAAGAAAATTGTCCCATGCTGCAAGCTGTCTGGTCTGTGGATCAGATTCTGCATCTGAGGGGAGGGGGCTTACACTAAGTAAAAGGGGCGGGAGGGGGATAGTTTATCATTCACTTACTCGAACTACAACTCTAACAGTTCTGAAATAACACTCTCCATGGCTCAAATACTATGAAGATTAATTGGAGCTGCTGTTTATGTCAAACAATACTATCCATTTAATCCATGAAACTATAAACTCGTTTGTCTGTTTTTATATATCTAATGCAGTGTGTACTTTCTAGAGCAGGAATATGCAACACAAGGCTCATCAGCTGTTAAGGATTACAATTCCCATCATCCCTGACCAGCTAGTGACTGGCTGGTGTTCATGGGAATTGTAGCCCGCAACTGCTGGAGCTCCTCGGATTGACCACCCCAGATCTAAAAGGTTATCTAGGGTTCCATGGGATCTCCTCAAAGCAGTGTGTACACATCATGTCTAGGCTGTTTTTCTAGAATGTAACTTTCCTGTGGTTTCTTCATGCTATTTCCACTTTTGCATAATTCTGTAGCATTTTCTTACTAATAGTTTTAACTTGTTGTCTCTTTTCACTGCAAATGGTTTTTCACAGCTCTCCCTTCTCCCCTTCTTTGTTAAACTGAACCTTATCCAATGTCCTATGGAATATATTTCTTTCCCATGTCCCTTTTGTTGGTCATCAGTAAGCTCACCCTATTCTCTTCCTTCCCTCTCTCTTCTACTCACTCTCTTACTCATCCTCCTTTAATGTCCCTTTCACTCCCCCACTTGATGGTGGTGACCCTTCTCTCTCCCTTCTGCCAATTCTCCGACGCGACCTGAACAGGTCCACTAATAAAGTTGGCCGCTCTGAGAGCCTGCGAGTTTACGAGCGCAAGCGTTCCCAGCGCGGCTCCGCCAAAGCCAAGCAGACACGTTCCCGCAGTGATGTGGATCTGGAGGCTGCTGCCCGAGCCAACGACATGCAGGGCACCGCTGGCAAGCCTGGGTTGAAGTCAGGCAGCCTCACGTAGGTTGGGAGCAAAGGGAAGATAATGTTATCCCACTATATGATAATGTTTCTTACGCGGTGTTAAAGGACACCTAATAATAAACCCCCCCCCATTCATCTTACTATGGCCAGAAAATCCTAATGGCCCTTATACATTTTGATTTTGCTCCTTGGTTCAAGATATAACCTCTTTATTCACTCCTGTATACCTTGTCCATGGAGGCAGACATGGCAGTTCCTGGCACATTATTCAAAAGGAGGTGAGTAGAGTTCTTGCACCTACATAAACAAATAAGGGCCAGAGGTGCGTGCAGTGCACTGTGAAGTAGTGTTGCATGCTCCTCCAATCATTAAAGGGCTAAGATTACCATGTGCAGTTAACAACAGAGTTTTTGTCCTGTGATCCCAGCAGCTGGTTGTGGTTTCTACTGCATACCTCTTTAATAAATGCAGGGAGCTTGCACTCAGCAGCCTCTGCTGGTAACTCCACAAGTACCTTGTAACAGATGTGCCATACGGCAGACTCTGTAATAAAGTCAAATAAATATGAGTTTATTTCCAAAGAACAACCTGCCTTTATCAAGGACATCAAACCAAATTGTGTAACGTACATGATTAGATGCTCAAGATCCCGCAATGTCTTGGCACCGAACAAGTTAAAACTTATATCTAAGTCACCCAATGTAAAAAGTTTTTTCCCACTATTTTCTGCCTTAATCGTCACTGGGCAAAAAGTGACTTTATTCTATCCAGCTGGAGCAGGCATTCCCTATGACGCATCTTGAGATAATGTATTGTAACACAATGTAAAAATATTTTCATTATCTTTTTTCTGCTAGCAACTGTCATGTCTTCCCCCATGGATGTGACATCCGTGAGTGACTGAAGATGTTCTCTTGTATAAAGGCACAAGGGCAAAATTTATAGGAGCTACTGGGATTTTCTAGCCACAGAAATGAAGTTGTGGGGGGGGGGGGGTTACTAGAAGGTTGTAGTTACCCTTTAAAGTGGATATGTCATGATAAGGGAAGTATAATTAATGATAAATAGAATGTAAAACTTCTTATACTATGTTGTAGACATTTTTCAAAATTGATTTTGAACATGTAACCATTATTTTTCGTTTTGTTTTATTTGTGGTTTTTTTTTTGTTTTATTTTTTGTCATAGCTCTGCACTAATGTCATAGTGCCTAATGAGTGTTTAAACCCTTTCAGCGCCAGAGGGATATGCAAAGCATTGCAATGCATTGCGTACCCCCATGGCACTGAAAGGGTTAACATGTTGTCAATCCCTAGATACTTAAACGGTTCACCCTGCGAGTGCCAGAGCGGTATCTAAAGCTTTTCAACACAATGCTTTGGATAATTCTCTAGCATGCAAAAGGTTATTAGAATTTATTTTATTATATTTTTTGGGTATTTTTTTCCCGGAGATATACAGAATGTATTTCATATTACAGAGTATCGTATGCCTCTCTTCTTATCAACTTGAATATATTTCCCTCCTGTACTGCAAAGCAAATCATTGGACACCCTTGGGTCCCCAAGGTGTAAAAAAAAACTGCTTAAAGGGATTGTAATGTTTCATAATAAAAGCAGCTCTAATTAATCATCATAGTATTTGGGCCTTGGTTGTAGTTCAAGAGTAATTGAATGATAAAGTATCCCCCTCCCGCCCCTTTTACTGATATAACTTCTCACCTCAGAGCAGCCGGGTGTGTCCTGGTAGATTGCAATTAAGATAAGGGAAAAAGCTGAAAAAACTTTCAAGGGGGGCAGGGTTTTCATTGTTCTCACAGTAAGAAGATTGTCCCTTTCTGTGAGCTGTCTGGTCAAGCAACCAGATTCCACATCTGAGGTGAGCAGTGATACATTAGTAAAAATGGGCGGGAGGGGGATACTTTATCATTCAATTACTCTTAAACTACATCTGTGACAGTATTGAAATAACACTCTCCATAGCCCAAATACTATGAAGATTAATTGGAGCTGCTGTTTTTGTGAAACATTACTATCCCTTTAAGAATAAGGAAATAAAAAAATTAACCTTTTGTTTAGATGTAGAGTCTAATTTGCCCACTTGTGTTTAAAATGTGACCCTTTATAGTTGTAGAGCAAATCTAATAATAACTAATAGGAGAGTCAGGAAGTGAAAGGGGGGTGGTTCTCTTGTCTGTGATGTCCTTGCTTTATATGGCCTTATTCCTCCACCTCAGCCCAGAGCCTGGAGGGAGTGCAGAAGGTCCGCCGTCCTTTCTGCTTCCCCAGTCTGAGGAGACTGAGCCGCGCGTTCCGGAGGCCGAGAGCGACCCCCCAAACTGGAGGGAGCTCGTCCCCCCTGAAACACTCCTCAGGCTGAAGAAAAGTGAAATCAAGCGGCAAGAAGTCATCAATGGTATGAGAGACAATTCAAAGAGGGAATTCTTCATCTATCTCATGTTCCTGCTAGTCTCTTGTTCTTCCTGCTAGTCTCTTGCTCTTCTTTGTAATTTCTGTCTCCTTATCATTTACTATCCTGTGTATATTATGCATCAGTTCTCCTCGCTTACAGATCCCTTCATCTCTCCTTCCCCCTTTATTTGTCCCTTCTTTATTTCTCACTTCCCATCCCTTATTTATTTATTCAACTTGGCCCTCTTGCTACATGATTCACCTTCCTGACCCTGTTATTCCTACTTATTCCTATTCTTGTGGAACACACAACATCCTTCCCAGAGAAAAACATAGTGTTTGAGTTCCAGGCAGGGATGTCCTTTGGGTTCACTGGTGTTGTGACCACCTTCATGCCATTATTTCATTTTGAAACGGAGGCTGCTTCTTCTGGATGGGGTAAAGTGGAGCTGGGAAGGGTTCTCTACCTTTACAGAGCTTTAGTTTCAAGTGCCCTGTTTCCAAGAGGAAACTACTTTACCCCATACTTTCTGTGTTCCACAAGGAATAAGACATTGGTAAGAACGCAAAAATCCCTTTTTATTCCATCACCTTAGCTGTGTCCCACATACACCCTTGAACCTGTCTGGACTTGTTGCTCTTACACACTTCATATCTCTATAGTTCTGTCATGCATACACACCTCGCTCCCTGGCCTTGTCACTCCTGCGCACATTTTACCTCCTCCTCCTTGGCCTTATCACCCTTGGACACCTAGTTCTCCTTGGCCTTGTCACACCTATACACTCCACTCCTCCTCGTCACTGACCTTGTTACAGCTAGACACTCCAAGCCTCCTCCTCCCTGGCCTTGTTACCCATAGACACTCCAAATCTCCTCCTTCCTGACCTTTTCATCCCTACACATCCCACACCTCCATAGCCTTGGCTTTGTCATTCCTACACACTCCAGACTTCACCCTGCCTGGACCTCTTTCTTTCTCTCTGTCTCTCTCTTTCTTGCTCGCTCTCTCACACACTCCTAGCACCTCCACCTCCCTGATTTCATCACCACTACACACATTACACCTCCACATCCCTAACCATGTCACTATCTCTTCACGGGTTAGTAGACTGCAAGGCAGGAGGACTAGTTAACTGGAAGGGACAGCTGTTGCTTGCAGTCTGCCATCCTGTGCATCTCCACCTCCCTAGCCTTGTAAATCTTTCACATATCATATCACCTCCTCCTCCTCTTCTTTGACTCTGTCTCTCTTCCACACATCACACCTCCACTAGTCTGGACATTTCATTTCTCCACATTCCAACCCCCCACAGTCCTAGCCTATTTTGTCTTCTACAGATCACACGTCCACAGTTTTGCAACATCTACAAATGCCGCAATTCCACCATGCTAGCCCTGTGACTCCTGTGCACACTGAACCTCCACCACACAGGCTCAGGCACTTTTACAGACTGCACCTCCTCCACAATGGCCTTGTCAGTCCTAAACACACTGCATCTCCACCACAATGGTTGTGTCACTGCTACACACAAAACACACTACACCTCCACCACAATAGTCTTGTCCGTCCTAGACACATGGCATCTCCACCACAATGGTACTGTCAGGTACACACAACACACACAGCATCTCTACCAAGTTGTCCCTGTCAGTCCTGCACATACCACACCTCTGCTACTCTGGCCTCTTCACTTCTAAACCATACTTCTACCACACTGGGTCTGTCAGTCTTCCACATCTCCACCTCCCTGGTCATGTCACTCTTTCACATACCACGCCACCGCCTCCATGGCCCTGTCCCTGTTCACCACACGTTCCTGCTCCTTCTGTTATTGCACACACACCACTCTTCCCCCTTAATTGTGTTTTCCACTGACATGCTAACTCACATGGCCATTTCCTCAATCTAACTTCCATGAATTCCCTCTGTTTACTGCCACCACCACCAGTTTCTCTTATTGCCCTCTCTCCTTCCACAGAGCTCCTCTTCACAGAGCATGCCCATGTACGGATGCTTCGAGTGTTGCATGATGTCTTCTACTTCCCTATGCAGAACACCTGGATTCCCACCCTGGAGCTGGAAAACATCTTCCCCAGCCTGGATGACCTTATTGAGGCACATGGTGAGACTCCTAAACTTTTTTGTGAATCCTTAAAGTTTGGACCTGCAAACCAATGACTCCATAGCAGACAAATACAAATTCTCATTATTTTAAATGGGACTTTTAACACATTGAATACTAGAGTGATAGAGACCTCTATCATTCAAGAGGATAAAAGTCCCAGTTAAATCCATGGGAATTAGGGGACATTTTTATTCTTCACCTGTAGTGCTATTCATTTGCTTCAGAACTACTCCATTCCATCTTAATACACCAACCTCACTGTTTATTTTGACTTGTCTTTACAGCTGTGTTCCTGGATAACTTGAAACGCTTGCGCCTGGACAACAACTCTCTGATCCAGGAGATTGGCAGCACATTGCTAAACCGGGTAAGCATCGGGGGGAAGCGAGTAGAGACCCTGGAGAAGGCTGTTTCTATAGGGAGTGTTAGAAGCAATCTGGCCAGCGCCCCAGAGGCAGAGTTGTGAGTGTAGAATCCATCAAGGTACATGGGGAATCACAAGTTAATTACCTACCTGAAAGAAATATAGTAAAGGGGATGTTTACCGCCTTCACAACTTTGCCTAAATCGTTTCCTTATAAATGATAAATAATGGAAAGTGTATCCTTTTTTTAAAAAAAATCCGCTCGTTTGTTGAAATTAAAAGATTAAATGTAGCTCTGTTCCTACTTCTGGCAGACAGTGTTGACCGGATCTGTACCATAGTCTGAGCTTCTATCCAGCCTCATCCGATGATGAAGGCTGTCTGTCTCTGTGCTGGAGCGATCTCATTGGCAGAGATCGATTTCTGGCCAATGAGAGTGCTCCAACTTACAGACAGACAGCATCCGTCATTGGAAGAGGCTGGATAGAAGCTCACACTACGGTACAGATCCGGTCAACGCTGCCGGAAGTAGGAACAGAGCTACATTAAATTTTTTAATTTCTCCAAACTAGCAGATTTTTTTTTTTTTAAAAAAAGGATACACTTTCCATTATTTATCATTTGTAAGTTGTGAAGGGAGTAAACATCCCTTTAATTTCAAGGACTGATAGGCTCTATATACTGTGAAAAAAAGCAAATACTGGACCGATCCAACTGCACCAAAGGGGACAAATGATGTTTTTTGCTGATTTGCTTTGACCCAGAATGTATCCTCTTTGCTTTGTACATCTGGCCAAGTGTCAGGGAAAACAGAAGCACATTAGCCTCTCTAAGATACAAGGTGGTAAAATGGAAGATTTCAGCAATGAGAGGACTGCATCAGCAAGATAGTGTGCACAATATGGAACTGTGTTGTATGCTTACAATATTACAGGTTTGTTAAAAATAAACAAATATTCCTTGTTTGGAAAATTGACCTTTTGAGTGCCAGATGCATTGCGTACCCCTCTGGCACTCAGAGGATTAAACCTCCAGAGGGATGTACAACACATTTCTAAGGGTTTATTGGGCTTATTGCCAGTAACCTTCCTGTCTGTCTCTATGGACATGAAACCCAGGACTGATAAAAGATGTTTTAATTTGACCAAAGGTCAAAATTCATAGGGGCCATTAGGATTTTCTGGCCATAGTAAGAATATCTGGATATTATTATTAAATGCTAGTTCTCCTTTAATTTGGAGTTTGCCTGCTTGTCTTCCTTTTTGCCTTCCTAACTCCTGTCCTTTTTCCCCCACTCCCATTAGTTTGATGGCCCAGAGGGCAGCTGGTTTCAGAAGATCTCCTCGCGATTTTGCAGCCGGCAGCCGTTTGCTCTGGAGCAGCTGAAAGTGAAACAGAAAAAGGATCCTCGATTCACTCAGTTTATTCAGGTGCCAGGGCCCATATTTTGGCATCACGGACAGCTTTAACACACATTTCCAATCCATCTGACCCATCACTTTCTCTGCACTCTCTCTAACAGGAAGCGGAGAGCAGCCCACAGTGCAGACGGCTACAACTGAAGGATATTATCCCATTTGAAATGCAGAGGCTGACCAAGTACCCCCTGCTGCTACAGAACATTGCCAATCTGACAGGTGAGGGCAGCCCTTGTACTACTCTACTGCATGGGTAAAGTGGCACTATCGCTCCAAATAAAGTGTACCCCAAAAAATTAATGATCTAGCGATAAGCATATAATAAATAATAATATTATACAGAATATGTCCAGCATTATTAAGAAATCTTATTTGATACGAGACGAACAGGCAGGCATCAGCACAGACATCTTGTCTTAAAGACATCTGTCTGTCTGCGCTGTCCGTCATGGTCTCCTCCAGGATTGATGAGGAGGAATAGCATTGTTTAAGGTAAAGGAAGCTACTGACGTTGTAGGCGCACAGATGCCTCTAAATCAAAAAGCCTGCCCGTCAGTCTTAGATCAAGTAAGATTTCTAAATAATGCTGGACTTGTCCTGTATAATACTATTATTTATATGCTTATCTCTAAATCAATAATAATTTGGGGGGCACTTTATTTGGAGCGATAGTCTCGCTTTAAGCAGGGTTACTTCCCTGTGCTCAGGATGGTGGAGCAGGCAGAGGTCTGACCAGTATTTGTGTTGCAACAGAACTTGCTGTTATATAAGCATTGGGCAAATATATTTTTTTCTCTCACTAGTCCATATTCCTCAAGCTTATGAGGTGCAATTCTGGAGCAAAATAACTTTAACATAGGGGATAAGTGAAAATTCCTGTGTGTCTTCAACCCATTGCTCTAGCATTCAAGGAAATTCAGTGGGAATTCTCATTTCAGTCATATGGTGCAGTTGTTGAGCACATTAACTGCACTAGGGTGGGAAGGGAATATTCCACAAATTTCCATTCATTTTTATGGGACGTTTTAACAGCTTGAACGCCGTAAAGATTTCTAATATATTCAAATGTTTAAAAAACACTTTTAAATCAGTGGGAACTTTAATTTCCTCCCCTTTGGTGCAGTTGGTTTGCTCCAGAACTGCACATCTTTAGCTTTATAAATAAGGCCCATAGCACCGAGGTCACACAGGCTTCTGATTTGTTAATTGGACTCTACTTGTAGGTATAACTGTAAATAAATTGGGGGGCATTGACTCTGTATGTTATCTTATGACTGTTAATGCCTAAAGGCAGACTAAATGGAACAAAACCTAAAGTACAGACACGTGCAGATACAATTGTAAGAGGGACAAAACAGACCTAAACCTTTCTACAGCTGACCTTTAAAAGGTATGTTTGGCAACGTGTACAGAGACTGATTGGGAAGAAATCTGGGGCACCCCATCTGCATCTTGGGGTGCAAATAAATGGGGCTCTTAAACAGTTGAATGATTGGGAGGTCTCAAGCGGATCACAAAGCAATGCTTTGGAGAGGTTTCTAGCATTCAAAGGGTTAAAAGTCCCATTAAAATCCAATAGGAATTTGGGGTGATTTTTCTTTTTTCCTCTATGGAACACTTGGCTTTCCCCAGAATAGCGCCACGTTCTCTTAGTAAACCGACCACACATAAGACTGGGGAGATGCAGACAGGTGAGGGACGAGACCTGCTGTTCTTAAGTCAGATTTCTGTCTCCCTCAGAGGAAGAGGAGGAGAAACAGAGGGTGCAGAAGGCAGCAGAGTGCTGCAGACAGATTCTAAACCATGTCAACCAGGAGGTGCGGGAAATGGAGAACAAAATGGTAAGAGGAGTCGTTTGTGACAAGACTCTCATAACTCCCTCCTTTTGTCCACTGTGTTCTTTTCTTTGAGTCCCTTTGTGTATTTCACCTGCATCCACTCTCCTGCAGTCAGATGCGCTCTTTCCTTCCTGCTTAACCTTGTCTGTTTCCGCTGCACAAGTCTTGGTAATATTGTTTTTCCCACCCCTGCACTGCTCTGCTGCAACCCCACTGCTCCCTATCCCTCCAAATGCCTAATATTGTCTCTCCTTCACTGTATTCCCTGTTCCCATCAAATACCTCCCGTTCACACGCGCGCACACACACGAGCGCACGTGCACACACACACACTTCCTCTCTCGCTTTCTCATATATTCTGCTGCCACATATTGCCATATTCCCCCCTTTGTGCCCAATGTTTTTCACTCATTTTCCTTTTCCACTCACGTCTCACTATGGGCCAAATGATGTGTACAGAAATGAGTGGGGCCACTAAGTCCTGTGTGGTGCTATGCACAGAAAGGTTTCCTCACTTAGCACCCTCATGGAAGACCTGCCTCAACTATCTGACATATATTTGTTTTTGCAAGGGATTGAGATGTAGCCAGTAATTTGGCAAAATCCTCTAAGGCCCCTGAAAAAACAATATTAGTAAATCCAGGAAGATAAAAAATTAGCAAGAATTGAATTTATCATCTCTTAAGGGCTCTTTGCTGTTTAGTAAACTTGGGTCTTGTGTCCTGTTTTTTTCCTCTCCCTCTCTCCTGCTCTTTTTCCCTCTTCCTAACCACTCACTGGTTTGTGCCTTCTGTAGAAGCTCAGTGATTACCAAAGACGCCTCGACATTTCTAACTTGAGACAGATCAATGATCCTCTCTTCAATGAGTTCAAGGTAATAATCCCCTCTTAATTATTTCTAGGGAATGATTTGCTGTTTAACTAGTTCTTGGTTGTATTCTTTGGTATAACAAGTTTCAAATAATGCATATTTTTAATAAAATTCATGTTCTCATCATCTCTATCCATGACTGTATGCGACTAGTTCTAATTAATGAATCTCTCTAAGTAGCTCTAGTGAATGAGATTTCTGTACGTAATGTTAGATGGTGTCCCACAGCATAACTTATGGTCATTAATGTTTAAAGTGTAACTTTCACCTTAATTCAAGTTTGCATATTTGAAAACTGCAGGAAAAACTGCCTATGTGTCAAATTAGCCAAAAGACCAGCAAATGTACAGTTAACCCCTTAAGGACCCATGACGGTCCTGGACCGTCATGGGTTGCAGTCCCGTTAAGGACCCATGACGGTCCAGGACCGTCATGGCTTAAATGATAGCAGCGTGCACGCTGCTATTATTAATTCCAGGCTGAGACTGAATGCTCCGAGACCGGGGCATTCAGTCTCAGCCCTTCTTGCCTTTGCTGGTTCATGCGATCGCCGTTCCAGCGATCACATGTACCGGCAAAGTGACAGACACAGACAGCAAAGAAAGCATGCTGTCTGTGCCTGTCAAGTCTGCCTCTGGCTCCGTTGCTATGAAAGTAACGGAGACAGAAGTAGACAGGAGACACCTAGTGGTGAAAGTAAATACAGCAGCTAGGGGTATTAACCCCTTCACTGCTGGTGCCAAAGGCTTGCTAAATGCAGGTCAATTTCTAACCTGCAATATTTTTTTTTTTTTTTTTTTTTAAACACAAAACACTTTTTTTTTTTTTTTTTACAAAAATATTTTATTTAAAAAAAAAAATAATCTAATTAAACAAAATTGTAAGTGTGATTGTTGTGGAGCTATGTAATACACTTATATACACCGCCAAATGTCACAGATAAAAAGTGTCAAAATACCGTGGGAAAAAGGGACATGGGGATTTTCACCCAGGGGGGACAGTGGCTACTTTAAACTGTGCATTTTGTAGGTATGACTGACCGGTCATACCTTTCATGCAGTCTCCATAAAATTTTAACCCTTTGTGCCCAATTGATCCAAAGAGAAAAACCAAAAATGATGTTTTTTTACATTTTTTTTACCTTTTTTTTTAATTTTAATAAAGTAAATGGTGGGTTATCCATATAAGTAGGGTATCAAATGAAAGCCCTATTTGTGCTTAAAAAAACAGTATATAATTTATGGGGGTGGAATAAAAGACTTAGAGGGAAAACATTGCTGAACAAAGATATAGTCAAAAAGGTCAGAACTGCTCCGGTCCTTAAGGGAAAACGACCTCAGATTTTCCCGGTCCTTAAGGGGTTAATGAGATATTCACACTTGTTACCATATGCTAATGTATTCTAATTGTGGTACCTGTGAGGTACCATTGATGTTTCATATGCTAATGAAGCCTTTTCAGTGACATGTCATATGCTAATGAAGGTCTCAATTATGTTTAATATGCGGTACCAGAAAATTTTCAGTTTCACTTTGCCCAGAAATAAGTGTTAATATCTCCTAAACTATATACATTTGCTGATCTTTTGGCTAATATGACACATAGGCAGTTTTAATGTAGTTTTCAAATATGCAAACTTGTATTAAGGTGAAAACTCCACTTTAAAGATCCACTGAACTATGCCTTCTCAGCAAAGGATTCCTGAAATATCTAATTCTTATTAAGGACCCTTGAATTATCTTGCTAAGGACACCTGGAAATGATCTAGTTCAAACTAAAGGACCCTGCAGTATCTGCTACTGGTTAAAGGGACCCTATCACCTAAAAACAACTTTGTTGACTTTGAAAGCATTTTCAAAATCACCTAAGTGTTTTATTAGCATCTAGTGTAAAAGCCCGTGTACATGGGCCAACGTGCGTCACACACAACTATACCTCCCAGCATTCTGTGTGTTCGGGCAGTGTCTACTATGCATGACTGCATCAGACAAACATGCAGTGTTCGGGCAGTGTCTACTGCGCATGACTGCATCAGACAAACATACAACTTTCGGGCAGTCTCTACTGCTCATGACTGTATCCTGTGTTCCGGCAGTCTCTATTGCGCATGACTGCATCGGACAAATATACATGTGGCCTTTTATTATTAGTGATGTTTTATTAAAAAAACTAGCTTTAGAAATGCACTGCCTACTTCTCTACCATAGAAAGAGGTAAGTGTCATTGAGTAGGGGAGGTAATGTAGGGTTAACACAATAAGTGCTTGCACAGAATGCCTTAAAGGTGCAGTAAGGGTTCAATAAAATACCCTTTTATATGACTGGCAGTACCCTCAGCACTGTGGGAGCTTAGAGCTCAGCCTCAATTATTTGGTTTGCTTTGCAGATCACAGAGATCTGTCAGTAGCTCTGCATGTAGGCCACACTTGCAACACACTTGGAGCTCATGCTCTGCCTTCCATGGAAGCCCTGCATCTCTCAATCTGCCATCTCTCAGCCTCTCCCATGCGAGCAGATGTCACCCATGTCCGTCTAGTACAGCATATGTGTGATTTTGAAGCTCTTTCTAAGTCACAAAAGTTGTTTATAGATAAGTGTCCCTTTTAGGCCCTCGGGAGATAAAGCTAGTCATAGCTTTTAGCTTTTGGGCCACAAAAGAAACTAATTTAAGAAATGTCCCCTTTTAATTTTATTTATTCTGTTTAACAAGTTCAGTTTTAATAACTCTTCAATCACACAGATCTGTTATGTTGTCTTTACAGAACATTGATATCAGTAGAAAGAATCTAATACATGAGGGATCCCTGACTTGGAGAGTGAGCAGAGACAAGACAGTCGGTGAGCATCATACTGTCCGTCTGAGGAATGTCCTATAACCTCTGGTCCTTTGCTCAGCCTTACACTGCACAGACTGTGACTATCTCCTTATCCTAAGCCCTCTCCCATCCCAATATGCCAAGCGTTTCCCTGATTGTATCTGGCTCTCATTTTTATTTTTATATCCCATACTTGTATATGTATGCCCTATTGCAAGACTAGTCAGTTGTTGGACCTCCAGCTGTTGGGGACTATAAGTCTCATCATCCTAAGAGGCTGTAAATACAAGAAATGATTACCCCATCCAATGTTATATCAAGGAAAATGGCTACTTAATTTAAGTGAAAATATCCCCAGCATGCACAACATATCAAAATCACCTTTAGTTAATCCATCCTGTCTCATACCCTGTCATTCCTGTCCATCACTCCCAGGTTCAGCACTGTTCCTTTCCTTGTCATTCTCTTTCCACACTTCTTCCCTAGCTTTCATTCTTCCTAACAAACACTTCTCATCTCACAGACGTTCATGTCCTCCTCTTCAACGACATCTTGATGCTGCTTCAGAAACAGGACGAGAAGTTGGTGCTAAAGTGTCAGAGTCGGACCATTGTTCCTGCTCCTGATGGGAAACTCATGCTAAGTCCTATCATCAAGCTGAACATGGCAATGGTTAGAGAGGTGGCTACCGGTCAGTGTACTTCACGTTTTCAATTTAAAGAGCCTAAGTACTGAGATTTTCTCTGATATGTACTCACAGTGGATGGATTTCATTTCCATATAGACCTCTTCCTGGTACTGGGAGGACTGTTTCAGTGCTTGTAGGCCCCATAATATTTTGATGTTATAATGGATATCCATAGCCTTATAGTGGAAGATATCAGGCTGCAGGATAATTAAAGGGATACCATCACCTAAAAACAAGGTTGGTGAGTTTGAAAGAGCTTTCAAAATCACTTATATTTTGTTACCTTTTTTAATATTTAGAGAGCTAGTTATTGAGATATTTAGATGTATAGGTTATGCTAATTAAGACATGATGTACCAGTACTTCCTGTCTTGGCCCTACTTTTCCACTTCCACTTAGTGACACTGCACAGCAAAGCATTGTTACCTTCCCTAGCACTGAAACAGTTAAGTATCAGTGAGAGGGAGGGAGATAATGTAGGGCTACGACAGGTAGCGGCTGTCAGTATGTCTTAATTAACATAATCTATAAATCAAAATCAATTAAATGAAATAGCTTTCTAAACATATGGGAGAATTTGCAAGTTCTTTCAAAATCACCAAAGTTGTGTTTAAATTACACTGTCCTTGTAAGATTTGATGCTACCCTTTTAGTGCCAGGAAGGTGGGTATCACATTGCTATGCAACATATATGTCCACTCCTTTGGTTATCAGAATTAAGTAAGTCTTAAATGGACAGTATCACCTAAGATGTAAAAGGTTTTGTACCTATTTAAAGAACATGCACTCCTAATCAGCATTTGTAAAAACAAATAATTTATTTTGTAAAAGAGGTAAAGATGTGCTTTTCTCATATATGTGTATGCAACCGATTGTCATTTCTAAAACTATGTTGTTCATATGTGGACTAGTTTGTTGTATCTCTCTCTCTCTCTCTCTCTCTCGCTTGGAGTACAGGGTATATCTCTATAACCTCTTAAACATTTCATATTTTGGTAATATGGTCAATTTAAAGTATAACGATAGAAGATAATGAAGTAAGGGAAATTAATAATGACAAGGATACATAAAAAGGCTATTCTTGGGATTTAAAAAAAGATTAACATTTTAAGTAAATAAAATAACAGGCTAATATTTCCAGGTGGTTCTTATCTGTCATCATATTCTGTGCGTATCTGTTAATGTGAGGTTTTTCTTAGTGTAACTGTGGTCAGGTATCCCTATAACTCTGGCCTTAGATCGATTCAATAATATATCTTCTTTTACAGATAACAAGGCCTTCTTTGTGATATTCAACTGGGAGGATCGAGCTCAGTTTTACGAGCTTGTGGCTCCTACTGCATCTGAGAAAAAGAAGTGAGTGAAGAAATGACGGGGCATTAAAGATTCTGGATGGGACTGACATAACTTGTATTAAGTACATACATTTGAAAATAGGGTGACAGTTAAGGGGGTGGGAGATGGATAAAGTGTTAGGAGGACTTAAATTAACCCTTTGTGTGCCAGAGTGGGTAGGCAACTCGTTATTTCGCAATGCTTTGGCGAAATCTCAAGCATCCTAGGGTTTACTGAATGTGGTACAATTACCAGTGGGAAGGTGACAGAACGCAGATAACGACTAGATATAGTTGGGTGTGATTAGGAACTTAGGGGGAGATGAATAAAACATTTTCTTAGTGTACACTTAAGAACTGTCGCTAGAATTCTCAACACCTGGTCATGTTTATAAAATTCACATTTATAAATTTATCTGTCTGAGAAAATTTGCATCTATATTTTCACACACACAGCTGTCACTATACACGTCTGTTAAGAGCAGGTTATACCTCGTGTTAAGATTTAGGTCTCAATCCAAATGTTGGAGACGACTGTTTTTTCTGCCGACGGCATTTTTTCAAGCACAGTAGGCTATGCAAATGCCTTGCTGTGAAAAAATACTGGCAAAAGAGCCATCGTGTGATAAAGTTAACAGGTGTTCTCATCCATTGAAAATTATGAAAACACAGTGAATACAATTCAGATGTCTGCGTTAGCCATGAAAAGCCAGTAAGGGACTCAGGTAATCGCAGGAAAGTTAAGACCTTTTTTTTTTTTTTTTTTTTTAACTTGAGTCCCTTATTGGCTGTTTCAATAGCTGATGCAGAAACCTGAATGAAAAAAGTGTTAAAAAAAAACAAAAAAACCTAAGTCCTCAGTGGATGTATTGATATGTATATGTATCAATACATCCAAAGTATAAAAAAATGTGTCAGGCGTTAGTAGAATTAACCCTATGAGTGCCAGTGGGGTTTAATTACCCCGCCGGCATTCATAGGGTTAACTCGACTGAGTAAAAAAAAATAAAAATCACATAACAAGTAACACCATTAATCCTGATGTCCAGCAGAGCCCTCGGCTTCCTGGTCATCTTCTGTCCTTCTTTCTTCTCTTCTATCTTCTGTCTTCTTGCTGTAAAAAAAAAAAAAAAAAAAAGTATAAGTCCAAAGCATAAATATCTGGCACACTAATACATAGTTTAACTCCTTGAGTGGCAGAGGGGTACGCAGCTTACCTCACTGGAGCTCAAAGGGTTAAAATATGCAGTAGTGTGACGGGTTGGTAATCTATAAATACCCCATGCATAGTGAAGTTGAGGAGGGGTGGGGGGTGGCACATGTTTCTGTCTCTGCCGCCACCTCAGCGGCCACACACAATGGCGGAGATGGCTATTACAAATATTAATGCTAAGTATATTTTTGTAATCTTTACTCATGGGAATACGATTTTGTTGGCATAACTTCGAAAACTTTACTATGTACTGGGCATTTATATATTACCAACCCGTCACACTACTGCATGCTTTAACCCTTTGAGAAACTGAGAGGTACGCAACACATTGCTTTGCAATGCATTGCGTACCCCTCTGGTACTTAAGGGGTTAAACTATGTATTAGTGTGCAGAATATTTATGCTTTGGATTTATACTTGTTTTTTGTGTTTTTACAGCAAGCACCGATCATTAGTTTTTTTTCCTTTGAATTTCCCAAAACATCTGGTATTTAGCGGCATTTTGGGAACTTAACACACAAAACGGACGTTTGGCCACAAGTCCAGTTTTGTGGTCTAACGTATGTTGAGCTTAATGCCGGTAGGACATTTGAATACTGACAAAGACATTTTATTTTGTCGGTCGGTATCCATTTTGCCCTACTGGCATTTTTAACTCAAACATTTGGATTGCGCCCTTAATCACTAAAACTGCCTTCATTTTTGGCTCAGTTAGTGAATTTTTTTATAAATAAATTGCGACACAATTCTTATTTGGACAAGACCATTTCTACTCCACTTTTCAACTGACTGCAGTTAGTACTTTGCGAAAATGTTGCTAAACATTTATACATTTTCTTATGTCACTTTGCAACAATTTTACAGACACTTGTAACTCCAGTTTTATAAATCTCCCCCATAATCTCTGCCTGTGCCCTTACATCTGTCTGTATCCCTCTAGCTGGTATTCTCTGATCAGTGACACTACGGGCTCCCTGGAGTCTTCAACAGTAAACAAACAAAGACTGCGGTCATCTACTCCTGGCACCCTCCTGCCACAGAGCCCCTCATAGTAAGTATTCAATACCAGGGGTATACTCATTGCTCAGCTCCTCATATTAAGTGCACAATACCAGGGATATAATCATTACACAGGCCCTCATAGTAAGTACACAATACCAGGGGTATACTCACTGCACAGAACTTAATAGTAAGTACATGATAGCCTGGGTATTCCTGCTGCACAGTCCCTGTCAATAAGTACACAATTCCATGGATATACTCACTGCATAGCCCCTCACAATAAGTATACCATTCCAGGGGTATACTCACTACTCAGTCCATCATAATACGTGCACAATAGCAGGGGTATACACACATCACAGACCCCGGTAGTAAGTCTACAATTACAGGATTATACTTACTGCACAGCCCCTCACAGTAAGTACACAATTCCAGGGGTATCCTCACTGCATAGCCCATCATAATAATTATACAATTCCAGGTTTATATTCACTGCACAGCCCCTCACAGTAAGTACACAATTCCAGGGTTATCCTCGCTGCACAGCCCATCATAATAATTATACAATTCCAGCTTTATATTTACTGCACAGCCCCTCACAATAAGTACACAATTCCAGGGGTATCCTCACTGCATAGCCCATCATAATAATTATACAATTGCAGCTTTATATTTACTGCACAGCCCCTCACAGTAAGTACACAATTCCAGGGGTATCCTCACTGCATAGCCCATCATAATAATTATACAATTCCAGGTTTATATTCACTGCACAGCCCCTCACAGTAAGTACACAATTCCAGGGGTATACTTGCTGCACAGTCCATCATTATTAGCACACAACATTAGGAGTATACTCGGAGCACATTCCCTGACAGTGAGTATACAATTCCAGGATTATTCTCTATGCACAGCCCCTAACAGTTAGTATACGATTCAAGGATTATACTCTATGCACAGCCCTTCACAGTAAGTACACAATTCCAGGGTTATACTGTCCGCATAGCCCACAATAATACGCACACCATAGCAAGGTATACTCACAGCACAAACCCTGACAGCAAGTATACAATTCCCGGATTATACTTATGCATAGCCTCTCACATTAAGTACACGATTCCAGGGTATACACTCACAATTTCAGGACATACTCAATCCACAGCCCATCATAGTAAGTACAAAATATCAGGGGTATACTCACAGCACAGACCCTGACTGCAAGTACACAATTACAGTATTATACTCTATGCATAGCCCCCCACAGTAAGTACACAATTCCAGGGGTATACTCACTTCACAGCCCCTCATAGTAAGTAGACAGTACCAAGTGGTATACTGACTGCATAGGCCCCCGCAGTATATAAACAATTCCAGTGGGAGAGTCACTGAACAGCCATCCATAGTAGTAACACAATGCCAGCAATGTACTCACTACACAGCTCCTCATAATAAGTATGCAATATCAGGGGTATTCTTGCTATAGAGTCCCTCGTAATATGTGCCACTTCCAGGGGTATACTAAATGCACAGCCTCTCACAGTGAGTTCTGACTGCTAGGGGTATACTCTCTGCACAACCCCTCATAGTAAGTAAACATTTCCAGGGGGTATACTAAATGCAAAAAACTTCATATTAAGTACCCACTCCCCATGGTATACTCTTATTTACCTCTCTACTCTTATTTTGTAGTTTTACTGAACCATTGCTTAGCTCAGAAAATGGAGGTTCCATGAAAGAGTCGGAAACCAAGGATGGTAAGCAAGCTTTTCCTTCATATTGTGGGAGTCAGTAAATGTACCCCAACCATTCCAAGTGTGTTATACTTATACCCCTGAAGCTTTACGCAGAATGCAAAAGATGAGCAATTCTGGGGCAAATGAACATCGGGAAAATTTTACATTCCCCAAACTGCCATTGGTTTAAAAGCAACAGTCAAAATCCTTTTGACTTTATGCATTCTGCAAGTGCCTAATATGTAAAATCAAACTGCCTATACTTCTTCTTTTTACTTTTTTTTCTTCCCATCTTCTTATAACTAACTCACAACAGATCTCCTCCACATCTTCCCACCTATAGCTCTCTCCCAGCAAATTCCCCCGCCGCATCTTCCCACCTGTATAGAGTAAACAAGAAAAACAAAGGTGGTGCCAATAGTACCTTAAATCTGATAAATAAACCAGCTAATAAATATGTAAATACACACTCACATTTAACTATTGTTAAGAGACAGGCATATACCTGCAATCCACAAACAAAGGATGCAGGGGTATTTTTTACCCGCCCCTGCTTGGGTATCTTGTCCTTGGCAGCTCTGTCAGGATCGTCCGTCCGTCCAAAGTATCTCCAGGGGGTTCGTATTGTTTAGTGTAACTTGAGGTAATACAAAATCGAATGAAAGCCATTCCAACGATATATATGTAATATATGTGTTTATAAAAAAAGACTTAAAAAAAACAACTTAAACAGGCTGAATTGATTGTGTGTTTTTTGGCTAGCCTGTAGTATAAAGCAAATAGAAAGGAACGTCTGACAAACTGCACTGATTTAAACCCTACTACACATTGTGATTGGTACTAACTAACTAGGAAAACATTCAACTGGTGCAGACTACATATTCAATGAAAATGTGTACTCACATATCCACATAGAACACTTTCCAATCTCTACATGTAAATACCAGCAGTTCATAAACATAATCCAAAAAGAGAGAAATATATCAGTGTGGAGTATGACCATGCACATAACTAACATTCAATCAAGCCAATCATTAATTATAAACAAGTGTTTCAAAAATGAAGCAAATTAAATATCCCTTTAAAATACATATGCTATCTCTTTAAAATTAAAAACCATACCAGCTGATTTTAATAACACATTGCCCTAAAAAATTATATGTGTACATTTTTCTGAATTATTGGTATTGATTATAATTGTTATTGCGGACTGTATTACACAACCTGCAATCGAGTATACTCTCCATATCATTTTTTTGGACAAAGTGTTATTAAAATGAGATGGTATTGTTTTTACTTTTAAAGGATATCTGATCTATTTTAAAGGGATTTTTGATCCATTTTGAATTTTGAAACACGTGTTTATGATTAATGATTGACTTGATTGAAGGTTAGTTATGTGCATGATCATAGTCCACATGGGTACATTATACATTATGTTTGTGATCTGTTGGTATTTATATGTTAAGATTGGAGAGTGTTCCTGTAGATATGGGGGCGTACATGTTTTCTCACATATGTAGTCCTGAACAGTTAAATGTTTTCCTAATTAGTTAGTACCAATCAGAGTGTGTAGTAGGGTTTAAATCAGTGCAGTTTCAGACGTTCCCTTCTGTTTTCTTTGTACTACAGGCTAGATTTAAATTTGATTTTTGATCTGCAAAACTCAATCTTTTCATCCTGTTTAAGGTTTTTGTAGGTCTTTTTAATAAACACGTATATTACATAATTAATGTTGGAAAGACTTTAATTCGTTTTTATATTACCTCAAGTTATACTACACAATACAAACCCCCTGGAGATACTTTGGACAGACGGCTGGAAGATCCAGAGAGTGCTGTCAAGAACAAGACAACCAAGCAGGGATGGGTAAATACCCCTGCATGCTTTGTTTGTTGATTGCAGGTATATGCCTGTCTCTCAACAGTAATTAACCCTTTGAGTGCCAGAGTAGGATGCAACGCATTGCAAAGCAATGCGTTGCGTACCCCTCTGGCACTCAAAGGGTTAAATGTGAGTGTGTATTTTATTAGCTGGTTTATTTATATCGGTTAACTCCTTAACCCCTTAACGACCGGAGGTTATGGGACATTTCCGTCCCATAACGACCGCATAGGGGCACTTGGACGCGCCGGTACACGTGACCTGTCACGTGTATCGGCGCGTCACTATGGGGCTTGAAACAGATCGCTCCGATCTTGGAGCGGTCTATTTCATGCCCTATTTTTACTTACAGCGCTCCCGGTAGAGCGCTGTAAGTAAAAAGTACGTGACGTACCAGGACCGTCAAGGGTCGTTCGAGCACATTTACCCTTGACGGTCCTGGTACGTCAAGGGTCCCTAAGGGGTTAAGGACTGCATGGCCGACACTTAACCCCTTAATGACCCTTGACGGTCTTAAGGACCCATGATGTGCCAGGATTGTCATGGAATTCAGGGCTCCCCACTGTTCGGGGAGCACTGAAACTGAATCGTTAAAAAAAAAAAAAAAAAAAAAAATGGTTCGTGGTCCTTAAGTGATGGCCGCATGCGCGATCGACTGTCTCACAATAGTATTGAAATATCACTCTCCAGGTCCCAAATACTATGAAGATTAATTGGAGCTGCTTTTATTGTGAAACATTACTATCCCTGTATTTACACTTCAGTGTGAGAACCAGTTAATGCTCAGTGATAAAAATAATGAAGATAATAGAAAGATACAAGCCGAATTATGTACCATATTGTGTTTATGGGAATCCAGTCTGCGCAAAAGCTAAAAACAATGCATAACAGGAACAGTTGATATTAATGATAATAATGAAACAAAAATTTCAGAATCTATTTAGTTATTGTACAAGATGGATATCAGTAAATATGTAAGCTACTAGCAGGTGTGTGGCATGGCTTCTCGCTTGGTGTGAACCTTGTTTTAATAAAAAAAGAAAAAAAAAAAGCCAGACCTCGTGGTGGGGCATCATGGACCCTCCCGATGCCACCCAGCTACTGACCTTCCTGCCAGTTTGGCTGGGAGATAAATAGAGGTGACGCAGGGGAGCAAGACAGCTCCCCTGCTTTCATTCTACCCGGAGCCAGATGGGAGTGGCTGGGATCGGGAATCCCTTTTACGTCAATGAGAGAGGCTTTCCCTCATGGATGTGAGAGGATTTGCTGATCCTGCCAACTCCTACCCATGGTTCTCCTATTAGAATGGAAACAGGGGAGGTCTGATGTTTTTTGATGATTTTTTGTTGAATGGAGACGGGGAGTGACAGGATGAAGCGGCGAATTGAAGGGACATGGAGGTGAATGGAAGGGGGGAGATGAACTTGATGTATATACGCTTAGCTGAGGAGGCATTGTGTATAAACCTCCTCCTTCTGAGGCAAATTACATTGTCCACTTGACTGACATTGTCTTCCTCAACTCAAACCTGGCCCCACACATCCCATTGGCTGGCCACTGACAGTAAGGCCATCCAAGGGTGTGGCTGTCACCGATCCAGGAATCTTTTTTGAGGGACCTACAACAGGGCTTGTAATTGGTAACATGAGTGTATAAGCTATTGTCTATACTACCATTTACCTGCCACTGTCTTTGAGAAAGCGGCTTCTTTTGCTGCAGATGGCATAAAATAGGGCCTTTCTGTATTTTTTTAGTGCATTGTATCAGTGTGTTTGTCACATGAGTTTTAATTAAAATTACATTGTGGAGTTTTTATGTTGATTAGCAAACTCCTTCTTTTATAACCTTATGAATATCCAGGAGTCACGAATGGAGATGGGTTGACCTTTCCATAAGCTCTTTTGTCAAATTATCCACTTTCCTCCCTTTATGCCGGTGATGCACAGCTGACCACCCCGTGCCCTAATTTAGGCCTTTTAGAAGTCTTTCATGCTCTATGTTGTTTGTGTTCTCCGCCCACCCCCTCACTCTAGCACCTGTTACCTCTTTCCCACAGAGAAGGAAGAGTCTGTGGAAGATGTGAGCGAGGGACATGCAGAGAAGATTGGAGACCCCTCCAGCCTGATGGACTATCTCCTGGCCCATAACATTGAGGTGTACAAGATGAGCCAAGATGCAGCCTGTGCAGGGGGCCAGGTCGCCAGTGAGGCCTTGGAGGAAGGTGAGAGAAGAGTGAGGCAGGTCTGATTGTGAGTACAGAGGGCCCCAAGCTGAAATTAATAGTGGGCTACATCTGGAACAAACCAACTGCACCATAGGGGAGAAATTTAAAATAACCATTGATTCATTTGTGCTTTTAATCCCTTGAATGCTAGAGAAGTCTCCAGTGCATTTCTGTATCATGAGCTGTAGAATTCTAGCATTCAAGTAGTTTAGTTTGTTTGTCCTAGAATTACTAAAGCACAAAGGAAATTCTGAAACAAACCAATTGCACCGCAGGGGAGAAGTAAAACTTCCCAATCCTTTGAGAGGCAGAGAGGTGTTGAACACATTGCACTGTAATGCATTGGATTCCTCTCTGGCACTCAGAGGGTTAAGAGCCCTCATTTAAATCATTGAGAATTTGGAGAATTTCTATTTTTCCATTTTCATTTGGTTTGCCACAGAATTGCCCAATTTTTATTCTGAATATAAGACCTTAAAGGAGAACTATGGCTTTAGGAATAGGTGGTTCTTAGTGTGTATAACGGGAGCATTGTATTTGCAGAGTGGATGTGAAAAATAAATGGAAACCTAAAATGGTGCACAGCAAACAAGACGCTTTCAGTATGAATGAGAGAGTGAAACCCCCACCCGTGATTCTAATGGATCATAAGAACCTTCTCAGGGTAGTAATATATCCCTTCTGTTCATTTCTAGGTTATAGCAGAATTTAAATGCAAAATAAAAGTAAAAAGGAGTGACTGCTGTATAAAAGGGCACATTCCTATGCAATTCTTCTATTAATAAATTAAGAGCCACTTATTTCAAGGGGATTGTTCTTTTTTGTGTTGAACAAAGGAATCATGGTTTTACATAACCGCTTACCTCCCAACATGTAAAATGGCCAAAGAGGGGCGCTTTTGTTTTAGGTGGTATTACTAGGGGTGTGGCTGGCGAGCCAGGCATTGGGCTAGTTTGTGACCTACTGACACCTCTTTGTATAACTGTATACATGATTTAGAGCAAGGCCAAATTATTTTATATACATGGACTAATTTATAAGCACATATCCGGAAACTTAAACAAGAACGTTTATGTACACACCACACAGTCTGATCTAAAAAGAGGGACACCAGGGATTAAAGGAGAGTGAGAGGGATTTGGATCTCAAAGAGGGACTGGCCCTCCTAAAGACAGACACTTGGGAGGTATGTAACTGTTTCTTTCCTTTGTTTCTTCTCCCTTTCTTAGTGTCGGTGCTGAAGCGATTACTGGTGCGTAATATCCGCCTGAGCCTTGATGCAGAGATGATCTCAGACTCAGAAAGTTGGTCAGATCCACCTCAGGAAGAGACTGTAGCTGCAGATCCAGTACATCGGGAGCAGGCAACTAATGGAGACCGAGAAGGGGAGGAATCTGCAATGGAGTCTGAGAGAGAAGCTAGAGAACAGGGAGAGAATGGTACGTGTGTGCTGCTATCCCATCATTTAGACCAGGGGTATGCATCTGTTGGAGACTACAACTCCCACTATCCCCAACTTGCTGTTAACTGGTTGGAGATAATGGGAGTTGTAGTCCTGAACCACTGGGGAGCTGTAGATTTCCTCCCCCTATATCAGATATATTCGAATCATAAGAGCTTCCAAAGTCTAGTGTGACAGAAGATGAGTAGTGGTGCAAAAGGTTGTCCCAAAGCAGGTTTGTAGCTTATACATTTATACATGGTTATCACAATTGTAATATCTAGGGGAAGCTGCAGACTAATTTGTTGAGTGTCTGTGTGTTTGGACATTTTTATGTATAATAGTTTGTGTGTATGTGTGAGTGTGTGCTTGTGCATTTCTGGGTGTTGTGTAGTATGTGTGTGTTTCTGTGGGTGTGTGTGTGTGTTTGTGTGTGGGCACACATTTGTATTTGTAGGTGTGTTTTTTAAATGTATGTGTGATATATTTTTTTATGTCAGTGTAAGTATTTGTATGTGTGTAGTGTGTGCTTTTGTGTGTATATGCTTGTGTGTGTGTATATGGTGTGTGTTTTGTATGCAGTTGTTTTGTGTATGGTGAGTGTTGTGCATGTGCATTTTGAATGGTCATTAAAGTGTATGTGTGTGTGCTGTGGGTTTCTGTATATTCATAGTGTGTGTATAATGTATGTTTTATGTGAACTTTTCCTGGCCATTTACGTGTGTGTGTTTTGTGTGTTGGGATGAGCAATGATTTGGACTGGGCTGGTGGAGAGGAATTTACAAAACTCCTCCTTACAGCTGCTCCTGGGAATGTTTGGTATGGACACGTAATATCATTTTGTGACTTAACCCTTTGAGTGCCAGAGGGATATGCAAATCAATGCATTGAGTACCCATCTGGCACTAACAGGGTTAAATAGAAAATAGAAATATATTATCCCATATAAATTATGAATTTTCCTCTGTGATTATCTTTTCTACATCCTGGAAATGGTTCACCTCGATGTGTTTTTAACAACTGTTCTTGCTAATCCTTCTTGTTAATCTATGTTTGTCCCTTCTGAACCCTTTTAGGACTAAAATCAATTATTTGCACACCCCTGTGGCCTACAGGTTAATTGTTGTGTTTTGTGTTTGAAAATGGTTTGTTAATCTTAGGATGCACCTTACTATTTTAGTAATATGCGTACCATTTATTTAACTGTGGTGTCTTTTGTGTATAACAATCATTAATGCAACTTGTAAACAACCTTTTATGGCATTGTGGAGTGGGAGGGGTAAGGCTCAGTATATAGAGACATATGAGACAAGAATGTTAAAAAGCAGTGAATCCTGGCACTGTTTTAGTTAGGAGTCCATCACTGGTTATAATATTAATACAAGTAGCAACTATGGTGCTGGATTGTTTGCAGAATCGCAGTAGACACATCTAGATTATTCTCTGATTGTAGTACCATGGCCCATATATATAAAATATATTTAAATCAAACTGGCGTTATTCTGGAGAAGACCAACTGCATCATAGGGGGCAAATAAAAATTCCTGTTAAATCAATTTGGCCTTTTTACCTCCTTCAATGCTAGTTGTCATCAGTGTATTGATTTCCAATCATTGGAGACCTCTCTAGCATTCATTAGACAAAAATGCTCTATTCAAGTCTATTTGAATTTAGACATTTTTATGTGTCCCCTGTGGTGCATTTGGTTTACTCTAAATACGGGCCGGCCCTTGTTCTTTAGAACAGTTATGGGAAACTCTATCATCTGTTTAACACTTTGAGTGCCAGAGGGTTATGCAACGCATTGCAAAGCAATGCGTTTCGTACCCCTCTGGCATTCAAAGGGATAAAGTAAAACTGAGCACACTGGGTGTAAAACACGCAACTGCACCATACTTAACTAATACAAAGTCCCATTGATGCAGGCAGACTTTTAACCCCTTAGATGCGTTGTGTACCCCTCAGGCACTCAAAGGGTTAATCAGATCTGATGATCTGACTTTTTTGGGTGTTTAATCACTAAAATAATGCATCTCTGTAGAAGACAATGTAGAGCTGGCCAGTTAAAGCTAGACGTTATACACAATTTGCCCAGTAGATGGGGAGGGAGAGAACATTTGAGTATAAGTGAGGGTACAGGGAATTACTGTAGCTGGGTGGAGATAGGGTAAGTATTCACAGTTGTTGAGAACACAGAAAAAAATTGAACAGGAACATACTTTTTCCAGTATTCTGTTTTAGTAAAGTGCACGTGTGTGTGTTGTCTTGTCCCTCCCTTATACAGGCAGAGAGCTGAGTTCCAGGGAGTCACTGGATGTGGGAGAGTCTCTGTGTGCGCCCATTGTACTTTCCCAGGAGCAGTCGGAGGAAGTCAGGAGACGCATCCTATTACTAGAGCAGAGGGTGCAGCAGCTGAAGGTGAGTTTGGACTAGGCAGGGTGTCTTAACCCCTTAAGAAATGAAGAGGTAAACAATGCATTGCACAACAATGCATTGACACCCCTGTGGTCCATTACCTTTGAGCGTCAGAGGGGTATCCTGTACATTGCTTTGCAAGGAGGTGGCTACCTCTGTGGCATTCAAAGAGTTAAGTGGTTAAAGAAGGGGACTTGTCATATATATTTCTATCGAAACGTGTATAAAGGCAAACGTGAAGCAATATTGTCTTTATACATATGCCCATTATGTACCTCTTTCCTTTTGTTACACCCTTCAGTCATATTCTCTGGGCTTTAACCCTTTGGATGCTAGAGATTGTGTACCCCTCTAGCACTCAAAGGGTTAAGTATAAAGTTCTTTTGAATTTTCATGGGCTCTTTGCAGACCTCTCTAGCATTCAAGCGCCATATAAATCAGTGGGTATTTGGGGAATTATATTGTGAAATTGAGTTGGCCTACAATTGGTGGACTTTGCCTTTATGCTGGTGAGATGGATCAGTTAGTTAAGGCACCAGCTGTACAATCTGTTCAGACTGCAAGGTCACAGGTTCTAGTCCCAGCAGGGTCAACTCGGCCTTTCATCCTTCTGAGGTAGCTAAAATGAGTAATATTAAATTGGGTAGTAATATCTATACCCCCAGGACATACTTGAAAATGAGAGACAATCTCAATGGATTCTCCCTGATGAAATGCTTTGATATTATTATTTAACCTGTACCCCCTAGCATTTTGTCCTTGCCCAACCTCTATTTAAAGGAATAGTAATACTTTAATATTACTAATCCCCATATTGTAGCCATTTCAAAAATAATTAAATTGCCCCCAGTGTCATCTCTCAAACCTTTATGGTTTGAGAGATAACCGAATGCAAAGTTCCCCCCTCCCATCCCCATTCCCTGAAGTCAGTGTTGTACAACAGGCTTGCCTGCTATGCAGCTGACCCGAGATTGCGTTAGTAAAAAATAATTTCACTGAAACGGTCTTCTACTTGTGCTTGGTTTGTGCTTGGTTTGCAAGCACACGTAGAAGACTGTTTCAGTGAAATAATTCTTTCTTACTAACGCAATCTCGGCTCTGCTGCAGAGTCGCCTGATGAAAATCAGACCAGATATCCCTTGCAGTCAGTACAACGCTGACTTCAGGGAAGGGGGAGGGAGGGGGGAAATTTGCATTCAGTTATCTCTCAAACCATAAAGGTTTGAGAGATGAACCTGGGGGCAATTCAATTCTTTTTGAAATGGCTACAATATGGGGATTAGTAATATTAAAGTATTACTATCCCTTTAACTACATTATTTAGAACTAGTGTTAAAGCCCGTGTACACAGGCCAAGGTCTGGCTAATGTTAACCCTTTGAGTGCCAGAGGGGTACGCAATGCATTGCTTTGCAATGAGTTGCGTACCCCTCTGGCACTCAAAGGGTTAAGAGGCCGCTACCTCACTGCTCCACGCTCACTCACGTGATGCAATCATGAGCAGTAGAGACTGCCCTAATGCGTGCATGACTGCATTGTGACAAACATCCTAGCGAATTATTATATAGAGTATTCTCTCTTCCTTCTATTCACTACTAGTGTGCATAGAAAATCTCTCCTCTCAAATAATATCAGATGGGGAGTTTTCCTCACTGACTTCTGCTGTGTCTGTCATTCTCCAGTCCACATGCCCCCTCACTGTATTCTATGATGTGGTGCTTTATGTTTGACCTCTTCTCTCTTCAGCTGATAGAAGAGGATTACAACACTCTACAGAGAACACTTACCAAATTCACTGGATCTCACAGTAGTTTCACATGAGACAGGTAACTGGCAGGGATGTGGGGAGGTGGATTGGAGGGGAGAAGGTTGCAGTGTGAGTGTCCTGCAGGGAGAAGGGAGTGTTGCAGTGTGATCTGACCTGATTGCTGGGGTGTTGCAGTGTGTGCGTTACTGGAGTGTCCATTGTTGCAGTGTGTGCTGGGCCAGAAAGGGCTCTATTACAGTGTGTGTGCTGGGCTGGGAGGGGTAGTGTTACAGTGTGTGCTGGGATGGGAGGGGTAGTGTTAGTGTGTGCTTGGATGGGAGGGGTAGTGTTACAGTGTGCGCTGGGATGGGAGAGGTAGTGTTACAGTGTGTGCTGGGATGGGAGGGGGTAGTGTTACAGTGTGTGCTGGGATGGGAGGGGTAGAGTTACAGTGTGCGATGGGATGGGAGGGGTAGTGTTACAGTGTGCGATGGGCTGGGAGGAGTAGTGTTACAGTGTGTTGGGCTGGGAGGGGTAGTGTTACAGTGTGCGATGGGATGGGCGGGGTAGTGTTACATTGTGTGCCAGAAGGGGTCATGTTGCAGTGTGTGTGCTGGGCTGGAGTGGGCAGTGTCTTAGTTTGATGGGCTGGGAGGGGTAGTGTTACAGTGTGTGCTGGGATGGGAGGGGTAGTGTTACAGTATGGGATGGGAGGGGTAGTGTTACAGTGTGTGATGGGCTGGGAGGGGTAGTGTTACAGTATGGGATGGGAGGGGTAGTGTTACATTGTGTGAAGGGCCGGGAGGGGTAGTGTTACAGTGTGTGATGGGCAGGGAGGGGTAGTTTTACATTGTGTGATGGGATGGGAGGGGTAGTGTTACAGTGTGTGATTGGCTGGGAGGGGTAGTGTTACATTGTGTGATGGGATGGGAGGGGTAGTGTTACATTGTGTGCCAGAAGGGGTCATGTTGCACTGTGTGTGCTGGCCTGGAGTGGGCAGTGTCTCAGTTTGATGGGCTGGGAGGGGTAGTGTTACAGTGTGTGATGGGCTGGGAGGGGTAGTGTTACAGTGTGTGTATCAGTGGAAATTTGTACTTGTTCTGTATGGTGAGATTTGTATAACCAGAATTGCTCCAGTTCTTCTTGGTATAATGTCTGTGTAGAGGGAAGGATGCAGGTCGCTGTTTGGACACTGCTCTGTAGGGGAAGTTTACAGTGTATGAACAATATCCAAAGTCAAAATACCATATATTTTAATTTGTAGAAATGTCTACCACCAGCAGTGTTGTTCCAAGATGAATTTTCGGGATGCTGATGTTCTTTTGTTTAAAAGGATAGTAATGATTAATATTGAAAACGAAAATATTGCAGGGTATATTTCATTCAAAAATTACTTCTCAAACTTGCGTTTGTGGGTGCTGTTTGTCCATGACCTGGAAAATTTACAGTGGAGCTAACCTATGGAAGTTTATGTTCAGCCGACCATTGCTGTCCATAGGATGCAGTAGCCACAGTGCCACTGTAAAACTGCAGGTCATAAGGCTACTACATCCAAAAAAAATGCAAGATTAGGCTGCAGTAATTTAGTATAAAAACCTTCTCAGCACTGGGTTTTACTCAACAGAAAAGAAACTGCAATATATACTTTTTTAAATATTAAGCATTACTATCTCTTTTGAGAAAGGATCTGTGGGAACAAATAATGAATTTCACACTTAGGATTAGCTCAGGAGAAATATTGAAGGTGGTGAAGAGCTTTAGGTTTTCTGTACAACATAAGGCACGATTTACGGGAAGTATTTACAGATGAAGGCAGAATATTAGGGGACCAGAGATTCCAGATTATACAGAAAGCTGATGGACAAGATTAGCACAGAATGAGAGGAGCGTTAATTTCAGAAGTATGCAAGTCTGGTAGCAGCATTTTTTATTTATTGAATTGTGGGCATTTTAGTGTCAAGGGTAGAAAACTCCCCTACTCCATAATGCTACTACTAGCTACTAAATGCTGGGAGCATTGCAAATGTCTTACATACTTGTAACTCTTCACTGGTGTCTAAGACTACTTGTTGGCTCTAGAAAATTCTGTCTGACTGCCTTTTTTCAGCCAGGAGATAGTTGCAATAATTGAGCTATTCAGTGATCGAACTGGAGGGTTGCTTGAGAAATAAGTGGAACGTGTGAAGGGAACACTAGTCAAAGTTGACCTCTGGGCAGCTATTATTTGTAGATGATGATAATACTAGAGTGATAGAAAAGAAATCAACCTGTCTTGAATGTTACAAAAGGTCTCCAATGCATTGGAGACTCCTCTAGCACTCGAGGGATTAAAATCCCATTTAAATCAATGGGAATTTTGATTTCTTCCCCATAGTGCAGTTAGTTTACGTCAGAATTCCTCCACATTACTTTTTCATGTAGCCCTAAATATGTCTTTCCCTACAGATCACATCTGCCTTGTTTGCAGTAAAGCTTCCTCACATCAATCTCCACTCTTCCACAAAGAAGCAGGCAATGACTGTACCCCCCCCCTTCCTTGTATTCCAGGGTGCTTTCAACTGGGGGGGGAGGACAAAAGATGTCATGGACTAAACGGACTGCCAGATATATCTTGGGTTGAGATCGGTGGCCAGATTCTGGTTAAGAGTGATGCCAGCTTGATCCCAGTGGAGAATGTTGGGCACCACACTCAAGTGCCTTATTGCTTTTATAATGTTTCAGGGACTGTCAGAGGGTGGGGGGAAGGGGGCTGATGAATTCTCTCTCCATATATATATTCTGAAGTCTGTTTTTTTAAAAAAATATACATATATATATATAAGATATATATAATAGGTTCTTAACCTAGCTGTACAGTAAAATAATATTGTCTGCTTGTAATAATTATGTTGTTTTAGGACCTGCAGGACCTCCCACACTTGCTTAGTGCCTTAAAAAATCTCAGTACACTGCCTTTCTCTGGGATACAGAAGTAAGGGAAGTTCCCACTGTAATTTTGGTGCCTGGATCAGACTGGATGAATGGGGGAGGAAGAGGTGTTTGATTTCCGTTTATCATATTGTGGTATTTTATGGGTTATAATAGAAACTGACACAGTCTGGATGTAGTAAATAGGTGTTAAGACGGTAGGTTTGTATCAGAAGCTGGATTTTTCAGTGTGAAACCTAGAAAGCAGGAGAGAAACATGATTGGGCCAAGTGTGTGAGGAGAAGGTGCTGATGTGGATGCAGTGGTAGGTACTATCCATGTGTGAGCACATATGATAGAGGTGTCTGTGTATTAGAAGGCGAGTTATAGATGCCTTTGGTGCCTGAGTATAGTGAGGGAAATTGTATATTGGCAGGTTACAGATGCATGTCTTTAATGTCTGTCTGTTAGGAGGTGGGAGGTATCTTAGTATTAGGATGTGAAAGGTATGTATCCCTGATGTCTGTATTTTAGGAGATGAGATATATATTTTGCCTTGATCTCTGTGACTGTGGGGAAAAAAGTTATGTATCCCTGATTATCTGTGTTAGGTATTAAGAGATATTTCTTTGTTCTCTCTTATGGGATATGAGATATATGTTCTGATGTCTGAGTTGTTGAATGTTAGATGTACATTTCCCTTATGTCTGTGTATAAGGAGTTAAGAGGAATATCCTTCCATTCTCTTTGTCTCATGATGTCATAGGTATGCATCTCTGCATGTTTGGGAATGTTATGCATTCCCGATGTATGGTTATTTGGAGATATGAGAGAGGTTTCCATGTTGTCTGTATGAGAGTCTCTGGGTTTTAGGAGGTGAGAGGTGTATGTTCCTAATATTTGTCTTAGTATATATAGCCTGATGTCTGTGTATTGCTGCCTGATCAAAACATGCAGTTCATTGGGAGATGAAAAGCACATGTCCTGCTGTCTGTATATTAGTAGGCGGAAGGCTGCGTCAGAAGACAATAAGCACTTGTCCTGCTATTTGTATATTAGAGTGAGTTAAAAAGGTACTTGTCCTGCTGTCTGTGTATTAGGAATGGATGAGAGTTAAGTGGCCAGTGTTACTCTGAATTAAGAAGGTAGAAGTTATGTGTATATAATTATATGTAAAGAGGGCCAATACCGTATGTGTTCTCAGCAGAAGTTTTGAATTGAGGTCTTTGAGGGAGGAAAAGTGAGCCGGTGAGATGTGTAGAACCAAATCCTTCTGATCCAGGTGCCCTTTCTGGGCTTAACCCTTTGAGTGACAGTGGGGTTTACACCTTGTTGTGGAACAGTGCATTGCATACTTCTGGTTCTCAGAAGATTACTAGTTAACCCATTCATTCCACAAGGGCTGGCTACACCTTCAAAGGCCAAAGCTTTAATACCATTGTTAAAGATGAAATATTATAGAGCATTGGTAGGCAGCCTTTGGCTCTCCAGCTCACCAGTGGTTCGTTGGGGATGAAGGGAATTGTAGTCCCGACAGCTATGCCTACCCTTGGCTTATTGGCTGCACACACCCAGTATCAGTATGCAGGTGACTGACTCCTTGAATATATAACTGCAAGAGATGGGAGAGTATTATATATATATGTATTTTAGTCCTGTTTTGGCTTCCATTTCAGTTGATTTATTTAAACGTCATTCCTATATATATATAAAGCTTTGTTTTTATAATGGATGGGGAGGTGCGTGGATATAATAATGTCTTCTTGCTTGGGGTTGGGCGGGGGGGATATTTGTATGCAAGTTGAACTATGCCAAAGATCATTTTCCAGATAAACTGTCATTTCAAAAGCACCAAAAAATAAAGTATTTTCTGCATTGTTCTTTCTAGAGGGGTTTTTCAGTTAACCCTTTGAGTGCCAGAGAGGTATCCAACACATACCTATCTGGTACTCAAAGGGTTAAAGGGAATCTTCCAAATTTTAAGGCTTTATTCTGTTTCCTATAGTAGAACTGGATCATTAAAATATAGTTCATAACAGCGGTTCTCAAACGTTTTGCAGTAGAACACTCACAATCAAATCCTTTAATCATATTAAACTGCAGCTCCGAGTATTCTTTATGTTTTTTATAATAAACATAGAATTTGACGGCAGATAAGAACTATTCAGCCCATTTCATCTGCCCATTTTCCTACTGTGAAAACCTCAAACCTTTTTTGGTCCTTGGTCTTTTCTTATATTAAGGACAGCTTTATGCCTATCCCATGCATGCTTAAATTCTGTCACTGCATTAACTTCTACCACTTCTGCTGGTAGGCTTTTCCACTTATCTACTGCCCTCTCAGTGAAGTAAAACCTTCTTACATTACATCTAAACCTGTGTCCCTCTAGTTTTAGACTATGGCCTCTTGTCCTAACATTTTTACTCCTTTGAAATGTACTTCCCTCCTAAACCCTTCATGTATTTGAATGTTTCTATCATATCCCCTCTCTCTCTCTTCTCTCCTCCAAGATATACATGTTCAGATCCTTTAGTGTATCCCAATATGTCTTTTCCTGTAAACCAGTCACCATTTTAGTAGCCCTTCTCTGAATTTTCTCTATAGTATCTATATCCTTCTGGAGATGGGATCTCCAGTACTGTACATAATACTCAAAGTGAGATCTAACCGGAGATCTGTAGAGTGGCATGACCTCTTCCCTTTTTCTGCTACTAAGGCCCCAAGATATACAACCCAGCATCCTGCATCCATTCCCCACCGTTAATTACATTGCCTGCCTACCTTTTAAGTCATTAGAAATAATTACTCCCAAATCCCTTTCCTCTGTTGTCTCTGACAGCACAGTACCCTTAATAGTATATTTTTCCTTTGGATTTTTATGTCCCAAGTGCATTATTTTACATTTATCAACATTAAACTGCAGCTGCCACACTCTTGTCCATTCTTCTAATTTATCTAATATGTAGCGCTATGTTTAATTACTTACATATTTTTAGTTTAAACACAATTCAAGCAGAAAGGATCCCCCTTCTGACTGCATCTCACTGAATCTGGAATGAGGTCGTGGAACCATACGGATGCAGCGAGGGACAATCTTCAGTCAGTAAGTATTAGGAAAACCCTGTTCCCATTGATGAAGGAGAGCATAATTTTCCTTTTGCTTACTGAATATTGTCCCTCGCCACACTCCATCCGGACCAGACTGAGAGGATCATTGACGCAGGGAAAGGGGTGGGAGGGGGATCCTTTCAGCTTGAATAGCAGTTGAACTACAGAACAATAAGTAAATAAACACTGTGCTACATATTATAAAAAACACAAAGAAGACTCAAAGCTGCAGTTTAATAGAGACATTACTATCACTTTAACCCTTTGAGTGCCAAAAGCAATGTTTTAGAGACCCCACTGGTACTCAAAGGGTTAACCCATTGCTTGTTTGAGAGATCTTCAACTCATTCCTTTTCAGTGCGTGAAGACCTCTCTAGAATCCAAGGGGTTAACTTAATGTCAGTATTAAAGGGATAGTAATACTTCGTTTTAAATTTATTTTATTTTGTAGGCATTAAAAAAACATGAAGAATGATATAAGTCTTATCTCTCAAACCTTTATGGTTTATGAGATATTCACAAGCAAAGTTTTCCCCTCCCGCCCCTTTTACCTAGTGTAAGCAATCTCTTCTCAGATGTGGAATGCAGTCCATAGACCAGACAGATAACAGCAGGGGACACTCTTATTCCTATGAAAACAATGAAATCCCTGCCCCCTTCACAAGCTTTTCAGGTTTTTCCCTTATCTTAATTGAAGATTGTCCCTCTCTGCAGTCTACCTGGGCACCTCCCTTCTGCTGTGGCTGAACAGTGTGACATCAGTAAAAGGGGCGGGAGGGGGACACTTTGTCATTGAATTACTCTGAAACTACAACTCTGACAGAATTGAAATAACACTCTCCAAAGTCCAAATACTATGATGATTAATTAGAGCTGCTTTTATTATGAAACATTACTATCCCTTTAATGGTTTAGAATGTTAGTTTGTTCTGGTGACTTAAGACTAAATTATTAGGCTAAAATAATAGGAACATACACTGACAGACTAGCCTTTAACTCTGTCTGCCATTGCTAAATGTGTTCTTTGGAACCCCCTTGTGCTTTTCCTGGGAACCCTAGGGACCCACAGAACATAGTTTGAGAACCACTGGGTTATAATATATGTACGGGTTGTCTCTAAATTAAAGTGGACTTATTACTTTGTTTAATATGATTTTTGGATATTTAATCCCTTAAGGAGCCATGATGGTCCAGGACCGTCATGGCTTGTTTTCCCTTAAGGGCCCATGATGGTCCTGGACCATCATGGAATTCCGGAGTCCCCACGCAGCTGCACTCCATTCGGGGAGTCCGGAATCTGATTCTAAAAAAAAAAAAATGGTCCGTGGTCCTTAAGTGCGTGCGCACACGGCCGGTCCCTAAGGGGTTAAAGTATGTTTTTCTTGCATCCAGAATGGAACACCGGAACCGTGGGGTAAAGTTCCTTCCTCCAGAGAGAAGGGCACTTCAAAAAAGGTAGGGCCTTTGAGGCAGGGACTACCCTATTGTTTCCTGTTTTACCCCTGCCCCTTAGTTTCAAGTGACCGGCTTCAGGAACAGGGCAAGCTGGTACTGTTCTCTTCTATTTTTTTATTTTTGTGCTTGGATATGGGACTGTATAATCCCTCATTAAGCGGGCTCCCATTAACTGGCTTCCCAGGAGTTGAATTGCCCAGTTCACGGGTGCATTTCTGGAGGTGGAGTTTGAACTTGTTACAAGTCTCTGCTTCATTACTGAACATCTCTGAGGTTCTGTTGTTTTAAAAACAGGAGTCTGAAGACTGGTAAGTTAACCAATTGAGTCATATGGTTCTTTCTATTATGTCCCTGCTAAAATGGGGTATCCCTGCCTATTTAGCACACAATTCTTCTCTTTTCTTCTGCTTCCTATGTTTCTGAAGGTGGCTGACAATGTAGTAGCTTTATTTCTGTTATTACTTCATTTTTACATTTCTGGAACGTGGCTCCTTTAAAAATGGGAGACCACATGGTAGTCATCTTTGTTCTATAGAACCACAGGGTGATTCTTTACAAGGACATATCTCTGTCCCCATTTCACCTGCAAGGGTCAAAGTGGCCTCAAAATCAATTAGTGGACCTACTCTATCTCTTGGCCACAATGAAGGCAATGTTCAGACCACTTAAGCTCCCCATTTTAACTAGCTGGGGAAACACTGTTTGCTGGGAATGTGCATAATTCCTTTTCCTCCGCTTTCTACATTTGATAGGGTGCAGCTATGGCAGACATCTTACTACTCCCATTGCATAGGCTACACTGTGGCTTGTCTCTCTTCTCTACCTTTCCTGTTTTACAGGGTGCAGTCAGATAAGTACCTTTTATTGCTGCATAATTTATCATACTTTCTAATACTTTGGACTGCTTGATGGGGGCTTTCTCTGAACATGTCAGATCCCAAGGGACACATGGGGTAATCCAAGCCTAAGGATTCAGGGGTCCCTTTAACCTTATTGGCACACTGTTATTCTAGAAGAATGGAAGACATCTGATAAGAGACTTTATTAAAATATAATTTCTATCCTTTCTTACTGAGGGTTTGCCACAGTGGGCTTCTCTCTACCTGCTGTTGATCCCCCAATATTGCGCCTTGCTAAAACATTGTGCTGCCTTTGGCAGATGCTGCGGTCCTTATCAGGCTGATAAGTGTTTAGATTCCTTGTTGAAGGCGAATTTTGCAGCCTCTGGAGCCACCCAGCGACCCATTTTCAGCTTGGGTCACTAGAGCCATGACTATTTGGAGTAAACAACTATCCGATGCCATTCATGGAGATGTTCCCAAAGAGGAACTGTTGGTTATGTTAGTCATTGTTATGGAGGCCAATGCATTCTTCCCTGAGGCAGCCTTTAATAAAATAGGATTTTAGAAAAGGCCTCAGTTATCCTATTCTGGACTTGGAAGTGTCTCAACTAGTACGTACTAGCTCCGTGCTTCAAGATGGTACCCCTGCGATCTGTCGTCGCTGCCATGTGCCCAGGAGAATTTCTTGCCTGCTTGGATCTCTTAAGATGCCTCTATCTTCATGTCCAGATTCATCCAGACCATCAGCACTTCCTTCTGTTTACCTTCGAGAGCAGTCATTACCAGTTCACTGCTCTCCCCTTCGGCCTAGAATCTGCTCAGAGGATCTTTTCGAAGATCATCCATGCTCAAGGAGAATCCTTTAGTCCTCACTTAGACAACCTTTTACTCAAAACTCCTTCAGAAGCCATTCTCTGTTCACAGATTCAAGACTGTGTCCTCATCCTGGAAGATGCATAATTATTTTCAAGAAGTCCTCTCGAGTGCCTTCTCAGGTTCATTACTTTTTTATGCATGAGATTTGATACCTTCTATGGGAGGTTATTTCTGCTCAAGGTCCTGATCTAGCTAGTTTCTTCATGTTACTCCAGTATCCTGGCTGTCGGCTACGATAAGAAATACTAGGTCACCTGTTCTTTGATCTGGAAGTTGTTCGCTATGCTCTATTCCACACAGGGAAGCTGCAATTGATATTCTCAGTAGCTGCTCAAGGCGATGCTCTCCCGTCTCTGATGCCAGGTCACTATCTCCATGAACAAAGGAGGACCCTCTCTGGTGGCTCCTCCATCCTCACGTAATGCAGGAACGTCCATTTGTCATACCTGAATGGCTGGTGGTCACCATAAACACCATCCTAAGTTGCTGGGGAGCCACCTAAGACCACATAACAGTGCAGTGTCACTGGACCGGGGAATAGAGTCTTCTTCCATTCAACATAATGGAGATATGAGCTATTTGCCTAGAGCTTCACTGATGATCCCACGTGCTATCGGGCACACAGGTGAGGGTCCAGTCAGACAACCCGACATCAGTCTTCTTCATAAATCACCAATGGAAACCAGAAGAGAGTCGGTTTGGGCAGAGATTTGGGAACTTCTTCAGTCGGCACAAGCTCATGTACCAGCCATTTTGGCGATTCGCATCTCTGGCATGGAAAATGTGGTAGCAGACTTTTTAATTCGCTGACCTCTGGATCCCAGAAATTGGGAACAAAGAGTATGTGTGTGTTTGACCATATTGTCCACCACTGGGGTTTTCAATCTCACAGCGTCCTGCGAGAACTGGAAATTTTCTGTATTCTGCAGATCCTCTAGCATTTGTTACGGACTTGATGTCCATTAAATGGAACTTCCATCTGACACCATTTTCCTCTCATTCACAGAGTGCTGAGGAAGATCAAAATGGAGAGTGCTCAAGTAATTCTTATCGACCTATTTGGTCCTGTTGGGCTTGGTTCTTAGATCTTCTTAATATTTTCATTGTGATTTTGTTTCGCCTCCCTCTGAGGCTGTATATCCTGACCCAGGGACCAATTTATCATCAGAAGGAAAGATTGGCTATGACATCATGGAGCTTGAAGACAACATGTTGAAGAGGAAGGGTTTTTCGGAAGCTGTCCACTATGCTTCATGCTTGAAATGTCTATCAGAGCTGGTCTCTGTTTACCAGTGGTGTGCTGACAGAGACTTGTCCCTGTGGTCTTTCAACCTTCCTACATTTCTGGCTTTTCTTCAAGATGGTTTCCACAAGGCTCTCAGTCTGAGGTCTTTAAGGATCAGATCTGAGCCCTGTCTGTTCTTTTTCAGAAGCATTTTGCTTTTCTTCCTGATCAAAACCTTTGTTCAGGGGGTGGCTCATTCCTAAACTACCTTCATGGATTCCTTTTAGGAATTGTCCAGAGGCCTCTCTTTGAGCCTCTTTCATCTGTTTCTTTGTGTCTAGTGACACTTAAGATGGCCTTCATTTTGATTACTTTCTCTGTTCGCAGAATATCCGAACTGCAGTCTCTGTCTTGTAACCCCCTTTCCTGATTTTTCTCCAGGACAAGGTGGTTCTTCATACTCCCAGAGTTTTTTTTTTTTTTTTGTCCTAGATCCTCTCGGATTTATACATTAACCAGGAAACTGTTCTTCCTACTTTTTGCCCTTATGCTTCTAATAAGTAGGAGCAGGAGCTGGACATGGTACTTTGTCTTAAGTACTACATCCATTGCACTCTGCAATTTTCTCATTCCAGAGGGGCCCTAAGCAGGACAGGCTGCATCCAAAGTAACCATTTCTTCTTGGATTAAAAGTTACTATCCAACAGGCATATTTGATCAGAATGAAACCTGTTCCTTTCTGGGTCATGGAGCACGCTATCAGATCTGTGGACTCCTCTTGGGGCTCTTGGCCTTACAAAAATCAGGCCTCTGCTGAGCAGTTGTGTAAGGTGGCAACATGGTCATCTCTGGACGTCTTCACCAAAAACTGCCTTGTCAATGTCCTGGCCTCTGCTGAGGCCAGCTTTGACCAAAAGGTTCTTTAGGCAGTTGTGCCTATTTAAGCACCCTTTTTTCCTCTTTCTTTATGCATAGTTCTGAACCCTGTTGGTTCTTGTTCAGATGTTCTGTGTGCAAGTTTGTTGTTCATTGACACCTGAGGTTTATATGGTACCAGTTAGTCCTGTGGAATACAGATCTACAATGGAGGATCCCTCCCCCCCCCGGAATCTTGGTGGATGCTTTGGTATATCCCCATGGTTCCTGTGTTCCACATCAGATGTAAGAGATGAGGATTCTAGTGAACTTAGCATTAAATCATTTTCTCTTAGTCCATTTGGAACTTCTGCCTGGAGAAAAAAAAACAGGCCTTAGGAGTCCTCTTGGGGCTTTATTCTTCCCTCTCTCTTTATGTTTCTTTATGCTACTATGCTCTCCGTTGAAACTGAGGGGTGGGGGATAAAGCTGGAAACAAGATGGACGTGTCTGCCTCAAGGGCTCTGCCTTTTTTTTTTTAAGTGCCATGCCCTCTGGTGGTTCCTGTGTGCCACATGGACTAAGAGAAAAGGATTTAAAGGTACGTTCACTAAAATCCTGTTTTACGGTGTACTGGCATTTATATCTTAAAAAGCTTTTGAGAAATTAACATTTAGGTGGCATAGTGTGGCACTTTATGCTAATTTACTGTACAACATGCTAATTATTTAGGTTTGAGGTCTCACTTATCATTTGTTGTGCTATTAGGTATGTCCTCAGTGTTCATAGCTAAGTGTATGGTATTACTGGCCCAGCACAGAAGCAAATTACTGTAAAGTATCACATAAAGCCACAAATAAAGGTTAATTTCTCAAAAATCTTGCAAACAAATGGCTAACACAACAGGCAGTTTTTTTAATTCTCTTATTCTAGATAGACAGGTCCACTTTAAATTAATACTGTAAAACTGAACCTTTATGTCTTCAGTTTAAAGTTGTCATTTCATAGCTTCTGGCTGTTGTTGCGAACTGCAACCTTACTTTACCACTGTACCATTCTGACAAAGCTACATGGGCACAAGTCTGTAATGCAAGTCTATGGACCAGAGCCTGTCACAGGCTTTCATGCAAAGAGAGAAGAGTGTACTGTACAGTGTCAATGACTACAGCATATAAAGTAATTTTAGGGTGCAATTCATGTGTGCAAATGATAATGAAACTGAGGTGCTCAAAATAAGCCTGTATGCACCAAAGTGTCTTCACCATCATATCCCCTTCAATCCGCCACAACTTCAACAGGTTTATGATTTTGGGGTGAACACATAAACAATGGCTCATTTCCTTATGGAAAAGCAGATTAATGAGTCATTGTCATATTCATGTGGGTGTGTTTATATGTTAATGTGGCTGTTTGCCATATACACTAAGCTCCTATAGCAGCCTCTGCTGTCAGAGTTCACAGTCCCAACATCGCCTACTTGAGGTTGGAGACGTTGGGATCTCCCTGTTTGTCATAATGTTTGCAATATGTGAGGGATGCCCACCCTTGCACATCGCCAGCAGTAGGCAACCTTGAAGTCTGAGAGCATCCTCTATGTTTGCTCAGTGCAGGAGTGGATCATCTCAGGTCAGCACCACAAACAGCATCACTCCCTTAACTCTTTGGGTGTCATAACAATGTGCATTGCACACCCCTGTGATAGCAAAAGGTTAAAAAAAAAAAAAAAAAAAAAAACTTAAAAAAAGAAAAAAAATGATATGGAACAATGGAATAGAAGGCCTCATCACTGTGCTTAAATACAATAACAGTGAGAATATAGTAGATCAGGGCTGTCCAAGTTCAGTCCTCAAGGGCCACCAACAGGTCAGGATTTTCTGATTTCCCTGATAAAGCACAGGTGAGTCAGTCACAATGAATGAGCCACTGAAACTACCTGTGCTTGGTCAGAGACATCCTTACATCCTGGCCTCTTGGTGGCCCTTGAGGACCTAACTTGGAAAGCCCCATAGTAGATCACTCTCCATAAGCCTTCTCACGGCATTTGCGGAGCTAGAACCAATGAACATCTTAACAGGATAATCAGTTTCTAGCATCACAAGTCTCCCTGACAATGGAAGGGTTACTGTGCCCGTTGCTTCACCCTTGCTGAAATCCCCCCATAATAATTAATGGCTTCTGGTTAATATTTTGTCATAATTTTCTTTATTGCTCTGGAAATGATTTGTTTCTGTCCTCTGTAATCACAGATACAAAAAAGCACCTGGATTTTTCACATTTTTTTGTTATCCCTCCTCTTCTTTACCGCCCTTCACAAACACCACAGACTTTTTGACATAACACAGGGGGAGGGGATACAGAGAAGAGAGTGCTGGGTACTCACACACATTCGCACAACAGACTGGACAGTTGGGTACACAGCGGAAAGCTGGGGATGAAGGGGTGTGGCACTGCTAGGAGTTATATAAACTTGTCTGTGTATCGTTGATGTTTAACCCTTTAGGGTTAGGCACCCCGCTGTTGCTCAAAGAGTTAAATGTTTGCGTGCCAGAGGGTGTGAACAAAGCATTGCTCTACAATGCATTGCACACCCCTCTAGCGCTTTTAACCCTTTTAGTGCCAGAGGGGTACGCAACGCATTGCAAAGCAATGCGTTGCGTACCCCTCTAGCACTGAAAGGGTTAAAATAGTTGAGCCATTTTAGTCTAATTTGAAAAAATATCAGCTTTCTGTAACTTTTCATTTTTAGACTAAAAAAAACAAAAAACAGGAGCACTTAATGTGTTAGAGATAATTCTAGCATTCAAAGGGTTAAAAGTCCCATTTTAAATCACTGGGTGTTTTTATTTGTCCACTACGCTGCAGTTGGTTTGCCCTACAATTCATCCACTTTTGTTCTGTGCAGATGGCACTTTGTGTGCATAGGGCTGCATTAACTTCCAGAGGATTTAGGGCTCTTTCAAACTGGGGACAGAAAAGAAGAAGCATCCTTATGCTGCATGTCTGCACCAATCTGTAAAATCACCTTTCTACAGAGTTCCACAGCCATCCGGATGCAGGAGATCTGTGCCTGATGGCCGGCTCACTTAAGCACCAGTGAAATATTATTGGCTGGTGCCAACATGGGTCGGCTTTTTCACTGGAGGTTGTTATGAACATTTGCGGTCTCCAGCATTGATTTTGTAAAAGGTCTGCATGCAGCCCCATAGGCTGCCATGCAGACATACCTTTCTCCATCCTTCCGTCCCATGTGAACGCAGTAAAGGTGCAGTGTGCTGGACATCAAGCTAATCACACAAGGCAATAATCACTCATGTGAAAGGCACCGTAGTCCCACACTGCACCAACATCACCAATGCGGCATCACTGTGTTAGCTCCCCTGTGAAATGGGTCTTACATATACAGTAATGCACCAGCTTGTTTCTGGAGTAGGGATATAGAATATTTACAGACTTTCTCACTGATAAAGTAGAGTACTATTCCATTGATAAATGTCAATGGGTAACCTTTAGGGCCTTACGCTCAAAAGAAAAGTGCAATAATTATGGGTCAAACCAACGTCACCATTGATTTAAATGGGCTTTTTAAGCTCTTTAATGCTAGACAAGTTTCCAGCTTAGAACAAAGCAGTGCACTGGAGACATCTTTAGCATTCAAGGGGTTAAAGTATCCATTTAAATCAGTGGGAATTATTTCTCCCCTATGGTGCAGCTGGTTTGACCCAGACTTATTCCACTCCTCTCTTGAACTGTGAGTGCCAGAGGGGTGTCCAACGAATTGCAATTCATTGGACACTCTTATGGCTAGCAAAGGGTTAAATATCGAAACCCAAGCCTGTATAGTCATTGGTCTGATGATAGGTCTCCCACAGTGCTTTTATCAATTAACCTTTTCCCTTAGCATGGAGATACAGAGCGGTGTTTGTCAGTTGTGCTCACTGGGATACCCATCATTATAACTCTTTGGTCCCATAATGGCATCTTAGTATGTTCTGCCCTTCCTAAACTTTAGCACAATGTAATTGGCTAATACTGGGCAAGTAATAACTCTCACAGCAAATCTAGTTAGTGTTATTGTGCCAAGGCAATTTAAATGCTCTGCTGGGCCTATATGTAACTGGGTAGGTATTCTCTGTCATTATATAATGAAATATGTTTATATCTAGATGATGATCTGGTTTGTTTTTCATCCCCAACTGCATGCACGACTGACCATTTCAGTGCCATTTGGCTGGAATTCCAAGCCCCCACAGTACCATGGGTTGTAAATCTTTTCACTCTTTGAATGTCAAAGGCATGTGCACTGAACGAGTTAAAGATTCTCCCATGGTCTCTCCTGTGAAGCACACAGAAGCCAACACAATTTTACATTGCAGTCTCTAAGAAAAGTAGCTTAGTGTGTTGTTGCCTTTTACTTTGTGCTGCCTGCAGTTTGCCATTTTTCCAGTAGATGGCAGAGATTCATTACATAACCCTAATACTTCACTTTCCACATTATTTTTACCATAAGGACAAAGTATGTTTTCAGTCTTTTAATGTTCATATGAAGCTGGAAAGTGTGAAATGAAAGAATGACTTGTTCATCACAGTCCTGATATTGTTTATAATCTGAAATGGGATAGATTTCAGGATAAGCTGATGTCCTTTGCAGTCTCTCTGGTTAGCTACAAGGGAGAGATTGACTAAGCTGTGATAAAGTGGAGGTAACTTCTCCAGTGATGTCACTTCTCCAGTTCCTGTGTTATTCTGTGGAGGCTATGCACTAAGATCTCCAAAGTTAAAGGGAAAGTAATACTTAAGATGTAAAAAATATATATTGTAGTGTTTATCCCCTGAGAAAAAAAAAAGGGTACTCTCGCTGCTGAAAGGTGTTTTATTCAAAAGTTATTACAGGTCAAAACTGAATTTTTAAATGCAATATCACAGTGGCCTGAAATTGTACAGTGGCGCTGTTGCTACACTATCCTATGGACAGCTCTGGTCCATAGACCATAAATCTCCCAACAACTTATTTTTTTACTATCCCTTTAAAGAAATCTTAGTGCCTATGCTCCATAGAACAACATAGGAATTGGAGAAGTGATAAACTGGCTTATTGAATCTCCCCCATGTCTCATTGTGCGCTGCTTTATGTAAAGGCAGGAGCCCTACTTGTGACCCTAAAACAGATTTGCAGGACACAGCACAACCTTGGAATAGCTCTTCTGAGAAAGGAACACCTTTTAACCCTTTGGAGGCTAGAGTGTTGTCCAAGGGGCTAAGTAGAATGAACTTCATAGTATAAACTTCCCATTGACTTAAAGGGGCTTCTGATTACTTGAATGCTAGAGAGGTCTACAACACATTGCAAAGCTATACTTTTTTTTTTACTTCTCTAGCATTCATGGAGTTAAATTTCCAGCTGAAAGCAATGGTTGTGTTTATGGTATAGTTGGTTGCCCCCAAATTGTTCCACTTTTGAATTTATACATATACTGTGTCTTATACTGGCACATACATGGCACTGGCAGGAGAGAGGTGTTCCCCAAACCCCTGAGAGGGTCTGGTCCTTTATAGTCCTTCCAGCCTCCCTCAGAAGGGCAGTGATGTTTGGCCTGCAAAGCCAGTTAGGTAGCCAAGCTGCCAATCATTCTTCTGTACCCCAAAAATGTGACATAGCAGGGATTACGTTTCCATTGGGGTGGGCAGGTTGTTGCTCTCCATTTTGGCCTTTAAAGAGTTGAAAATATGAATAAAATAAAATAAAAAACAATTTTTCCCCTCAGCAGGATAAGGGTTAGTTCTCACCCAAATGGCTTTTGTGATGAAGATGTAAAAGGAAAACGAACACCTCCTAATAGTAAAACTCCCATTTACCTTAATCTGGGCAGAAACAATGAATGAACACTGAATTCACTTTAGGAACTGGTTCCCCAAATTATTCTTTAATTAATACAGGATGCCATGTCCAACTCAAAGGGCACAGAGACATAGTTGCTAAAAAAAAAAAAAAAAGACATTGGGGAGTATTCATTAAGCGGTGATAAAGTGGAGGTGACTTCTCCAGTTTATCACTTCTCCAATTCCTATATTATTCTATGGAGCCTATGTACTAAGATTTCTTCATCTTTGGAGATCTTAGTGCATAGGCTCTATAGAATAACACAGGAACTGGAGAAGTGATAAACCGGAGAAGTCATCTCCACTTCATCACATCTTAGTGAATCTCAGTTCTCATTTGTTGATCCACTGGAACGCAATAAAAACCAGGTTGAAACTTTTTCCAATTATGCCCCAAGTGACTGGGGGAAAAAAAAGCCTGATTCTTAGGTGTCAGACTCCTGAAACATAAGCTGCTTCCAATGAAGTATTCTTAGGGAGAAAGGAAGACTTCAGAGGGAAGTGTTTGTGCTCTTGGATTGTGGCAACAAAGAAGCATGTCTGCCTCTATATCCATGAAATCCAGTACTAATTAAAGATTTATGTTAGAGAACAAATCGACACAGAACAGACTCATAGTGGCATTAGGATTTTTTTGCTAAGGTAAGTGGAGTAAAGGTAAGTGGTTGTTCCATACTGGGAGTTGTTAGTGTTCCTTAAATGAAACACATTATTTATCAGATATATATCCATAGAACTATATATATATAATATATATATTTGTACATCTATATATAGTTTCTGTGTGTCCCCAGTTCTAGCTAGAAGGAGCAGAGGTTCTTTCCAGTGATAGTTTGCCCTCTGCTTTGGGTCGCTCCTCCTCTGCTTGGCTTGTGCCCGCTTTAGATCCAGGGCATGGGGGGCTGTACCCACACCCCTCTGCTTCCGAGCTGCAGTCGCTCACGTCCGTAATTTCCAGGTCTGAGTCAGACTCTGGTTCTTGCTTCCCATCAGGTTGCTCTGTTCTCTCCTTTCTTCCTGCTCCTGTGCCCCCTAGCTCGCCACCTCCTCGGGGGGGCATAGGGTGAGGGTTTTGGCTGGTGCAAAGCCTCTGGGGTATTCCCTGGAGTAGTGTGTTGGATCTGTCCATAGACTCCCCTGGCAGGAGGGAGATGGGAGGAGGCAGTTGGGAGAGGGAGCTGGGGTAAAACGGTGGTGGGTAGAGAGATGTGGGCAGCTTGGAGCCAGTGAGGGGAAAGGTGCTGGAGAGATAAGGATTGAACCCCCATGGGTAGTCGGGAAAGGGGGAATTTCTGTTATAGGGGGGTAACAAGGCTGGTGGCTTTGTGTAACCAGAACCTGAAAAACCAAAAGACAAATTGTTTAAACTGAGCAAAATAACCAGCAAACAAGAGAGCAGGATTTATAATGTGAGTGTATATATATATACATATAATATAAATAAAATAACTCCTTACGTGCATGTGGTCTCTCCAATATCCTGTGAAGCCAAAGGTTACTAATTAAGGGGAAAACTAACATTCCCATTGAATTAAATTGAGTTTTTAACCCCTCTAAAACAATCAATTGTAGACCTCTCTAGTATTCAAGGTGTTAAAGGGTTAGTAATGCCCATATTTAAGTTGATGCAATACTGTAGTTTTTAAAAAAAATTAAAGTATCTGGAGAAAGTTCATCTCTCAAACCTTTATGGTTTGAGAGATATTCGCCGATAAAACTTCCCCCTTCCCTCATGTCAGCTGTAAAGTTGACAGAAGGAGATCCGTGTCGGCCGACTTGAGGAGGCTCTTCAGCAGAACCGAAATAGCGATATTTAAAAAGAACTACTTCATTGGAATGGTTTATAAAGTGTGCTTGCAAACCAGGCACACTTTGTAGACAGTTCCAATGAAGTAGTTCTTTTTAAATATCACTATTTCAGCTCTGCTGAAGAGCCGCCGGCTGGTCCCAGAACCGGGATCTCCTGCTGTCAGCAGAGCGCTGACATCAGGGAAAGGGGTGGGAAGTTGAGTTGCAAATATCTCTCAAACCATAAATGTTTGAGAGATTAGACTTTCTCCAGATACTTTATTTTTTTTAAATCTACAATTTTGCATCGACTTAAATATGGGCATTACTAACCCTTTAAGGCCCCATTAAAAGAAATTAGTATTTTTGGGACTATTTGTCCACTGGTGCACTTTGCCTTCATACATAAGGACCAAAGTGTTGGAGTCTTCTGCTTGCAAGGGATTAAATCTCACATCTGAGAACTGTTTGCCTACTCTGGATTATAGATGAGAGTTGGTACCGTGTTAGCCGTAGAAATACAGGAGGCAAAAATTTAGTAAAGTTGATACCTTTATTGGCGAACTAAACAGATTTAAAATGCAAGCTTTCAAGACTTCTTAGGTTTCTTCCTCAGGCATGTTATACAGATAAATGTGAAAACTTCTCTCTTAAATAAGTACACATTACATTGTGTATTATGGAAATCAGATAAGAACGTTACTCCAGAAAATCAAAGATACAAGCAGAAATATCAACTCTCAAGGAACAACTTGGACCAGACACTGAGGACATACAACAGGCCCTTCAACAATACTACAGAAAACTACAATCACTCCTCATCAACACCAAGAGGAAAAAACTACAGAGACTGAGATATAAAGCAGGTTTTGCAGCAGAATCTGTAAATAAACCAGAACAGTACTGCGTTGTAAACCTTTCCTCACACATACCAAGCAGAGAGGAAGTATCTGTGCTTTCAAAAGGCCTGTAATTCTGTCCCATTAAACCTGTCGGCAAGGTAACACTCTGCAGGGACATGGAGGAATTTTTCAGAAAACTCAGACTCAAGGAATTCTTCCAAGACAAAATGGATAATGATGATGCCAACACCACAGAGCAACATCTAATATCAATGCACCCACAAGGAAAAGAAAGCAATACGGTCACTAAAGAATAACCAGGATATTATTATTAAGCCTGCGGACAAGGGGGGAGCTGTTGTTATTATGAATACTACGGACTACATTCAAGAAGCAAATAGGCAACTCTCAGATGAAAGATACTATATGAAATTACAAGAGGATCCACAAAAAAAATATAAAAAAACAACTCAATCTGATCATAAAAGAACTGCCGTCCGACACTGGAGAACAGATAAGGTCCCTAATACCAGCAGATCCAAAAGCAGGTTCTTTCTACATGTTACCAAAAATACGCAAAGAAGGAAACCCGGGAAGACCCATCATTTCAGGAATTGGCACACTCTCAGAGAATATCTCTGATTGGGTAGAAAATACCCTGAAACCCCTGGTAAAACGAACACCCAGCTCCCTTCAAGACACCACGGATCTCTTGAACAAACTAGCAGACTTGGGCCCCATTCCAGAGAGCACCATCCTTGCTACTTTGGATGTAGAATCCCTTTACACCAACATTCCACACAGATGGCATAGCAGCATGCCAAGAATATCTGGAAAGAAATGACACTGCCACGGAACCAGTAACAAAACTCATACAGTTTATACTCACCCACAACTACTTCAAGTTTGGACAGGACCTCTACCTTCAGAAAATGGGGACTGCAGTTGGTACCCGAATGGCACCACAATATGCCAACTTGTTTAGGACAAAGTTAGAAAGGACTTCCTGTCCACCTGCCAGACAAAAGCCCTGGTCTATCTCCGCTACATAGATGATGTTCTTATCATCTGGACCGCCAGTGAAGAGGAACTTCTCAAATGCCACAAAAATTACAATGCATTCCACCCCAGTATCAATCTAACACTCAGTCACTCACGCACAAACATTAACTTCCTAGACACGACTATCAGTATACAGAACAACTCCATCCACACATCTCTGTACCGTAAACCAACAGACAGACCAACCTACCTGAAAAACGAGAGCTTTCACCCAAAATACACAAAGAACTCCATCATATACAGCCAGGCCATCAGATCCAATCGCATCTGTTCTGACATGGCGGACCGTGACAAACACCTCCAGAAACTCAGAGGAGACTTTATAAAACAGGGTTACAGTGCAAGGATTATTGACCATCAGATACAGAAAGCTATTCACATACCAAGAAAAGATCTGTTGAGCTACAAAGAACAGCATAAGGGAAACCGTGTGCCACTTGTTGTCACCCCCCCCCGGTTGAAGCTTTTTGCAAAATATCAAGAGAACTTCAAGCAACCTTACATACAGAAGAAAGATTTAAGAACATATTCCCACAGCCTCCCTTACTCTCCTTCAGACAGCCTCAAATTTAAAACAACTGATGGTAAGGAGTGCCCTGAACAAAAATACAAAAATTGGCACATTACCCTGCCTACAAAGTAGGTGTAAAACCTGTGCACACATATACACCACAGACAAGATACCCATACCAAACACCCAGTAACACCATAAGATCAACGGTAATTTCACCTGCAAATCATCTGATGTAATATACCTCATCGTGTGCAAAATGCCCAACAGCTCTTTATGTGGGGAAAAAAAAGACAGCAATTACATAAGAGGTTTAATTCCCATAGAGCCAGCATTAACAACAAAAAGACAGAGACACCAGTTGGGGAACATTTTTGCCAAAGTGGACACAGTGTCAGGGACATTAGACTGACTGTACTGAAGGGACAATTTCACACTCAGAGGGACAGAAAATTATGGGAGGTAAAATTAATGCTACAATTTTATTCTCTGACTTATGGGCCGAATAGAGACAGAGAGTTTCTGTTATATTATCACATTGTGAATTAACCTTTACGACTGTCCCTCTGGGATCATAAATACCTGGACTCCTCAGAGGAAGAATGCAATTTAAATCACATCCTCTACCATTGACTGATCAAATAATCAGTATCTGGACTAATGTTCTTATCTGATTTCCATTATAAACAATGTAATGTGTACTTGTATTTAAGAGAGAAGTTTTCATATTTATCTGTATAACATGCCTGAGGAAGAGACCTAAGAAGTGTTGAAAGTTTGCATTTTAAATCTGTTTAGTTAGCCAATAAAGGCATCAACTTTACTACATTTTTGCCTCCTGTACTCTGGATTATATAACACTTTACCTCTTCTGCGATTGGAAGTGATGGAGGTTTGTCTAGCCAACAGCATTCTGCCAGGGAATCCTAAATCCTAAATATTTTCCATAACACATTAGGGAAGACATACTAACATGATTCCATGCTAAAATAGGCAGCAGAACTTTTTTTGTGATATTCCTGCCTGGAGACATTTGCTAACCTATTTACTCTGAAAATGGTCCTCTTTTGTCCCTTGTGCCAAAGGGAGAGCAGTGATGAAGTGTATGGACATTTTGGGGGTGTTCCTTTCCTCTCCTCCTTGTTTAACACTATATACTATAAATTTGCAGAAGAAAGTGATGTAGCATTCCTCCTTATCCCTGTGTGTGCTGTAGGTGCTTGGTAGCATAAGTCTTTATAGTAGAGTGTGTGCGACTACAATTGTCATACACCCTAGTGCAGTGGTTCTCAACTCCTGCCCTCAGTACCCACTAACAGGCCAGGACTTAGGAATTTCTCTGCTAGAGCACAGGTGTGGTGATCAGAGGCACATTCACATTGATTAACTCACCTGTGCTCTAAGAAGGAAATCATCAAATCCTGGCCTGTTAGTAGGTCCTGAGGACAGGAGTTGAGAACCACTGCCCTATGCAAGTGCATATGTAAGCACTCGCCATCCCAGTGTAAAACTGAACTCCAGCAGATAAGTAAATGTCCTCTATTATTTACGGGATATTAATGAAGTGCACTCTTCCCTTCTAAGCCAGCTGTTTTTTTTCCCCTTTTAACAATTCTGTTTATTAATGAGTTCTCGCTCATAGCTGACGCCACTTTTGTGGGACTTTATACAAATCTCGGAATTCCTCAAATCCCAATTTCAACTGAAATTTGTTCATAAGTGTTCAAATAAGTACATTTTATAATGAATGTAACATTAGCTTTGGTTTAAAAACACCTTTTCCCAAATCTAATTAACACATAAAATATATCCACAAATTGCTAAATACTACAGATTCGCCAACCAGCAGGGGTGTTTCTATGTACTGGGTGAGGTGACGCCAGCCTCAGATCTCATGTTTAAAGCTCATACTTGTCCTGCCAGCCCTGGGCATTTAAGGGTATAATTATCAGCTAACCTAATAGCAAAGAGATAAAGGAGCTGAGTGCAATACAGAAGCACTGACACTCCTAACAATAAACACCCTTCAGGGTACTCTTTTGGTCCTCAAGGGATGTAAATACACAAAACCCCTAACTTAATATTTAATTAGTACTAGGAATCAAGCCTGCAAAGTCAGACATAATTCTTTGTTGTCATATTCCAAGCTCATCTCACATAAGTCATCTTATATATGGGAGCAATCATGTCCACATCCACAAACATGATATCCAGACCTAATAAAAGAATACATTTTGGGAACCATTCCACCCTGAACTGATTCCTTTTGACCATTAGAATTGTCTCCCAGATTAAAGGGACACTATCCCCTAAAAACAATGTCCATGATTTCAAAAGAGCTTTCAAAATCACTTATAGGTTGTATTAACTATTTCAATTTAGAAAACTAGTTTTTGAGTTATTTTGGTGTATAGATGGTGCTAATTAAGGCACTTCCTGTCTTAGCTCTATATTATTACCTCCCCTCACACAAGCATTGCCTCTCCAGCACTGAAATGGTTAATGGTCAGAGAGGGGTAGGTAATAAGAGGTTAAGACAGGTAGTTCCTGAATGGAATGCCTTCAACAACATAATCTATAAATCCAAATAACTCTGAAACTAGTTTTATAAATAAAAAGAACCACTACAACATGGTATTTTTAACCCTTTGAGTGCCCGAGTGTTACTCAAAGCATTTGCAATGCGTTGGATACCTCTTTGGCACTCAGAGGGTTAAAGCTCTTTCAAGATCACAAAATGTGTTTCTAAGTGTCTCTTTAAGGCAAGTGGGGGTTTATTAAGATATGTTAGTGTTCCTTTAATCCTTTAAAGACCAGATGTATACAGCGCATTGTTTTGCAATGAGTTGCACACTCATCTGGCACTCAAAGGGTAAATCCTTTTGCTGTGTGAGGGCATTCATAGGGTTTAAGGCCATATTCATGAAGATAAACTAGAGCAATTCTGAAGCAAGCCCCCTGCATCATAGGGTACAAATGAAAATCCACAATAATTTACATGGGGCTTTTAACACCTTGAATACCAGACAGATCTCCAGTGCATAGCTTTGAATTCTTCTGAGAGCTCTCAATTTAAACCAATGGGAATTTGGGGGAATCATTTTCTCACTATGGTGTAGGTGGTTTTCACCATTATCTCCCATCTTTAGCTTCCTGAATGGGTCTTAAATCTATTTATATTCTTACCAGAGCCTAGAAAAGGGAAAGCTGCTTCTAGCCGCAGTTTGTCTGTGTCAGGGGTAGCGAGAGGACGATCCAAGAGTGGGGCCCGACCAGATGAGGAGAAGAGAGACTGCAGTGCCTGCAGAGAGAGAGAGAGAACCTGTTGTCTATCTCATATATAGAAGCAACATCCTACCTGCAGGATCTACATCAGGGCTGGACAACATGACTGCAGACTGCAACTCCTTTCCATTGGTTACTGGAAGAGGATGGGAGTTGCAATCTAGCAACAGCTGGAGGGCTTCATGTTGCCCACTCCTCACCCACCTAGGCATTCAGGACTCACCGGGTCATATGCAAAAAAATATTGTAGCAATACCACGAGAAACCAGCTGCACCAATGGGGACAAATAAGAATTCTATTTGATTTAAATGGGACTTTTAATCCGTTAAATGCTAGAGAGGCCATAACACGTAGCAAAGAAATGTATTTGGGCCTCTCCAGCATTGAAGTAGTTAAAATCCCTATTTAAATTCATTGGAATTTTGGACAATTATTTGTTCCCTAGAGTACAGTTTGCCCCAGAACTGGTCCCCTTTTTTTCCTAAGTAAAGCCCACAGTCTATCCCTAAACCCTTTGAATGCTAGAGGGTGAGCAATGCATTACATACCCCTCTGTCACTCAAACAGTTAGCTACAATAGGAATCCCAATCACTATAAATTGCTTCCAAGCATCATAATTAGCCCAAATCAGTAAAGACCAGCAGCCATCTATACTGACCAGCAGAGCCGGACCATTTGTTATGGCAATCTAGACCCTAGGGCCCATGGCAATATGAGGGCCTCTGGCTGCAAGTGATGGGTGACAGACAGAGGCCCTGCTGCTGCTATTACTAACATCTTGTGTCAGATGTCCATTTGTTGAAAGAGACCAGCATCATACAGTTGCTTACACTTCCATTAGAGCCACAATGGCAGTATCTACTAGCAGCCCTCTTTGTCACAAGCACCAGATCAAGAGATATGGGTCCCCAACTTGGCACCTTGCCTAAGGCCCTATGGAGCTTTAATCCATTTCTGCTGGCCAGCTGCTCCTATCCAGAGTTACAAATACCTGGACATACTCTGCTATTTACAATTTTAAATGGACTTCCCAGTCTGGAGGAAGGAATTTATTGGCTCTCCAGCCGTTGGGTACTACAACTCCCATCATTCTCAACTAGTCTTAGTCTGAAACTGGTGAAGTGGAGGAGGACTACTGTACATGTTTGTGTGCTTATTAACCCATTTGAGTGCTAGAGGGGTGGTCAGAGCATTGCAAAGCAATGCACTTGACAGCGCTCTGGCACTCAAAGGGTAGATCTTAATGAAGCAACAAGAGCATGGACAGTTCAGTACCATTTTACGTGTTCTGCTACACATGCTCACTGTGATCTTTAGACTCTTTGATGTTAGAAACATGTCCAACTCGTTGTGAAGCAAAGCCACGAAGATGTCCCTAGCACCCAGGGGGTTAAGAAACTGAAATGAACATGATCACGTTTTTTATTTTATTTATTTTCCTTAAAGTGGTTCTTTTTTATTTGTAGCACTTTGTAAAGAATTAGTCACACTCCTTAAAGGGATAGTAATACTTCATTTTAACTTTATTTTATTTTGTAGGCATTAAAAAAACATGAAGAATGATATAAGTCTTATCTCTCAAACCTTTATGGTTTATGAGATATTCACAAGCAAAGTTCCCCTCCCGCCCCTTTTTCCTAGTGTAAGCCATCTCTTCTCAGATGTGGATCAGGTTGTATGACCAGACAGATAACAGAAGGGGACAATTTTCTTTGTATGAAAACAATGAAAGCCCTGCCCCCCTTGACAAGTTTTTCAGCTTTTTCCCTTATCTTAATTGAAGATTGTCCCTCTCTGCAGTCTACCTGGGCACCTCCCTTCTGCTCTGGTTGAACAGGGGGGGGGGATACTTTGTTTGTGAATATCTCTTAAACCATAAAGGTTTGAGAGATAAGACTTATATCATTCTTCATGTTTTTTTAATGCCTACAAAATAAAATAAAGTTAAAACGAAGTATTACTATCCCTTTAATACTTTTGTATCCTTCAATTAAGATCCCCTCCCCCCATGCCCATCCCTTCCCTGATGTCAACCCCTTCCCCAGTGAAGGGGTTGAAGGATTGGTCATCCTGTTGTCATGGCAACCTGTCCAGTGTTTATTTGTCTCTGTGTGAAAAGTTTTAATTAATGGCATGTACTGAATAAAGCTCATTTAGTGCTTAGTACATATTAAAACTGCTCACACATAGACAAGTGTCTCTGTGTGAATGAGTGCCAAGAAGGTTGCCATGAGAGATGATTAGTCACTTGGGTCAGCCCCCTTACTTGGAGAAGAGCCTGACATTAGGGAAAGGAGTGTAAGGAATATTAAACACTTAATAACTTGTAAATTAATGAGTATTAAAATGTATTTTAACTGACCAATCACACTCTTTAATATTTTGAAATGCTTTAATAGGGGAAAAATGTAACCAATTTTATCTCTTTAATATCCAAGATTGTGTAATTTGTTAGCTTTGGCTAATGAAGCAGGGCAATATTGATCATGCCCCGCTATTATAAACAACAGCTTTTGCCACTGATTGCCAACACTGAATATGGGTTCTGAGTGGTGACAAATTTCCACCCTGCTCAAAACCCGTATTACTGTTGGGTAGGTGCAAATCACATATAGACTTTCTGCATATCTGCCAGTAAATATGGATCTACCTTAAAGGAGCACTGACAGCAAAAATGTATCTGTGGTTTTATAAACGTAAATACCCTGTACTCCGATAGCAGCTGGAATAGTTCTTTATTCATCTCCAGAGTCTTACATATATTCTAAGGGCATTCCTACATTTTCAGGAATCCTTGTCTCCCATTACCAAAGTAAACTTAATGTGTCTTTGAAGTGATAGTTCTATATTGTCTGTAATCAATGTTAGATAAAGTAACAGCCTTTCTGAATAGAAATGTGGTAAGTGCTAATCACAATAAAGCAATTGCCTTAGCCATTGTCTCCAATTACAAACAACAGAAACAAAGTTAGCCAAATGCTGCTTGAATTGGCCAGTCTATATGTGTATTAAAAAGCAAGTTTAGGATTATATTTCAGGAATGCAACACAATAAATATTTTTTTCCAGATGCCAGCTCTAAGTACCTGAGGTTTAAATCATGCCAACCAATTTCATGTTAGCTTTGTGTTCCTTTAAGTCAAACATAAGTGATTTTAGACAATCCTGTTCTAGTGAAATACAAAAGTTCCCACTGTATGTATAGATATGGCACCGCAGATCCACTGCTCACATACCCACAATCATAGAGGTACCACATTAAGGGGTGATACCACTTACCTCAGGAGTGAAGGGATCATGAGAGTGGGTGCCAGGGAAGGGACTTTGCCCCAACAGCAGGGAGGAATTTGCCATGTCCAACAGTGGGTAATTGACCAGCACAACTTTACTGAAATTAAATTTGTAGGTAAAACGTTTCCCTTTAGTCTTGTGAAGGATTCGTTTGTTGTAATAATACCTGTAGAGGAGATAGAAAATGGTGAAATCCTAGAATTCAAAAATAATCCTATATAATAATTCGCTAAGTTGTGTGTAACGCCTGACATGCGCAGTAGACACTGCGGCGCGTGCGGCAGTCATGCGCAGTAGAGATTGCCCGCGCCGCGGCTGATACAGAGCTGGGCGCTCCGAAGGAGCATTGAGCTCTGTATCAGCCGGGACGCGGGTAGTCTCCACTGCGCGTGACTGCCCTGCGACCGGCTGCCAGAGGCACTGAGGCCCGTGTAACGGGCTGTTCAACTAGTCTCTAATAACTGAGTGTGGTATTCCTGACCATGAGTAATGTGCATACCTGGGAACTTCCAGTCGAGGGCTACCCGGAGGGTAGTCCTCTGTTCACCAGGGGGTGACAAAAATGACGCTAATCGCGTCAAAAAGGGGCGGGGCTTGCCGCGAGTGGGGGGGGCTTAACCCTTTGAGTGCCAGAGTGGTACGGAATGCATTGCAAAGCAATGCATTCCTTACTACTCTGGCACTCAGAGGGCTGGGGACTGAGTATCAGCAGGAGAAAAAGCGGATGTGGCAGAGTTTCAATAGAAACTCTCCACAACCGGAGGAATCAGCCTCTGCCCCGGAGACCCGGTAAAGTTCTGTCAGAACCGGAGTCTCCGGGGCAAATCCGGAGAGTTCCCAGGTATGGTAATGTGTGCAGAGTATGTAGCAGGTGTGTACAACATGTGGCTCTCCAGTTGTTGTTGGACAACAATTCCTATCATCCTCATTTGGCCGTTGTAGCCCAAAAAATGGACAGAAAGTTACAGGTTGCCCACCCCTGCTACAAATAGTGAATACTCAGTGCCACTGTGCAGGTATGATGGCCACACCCACTATGCTGAGTTGTGCGTGTGGCAAGTGCAATCCCAATGTCCCTGCACAAGACACTCAATGTATATACCCTTTTAGTGAGTATTTATTCAACTCCATTCGCACTAGAGAGTTCTCTCACTCATTGCTGCAAAATGTTTTGGATACCCCTCTAATACCCAAGAGGTTGAGAGCTTTTTCATGTTTGTATGTTATAAAGATTTTTTTTATTACAGTGGATGATGCTTGGGGAAGAGTCATGTGACATATAGAGGTGTGGCCATGGCAGGGGCTAAGATTACCTAGGTTGCCTTGTCAAGGAATTTTGGAAGTCTGTGTCTTTATCTTCCCAGATACAAAATCAGGAAGTTATCACAGTCATCCTTGATCTTTTGCATATTCCTGGTGCATTATGGGTTCTGTAGTCCTTGTTCAATACAAAAGGGTTGATCAGGGTCAAATTTACATTTCTGGAGCACCTAGGCAAGGAAGTCAAGGCCCACTAAAAGACCCACCCATAGCTGCAATTCCATGAATCACACTACTCTGCCACCAGACCCCCCTCACACAAAAAAATACCTCTGCACTATGATCTTCTGTCTCTCAGTGGGGTAAATGGATCATTTGTGAAAAATACTTAGTCGTTAAATAAAGTTCTGCAATATACATTTTTCATAAGGATGAATTAGGGGCCATATGGAGCAATACGTGAGCTATTGTGAGCAGGTATGTGGCACGAAAGAAGGAGTTACTGGAATGGGTTATGTGGAGCAATAGGAGTTAATGGGTGGGGATATATGGAACAATAAGAGGAGTTTTAAGGAAGGGTTATGAGCAATAGGAGTAGTTATAAGGAGTAGTTAAAACAAGAAATATGTGCAGTTATCAGGAAGGATTATTATATAGCTATAAAGGAGGAATTATAAAGTGCATTACACTGAAAGAGAGGGAGGATTAGATGGCAAAAAATTGAAACAATATATTTAGTAACTGGAAAGAATAATATGATGAGTTATGTGTAGAAACAGGAGGGATTGCAGGAACCAAAAAATCTAAAACAAACCATTTTCTGTCAGCAGCATGCTCTTCTATATTAATAAAGAACATCTATATTATGTAAATGCAGTGATTGGCCAACACACGCATCATATGTATGGTTATGTAGACTTCCACATATAACACCTATTTTTATATTTCTGCTTTCTGCCCCCTCCTCTCCAGAGAGGCTCTGCTGCGCTCACAGGGCAGACATATCACCCAAGCGTTAGGCAAGAGAAGAGTTTTGAAATTAAATGTCAAAAGTGATTTTTCATCAGAGGAATGAGGGTCCCTCCTCCTTATTCACCCACTGGTCCCACAGGGGCCTCTGGGTCTGAACCACAGATTACGCAGAGGAGTCCTGATCCCAGTATGCTGCTAGCAGGGTCTGTCTGGCTAGGTAACATCAGACACTTCTCTCCTGCCACGCTAGGTATATTGCTTCAGACCATCTCATTCCCACTGCCTGCTCCATTTTCAGTATATTGAGTAAGGATCTGATAAATGGGTAACTAATGGTGCGTCCATACTGTCCAAATGAGTATACGCTAATCCATAATTATGTATTAATCTGCTTAACCTCTTGAGTGCCAGACAGGAGTGCAATGCTCTTTTTTGCAATACATTGCATACACTGCTGACACGCAAATGGCTAAAAGGAAACTAAAATATTAGGCTACAATGCTTCCTTTAAAGGGATAGTAATACTTTGTTTTATCTTTATTTTATTTTGTAGGCATTAAAAAAACATGAAGAACGATATGAGTCTTATCTTTCAAACCTTTATGGTTTGAGAGATATTCACAAGCAAAGTTTCCCCTCCTGCCCCTTTTACCTAGTGTAAGCCATCTCTTCTCAGATGTGGAATACAGTCCATAGACCAGACAGATAACAGCAGGGGACAATCTTCTTCCTATGAGAACAATGAAAGCCTTGCCCCCCGACAAGTTTTTCAGGTTTCTCCCTTATCTTAATTGAAGATTGTCCCTCTCTGCAGTCTACCTGGGCACCTTCCTTCTGCTCTGGCTGAGCAGTGTTACATCAGTAAAAGGGGCGGGAGGGGGATACTTTGTCATTGAATTACTCTTGAACTACAACTCTGACAGTATTGAAATAACACTCTCCAAAGTCCAAATACTATGATGATTAATTAGAGCTGCTTTTATTATGAAACATTACTATCCTTTTAACAGAAGCAAAGGTGAGTAACCCAGTGCTGGAACAGTTAAAGAGACAGTCAACCTCCTTTTTGGAGGTTTTATTTTTGTTTTCATATTCACCTATTTTTAATATATGTCCCTTATAGAGAGCACTCTGAATGGGTTAACAGAGAACTTTCTGTGTTGACTGTTGGAGTGTGAGGGTGAGAAAACATAAGCAAAATACAATGTAAAAAATGACAGTGAAACAATGTTAAAATGCCTGCCTCTACATCACACAGACAAATCAGTGTTGCAGTGAGATTGCAACACTGTATAAATATCTCAGCTGTCATAGTTCCCAACTGGCAAACTCTGGGATGGTGGTTCTCAATGCTTTTTTTTGCTAAATGCTCACCTAAAAATCAGAGTGAGGATTTTCAGGGCATTGTGAAGCAATGCACTGTAGACTTTTCTAACCCGTAGGGGGTTAAAATACCCATTTAAATAAATGGGAATATTTTGAATTGTAATTTATTCCTTATGGTGCACTTGGTTTGCTCCAAAATTCCTCAGTTTGCCTTTGTACATCAGCATCCATCAGTTTATTTTTAAACAGAAAATAATTAATGAGCATGGCCAGAGCTAACCTTTGCTTACACGGGTCACAATCTTCTAGAATGACAAAGTGTATATTAAACTGATCAAGTACAGGAAGTTAACTTGATTGATTAAAAAAATAAATAAATAAACTACTGTGCTTCAAGCAGGCAGAGGGCCATCTAGTTTTTAGTGTTTTTGTTGTTTTGGGTGGATTACACTAGCAAATCTGCTCTCACAATGGTGATTTTCTGGGCTGACATTTGTGTCATCTATATTATGTTGAGGATGTGTAAAAACACATATTTATTGACTTTTTCCTTCAGGGTAAAACAAAGGTACTTCCACTGCAAGGAGATAATTAATTCAAAAGTTATTGGATATGAAACTTGCATTTTTTTTTTTTAAGAATTTGAGTTTATTCATTTTTTGCAGCCAGGTGGCAGTGTTGCTTTTTTACTGCATTTGAAGAGCTAAATCTAAAACTTTCCAACGATGACAGTTGCAACAGTAGCACATCTTGAACTAAAGCAAACATGAACATGCAAGTTAGCTTTATAATAATTTTTGAAAGAAGCATCTACAAGCATTTGAAGTACATTTGTTTTACTCAACAAGAAAATTCCTACAACATAAATGTTTTCATAATTATGGTTGCTGCCCCTTTTAGGGTATAATGATCTTGATGCCACCGATTGTTACCTTAGTGCCCGACTCAGCTTGTCATAATTCATGTGGGGTTTGCATTTTCGTATACCCCATAGCCGTGCCACCTCGTCTGGGTCCTTAATGACGAACTCTCCATAGTCTCCCTGCCAGGCAATGACATCGTGATATTCCTCTTTCTGAAGCAACTCCAGAATGAAATGCCAGAGCTGGATCTGTCTGGAGCCCGGGCTGGACTCCGGCTTATAGGCCCAGTCAGGGAAGGCAAACCCTGAAATCAGAAGGAAAGAGTTTTAAACTACTGACTCCCACAAAGATCAGATCTGTGTCCCACAAAGTGGGGTGTGTGATCAATTGATAATATAACCTTTTGTGTGCCAGAGGAGTATCCGATGCATTGCTTTGCAATGTGCTGGATACCTTTATGGCACTCAAAGGGTTAATACATCTATGGATATATTTTTATTAAGTCTCAGAATGTACCAGGGAACTAATTTTACAAACCTAATCACTGAAAAAGGAATTTAAAATTCCCTTAACCTTTTGAGTGCTCTGCAATGCGTTGAGTACCCCTCTGGCACTCAAAGGGTTAATGGAGCCTTGTCTTCAGAAGAAACGTTATTCTGGGGCAAACCAACTGTAACACAGGGAGAAAATGAAACATTTCTATTGATATTAACCCCTTAACGACCCTTGACGGCCATAGTACATCAAGGGTCGATCTGACTGAATGACCCATGATGTACTATGACCGTCATGGAGTTCCGGGCTCCCCTGCGGCTGCATGCCATTCGGGAAGTCTGGAACCGGAAAAAAAAAATGCTCCGTGGTCCTTAAGTCTTGTCGCCACGACAATCAGCCGGTCGTTAAGGGGTTAACATTTAATTGCCAGTGGTACATTTGTTTTGGACTCCTCTGGCACTCAGAGGATTAATTGGGGCTTTTAACCCACTAAATGCTAGAGTTGTCCATCTCATTGCAATTTGCCCCCATGGTTCAGCTCGTTTGCTCCAGTTATTGTTATTTGGGCCTGGATTCCATAGCAGTTGATAATGTTATCAAGGGTTTTAACTACAAATTTCCTTCTAGACATCAAAAGGAATCTGTTGTACAAAACCAGAGATAACCAAGTATTAACTGCAATGTAATCTAGGCCTAAATCAGTCTCATACAGTTCAAACTTTTTTCCATATCATTTCAAGTAAGAGACTTTAGTTCCATCACCTCCTGCCTGAAGAATTCTGTAACTGAACATCCTATTGTGATCTGTGTATCACATAACTCCTTCTGTGCCATCTACCACAATACAACCCGACAGAGCGACACTGAAGCAGCCAAATGTGTTTGACTGGATCACCTGTACATGAATAATTGTATAGGGCATCAATGAACTAATGATCACATTGCAATTACATTGTATCTGATAAGGGGCTGGATTCAAATGTAGGTGATAATTTTATCTCTGCTTTTATCTACAGGTTTCCCCATAGACTTCAATAGGAATTTATTTTTATAAAATGGAAGGTAACATTTATCTCCTACATTTGAACACAGTGCCAGGTTGCCTATCTGTTACTTAAAGGAGTAGTAAACCTCTGTAATGAAAAATATATTTTGTGGAGATCCCAAGTGCCCCTAGACAAGACATTCTAAGGGGAGATTCACTAATGTGTGATAAAGAGGTGATAAAGTGGAGATGACTTCTCCAATGATATCACTTCATCAGTTCCTATATTATTGTATGGAACCAATGCACTAAGATTTCCAACTTTGGAGATCTTAGTGAATAGGATCTATAAAATAACATAGGAACTAGAGAAGTAATATCACTGGAGAAGTCATCTCCACTTTATCACCTCTTTATCACACCTTAGTGCATAACCCCCACTAGGTGTTCTTGGCTCCACTTGGGGCCACAATCCCAGCCCCATCTACTTTCTTGCAAAGAAAGTATCCTTGGCTAATAACAAGCAAGAACGAAAATAGCTTTAATCCCTTTGTAGCTAGAAAGATCTCCAAAGATCTCCAACGCATTGCATTGGAGATCTCTCTAGCATCCAAAGGATTAAATAATAGCCTGTAAAGGGGTATATAAACTGCTGCAAGGACATTGAAATTAATCTGACTGCACCCACAATTTTGAATGTGGCTGTGGCTAGGACAGCTGAGTCATCCCTCAAAGGTTTTCTCTCAAGACAGTTGTCTGCTCTGCCTATTGGGAAATTTGGTCCTGATTGTAGGGTTTTTCCTGTTGAGTAAAATATGTATATTCCTACTGCTGGGAGATGCATATTTTAAGTGATATTGCACTTGAGGCTTTTTTTTTTTTACATTAACAGTGCCCTCTAGTGGTCAGATTCCAGTTAGATATTATGTTGTGTTCTATAGCTGAAGTGAGTCACTGACAAACAGTTCTCCATGGAATTTGAGTCATTCTGTCAGTTACAACATTCATGAATTAACCACACTGTCACTCACTTCCTGATCATTTGAACTTTTATAATCATTAAATACAACAATTGACAGAAATAAAAAACTACTATCCCTTTAAATGGAACAGAAACAATATGCTAGGCATAACACTTTGAGTGCAAGAGAGGAATCTAATAAACTGCATAACAATGTGTTACATACCTCTCTGGCACTCGGAGGGTTAAAGAGCAACTAAAGTGGACAAAATGTAAAAATATGCTTTTTACTTGCTACTTACAGAGGATCAGAATTATACATTTACAGGCCTCAGTGTACAGGTCCCCACAGAGCTCAGGAGTAGCAGCTGATGATTCCTACTGGTTACTGTGACATCATATCAACCTGCTCAGCCAACAGGAATTAGGCTGCTACTGGCAGTTTCTGCTCTTTCAGGAGGAGGGACAAGAATCAGGCATAGACCTATACACTGATCTCTGTATGTTGATAACACTATTACTCCTGATATGGCATAATAAGTGTAAAAAGCATTTTCATTCACACACACCACATACAGGTAAGGGCAGTGCCTTCCTTTTTGTGTTTCAAATCTGTAGGGTCTGTACACCTGGACATTTTTTTCTCCATTTAGAGCAAGTGCGTTCACCTTTTCTTTGAAGGGTATGTGTGAATATGTGTGTGTGTGTGTGTGTGTGTGTATGTATATAATATATACACACACACACACACACATATATACATTTGCATTGTACCCACTGTTATATCTTTATGTAATGATACTAGTGTAAAAGCCAGTGTACATGGTCTGGGTAATGTTAAGCAGCCGCTACCTCACTGCTCCATGCGATCAGGGGAGGGCTGGCAATTTGTGGCCCAGGGGGCAAATATATTCAAGTGGCCCATTTCTATTATCATTCTAGGCCACTGTTCCAGCCCACTCCCTTTTATTAATTTTAAAACTGGCATTAATGTAGTGACATAAGTCACATGATACCACATTGCTTACAGTTGAATTGGGGCTACGCTAGTGCGCCACTACAAAGATTACAATTTAAGTAAAGCTTACCTAGTAATATTATAGAGCTTACAAGGGAAATGGTTTATGTTACTAGTGTAGCTCCATTTGGATTGTACCTCTGTGGTATCACTAGTGTAGCTCCATTTACAGCAGCAATCTGAGATTTAGTGAGATGCAGTGGCCTACCAGCCCAGACATATGACCAGCCCCAGGGGCAATTGCCCCCCAAGTCAGCCCTCCCCTGCACCGGATGCAATCTTCCATCCCTCACTCACTGGATGCAATCATGCGCAGCAGAGACTGCCTGAAAGCGCACAGTCTCTACTGCGCAAGACTGCATCGTGACAAACATCCTAGCGAATTATTATACAGGAGATTAGTTGAGCATGCCTTTGCAATAAAAAGCAGAACGATTATGTAAATAAGGGTATTGACTAAAGGGAAATCTCATAAAAATCAGTTGTAGTCAGTTGCCTTTTCATTCAAGTAGAATACCTTGCACTTCTTTTGACCATGTGTTTTTTCTGCTGAGCTCGAATATTCACCTTTTTATTCGTTAATGACTAACTAGAGCCAATCCTTTGCTTTCTAAAGATATATCACTGATGCAAACTGAAGGGGTTATTATTGAGATGTTATACTGATGCCTATAAAGCGGAGGCAGCCAACAATAGTTGTCCGGAGCTACCAGCAAGGCAAGTTTTGAGGAACTCGCTGCTTGATCACAAGTGGATCAGTCAGTGGCTCTGTCACTGCAATGAATCATACAATGAATCCAGGTGTAGTCAAGGAGGAGTATCCTGAAAACACTGTTATTAGATCAATGAGACTAGCGTTGGCTACCAGTGCAGTATAGTGTTAGTCAGTCAGAGCCCTGTTATCTACCTTTCTCTATGAACTTGTCTGTGCTAATAATTACCGAACAGACTGATAATAAATTACACCAAAGCAAAAACTGAAAAGAGCAGTGGTATGTTTTTATATTTTGCCATAAAAATGTCATTTTAACCCTTTGCTTGCCAGAGGAGTAAGCAACGCATTGCTCTACAATGCGTTGCGGACCCCTCTGGCGCTCAAAGGGTTAATGCTGATGTAAAAAGAATAAGTGGTTCATTTCTGAAGCAATTCCACTCCATCTTAGGGACACACAGATGTGTTTTTTTCATTTAAGTTGGGCTTTTATCCCCTTGAATACTACAGAGATATCCAACACAGTGCTTAGTACAGTAACACCTTAAAGGGATAGTAAAGTTTCATAATAAAAGCAGCTCTAATTAATCATCATAGTATTTGGACTTTGGTGAGTGTTATTTCAGTTCTGTCAGAGTTGTAGTTCAAGAGTAATTCAATGATAAAGTATCCCCCTACCGTCCCTTTTACTGATGTAACACTGTTCAGCCAGATCAGAAGGGAGGTGCCCAGGTAGACTGCAGAGAGGGACAATCTTCAATTAAGATAAGGGAAAGCACCTGAAAAACTTTTCAAGGGGACAAGGCTTTCATTGTTCTCATAGGAAGAAGATTGTCCCCTGCTGTTATCTGTCTGGTCTATGGACTGCATTCCACATCTGAGAAGAGATGGCTTACACTAGGTAAAAAGGGGGGGGGGGGACTTTGCTTGTGAATATCTCTCATAAAGGTTTGAGAGATAAGACTTACATCGTTCTTCATGTTTTTTTAATGCCTACAAAATAAAATAAAGATCAAGGGAAGTATTACTATCCCTTTAAGAACCAGTGGGGTTATAATTAGTTAGGTTGATGCATTAACTCATTGAGTTGCAGTGGTGTATGCAACTCTTTGCAAAGCGTGACACTCAAAGTCCAGCAAAGCTGTATCATTCCGGTGCAAACCAAGCTTGCCATGAGGATTAGATAAACAGTCCCCAAATTCCCATTGCTTTAAACTGGTGAATTTAACCTCTTGAATTGCTATACAATGCGTTGAATATCTCTAGCATTCAGAGAGCTACAGCCCCATTTAAAATCAAAGGGAATATGTAGTTGCTTTTTAAGATTCAGCTGATTTGTACAAGAATTGCGCTCTCTTAGTACATCCCCCTCTGTGTGCTCATTTCACTGTAACTCCAGTGTCTGAAACGTTTGTGATTGTTTTTACCCCTCAATAAAATAACAATTACAATGGGAAAAAAACAGTATTACAACCATTTTGATTCCCAGAGAGGTATGGCGTTGGATACGTGTTTGGCACTCAAAGGGTTAATCGAACTCAATTTAGCATATGAATGTATCTCCACGTTCCCGTTCAATGCTTAGTATCAGAGATGTATATGAACAAAGTGTATGGCAAACCAGCTACACCACAGAGGATCATTACAATTGCTAATGATTTAAAGGAACACTGACGCTTTAAAATACAATTGGTTGATATAACATTAAATATTATATGGTTAAAGCTAGCATAAGTTAAAATTAATTATTCACATGTTAAATCCTAAATATAATCCTAGATTTTATGTATTTCATTTGTGTTGTTTGTAATGATAAATAAGATTTAACTCCAGTTATCTGTAGTTAATGTCCACTGATCTTGTATTCAGAAAGGCCGTTATCTTACCTTGGGGAACATACAGATAATCCTGGACATTTATCTCACGATTTATGTGGTACCTGGAGCCCTGGTGAAAAGGCAGGGATGTCTGCCCCCTCAGATCACATGTATGAGTAGATTTTAGGCCTCAGAATATATATATATATATATATATATATATATATATATATATATATATATATATATATTACAGGGTAATTAAGTGTATATAACTGCAGTTAATTTTGAGGTGTTGGTGTTCTTTGAAATATGGCTTTTAACCCTTTCAGTGCAGGAGGGGTACACAACGCATTGCAGAGCAATGTGTTGTGACCCTCTCTGGAACTCAAAGGGTTAACACACTGACTGATACAGAGGTCTCCATAGCATTGCTTAAAAACAACAAAAAAAGAAAAAAAAAAACAAAAACAAAAAAAGCAAAAACGAACTTAACCAAACCGATAAACAGGGGTTAATTCAGCCTAGTGTTTTGGGTAAGATGTCCCCATTAAATGGTTCCAGTCGGTTTTTCTTGCTGCTGGATATTATTTTATTTTGCTGCTATTTTCTCTCACTCCATGTCATCTCCTCCCTTTTATGTCTTTTCAAATCTGAATTTCGGGGGGTTTGTTGTAAAATTGCGTTTATACAAACACTTGGATAATAACATTTTTTCCATTATTCTTTTTAAACGGGTTTTTGTATTTAATATCAAGTTAAATGTACCGAGGTAATTCTATTAAACGGGTAATCACTTAAATCTAAACACCAATTTGTAGAGTTCATCTTAAAGACGAAAACACCTGCCTGGGTCCGACTGCTGGGTCTCCAGAGGGGCAACCCCCGACCTTCCCACCTGCACCCGATAGGGGGGGTTACAATGCGGGTTATGGGGGGAAGGGGGTCGCATTCTAGTAATAAACCAATTTATAATTTCATTGCTGAATGTAATAATAATAATAATAATATTTATTGTTATCACTACAAACTCTGTTATTAGTAATACTATTTTTGAAAGTTAATGGAAAGAAAAAAAAAACATTAATATATTTTTCTTATATTTGCTTTTTGTGTCCGCCTGATGCAGGCACAGCTTCAGACATGGGTTCTTATAGACGTATTGTCTACACTATGTTCCTATTTATTATAGATTACAGTATATCATTCCATTATATTTTAGCTTTTTCTGTTTTCACACACACACGTACCTATATATAGACACACAGATACACATACACAAACGTATACACACACACACACACACACACACACATGCATACACATATATAGTCACATACAGACACATATACATATGTATGTGTGTCTGTATATATACACACTCACAGATACACATATATACAGTCACATGCGCACACGCACACATATACATGTACTCACATAATACACATACATACAGACACATACAACTACACACACACACACATATATATACAGTCACGCATATACACACAGAGACAGACATATACATAGCACACACACACATATACGCAACACAATACACCCTTAGGTGTAATTTAGCCCTTCCCATTGGTTACCCCAGTACCTTCTCCCCGTTGATAGCCCAGCTGTCACCAATGAGCCTGTCTCCTCAGTAACTAGGAAATATATACAGTATATTATAGTGTTAATTGCGTTACATTGATCACTACCTAATAGTAACATATTAACATAGTGTATAAAGTAGAGGAAAGACGTGTCCATCAGGTTCTATCTTTTCCATATCACCCTCGTTGATAATAAGTTTCTATGTTTCTGTCACTGTTATTACCCGCACATATATACTTATTAACTGAATCCTACAGACACTGTGCTGGGTACCATTCATGCTATAAGTACCTGACATAGTGTTCAGTGATGGAATGTCAGTGACTGCTAAAACCGACATCTTTCTGCTATATACAGAATTTATATCTCTATGCATCTCTGAATGCTACATTTGCGTTGGATACCCCTCTGGCACCAAAAGGGTTACGCACTTGTTGCGACTCTAGTATCTTCTTGGTTAATTTTTATTTCTTGATAAATATTTTCGGTTTTTATTGGGATGAATGAAAAAGTGTAAATAGTCTTTCAGCGACTTTAAGAAATGCACCCTTTGCGTGCCAGAGAGGAATCCAACACATTGCAACTCTTTGTTATATGTTTAAAGGCAAAGGTAGAGCAATTGTGAGTCAAAGGACACGTCACAATGCATGCAATGGGTTGGAGCTGTCCCTAACATCCTGTGAGTGCCCCCATTTAACCAATGGAACACGTTATTTGTATCCCATGGCACAGTTAGTTTGTTCCACACTTATCTATCTATCTATCTATCTATCTATCTATCTATCTATCTATCTATCTATCTATCTATATCAGACCCGTATACCATTGGGGATTTGCAGTAGGAGAAGATATCTGTGGGAATCACACTAGATGACCCGAGATTTGAGGGAACCACACTGTGGATTTATGAGAATCACATGCTGTAATACCATAACCATCAGAATCCCACAATGGGAGCAGTAATGAGAATCTCACTTTATAGTATACAGTATGTGGTTCATACCTTAACATGTGACACTTGAGGAGAGGGGTTCTGATAAGATAACACAAAGAAATCTGTGGGGATCCCATATGATGATCTGGAGTACTACATGGGGAATCTGCTGGAATAATATCGTTGATATACAGTATATGGAGTTAGGTTCAACTCCTGTGACCTTCCAGATCAACACTGGGGAGATATACAGAGTTTATAACTGGGCATGCTCTAGGCTTGGACTACTCCTAGGAGGCTGAGGTTCCTACTGTAACTCGCAGAATATCTAACAAGGGATCAGACAACCCCCATTAAATATAACTTTTATTTAACACTGGTAAACAAAACAACTGAAAAGAACACTAATTGAAGAAAGGTAGTGTGTACTCCTTTTAGAGATAGTAGAACAGAGGCTCCCTATCGGTTTTACTCAAGGCAACCATAATTCTGATTATAGGATTTTTTGGGAAAGCTAATATTTTACATGTCATTTGTTAATGGCACAATGAAGGGAAATACATTTATATATTGTTAGTCTTCGATCTCACAATCAGAAGCACAAAATTAAACATATTTTGCTCAACAGTTCCCATAAATATACATTTGAAACTCAATATTCAAAGTTTTCTCAAAGTCATCATAGAAAAAAGGGACAGCCAAAGTTTACTTGATTGTGGTGTGTGTTTGTGCTTCCTTGCTAATGGTGTATGTTTGTGTGTGTGTATGTGTGTTTCCTTCCCGATAGGTTACATGTGTTTCCTTGCTGATGGTGTATGTGAGTGATTCCTTGCTTATGGAGTGTGTGTGTATGTGTATATGTGTTTCCTTCCTGATGGTTTGTGTATGTTTGAATGTTGTGTGTGTGTGTGTTTTCTTTGCTGATGGTGCATGCATATTTCCTTCCTGATGTGTGTGGGTATGTGTGTTTACTTTGTGATGGTGTGTGTGTGTGTGATTCCTTGCATATGGAGTGTGTGTGTGTGTGTATATGTGTTTCTGTGAAGGTGGTGTGTGTGTGTGTGTGTTTACTTGCTGATGGTTGTTTGTTTTCTTTGCTGATAGTGTCTATATTTCCTTACAGATAGTGCTGGTCCTTTCATATTTCCTTACTGATGTGTGTGTGTTTCCTTGCTGACTGTGTGTGTATTTCACTGGTGATTTTGTATTTCCTTGTTGATGATGGATGTGTGTTTATTTTCTTCCTGATGGAGTTTATGTGTGTGTGTTTCTTTCTGATGGTGCTTGTGGTTTCTTGCTAATGTTGTGTGTCCTTGCTGATAGTATGTTGGTATATGTATTTTCTTACTGATGGTGTGTGTGTATTTTCCTTATTGATGCTGTGTGATGTGTGTGTGTATGTGTGTATGGATTTACTGACTGACGGGGCTTGTATGTGCATGTGTTTCCTTGCTGATGGTTTGTGTGCTTCCTTCCTGATAGTGTGTGCATATTTCCTTACTGCTGGTGTTGTGTGTGTATGTGTGTGTTTCTTTTCTGATGGAGTGTGTGTTTGTATTTATCCTTGCTGATGGTGTGTGTTTCCTTTCTGAAACTGAGTGTGTGCGTTTTTCCTTGATATTGGTGTGTTTGTGTATGCATGTGTGTTTCCTTGCTGATGATATTTCTGTGCATGTGTTTTCTTGCTGATAGTGTGTGTGTTTAAGTACTGATGGTATGTATGTTTTTCCTTCCTGATGTTGTGTGTGTGATTCCTTGCTTATGGAGTGTGTGTGTATATGTGTGTTTCTGTGAAGGTGGTGTGTGTGTGTTTACTTGCTGATGGTTGTTTGTTTTCTTTGCTGATAGTGTCTATATTTCCTTACAGATAGTGGTGGTCCTTTCATATTTCCTTACTGATGTGTGTGTGTTTCCTTGCTGACTGTGTGTGTATTTCACTGGCGATTTTGTATTTCCTTGTTGATGATGGATGTGTGTATATTTTCTTCCTGATGGAATTTATGTGTGTGTGTTTCTTTCTGATGGTGCTTGTGGTTTCTTGCTAATGTTGTGTGACCTTGCTGATAGTATGTTGGTATATGTATTTTCTTACTGATGGTGTGTGTGTGTATTTTCCTTATTGATGCTGTGTGTGTGTGTATGTGTATGTGTGTATGGATTTACTGACTGATGGGGCTTGTATGTGCATGTGTTTCCTTGCTGATGGTTTGTGTGCTTCCTTCCTGATAGTGTGTGCATATTTCCTTACTGCTGGTGTTGTGTGTGTATGTGTTTGTTTCTTTTCTGATGGAGTGTGTGTTTGTATTTACCCTTGCTGTTGGTGTGTGTTTCCTTTCTGAAACTGAGTGTGTGAGTTTTTCCTTGATATTGGTGTGTTTGTGTATGCATGTGTGTTTCCTTGCTGATGATATTTCTGTGCATGTGTTTTCTTGCTGATGGTGTGTGTGTTTAAGTACTGATGGTATGTATGTTTTTCCTTCCTGATGTTGTGTGTGTTTTCTTGCTGTTAGGGTGTATATTCCTTGCTGATAGTTTATCTGTATGTGTTTCCTTGCTCATGTTGTGTGTGTGTGTGTGTTTCCTTGTTGTTGTTGTTGTTGTGTGTTTCTTGCTGATGGTGCGTGTATTCTTGCTGGTGGTGTGTGTTCTTGCTGATGTGTGTGTGTTTCCTTGCTGATTTTTGAGTATTTCCTTGTTGATGTTGCATATATGTGTGTGTTTCCTATCTGACAGAGTATCTGTGCTTGCCTTTGCTTTCTGGTGACGTGTTTACTTGCTGATGATGTGTAAGTTTCCTTCCTGATGTTGTGTGTCGTTTCCTTGCTGATGGTGTGTGTGCACATGTGTGTTTCCTTGATAATGGAGTGTGTGTGTGTTTCCTTGCTGATGGTACATGTGTTTTTCCTTCCTGATTGTGTATGTATGTTCTTGCTGGTGGTGTTTGTGGTTTCCTTTTCTGATTTTGTGAGTATTTATTGTTGAAGGTGGATGTGTGTGGGGGTGTTTCTTTTCTGATGGAATGTCTGCGTGCATGATATATATACACAGAAACTCCATCAGAAAAGAAACACCCACACACACATCCACACTCAACAATAAATACAAAATCAGCAAAGGAAACCACAAACACCACCATCAAGGTATATGTGTGTGCATTTACGTGCTGATGGTGTGTGCTGGTTTATTTGCTGATGGAGTGTGTGTGTGTGTGTTTCCTTGCTGATGGTGTGTTCCCTTGCTGATGGTGGGTGTGTTTTGTTTCTGACAGTATTAATGTGTTTCCATGCTGATGGTTTGTGTGTTTCTTTGCTAATGGTGTGTCCATGTGTAGGTGCATGTGTGCGTGTGTTTGTGTGTGTGTCTCCTGGCTGATGGTTGTGTATGTTTCCTTGCTGATCGTGTGTGTGTTTCCTTGGTGATGGTGTGTGTTTTCCTTGCTGGTGATTTGTATGTGTTTCCCTGATGAGGATTGTGTGTGTCCTTGCAGGTAGTGTGCATGTGTGTGTGGTTTTTTGCTAATGGTGTTTGCATTTGTGTGTGTGCGTGTGTGCTTCCTTGCTAATGGCATCTTACTGTGTGTTTCTATTGCTCATGAAGTGTGTGTCATGAGTTAATTCTGGAACATACGTCAAGTTGCTTAAACAAACAAGGGTCCTGGGGCTGTATACAAGGCATATTTAAGACTATTTTAGATCTATTGTACCAGAGAAAACATTTTTACACATTCTAGCTTGGATTAAGGAAATGTAAATTATATAACTCAATTTCAGGTTTAGGCATTAATATTTATTTGACCCCTTTGATATTTTAGTGAGTTAATTTGTATCAGAAGATTAGAATGGAATTACTGTTCACAAGACCCTCTTATGATTCACATCACTCTCTCCTTTACTAGTAACACTTTCACTCACTCATTCACGCATTCACTCACACACTAAACCACTCATTCATTCATTCATTCATTCATTCATTCATTCATTCATATGCATCCAAATCCACTGTAAAAAATAAAAATGTTTTTATTCCCTGTGCCTGACTGAACCTAATTACAAAGTGTTTTCATGGCAGAATATCTGTAGTGGTCCTGAGACACAAAGGGGTTGGAGTGGGAGTGCGTGAGATTTAGACAAATCACTCCATTTAAATTATTCTTAAAGGAATGGTAACCTTTTATTTTGGTTCTATATATTCTACTAGGGCAAATTACCTTTATATCACCTATTTTTTATTTTTTTATTTATATATTTTACACTTTTATGTATCTGGCAGTGAGGTTATTGAATTTCTGAGTTTTCAGTCTTTGACAGAGGAAATAGGGAAGGGATATTTATACAATGATGAAAGTCTCCCTGCAGTACTGAGAACTGAGTGATGTACATGTGGCTTTTCTACATTGTTTCAATGTTTTTTACATTGTTACACTGTTTGCTTTCACAGAACCACACAATGCTTTCTGGGGGGGGGGATGAGTTATCTCTCTGTCTGGGACATAAAAGTATTAAGAAAATAGGTGATGATGGAAATAAAGTAAAGGCAACTTGAGTTTGAATATTATGCATTTAAAGAATATGTAAAGTCAGAGTAAAAGGTTACAGTTCCTTTAATGAAGAAAAACAATTTTAAGTAAAAATAAATACAAAATGGGAATGTTACACTTAATTTACTGATGCAGCATCTGCCTAACACCTACTTACTCTAAAAATACTCCCTTAAAAGTCACATGCACCTCTATAGCTTGTACAATGCTGTGTAATAAAGTTAAGATGAAAGTGGTGTAACTGTATTCCATTTCCCTGTGCATGCTATAGGAGAGAAGCTTTGGACTTGCTCATATTAAAGTCTGGAAAAAAGGTGGAGAGTGTTCACCAGTATGCACTAAAGCACTATACGCTAAAGTACAGGGATAGGCAATCTTCAGGATTCTAACTGTTGGAGACTATACCTTCCATCATCTCCAACCAGCCGTTGACTGGTTGGGGATGATGGGAGGTATAATCTCAGACAGCTGGAGTGCCAGATATTGCCTACATGTGTTCTAGCAAATACCCTGATGTGCAGCCACATAAATCCAAAGAAACCGCGTTGGCATATTCCTTCTTTTCCCCAAAGAACACTTTTTGTGCACAGAATGGATCTGAATCTGCCTATTCCTTATGTCCAAAGCTATCTTCTTCCTTAAATGTCTGCTTTGTGCTGCATGCACCAATATTTGGGCAATGCAGCAGTGTATAGGCCTTTCAAGGAGTGTCATTCCTCCGTTCCAACATAAAATAGGTCAAATTGTCTATTTGACCTATTTTTGTTGATTCAAGATAGGTAATTAACCATTGAGTGCACCACAATAGTCCAGTGGTTATATATTTTGTGGTTATTATTAATTGGTGTGAGTCATTTTTGTCTTGTATTCTTCTGTGCCAAGGTATAGATTATGCACACAGTATGACAAGGAAATCATAATTTTCCTTAAACCTGCTATAGGGGTGGTTTAAATTAGTTGTTCACTTAGATGTCATACTCTGGAACAGCTGAGCACCTAAATGTACTAATGAATCTGGACAAACATGTAGGCATAGGTTTAATGAAATGATCTACAGAAGCACATTCTTCTCAGTATGAGGGATGTACAAAATGAGGCACAGTACATAACCATTGCCTGCAGATCATTTCACAGACCCTGTGCCTTAGTACACAGGGCTACCTTCAGGGGGTTTCAGGCAGTACCCGCGTATAGGGCCTGGCCAAGCAGGGGGCACATCTCCCAAATCAGACACTGGGGCCTTCACAGCCCCCACAATATGTGTGTGTGTGGGGGGGGAGGGGCTGTGTCAAAAGGGGTCCCCAGATAACCAGACTGTTCTATGGGAATTCTGGAGGATCTTCTGGTGGGCCCTCTTTTAAGTATGCTCTGTAGGTAGCAGAGATGAGAGCTGAAGCACACCTCTGTCACTCTATCCTTGGTTTCTTATCATACTGCATAGTGGAGTAGTTGCACAGGCTCTGTACATACACTTCCAGGTTGCAATGAAAAGGCATGGGTTGGGGGGCTTCTGTTTGCACTGGGTACCAAGATTTCTGATGGCAAACCTGTAAATAGTAGATTTCTGCACACAACTCCTCCAGTGCGCAACTTCTCTAGCACACACTATCTAAGGCAAGATTGGGCAACCTGAGACCCTCCAGTTGTTGAGGACTACAAATGTCATCATCTCTGGAGAGCCAATAGCTGACCTCGGATGATGGAAGTTGTACTCCTCAACAGCAGGAGGATCTCAAGTTGCCTACTCTGTCCTAAGTAAATAGTCTGCACCACACAGGCTAACCCTTGATACACACCCATTTAACTGTGCAGATAATATTGTACTTAAACAGGGGCACAACCATTCAGCACACGCACATGAAAAAAAAATCAACAAAAAAAAAGAAAAAACGAAAGTTTTTTGTGCAAAGGTTATATTGTACAGCCCTTCAGTATGCACATTCCATATACATGATACCTAAAACTATCTAAAGACAACATTAGTGTAGTACAGTCTGTATAAACCATCCATATACACATTTCTGTACAGTCCATGCAATCCCTACATATACACACTTCTATGTACCCTCCATGTAAACTATAAATATACAACTCTCTATACATTATCCATGAAAACTGTACATATACTCATTTCTCTATGAACAGTATAAATGATCCATATACACATTTCTGTAAATACATTCATATTAATCCTATATGTACACATTTCTGTATAAACCATATACAGAAACAATCTCAATTTACAGTGTGTATTTCCTACATATACGCATTTCTATTGGTACAGTTTATATTAACTATACATATTTCTTTATATATTATTGTATATACAGGCTATATAAACAATCCAAATAGACATATATCTATATACAGTCTGTACTGTATATAGACTCGTATTCACAGCTTGTATAAACTTTAAATATACACACAGGGGCTGTATAAACTCTACACATACACAATCCCCTTAGAATAACCTGTATATACTTTACATATATACATTTACCTATACACTGTATAAACTCAACAGAAATAAGTATCTGAATGTACAGACTATATGAACTCTACATATACTCATTTCTCTTAGTACTACAGTCTGTATAAACTCTACATACAGGGATGTCTCTTTGTACTATGGTCCTATAAACTTCTCATATCCATACTTCTCTATAGAAAGTCAATGTAACCAATAATTAAATATACATAATTCCCTGCTTATAGCCTCTACGAACTCTACATATACACATTTCTTTGACTGTCTCTGGGCTGTATACATTTGAATATTGTATGTAGAGCAGACACCAATTACTACAACGTCTATGACTCGCGGTGGACATTAATATCGTAACATGACAAGCATGCATTTACCTGGTGTCCAGAGAGCTGGCACAGAGGGAGTCAGGAGGATGTCAGACACACAGCTACAGTCCATGCCTGGGTCTGCAGACAGGGCCAAGGGAAGGGAGAGGGGACAGAAGGGAAGAGGGGGAGAAGGAAGGGAAACAGAATAGAAAGGGCAGAGGTTTGTGGAATAAAGGTATAAAGGTATATAAACGGAGATCAGGTGAGAATCATTGCATGAAAAGCAAGAAAGGGCAATGCAAGTGAAGAAGTCGCGGGGCAAGTGAAAAGAGAATTAGGAGGAGGATAGATAAGGCAAATTAGGTCAGAAGGAAGGTGAAGAAGAGAAAGAAATGCAGGAGATGGGGAGAAAGTAAAGAAGGGGAAATAGTGTGTGGGAGAGCAGAGAATGGGAGATAGCAAAGTTAAAGATCAGAGTGAAGAGAGAGAGAATGAGGAAGAGAAGAAGGAAAAGACAAAAGAGGAAGTAGAGAGAGAGATTAGAGAGTGAGAAGATCTTGAGGAATTTGCGGGGTGTGAAGGGAGTGAAGAGGATGAGAGTAAGGAAAAGGAGAGAGGGAGTGAGAGCAGAGAGTGAGGAAGAAGAGTGAGGGAGAGGAGTGAGTAGTACGGTAAAGGATACGGAAGGAGGGGATGAACAGAAGGAACGTGGGGAATACGATGTAGCAGATGAATACGACCACGGAGCCCGAGAAGAGAAACACAGGTGGAAACGCGGGGGGAGTAAGTGAAGAAGAGAAGTTACAAAGAGCAACGCATGTGAGAGAGGGGCGGGTATGTGAGAAAGTTGTGAGATGAGTGGGAAGAGAAGAGAAGCAGATGGGAAAGTACAGATAGCACGTGATGGAAGGGAGTGAGCAGGTAAGTGTAAGCGAGGCAGGAAAAAGTGCAGGGAGGAATAGACAGGAGTGGAGGAGATGAAGGAGCAGAGGAAGAAAGGAAAGCAAGGAAGGGCATTGGGAGAGGAGGTCAGGAACAAGTGAGAAGAGAGAAGGAAATTAGAAATAAATCCAAGTAAGAAAGATGGATGCAGAGCCAGATCCACGGAGGCTGATGCACTGGGAAGAAGTGGAATAAGCCAGTAAACCAAAGAGGATAGATGCACATTCTCTAAATTCCCATTGATTAACCCCTTAATGACAGGGTTTTTTCCATTATAGTGAATGACTTCCCGGACTTACCAGGTCACTAAGGGGTTAAATGGGGTGTTTAATCATTTGAAAACTTCAAAATGTCACCTCTCTGGCATTTAATTGTTTAAACCCTCTTTCAGTCAATGGAACTTTGGGGATAGTTTAATTTTCCTCTCTGATGCAATTGGTTTAACCCTTTGAGTGCCAGAGGCACTCAAAGGGTTAATCCAGAGTTACTCCAGTTCCTCTTGGTACATCTGCCTCATCCCCCCTCCACACACACGATTCATTAAGTCTGAGGACATTCCAACCCCCATACATAGAGCTGCCCATACTAACCCTATACACAAGTAGAGTTAGGGCACTGATTGCCTGTACTGGGTGCTGCAAGGCGACTATTAAAACTCAATGTCACCCACAGATTAAAAAACAATTTATAGGACCCCACGCTTAAAGGGGATAGTAATGTTTTGTATTGAAATCATATGTTGCAGGTTTTATTCTAACGAGTAAAACATAGACACTTCCCTGCTGAGAGCTGTTGGGTGAGAAGCACTAATGAGTGATAAGGAGGTGATAAAGTGGAGATAATTTCTCCAGTGATATCACTTCTCCATTTCCTATATTATTCTATGGAGCCAATGCACTGATATCCCTAAAGTATGAGAGATCTTAACGCATAGGTTGCATAGAATATCATAGGAATTGGTGAAGGGATAACACTGGAGAAGTTAGCTCCACTTTATCACCAAGTTACCATACACTAGTGAATCCCCCCTTGTATTCAAAAGTTATTGCAGCTCATGCTTGCATATTTGGGTGCAGTACTTTAATGGCCTGAAATGGTACAATGTCACGGTTACTGCAGGACCCTATGGAGGTTTATGGACAACTGACCAGAGCTGCCTTAATACTGGTAGCAACAGCGCCACCATCTCATTTCAGGCGGTGAAGGAATTGTACAAAAATGCAAGTTTGGGCTGCAGTGACTTTTGAATAAAACATCTCTCAGTACATCGAATGTCCCTGTTTTACTCAGTAGAATAAACCATGCAATATATATATATATATATATATATATATATATATATATATATATATATTTTTTTTTTTTTTTTAAACTCATCTCTATAATCCTTATTAGTGCCAAAATAATGTCCAACCTATTGTATCGCAGTGCGTTTGACAGCTCTCTAAAACTCAAAGAGTTAAATTGGAATGGTTAGACTAGTATTTTGCTTTCAAGCCTTAGAGGGGTTAACTCTTTGAGAGCCAGAGAAGTATGCAACATTGCCAATCAATGCGTTGCATACCCCTGATAGGGTTAATCATAGAGTTCATTATATTCCTGTACTGGCAGTTCTCTGTTTGTGTGGGGAGGTACTGTAAGAGTTAATTGAGTTGACCTGGAATGTAAAGATAACTTAAGAAAACGTCAATAACAGGACGTCCCTTTTTCATAAGACTTTGAGGCTGATAAACTACTAAACTGGAGTGATTCTGTGGCAAATCATCTGCATCATAAGGAACACATAAATACATCCTTATTGATTTAAATGGCCACTGTACCCTCTTGAATGCTAGAGACGTCCCCAATGCATTGTGAAGCAATGCAATAGAGAGTCCTTTCTATCGTTCAATGGGGTTAAAATACACATTTAAATCAATGAAGGATGTCCATTTGTCTCCTATAGCACTTAGTACATCAGCCTCCCTGTTTGATCAGGGCCCTGTACGGACAAGAAAATTTCAGGGATTGTGTGTCACCCAATACACCGCAACAAAGTAATGTCAACACTCATCTGGCACTCAATGCGTTAACCCTTTGAGTGCCAGAGGGATGCGCAACTCATTGCTTTGCAATGCGTTGCTTACCCATCTGACACACAAAGGGTTAAACAAGGAATGGCTGATCAAACTACCACCACTAAGCTGTTCTGAGACTTTTGTTCCCATAATCCTCAGCTAGCTATTGGTAGGTCAACAGCAGCCGGACAGCCGCAGGTTGCCCACTTTTTTGGTTCAAATGCAAAGCTTTCTTATTCACCTGTACAGTTAAGCATTACCAGGCTTCATCACACATCACCTGCTATTCCTTGTGCAAACAAGTTGATAATATGATGGGGAAATGAAGTATCCTGCTCCCTCTAAGCCACTAGCAAGAACGAGACCCCCCCCTCCTTCTCTCACACCCCCCTCCTGCGCTTGATCTTTTTCACCAAGTGTTCCGTGCTCCTCTCCCCCTCCCTCCCCAGTAGCCCCCTGGCTGTCTAAGACAAGCCAAAGCCAGATAATGATCAACCGAACAGCAGATGGGGTTCAGCGGAAAAGTGGGGCCCTAGGCAGAGTTTTTGTTGTTTTTCTCGCCTCTTGTGTGACGTACAGGTTGGGGAGGGTAGTGGGGGGAGGGCTTTGCAAGTTCCTTTTTTCTCCTTTTTAGTGGAAACTACAGGAAACAACACTGCATACCTCTCACTCATTCCCTCTAACTCAGCCCCTCTTCTTATTTGTTTAACCCTTTAAGTACAGGGGCGGAGATGCAACGCATTACTTCTGGCGCTGGGGGGGGGGGTAGCATTTAACCATCTAAGCGCCAGAAAGCCATGAAGATATTGCTGTGTAAACATTTCACTCCCCTCAGACTAACCATAAAAGGGTTATTTACTTGCTAATAATAAATGATTCCTGAAAACAAGACATATTCTATTCCACCAGAAAGTGCCTCTTTATTTATCACTTAGTGAACTTGTGAACATTTCAGTGCTGGGGGCGTCCATTTTGTCATTACAGCTATCTCAAGTGAGGCAGCTGTGAGATTGCTAAATAATTGCAGCTTTATTCTTGATATTACACAAACCCGGACTTAAAGATGAACTATCGCCTCTTAACCCTCTGAATTCCAGAGGGGTAGGCAACGCATTGCAAAGCATTGCGTTGCGCACCCCTCTGGCACTCAAGGGGTTAATAGTCCCCTACTTGCCTAAGTCCAGAAAGTCCTAATGACTTCTATTAATTTTGCCTTTGCTGCTTGATCAGTAGAAAACATAATACCTGGATGTGGTGTCCATGGAGGGAGACATGAGAGTTGCTGGCAATTTTTTAAACCGAAGCAGACAGAGAGCATGAACCTAACCCTTTACGGCATGGAGGGGTGCCCAGTGCACAGCGAAGCAATGTGTTGCATATCAACCTAGCCCTTAAATCTTTTCTCCATTGCGTACCCCTATGGCACTAGAGGGGTTAAGATTAAAAATGTCAGTGAGCAGACTCTGAAGACGTGGTCCCGCTGCCAGCTGTTATGTCCTTCTCCATGGATATGACATCCAGGACTAATTGAACATGCTTTATCTTGGACCAAGGAGCTAGGGGAAGATTCATAGAGGCCATTAAGATTTTCTGGTCATAGTAAGTTAAGGGGAGTATTATTAACTTAACAACAGGCAGCGTTATTATTTTCGGCCTGAGACTGGGCATAGAAAGCCATACTCACAGATACCTTGTTTGAGATAGCTAAATGGACAAAGTAGATACTCATTATACTGTAGCTTTTCTATTACAGTAAAGAATTAATTCCGGAGGAAAAAAAAGAATCGTTTTCAAAGGCCATATAAAAATTGCTATTAAATAACATGGGTTTAACCCTTTGAGTGCCAGAGGGGCACGGAACGCATGCGTTCCGTACCCCTCTGGCACTCAAAGGGTTAATGTCCCGCTGTAGTCATTTAAATAGACACCACCGTTCAAATATACATTGTATAATATGAAAGATTATGTTCTGGAATACACAAATATCAGTCTATGTATTACAAAATCTAATAGTGTATGTGCTGTTGTTCCAACAGGCCTCAAGACACGAGTTTCCTTCCTCTACTCACTTCCTGCTGAGTCTAAGGGAGTGCAGACTACCAACAGGAAGTGGGGAGTGTACAGGGAAAATGCTTCCCCCATTGTACTGTAAATCAGCACAGGCAATATCATATACCTTAATTCTTGGCAAAGGTACGGAAATGTGTAGAATAGTACATGCTATTACATATAAAAGAATCACAACGTTTCCCAGAAACCCCAGTGCACTCTATTAACCCTATCAGATTATGAAGAGCTTTAGCACACCTGTAATGAAAAATGCTTATTGCTGTTATTGCTATTCCTGCAGTTCTCCATCTGTTGTTGGATTACAACTGCCATAATCTTTAGAAGGCAAAAAGCCAGCTGAATATGATGGTAATTGTAGTCCAAAGATAGATGGGGTATTCTAGGATGTGTAGATTGTTGAATCTCATTTCCAGAAATCCGAGGTTTGTCCCCTCTCCTCCCCCTTTCACTTGCTACCGAATTTCCCTGAATACCTATCACCCTCTTCCTTATTCTCAATTAATGTATCTGGTGTATGTAGTCTGTGGCTCTCCAATTACAATTGTAGTACACATATCATAATCATCAGTCGGCAATTGTCCTCCTGAGCATGATGGGAGATGTAGTCTAACAACAGGTTAAACGCCACATGTTGCGCACAAGTGCTCTGTCCCTAGTTGTAGGGAGCAGTTTGTAGCTCTCCCTCTCTGTGAATCAGTTTATTTCTCATGCTGCTTGTCTACATCAGGTGGCCCCGTCTCGCTGAGATGCAAGAGGTTAGAGTTGGGCTGGATTTGGAGTTAATTCTGCCAGACTCCAGCACAGTCCCAATGTGCCTGGCCAGTCGGTTTATCTTCATTAAGTGGCTGTTTGTTTCTCTCTTTCTTCTCCCCTCCCAGCTCCAATTTTCGCGGCCAAACAAGAAGAAGGGAAACTGCTGGGACAGAGAGAACCTAGGCAGTCAGATAAATGGGAAACGGCAGAAAGAAAATAAATAACCCAGTGGAGGTGTAGACAGAGGGAGAGATTGGGCATGAGAGAGATATAATAAGAAAAAAAGAACTGAGAGAGAGATAGCAAAGGAGACAGGAATAGTACTAGAGACATGAGAGAGAGGGACAGAGAGTGGGAGATGTGGGGCAGGAATACTGGGAGACAGTGAGAGAAGGGAGAGTACGAGAGAGGGTTAAAGACAGGGAGAAAGAGACGGGGAGATAGAGATGTTAAGTAGAGATGGAGCTAATGCAAAGACGAGAGAGATTAAACAAAGAAAAGAGATAGCATGGAATGCAAAGGGGAGAGAGAGAGACAGACAGACAGAGAGAGAGAGAGACAGAGAGAGACAGACAGAGAGAGAGAGAGACAGAGAGCGCAAGGCATAGAAAGGAATGAACCTCCCTGGTGTATTGATTTATTTCGGTTTCTTTATTTTTGTTGCTTATTGCTGTTTTACAATGTACTACTTTGGCATTACATGCATACATGTCATTCCAATAAAGTATTCGTGAACCTGAGATAGAAAGAAAGAGGCAGAATGTATAGAGTGCGATATGTGAGGAGGGGAGAGATACGCTTTCCCCAGGTGTCATTTTATTGTACATTGCTGCAGATGGTTCTTGTGGTGGCACTGGTGGCATGCTGAGGCTTTCTAAGTTTTGAAGTTGTCATGACAGAATTATTACACAGACACACACACATAAACACGCACATACACACACACACACACACACATACATTTACATATACACATGATGAATAAACTGGGGCTCTACTAAGAAAGGATGCAACTTTGGAGCAAACAAATACATTAAAAACCCCATTGATTTCAGTGGGACTTTTAACCAAATTCCTTCACAATGCATTTGAGACCTACCTAACATTCAAGGGGTTAAATACCCCATTTAAATCAATGATACTTTGGAATGTTTATTCCCCAGATTTGCTTCCTGTTCAGCACATTGGATAGATCATCCATGTCCCTGCACTGCAGAGTTACTTCCTGTTCAGCACCTTGGATAGATCACCCATGTCCCTGCACTGGAGAGTTACTTCCTGTTCAGCACCTTGGATAGATCATCCATGTCCCTGCACTGGAGAGTTACTTCATGTTCAGCACCTTGAATAGATCACCCATGACCCTGCACTGGAGAGTTACTTCATGTTCAGCACCTTGAATAGATCACCCATGACCCTGCACTGGAGAGTTACTTCATGTTCAGCACCTTGAAAAGATCACCCGTGTCCCTGCACTGGAGAGTTACTTCCTGTTCAGCACCTTGGATAGATCATCCATGTCCCTGCACTGGAGAGTTACTTCCTGTTCAGCACCTTGGATAGATCATCCATGTCCCTGCACTGGAGAGTTACTTCCTGTTCAGCACCTTGAATAGATCACCCATGACCCTGCACTGGAGAGTTACTTCATGTTCAGCACCTTGGATAGATCACCCGTGTCCCTGCACTGGAGAGTTACTTCATGTTCAGCACCTTGGATAGATCATCCGTGTCCCTGCACTGGAGAGTTACTTCATGTTCAGCACCCTGGATAGATCACCCGTGTCCCTGCACTGGAGAGTTACTTCATGTTCAGCACCCTGGATAGATCACCCGTGTCCCTGCACTGGAGAGTTACTTCATGTTCAGCACCTTGGATAGATCACCCGTGTCCCTGCACTGGAGAGTTACTTCATGTTCAGCACCCTGGATAGATCACCCGTGTCCCTGCACTGGAGAGTTACTTCATGTTCAGCACCTTGGATAGATCACCCGTGTCCCTGCACTGGAGAGTTACTTCATGTTCAGCACCTTGGATAGATCACCCGTGTCCCTGCACTGGAGAGTTACTTCATGTTCAGCACATTGGATAGATCATCCGTGTCCCTGCACTGGAGAGTTACTTCATGTTCAGCACCTTGGATAGATCATCCGTGTCCCTGCACTGGAGAGTTACTTCATGTTCAGCACCTTGGATAGATCACCCGTGTCCCTGCACTGGAGAGTTACTTCATGTTCAGCACCTTGGATAGATCACCCGTGTCCCTGCACTGGAGAGTTACTTCATGTTCAGCACCTTGGATAGATCACCCGTGTCCCTGCACTGGAGAGTTACTTCATGTTCAGCACCTTGGATAGATCACCCGTGTCCCTGCACTGGAGAGTTACTTCATGTTCAGCACCTTGGATAGATCATCCGTGTCCCTGCACTGGAGAGTTACTTCATGTTCAGCACCTTGGATAGATCACCCGTGTCCCTGCACTGGAGAGTTACTTCATGTTCAGCACCTTGGATAGATCACCCGTGTCCCTGCACTGGAGAGTTACTTCATGTTCAGCACATTGGATAGATCATCCGTGTCCCTGCACTGGAGAGTTACTTCATGTTCAGCACCTTGGATAGATCATCCGTGTCCCTGCACTGGAGAGTTACTTCATGTTCAGCACATTGGATAGATCATTCATACCCTGCAAGTTGGACAGGCACATTTGCCAGCTCCTTACTATTCAGCACCTTAGATAATTTTGTCAGGCACATTGGATAGAGATAGACCATTCAGGTCATACCCAAAACGTATCACGTGAGGCCCACTGGACAGTTCCTTCATGTTCAGCACATGGGACAGATCACTAAGGTCCCGCACACTGGACAGACATATGTGTTAGTTCCTTACTATTCAGCACCTAGGACAGACAATTCATATCAGGTCAATTGGACATTTCCTTCCCGTTCAGCACATCGGACAGATGCCAGTAGCTGGGATTATCATACAACTAAAAAGGCCCCTGATAACTCGCTTCAGCTGATGCAGTATTTTCAAATGAAAAGTGAAATAATTCTGGGGCAAACCACTTGCACAATAGTGGGGATCTAAAAATCTAAAGATCTTCAAGAAATCACTTCGCAGTTGTTTAGGGACCTCTCAATCAGTCAACCAATTAAAGGCCCCAATTTAAACCAATCAACATTTGGGGAATTTTTGATTTCTTCCCTGTAGTTCACTTTGTTTACTCCAGAATGACTCCCCTTTTCTTATGAAAATACGACCCCAAGTGAATACAATTACCTCTCTAATATCCTAATGTATGTACGGAACTGTAGTACATATAGATCAAAGGGTAGGAAGTTACTTAACATCGTAAATGCCAGAGGAGTGTACAACTAGGCATTATGAAACAGGCTTTGTAGAGCCTCTGGCAAATCTGCAAAAGTGGTCTCTATCGCATTGCAAAGCGATATGTTATAAACATCTACATAATTCAATGGGTTAAAAGCCCAATTTAAATCAACATAAATGTGTGCATTTGATTTTCCCCAGAATTCTCTCACTTTGCTTTTGTGCCCAGTGTTAGACATTATTGTTTTGTGAAGGGCAGTCTGGTGCATTGCCAGGCAATCTTACTCATTGAGGGGCCGTCAAACTCAGTCAGACAGTTTCACTCAATAGAACGCAATTTCACTAAAGGGAATGCAGTCCAGCTTAGTCTATGGGAAGTGGAGCATATGCACGTATAAAATGTCAGCCTCACTGTTCAAAGTTTAGCCCATTAGGGCCACTGGTATGCAGAGGTATGTGTTGTGCACCCCTCTGCTCTTCAACGGGTTAACTACACGCAAACTACACCCCTCTGGCACTTAAAAGGTTAATTCAACAGAATGTTCTGGTCCTCATGGGATTAACTAAGCACAAGGCTGTCAAAACGCAGCATAAGGTTCTGATTTTCAAGGGGTTAACTACACAAGGCAGTAACAATTCAACAGGACACTCGCTCGCACAGAGTTACTCATCAAGGCTAGCCTTTGTATATATTCGTGAAATGGTCATGATGAGTATCCGATTTAAAGGAGCAGTAAACATTTTTGAATAAAACAAATTATATATAAAACAAGGGGGGTACCTCACGGCTTGGAGAGTTTTCATTCATAGGTTTATTTTAATTTAAACTACATGTTTCTATATTGGTCACTAGGTGGTGCTGTTCCATACACATACAATGAAAAGCCATGGTCTGTGACGCAAACTATCTCTCATAGGGTGAATTATAAATTAAAAAAATTAGGCATTAGGTCATTAGTTGGAACTGTTGGACATCTCTCTCTCTCTGGCATTCATAAGTTAACCCTCTGAGTAACAGAGAGGTATCACACCCATTGGAATGCAATGCGTTTGGATACCTCCCTGGCCCTCAAAGGGTTAAAATCCCATCAAGAGTCCTATGTAAATCAGTCTGGATTGTTCTTTTTGGCTATGCCCCTTGATATATTGGTTGGTCTGTGGAAGAGGTCACTTTTAGACTGACGGGGACTGATGTAATTCTAGGGCAAACAAGTGCAGCATAGGGGACAAATATAAATCCAATGGATTTAAATGCCCTTTAACCCTTTGGGTGCCAGAGGTGTGTACCACGCATAGCAAAAGAATGCGTGGTACACCCTCTGGCACTCAAAGTGTTAATGTTAGAGGGGTCTCCAGTGCTGGAGCCCTATCTTGCATTAAAGGAGTTCAAAGCCCCATTTAAATCAATGTACATTTGGGATAATTATATTAGTCCCTATAGTGCATACAGTTCGCTGCAGAATTACTCAAATTCCATCTTCAATATGTGGTTAGGCGGAGGGCATCGTCTTGTTTTCTGGGCAAAGACATCTCTACTGCTCCGTTAGAACTTTCTTCCTTCTCAGACACAGACCCCCCCATCCCCTCACACACATACACTCACACAGACTTCACTGAGAGGGCCCCCTCCCTCTCTTCTGACTTCTCTTTCTCTTCTAAGTAATTTTCCGTTTGATTTAGGAGGTAATGCATTTTTTAGAAATCAAAGCTGATGCCAGATATCCCCTCTCGGGCCCCAGGACGATCTGCCCAGATGAGAGACACCAATCATTTCCTTGTTAGTTTTGATTTTAGTTACAAGAGCTTTCAACTTGCTTAAATCTCCTGGAGAAATGTTATAACAAGCAGCTCAGGGAATACCCAACACACCCCTCCAATCCCAGCACCTCTCCCCCTCCTCACTCATCCCCTCTTCTTTGCATTTATTTAAACAGAGTGCACACCAAGAGCAAACACTCAAAAAACCAACAAGATAAACTAACATTTTCCTTCAGACAGAGCCTCTCTGATAGCATTATATCCAATACTCCTCTTACCCTTTGTATAAGCAGATATATATATATTCAATCTGAAAGGATATGTTGCGAGTAAAATCGATACTTTAAATTATTCATTGTCATTAATTATCGATTTATATATCCGAGGGCAGCGTTTGGGAGAGTTGAAAGGAGGGAAGTGTTTTTTTTTTTAACTCGTAACCTCATTGTTTTATAACCCCCGGCAACAGCTACAAATCCATAGATACCCTGTCTGTTCAACAGCCCCCAGCCCCCCTCTTCCCCCCAGTCCTCAGCATGTTAGGGTAAACCTGACTTAATCAATTGGGATCAATGGCAAATCTTAACTAATAGCTACAGAGAGCCTTTCATCTCCAAGCGAAGATCAAGCCTGATGAATATTACCTGCTGGAGATGGGGGTGGGGGTGGGAGAGAGCTGGGGAATCCTCCAAATGAGACGGTAACTGCTCATTAAAACGCCCTGGATATAATAGAGTCACATTTCACTACAGAATTACTTCTTCGTGACGCTGAAGCTGATGTATTAAGAAAGTTGTGCAATTCTGGGGCAAACCAAGTGCACCACTGGTTGTAAATAAATACTACAAAATTTCTATTGATTTAAATTGGGCTTTTAACCCAAAGAAAACTAGAGCGGTATCCAACGCATTGCTTAGCAACGCATAGGGAACCTCACTAGCATTCAAGGGGTTAAAGACTTATGTAAAGTAGAATTTGTATCTGTCCCCTGTAAAACAGTGTGGTTTGTTCCAGAAGTGTATGACGTCTCCTTATCTGGTGGCACAGAGCCTCAATATAAAATGAGGCAGCTTTATAAAGTGCAGTTCTTATGATTAATATAAATACAATAATATGTTACAGAGAGAGAGAAGATGCATAATATTATATATTCTATTTACATGGATTTTGGATATGTATATATGTATATCTTGGGAATTGTTGCAGGTGCACAATGATTAAGATTTAGGAGGTCAATGTTCCGGTCAAGATAGTTGACCGCTATTAAAACATGATTCTTATAAGATTCGTAAGTGAGTAAATAAGATTTATTCAGGGAAAGAAAGAAAATAAAATAAAATAATATATTGCATTAATAGATATGGATAAAGAGATAAATAGCTAGTAATTTTAACTTCAATCAACCCTCTGAGTGCCGAGGGATGTCCAACACATTGCGAAGGGTACAGAGAGCGACTGGTCGTTGATGTCCCGAAATAGATGTCGCTATTGTATAACTGATACATGTAAATGAAGGGTTTGTTAAATCAGTGGTTTTAAAAAGAAAATCAATAAATAAAAGGATCTCGGGGAATAGATTCAAATCTCAGAGCGCTTGAGATGTGTACACTGCATTGCAAAGCAATGACACGGCATTCAGTGGGTTAATCAGGAAACTATTATAATTCCTTGGCAATATCAACACCAAACGCCATGTTTTGAAATAGTTCCTTAATTCAGCCCAGTGGGGGCCGTTGAGGCAAAGAAGCCGGCGAGGATGGGGTTAAATCACCAAAATCCTTCCCACGAAGCGATTTATTTGGTACTGATTAAAATGCAGCGAAGAGCAAAGTGTCTGAAAACTCAATATTTTGCCCAAAGTCTTTGAAGGCAGACATAAAACGGTTCCACCTCGCTCCGATCTAATCAGAATCAATACATCTCTTCGCTGTATAGTTTGAACATCTGTTGATTTTCTTTGGTCATGAAAATGTTTGGAACATGCAGAGAAAATTCATTTTTACTTAGGAAAACTATCCCTTAGATTTTTTTTGCCTTGTAACTTTATCATAAAAAAATTACCCTCTGGGGTGCTGGGGACTGTTTCTTTAAATCAGAACACTTTGTTTTACTTTATATGACTGATGGAAGGAAATAAATTATAGTAAAACGGTGGGGAAAAAATAAGAAAAAGAAACAGTGTGAAAGAAATATAGATGGATAGAGATATGGCGAGAAAGAAAGAAAGAAAATAGGGAGGGAAGTGGAAGGAGACTAGAAAGAGTGAGGGAGTAAGATGGAGCAGAAGATATTATAGAGAAGAGTAGAACAGAAGGAAAAAGAAAGATATGGTTAGGAAGAAATTGTACATCTCTCTCTCTCTCTCTCTCTCTCTCTCTCTCTCTCTCTCTCTCTCTCTATATATATATATATATATATATAGATATATATCCAGTAATATAAGTAAGCACTCGCAGGGCTTCAATAAAATTAGTGAAAATCAGGTTTTTAATTGATACAACGTTTCGGCTACTAAACACACAGCCTTAGTCAGGACTGTATGTTTAGCAGCCGAAACGTTGTATCTATTAAACACCTGATTTATCACTAATTTTATTGAAGTCCTGCTAGTGGTTACTTATATTACTGGATATACATGCTGTGCCTAAGTTGTAGCACCCAGGCAGATGTCTACCTTGAACTTGAGTGCTTCCCTCTCTGGTTTGTGTTTTATATATATATATATATATATATATATATATATATAGAGAGAGAGAGAGAGAGAGAGAGAGAGAGAGAGAGAGAATATGAATAGGCTAAAATATTAACCCTTTGCTTTGCAATGCGTTGCGTACCCATCTGAAACTCAAAGAGTTAACCTCGTTTCATTTAAGACATTAAGAAAAGTGATTTTCTAACTCTTAAAACACACACACACACACACACACACATACTCACACTTACACACTTACATCTCTTTTTTTGTCTCCCTTAACCCTTCGAGCGCCAGAGGGGTACGCAACGCATTGCTTTATATATATCATATATATTGCTTTGCAATGCGTTGCGTACCCCTGTGGCACTCAAAGAGTTAAAAAAAACTCTATGTGACGTATTCTTAAAATGAAAATGACCTCTGCCTTCCCTACTAGGAACGAGAAGGATAAAAAGAGACTTACAATGTAGACAGCAGGGACAGAGACAGGTGATAGAAGAAGGGATTCAGGGACCACTAATTCCACATGAAAAAGCACGTTTTACTTATATAAGTGCAAGTTGCCATATCATGAGGGGATTTAAGATGTATGAAGTTACTTGTGCTGATTTTCAGCAGTCTGGAGGGAGATATTTTCTTTGCTCTCCACATTTTCTTTGCAATTTGTTGCGCATCTCTCTTTGCCACTCGGTGGGTTAAAACCATCTCAAATTCTGGAATTAAAATTGATTTTTTTGTTTACATTTTACACACACCTCTCTACTGACTGGGCAACGGGATTATGGATTTTAAATGCGAGGGGTCTGTAATTAAGAGTTTCCCACTCTGTTCGGGCACCCGAACCCCCCCCCCCCATCCCAACACAGAACCATGTTCCTTGGTGCAATTCTAAACTCATTAATAAATACCCCCTCCCTCATTTTGATGGTTCTTCTGACATCTGAATAATTACCACTGGGAATCGCTTTATAAACCTGCCAGTCCCATACTGTCAGAGTCATCAGATCGCTTTTTAATAGTTGGAATTATTTCTGCATCAGTCCTTCCTGTCGGTCTTAACCCTGTGGGTGCCGGTGTGTGTCTGTCTTGGGGGAAACGCATTGCAATCGCTTAAGTGAACTGGTCAGAGAGGACAAGACAAGATTTAACACTTAACAACATGAACCTCTCTCTCTGAATATATATATATATATATATATATATATATATATATCAAATTCTCATTTATACACGTAGTTTTAACATATAATTGATTTTAGGTTATTTGCCTTTTCTGGACTCTTGGAGTGCGTATATTTTGTGTGTATATATATATATATATATATATATATATATATATATACATGGTAAATTTTAACCCCTTGGGTGTTAGGTCTCAAACGCATTGCTTCTTAATACTTCGGTGATCTGTCTAGAGTACAACTGGTTAATATTGAAATGTGTTACTGTGCATCACTCTCTGGATTATAACTTGTAACTTACCTATAAGTGCAGGGCCAGTGACAAGTGGCGCCGAAAGAGTCAACAAGGCAGGGACTGTGCTGGCCGGTAGGTAAATGAGGTAATTGATATATGCAATGTAGAAGATTTATTGCATTTCTGTATGGGAACTGAAAAGGATCGTATGCTTGATGGAAACCTTAGGCCAAAATAGTTGATACTGATAAGTCACAGTGGGAGTGATTTACGCTTTTATTTACTTTAACCGTTTAAGGTCCAGAGGGATGAGCAATGTATTGCGAACCAATACTTTGGACACTCCTTTGGTCTTTAAATGGTTAATAATTGTCTGAGTCGTTCGCCACTGGAATAGTACCTAGGCAGGAATGTCTCTGTTTGTTATCATTGTTTTATTGCAGATCTGAGTGAGACGCTGTTAACAGGGACATAAATGTCATGATGAATCTTTATATCTACGAATCTATAGTCCATAAATCGTAATGTAAACACGATCCAGTCTCGTATTTAATAGTGGAACTATCTTACTGTCTAACGCTTACCCCTCATTTCTATACTATGATTAGAATGGGCAGGTTTTGGATTACAACGCTCATCATCCGGTTACTACGAACCGCTGTGGATTGGCTGTGTGATAGAATGCAGGGACTAGTTTCAACAGTATCTTATTGTAATATGATCATACGCAATCATTCACAATTACACACGTACACATTCACTTACATATTTAAGCATATATTCATAAAGCTTAAAGATGCTTGAGGGAACCAAGTGCCTCATAGGGCTGAAATGAAAATAGTGTATAGTCCCATTGATTTAAATGGGGCTTAAAGCCCCATTTGAATAAATAAGGCATATCATTTTCCTCTGTTATGCAGTTGGCTTCCTTCAGAATATCTCCTCCTTAGCTTGATCAAACAATGGCCAATGTCTCATTTCTTTAATTTCAGCACCTTAGACAGATCCATTCTATAATCAGTACCTTGGACAGATCCCTCCTATAATCAGTACCGTGGACAGATCCTTGCTATACAAAGTGACATGGACAGAGCTTTCTATAATCAGTATCTTGGACAGATCCTTCCTATAATTAGTACCACAGACAGATCCTGCCTCTGACCAGTGCCTTGGATAGGTATCTTCTACAGTCAATACATATAGTCAGATCCTTCCTATAATCATTACCTCAGACAGATTCCTCCTATAATCAGTACCTCAGACAGATCCATCCTATAATCAGTGCCTTGGACAGATCCCTCCTATAATCAGTACCGTGGACAGATCCTTGCAATAAATAGTGACATGGACAGCGCTTTCTATAATCAGTATCTTGGAGAGATCTTTTCTATAATTAGTACCACAGACAGACCCTACCTCTAACCAGTGCCTTGGATAGGTGTCTTTTACAATCAATACATATAGTCAGATCCTTCCTATAATCAGTGCCTTAGACAGAAACTTTATATAGTCAGTATCATGAGCAGATCTTTACTATAATCAATATCTTGGACAGATCCTTCATAGAATTAGTACCATAGACAGATCTTTCCTCTAACCAGTGGTTTGGATAGATGCCTTCTATAATCAGTACCTTGGACAGATCCTTCTTATAGTCAGCCCCTTGGATCCATACTTCATGTTACTCAACACCTCGACTAGAACTAAATAGGCCCTGATAAAGGTGGACATCTACTGTCCAGTTTTTGTTGGACTACAACTCCCTTCATCAGTAGCATCTAAGACCTTTTGTTCATGTTGCACATTTGTCAGACCCAAATCGTTCGATAATTACACAGGCCAATGAAAACGTGGGCAGTCTGTTACTCCTTAGCTATTGCTGGAGTCATATTCCCATCATCCTTGGTCGGCCAACGGCAGGCTGAGGATGATGGAGTAGTAGTCAAAAGACAGCTGGGAAGCTACAGAGGGCCTACCCATGAGTGCTACTGCTTCTAAACAGAGTTGTCCATCCTTTTCTTCAATGCTGCATTTGTTTTTCTGTAATAACGATTCATGGATACAAATTACAGGACCTTATACAATGCTACTTTTCTACCCCTTTCCCCATTCTTCTTTCCCACTCTCGCCCACACTCTATTTTCCAATAAGCAGTATTTTCTCTTCTTATCCCAAAGCATTAGGATGAGTTCTATCGAGCTGGGAATTTTATTAACATCCACAAACACTTTGCAAACACCCGCAGGGCTAGTGGCATCGATTTCTAATTAGGCTCCTGTAATATGCAGCAGATTATAGCAAGGACAGTAAGAGGGGTTCCAGGACTTCAAAGAACAGAGCTGGCCAGGGGGACAGGGCTGCAGGCAAAGAAGCAGAGACAGGCAGCAAATCAAAGGGGTCTCTTAGCAGGAGGAGGGGGTGCAATCTGCAGCCTCCCCAGAAATCACTCCTACACAATTCAGGCTCTTTTATCAATATCACAAGAGCTGCTAAAATGATGAGATTTTGTGTTTGTGTAACTAACCTGTTTCTGATTTAAAGCGACAAGACGTCTAAGCGGGAACTTGGAATTACAGTTGTCACATAGGCTCCTAAACTGTAGAGGAAAGCACTGTCAATTACTTTGCAGTTTATTAACCATTGAAGGACCAGAGGGGCGTGCAAAGCATTGCTTTGCAATGTGCTGCTCAACCCCCTGGTCCTTAACCCTTCGAGTGCCAGAGGGGTACGGAACGCATTGCTTCCGTAACCCTCTGGCACTCAAATGGTTAATGGGATAATGGGTTTCTGCACTAATTTTTACCTTAAACTCCCCCAATATAGCTCTCGGTTGCCCCATTGCGCTGCATATAATTATCCCAATCCCCCCAACGCAATGTGTTGGACACCTCCGCCTCTCAAAGGGTTAACTCATACTCTTCCATTTACAGCCCTCCTATAAACAATGTCACTGCTCTAGTTATTTCAGTTATTCCCACTATTTGCTATTATGTTTCCCAATATCCAACAGAGCTTTGCTGTATACTATCACTATATATGTTCTATAGAACTCTTCCTATTGCTCCATATAACTCCTACTACTACCAAATATTGCTGCCTTCTGTAACCAGAATAATTCTATTGCTACTGGGTTTGGTTCTCTGTAATTCTGTTGGTTCCTCTAACCCGATATTACCATACAGTAACTCCTCCGATTACATTTTATTGTTCATTTTACCACTTCCCGTTTCCATTGAAACAACCCCTATAAAATATCATATCTTATATAATAATTCGCTAGGTATGTTTGTCAGAAGCCGTCATGCGCACTAGAGATGGCTGTGGGCGCTGCAGTCATGCGCAGTAGAGACTGCATGCGGCCGCAGCTGATAAAGGAGCGGAGAGCTCCGAATTCGGAACACCGCTCAGTTATGAGCCGCAGCTTGTTCAGGCAGTCAGTACTGCGCTTGACTGCAGGCAGCCAACAGGATCTGGCCACTAGCGAGGTTACTGGGTGGCTATGTGGCCTGTTTACACGGGCTTTTCAACTAGTTATTCCATAAATCACCCACTATGATTGTTCTGTAAATCAAACCCACATAACTCCTGCTATTGAGCATTACAATGTTTCCCAATAACACTTCCAATTTCTCCTTAAGAGAGCACTGCTGATACCAAAAAATGAACTGGGGGTTATGCACTAATGCTTCCTCTGAGCATCTGTGATACTAAATATTAGGCCTCAGAAAAAAAAATGATTGTTACAGATGCCATCTTGAAGAACAGGGTAATTAAGGGGATAGAACTCAAACTCCAGGGGGTTATGCGCTAATGTTTGATACAGAGGTGATAAAGTGGAGATGACTTCCTCAGTGAAATCACATCTCCATTTCCTATGTTATTCCATAAAGCCTATGTGCTAAGATCTCCAAAGGTGGATAACTCTTAGTGCTTTGGCTTCATAGAATAACATAGGACTTGGAAAAGTGACATTACTGGAGAAGTCATCTCTCTTTATCACACCTTAGTGCATTTCCCACTGGAGTTTTGAGTTATAGTCACTTAATTACCCTGTTCTTCAAGATGGCATCTTTAAAAATCATACATTTATTTTCTAAGGCCTACTATTTAGTATCACAGTTGCTCAGAGGGAGCAGACATTCCACTCTTTTCCATAGCTCCTACTGACTGCCCAGGATTATCTGTGATATGGTTAAGGTGAGATACCAATACAAGAGCAGCAGGTTCTAATGACAATCAATTAACTGTCCTTAGTGATTGTTTCCCAATACAAACAGACCAAAGCAAACAAGATTAAATAAAGGCTTTCTTACAGGACAATTTACACATACATTACAAACCAAGTTAAGGTTGATATTTTAGGGATGTAACATATGAATAATTGATTTTTACATAAATAAGATGTAACTACCTGATATTTAAATATCTATAAACCAATTTTAATTGTTCCATTAAAATCTTACTTTAAACCCCTTCACATTGCTCCACTTTACCCCTCCCTATAACTCTTCCTATCTGAAGGAGTGGTTCAGATGGTCAGCAGACTGACTCTAAAGTCAAGGCATTGATTGACCTTGATTCAGAACTCTTATTCACTTCCTATTGCAGCCACTTGTGAACATAAGCAAGTCTCTATGTGCTATATGTTGAAAGGAAAAAGTGCAACTTTTCTAAAGCAAACCAAGTGTACAATGGGGAATAAATATAATTCTCATTGATTTACATTGGAAATGTAACCCACTGTTTGATATACATTGGGGATGAAAACAGAGTGAGGACATCTCTAACATTCAAGGTCACAAGTTACACTTTTCTTTATACATATGGCCCTCCTTTATCCCCCTGTGTCTCAGACACAAAAATTAGATTGTGAGCACTGCAGGAGACTGACTAAGGGCCAAATTCATATACCTAACAAGATGCAAATCAACTGCACAATTGTTCATAGTAGAGGTGAGGTAGTTTCGCTGCTTTTTAATTGCATTATACTAAATACATATTCACAGATTGTAGGCAGATAGGGACTTGCTTAAGTCTGGGGGCCTTTGATGGGGCAGGCAGGTTTTTAATGCCCTTGGACAAAAACATGAAACTAAAAACCCACTGTTTTATTTGTAGTCATTTATAGGTTATTTATTTGTAAAAGTCAGGATCTGATGCAGAGATTTTCTTTAGTTTACTTTGTATATGTAGCCATGATATAGTTCTTGCGGCTCTCCTGACTATACACATATGTAACTAATTGAACACTATTAATAAAATCTATTTTCAGGTCCCCAGTAACCTGTATGTTTTATATTATTTCTATGCATGTTTGAAGGTTTGGCTCATCCTCTCTTAATTGGTAGCTCCCCAGTAGGGTTATGGCTGAATTAGGGAAGGTATAAATAAATGAAAGTGTAAAGTCATGTATTTGGGAAGATGAAATCCCAGTGCTACATATGAACTTAATGGAATCATTAAGGGGACTAGTTGCTAGAGAAAGACCTGGGAACCCTTGTAAACTACAAACCTGGAAACGGTGACCAGTGTCAAACAGCAGTAGCAAAAGGAAACAAAGTCCTGTCTTGCATAAAAAGGGGTATTAAAGCAAGAGTGGATAACATAATTTTGCCATTGTACAAGTCCTTGGTAAGACCTCATCTCGAGTATGCAGTGCAGTTTTGGGCACCAGTTCTCAAAAATGATATTCTAGAGAGAGTACAGCAAACAGCAACAACATTAATCAAGGGAATGGAGGACCTAATGTATGAGGAACAACTATACAAACTTGGTTTATTTACTCTAGAGTCGACTAAGAGGAGATCTTATCACAATGTACAAGTATATAAGAGGTCAATACAAGGATGTCTGTGGTGAGCTATTCATTCCTAGGCCTGATCAAATAACCAGGAGCCACCCCTTGAGATTATGTGAAAGGAGGTTTCGGCTTCATCAGAGGAAAGGGTTTTTTTACCGTAAGATCTGTTAAATTATATAATTCTTTGCCCAGGGATGTGGTTATGGTGGATACTGTTAAGCGAAGACTAGATACATTTCTTTCAAAGGGGAACAGACAGGGTTATACTTTGTATTAGTAGGCAAACTTATTTGGCAGCAGGAAAGCTATATAATCCTCATATCTCTGGGTTATGAGGCAAAGGCTGAACTTTATGGACTTGTGTCTTTTTTCAACCTAACTTACTATGTTACCTCCCTCATTTTCCTCACAGCAGTTTTTTTCACAGTAGAGGTAAGGTAGTATCAATGCTTTTAATTGCATTATACTAAATATATGTTCACAGATTGTAGGCAGATATGGACTTGCCTGAACCCGGGGTACCTTGATGGGGCAGGCAGGCTTTACATGCCTTTGACCAAAAACATGTAACTAAAACCCCACTGTATCATTTGTAGTAATTCATAGGTTATTTATTTGTAAAAGTCAGGATTTGATGCACAGGCTTTCCTTTAGTTTACTTTATACCATGGGAGACATATTAAAATTCATATTCATACAAATTATAATTTTTAATGCCTTGAATGCTAGAGAGGTCTCCAAAGCTTTGCAAAGCAATTTGTTGGAGACCTTGATAACATTCAAGAGGTTACAATCATTATTTAAGTAAACAGGGAGTTGGGACATTTTTAATTTGTCCCATGTTACAATTGATTTGCCCCAGAAATGTACCTCTTTAGCTTGATGAATTAGGCCCTAAATGTCTGACAAATTCTGTTTACAGTAATACATACATATAAGTAGTGCTATATTACATTAAGATTATATTTTATGAAGATATGCTCTATAATTCCTTCTATTGCCCCATCTAACTAATAACTTCTCCTTATAACTAATGTGATTTCTTGAAATATACACAGTCTATAATTCCCCCAGCATTATAGTAACACCTATGTGTTTATTTTAAGAGTATGCATTGCTCCCATAATGACAGGTCATTTAAAGTCTTTAAAGGCGTAGTTAGAGATTCTGGTATAGAGCCACTTGTAAGCCATACAATATGGTAAAATGCTTATGTTAGGACTATCCTAGATGCAGTGCCTTGCTGTGGCAGGCACCTTGAACACATTTTGACCAAACTACACAACCAAAACCTCAAGTTCAAAAAGTGAGCTAATATGCAAGTGTTATGTTATAAATAGAAATATATACTATACACAGGTTTACATTGAAGCAGCCTCCATGATGTAGAGCAGGCTTGTCTTCTTCTATTTCAAAAATATATTCTCTGTATCTTTACCTCTTGGAGGGTCAATGGAGCTTTGTTTTTCACACCCTTTTGTCCCTCAAATGGATAAATCAGTACTTATTGAGAAAAATTAACCAGCTGGTTTAGCAGACAGTGTACTGGATACGCTGCATTCCACCCCTAGACAAATGTGACCATTCACAAATACTTTTAAGCTAATTATGAATGCTTAAAGGAACAGAACACTTTTTTATGAAAACCTATATGCCATTAACCTTTTCCTGATGAGTAAAACAAGGGCAGTCCATCCACTGTCAGTGGTTTTATTCAAATGTTATAACAGTTGAAATAATCAGGAAGTGAACTACATTGTGATTACTTCCTGAAAGTTCTAATTGACAGCATGACTCAGCAGTTTGCCACTGACCTTTCTATCACATAGAATGTAATGGAATAACTAATTGGAATCTGACCACTAGAGGGCACTGTTAATGTAAAAAAAAACCCAACAACACAAGTTTAAACTGTAATAACCCTGGAAATGTGCATCTCTAGGCAGTGGGAGAACCCTCATTTTACTCAGTTGGAAGTTGCCTGGGTGCCAGTCACAGGAGAGTGGATAACTATATGGAGAAAATGAACTGCACTACTAGGTCTTGAAGAAAGGTGACTATGCTGATTTATTAGACCAATGTTTTGGCCCAAACAAGGGCCTTGAAAAAAGCCCTTGTTTGGCCTGAAATGTCAATGTAATAAATCAGCATATTCACCTTTCTTCAAGACCTGTAAGTGTGGTTCATTTATATATATATATATATATCATTTTTTTATAGCTAAAGCTTACTGCTTCATTAACTGTTTTTTCCTGCATGATGAATATGATCATGTATTAGACAGGGAAATATGACATACACTAAGTGGATGCCTATGATTAAGGGCCTTGTGAGTGAAATGCTTTAGCCCACCTTGGTGATCCTTGTTCCACTTGTACCACTGATCTGTCATTGGTGATTTAACGGAAGTTGAATAAATGTTTTGAATTTGAACTTTGTGATGTACCAAAGAGAACTAGAACTGGGGCAAACCAAATGTATCATAGGGCACAAATAAAGATCCTTGTTCATTTAAATGGGGTTTGAATGCCAGAGATATACGCAACACATTGCTTTGCAATATACTGCATACCTCTCCGACAATAAAAGGGTTAATTCTAGAGCGGAGACCTTTCTAAAATTAAAAACATTTTTTTAAGCAATGCTAAATTAGTGAATAATGATTTGATACCTACAGTGTAGTTGGTTTTCTCCATAAATACGTAATTACTTTTTAGTACTTTAGACACTTTGACTGACCAGCTCTGACCATCCATGCCTGGTCCTCCTTATACATGCTCCTGTTTACATGTGTCTATGCATGCATGCGTATATCATGAGTAGTCAGATCTGGCCCTCAAGTGTTTCCAAAGTGCATGTTTTAAAGATGTCCCTTCTTGAGCACGAGCAAGTCAATCAGTGGCTCTTTAACTGATCCATATGTGCTTATGAAAGATGTTCTAAAACATGCAGTTAGTAGCTATCGAGGACCAGGGTTGGCTATTCCTGGCAAATATTGTATCTCTATGTTTGGTATTCCAATGAAATCAATGGATTATGCCAGAAACGACCAGGTATAAGAAATTGGGTATGCCACCAGCATAGCTTTCCACCCACTCATTGATAAAATGAGTACAGGCCAGCTGATAAACCTGACAATGACAGCTACGTATGAGAGTATTCCACTGCATGTCTGCCTTCTGCAGGTTAATACACAGAACCTGACATGTAACAGAACTGATTTCTGTAGCTTATATGGAAAATAATCCATCCTTGGATCTTAGAGACATTTCTAGTGTATGTCACCTCAATGCATTGGAGATATCACTCAGATCTAAGGGGTTAAAGGAATAATTATACTTAAAATGAAATTGGGTTAAATGCCTTGATAAGGAGAAATAAGGGCTAAGACAGTTCATTTATTGAGTTTGGTACCCACCTCACCCGTATTCTGAAAGGCAATTAAATTACCTCAGACAGTTTACAGACACTAATGCACTATTACTACGGAAACACCTCTCAAGTTCCCTATGGTTCCGCAGACAACATGAATGGATACCTATTATTAGAAACTGATAACTGCATTGCAACTTCCAGTGTCACCATTGCCGAAACGTGGATATGTTCAACACATGAGCTCATCCAAATTGCATCATTCAGTGTTTAGCAGAATCATGCAAGGTGAAAATTGCCGGAGTGAACAGCACTACTGAGACAAACAGGTTTCATCTGAGTGCAGAATGAATATTGCTGTACTGAAGATGCAGTTGTGAGCGAGGCATAAAGCTTAAGGTAAACATGCATTTTATGGATGCTAGCTTGGAATAAAAGTCTTTTAGCAACTTGAACACCTGAAGGATGTGCTTTGCAATGCATTAGACACTACATTTCAATTTAACCCTTTTGATTGAAAGAGGGGTATGCAACACATTGCGAAGCAATGCATTACATACCCCTCCGGGACTCAAAGGGTTACATGTTAGTGTTTTTTTGATGTCTATTGTAGTTAAGAGCCTGAACAACTGAGCTCTCTATCAACATATTGTCAATTAGGGGGAAACAGGAATAAAATGGGTATCCACACAGACCTGATTCTCCCAAAACTTAGATATCAGTGAGGTCAGTGTAGTAAACAAAAATAGCACATTTAAACTGCAGCACAATTCAAAATGTCCATGTCGATACTAGTGCATTGTCCTTGGTGAAGCAGGGGGCTTTATAGTGGTGGAGAAAATGGCTGGCCCACTGGGGTGGCAGCCAAATGTTACTGTCTGACAACCACCTCGGCCGACCATTGACTGAGAAATGCATTGATCCATTCATCCATGTGAACACTGCAGTGCATCCATATAAACTAAACATGCTAAAACGTTCCTCTATTTTACATTGAATTCAGGGAAGTTCAGCAAGCTGCGTTCAGACTGGGTGACACATGGCAACATGACCCATCTGAATGGCTCTAGTCTCAAACAATGGGAGCATTTTGTTTCATTTAACTCAACCTAGGAGAAGGTTATGTTTCAAACTCCTGTGTGATCTAGGCCTAATTGTCTCTTTTTAGCTTGCAATCATAGAAAATGAAATCAATGGGAATTTTTACTTGTCTCCTAAAGAGAAGCTAGTTTGCCCTAGAATGTCTGCACCTTTACTTGGTACATCTGCCTCGTTGAACTAAAACTCTATCATTCCCCTGACCCCATGAATAAGAACAGTAACATAATGATACTCAGGGATACCTTTTGCTCACCAGCTTTGGAGACTACAGTTACCATCATTCCCAACCATCCAACATCTGACAGTTCACAAACTGGCTACACCATCTTTAATCAATAAAACAAAATATAACGTAATGGCAAATGTAATAAAATTACATCTGAAGATCATGGGGCAAACAGTATGGATTTGCATCCTGGGAATTATCACATTTACTTGTGTTCTTCACACAGCACTCTGGTGTATGTCGCTATATATATCTTTGCATTATATTAGTAGTTTCCTTTATATAGTGTTCTGTACTGAAGTCTTTCTATAGATCACACCTCATCATAATAACCATGGGGTCTTCTATAGTCTTGAGTGGCTCCTAAGGGTTGTCACTCTTTAATATATTATTAACTGAAACAACCAGCAGTGGACTATAAAGAGATCAAATAAAACAGTTAATAAAAGTAATTGGCTGCTGTATGAAGGTCCTCATGATAAATTAAGATCCACTTAATCTGTGGAACGCTTTCCCTATAATAATGCTGAATGTGTTTAATTTATTGCATTTGGTACCAGCTGTGTTTATTCTAATACAGTAATTTGGCCTTATGTATAAAAGAGGAGCAATTCTGGAGAAAACCAACGGCACCATAATGGAGATTTAACAATTCCTAAATTTCCCATTGATTTAAATGAGGCATTCAACCTCTTGAATACTAAAAACGACATGTCTAATTGAAATGCTTCAAGTGAGGTCGGACTGGTCAGTGGCAATTGGCAGTAATCAAACACAAGGCAACACTGGGGAGGCTTGATAACGTGGCTGTGGCTTGACATGTATAGTAGGAGATATGATGCTAAGCTTCATTTAGGAGATTTTTTAATATTGTTTCTTTAATTCCTTTTCATGAAGTTGGGATGGGGGTGGTTGTGTCAAAAAACCTCAGCTAGGCTGCAGATTATTCCAAGGTGCTAGAGAAAATGTGGCAAAGATGTTTGCTCTGGGCTCCATTAACCACACATCTGTTGGTCAACTTGCAAGTTTCTCCTTTTGATGTGCTACCCAATAAGGAGGCTGGTAAGTGATATGTTCCTCCTGATTGATCATCTATCCTGTCCAAAGAGGGGATCAATGAATAATGGTATTGACTTGGTGACCATGGAGTATAGGTAGCCTGTGGACAAGTTTGCCAACCTTAGGGCACTGATAGATGAGTGTTGATCCTGTCCCTCCAAAAATGTTACTTTGCGTCGACTGTAGTCACCAATGGACAAGCTGCATCTTTCTTGCTGTATAATCACCACTGGTAGTGTTTTACAAGGATGTTGGAATTGGCCACAGTGGAGGTGAAGCGGCTGCATGGCTTCATATGGATAACGTGGTTAATGAGGCATGACTTGGGTGTTTGAGCTTCATTTCTGAATAGTTTTAATAATATGTTGCTTTTTCTGTCCATCTAGTTAGCTGCATATGAATTGCAGATGTATACGGATGCATCAGGAGGTTGTGGTTTATTGTACATATCTGACTGGCAGGTGGCCTCAGGAATGGAAGCATTTGGGTTTTGTGCTAAATCTTGTGTTCCTGGAGCTCTTCCCCATAATGGTAGCTGTCTACTTGTGGGGTGATGAGAATCGGGGTAGGAGGGTCTGTTTCTTCTCAAGTAGCCTGTGTATAGCCTGTGTATTGTCTCTGCTTCCTTATCACCAGTTGTTAATCTGCTCAGAAGACTTGTACACTGACTTCTGTCACTCATTGTTTGGTATAGGGCACAGCATGTTCTGGGCATTCATAATACTATTGACTCTCTCTCACTTTAAGTGTTGCTGGTTCTGATTGGTGGCACAAGGTGCCAAAGAGTAAGAGGACCCCTGCTCAGAGTTTTTTTGGATCTGACTATCATGAATATGTACATTGATTTGGAGGTTACTTCCCCATAGCACTAGCTCAGCTTACCAGAAGGTATGGAAGGATTTTCAGGGTTTATGTGTTGGCAGGGAAGAGCCTCCATCAGAAGGGCAGAGAATGAAGGTCTTGTTGAGGTATGAGGTGCAGCTGTCTAAAGAGGAACTGTCCACAGCTTTAGTGTCTTTTTGTTTAAGCTTTCTGGATGGCAAAATGCTACCAAGGATTTTGTGATTAGACAGGTTTTGAAGGGTTCTAGATGGGATTTTGCATCTAAAGACAGTAAACAACCTGTTTCCATTGCCATTTTGCAGGGTCTGTAACCTTGGGGACATATGTTTAAATGAGTCAGAGGCGTGCTTATTTAGTGTTGCTTTATCCTGGCATTCATTGGGTTTGTAAGATGTGGGAACTTGTGAATTGAAACAAGACAATGAAATGGGGCTTGGCAATTGCAGAGGTTAACTTAGAAGAGGATGGTTTATTGCTTAAGGTACATAGGTCAAAATCTGACCAGGTTGTTCAGGGGGTCATACTTGAATTCTTGTCCGGGTGGTGGGCGCTCATTGTTGGTGTATGAGTATTGCGTGTCTTGTCCAGTGTCTGTTTTGTAATGCACACATCTCTGGTCTTAAAGAATGAAACTGTATTGTGCCAATGTCATAGGTTAACTCTAGATCATGATGGGCAATTTGTGGCTCTCCAAATGTTCTGGAACTACAGTTCTCATTATACATGACTGGTCAGATTTTATAGGATTTGAAATCTGTTTTTTTTATTTCCTTTGAGTGTCCAGCTCATTGTATAGCAGGGAGCTGGACATCTCTCTGGTGCTCAAAGGAATAACTTTTAACCATTTGGGATCCAGAGGTATACACAGAACCTATTGGGATTGGGGAGCTAGAGGTTGTCATCCAAACAAGAACATCTGGAGAATATAACAAGAAGGGGGTCCTAGATCCCTTTTACCACTGAGGACAAGAGGGGAGTAAGGAACATAACAAAACACTGTGGTGCTTACCCTACTAATCTTCAAGGTTTTATTTTAAAAAATCTAGCATTGTGTGAAGAATCTGTGGTTCTCCAGCTGTTTTGACAACAACGCCCATCATGACAGCTGTAGTCCAACAGCCGGAATTGACTTTTTTTTGCAGTGCACCTGCATTTATTTACTAAAATTTGTGCATTGAAAATGATCTTTATGCTGTTTTCACGAGGTGATGAAAAGTGTGTGTGTGTGTGTGACTGCCAGATTTGTACATCCCCCCCAGCTTACCTACCCCCACTGCTGAGTGACAGATAAGACATATTGATAAAGTTTGGGGTTCACATGTGGGCCTCTGTTGAAAAGAAAACTGGAGATGACTTCTCCAGTGATATCACTTCTCCATTTCCTTTGTTATTCTGTGAAGCCTATGCACTACGTACAATCTCAGCCATCTTAGTGTATTGGCTCCATAAAATAAAATGTGTATTGGAGAAGTGGGCGGTTATGCACTAAGGAGTGATAATGAGGTGATAAAGTGGAAATGAATTCTCCAGTGATATTACTTCTCCAATCCCTGTGTAATTCTATAAAGGCTATGCACTAAGATCTCCAAAGGTGGAGATGCATAGGCTCCATATTAACATGGGAATTGGAGAAGTGATTATCACTGGAGACGTCTTCTCCACTTTATCACCTCTTTATCACCACTTAGTGCACCCCCACCGAATCATTCTGGGGAAAACCAACTGCAGCACAGGAGACACATTTACTAAATTCCCATTGATTTAAATGAGTGGCTATCAGACAAGGTGCTGTGACACTCTGGTGCACCCCAGGCATCATCCACTTAAGGTGCCACTTGTTTTTATAAAAAAAAGTTTCCAGTGTATTATTTATTTATTTATGTACAATGTGTCTGTTTTTGTTATTCTGGGTGTGAGCTCTAAGAATAACTACATAATACTTATTTGTGCCCTTCATAACACCCATGACAAATGACATAAAATGTTAGGGGTGGCCCAAAAATCTAGTTTACGTGTTAGGGGTATCCTAAGGGGATAAAGATTGAGAGCCACTTATTGAAATGTATATTTTAAAGTCTTGAGTGTAATCGGTCGCTAGTGCATTACTGTGCAATGCACTGCAGTCATATCTAGCAATCAAAGGGTTAAAAGCTCCAATTAAATCAGGGCATATTTTTCCTTGACCCCTTTGGAGCAATTGGTTTGCTCCAGAATTTCTTCCGTTTTCTTTTCAATATAGGCCCTACGTTCAGTTTGAATGTGGGGAATCAACTTGCGATCCTTGCAGAGAATGAATTGCTCATTCCTTCTGTTAACCCTTTTTTGCCATAGGCCTCTCCAATGCTTTAGGCATCCATTTAACCTTTTGAGCTCCAGAGCAGTACGCAACACATTGCAGTGCAATGCATTGGATAACTATCTTGCACTCTAAGGGTTAAACAATGGCTATTTTGTGATATGGGAATTTTTTCATTTATTTCCCATTTATTTGAACTATTTGTTGCAATAGGTTTGTCCAACACACTTCTGGTTCTCAAAGGGTTACATCAACGTGACTCACATTTCAGTGTACCTGAATCATGTCACTAATCCCTACAAGAGATGGTAGAGCAGGAAGGGAGAGATGCAGAACACACTCTGAAGTACCTAGGGAAAGAGGAATGAAATACAGAACAGGGCGGTAAGAGGAGGTGAGGGCTGGAGAAAGGTGCGATGAGACACAATACCCTGAGAACAGAGACAGAGGAGCTGGACACAGGCTCTTGAGTTCAGGAGTTGTGGATAATTTGTTAATTTATCAAAGTGACGGAAGTTTGATTCCCATCTTTCATAATGATAGGATGTTAATTAAACGTGTAAGGTCACTTATACCAACGACTCACTCAGTGTGTTCACTAATTGAACTCTCGGCTTCTCTGCTTCAGCATCATTTGTCCATTCTGTCAGGACAGCCCTCTGCACACATACTGCATCCTGTACAACTCCAGCACATTTAATCGCTTCTACCACGAACACACACACTGCAAATGGATGACTCCACAATAAAAACACATCCCGCATCCTGTGAGACTCCAGCACGCATATGCACACACATACATACACACTGCAAATGATTGACTCCACAACAAAAACACATCCTGCATCCTGCAAGGGACACACACATACATGCACACACGTAAAGGGGAACTACCACCCCGCAATAACTTTACATGTATTCAGTCTTCATCTGGCGACTAGCTGCTTAGTAGCGCTAGTCGCCAGAAATATTACCCGGTTCCAAAGATTTTGCAGTTTCTCCGAGGCTGACAGTAGCAGGAAGCACGGACATCTCATCATAGTGACGTCTGTGCACCTGCGCTGTCAGTCCCTTTTGGAGCCAAGTGGCTACTAAGCAGCTAGTCGCCAGATGAAGACTGAATACATGTAAAGTTATTGCGGGGTGGTAGTTCCCCTTTAAACACGCACACACACACACTGACACTGTATTTGTGTCCCACCACCACAAAACACAATCATTCAAACACACAATGTACCCTATGTGGCTCCATCACACACACACACAAACACACACACACACACTCACAAACACTACACCCTTTGTGACTTTACCAAACACAAAACACACACTGCATCTGTGTGACTCCACCACATGCACACATTACACTCTGTATCTCCTGTGTATCCACCACAAACTGCTCCCTGAATGACTCCACTGCACACACACCCACACATTGAATCTGTCTGACTTCACCACAAAAACACACAGAAGCACACAAAAACACACAAACTGCAGCCCATTGACTCTACCATACTCACTGCATCTGTGCTACTCCATCACAAGAACACACACTACATTTGTGTATTTCTACCACAAAGACACATGCAAACACACACACTTCACTCTGTCAACTGTAACTCCACATACACTGAACCCTGAGTGACTCTTCCCCATATACACACATGCACACTAAAACATGACTTCACAACATACATACTGCATCTGTGTTACAGCAGCAAAAAACATACACACAGACACACACACATGCAAACTGCACCCTGTGTTCTACCACCACATGTACTATCTGACTCAACCACAAAACACAAACACACACACCCACACACTTGCTGCTTGCTGTGTGACTCCACTGCAGGCACACACGCACACTGTATCTGTACACATCTGTGTGACTCTAACACACACACACACATACATACACACAGCATCTGTGTGACTCTACCACAAACATACAGTACACTGCAGTTTGTACACACACACTGTACTCTGACTCCACCATACACATACTGCATCTGTGTGACTCCAACACACACAAACACTGCATCTGTGTGACTCCACCACAAACTCACACACACTACATCTACTCCACTCCACCACAAACACACACCTTTATACATATACACATGCAAACATTTTACTGAGGGTGAACCCAAAATACAAACACACACACATTTATCTGCATTACTCTACTGCAAAATCCCAAACACACACACACACTGCTCCCTGTTTGACCCACCAGGCATGCACACACTGCATCTGTGTGACTGCACCACAAACATACACATACATGATGCATCTATGTGACTATACACACATGAACACACTGCATTTGTGTGACTTCACCATGCACTGAACTTTGTTTAACCTACGTCTCTAACACACACTGCACCCTGAGTAACTCCACAATACACACACTGCATCTGTATGACCCCACCACACACACAACGCATCTGCATCACTTCACAAACACAACACACATACAAACACTGAGTGCATGCTGCATAACACATGTATGCTTATATTGCCTGTCTACAGAGAATAAAACTGGACCAAAACAACATGTAAAAATACGTATAAACAAGTAATTCTGAGTCAAATCAATTGTTTCACAGAGAACAAATAAAACTTTCCAGCTTGTCCATTGAATTAAATGGGGCTTTTAATCGATTTAAATGTAGAAAGTAGGTTAGTGACCTTTCTAGCATTCAAGCGGTTAAAAGCCCCGTTTAAATCAATGGGGATTTTTGTTTTCCCCTATGGTGGAGCTTTTTAATGACAAGACTGTGACCATATTAGCTCCTTCATTGTTGGAAAGATTTGGCATACAAGACTCAACATGAATCTTCTCTAAGTCTACCGGTAACCACTTAGTGATCTACTGGTAGATCGAGATCTACCTATTGGGCACCCCTGCTGTGGTTTATACACAGTTTAGGTGAGAGGTTGTGTCCTGCTTTCTCTGTGTGCTGATCTGTACACAAGGATTAGGTGAGAGGTTTTTGTGTTGATCTCTTTACAAGGATTAGGTGAGAGGTATAAATGCTCTCATTGTTCCCTTGACCTCTTCACACAATAAGACAGGCTGAATGGTGGCTGAAAGTGTATTTTGCTTGGAGGTAATTTCGTGCTGTATAGATCTGTGTTTAGATAAAGGTTTGGAATACATCACCGAGACACTTTCAAAAAGAATTTGTCATTAGAGGTATAAACAGCAGCTCGATCCCAATCATACACCTGGATAATTTCAGGCATCTAAATGGCAGAGCCACACTTACTCTCCCCTCCCTAAACCCTCTCAATTGGCACCCTCATCACTGAGCATTTTAGACCCTTTAAGTGGCGGTGCTGCAAGCAATGAGAAGCAAACGTTTGCTTACTCCTCTGGTGCACAAAGGGTTAAACAGCATGCCTATCCACTGTCTAGTTTGTTAACCTCTTCATTGTTATAATACTTGCTACTATAATAATTGCTACCTTTAGAGTGCCAGATGCTTTGGCTATTTATTAATTTCTAAAATGACGGTCAACAGATGAGCAATAATTGTACTGCATGGCGATTTGATATCTCTGCTTCATATATCAGTTCATTTGTAGCTTTAGATATCCATTGACTGACTGTCTGTCTGAAAATAAGTGTCTTATTATTAGGGCTAAATATGTGCAATTCTGGTGCAAACCAGTTGTGATGGAAATTCCACAAACTTACACTGGCGTAAATGAGGGTTTTACACCATTGATGCATTGAGTTATGACTTTAATTCAAGGGGATAGAAGTCTCTTTTAACCATTTGAGTGCCAGAGGAGTACACAACGCATTGCAAAGCAATGTGTTGCGTGCCCCTCTGGCACTCAAAGGGTTAAATCAACAAACATTTTAATTTCAACCTATTATACAGTAGGACTGTTCCAGCATTGTGCCAAATCTTGATGAATAAGGACTTATAGTTTTAATAACATCCCCCCCCCCCATAATTTGTTACCATCTGAGAGTATTATTCACAGGATCTGGATGTAAGGCATCTTATCCTAGATGTAACATCATCTCTAGTGTGAGAGTTTCACTCAGTCAATCTGTAGGGGGCAGTGTTGGGCATAGATATACTCATCATGAACATGTGTCTAAACACAGAATGCACATGCAAGCATTCTAAAAACATACAAAACACACATATGCTTTCATTGTCTTACAAAAACACACAGAAAGAGTTTTATTTGGAGTGATAACTTCTCATTATTTAAAGTGGATCTGTCACATTGAATAAGAATACATATTTCAAATCTTTATTGAGACCTAGCCATGTATCATATTAGGTAAAGGACCAGCAAGGATGGGCAATATGTGACACTCCACCTGTTTTAAACCCCAACTCCCATCATCTTCAACCAACCAATCGCTGGCTGGGATAACTGGAGTTGTAGCCTCCCACATCTGGAGAGCCAAAGTCTGCTTACCCTGGTTTGTGAGATGTTGATACTTTTATTTGTGGAACGTGATCTCTTTCAGTGCACCACTGTATGCTAATTAACCCAGCTGAGTGCCAGAGGGGTGGGCGAGGCATTGTTTTGAAATGCATTGCACACCCCTCTGGCACTCAAAGGGTTAAGCTTCCAGTGTGGCATAGAGTTTAATTATGGTGCTGCAATGAAAGAGATCACTTTCCAACAATAAAAATGTGAATATGTCCCAAAATATGCTGCTGCCGATCTTTTGGCTAACATGTTACACAGGCAGCTTTAAAATATACCAATTGAATTCAAGGTGTCGGTCCACTTTAAGAAGAGGCTTAAAGTGTTACAAGAAGAAGGTATTAATGTGTTGTATGACTTTAGCCACTTGGGATGCTGGAGACCAACGCATTGCTTTGTATAACCTAAAGTAAACCACTGGGAAAGGAATGCCCCAGAACATCCGTGCACTTCCCCACTCCCCTCTCCTTAGTGCAAGTAATGTCCAGATGAGAGTTTTCAGTATATGTAGCATAGTAAACGGACTTTAGGCAGGTGTAGGACTTGAAAACAGACTCCATTAGCTACTTTATCATGGAATTGTATTAGTACCCCCCCCCCCCAGTATGTACACACTATAGTCACACAGTATGTACATACAGGCACGCACACAATCACATAGGCACTCACATAATCACAAGGTATGTACACAGGCATTCACACAGTCACACAGTATGCACACACAGACACCCAGTCACACAGTATGCACACACAGACATCCAGTCACACAGTATGCACACACAGACACCCAGTCACACAGTATGCACACACAAGCACTCACACAGTCACACATTATGTACATACAGATGTACACACACACACACACAGTCACTCAAGTACACAAAGGCACACAGTATGCACAGAGGCACACACATGACCAAACAGTATGTACACACAGGCACGCACACAGTCACACAGTATGTACACACAGACACCCAGTAACACAGTATGTACATACAGATGTACACACACACAGTCACTCATAGTTATACAGTAAGTACACAAAGGCACACAGTATGCACACAGGCACACACATGACCAAACTGTATGTACAAACAGGCACTCACACAGTCACACAGTATGTACACACAGGCACTCACAGTCTTACAGTATATACACATAGGCACTCACACAGTCATACACTATTTACACACAGGCACTCACAGTCATACGATATGTATATAGAGTCACTCACACAGTCATACAGTATGTACACACAGGCACTCACAGTCATACAATATGTATATAGAGTCACTCACACAGTCATACAGTATGTACACACAGGCACTCACAGTCATACAATATGTATATAGAGTCACTCACACAGTCATACAGTATGTACACACAGGCACTCACAGTCATACAATATGTATATAAAGTCACTCACACAGTCATACAGTATGTACACACAGGCACTCACAGTCATACGATATGTATATAGAGTCACTCACACAGTCATACAGTATGTACACACAGGCACTCACAGTCATACAATATGTATATAGAGTCACTCACACAGTCACACAGTATGTACACACAGGCACTCACAGTCTTACAGTATATACACATAGGCACTCACACAGTCACACAGTATGTACACACAGGCACTCACAGTCTTACAATATGTATATAGAGTCACTCACACAGTCATACAGTATGTAGACTCGGTCAGGGTCAAACATGCACAAACAGGCACTCACACAGTATGTACACACAGACACTGTCACACAGACACATAGTATGCACACACACAGTATGCAGAAAAAGACACTGACACAGTGACACAATAGGCACACACAGACACACAAACATGGAGTATGTACACAGGCACTCAAATTGCATGTACAGCATGCACACACAGACACACACACACACATACAGGTAGACAAGGCAATCACACAGTCATACAGTATGTACACACAGGTACACAAGGCACTAATACAGTCATACAGGACAAGTGGAAAAATTATGGAGCAAACCAACTGCATCATAGGGAACAAGACCCCCCATTTATTCCTTTATTTAAACAGAGTTTTCTTGGTTACAAATAAATGGGACTTTTAACCCTTTGAATGCAAAGCAATGTGCTGGATTTCTCTCCAGCAATGAAGAGTTTAAAAGCTGCATTTAAATTAATGGGAGTTTTTATTTTTACCTATGGTGCATTTGGTTTGCACCAAAATTGCACCATTTTTTCATAGTACATTAGCCTCATGGTGCACGTACACAGTCACACAGTGAGACTTATGTACAATAAATACAATTCTGAAGCAAATCAACTGCACCAAAGGTGTAAACCAGGGCTGTTTTAAGACCTTGTGAGGCCCCTGGCATAAAGGGTAAGGAGGCCCCATATTTATATATTTGGCACACTTGGGGTAACACTTGCACACCACTGATCCACATATACACTGTCCAATACATAAGCCTTTTTCCATTTCCATCGGTGGCTACAGAATTACACATATGCTGTCACACAAGTAATGTTCCATTGTCTACTGGTAGCCACAGAACAATATACCACTGTCTGACATTCCAGACTTGTTCCACCATCCTACGTTAGCCACAGAACCACACATACACTGTTAGCACCTCAGCCTTGTTCCATTGTCCAGTAGTAGCCTCAGAACTACAAATGCCGAGTGTTACACTCCATACTTGTTCCACTGTTCACTGCTAGATACATAGACATGGGATGTTGTGTTTTGTCAGTGGAACAGCTCCTCACTGAATGGGTCACAGGCCACACGGGGCACTCAAACACTACCTACAGAAACTAATATAATAATAAAAGGCCTGTAATTGTCAGGGAACCACGAGCTGCAGAAAACATGGCAGACAGCCACATACAACCAGCCCTGACCAGGGAGTTCTGAGGCCCCTCTGAGTCTGAGTTCCCCAGTGTATGCATGATATACCTAGGTAGTAGAATGGCCCTGGAACGAATACACTTTCCAGATTCATGTAAATGCAACTTTGCATGCATTTAAATGAGGCTTTTAACCCCTAGAATTCTAGGGACTGGCTACCTCTTCAACACTCAGGAGGTAAAAGCCCTACTTAAATCAATGGGAATGTTCATTTGTCCCCTGTGGTGCAGTTGGTTTGCACCAGAACTGCACCACGTTTCTCAGTGTGTACACAGCACAGATACGTAGTGGGCCTTATGTACAAAGGAAAGTGGAGCAATTCTGACACAAACCAACTGCACCAGATATGAGAAATAAAAAAATCCAAAAAGTTTCCTTGACTTAAATGGGGCTTTTAACCTCTTGACTGCTAGAGGACATTTTATTCACAATTTGGTAGAGATCTCCCAAACATTCAAGACCTGGAGAATTTTCTTTGTCCTATGGTGGGGTTCGTTTGCCACAAACTTGCTCCTGTTTCCTTTTGTGCATAAGACTTAGTATGCACACACTCTGCGTGCAGTTCCTGCTCTCTGCATGGAGTGCATTACACAGCCCAGCAGGACTTCCTCTCACATATTAGCTTCCAACATGTTTCTTCCTGGATCTCTCCTGTCTACTTCTGTGATCTTTTCTCATCTCTAATACATCCATGTGTTCTCTCTCCAGCACCGCTCCATGATCCAATTCATTCTGTCCAGGTAGCACACATGTAACAATGCTTACCTCCTAAGTGTAACAGTTGAGGAGGGATAGTCCCTCTTGAGACCCAAATCCTTCTCACCCACTTTCTTAACCAGACGTCCCTCCTTTTAGGATTTGTAGTGTGTATATGTCTATGCACAGCAATAAAACTCACATTAATGTTTGTTTAAACATCAATATATATGTTTGTAAAATAATATGTGTAAATAAAATACTTTAGTCTTATTATAAATCATGTATTCAATTACATAAAAAGCTGTCACTAGGTCATGAAGTAACCTAAAAATTCTCTGTAATTCTCCACCCATTAGTCGCACCCCCAAGAGTAACAACTAGACAAAAGTGTCCCCCTTTCGCCATTTGACTTGTTAAGTGGTATGGACAATGCTTTTCCTCTCACTGTCATTGGACGCTTTCTTTGGAGTCTAACCCGTATTACTTGACATTTGAAGGGCAAATCTGGAAGCATATGAAGCACAATTCTGAAGCAACCCAACTGCATCATAGGGGGAAAAAATGCCTTGAATGTTAGATAGGTCTTCATGTATTGCAGACCCCACTGAAATTATTGGGAGGTCTAGGAATGTTTATTTTCCCCCATGGTATGCCATTTTCCCTCATGCAGATCACATTGCTTTACGTGGATTCTTTACTGCTGGGTTGTAGGAAAATAGTTTAACACTTTGTGTGCTAGAGGGGTACACAATGCATTACTAAGGGTTACTCAATGGACTAAATAATTTTCCTGTTTATTCAGCTACAGATGACCTTTCCTTAGATGATGTGTAATAGTCTTATATGGGAAAATATACCCCTAACAAGCTACTATTTATTAACTTGAGATAATGCAGATGATTTACTTAGTAGAAGTGGAACAAAACTACTGTACTATAGGGTACAAATAAAGAATTTCAAAATTCCCATTGATAATGAGTTGGAAATCCCATTTAAACCATCTGAATGCCAGAGAGGTACACACGCAATGCTTTACACACCCATCTGTCGCCCAAAGCTCTAGCTCCTTCCCTGTGTCTTTTGTTTGTGCTTTTGAGTCTACTGATTGCTTAATTTTAAAAAAATTGACAATTAGAACTTTACCAAACACATTTGGGCATAACTTAGTTTTTGGAACATTTTAAGGTATCACTATGTAGAAAGATCATTTCTTGATCATGAACCAGTATGGCTACAAGACAACCTCCTTTTCAGTTATAAATCATTTATTGTTGAAAAGTGCTATAATCACTGATCACCATGATGTCATTGGGTTCCTGGATGAGGATCTTCCACTGAGGAATTTCCATCCTATAATCAGACATTAGAGTTACTCACAGGAAGTCAGTCATTGACTGAATGATAGTCACTCACTGGAAGGAAGAGTGACACATTGGATGTGCAGGCCAGTCATTAGGAAGAAGTGCAAATGATTGGGCGAGAGCCACTCATTTATAAAGTTGACTCACTTATTTGAAGGCATTGCTGGAAATAACTAGAAGGTAGACTCACTCATTAGGCAGAAAAACTAATTGGATTGCTGGCAGAATTGCTATTTAAAAGGCAGAGTCAATCATTTCATAGTAGAGGCACTCACTGAAAGGCAATCACTCACTACAGAGCAGAGTCGCTCTTTGAAAACAGACTCACATATGTTGTCATAGAGCTACACAATGGATGGAAAACTTACACATTGAATGGTAGTCGCATAGTGGAAGGCAGAGTCACATATTGCATAGTAGTCTCACACTGAATAGCAGAAAGAATCATTTGCTGGTAGAATCATGTATGATATTAGTGTCTCAGAATGAATTGTAAAGATACTAATTTGATGGTAAAATTATACATTGGGTGGTAAAGCAACACAGTGGATGTCAGAGTACTATGTTGTATGATAGTAGTTATTGTAAAGCCTCACTTACTGGAAAGCAGTATCCGTACACCGCACAGTAGTGACAACTGTTAGTAGGGAAACTTGATCTGGTTACCAGTGATACTTGAAAGTAATGCCACTCACATAGGGCTAGTGTGAGTAAGTGAATGACAGTGGCAACTAATTGCACAACTATGCCTTTAACTAGATGAAAACCTGTTAATTACCAGCATCACTTATTGCATGTCTCCAGTTCCTACTGTATGATTTACCTTGTGTACTTATGCACCAATTCTTCTTCTCCCCAGTGTCTGTTACTGTTCACTTCTATGTATGAATATATGTTATTGTATCATATCATACGTTAAAATTCAGTAATGTTCTGTGAACACTGTTAGAAATGTACAAACATAATTATACAGACATAAGGGTCAGTGACATTCAGTAGCTGGCGGAGTCATTCAATAGTTTCTAGAGCCATGAATGGAGAGGTGGAGCCATTTATAGCTCTGTACAGAGGGGAGAGACTGGGCAGAAAGTGACAGACTGAAAATCATGTAGTGAGGGCAGCACTGTGGGATTTGTTGGTAATGTATATTAATAACTGGTTGAGGAGCCCGTGTACATGGGCCAGTGCCACCCAGCAACGACCGCGGTGCAGTCATCCACATTAGAGACTGCCCACGTCGTGGCTGATACGGCGTGGGGCACTCTGAATCGGTGCGCAGAGAGGACTACGGTCTGTATTCGAAGTCCCACTCCGTTATCAGCCACTGCGCAGGCAGTCTGTAGTGTGCATGACTGCAGCGCACACAGCCGTCTCTGTTGCGCATGAAGGCTTCTGACACACACATTTAGCAAATTATTATATAGGATAATGATAATAATAATAGCAATGTCACAGTGTCATTCACTAAAAGGTCACTCACTAGAAAGGAATGCCAGTCACTGAGAGCCAGTCTCAATCATTGTATGGCAGTGCCAATCACTAGGAGTCAATCTCACTCACTATATGGCAGTGCCAATCACTAAAAGCCAGTCTCAATCACTGCATGGCACTACCAATAACTGGGAGCCAGTTTCACTCAAATGGCAATGCCAAGACCTGAAAGACAGTCTCACATATTGTATGGCAGTACCCAATAAATCGGTGCCAGTCTCACTTATCTAAAGAAAGTGACACCAACTGAATTCTGTTTTCAATCCTTTCAATTCAGTACCACTCAGTGGATGGCACTACCCAGTCATTATAATTCAGTGCTACTCACTGTGCTACTTATTGGAAGTGTCCCTCTCTGGATGGTACTGCCACTCATGGGATGCGTCTCTCTCTGCACGGTATTGCTGCTCATTGGAAGTGTCTCTCTCTGGATGATCCTGCCAGTCATTGGAAGTAGTTCTCTCTGGATGGTACTGTCACTCACTGGAGTCTTGCTCATATCAATTCATCACGTGCTGAATTCTGTGTCTTTCTACCACTGACACTTCACCCTGTCTCTCATTCTCTACCCTCTGGCCTGCTGGCCTCCTTTATTCCAGTCCCTCCTCCCCAGGCCTCCGTCTCTCTCCCACCCTAGTGGTGTCGAAATCAATTAAAATTTAGATTGGAAGTGTTCGCGGAGGTAAATATTAAAGCTGCAGCTCTGCTAATTCAGAGCATCGATCAGACGGGATGAGGGTAATACATTATTTTGACAAGATACATTCCTTCTCAGCAGCTCCTATCCACATATTGATTTTCTCTCCACTTGCTGCAGTTTAAGCTAGAGGCACCTAACCCTGTCTCCTCTCTCTGTGCCCAATCACCTATCCTCCCTCACCTGCTTCTCTCTCTTTCTTATACCTCTCCCCTGTATCCCTCCATCTCTCAATCACCCCACTCCATCTTCTTTTATTAAGATTCATTCTGTCTCCCTTTCTCTACTTTTGTCCATTTTAACCTCTTAGGTGACCTAACACATTTCAAAGTGATGAATTGGGGCCTTCCCTGGATATCCCTGGATATGTTCTTGCTCTACTGATTAGGCCATATTCATCAAGAGGAAGTGGAGTAATTTTGGAGCAAACCAAATGCACCATATGAGACAAATGTAAATTCACATTGATTAAAATGTGGCTTTTAACCCCATGAATGCTATATACTTTGCAATGCCTTAGAGACATTTCTAGCATTCAAGGGGCTATAAGCCCCCTTTAAATCCATAGGAGATGAGAGAAGGTATATACGTCCTCTGTGGTGCATTTGGATTGCCTCAGAATTGCACCTCTTATACTTAATGAATATGGCCCATTGTATTTTCTTCCCTTTATTTTGACTCAATATTTTTTTCCCTACCTGACACATTTTACGTATTTCTTCTATCCTTCTCTATGTTATTTATATTATCTTCTCCCCCATCACAGTGTATTTCCATTCTTTTCTCTGAATGGCCTCTGTATCTTTTAGGAGCCTATGTTCAAGTGTAATTCTGGGACAAACCAACTGCACCATACACAGGGGAGGGATAAAAATACCAATTTATTGAATGATAGAGAGGTCCCTGGTTCATTGGGGAGTTGCTAAGGTCCCAAAAGACCAGGTCCTTGGGCCAACTTCATGCATTATTAGTGCAGAATGAAGCCCAGTTGCACTACAACTAGTAGGGACATAAGAACTATTATCACGTCCCAAGCTGGCAACAAGATCTGAGGTTTAAAGCATGAGACTCTGGGATTTAGCCGCAGATGCCTAGAAACACCCCAGAACCATGCCCAAATTCCCATTCTAGTAATTGGGACCTTTAACCCACTGAATGCCAGAGAGGTCTAGCATTAAAGGGGTTAAAAGCTCAATTTAAATCAGTTGTCACTGTCTCTAATGGTGCTGGAGCTAGCTGGTTTGCTCCAGAATTGCTCTACATTCTTAGTACATCATTTTCACTCTGTTCATACCCTTGCACCCAGGTACACAAATAACACAGCACTCATATCTGACACATAGATGCATGCTGACTTGCTCCTCCTAATAACCCATCTATCTCAGTATACTGCTAGCTCTCCATATATACTGCTCCAATACACAGAAGACAGACATTCAGTGTGTATTCCCAGTGACACCATTTCATAAATAATGTCCCCATTACTGGCTCAGTCACTTGATGTTGATTATCCCGTTTACTTACAGACAGGCCATAAAAGAAATTACAGGTCCATGTGGCAGAGAGGGGTTAACTTTGCCAGAAGTGATTTTTTTTTTTATAAGAGTTTGTGGCCAGTACTGATTAGGTAACAAACTGCAGTATATCAGTGTATCTGTCTATCGTTATCTCTTGTACAATCTTTCCTTGTGGATTTTATTAACCGCACAGCTTGCTGGAATGGTTGCTTGGCAAAATTTAGTATTCATGGCCTATTCTGTCAAACATAAGCTGATTCAATACTCCTCCAAGGACCTAGATCTGTGACAGGCAAAAAGATTTTCACCAAAGGCTACATATGTGTATACCTCCTAACATTTCAAATGGCCAAAGAGGGACACTTTTATTTTAGGTGAAGATGCTCGGGGAATTTTTAGGTTATTTTGACCTAATGACACTTCTTTGTGTAATTAAATAAATGATTAAGAAAAGACCAAAGTATTTTATTTACACAGACTAATTTCTAAATACATATAGTGAAGTTTAAACAATCAATAAAGTGAGTTTTATTGCTATGGAGCAGTGTGATACACTTATATACACACAACACAGTCTGATCTCCTATAACGATGGTCACCAGGGTAGGAAAGAGGGACAGAGGGATTTGGGTCTCAAAAAGGGACTGTCTTCCCTAAAAAGGGACACTTGACAGGTATACATGTGGCCCTTGAGTGCACCTCAGATTTCTCACCTGGGCCCAGTAGCTTATAGTTACAACATTGTAGAAGGACAAATAGAAAATCCCCCAAATTCCTATTTGGGCTGCACATTATGGTTAGCAATTCTAACTAGGGGTTGAAAAACCCTTTCAGTGCCATATTGTTTCACTCCTTTTAGCCTGACTGATGACTGACATCACCCAGCCCTGCAGATCTCTGTGATTGTTAGGACAAGAAACTGAGTGAGAATGGGTATATTCTAAGTTGTGGAAACTTGGCTCTCATAGGTGTCGGAACTCTTAATAGTTTAAAAGAGTCTTATACTGACTGTTTACAGCCCTTTTAAGATAGAAATGTGTAGAGGTAAATGGAGGTAAATGAAAGAGGATGAGTGCTTTTTAGGGTGAAAATAGGGTGCGGTAGTGTGAAATTATCTCCTCTTCCCACTTTCATAGAGAAAAGACTGGTGGCCTCAGTAAAGGCCTATGGAGAGCACATGAAGCTGCAGGACAGCCTGTTGCCCACTATTGTCCTGATTACTCTATAGCCCATATATTAAAGTATAAGATATTTGAAATAGTGACCAGTGACAGGCAAGATTAAGGGGCTTATGCGCAAAGAAAATGGAACAATTCTAGGATAAAATAAGTCCTTAGGGGAGATTCACTAAACGGTGATAAAGTAGAGATGAGTTCTCCAGTGATATCACTTCTCCGATTCCTATGTTATTCTCTGGAGCCAATGCACTAAGATTTGTTTAACTTTGGAGATCTTAGTGCATAGACTCTATAGAATAACATAGGAACTGGAGAAGTCATATCACTGGAGAAATCATCTCCACTTTATCACCTCTTTATCACCTCTTAGTGAATCTACCCCCTTGAATGCTAGCGAGATCTCCAGCACAATATCTTGCAGAGCTCTAGCAAGTCCCCTCTAAATCAATAGGAACGGCTGTGAGTTGGTTTGCCAATGAATGGTGCCACCTTCTTTCATACAATTGCTACAATCTCTCTGCTGTTGCAAACACCATCAGGCTTATGTACTAAGTTAAATAGAGAAATTCTGGCGCAAACCAATCACACCATAGGAGACAAATAAAATCCTCAATGATTTAAAAGGAGCTTTCACCCCCTTGATTACTAATGAGATCTCCAATGCATTGTGTTGGAGACCTCTCTAGCATTCAGTGTTTTAACCCTTTGAATGCCAGAGAGGTACTCCTTTGGCATTCAAAGGGTTAAAAACCCCATTTAAATTGATGGGGGATTTTGGAATATTTATTTGTCCCCTATGGTGCAGTTGGTTTGCTCCAGAATTGCTCCTTGGTACATCACCCACAGTGTCAGCATCATGAGCTGTATTCTCATTATCGTCTGTATGTCTGTTAGAGTTAACTGGCAGGCACTAACAACATCCACTTAATAATCTTAGTATCTCACTATGGCATTTTATCCATCTCCGGGGTATATCTACTAGAGAACACTTTTCGTGCATTCATTGAACACGGCAGATTGCGTCACTTGGCATGCAGTTATAAGAAGCAGGAGTCTGCTATAGCTACCAACATTTCAAATGGCCAAAGAGGTACACTTGTGTTTTAGGTGGTGTTGCTGGGGGGGGACGTGGATGGTGGATGGGACATTACCAAGAATTTATAGATTATTTCATGACCTGCTGACACATCTGTGTGTAACTGTATAAATGATTTAGAGCAAGACCAAATTATTTTATTTACACAGAATAATTTATAAACACATATACTGTTTAAACAAACATTAATGTGAGTTTTATTTCTGTGGAGCAATGTGATACACTTAAATACATACCACACAGTCTGATCTCCTAAACACAGGGATACCAAGGTGGGAAAGAGGAAACTGGGTCTCACATAGGGACTGTCCCTCCTAAAGAGGGACATTTGGGTGGTATGGCTTGCTATATTTATGATGCCTATGTAAAAGAGCCCTTATACAAATAGTGTATCCTAGCACATCACTCCAGTAATAGACCCCTCCTGAGATTCGCAGCAGTGACATTTGCCAAGAGCACATGGATAATGTCAATGTTATCTGGATAATCAATTAACTCAACTAATAACATTAACATTATCTACTCTTAATGCATAATGTCAACATTATCCACACTTTGGACTTTAGCCATGATACACATTTATACATATCAAGTGTGGAAAATGCTCCCATGATGCTTTGCAGGGTAAGTGGCATACTGTCCTATATAAGCTCATGTATGTACATATCAAAGAATGAGGTAGTTGAGTCCCTTTTAGTTAAAATATCCTCCCCTTCTTTCACACCCTCAATATTTGACCCAATGTCCCTCTCTGTAGAGACAGGTAAAACAGTCATCAAGGCCTTCCATTGTTAACATATTAGTGAGGTGCAAAGTCAACAAAACTAAAATATTTAACCCCTTAAGGACCAGCGGTCTTGGGATGTGTGGTCCTTTAAGGACCAGAGAGTGAAGTTTGACGTGCCGGCACATGAGACTGATCACGTGTGCCAGCGCGACGAACAGGGGACTGATAGTGATCGCTCCGGTCTCCAGTCTGCAGGAGCGCTGTGAGTAAAAAATGTGCGACATGCTAAGACCATCACTGCTGTTTTTCCCTTAAGGACCAGTGATGGTCCTGGCACGTCACATCACTCTTGTTTTAAAGCAATAGTATCCCTTTATTTGACTTTACACATTCTACAAGTTCAAAATATGTCAAGTTGACTGAAGTTTTTATTATTTTTTCCCATACACACCTATTTATCTTTTTTTACTTTTAACCTCTTAATGACCGATGATGTGCCAGGACCAGGTGACGGTCCTTGCATATTATGTTATTCTGAGATAGAAGCATGGCTACATGCCGTGCTGCCATCCCAGAGAGAATCGCTCAAAAAAAAAAGCTGTGGTCCTCTAGGGCTGCCCACCCCCAGACCGCACAATACTTAAGAGGTTAAGTACTTGAAACTGAACTTTGCAATGCATTGCACACCCATCTGGTCCTCAAGAGGTTAATTATTCAGCCATAGTGGGGTGAATTTACACTGTTCCATTGGAGTTAACCTCTAACTCATGCGGATACATTCGGGGTATGTACTACAGAGTATGAACATGTTAGTAAATACTGATGTACAAACTCTGACGTTGTTAATCTTTTTATGCGAGCAAGCCACAAATGACTCCATTTAACGTATGCAAGGACATTGATTCAAGGTAATCCCTCTGCTCCTTGTCAGTACATGGAATTAAACAAGGCTTAGAGGAACAATACACCTTTAAATGCCTTTGAATACATATATATAGGCCAATATAGGGGCCAAATAAATATAGAAAACAATTCCCACATATTTAAATTGGTATTTTAACCACTTGAGTGCCAGAGAAGAGTCCAGTGCATTAGAATGTATTGGGTCCTACCCAGCATTCAATTGGTTAAAAGCTCCATATAACTCAACAGGGATTTTTGCTTGTCCCCTATGGTACAATTGGTTTGCTCCATAATTGCTCCAATTGTTCTTAATAGATCAGACAAAGTATCTCACTGGCCTCCCTGACATTAGTGTCTAACGGCAGTGACTACTCAGAAGGGTATGCACTACAGGTTATGATCTATGTAGTACATTCCGGTGGAGACTGTGCAGGAAAATGGAGCACATTAACATTGTTTCCAATATTACTTGTTTAGTACATTGGCCTAAGCAGGACATAGAAGAAAGCACCACCCCAAAATAACAGACTGCCCCTTTGTCTTCCCTTTAGCAGCATAATGGGGAGGACATTGTCAGTACGTAGACTAGTAAATTGACATTACGCAGACACAGGGACAGATCCCAGCTCCTGTTACTGTGCGAAATTTGTGTGATACATTACCCACTGCCACTATTCAGCTTCTATGAACAAGTAAGTAGCAACCTAGATAATGGTAAGGCAGATGATGTTGTATATCTAGATTTTGCAAAGGCATTTGATACAGTGCCACACAGGAGGCTGGGCTATAAATAAGGAAATTGAGGCTAGGGGATAACCTTTGCAATTGGATAGAAAACTGGTTGAAGGATAGGGAACAGTGTGTTGTTGCAAATGGAAAATTCTCCAATACAGTTAAAGTTGAGAGTGGAGTACCTCAGGGTTCAGTACTTGGTCCACTGCTTTTTAACATGTTTATAAATGACCTGGAAATAGATATAGAAAGTAAAATATCAGTATTTGCAGATGACACTAAATTATGCAGGGTAATAAATTCAGAATAAGATATTTGTTTTCTACAGAGGGATTTACATAAAATGGCAGATTGGGCAACCAAATGAAATATGAAAGTTAATGTGGGAAAGTGTAAAGTAATTCATTTGGGAAGAAAACATCCCAATGCTACTTATGAACTTAATGGAATCATATTAGGGGACATGTTGTTAGAGAAACACCAGGGTATCCTTGTAAATACAAACTTGGAAACAAAGACCAGTGTCAAACAGCAGTAGAAAAAGCAAACAATATCCTGTCTTGCATAAAAAGGGCTACTGAAGCAAGAGTGGATAACATCATTTTGTAATTGTACAAATTGGTAAAATCTCACAGTGAATATGCAGTGCAGTTTTGGGCACCAGTTCTGAAAAAGTATATACTAGAACTGAGAGAGTACAGTGAAGAGCAACAAAATGAATTAAAGGAATGTATGACATGACGTATGAGGAACGATTAGACAAACTTGGTTCATTTACTCTAGAGAAAAAAGATGACTAAGAGGAGATCTTATCACTATGTACAAGGATATAAAAGATCAATACAAGGATCTCTCTGGCAAGGGCATTCACAGAAATGTTTCCGGGGGGGGCGGGCAAAGCCATAATATGTCACCCAGGGCAACTCGACAACCCCTTATGTTTATCCAGGGTGGGCAAGTACAGGGGAGGTAAGTGCCCCCACTTGCCCCTCCATGTGGACACCCATTCTTTCTGGTGAGCTATTCATTCCATGGCCTGATCAAATAACCACGGGACACCCCTTGAGATTAGATGAAAGGAGGTTTCAACTTAAGCAGAGGAAATGTTTTTTTTACAGTAAGGTCTGTTAGATTATGGAATTCCTTGCCCAAGGATGTGATTATGGTAGATACTATGGATACTTTTAAGAGAAGATTAGATACATTTCTTTCAAAAGGGAACATGCACGTTTATATTGTGTATTAGTAGGCAAAACAGGAAGGTCTGATAAAGACCAAATTATTTGGTAACAGGAAAGCTATAGAATCCTCATGTCTCTGGGTTATGAGGCAAAGGTTGAACTTGATGGACTTGAGTCTTTTTTTACCTAATTTACTATGTTATTACCTGAGGCTGCTGTACAAAGAAAGTGGAGTAAATCAGCACAAACCTACCGCACCACATGGAACCAATAAAAACTCTCATACTTGCACACTTGCCTTTAACAGGGTTTTTAAAGGGCTTACTCTAGCATTCAACAGATTAAAACCCCAAGTTAAAAGCAATGGGAATTTGTATTTGTCCTCTATGTGCTGTTGGTTTTCTCCAGAATTGTTCCACTAGAACATAGGCCTTATTGGCGGTACATGTCATATGCCACTATGTGTAATAATATTTCCTTTATGCTTATTATAATTTATTTGTGTCGCTGAATATTGTTCTATCTTTTTCTTAGTATTTCTGAATCCAGTTTTAACCAACTGACAGTCTAGCTGTCTGTATGTCTTCTGTGTGTCTATCCATCAATACCTGTGATTCTACCTCTCGCTCCCCTAGACCTCATGCTGTCTCTTTTGGTTCCTTAAAGGGATAGTAATACTTCATTTTAACTTTATTTTATTTTGTAGGCATTAAAAAAACATGAAGAATGATATAAGTCTTATCTCTGAAACCTTTATGGTTTAAGAGATATTCACAAACAAAGTATCCCCCCCCTGTTCAACCAGATCAGAAGGAAGGTGCCCAGGTAGACTGCAGAGAGGGACAATCTTCAGTTAAGATAATGGAAAAAGCTGAAAAACTTGTCAAGGGGGGAAGGGCTTTCATTGTTTTCATACAAAGAAAATTGTCCCCTTCTGTTATCTGTCCTGTCATACAACCATACTCACATCTGAGAAGAGATGGCTTACACTAGGTAAAAGGGGCGGGGAGGGGAACTTTGCTTGTGAATATCTCATAAACCATAAAGGTTTGAGAGATAAGACTTATATCATTCTTCATGTTTTTTTAATGCCTACAAAATAAAATAAAGTTAAAACGAAGTGTTACTATCCCTTTAAGGGTGTTATTCTATATTTTCTGGTGTGAACATATGGTGCATATTATCCTTTTCAGTAGTAGAGGGGTATAATATTAATGGGGATCCTTTTTGCCTGTGATCTGTACAATGAGTACTGCACAGTATAAAAGTACATAAATGAAGGGATATATATATATATATATATATATATATATATATATATACACACACATATGAATATGTGTATGTGTGTGTATTTGTGAGTAATGTGAAGATTCTTGTTCATTGAATTGCACTGGATACCCCTCTGACAGAGAATGCCCCAGCGCTGCAGGTGGGGAGGCGATGACCCACCGATTGTGGACAAAGGCCCATCCACCTAACTGTCTGTAAAGTTATTTTACTGAATTAACTTGTTAAAGGGAAAGCATTGTGTAATGTGGCACAATTATATTTTGCTAAGCTTTTCTTGCTAAGTAAAACATTGCTGGGATATCCTTTAGTCTCAAGTTATTACAGTTCAAACTTGCATTGTTTCTGGGTGTACTACTTCCGTGGTGTGCCATTTTATATTAGTGCTGTTTCTTTTCTACTTTATGGATATAGACTTTTGTCACTGACAAGTATTCTCCATAGGCTGCTGTATCAACAGTTCCACGTTATAAATGGCAGGCCATGAAAGTATTGCAAGTTTGAGTTGTACTCATTTTTTAATGAAGCATATACCCTTTAACCTGGGTCTGCGTTTTTCCAACAGTGGGCTATGTCCTGATGAAGGTTTGTTAATTGTCAGAACGATTAATAATTTTTCTTCAATGCAATCATTCAGACTCGCGTGCGTTGGTATTCGATTCCTATGTCTGTATCCACCCATAACATCATCAGGCCCCTAAAAGAATGAAACCTAGCTACAGCACTGATTCCACTCCCATGCAATCATGCCTTTCTGTGAAAAAATACATGAATAAAAATGTGTGAGAGGTCACCATTACATTGCTTCAAAAGCATCATTCAAGGGGTTAGAAACCCATTTAACCCTTTAAGGGGTGCATGATGCAGTGCATACCAATGCATTGCACATCCCACTGGTCCATTTTTTTTGCATCTGAGAGGTTAAGAGGCTTTGGTGCATCTGCACTGTCACTGACAGGTACTCTCCATAAGCTATGACAGAACATGCAGTGATGGATGGGAGAAAGCAGATGCTGGTATAGAAATTACAGGTCTGAGAGTGAGAAGGCCGCACACTTATTTTCTTACCATCAATACTGTTGTTTCATCCTACAGTGAATTACCAGTCTTTATAAAAATATAACTGGTAATTCCAAGACTTGGTCAGCCACGTTTTATGTAGTCTGAGATTCATAAAACAGTGATTCCTTGAATCCTCCCAGGTTACAGAGTGAGTGACACAGACGTTGAGATTTTTTGCTTCCTGATGATAGTTTGTTGTCTGAACTATCACTGATGTGTTAGGAGTCTATTAGGCTACTTTAATTAGAATACTTTAGGCCACGTATTCATCACAGAAAATGGTACCTGGAGGAAAATCAACACCTCATAAAAATAACCCATCCATACACAGTTAACTTACTCTGGATAGAAAATCCTAATTATCCTTTTGAATTTTTACCTTGCTCTTTGGTTCAAAAGATAACACCTTTAATCAGTCCTGGATACCATCTCCATGGAGGCAGACATGATAGTCGCTAGTAGGACCACAGGACCTCAGACTCTACTTTGGATGTCTTGCCTCAGTTTAACCCTGTCAGGTTTCAGAGGGCTGTACGATATATTTTTAGCCAAGGAGTTAACCCTTTGGTGCTAGGTAGGGATCCAACAGATCACAACTCAGTGCTTAGAAAAACTCTGGCATTCAAGCAGTTATTTATTTTACATTATTTAATGGATAAACAAAAATGCCTTAAACATTTCATTTCTTGCCTCATTTAACCATTCCAGTACCATAAGAGTATGCAGTGATTTCAACACCCCTCTGACATACAATGGGTTAATGCCAAATATGCTATTATATGTATCAGACTGAAAATTAACAATTTTCTCTGACAGACAGAGACCAGCAATGCATGGCAAAATCTGGGACCACAGACCAATAGGTATTAACCCTTTATGGACCAGAGGGGTATGCAAATTATTGCTTTACAATGTATCTTGACCCCTCTGCTCATTAACCCTTTGAGTGCCAGAGGGGTGTGCAGTGCATTTCTTTACAATGCATTGCATACCCCTCTGGCACTCAAAAGGTTAAAGAGTTAATTTTTTTTATTTATTTATTTTTTTTTTCTTTGCATTCCTCCTTCACTTGTTTTTTTACCATTTTTTTGTTCTGGAATTTTCAGTTGCATTCATTGCTAATTTTTACTGTAGTTATTACTTCATTTCTCTCCTTACTAGAGCTGATGTACTAAGAACTAGAGAAATTCCACAGCAAAAGTCTGTACCACAGGAAACAGAAACTAATCCCACACTCCCCATTAATTTCAATGGGATGTTTCACTCCTCGAATGCCAGAGATGCAACTAATGCATTGGAGGTCTCTCAGACATTATTAGGTAAAATCCCCTTTCAAATCAATGGATAGTTTAATTTATCCCTGAGGTGATTTGGTTTGCCCAGAGTTGCTCCAGTTCTTCTTAGTACATTGGATTCATTGTAGTGATTGTCAGACAGAGCCCTGTGGTACTATGGATCGCTGTGGACATACACTTATCTTAAAATGGCCCTTTTATTCTATAAAGAATTTCTAAAAAAATGTGAATGTTAAGTTTCCAGTATATGTTTATGGAAACTGTTATGCACAATATGTTTGTTTTTGTTATTTTGGTTGTAACAACTAAAAGTGACTATATTTATGTATTAAGACCCTTCTCTACACCCATGATAAATGATGTGTAACATGTTGAGGGTTCCCCAAAATTCCAGACCTCAAGTTAAGGTGCTTTGGCCAAAAAAAGGAGCGAGAACCACTGTTCTTTTCTTCCTATATATTTCTGTCTTTACTGCCAACTGACTTAAGGAAAAAATAAATAAATATTAAAATAAACAAATACATATTAAAATAAATAAATAAAATATAATACATAAATAATATATATATTGTGTATAAACATATATTCAGTAATGAGAAATCTGGTAGAAGCAGTTGTGGGGAAAATCAACTGCATCGCAAGGAGGAAAAAAAAATCTATCTATCTGTCTGTCTGTCTGTCTGTCTGTCTATCTATCTATCTATCTATCTATCTATCTATCTATCTGTCTGTCTGTCTATATGTCTGTCTCTATCTATCTATCTATCTATCTATCTATCTGACTGTCTATATCTATCTATCTATCTATCTATGTCTGTCTATATCTATCTATCTATCTATCTATCTATCTATCTATCTATCTATCTATCTATCTGTCTGTCTGTCTATCTATCTATCTATCTATCTATCTATCTATCTATCTATCTATCTCTATCTACCCATCTGTCTATCTGTCTATCTACCCATCTGTCTGTCTATCTGTCTGTCTGTCTATCTACCCATCTGTCTGTCTATCTAATCCTGTCTTCTGTCTGTTCCCCTTTTCTCCCCTTATTCACTTTCTTCATTTCTCATCCTTTTTTATTCCCTTGCATCTATTTCACAATATATATTTTTTTTTCTACTTTATGCCATTTTCATACTTCTCTAATTTCTAGATTCCTGGGATCTTTTATCGGATTGCGCATTTTCTCCCTCGTCACCACAGTTCTCTCTGATTCCCTCATTATTTCTTTTAAAATGTGCCATTCTTTATTCATTGCTTAACTCCTTGGTGCCGGAACAGGCGTCATTGCCTTGCTTTGGACTGCAGTGGAGACTTCTCTTACACACAAGGCAATGGTTCACAATCTGCTCAAGGCCCCCATAACACAAAGTCTGGCATTTCAGGGCACTCCTAACATTGTAAGGGTCATTTGTCAAAGTCGTAATGAAGGGGTCAAAAACATAAACGTACTCTTACTCTTAGGTCACACAATCGGATTGACTAAAACAAACATATTGTGCATAACGATTCCTATAAACATTTGAAATCCAACATTGTGACAAAGTCTTCATAGAAAAAAGTGCCTGGGCAACATGGTTGGGAACCATTAACGCAAGGAAAATTAAATTTTATTTTCACCATCTGTTTGCTCTATTTAGGTTTATTTTTACACCAAAACTGTCACCCTCCATGTTCAAGTCTACCCTGAAATCTTATCTGTAAGAAGCACCATTACAATCGCCTTTTCCTTATCCCAGTGAGGCTGGGGTATGAACAAGTGGAGCGAACCAACTGAACCATAGGTGACAAATAACCATTCCCATCGATTTCAGTTGGGCTTTTAACACCTGGAATGCATTTTAACCCTGTGAGTGCCAGAGAGGGATTCAATTCACTGCAAAGCATATAAACTACATTTCCCCTCCCTCTATCATTCAGAGTTTCCCCTATTGGTAATATTCATAAGACATATGTAAATTATTTGCACCAAGTGACAGTAAGGGGAATTTTCCTTTTTTCATTTTGCCCCTGAGAAAAACTGAACACCAGGATCCTCAAATGATCCCTTATCTCCCCCCACTAAATGAAGGACCAGTAGATTATTACAAAGAGTGTCTTGTTTCCTATGTACAAAATGTAACCCTTTGTGCTCCAGAATGGGGTGGATTATAATTATAACATTAATATTTATGATATTTTTTAATGTACAAACAGGTGCTTCAAATAGAAAAGCAATGTACTGCACACCAATCTGGCAGCCATAGAGTTAATTTAGAATGTTTAACTCCTTGAGCGCCAGAGAGATAGCCAATGCTCTCTGTCACTCAAAGGGTTAAAGAAGGAACATGATGGTTTTTTTTTTTTTTTTTACCCAGTACATGGTACTGGTAATACTCAAATGGTGAGCCATGATTATCTTATCGTAGACTTTTTAACTCTTTAAGTCATTTTTGAAAGAATTACAGTTAAAAATGCCAGTGTTCTGCTCTTCTCAGTAAAAGGACAGAATGGCTGCACTAAATATGGCATGTCTGACACCAGTGGTAAGCTGCTTTCACCCATGTAGTCTGGATAAACGCAGTCATTCTCATTATTGCTACCACTTGTTTTTCACACAAACTCAGTGCTGGGTGTCACATTAAAGGAGATCTGTATCTAGATTTGAATCCTTCATACATCAATCACTCATTTTCATCCCTATTTTATACCTACATTTAGTTCATACAAAAAACACTAGGCTTTATCAGTCTGAATGAGATTACCCATAGAGAGAAAGGCCCACCCATGGCCCTTTTGATTTATGTAAACATTATCAATATAGTTACATTTTACTGACCAGCTACAGACTACAGCAGAGTCAAATGCACAAAACAGTAAATAGATATACCAGCCTGCTGTATTATAAGCATTAGCAGGTAAATCATTTTGTTAAACACATTAACCTTTTGTATGCCAGATGGAGCTCAATGCATTGCAAAGCAAAAAGTTAAGAGACACTTATTCCTAGGACACTGGGGTGAATCAACAAAACCAATTGCATGCTAAATCAAGAATAGAAATCAATGCCTGCCTAACATCAATATACCAACTAAACTCCATACTCCCAGAATCCTCCACAGAACACTGCTAGTGGCAAGGGGAGCACAATGGGGCATTTTGTGGTTATTGCAGAGTGTTCCTCTACCCCTTGCTTAGGTCAATGTACTAATCAAGGCGAAGAAGAAATGGCATTAGTGTATGCCATCTCTCTGGGTTATAGGGCCTGTGGTGTAGGGATTGCTGGCATTAAAGTCCTGTACTGGTAGAGTATGTTCACTGATATGTACTATAGCAGTTATACACTGTACTGCATACCGTTATACTCAGCCAGTTCTCCAAGTTCTTACTGATGTAAATGGAGATTTTAACCTCTTACAAAAGGGTTTCAAGACGGAAATTTTGTGGTTACCTATTAGAAGTTGATTTGCCACCAGTTAATCTTGGTGCGTCAGCCTCACTCAGTCATATAAAGAACATTCTTGGTAACATTGGGGAAAGCAGAACTAGTCTTCTTAGTGCATATCTGTTCAGCAAAGCATTACATCAGTACAAGCTCTCAAACCCATTTGTTTTTGGTCCCTACCATTTCTTTTTGATCCCTACCATTTCTTTTTGATCTGTTTCTATAAAAAGCTTCATTTGCTCTTCTTAGCTTCTTCATACACCACTGCATACCCCAGTATAGACCAGAGAGGTGCAACACATTGTCTTAAAAGGATTAATATGTTGCCACTCCATAAATAAAGCATAATACTTATACTGCTAATAGTAATAATGACAATAATAATAATGATAATAATAATAAATTGGGATTGGCAAGAGATCACTGTCTACCTTTATTGGACACAAAGATAGCAATCTCTGCCTTGGGATCATGGTATATTTTGGGGAGAAATTTTATTCAGATTGTTAAAATGAAGGTGGTGTGGGGTGAACCCTTTGGGTGCCAGAGTGGTGAGCAACGCACTGGTCTGCAATGTGTCTCAAGCCATCCCAGCATTCAAACATTAAAGTAACAAGAAAGAGTTAATAAAAGTAAATAAAGAGCAACTCTAGAGCACACCCACTGCACAATAGAGGGTGATTTAAATGGGGATTTTATTCCTTTGATGAGAGAGAGGTATATGTGTGCCAGAGGGGTTATACACACATTGCAAATCAATGCGCTGGGCTCCCCCAAGGAACACAAGGGATTAAAAACCCTATTTAATTAATGGAAAATTAGGGACCTCTAACATATGGTGCATTTGATTAGTTAAACAATTGCATTACTTTTTGGGGTTTAAAACACTAAATAACAAATGTTCTTCTTTTCTTTAAGTACAATATTCAGCCTGTGGCACATTGTAGGTAATTAGTGTTGATATACATATGGCTGGCTGAAAATGTCCACTAATCTGTAACTAGTATAAAATCCAGCAGACAAGTAAGACATCATGTTCTTCTCTGTGGTTATCATCAGGTGGACTAGTAACTTCATCTCCTGACTCGTAACCTTACTGTCCCTCTGACTGGGGAGCAAATCTCATATTTTTCTAGCCTGGTAAACTCTTGATAGGACTGAGAAAAAATGTTGCATTCAGGTAAAGCTTATTTAAGCCAATGTTTTAGTCAACACTATAATATTTAATCAAGATATATATATATATATATATATATATAATAAATGTACATCACACACACACACAGTGAAATACAAAACATGTGCATTGCCTTCATATTACAGGTTATAGGTCTGAGATCTGAGGCACTGATTCTATGAGATTATATTGCATTAAGATGTGTAATAACACTTGCTAGGAAGGTTTCCAGTTGTATTACTACTGACATTGGATTTCCTATGAAATTAGGTGTGATGTTTACTGTGTTAACTATGTGAGGTCAAATCTTAAAAAAACAAAAAACAAAAAAACAAAGCAAGAGTTTTGACTACAAATGTTATCAAGCAGTATAATAGAATGACCTAATTACACTAACTAATCTGTTGTAAAGACACTGATTGCCAGAGAGGGTGTCCAGTACCTTGCGAAGAAAGCTGTTTCTCACCTCTCTGTCACTCAAGGGGTTAAATCCCTAATAGCAGATTGTGTTGCATCTCACTCACGTCAGACACATTTTGGACCAAGGCTAGAAACATTAAGGCCTCTAGCGGGTCTAATATTCCAAAATGGAGGTTTTAACTGTATACTAGGTGTAAATATTTTTCGAAATGACTCCCCTTTTACCCTAGATTGTAAACATTCATGAGCAGGGCTTTCTCACCATCTGTACCAGCGTGCTTATGTACATTACCATGCTTGCATTTAACACTTTGAGTGTCACAGAGGTATCCAACGCATTGCAACGCATTGGATACCTCTCTGACACTCAAAGGGTTAATACTCTCTCCACTTGAATGGCATTCCAGATTACGGTGTTGTTTAAAAATTAAAAATACTCAAAAAATTATATTTTTACACCCACGGGGCTATAGTTAATTCAGTTGCACCCACATTGTTACACTCACAGTATAACTGCTTTTTATTTGATTTGAAATATTAAGAAGTTCTCTTTATTTGTAAAGAGAACATGGTGAAATGATTTAACACAAACACTAAACTGTGACCCAGATTGGATCTTACATTTTCAGATTCTGTACATACAACATAACCCTCTTTCATTACCATGCAAAAATTCATTTTAGTTCAGTAATGCAATAGGAGGAGTGCAAATCACTGTGTAGTGCTCATAGGGTTAACATTCAATCAATATTCTGTGTACAAAGTTTATGAAGGTGTGCAGGAGTCCTACCTGAGTTAGAGAGAGGAATGTACCAAAGAAGAGTGCAGAGCTTATAATGTGCCCTACTATAATAACAGTAAATTTCCTACTCCTTAGTGCATGGCAACTCCTCACAGTTAATTGCTTGCTTCTTAGTGAAAAGCAACTCCTCACAGTTAATTGCTTGCTCCTTACTGCAATGCAATCCCTCACACTAAATTGCCTGCTCCTTATTGCACGACAACTGCTCACATTAAATTGCCTGCTCCTTAGTTCAAGGCAACCACTCACACAAAATTGCCTGTTCCTTAGTGCAAGGCAACTGCTCACACTAAATTGCCTGTTCCTTAGTGCAAAGCAACCACTCACACTAAATTGCCTGCTCCTTAGTGCAAAGCAACCACTCACACTAAATTGCCTGTTCCTTAGTGCAAGGCAACTGCTCACACAAAATTGCCTGTTCCTTAGTGCAAGGCAACTGCTCATACTAAATTGCCTGCTCCTTAGTGCAAAGCAACCACTCACACTAAATTGCCTGCTCCTTAGTGCAAGGCAACTGCTCACATTAAATTGTCTGCTCCTTAGTGCAAGGCAACCACTCACACAAAATTGCCTGTTCCTTAGTGCAAGGCAACTGCTCACACTAAATTGCCTGCTCCTTAGTGCAAAGCAACCACTCACACTAAATTGCCTGCTCCTTAGTGCAAGGCAACTGCTCACATTAAATTATCTGCTCCTTAGTGCAAGGCAACTACTCACATTAAATTGCCTGCTCCTTAGTGCAAGGCAACTGCTCCCACTAAATTGCCTGTTCCTTAGTACAAGGCAACTACTCACACTAAATTGCCTGTTCCTTAGTACAAGGCAACTACTCACACTAAATTGCCAGCTCCTTAGTGCAAAGCAACTGTTGAACATTAGCATGATGTCCTTGGACACTAGAGCACAAACCTGTCATCAGGTCCCTCTAACGGTGCGTATTTCAGGATCTCATCACATGATCATGGTTGAATCAATCAGTAGTTCACTCATTCTGAAGGATCTGCCTGTCTTAACATCATTCACTTGTGTTTAATGGAGGAGATTCTGGATATACACACTGTCGGGGGGAAGGGAGAGGCTTGTGGACATGTTAGAGCCCCCTACCTTAAGAAGAGCAGGAACAATTCTAGATCAATCCAACTACACCCCAGGGGACAGATAAACACTCACATTTATTTAAATGGGTCATTTAACACCTTGAATCCCAGAGATGTCTACAACGCATTGAGAAGTAATGTGTTAGACTCCTCCAGAGAATTCAAGCGGTTAACCCTCTGAGTGCTTTGCTTTGCAATGAGTAGGATACTTCTCTGGCACTCAAAGGGTTAAAATCACAATTTAATTCACTAGGAACTTGGAGAATTGTTATTTGTGCCCTATGGTATGGGTAGTTTAGTCCAGACTTGATCCAGTTGTTATTAGTACATCACACACATGCGTCCACAATGCCACTGGTGCACACAGTCTAAGCTGTTCATTTAAACACACAGAGAGCTTTGTACATAAGTGATACACAGGGCCCACTGAAGGCTCAGACACAGCTCTTTGCACAGATTTAGTCTCTTGACCACTTTTGTACATGCTCCTTGTCATCCTGTGGATAAATCACACATCTTGCTATGAAAATAGCCTTCAAAGTATTAGCAGAGGTTCAAAAAATAAGAAAACAAATAAAAAGTCGATGTACCAACAACTACTAGAGCTGCGCCATATGGGACAAATAAAAATTCCCATTGATTAAAAAGGGGCATTTAACCCCATTGTCTACAACTCATCAGATAGGTGTCCCATCAGCAGATCTGTTTGACTGCAAACACAATACTGTTGCACAGTCAGTACCAGCACAGCAACAGGAGAACAGAATTGGGAAGGGGGAGATCTGAAATGAGATCCCCCCAAACACACACGCACTCCAGTGCTTCTTCTGTGTATCTATACTAGATCATGCTGGACAGTTTCCTGTCCTGTGCTATGCAGGTCTACATAGATTCTCTTGAAATCCCGATACAGTAGGTCTATGGTTAGTGCACATGCAACCAGGGAGCTTAGGACTGAGAGACACTTCCTGGCTGAATTTCAGCTCTTGCAGTTTTCTGGCTGCCCCCCACAAATGGCTGATAGGATCAATTTTGGTGCTGCACAGAGCAACCATGATCTTTGTACTAAGTCCACTCCCATTGGAGAAGACTTATTAAAACTTAGATTGTAAGCTCTTTGGGGACAGGGACCTCTTTCCTATTGTTTCTATGATTGTGACACTCATTTTATGTCCATGTATTTGTTGTAACATACAACTGTTGTAATGTGCTGTGTATACTGTGTAGTGCCATATAAATAAAGACTTACATACATAATTGACCTTTACGAGGTTAAAAGCCCCATTAAAATCAACAGAATCTTGGGAATGCTTTAGTTATCCACTATCCTGCAGTTGGTTTTTTCCAGAATTGCTCCAGTTCTTATTAGTACATCAGCCTCAGAATTACAAGATACTGTTTAACCCTCTTTAAACCTCTGCAAGTCACTGCACACCCATCTGGCATTCAAAGGGTAAATGAAGATTCTAAAAGTGAAAAAATCAAGTTGTATTAGATGAAATCAGGACAATATACGCCTTTTAACCCTCTGAGTGCCAGAGAGGTATCCAACGTATTGCAACGCAATGAACTGATGCCTCTCTGGCACTCAAAGAGTTAAGATGTGTCCAGTCTGAAGAGGCAACTGTATCCTGGGAAGCAGGAAGACCGGTAGAAGGAAGATCTATGAATCAGTCAACACAGGTCTGATGGTGATGGCCTCCAACTCCTGCACTTTTGGGGGATTGCACTAGAACTTATGGTCATTTCAGTGTATACCAGCATACACACTCCTCAGTCTTTAAGGATGTAATGTTTTAATGCCAAAGAGTGCCCAAAAGCAATGCGTTAGGCACCTCTCTGGCACCCAACAGGTTAATACCAGAAAGCTCTGATCGACCTCCCTATAGCATATGGGGGAAAAGGTAGTGATAGTATACCATTCCCTCTGTATGTTACATAGTATTAACCAAGGCAGAAATTAAAGGAATGCCCCCAAATTCCTATACACCTGCCCACTGCCTTCCTACTGGGACAAGGCAAGTTAAGGGGAGAAGTTTCTGGATACACAGCTTAGTAAATTGGTGTTTGGAGGCTGTAAACCTAAAAAATCTGTTACAATGCATTTAATAGCTGGGAATTGAATTACTGCATTCACTTTAGTGTGCTCAATATAAGTAAAAAGTATGTAACTGATCCTATGATGAATTAAACAAAATGTCTCACACACAATCATTGGTTCCAATGGGAGTATAGATACAAAGTAGTGGTTCTACAAGTGCATGGATAATAAACAATAACACAGAAGTTAGTGTTCCTCCTAAGGTGCTGGAAGTGGGCTTATGAATAACCCATTCCACAGGGCTGCATAGGACATATAGTACTCCAGGGCAGCCATGTAGGAAGGCATAACAGCATTTTGCATTCAGTTCTAGGGTGCTCAGTGTAAAAGGAATACTGTTTAACTCTGTAAGGACCAGAGGGGTATGCAAGGTCTTGGAAGGGTTAAGTATATAAAGAGAAAGCAGTAGCACTACAAGTATATAGACTGAATACAAACAAACAAAAACAAAGAAACTAAAACTTTATAAATGATATTAATAGCAACATATATGGGAGTTCTTGCTGTGCTGGCAGTAGCTGCCTTGACCAACTTTCCGGCACGCAAAGGGTTAAGGCCTTCGTGATAAAACTTAAAGTATTTGCCTCAAAATAGTGATAACATGATGGGGATAACCCGTCTGCTGATAATTTGGGGGTTAACCCTTTGACTGGGAGAGAGGTTATCCCTTTCATTGGCAAAGGGGTGTGTTAACATCCAAAATGCGTTACACAGCCCCAAAGGCACTCAGTGGGTTAATGTGTTGGTACCACGGCTGGGGATGGTTGTGGGGAGGTTGGATAGAGAGTTAAGTGTAGAGGGACTTTGGCATGCAGCAGGCGTCCGCAGGCAGCCCCACAGAGGGCAGAGAGAGGCAGTTTAGCTCTGATGGATACACACACTTGTCTCTTAATCTCCGGAGCTCCTGATCAATACGCTATTTCCCTTTGTTGCCAGAAAATTCGATCCTTGCCCTGGAATTAGGTTCCCTGGCTTAATCTAAACGGAAACCGGCCCCAGTTAGCTGCAGAGAGGGGATGAGACGTGAGAGATACAGGGAGGGGGGGGGGGGGAGAAGGAGGACATGATAGAGACATGGGGGGAGAAGAGAGGAATAAACAGAAATAAATCAGAGAAAAGAGAGAGTGTAGAAATAAGACACAACTGCAAATAAAATATAATGAGGATGAGGAGAGGGGATTAAAAGACAGAAGAGGAAACGAAGGCAATACAGAATTCAGAAGCAATACAATTAAAGAAATAAGGGGCAAAGAGGAGGGGAAAGGAGGAGAGCAGAGGGGAGAATGGAGATAAAGGGTGAGAATGTGGGAGAGTGGAGAGAAGGGCTGGTGGGAGAGAACTGAATGGAAATAGTATAAAGATATATATATATATATATATATATATATAGGAAAGAAACGCACTCGTGACTTCTTCAAGTTGCAAAATAGTGCTGATTTACTGAATCGACGTTTCGACCCTAGCTTGGGTCTTTCTCAAGATTCAATCGTCGATTCAATAAATCAGCACTATTTTACAACTTGAAGAAGTCCTGAGAGTGCTTTTCTTTCCCTCGTTTATTGTATTCTGCTTCCTTTGGAGACTGGCACCCAGGCATGTTATTAAACTTATTCAGAGAGTGCTCCATGGACGAATCGTATATAGGGCACTATGGCTGCTGCGTTACCTTCTGTACAGTCAGGGGTGATTGTGTATGTGCATTATGACAGCTGTGTTACTTCTGTACAGGTGTGATTGTGCATGTGTACATAGTGCACTATGGCAGCTGTGTTACCTTCTGTACAGTCAGGTGTGATTGTGTATGTGCATTATGACAGCTGTGTTACATCTGTACAGGTGTGATTGTGCACGTGTATATAGTGCACTATGGCAGCTGTGTTACCTTCTGTACAGTCAGGTGTGATTGTGTATGTGTATTTAGTGCACTATGGCAGTTGTGGTACTTTTGTACAGTCAGGTGTAATTGTGTTTGTGTATGTAATGCACCATGGCAGCTGTGTTACCTTCTGTACAGCCAGGTGTGAGTGTGTATGTGCATTTTGAGGGCTGTGTTACCTTCTGCACAGTCAGGTGTGTTTGTACATATATGGTGTACTATGACAGCTGTGTTACCTTCTGTACAGTCAGGTGTGTGTGTGTGTGTGTGTGTGTGTGTGTGTGTTGCACTATTGCAGCAGTGTTACCTTCTGTACAGTCAGGTGTGTGTGTGTGTGTGTGTGTGTGTGTGTAGTGCACTATGGCAGCAGTGTTACCTTCTATACAGTCAGGTGTGAGTGTGTGTAGTGCACTATGGCAGCAGTGTTACCTTCTGTACAATCAGGTGTGTTTGTTAATATATAGTGCACTATGACAACTGTGTTACCTTCTGTACAGTCAGGTGTGTGTGTGTAGTGAACTATGACAGCTGTGTTATCTTCTGTACAGTCAGGTGTGCGTGTGTGTGGTGCACTATTGCAGCAGTGTTACCTTCTGTACAGTCAGGTGTGTGTGTGTGTGTGTGTGTGTGTGTGTAGTGCACTATGGCAGCAGTGTTACCTTCTGTACAGTCAGGTGTGAGTGTGTGTAGTGCACTATGGCAGCAGTGTTACCTTCTGTACAATCAGGTGTGTTTGTGAATATATAGTGCACTATGACAGCTGTGTGACCTTCTGTACAGTCAGGTGTGCGTGTGTGTAGCGAACTATGACAGCTGTGTTATCTAAAGTACAGTCAGATGTGAGGGTGTTTAGTGCACTATGACAGCTGTGTTAACTTCTGTACAGTCAGGTGTGTGTGTGTGTGTGTGTAGTGCACTATGACAGCTGCGTTACCTTCTGTACAGTCAGGTGTGTGTGTGTGTGTGTGTGTGTGTGTGTGTGTAGTGCACTATGACAGCTGTGTTAACTTCTTTACAGTCAGATGTGAGTGTGTGTAGTGAACTGTGTCAGCTGTGTTAACTTGTATAGTCAGGTGTGAGTGCGCGTAGTGCACAATGGCAGCAGTGTTACCTTCTAAATAATCAGGTGTGTTTGTACATATATAGTGTACTATGACAGCTATGTTACCTTCTGCACAGTCAGGTGTGTGTGTGTGTGTGTATGTGTGTGTGTGTAGTGCACTATGACAGCTATGTTGCCTTCTGTACAGTCAGGTGTGAGAGTGTGTAGTGCACTGTGACAGCTGCGTTACCTTCTGTAACAGTTGCAATACCTTACGCATATAGTCGTGCCTGTGTGCTTTGCACTATAACAGTTGTGTTATCTCCTGCACAATCAGGTCTGAGTGTGTATTATACCAGTGTGTTATCCCCGCACAGTCTTATCTGAGTGTGTATTATTTAGTATAACAATTGTATTATTCCTGCACAGAGTCATGTTTGAGTGTGTATTATGCGCTACAGTAGTTATTCCCACACAGCCAGGTCTGACTGTGTGTATAACATGCACTATAACAGTTATTAACTTCTGCAGAGAGTCCAGTCCGAGTGTGAGTGTAGTATGGACTATAACAGTTGTGTTATTCCTACACAGAATCAAGTCTGAGTGTGTGTGTGTGTGTGTGTCATAACAGTTGTGTTATCGACTGTATGGAGTCAGGTCTGAATGTGAATTATGCGTTATAACAGTTGTATCACCTTCTACATAGAATCAGGTCTGAGTGTATGTTATGCACTGTAATCGTTGTGTTATTCTTTCTCTTGCAGGACTGGGTATGTGTAATATGCACTATAACAGTTGTATTACCGTCTGCATAGAGTCAGGTCTGAATAAGTATTGTTCACTATAACAGCTATATAATCTACTGCACAGTCAGGTATTAGAGTGTATTATGTACTATAATAGTTGTTACAGAGTTACACCGGAGTGTGTATTACGCACTATTCTAGATAGCAAATCTGAGTATCTGCACTATAATAACTGCGTCACCGTCTCCTGCAGGATATCTGACAGTGGTGGGTGAACTACAGCATATGTGTTATCACCTCCAGAACACGTTGTGCCAGTGTCTGCACTACACTAGTTATGTTACTTTCTCCAGGACAGGTAACACAAGGGAGACTGGAGCGCATATACATGTGTCCCACTTCCAGAATGTCCCATAACCTTGCATTGTCCCACATACAAACTAGATCCAGCCCCACTAAGACATGCGTTAAGTCCCAGCAAAGTCCAACTCCAGCCACACGAGAGACCATGAAATCTAGATCCCCAAAGTCCCATCACCCTTCAGGAGACTCACGTTTTTCTTGGCATCCAGGGTCTAGAGCAAAGGACTTGGTGCTTCCTGGAGACGTCAGTAAAATAATTAAACCACAATAATGAAAGCAAGAAAAAGAGAGTTCATAGCATTAGACTCTGAGTGCTCTTCAGAAACTCTTCCTCCGGGACAAGAACCGTGATCAGGAAAGAAGAAACGAGCCCATGAATAAATAGAAGGGATGGTGAGAATAAAAAGAAAGTATGGACAGATAGAGAGAATGGGGAAGGTAGAAAAGATTGTAAAAGGAAAAATAGAGACTGAAAATATTGGAGATAGTGATAAAGAGGAGGAGAGAGAAGGATGGAGAGAGGAGGAGAGAGATGGAGAGAAGGTAGGAGTGGAGGAGAGAGGAAGTGTGTGTGTGAGAGAGAGAGCTGCAGAGTGTCAGACTAAACCCCTTTCCTGTGCACTTCTCCCTTCAGCAGCAGCAGAAAATATATGTACAGGCAGGCAGTGTCTGGGATCGATAGAATATAATTTTCCCCAAACTCGGAAAATAAAGTTCATAGATGATCAAATTTGAAAACAGATGTCGAATCGCGATTCTAAATAGGATTCGATCCCTCTCAATGCACTGTAGATAATATTTGGCCTGCCACTTGATGAAAATGAGTGATTTCATTTACAGCGGGTTGTTAGGGAGTGCTAGATAAAAAAAAAAACTTGTTTTGCTGAAAATGGCTTTTTTTTTACCCTCTCCCACCCCCTCCACTCTTCCTCCCTCCCCTTCTCTCTTCTCTTTTTCCCTATATTTTGTTTGGTGTGTGTGTGAATTTTGAGAAAGACCCCTAAAGTGAGATGGATGGATGTCACCCCCTGGGCTTCTCTTCTCTTACAGGAGCAGTGGAGGGGAGAGAGGGGGGAGGAGGGGGGGCAGATGCCACCAATAAAAAAATGCTGCCAAATAAATGAGAATTGTTCTAGCCGGACCCCTCTCTCTGCATTCCCTGCTCGCAATAACAATTACTTATCGACCGCTTTCAGTCCAGAGGTGGGGACTAGAGGCAGCCAAAAAGCACCCAAGGTATTTCTCCCTGCAGCCTGTGCCAGTGGTTCCTTATTTATTTATTAAATGGAGGACTGTATGGGATGAGGAGGAGGGGGAGACCTGAGGGGGTGAGGGAGTCTCTGGGACACAGATTCATCATTACAAAAGTGCCATCAAATGCGTAAGATGTACAATCTCTGGAGCTAAATGCGTGGAGAGAGTGAGGAGTGGGAGAGAATTCAGTTAAAAGTTACAGAATGAAGCAGCCAGGTATGAGAGTAGATTAATCATCTGAGTGCACACTGACATTTAACGGGTTATCTCCTAACCTCAGCAGAGGCAATAAGGTCAGACCTTGGGGTAGGACTGTACCCCTGGTTTGATACTCTCATTGGCATGCATGGAAATGGTGGTGACCACCAACATTTGCATGTTAACCCTTTTCAGTGCCAGAAGGGAACACAACGCATTGCATAGCAATGCATTGGGTACCCATCTGGCACGTAAAGAGTTAACCCCTAACTTGCCTCCATCTGGAAGATTGCACAGATGAAGGTGGGTGAAGTGAGTCCTAGTGCAGAGAAACCTTGTAGGCCAAAGCTCAAGTGACAAGGCAAATACACTTGACAAGTACCTCACAGGCAGAGGAAGGTTAAATTGGCCAGCCCCTGAGGATTCTTCTGTCTGTCTCAGTCACGCCCTCACTAAACTGGTGGTTATATGCTTGTACGGGAAGACTTACCTAAGAGAAACCTGTTATTACTCTTTTTACAATCTAAATATAAAGCACCAACATGTTTTCATCACAGTACAATAATGACACAAGGCAGATTTACCACCTCACCCCTTCAGAGCAAACCCAAATGAAAAATACAGGATTAAGGCCTGCATAAGAACCACTGAGGGTCTAAAATGACAGTTGGGTCCATGCACTCTACATTTTACATTCATATACTTTTGATTTTAAAGGGTGATGTGGAAAGTGACAACCTTAATAGAAAGGTTCCTGACAATACAGATGTAAAACATTGAAATGGGAGAACAAACAGGGTCCCATCACCAAATTTTATTGGTGCTACTAAAAGACCTCCTGGGAAACACAGCTGTCAATCTTTGCTATGAACTTTATACTGTCACACCCTGTCACAATTTAAACAACAGGGAAACTCTTCCCAAGAGGCCCTGCAGCAGCTGAGGCCTTATTTCACCTATACAAGAAATGCAGGTCGTTTGGAAAAGTGGGTTTCCCAGCTCCCCTGCTTTAGCTATCATGGTGTAACCAGTTCAGTGCCAGAAATGCATGCAACGAATTGAACTGCCATGTCTTGGCTACCTCTACGGCATTCAAAGGGTTAAGAGCTACTTACTGCTCTCAATATATCTAAGTCAATAGCATCAATTCAACCCAGTACAACCAGAGAGCTGACAGTGTACCCCTGGTTGTATCTGACTTTTGTGTGTGTGTGTGGGGGGGGCATTCGCATTTACATAAGAGTTAATATAGTATAGATAACAGTTAACTATTTGAGCACCAGGGGCGAATGCAAACATTCCAATTATTCCAGCTGATATACATGATGCTTTTAACCCGTTCAGTGCCAGTGATGAGGTGTGCATCCATCTGGCACTCGTAGGGTTAAGCGCCTGAATGCGAAATGCTTCGCGATGCGTTGGGGACCTGTCTAGTATACAAGGGGTTAACAGTTTCATTTAGATCAGCTGGGATTTTTAATTGCATCCTCTATGGTGCAGTTAGATTGCTCCTGAATTAGTCCATTTAATTTTAGTACATCAGCCTCAGTCCGTGTAAGTCTGGCCACTGTATGTGCAATGGCTGATTAGTCTGTCATTCATTTCCTTTCTAATTGCGCCCCCACCCTTCCAATTTGTGGTTCTGTTGATGCTGAGAATATTATCAAAGTGAAAAAAAAACAACAATACTCCGGAGACTCGTTTAAATCACATTTTAAATCAGCGCTAGTTATGTTAGAAAGCGACTGACTAAGAAAGATTAACACTAATACCCATTATATATAGTAATATACATACAATTTCCATGTACATTAGTAAAAGACAGGGGCTATACGATGAAGATTCAGAGACATGAAAACAAATATAAAGAATGAAAAAGTATGTGTAGAGAAGTAATGAATGTTAAGAGTGTGGATTGGGCAGAAATATAAATTCCCATTGATTGATAATGGGCTTTAACCCCCTGAATGCTAGATAGGTCCCATTTGAATCAATGGGAATTTGTTTAATCAAACATTTATCGTATCCTTCTGAACTCAGTGCCCTTTAAGAGTGTGTAGGGCAGTATTTTGGGTTAAGAGTAGGTATTAGGCAGAATTCTGGGTTATGAGTATACAAAGGATATTAACCAGACAAGAAACTGGAGTGTGAAGGGTAGTATTCTGTAATAGAAATATGTTTTATCCGGGGGGTTGAGTGTATAGAAAGACAGTATGGTAGGGGTAGTATTTTAGAAGGGGAGTATGATAAGGGCAGAATTCTAGAAGACACTATGTGCGGGTAGTATTCCCGAATATGAATATGTACAGGCTCCGGGTATGTAGGGGCTGTATTCGAGAATAATAATATGTAGAGCAGTATTCGATAATGAATTATAAAATGGCAGAATCCAGAGCTGAGTGCATGGGGGCAGTATTCTAGAAGGGAAGTACACAAGAGTAGTAGTTGAGAAGAGGGTTACCTAGGGCAATTTTCTAGAAGGGGTGTATATGGGGTTAAGTATTCTTGAAGGGGAGTAAGTAGGGGTAGTGGTTGGGAAGAGGGGGAACATGTGGCAGTTTTGTAAGAGGGTTGTATATGGGGGAGTCTGTAAGAAGGGAATTATGTAGCGCAGTTTTCTAGAATATCCAGCTAATGGGGTATATGGTGAGCAGTATTCCTGGGTTGGGGTTTAGGGGGCAACAGTGAGGTGATGTAATATTTGAAGCGCTTTATTTTTTGTTGAGTAATTAGGAAGAAGTATGTAAGACATGGGACATTTGGGAGATATTCTTTGGGAAGAAACATGGGGGGGCATTATGTAAATGGGTTGGGGTATTTTGGATGGTTCATATATCTTAGTTCAGAGGTAGTCAGTTGTTGGGCCTCCAGCTGTTGGGGTCACAACTCACAGGGATTATGGGAAATGTAGTTTCCAACATCTGGAGGCCAAGTATGTGAATCTAATTGATTGAGGTTTAGGGAGCATAATTTAGCGGATAAGCGATCTGAGGTACAATGCACAGGGCTGATGTGTTTATCTGAGGGGCAGTATTCAGAATATGGACCATTTCCAGTCTTTGATATTTAACCCTTTGAGTACCAGAGAGGTATCCAACGCATTGCAACGCACTACGCTGGATACCTTTCTGGCATCCATAGAGTATTCAAAGATTGGGGTATTTTCGGAGCAGTGATCAAGGCTGGGGATATCTGGGGTAGTATTCAGGGGCGGGGGTATTTGAGGAGCAGTGTCCAGTGCTGGAGGTATTTGGGGCAGTATTCAGAGGATGGGTATTTGATGAGCAATGCTAAAGGCTGGAGGTATTTGTGGGTCAGTACTGCCAATTGGGGGGGCACATGGAGGGGAGGGGGATGTGTCTGTTTTTGTGTCTGTCTGCACTCCTGGAATTATGAAAAATACCAGCATCGACATTGGACTTCAGCTTCGATTAAGGGAGATGGGACATGACAAGACGCGATCAATACCCAGCCCGGCCTATAAAGTGTCAAGTAATGAATCAATTTCGACTAAATTTTCCATTTTTCAGAAGCCGTTCGGAGAGAGAAGAATATCCTCTTTTGTAAAGATATTATTATCGATTTCGGCGGCAATTTGACATCAGGGGTAGTTAATTCCACTCAGAATAAAATTGAAAACACTTGAGAGAGGAGAGAGAGGGAGAGAAAGCAGAGAAGACAAAGGGATGGAGGGGGTGGGGGGGATCCTGGGAGATAGGGTGAGACAAAGAGATAAAGGGGAGACCGAGACAGAAAAGTGATATGAAGGAAGGGGGGAGAGGAAAAGGCTCTGAGGAGGAAGAGAAAACCAGCATTGGGGTAGAGAGATGGACAGACAGAGAGAATAAGGGAGACAGATGGATGATGGAGGGATAGGGAAAATAACAGAGGAGGAAGAGAGAACTGGCTTTGGGATAGAGAGAAGGGAAGACAGAGAGAATGGGTGATGGAGGGATAGGGACAGTCACAGGAGAAAGAGAGAACTGGCTTTGGGATAGAGAGAAGGGAAGACAGAAAGAATAAGGGAGACAGATGGGTGATGGAGGGATAGGGACAGTCACAGGAGAAAGAGAGAACTGGCTTTGGTACAGAGAGAAGGGAAGACAGAAAGAATAAGGGAGACAGATGGGTGATGGAGGGATAGGGAAAGGTACAGAGGAGGAAGAGAGAACCGTCTTTTAGATAGAGAGAAGGGAAGACAGAGAGAATGGGTAATGGAGGGATAGGGACAGTCACAGGAGAAAGAGAGAACTGGCTTTGGGATAGAGAGAAGGGAAGACAGAAAGAATAAGGGAGACAGATGGGTGATGGAGGGATAGGGACAGTCACAGGAGAAAGAGAGAACTGGCTTTGGTACAGAGAGAAGGGAAGACAGAAAGAATAAGGAACACAGATGGGTGATGGAGGGATAGGGACAGTCACAGAGGAGGAAGAGAGAACTGGCTTTGGTACAGAGAGAAGGGAAGACAGAAAGAATAAGGAACACAGATGGGTGATGGAGGGATAGGGAAAGGTACAGAGGAGGAAGAGAGAACTGGCTTTGGGATAGAGAGAAGGGAAGACAGAAAGAACAAGGAACACAGAGGGGTGATGGAGGGATAGGGACAGTCACAGAGGAGGAAGAGAGAACTGGCTTTGGTACAGAGAGAAGGGAAGACAGAAAGAATAAGGAACACAGATGGGTGATGGAGGGATAGGGACAGTCACAGAGGAGGAAGAGAGAACTGGCTTTGGTACAGAGAGAAGGGAAGACAGAAAGAATAAGGAACACAGATGGGTGATGGAGGGATAGGGAAAGGTACAGAGGAGGAAGAGAGAACTGGCTTTGGGATAGAGAGAAGGGAAGACAGAAAGAATAAGGAACACAGATGGGTGATGGAGGGATAGGGAAAGGTACAGAGGAGGAAGAGAGAACTGGCTTTGGGATAGAGAGAAGGGAAGACAGAAAGAATAAGGAACACAGATGGGTGATGGAGGGATAGGGACAGTCACAGAGGAGGAAGAGAGAACTGGCTTTGGTACAGAGAGAAGGGAAGACAGAAAGAATAAGGAACACAGATGGGTGATGGAGGGATAGGGAAAGGTACAGAGGAGGAAGAGAGAACTGGCTTTGGGATAGAGAGAAGGGAAGACAGAAAGAACAAGGAACACAGAGGGGTGATGGAGGGATAGGGACAGTCACAGAGGAGGAAGAGAGAACTGGCTTTGGTACAGAGAGAAGGGAAGACAGAAAGAATAAGGAACACAGATGGGTGATGGAGGGATAGGGAAAGGTACAGAGGAGGAAGAGAGGACTGGCTTTGGTACAGAGAGAAGGGAAGACAGAAAGAATAAGGAACACAGAGGGGTGATGGAGGGATAGGGAAAGGTACAGAGGAGGAAGAGAGAACTGGCTTTTAGATAGAGAGAAGGGAAGACAGAAAGAATAAGGAACACAGAGGGGTGATGGAGGGATAGGGACAGTCACAGAGGAGGAAGAGTGAACTGGCTTTGGGATAGAGAGAAGGGAAGACAGAAAGAATAAGGAACACAGAGGGGTGATGGAGGGATAGGGACAGTCACAGAGGAGGAAGAGAGAACTGGCTTTGGGATAGAGAGAAGGGAAGACAGAAAGAATAAGGAACACAGATGGGTGATGGAGGGATAGGGAAAGGTACAGAGGAGGAAGAGAGGACTGGCTTTGGTACAGAGAGAAGGGAAGACAGAAAGAATAAGGAACACAGATGGGTGATGGAGGGATAGGGACAGTCACAGAGGAGGAAGAGAGAACTGGCTTTGGGATAGAGAGAAGGGAAGACAGAAAGAATAAGGAACACAGATGGGTGATGGAGGGATAGGGAAAGGTACAGAGGAGGAAGAGAGAACTGGCTTTGGGATAGAGAGAAGGGAAGACAGAAAGAATAAGGAACACAGATGGGTGATGGAGGGATAGGGAAAGGTACAGAGGAGGAAGAGAGAACTGGCTTTGGGATAGAGAGAAGGGAAGACAGAAAGAATAAGGAACACAGATGGGTGATGGAGGGATAGGGACAGTCACAGAGGAGGAAGAGAGAACTGGCTTTGGTACAGAGAGAAGGGAAGACAGAAAGAATAAGGAACACAGATGGGTGATGGAGGGATAGGGAAAGGTACAGAGGAGGAAGAGAGAACTGGCTTTGGGATAGAGAGAAGGGAAGACAGAAAGAACAAGGAACACAGAGGGGTGATGGAGGGATAGGGACAGTCACAGAGGAGGAAGAGAGAACTGGCTTTGGTACAGAGAGAAGGGAAGACAGAAAGAATAAGGAACACAGATGGGTGATGGAGGGATAGGGAAAGGTACAGAGGAGGAAGAGAGGACTGGCTTTGGTACAGAGAGAAGGGAAGACAGAAAGAATAAGGAACACAGAGGGGTGATGGAGGGATAGGGAAAGGTACAGAGGAGGAAGAGAGAACTGGCTTTTAGATAGAGAGAAGGGAAGACAGAAAGAATAAGGAACACAGAGGGGTGATGGAGGGATAGGGACAGTCACAGAGGAGGAAGAGTGAACTGGCTTTGGGATAGAGAGAAGGGAAGACAGAAAGAATAAGGAACACAGAGGGGTGATGGAGGGATAGGGACAGTCACAGAGGAGGAAGAGAGAACTGGCTTTGGGATAGAGAGAAGGGAAGACAGAAAGAATAAGGAACACAGATGGGTGATGGAGGGATAGGGAAAGGTACAGAGGAGGAAGAGAGGACTGGCTTTGGTACAGAGAGAAGGGAAGACAGAAAGAATAAGGAACACAGATGGGTGATGGAGGGATAGGGAAAGGTACAGAGGAGGAAGAGAGAACTGGCTTTGGGATAGAGAGAAGGGAAGACAGAAAGAATAAGGAACACAGAGGGGTGATGGAGGGATAGGGACAGTCACAGAGGAGGAAGAGAGAACTGGCTTTGGGATAGAGAGAAGGGAAGACAGAAAGAATAAGGAACACAGATGGGTGATGGAGGGATAGGGAAAGGTACAGAGGAGGAAGAGAGGACTGGCTTTGGTACAGAGAGAAGGGAAGACAGAAAGAATAAGGAACACAGAGGGGTGATGGAGGGATAGGGACAGTCACAGAGGAGGAAGAGTGAACTGGCTTTGGGATAGAGAGAAGGGAAGACAGAAAGAATAAGGAACACAGATGGGTGATGGAGGGATAGGGAAAGGTACAGAGGAGGAAGAGAGAACTGGCTTTGAGATAGAGAGAAGGGAAGACAGAAAGAATAAGGGGGGAGAGTGAGAGGGCAATGGAGGACTAAGGGAAGTTACAGAGGATAAAGAAAGATTGGGATATAAAGATTGAAAGACAGATAAAGATTGAGGGACAGAGATAGGTGATGGATGATAAGGGAAGTCAATGGAGGAAGAGAGAACTGGCTTTGGGTTTGAAAAAAGGAAAGAAAGTTAAAGATTAAGGGGCAGGGAGCGGGTGATAGAGGCATAGGGGAGTTACAGAGGAGAAAAATAGACCTAGCATTAATGACATTGAGTGGATAAAAGGAAAGATGGAAAGAATAAAGGAGAGAGAGTGGCGATAGAGAGGGGAAGTCACAGAAGAGAGACTGGGGTAGAGGGAGAGAAATACAGAGGGGTGAATTATGGATTTGCCAGTCCAGCCACACTGCCCTTAGTCTCTAATGTTAGTAGCTACATATCATGGTATCCACTACAGTGTATGACTAGTGTAATGCACACCAGCCAGCGGACACACTTCTCAAGTGTAGGCCTTTAATGCCAGCAAGCCCCACACTAGCCCCATAGCATGATGAGCAGGGGTATGATATACACTGGGACCATTTCATCTACACCTTACATTGCCAAGGCACAGACAAAAGGACCCCACCACACACACACACACATACACACATACACACAAAAATGCCCACAGACTGCCCCATTCAGTAAGGGGAGGATTCTGGTAATGTGTTACATAGTAAATTGACCTTAGGCAAGCATACGGACAGAGCGTTGATTCCAGGCCTGTTATGATGCAGAAATTTGTATTTGTTCCCTGCAGTGCAGCTGGTTTGATCCATAATTTACACCAGTTCTGCTTTGTACATGATGTCCATGGAGAAGGGTAATGGAGAGACAGGGAAAGTCACAGAGCAGCTGGGCAGCTTTAAGAATACCTGATACCCCCAGAAGAATTGTGAGTGGAGGGTCTCCAGATACGTAAATATGGGACAGTTGGAAGCCCATGGTGAGACCCCTGAGACTGGAGACCCACTTGCAAACACATGAGTACACCTATGCATTAAGATGCCCCTCCAGAGGAGGAATAGAGAACTAGCATTGGGGAAGAGAGACGGGAAAAATAAAATACCCGAGAGGGAAGCTAGAACTGGCACAGGGGCATAGATAGGGAAAGACAGAGTGAGGGGCAGGGAGAGGAGAATTAGTGTGTGAAACTGAAACAGAGGATTGGCATGGGGCATCCAGAAAGAAACACTGATAGACAGTGCCAGATTCCCATTAGGCAGAATAGGCAACTGCCTAGGGCACCAAATTTTAAGGGGCACCCCAGATTTGTTGGCCACACCCACATTCTGGGCTATAGGTGTGACCAGTCCAATCTCATTGTCCCTGCATCAGTTTGTTTATCCTTTGACCAGCTATCATTTAACCCCTTGCGAATTTGGAAATCATAAATTAGCCACTTAGCAGGGTTTTTTTAATTTCTGATGGAATAGGACCTAGGCCTAAGAGGTAGATCATGTGAAAAAATCTGGCACTTGTGCAAAAAAGGTGCGACTGGTGTATTTACATAGACACAAACACACGCAGACAAACAAATGGTCAATGTTTGATGATAACTGAGAGCCTTTTTCAGTGTATTATTAAAGGCCTGTGTTTAGTGTGTGTGTGAGTATCTGACTGCACAGCGACACTGACATTAGCCTCCTTCTAATGCAACTCATTACAGGGGTATAAACTAGATCACATGATTGCTTAATGCAGACTGGTGCACATACTGAGCGACAGATTTACATACCTCTAAGCAACTTTAGCTCCACCCATGGCCACACCCCCACTCACATGACCTTGACCCCAGTCCCACTGTTTCATGTCACAGAAAATACCCTTGAACTATAACAAGCAAAGCACACAATCTTTAACCCGTTAGTTGCTAGAGAGATCTCCAACGCATTACTCGGCAATGAATTGGAGATCTCTCTAGCATCCAAGGGGTTAAATAATAGCCTGCAAATTTATATAAACTGATGCTTAGACATTGAGATAGTCCAGGCCACATCCACATTTTAAAAATGTGGTTGTGAACAGCACAGCTGAGGCTGTCCTCAAAATTTGGAGTTCTGGGCAGTCACCTACAATGTCTATTGGGAAATTCAGCCCCGCACACACTCCACAACTGCTGACTTCAATGCCATCAAGTCTTGTGCATCTTCACCACAGAATATACAGGAATATGGTGTAAAGTTATTCCACTGACTATGACGTTAAACAAGTTGTAGAGGAAAGGGAGGTCCTGAAATGTCAGTATACTCCCACACATCCCTTCTTTTGACATAAGTGGAATTAAGGGGGTGATTTTCTTGAAACGCAGCTTAGTAAATTGGTACTAGACTAGTATAGGGCTAGAAAATACATTCCAGCTCCTGGCTCACATTGGAATTATATAAGAAAATTCCTCCCACCTGTCATCTTAAGATAAGTCTAGTTAAAGTGGATATGTCACCTACCAGCTTTTAGTCTTCTTGAATGTATCTCTTTAAACTGCCTAAACAGCATGCTTTTTTCTCTTCAATCAGTTTAATAGTTTAACTCTTTAAGGCGGAACTACCACCGCTAAACAACTTCAGCTCAAATAATTCCCCATCTGGCGACTAGCTGCTTAGTAGCACTAGTCTCCAGAATTATTATCTTGTTAAATAGGATTATCCATTCTTCTCGGGCTAACAGGCAGGATGGAGCGCAGACATCTTCTGATAGTGACGTCTTCACACCTGAGCTGTCAGTCCCAGCCGGCTCTAGGAGGCATTGCTAGGAGCCATTCAGCTCCAAAAGGGACTGACAGCGCATGTGTGCAGACATCACTATGCGAAGATGTCTGCGCTCCGTCCTGCCTGTCAGCCCGAGAAGAATGGATAATCCTATTTAACAAGATAATAATTTGGCGACTAGCGCTACTAAGCAGCTAGTCGCCAGATGGGGAATTATTTGAGCTCAAATTGTTTAGTGGTGGTAGTTCCTCTTTAAGGACCCAGGACATGCCAGGACCGTCACGCCGGTTCCAGCACTTAAGGACCAGTGAAGATCCTGGCACGTCATGGAAATTTGGGATGGCACTGAGGCTGCACACCTCTCTGCCATTCCAGAATTCATTGAGAAAAAAAATGCTCCATGGTCCTTAAAGGCCGCCCAAGTGCTTGTCCGGGTGATCGTTAAGAAGTTAAGATTTTTATGAGGTTTAGTAGTTGGGAAATCTAATCTCAACAGAGCTTTGTTCTCTAACCTGTCTGATAAAGCCTGCATAAATACCTACACATCCAAAAATTCACCTTGCTCCTCCAGAATAAAGAAACTGAGAGGAAAAAACCATTGTTAACTATATAGACAGTAACTTATAGGGAATCGTTAAATATGCAGCCTTACTTAGAGACAATCATTGAGCATGTGGCACTCAGGTATATTTGAGATTGACTTGCTTGGCCTAAATGTTTTCACAATTAAGTCACCAGTAACTCACATGTAAATATGGCCCATGACTGCTGTTCTTTTAAGGTATATACTTGTTCACATCTTAGTCTGGATTCTTTTGCAGTTAATATAATTATCGTTGGATTTTATCATAAATTCCTGCTGTAATCCTGTAATCTGTTGAAGAATTTGGAGATAAAGTCCCTCATATAATTATGACATTCAATAGAATCAATACCAATGTTTATGAATTCCAGATCGTCTAATGTATGATAGGACATGTATACATATATATGTATGTATATGTATATCTTTATTTATATGGGGCTACACAGTGTATGCAGTGCCTTACATATGTACCAATTTATGCTACAAGAGAACTACACAGTAAGAATAAGTAGTTATTCATTTGTTTATCAACAGGATTTACTTAGGAAGGAATCTTCATATAGCATTTAGATATTCATATTGCCTGCTGTTATTTGCATTTGGTCTCTGTTTTAGTTCATACCTCTGAAAATGTTGAATGGTTTTAGGTGGTGTTGCTGGGGGCGTGGCTGGTGGGTGGGGCATTACCGAGAATGTTTTAGTTATCTCATGACCTATTGACACTTGAATTATTGATTTAGAAAAAGACCAAAGTATTTAATTCTCACATACTAATATTTATAAACACATATACTTAAGTTTAAAGTGGATGTGTCTCCTATGGACAGCATCTCATAAATAGTTAGGAGACATATCCCATACCATGAACATGTTATTTATTTTTGATTTTAAGTTTTAATTTTGTTTAAATGTAACTTATAAAAGTCTGGGCTGCAGTCACTTCCTTACAGACTGCAGCCCAATGCTCTGCCTCTCCTCTCCTCCCTCCTCTGATGACGGAGGCTTCTGTCCCGAAGCTGGAGTAGTCTCATTGGCTAGATATCGATCTCTGCCAATGAAACCACTCCAGCTTACAGACAGAAGCCTCTGTCATGAGAGGAGGGAGGAGAGTAGAGGCAGAGCTCCTTTACCGCAGTGAACTGCAGCCAACACGGAAGTGGCTGCAACACAGACTTTGTAAGTTAAATTTAAATGAAATTAAAAGTTAAAGCAAAAAAATATAATTTTCAAGGTATCGGATATGTCTCCTAACTATTTATGGGATGTTGTCCAGAGGTGACACATCCACTTTAATGTGAATTTTATTTGTGTGGAGCAATGTGATAAATTTATATACACACTACACAGTCTGATCTCGGGTGGGGGGGAAGGACAGAGGGATTTGGGTCTCAATGATTATTATAATTATTATTATTATTCTTTATTTATATAGCGCTAACTAATTTCGCAGTGCTGTACAATTGGGAATAGACATACAGAGGTATTAAATAGTACAATCAAATGTGGAGAACAGATGGATCAGAGGGCCCTGCTTGTGAAAGCTTACAGTCTAGAGGAGGGACATTTGGGAGGTATGCTAGTCTTCTTCCAGTTGTTTCAGTTCATGTTCATGCCATTCAGGTCTATTGCAACCACTGTTTGTTTTGAGTAGGTATGACCAAGAGGCAGATGTCAACAGAGATCCCTATGTACAGACCAGTGCAGACATAATGCAAAAATATATAGATAGAGAGATACAATTGACTGTTGTATGAAAGACAGCTACTTAGGTAAGTCAATGGAGGGATGTATAATTGCGCCTGCACAGCACATTTTCTGCACTAAGACATTAGCCTCCAAATCACGCAGCTTCACTTCTGGGTATGTGTAACACCATAGGTCCTTACCCATCTGAGTGCCAGAGGGGGAAGCAACACTTTGATTTGTAATTTGTTATCTACCCCTCTGGCACTCAAAGGGTTAAGGGTTCAACCTGTTGAAGACCAGATAAACATGCAGCACATTGCAAAGCAAGGAGTCACACATCATTATGGTTCTCAAGGGGTTAATACAAACAAGCCCTGAACCCATCAACTATAGAATGCATATAACATTTCAGACCGCTTTTCCCTTTGTCTTGGTTAGTACACTGTGTTAAGGACCATAGGGTTGTGCAATGCATTGAGAAGTAATGAGTTACACACCCCTTTGGTCCTTTGGGAGTTAAAAAAAGGTTCAGAAGAATAAAATAACCCCCCCAAAAAAACTCCCATATATTTCCCCACTGCATCCTCCTTCACACAAGTGGCTTTAATGGAACAGCGTTTAGTATAAGATTAGTACATAGGAGTTAGGCACTTATTTTAAATTAGAATATTATTATTATTATTATTATTATTATTATCACATCCCCTCTAATGTGTCAAACAAATGAAGAGCCACTTGTTCCTAGGGAATAGTTCCCCTTTAAAAACCAGTCTGACAGTATACAAAACACTGGGGCAAATGTATGATGGCGATTCCTCACAAAATCACTCAGGCCCTGGAGTTGCTGTTAAGTCCCTTCACTTGCCTAATGCTAATTTGCTAAGCTACAAGTTCAAAAATTCCTCTCCTTAATGCCACAATGGAGCAATCTGTGGGTGTTTCTGGGAGTTCCTTTAGTCAGCGCCAAAATCGACCCCGTGTATTAATCCTTTCAGTGCCAGAGGGGCATGCAGTGCGTTGCATGCCTCTCTGGCACTGAAAAGGTTCAAATGGAATAGACAACTTGGTCGCTGGGACTGTGAGATTCCCAGGGCATTGGATACCTTTCTGGCACTCAAAGGGTTAAAGTCTAACACTGAAGGAGAGTGTCTGCCTATATGTGCTACAGAGTTCATGCACTGTAGTAAATACCCTTGACTGTAACCGCTGACTTTAGAGGCTAACACAACATATGTATATACTAGTGTAAAAACCCGTGTACACAGGTCGAGGTCTGGGTAATGTTAACACTTTGAGTGACAGAGGGGTACACAACCCCTCTGGAACTCAAAGGGTTAAGAGGCCGGGTCTGCTCTGCGTCCTGCTGCCGACGCAGCCATGCACTGTAGAGACTGCCCGAAAGCACAGAATGCTCCCAGCATTCCAACACCTCCCAGCATTCTGTGCGTTCGGGCAGTCTGTACTGTGCATGACGGCTTCTGACAAACATCCTTGTGAATTATTATATAGGATGTCCCACTGAGAGGCTTGCATTTTTCAATGATTTTTCCCCGAAGCTTGTAATAACTATAAGTACCATATAAATAAAATGGAGCAATTCTTGGTCAAACAAACTGGAACAAATACAATCGGTCAAAATTGTAATTTGTTTAAATTATGTTTTTAACTGCTTGAAAGCTATAAAGGTATGATTTTTAATTGTTCCCTATGGTGTGTTTGTGGTTTGCAGAATGACTGCCCCCTCTTTATGTGTATGATTCTTAGAGTAAATACATATAGTATGGGAATCACTGGATATTATTTAATATTAGTATGGAAAAAAAAAAAAGACAGAGAGAAAGAGAATCCTAATAGGAAAATTACAAATTAAGGAATGGAGAAATGTAGGAAATAAATAACAGTGGGTGATATTAAGCACTAGGACTTAAATCATTAGGCACTAAGAGGGTAACAAGGTTCGGTGGTCAGACAGTGAAGGTCGCCTTGTTGACCTCAGATCCTCCCTGGAGATTCACTGCAGATTGAAATGCAATGGAAACACTTATCCAGGAAACACAGTTAACATTTGCTCTCAGAATTTAATATTTACCTGAATTTGGGGTCACCCAGAGCTAATCCTGTATATTTTTTGTTTTCTTTTCCATATGAGCCCTAGTGGGGTGTTCAATATACTTCGATACCCCAGAGAGACACACATCTAAGTGAGTCCTTCTGTTGAGCAATTTAAGAAACACACGTAGCTCCCCTTTAATATTCTTGATATTTAATATTTTATTTACCACCCTTTTAGGTATTACCTCTTTCTCTTTTTCCTTTTCACTACATGTAAATTAGCTAAAATACACAGATGCCAGGCACTGATGGGAAAAAACTTATCAAACTGGTTGATAATCAGAATGTACCATTAACCATTTGAGTGCCAGAGGAGTACGCAACACATTGCTTTGCAATGCTTTGCTTACCTCCTCTTGCAATCAAAGGGTTAAAGGGCCATATCGAGGAAGCTAAGGAGGAGCCTTTGTCTGTTGTGGGATGATGGGAGTTGTAGTTCACAACACCTGCCGGGCCTCAGGTTGCCTACTGTGCTTTAAAGGGTTATTAACGTCTTATATAAATAAAAAGTAATATTGTAGATAATCAAAAAATCAATCCATTGATACCAGTCTGATCTCTCAAAGCTTTATGGTTCGAGAGATAGAATGTTTTAAATTTCCCCCTCCCTTCCCTGTCCCTGATGTCAGCCTCTGGTCCAGGGACCGGCAGGCGGCTCTTCAGCAGAACCAAGATACCTCAATCTAAAAATAAATACTTCACTGGAACGGTTTACAAAGTGTGTTTGCAAACCAGGCACACTTTGTAGACCATTCCAAAGAAATATTTCTGTTCAGATTGCGGTATTTCGGCTCTGTTGAAAAGCCAACTCAAGTCGGCCAACACTCATCTTCTTCTGTCATCTTTACAGCTGACATAATTGAGGGGGGAATTTTAAAACATTATATCTCACAAACCTTTATAACAAACCATAAAGGTTTAAAGAGATCAGACTGGCATCGATAGATTTCTATTTTGATTATCTACAATATTCATTTTTATTTATAGAAGACATTACTATGCCTTTAACCCATAATGGGGCAAATAAAATCTTACCAATCTGGGCTGTTTGTGACTCTCTAGTGAATTAGGAAACCCCTGCCCAAAATGTTCTCTATCATTGGATGAACAGATACATATATAACAAACAAGATCGGCAAGCTAAAGATTTTATATGATACTAACTGTTTGGGCCTTACTGGGCCTGGATTCAAAGTGCTAATGAGTGGGTTTGCTCAGTGTTTGATTTTCTTGGGATAATTATATAGAGAAGACCATTTATATAAAGCAAAGACATCTTCAGTGATATACTTCTTCAATTCCTATGTTATTCTAGTGAGACTATGTAGTAAGATCTCTCCAACTTTGGAAATTTTAGTGCATAGGCTCTATAGAATAACATACGACAGACAGACACACAGTATGCACACAGGCACACACATGACCAAAAAGTATGCACACACAGTCATACAATATGTATAAAGAGGCACTCACACAGTCCCATTCAAGAGGTTAAAGTCCCACTTTTTATTTAACATGTATTTGAATTTGTTTAAGGTTCAGAAAGGAAAAAAGGGTGAGGGAGGGGAAAAAGTAATAAGGCATGAACACGTGTTGAAATAACATATAAATATATTATTCACAATACAAATCCAATTATTATAAGCAGCAAAGGTTGAAGAACGAAGAAAATGCATATATTTCCAAGCATGTGTGTGAAGAAAAAAAGAGGGGGGAGGTAGAGGAGTAGATGGGATAAGGGACAATGGTGGTAAAAAGGCACAAGGAAAACAACAAATGGCAAAAAGGGAGGAAGAGAGAACGTGAAGGACAGGGAAGGTGAAGACATGACACAAACCAGTATACCTGCACAAGTCAGTGGTCAATAACATTAATATACGGGAAAATGAAAAGGATCCAAGGGTGCCAAGTCTGATGGAATTTCTCTCACCAAACCATTAAGATTTCCATAACAAATATTCTCCATATACTATAGTAGGTTTGGGTTGGAGTTCAGGCTTTTTTTTCCAGGAAGATGCTATTACAATTCTAGCAGCATCTAGCTATTAGGATATCAAACTTTAGTGTTGCTTGGGAGTTCCCTATGCAAAAGCCCTAGTACCAGTGCCTAGTGGTCCAGTGCTAATGGAATGTTTGTAATTTCAAAGATAAGACCAATCACCATGGACCAGATTTTCTGCAGCATTGAGCAGGTCCACTATATGTATAGCATGGCTCTCCTTTCCTGACACCATCTACAGCAGTTAGAAGGAAGGGAAGGGTATATTTTGCTAAGTCTATATGGTATCATATACCATCTATGTATGATTTTGTATACCTTTTTCTTGTAGGTTACACATATGGAACTTCAGGTGGAATTAGTCCAAATTTGGTTCCAGTTGTCAAGGGGCATCTCTCTACCTAAATTCATGCTAACGCATTTTGTTTTGGTATCTAATGGGAAACATGCAGGCATTGGTAGATATGGGGAAGAAGACCAGGGGGATGGAGGGACGTAGCACCAGATGCTCTAACTAAGACAGCGCAAGCAGAGGTAGGTCATGGATGAGAAATTTATAGAAAATGGAAAATTTCAGATCCAGGGATATCACATTTTTGTACTAAAGAAATCATCTTTTATGCTCAAAACATGTTTCAGTGGATATAAAGAAGCTCAATGTCAAAATTCTGTTGTGTGTAAACCTGGGGAAAGTAGGAAAGATAAAGCTTGTTAGGTCTGTTTATTTTAGGAATCCATAAAACAGTTGCAATTGGGACAGGTAGTACATAGCTCTCATCTATAGCAACCTAAGGAAGATCCTTATCATTAAGTTGCCACTGCAAGATGTGGGCTAACTGGGCTGAGGTGAGGAAGAGCCTAACCTCGCTGAGGTTTCGGTCTAGAGAGGGCTGCGGTCAATATTCTCTGTTTCTTACCTTCCCAAATAAATCTGGCAATGTTATATTAGAGGTTGTTAGCTGCCATAAGTAGAAAGAGATTGGTAATACACTGAAGATATGTAAATGTCTACACAAATGTTTCCTTTTTTTGAAAGCAAAGTGATCTATCCAAGATATATTGTAGTAGGTCCAAGAAGTGAAATCAGACATACATTACTTAGAAGTGGAATGTAGTTTGCAGAAAATAGTTTATGAAACAGAGTTGGCTGAATACCCAGGCAGGTAAATTGAGAAGTTGGCCTTTTAAAATCAAAATTTAGTGCTGGGACTAGGTTTAGGGTAAGCACTTGAGACTTGGCTATGCTAATTTTGAATCCTGACAGTCCTTGGTAGACATCTATTTCATTCATTAGATTCAGTATTGAAGTAATGGGTTTTGGAGATAATGAGCAGAATATCATCTGCAAAAAGAGAATGTTTATATTCTAATTTATGAACTAGGATACCAGCTGTATTGGAGTTTTGTCTGATATGGGCCGCAAAAAGGTTCCAAACTCAGAACAAACAAGAAGGGGGATGTGGACATCCCTGTCTATTTCCTCCTCTTATAGATAAAGGCTTTGAAAGGGTACCTGATGTAAAGAGATGCCTTCTCTAAGGGCAAGCAAAAAGTGTTTGTAGAAATGAAATTCCAGTTCAAACTATCTGGGAGTCTAGAGAATGGATGAAAGAAGGGATGTTATGCTTGTTTGCATAGTGAATCAAATTTATCATACACCTGATATTATCAGAGGCCCACCATCTGTCACAGCTCTTACTTTAGTTCCAGCGGCGTCTGGCGGGGGCTGCTGAGGGACTAGTTCCAGGAATGGCGCTCAGGTCGTCACTTCCAGCGTCTCTCCTTGCTTCTGGCCTGGTCACGTCTGGTACCTCCCACGGCTGACTGTGTCCTTTCCAAATATGACGCAGTGGGTAGGAATGTCACAGGATACGATGCAGATTCCGGACCGCTGCATCACTTTCAGGCGTGCGTCAGTGGGAATGACGGAAGAGTCCTTTATTCCTTTAGCAACTTGAGCCTCCTCCCTGCTACTTCCTGGAGAGAGTTAAAAGGGCGATGGACAGTCAGTCCAGTTGACCTTACGTTGGTGTGCAGTGCAGTTCATGTCACTGAGTGACTTGGAGAAAAGACACTGAGAAGTACAGATACAGTAAAATAATAACTTTATTGAGAATCAGCATAAAATAAAGTAAGATAGCACTACGCTTAGGTAGTTCAGTACAGAGACGGTAGTCCCTAGAACGCTAGGGTAACCAACAGGCAGTGGTGACTGAACCCTTAGAACACTCTAAGGTAACCAACAGGCAATGGTGACAGCGAATCCCTAGAACGCTAGGGTAACCAGCAGGCAATGCTGACTGAATCCCTAGAACTCTCTAGGGTAACCAACAGGCAATGGTGACAGCGAATCCTTAGAACGCTCTAAGGTAACCAACAGGCAATGGTGACTGAATCCCTAGAACACTCTAGTGTAACCAACAGGCAGCGGTAATTGAATCCCTATAACGTTAAGGTACCCAATGGCCTAGAGTGGAACAACAGACAGCAGGAAGGTCAGTGACACGGACTGACGCAGACTGAGCACCACTCAAACGAGGCAGCTCTAGGTGCTGAGAGTACAAGCAGACACAGTAGGGCACGGGTTAAGGATAACTGGAAGTAAGCCGGAGCAAGGGTAGTCAGCCAAAGCCAGGAGTCAGACCGGAATGGATATTCAGCCAAAGCCAGGAGTCAGACCGGAGCAGGTAGTCAGCCAAAGCCAGGAGTCAGACCGGAACGGAAGTCAGATACTCAGGGATCAACGGAGCCAAAGTCAGAACGCAGCCAGGAGTCATACACGGAAATGGAGCATCGGAATCACGAGAGCTATAGTGCACAGGTGCACCACGAAAGGGCAAGGGAGAAGTGGCAGGCTGAGGCTTTTAAGGCCTAGTATGTAGGTGGAGACTCACTCTGGCAATTAACAGCGGCCAATAAGAATAGCGACTGTGCTTCAGCACGACAACCAGGAAGTAATGCAATATCGCCTGTACACACAGTCGCTGGAGGCAATCACGGACAACGTGATAGTTCGTTAGTGTTGTCTCTTGATCTCCAGTGTATGACCTAGGCTTGTCTGACCATCCAACCTGCTGCTGACCTGTGGCTCTGTCTTTACATCTCAGGAGCCTGTAGGCACAGAAATCTGAAGTGCCCCCCCCCCATTGAGTATCTCCACAATGCTCCAAATCTCCACATTACCCCATCTCCATATTGCCCTCACATTACCCCCATCAGCTCCACCTTGCCCTTATCAAATCCACATTATCCCCATCAGCTCCACATTACCCCAATCAGCTCCATATTGCATTCAAATTGCCCCATCAGCTCCATATTGCCCTCACACTGCCCCATCATCTCAACATTACCCCCATCAGCTCCATGCCCCATTTAGCTCCATATTGCCCTCACATTGCCTCCATCATCGCCACATTGCCCTCACATTGCCTCCCATGAGCTCCAAATTGACCCCCATCCTCCCCATGTTGTCCTCACATTGCCCCCATCATTTTCACATTAAGCCTCACATTGCCCCCCCATCCGTTTCCTACCTCCCTGGTGGTCCAGCGGCAGGGCAGCAGGAGAGATCTGTGCTTCTGCACAGACCTGTAGCTGCTGAGCTCCCGCGTGGTCTTCTCTTTAGTAATGCAGAACACTGGGAAGTTATGTCATCACCCAGCGCTCTGCATTACTAAAAAGCCGGGGGAGCTCAGCAGCTACAGGTCTGTGAGGCACAGACCTTACCATGCAGTGGGTGGCATGGCACTCCACTTTAAAAATAAAAAAAAAAATAAAATAAAAAAAATAAAATATTGATTCCAATGGCAGGCGCCCCTCTGTGTGGTGCACCTGTAGGCAGATGCCTACTCTGGCTTATGGCAAATCCGACCCTGACTATCCCTTCCGTGTTGCCGCCTTATAGTGGACATCCAATCTGGTGCTGACCTGTGGCTCTGTCTGACTATCCTCTCCATGTGGGCGCCTTACTAGTGGACATTCATTTGGTGCAGACCTGTGGCTTTGGCTGACTACCATCTATACTGACTGCAGGCGTGAGTCAGGTATCCTCCTTGTTGCCTTCCTTTGAGGAGATCAGCTCCACTCATACTGACTGCAGGAGTGAGTCAATGGTATCTTGCTAGTTCATTCCTGGTAAGAGTTCTCCAGTTCCTGTTCCAGTTTCCGGGTTCCAGCTGAGACTACCATTGGCCTAAGCCTAGACACTAGAAGGGATCTTACTTCCTGTGGGCTTTGAAAACAGTCTGAAGCAGGGGGAGAAACACCAAATGGAAATATTTAAAATATTTATTGTAGAATACATCCAGCCCTAATATTTTAGACATAGATAGCTGTTTGATAGCATTAGAAATTTCTAGTAAAGTAATAGGGGCATTGAGGAGTTGATTGGGGCAAGATGAGGGAGACTGCTAGCTGTAAGGTAAGATAGCACTTTTGATGGAGTGGCATTTGGCAGTAGTAAAAGTGGAAATAATTTGACTGGTGTCTTTAGTTAGAGAACCAGTTGTTGCTCTATTAGGTCTTTGTAGGTTTTTCAATTTGTTAGCTAGCACAGTGTGAACTTTGTTGGAGTTTTCATAAAAACACAAAAAAAATCAACAAAAGCATTTAACTGTACCCAAAGCAAAACTATCTTTTGCATAATACAATTTAGAGTCATGCATTTGTATTTATGAGTGAGCAAGGACAATGACTTTGAGAGATGTTCTATGTCTATGAGGTGTTGCTTTTTATGAAGTGAAGCTTTCTGTATTAACACTCCTCAGGTTTTCACCTTATGAGCTTTCCAGAGCATGTATGGGGAGTCAACCAAACCCCTGTTGGTAGTGAAATAGATAGAGAGGGGTGTCTGAAATGTTGGGGTGTATTAGTGGGTCAGACAAAAGGGAGCGGTTAACTCTCTAGGTTTTAGTACCCCATAGAGGATCTAAATCCCAAAAGACTGAGAGGACTACCAAGTTATCAGACCAAGGAACAACTTGAATAGTGGAATCTATCAGGTTCAAAAGGATTGTTTGGGAAACCAAAATGAAGTCAATCCTCAAATAATTATTGTTAGGAGCTGAACAGAAGGTGTAATCAGACTCAATTGGATGGCATTCGTGTCAAGTACCTCGTAAGATAGGAGCTGTAGATGAGACTTTGGTGCTTTGGTGGCCACAGAGAGAAATGGTGGGTGAGAGTGAGACATGACATCTTTGGACTTATCTAGATTATTATGTACAATAATGTTAAATACTCCCCAATCACCCAAGTAGAAATAGGAAAAGATTGCAGTTTCAGAAAACAGGAATGGAATACTCCCTTTTGCAGGAATTTGGGGCATAAATCATAGCCAAATTGATAGTCTATGTATATTACAAATTGTCCATCAGGATCTGTGTATGAGGTCTGAGGAGTGAATGCAAATCTCTCTTATGAATTAACAAAGTCATGCCTTTAGATTTTGAAGATTCAGTGGAGAGGAAGTGGAGATAAAGTGTTGGTGATAGTATTTATGTTATGTTTAATAAGGAAAGACTTATGCGATAAGTGGGTTTCTTGTAAAAAAAAAAAATAATATGTCTGCTTAAATCTTGAATATCTGTCAAATGCAATACATTGTTTTGCAAGGGAATTCAAGCCATTACAATGATGGGACAAATAGTTTAAAGTGGTTGGAGAATTTAATTTGTGTCTAGGGAGGAGGCCGTGGTTTGAAAGGGAAGAGGTACCTCTGCCTGAATCACAACTTTAGGAGGAAGTGAAAAAAATGAAGGAAATGGGGATGCTCCACTGTCTTAGCCCCTCCTTCATTCCCTCGGAAATCTCTCACAGATCCCTTCCCCTGTGGTCACATAGATGAGAACATATGAGATGTCTCAATAATGAGTAAGAGATGCTATTATTATATGTGAGACAGAGCCCATTGCATGTGTAAAGTTTTGAGATGCATCACCTGAGGTAAAATCTGAGGGGAGAAATTCAAACATTTGATTAGCCTTGCAATTAAACTGCCAACAATGACAGATAAATTAAGGAGTTAAAATTGGTCAGTACAGACTTTCTGATCACATTCGTTTTCTGTAACATAAAAAACATCCAAGTGGGGTCAAATATATCTGGGTCTCTTCTCAGTTCTCTACAGAAATCTCTCCCCCAACCTTCCACCCGCCATGGCCTCACAGATATTTCAGCAGCAGGTTAGAAATGTAAAATACATGAGGCTAAATCCAACATGTATGGAAAAGTTCACCAAGCAGCAACAGGGGAAATGCCCGGGGAGAGAAAACATCAGGTGGAGTTAGCCCTCCAGCTATAACCATTACCATTAACAAATACTTTGTGCATTGCAAACACTTTGGAGCCAAAATTTTAATCACAGTGACATAATAAAGATCCAAGAGGGAATGAAAAAAAGGTGAGGTGAAGCCAAAGTTCTCCCTCAGATCTCTCCGCCCAGTGACTATCCATAAGAGATAGTCTCCCCCGATGACATTCCTACAATGTTCTCCCACTCTCTCATGCAGACATCTGTCGTTCTCCTGACATACTGTATGCTGCATCCACATTCAAACAAATATATCACAAATTTACAGTCTACTAGTCTTACAGTCTAGAGGAAGGTAGGTTGGACACAGAAGGAGTAAGTGCTATGGGGTGTAAGTGCCTCCTGCCAAATGATTATTTTGTCAATGTAATGGCCATAGTATACCAAGTTCGACTCCAAGCCACTTCCTCTCTGGATTCTCTACAGGTGGAAGCCTCCAGGGATGTCCAGTAACATCTGTGTGAACAAACCAGTAGTAAAATATTCCAGATCAGTAATATCTTCCGGGATGCCCCTTATTTGGATATTATTATGTCTAGAGTGATTATCTAGGTCTTCTAGATTCAGCTAGCGTATTACTTTCTGCCTTCAGTTCACAAGCTTCTGATGGTGTATTACTGTGGGTTTGAGATAATTATTTTTATGGTCCAAGGAATTAAAATTTTCCTCCATACACTGCATGTCTGTTTGAACATTTCTCATCAACTCCCTCTCCTCCATCTGAATATCTGTTTAAGAGATAACAAACACATTTTTAAATCTACAATGTCCGCTTTAGTGAAGGAAAATTCAGCCAATGAGAGAGCATCAGAGATGTAATCAGTGTTTGAAAAGTCTGCTACAGGTGATGAGGCAGAATTCCCAGAATTAGGTAGATTCTAAAAGGTGCACTGAAATGGACTGGCCTGGAGTGGAAATATCAATTTTAGGGAAAATGTCCTTCAGGCTTTCGCTCGCTCTCTTATGGCATTACTGTCTGCTCATATTTAAATTCTGAAGGCCTGGATATAAAGTCAAATATGTATATTTGCCGGTTAACAATGATAAGAAGAGTCAATATTCAATATCCAAAAACAATAAATGTAAACAAAACTAAGTATGTACAGCGGGGGGGGGGGGGTAATAGAGTGGAACTCCACACCAGCCAAGACAGCAAAGCCTGTGGGCCTAATATAACTTAAGAGATATCACACAGATTCAGTGTGGGTGCTCAATAAGGTTAATACATGCAATTTCAGTAAGTCCCATAGTCACTTTGAATCAGTTATGGTCAGGTAACAAGATACTTTCAACATGGATCTCCCGCCCCAGAGCACCAAACATCTACCATAGATGGGGGCTCTGGTTATATGCATTCACCTGCATCCACGCTCTTGCAAAGGTACTTTGCCAATCAGGCCAAATAATATTGTGTATAAGGATGGCTATTTCTATCCATAGCATGGCAAAAATGGGTCTCATCCAACATTAACAGGGAATATTCTGTTCATGTGAAAGGATGAATATCTAGGCAATACAAGATGTGGTTATACAATCTGTGATAGATGGGTATCACAAAAGGTGTAGGTCCATCACACATCACAAACGGTATAGATCCACTTAAGTGGACATCCGCTGCCATGAGGCAGGCCTCAGTCTGCAAGAAGAACCAAGCACAAGTGTTCTGTCGGTAATCAGATAGAGTTGGTATAAATGTGGGATTGCAGCCAGAAACATACAGATGATCGTACATTAAATATGTTGTATCAGAGATACAAAGAAACATGACTGCTCAGTGTGGCTTCCGGCATCTCTCCCTAAAGGTCCCATTTAAATCATTAGAAATGCTTATTTCTTCCCTATTGCCCCAGAAACACTCCAGAGGGAGATTCACTAAGTGGTGATGACTTGTCCAGTTTATCACTTCTCCTATGTTAATCTATGGAACCTATGCACCAAGTTTTCTTCAGCTCTGGAGATCTTAGTGTATAGGCTCCATAGAATAAGAACTGGAGAAGTGATAAACTGGAGAAGTAATTTCCACTTTATCACCACTTATCACCTCTTTATCACCGTTTAGTGAATCTCCCCCAGTTGTCCTTAGTACATCAGTCTTTCTGGACTTAATGCACAAAAAAAGAGGAACAATTCAAGGATAAATTAACTGCATCATAATGCACTGGAGACTGCAGTAACGCTTGTGAGGAAAAAAAATCAACATTTAAGTCAAAGGAAGCTTTCAGAATTATTTCTTTACCAGGCCACAGTGGATGGGTTTGTGGTGGGGTCATACAGAGGTGTGGCCATGGTTGGGATAGAAGGACCAATCGGGCTCAGTTGGTTAAGGCACCATCTGTAGAATCTGTTCAAACCTCAAGGTCACAGATTCTAGTCCCAGTAGAGTCAACTCAGCCTTTCATCCTTCCAAGGTAGATAAAATGAGTACCATTAAATTGGGTAATAATATCTATACCTCCAGGACATACTTGAAAACTAGAGACAATATCAATGTATCCTTCCTGATAAAATAATTTGATATTATTATTATTATTAATAGCTCTTAAGATATAAAGCTCACCCTGACCAGTGTTTTTCAGACATGGATTCATTGTCAGTTTTCTGGGCCACCAGACAGTGCTACACATGATCATAAGTGTGCCTCTGTCATCAGCACAGGTGTGTATGAATGAAGGAGCCACTCTGGGATATGTGCCATAGTGAAACAATTGCACCCCACAGGTTCTATGTTCAAAAGAAAAGTGGAGTAATTCTGAGGCAAAAAACTGCTTTATAGGGCACTAAGAAAAAAATCCCAAGTTTAAAATGATTTACGTAGGACTTTTAACCCCTTCAGTGATTGAGGTCTCTTAACATTGCTTCACAATGTTTTGGAGATCTACTCAGCATTAAAGAGGTTAAAGCCCCATTTAATTCAACTGTTCTGATCATAGTTCTGATCACAGAACTCATTCATTGCATTGAGCAACTTGAGCAAACTAACTGCACCATAGGCAACAGATACAAATACTCATTGATTTGACAGGGACTTTTAACCCCCTTGAATGCCAGGGAGGTGTCCAACGCATTGCTTTGGGATAGTTTGCCCCAGAATTGCACCCCCTTTTCTTTTAGCATATGGTCCTTTGTGCAGACAAAGGCTTTTATTTGCTCCCCATTGACTTACATAGAATGCACCAGCCTCTACCTTGAGTAGGGACAGAGGACAGAGTTCATCAAAATGCAGGAGAGCAATGACTCTGATACTCTGTCTTCACCATGACCATACCTCTGGCTATTACTCGGTGATCAATCGTATTTTACAAGTCTGAAAAAATATAGGTAATTATGGAGTAAATGCCACCATTGCCACCAAACACATGCATATGTATACTTGTGTCCACCCTATAGAGATCTTTCGCATCTGCCAGCCTGAACCTGGTGAATGGGAAAGGTGGATTTACCTAACACTCAGTCACTGAAGAATGTGCAAGTATCGGATATGATCCAGCCATTAATGAATTGGCAAATGGCGAATGCCCAAGAAATCACAATATTTATTATCCACATGAATGCCAGAGTAGTCTTGAAAGCATTGCTTCATTGGAGGCCTAACATTTAATGGGTTAAAAGACCCTTCAATCAATGAGCTTACTCCACTTTTTGTTTGAACACAGATGCATATGCGTCAGCTTGTTGCAAAGCTTTATTAGACTTTACAGCTGTCTTTGGGAACGTGTGCCTTGTTATGAAAGGTGATGATGTTAACCCTTTGAGTGCCAGAAAGGTATACAACACATTGCAAAGCAGTGCGGTGCGTACCCCTCTGGCACTTAAAAGGGTTAAAAGTCTGAAAACAGAATCCTGTTTGACAATTTGAGAATGATTTTACAGAAACTGTATTAGAGCCTTTTTGCTATTTATTTAGCATTGTTTCAAGACAATTTTGCAACTTTTTGTGATTTTTTTAAATGGACAAATAATTAGCGACAATATAAGCTGTTGCAGATGTAAAGATCTAATAACTAAGTTCAACTGACAAATAGTTATTATTATTAATCATTGCCGATATTGGTGCATACTGATGTGTTTCATTCTCTGTATAGAAACCTTTCAAAATTAAATGTTTTCTTCCTTGGATTACAACACTCTGGTATATTATTTTACACTGTGTAAGTAGTACTGCATTTGCCATATTGAATGTTGTTATTGGGGATAGGCTAAACTGCCGTGATTTGGTTTACAGATAGAGCAAAAGGATCTGGAAAGGGGGACAGGGTGTGAGAGGGACAGGGAAGCATGGGACATCAGAGGAGGTGAGCGAGACACTGTTAATTAGGTATGAAAGCAGGAAGAGGTGAAAAGTCGCTACCTTGCCCAGATGACTGCACTGGACAGGAATACACAATGAATAATGTCAGAGGCGTAACTAGAACCCCCCGGGCCCTGGTGCAAGAAATGCCATGGGCCCCCCCCTGCGGCCCGTCCACATTGGCCACCGGGCCCTCCACAATGCCCCCCCAATCTCCACAATGTCTCCATCTCCTACCTTCCAATCCCTGGTGGTCCAGTGGAGTGGCAGGTGAGACGGGTTGGAATGCTGAGCTCCCGCGTGGTCCTCTTCTGTAATGCAGAGCACTGGGAGATGATGTCATCAGACCTGTGGCTCTGGCTGACTGCCCGCTCTGTGTATGACCCTTACTTGTCTGACCATCCAATCTGGTGCTGACATGTGGCTCTGTCTGACTATCACCTCTGCGCAGTCTCCTTACTAGCGGACATCCATCTGGTGCAGACCTGTGGCTCTGGCTGACTACCATCTATACCGACTGCAGGCGTGAGTCAGGTATCCTCCCGTTGTCCATCTTGGAGAGATCTATTCTACCCTTACTGACTGCAGGAGTGAGTCAGTAGTCCTGGTAGGAGTTGTCTGGTTCCGATTCTAGTCTCCAGGTTCTAGCTGAGGCTCCATTGGCCTACCCTAGTCTCTCGCAGTGAGGTCACTTCTGGGCAGCCTGCTATTGCTGATAGTTGCGCTGGCACATCTTGTGACCCTCTGCACCTTTCTGTTGTCTCTGCCGATCATATATCTCTGGATATAGATTGTTATGATTTCTAATAAAGGTGAATGTACTATATACCGTACTGACTCCCGAATTATTCCTGGGTAACAGTGACAAGAAGTCACTGCAGTGAGAGAATCCTCTATAATCATAACTGTTATCGCATGGGGCCTTCTTTCAAGTTGGGGACATCTTAGTGCACTGGCTACTCAGAAAATTGTAAGAATTGGAGAGGGCTCTTTCACCTTAATGCATCTAAATGGACAACGGTTCATGCAACCAAACTTGTTGCATGATTGATCAGTTGGTCCAAGGGAATATATCACGACCTATAAAAGCCTTCAGTGAAGTGCAAATTACATAATCAATCTGATGTAGAGCCAATCAATTTGCACATCTCCTGTAAATGTGCTTGAGCTGTTAACATTTGCCACACAATTTAACTGAAATGAATTTGGTGACTGTCCACAGAGGTGCAATCTGCAATCCAGTGATCTGCATCAATCAGGTCTTTGTTTGTGCTGTTTGAAATGAGAGACAACAGCAAAGGCTTTTATTTTACTGCTATTAGTACTCACTATTTAGAGAGGCTGTTACCTTATCTCCATTCACTTACAGCCAATACTACTCAACACTTCTGAGACACTTCTATGAGTCATGGTGCTGGAAAAGGCAGGAAAGGCTGTCCCCAAAGAACATATGTAAGACTAGATTTTAGATCTCTGTAAATGTGTACAGGTGCTAGAATGGGGTAAATGGTATTTAAATGTGCAAATCGACAGATCATTTTTAGGCATTAGAGTTCCTTTAAAGGGAGCTCCTCAAAGCTGTCTAAACTACTGAGCATTTCATTACTATCAATAAAACTGCAGCTGGCATTGCAAAATTTGAATTTCCCAGGCCAATGACCTCAAGGAAAACTGAAGCTTCCATGTGGTCATTATGAACTGCAAAGATTCTGATCCAAAGGTATGCTGACATGCAAGTGATATTCAGATCAATACAAATCCTAGTTACTCACGTATCTTCCAATCATAATTAAAGAGGATTGTTGTGTATTATAAGCTTTGTAGCTGCACTATAATAAAATATATCTTGTGCACAAATGTGTATTTACTTTTGTAATATGTAATTTGTACTCAGTTACAAGACTGTTAGTGTATAAAATATGTATTACTTTTCAACAAAAAAATGATTATCAGGAAAACAGATCTTTGTTTACCAATCCTTGAGCCATATTAACTGAAGTTTAATGCCTTGAATACCATTTTATGAAAGAAAGAATCAACAGTAGGCACAACTGCAGCAAATCTCCAAGTGCCATTCACAACTGGATCATTTATTCAAGGAGATTTCTGCAAACATTTTGTGGACCTCTTCCCCCTTTGTTAATGCCGTCCTCCTGGCTGTACCAAGTCTCATCCCACTAACTTTCAACTTGTCCAAAAGTCCTTCATTCAGGATTATCTCCTGTGTACAATGTGAGCTGGTGCAAGCAGTTGATGCGGGCCCTGCTAGCTGTGTGATGTGACATCATTACATCATGTGCCACCAAAGGTCCACGGCAATAATCAAGCAGAATGCCATTTTGTCTATGCATGTTATCCACAGATATCTCAACATTAGTTGTGGAAAAAAGTTACCCACATAATTCTGTTAAAAATCACACAATATTATATAAACTTGCATAATTGTATATACAAAAAAAATCACAGAGACATTACAGAACACATTTCAACTTGATGCTGCTGGTGATGTTAAATAAATAAACTTTCACTATTAACCCTTTAAGTGCCAGAGTGGTATGCAATGCATTGCAGAGCAATGCGTTGAATACCTCTCCGGCACTCAAAGGGTTACAACCAATGATATTCAGCTCTCTTACTCATGCATGCATTTAAATTGATATGTCCATTTCGCTTCTTTTGTGACACAAGTCTTTCCCTGTTAACAGAAGGCCTATTACCTGGAATAATAATTTTGATACACCAAGCCCTTCCCTATTGAAATGTCTGGAAAATGGGCTATTGTTTTGATTTCTAATAATCTATTTTATTTTCTTATTATATCTTTTACAGTCCTAATAGTCTTTCCAATGTACCAATATGCATTTTACGACATAAACCACATGTGAGCTTTGCCATATATAGAAATTGTTCATTTTGCAGTGACCATCCTTTGTGTTCATTTACTTCCTGGCAACCTTTAACCCTTTGAGTGCCAGACAGGTATCCAATGCATTGCATTGCAATGCATTGGATACCTCTCTGGCAATCAAAGGGTCAGTACAGTTGCATTGTGAAGAGTTTTATCGGGGAATTCTACCTTTCTTGAGAGCAGCTCAAAACGCTGTCTGGTTTGTGCATGTTTTTTAAGCTCTTACCAATTTACTTTTAATATATGAATCTCTCTTATAATTAAAAAATATACTTACATAAAATGGCAGATTGGGCAAGCAAATAGAATATGAAGTTTAATGTGAGAAAGTGTAAAGTCATGCATTTGGGAAGAAATAATTCCAAGGCTACTTATGACTTAATGGAATCATTTTAGGGGACTCATTACTAGAGAAAGACTTGGGTATCCTTGTAAACTACAAACTTGGAAGAAGTAACTACTGTCAAATGTCAGTAGGAAAAGCAAAAAAAAATCATGTCTTGCATTAAAAAGGGATATGAAAGCAACAGTGGATAACATCATTTTGCATTGTACAAATTGTTGTTAAGACCTCATCTCTAATATGCAGTGTGTCACACGTGGAAGGCCTGCAGAAGAGGGAGTGCTGGGGTACGACGCTAGGGAGTGTAGCTCGGGTACGTAGGCTGTCTGAAATAGTCCTGTGCTGCGGCGAGCGTTGTTGGGCCTGAAGGAGAACCGAGCGTATGCACTGCCAGTGAGAGGACATGGACTGTACTCTAGACTCAATGGCAGGAAGCAAGAAAACTCCGGGGCCCAAAAGCAACTGACGGGGATTATTCCCCAATGCAGTGAAAAAGGGGAAGCAGCCTAGAGAAGAATGTCATAGAGAATTATACGAGAATTCAGCCCAGGGCAGTAATTTCACCCAGTTGTCATGTGGGTGGTTGATGTACGTCCGTAAGTATTGTTCCAGTCCTTGATTTAAACGTTCGGTCTGCCCATTCATTTGGGGGTAGTATGCAGAGGAGAAGTGCAAAGAAACCCCCATACAAGCACTAAAGGCTCTCCAGAATTTGGAGACAACTTGTGTCCCTCTATCGGTGGTGATGTGGAGAGGAACTCCATGAAGCCGAACTATACTGGTGACAAAGACGTCTGCAAGCTCTTTGGCAGTAAGCAGAGCTGCCAAAGGGAGAAAATGACCTTGCTTAGAAAAGTGGTCAGTAACCACTAGGATGGTGGTTTTCCCAGAGGAGGGAGGTAGATCTACAATAAAATCCATGGACAGGTGGGTCCAAGGAATCGCCGGGACAGGCAAAGGTGATAACAGATCAGTGGGTCTAGTCTGAGGTGTCTTAACTCGAGGACAGACAGGGCAGGAAGAAACCCAACTGGCAATGTCAACCCCACAGGATGGCCACCAGAAGTATCATGTCAGGAGTTCGTAAGTACGATCTACTCCTGGATGTCTGACCGTGAGAGAGAGAGATGTGCCCAAGTCAATACCTTTTTGTGAAGAGGTTTGGGTACAGTGAGGAGGCGATAGAAGTGGTCTGGGCCTCCTGGATCTGTCGCAGTACTGTGGTGGACAAAGACCCCCAACAACAAAGAAGGTGATGTGACCGGTTCAGGAGCAGAAAGAGAAACCAGTGTCTCCTCATAATGCTTAGACAAAGCATCGGCCTTTAGGTTCTTGGTACCAGGTATATAGGATATTCTGAAGTCGAACTTGGAGAAGAACAAAGACCACCTCGCTTGGCGAGGAATGAGGAGTTTCACAGACGCCAAGTAGGCCAGATTACGATGGTTGGTGGGGATGGTAACTGGATGAACAGGTACCGCCACTCCTCCAGAGCCAATTTTATGGCTAACAGCTCCCTGTTACCCGTGTCATAGTTCTCCTCTGCTATGGAGAAGCTCCGAGAAAAGTAGGAACATGGATGAAGAGTGGTAGCAGAATTGGTGCGTTGGGAGAGGACAGCCCCTGCTGCGATCTCGGAAGCGTCCACCTCAAAGATAAAAGGAAGGGTAGGATCCGGATAGGCCAATAAGGGTACTGAGGTGAAGGCATTTTTTAGGGTGCTGAATGCCTTTAGTGCCTCTGGAGGCCAGATACAAGGGTCGGCTCCCTCACAGGTCTATTGGACTATCGGCTGAATGATCCTAGAGAAGTTTTTAATGAGTGAGTTTACTCAGATCCATAAAGACACCAGCAGCTGAGATGACTTATCCCAGAAAGGGTAAGATGGGCCTCTCAAAACTACACTTTTCGAGCTTGGCGAAAGGACGGTTTTCACAGAGACGATTCAGTACGGTGCGTACATGGAACCTGTGCTTGTCCAGGGTCTTGGAGAAGACTAAGATGTCATCCAAGTAGACTATAACACATGTGAGGAGAAGATCTTGGAAGACATCATTCACAAAAGCCTGAAACATGGCCGGAGCATTACGCAAACCAAAGGGCATTATGCAATACTCGTAATGCCCAAAACGTGTATTGAAGGCCGTCTTCCACTCTTCTCCTTTACGCACATGAACAATATTATAGGCCCTTCTAAGATCCAGCTTGGTGAAGATGGTAGCAACACGCAGCCTCTCCAGAAGTTCAGGTATCAGAGGCAGCGGGTAGCAATTCTTCAGAGTAATAGCGTTTAGTCCCCTATAATCAATGCATGGTCTCAGAGAGCCATCTTTTTTCTTAACAAAGAAAAATCCTGCCCCAGCAGGAGAGGTAGAAGGCTGGATAAAGCCCCGCTGCAGGCTTTCTTGGAGATATGACTTTAGGGCAGCAGTCTCAGTCAAGGAGAGTGGATAGGTTCTGTCCCTGGGGGGAGAGGTACCAGGAAGAAGGTTTATAGTGCAGTCATAAGACTGGTGAGGCAGAAGAACCTCAGACTTGCTTTTGGAAAACACATTGGCGTAAGACAGATAGGGTGCGGTTAGGACAGAGTCCTCACACAGAGACCCTTTCAGACATACCGTGGAAAGAGACAAGGAGGGGTCAGAAGAAGGGGAGAAAGATAGCATCCTGAGAACCCAGTCAATGTGAGGATTATGCCTGGATAACCAAGGAAAAGCCAGGACTATCGATGACTGTGGAGCACCAATAATATTGAAGACTACAGTCTCAGAATGAGATGGGGTTACAAACATACGCAGAGGGATAGTCATCTGGGTGATACATCTGTCTCCAAGAGGGGTGCCGTGAATGACCACGACAGACAAGGGTGGGTCCTTGGGTATGAGAGTTATGCCCATATGTTGGGTGAAGGAAAGGCCCATGAAGACTCCTGCTGCACCAGAATCCACCAAAGCCTGGTGTTTGAGAGTAGTAGTGGACCAAGAGAGATGCACAGGAATAGAAAGGTGTTGCATGGATTCAAAGGGAATGGGGGTGTGACTTAGTGAGAGATCCTCAGTACCTGCTAAGTCTGACTGTTTCCCGACTTATTAGGGCAGGTACAGGCAATATGTCCCGGCTCTTCAAAGTACAAACAAAATCCTTGTGTGCGTCATCTGGTCTTCTCGTTGAGTGAAAGGCGAGGAAGATGACAGTTTTCCATGGGTTCAGGAACTGGTTAAGTGGGATTAGAGGGATTAAAGAACCTGGGAAGTAGACAGTGGCCGGGCCTGTAGACTCCTGGCACGATCACGATCCCTTTCGAGATGACTTTCTTGAATCTGGGACTTGAGAGTGGAACAGAGTGAAATGAGATCTTCCAAAGTCTCTGGAATGGGCCACTTGGTGAGGTCGTCTTTCAGGCGATCAGACAGACCACGCCGAAAGGCAGCCTTCAAGGCGCTGTTGCCCCAATCTGTGTCGTACGCTAACGTGCGAAAGTTTATAGCATACTGGCTAAAAGACTGAGATGTTACAGCTTACCTTGACTTCAGCATCACTTTCAGGCGCGAGGCTTCTAGCATGCTGCAGGCCTCTATTTTATCTGTTTGCTTACTGTAGTCTTCGCCTACCAACTTCCTACTTCCTCCCTCTGAGCTGCTCCTCCTACTTCCTGTGGAGGGGTTTAAATGGCAGACTGAGGCCTGACTCAAATGCCCTTGTGTTGCTGTTCAAAGCAGATCTGTTGAATTGGAGTCCGTGTATGACCTGGCTAGTCTTCCATCCATTCTGGTCTGACTATTCTTTTCCTAACCCCTAATAGTGGACATCCAATCTGGTGCAGACTTGTGGCTCTGGATGACTACCTGATCTGTGTATGACCCGGCTTGTCTGACTACCCCCTCTGGTGCTGACTAGTGGCTCTGTCTGACTTTTCTTACGTCTTTTCCCTTGGTGATCAGACACCCAAAACAGTGCAGGCCTGGGGCTCTGGTAGACTCGCATATCTGACTGCAGGCTGAGTCAGGCCCTATTCCTCTTCGGATCAAGATCCTGGGTTCCTGTTCCAGTTCCTGGTTCCAGTCGAGACTTCCAGTGGCTAAGGCCTAGTCTCCAGCACAGTGATTTATCTTTGCAACCTATTATTTCTGATAGCAGGCTTGCTGGCTATTACCCTGTGCTTATTCTTATTGTATATATTGTATATATCCGCTGTATGTCATTTGTTAATAAACAGCATTAACTAAACCGTACTGACTCCTGAACTTCTCTGGGTACCCGTGACATGAGAGCCTTGTTGCAGATCTAGGAGTGCTGCCTCAGCTTTGGCCTGCAGGCCTGGGGTGTCAAAGTCGGCTCGGAAAGCCGCGATGGACGCATCATAGTCATTTAACAGCGGGGATCGACTGTCCATAAGTGGGGAGACCCAAGACCGGGCTTGACCTCGAAGAAGAGAGACAATAAAGGTGACTCTAGCCTGGTGTGAAGCATAGGCTTCAGGAAGACTGTGGAAATGTAAAAAGCACTGATTGAGGAATCCCCATAATTGTCTGGGGTCTCCTTCATAACGGTCAGGCAGAGGTAGGCGGGATGGCGTTGGGCCATGGTAAGCAGCTGGAACAGCAGAAGAGGAGGGTGCTACAAGTGGGGATTCTCAGGTCTAGAAGCCTCCATAAACTGCTGCATACGTTGCAGCATGGTGGTCACAGAGTCCAGCTTCTGGTCCAGACGCTGGATGCGCGAGGGCCTAACTAAAGGTGCCAGCCACAAGGCCGGATGAAAAACCCCAGAGAAGCTGGAGGTGAGCCCAGGTTGAGAATACTCAGACAGCACCAGCTCTCCTGCAGGGGAGAGTGAAGGCTAGAGTTCACTGAGCAGGGTACGAAGATCAAGTACGGGGGCTATATAGAATAGTGTAAACTCTCCAAGGAATATAAGCTAGAGAAGTGTCAGAAAAGCCAAAGGTCATACACATTAACACAGGTAAGCATCAGCAAGCAATAGAACGGTCAGGAACAGGCCTAGGATAATACACGTAATTAGTACAGCAGGGATAAACAGCTAGCAGATAGATGGTCAAGGACAAGCCAGGGGTCAAGCACAGGAGTTCAGATCAAGGCAGGAGTATGCAGCAGGCAACTGGAGGGTCAAGGGCTAGCCAGGGTCATACACAGGAGTTCAGATCACGGCAGGAATATGAAGCAGTCAATCGGAGGGTCAAGGACTAGCCAGGGGTCATGCACAGGAGTTCTGATCAAGGCAAGGTTTATGCAGCAGGCAATAGGAGGGTCAAGGGCTAGCCAGGGGTCATACACAAGAGTTCAGAGCAAGGCAAGGAACCAGAACACTGAGAGCAACACAAGGCAATACGCGATCTTTGGGAACACCGTGAAAGTGCGCCTGAGAGCAGGAGCGGCTGCCTATATAGGCAGCCGGGTGATGAGGATGATGACACACGGCACAAAATCCCAGAGTGGTGAGAACAGGCCGCAAGATGGGTGAGTGCATCAGTGCGAGGGTGACACAGTGCTGTTTTGGGCACCAGTTCTGAAAAAGAATATTCTAGAACTGAAGGGAGTACAGCAAAGAGCAACAAAATGAATCAAGGGAATGGAAGGCTTGACATACGAGGAACAACTAGACAAACTTGGTTTATTTACTCTAGAGAAAAGACAACTAAAAGGAGATCATATCACAATGTACAAGTATATGAGAGGTCAATATAAGGATCTCTCTGGTGAACATTTCATTCCAAGGCCTCCTGATGAAATAACCAGGGGCCACACCTTGAGATTAGAGTAAAGTAGGTTTCAATTTCAGCAGAGGAAGGGGCTTTTTTACAGTAAGATCTGTTAAATTGTGGAATTTCTTGCCCAAGGATGTGGTAATGGCAGATACAATGGATATAGTTAAAAGAAGATTAGATACATTTCTTTCAAGAGGGAACATTCAGGGTTATATTGTGTATTATAGGTAAAACAAGAAACTCAGATATAGACTAATTTATCTGGCAGCAGGAAATCTTATATAATTTTCATTTCTCTGGGTTATGAGGTAAAGATTGAACTTGATGGACTTCTGGGTTTTTTTAAACCTAATTTACTATGTTACTGTATTAGTGTTCTCATACAATAAGTACCCAATTCTTGGATATAGTTCTAAAACAATGTCAGTGTTTTATCAATATCCTTTTAATGGCCTTGCCCTGGACAATAAGTAAGTACTAATAGTCTTCTTTTTACACAAACATGTATAATCTAATGTTAAGAAGTGCTACATTTATATTATTGTGTGCAGTGTATTCCTCTGTAACGCGTTGCACTCCCTTCTAGCACTCGAAGAGTTACTCTGCATACTTTGTAAGTATTGTGAGAAATAAAAGGACAAAAGGGCAAATTCAGCAATTTAAAATGAAGTGATTCTGGATCAAACCAACTGCACCATAGGGGACAAATTAAGATTCCATATAGTCACATTGATTTAGATTAGTTTTTTAACCCACAAATGATACAGAAGTCTCCAGCAGATTGCTTTGTAATCAGTTGGAGACCTCTCTAGCATTCATGGGGTTCAAAGCTCCATTTCAATCACATAAAAATATTACTTTTCCCCTATAGTGTAGCTGGTTTGCGCCAGAATAACACCATTTTTTATTGCTGCATCAGGCCCTAAAGCCCAGAGTCCTTAGTATAAAGTGGGACGAGTGGATGGTCATTGCTAAAATGACACAAACCAAGCAAAGTCTATTTTGTATGTGTCTATGTAATAACTGTTATTTTGCTCAGTGAGTGCTGTCTATTTCAAAATGGTCTTTAGACAGACGTGACCAATGCAACATTTTGATGTCTTTAGTGCACATAAATTTGTGGACTGTTTAACTGTTTGCGTGCCAGAAAGGTAGCCAGCGTATTGCAATGCAATGCGTTAGATACCTCTATGGCCCTCAAACGGTTTTAACACTTTCAGTGCCAGAGGGCTCTGCAACACATTGCACAGCAATGCGTTGCATACCCCTCTGGCACCGAAAGGGTTAAGAACAGTAATGGGTAGCCTGAGGTCCTCCACCTGTTGTGGTTTACAATTCATAAGCAGCAGCCAGCCAACAAGATGGCTGGGAATGATGGGAGATGTAGTCCACAACAGCTGGATGACCTCACGTTTCCCACACCTGAGTTAAAATGGAACTACCACCCCACAAAAAGTTTCCCCTGAAGAATTACCCATCTGGCGACTAGCTGCTCAATAGTACTAGTCACCAGAATAATTACCTCCTTATAGAGAAGCCAGGAAACAGCGCAGACATCTTTACATAATGACATCTGCGCTCCTGTGCTGTTAGTCCCTTCCGGTACCATATGGTACCTAGCAACGCCTCCTAGAGCAGACTGGGACTGACAGAGCAGGAGTAAAGGAAACAGCTCAGATATCTTTGCATAGTGACGTCTGCGCTGTTTCCTGGCTGTCAGTCCCGGGAGCAGCAGAATTTCTCTATAAGAAGGTAATAATTCTGGCTACTAGTGCTACTGAGCAGCTAGTCGCCAGATGGGTAATTCTTTAGGGGAAACTTTTTGTGGGGTGGTAGTTAAGCTTTAAATTCTTGTCATTATTTCTTTTAAGTTGTAGAGACAAATTAAAAAAAAGAACTGGTACAATTCTAAAATACATAAAAATATATTTTGTGGTGTTTATCCCCCTGAGTAAAACAAGGGTACTCCCAGTCCCACTACTGAGAAATGTTTTATTCAAAATTTATTGTAGCTCAAAGTTATTATTATTATCAGGGCTTAAAATTTGAAGTCCTTTGCTACTAGCCAGACCTGAAAAGTTACTCGCCACTGCAAGCAAAAACATACCCACCAGGGCTGAACTTCTACTCGCCAGGGCTAAATTTTCACTCGCCATTGGCTAGTGGCGAGTGGAAATTTTGAGCCCTGTTATTATTATTCTTTATGTATATAGTGGCAACTAATTCTGCAGCTCTGTACAATTGAGAATAGACATACAGAGGTATTAAATAGTACAGTCAAATGTGCAGAACAGGAGGATCAGAGGGCCCTGCTCGTGAGAGCTTACAGTCTGAATTTTTTGTGCAATATATTAGTGGCCTAAAATTTTACAGTGGTGCTGTTGATACACCATCCTATGGAGATTAGAGTTGTCCATAGGATGGTGTAACAACAGCAGCACTGTAAAATTTCAGACCATTGAGATACTGCACCTAAAAAATTCAAGTTCGAGCTGCAATAACTTTTAAATAAACCAACTCTCAGCAGTGGTGTGGCCCTTGTTTTAATTAGAGGATAACCTTACAATATATACATTTTTTACAATCCCATTAATTTGTATAGCGTTTTTAACTCCTTGAATGATAGCACTGTCTCCAAATGCATTGGAGAGGTTTGTCCCCAGTGGTGCAATTGGTTTTCAGTTCTTTTTAAAACAGACTCATACGGATACGTGCAATTCTTCAAAGCAACTTCACTATTGGAAACAAATGCAGCTTCCAAAAATTCCAATTATTTACGTGGAACTTTTAAACTACTGAATGATAATATTGTCCCCTATAGAATTGTGAAGAAATGTGTTGGAGAACTTGCTAGCATTCAAAGGCTTAAAGGAACAGTAAACGTTTTTATGAAAATCTGTATGTTATAGAGCTTTTTTTGCTGTGTTAAACAAGGTGACTCCCACCTCTGTCAGTTGTTTTATTCAAATGGTCAGGAAGTGACTTTACTGTGTGTTTACTTCCTGAAAGTTCTAATTAACTGACAGGACATAACGCAGCGGTTTCTATCACATTCTATGGAGAACCGTATGTCACTGACTTTCCTCTACATTAGAATGTAACAGAATAACTAATTGGAATTTGACCACTAGAGGGCACTGTTAATGTAAAGAATGCAGTTTTAAACTATAATAACTCTGGAAATATGCATCACTCAGCAGTGGGAGTACACTTATTTTACTCAACAGTAAATACCCTACAATTTATATTTTTTCATAAAAAAATGTAACTGCTCTTTTAAAGTTCCATTTAAAGCGGAAAGTCTACCCTTAATACAACGTGTCTCCTATGATTAGTCTAGTAAAATGGTTTGCAGATTGCATTTTATTTCTTTCTGTAAGCCCATACTTTAGGAGATATTCACATTCAAAATCAGACTTCATGTAGACACTTCCGCATTCTGCGGCACAGGGTAACGTTGGCATAGTGGCGCAGGGCTTCCCAGTGCTCACATTCTCTTCCCTCCTCCCTTCCAGCTCTCCCAGGAAGCGCATTTGTGCTTCCCGTCTTATTCATGTGAATCATGTGTATTGTAACAGCAAGCTCCATTTGTCATTATACTGAGCTTGCAAGTATGGGCTTGCAGAAAAAAAATCCCTGCAATCTACAAACCATTTTATTAGACTACTCATAGGAGAAACGGTATGTTAAATGGATAGTAATGTTTCACAATAAAAACAGCTCCAATTAATCTTCATAGTATTTGGGACATGACATGGAGAGTGCAATTTCAATACTGTCAGAGATGTAGTTCAAGAGTAATTGAATGATAAAGTATCCCCCTCCCACACCTTTTACTGATGTAACACTGCTCACCTCAGAGCAGTAAGACTGTTCGGACGGATCGCAGAGAGGGACAATCTTCAGTGAGCATAAGGAAAAAGTGAAAAACCTGCCAAGGGGGAAGGGTTTTCCTTATGTTCACAGTAAGAAGATTGTCCCTTGCTGTGAGCCTAGGTAAAAGAGGCGGGAGGGGGATACTTTATCATTCAGTTATTCTTGAATTACAACTCTGACAGTATTGAAATAACACTCTCCATGGCCCAAATACTATGAAGATTAATTGGAGCTGCTGTTTTTGTGAAACATTACTATGACTTTAAAGGTGAAAGTTCAACTTGTACTTATTTGCTTAATGAATAGGTCCCAAAAATCTCACCATGGACTAGGACAGTGGTTCCCAGCTAGGGCTCCGTGGCATTTTGCTGTGCAATGGACATCCAGTTAGGATTCTTCTTTCTTTCTATAGACCTTGACAAACAATTGAAAACTGAGCTTCAATTGCATGTTTATGCAAAAATGTTACACACAAAATGTCTGATTGCGAGAACTAATAATATATATTTATGTATTTCCCCCCATTACATACTTGATAAATGATCTCTTATATGTTAGGGGTTCTCCAAATATCCAAGACTGCAAAAAATAAAGGTTGACAAACACAGGACTAATATCTGATGCCAATGAGGTAAGATGTTTTACATCTGTAAATTGCTTCTTTCTGTGGGTTGATAAGTAAGACTCTCTCTCCTGTGTTGTGTTATCTATTGTTTTTGATCTTTAGAATGCTCACTGGGCTATACATAGAAATGAAAAAAAAAGTAAACCATTTCTGGAGTAAACCAGCTACACCATAAAGACCCAATAAAAAATTATATTTGATTTAAATTGGATTTGAATCCTTCGAGTGCTGGAGAGTGAGCAACACATTGCTCTGCAATGCTTGCTCACTTTTATGGCAAACAAAGGGTTAAGACCTTACTCGCTAGAAAAGTCTCCAGCATTTAAGGGGTTTAAAACATTAACTACTTAAGGACTGATGGTATTTCATGCTCAACGGGCCTTGTCAATTTTTACATTTTTTGTTCATTGTGTGTTAAATAAAGTTTCACCGGTCATTGATTGGTGCATCAGTTTACTGTGGCTGTTGTAAAAGGCCTTTAACCCTATGAGTGCCTGAGAGGTATCCAATGCATTGCAACGCACTCAAAGAGGTAAATACATTTCACCAGTTAACTAGTTTTTTCTGTAGTTATGGTGTAAATTATATATATTATGAATGCAAAATATATTTTTATTATTATTAATTTACTCTTCATTTTCGTGAGAGGGCATGGGCTGTCAGCAACAGCCTGCCCTACAAATCTGGTGTATGTCCCTGTCCCTTTAAAAAGTCAACCCAGTTCACTGGGTCCACCTAGGGTCACTGCTTACTGTTGTGGTACTCCACAGCAATAAGAAAGAAAGTCTGGCTTTCCCGGCTGTGAGTACATGCAAGGAAGCACGCTGTCAGTGCGTACAAGGAACCCATTGTAGTTTCCATTGAAATCCAATAAAACACAATGGGTTATCTTTATATTGTTGGTGGCTCTGTCAGGAAACTCTGGGCTGATAGTAACAGCACAAATTCCTGGTGGCTGACCTGACAGGGAGCTCTGTCATGATTGCTTAGTTTAAAACTATATACAGGCCCGTGGTCCTAAAGGTGTTAGACCAATGGGAATGTTTATTTGGCTCCTAAGTTGCAACTGATTTGCTCCAGAATAGTTCCTTTTATCTTTATACATACACCCATACCTGGAAACTGATTTTATTTGAGCCTCCCTGAGAGGGCTCATGTGCTGCAGGAGAGGGGATGTAAATGACGCGATTTGTGTCATTAAGGGTGCAGGGCTTAATCTGGTGGGTGGGGCTTGCACAGCTGAATGTCATAAGGGTGGGTGGGAAGTGGGAAGAAAAGGGTGGGAAGGAGGAGAAGTGGGAGATAAGGAGAAGAAACTCCCCACTGCCAGAGAATCAGCTTCTGTCCCGAGATACCCGTTAATGCAGTTTGAAAACTGGAATCTCCAGGGAAGATTCAGAGTTCCCAAGTATGCATTTACCCCAGCATAAATGTAATATCTTTTCAATGAATACATGCTAAAAAATGGTAATGTAACCTGGAGGAGCATGTTGTATCATTCACAGGTATACATTTAAAAGTTTCAATTCAGAGGTAGGGTGTCATGATCACCCTCTGGACCTGTTGATCATTCCTGTTCTAGCTCTCACTGCCTACTCTGCCTGAACACCTGTCCGGCGCGCGTTCTTCGAGCCGTATTGTGTTACTGTTCCTAATTCTTGTTTTGATTCCCGACACCTGACCTTTGGCTTTCGTATGACCTTGCTGCAGTTCTTCGACTTAGATCCCTGGTTCCTGACTTTGGCTTATACGACTACCCACTCTGGCTCTTTGACCTCAGGCTGTGTACAACTGCCTGCTTTGGTTCTTCAACCTCTGGCTGTGTATGACTTCCCATTCTGGCACTTCGACCTCCGGCTGTGTACGAATACCTACTCTGGTATGCTTATTATCTAGAGTCCTGGCCTGAGGCTGTTGCTCGAAATTCAGGGTTCCTGTCTAAGCTTTATTTGCTGGCGTTCATCTTTAACACCAAGCATCTATCCAGTGGTGTGGTCTATACCCATCCTGCCATCATGCTTCATGGCCTACACCTTTAACTCCAGTCTGGGCCACAGTAAGGGTATAAGGTTGCTCTATCTATGATCTCTAGCCTCGCTCTCAATCCAGCACTCCCTAGTATCTACAGATAATTAGTGTACCCGTCGTTCTTTCACGTTACATAGGGAATAAGATATGATATTGTGGGCTTGATTCTATTACAAGCGCTAAAAATAAAACAGGAGTTTTTGCTATCCTATTACCCGACTTGTGAAAACAAAACCAGCAGTAATTATACTTACCGCCAATCTAAAAAAAGCCCATAGGAAACAACTAAAAACAACGTGCAACTGGTATCCTATTACCCATGCTCAGTATTACCGCCTGTTTTGTGGTTACATTTAAGTCAGAAATTCTGCTCCTCAGAGGTTGAGGAGTAGAAGCCATAACGACAGTTTCAAAACCATCGTTGTTCGAACAAAAGCAGTGCAGAATGCAGTATATAGCATAGAAATCAACATAACGTGCCCCCCTTCGACATATTAACCCCCCTTTTAAAAGTCGCCTTCAGTTCTTTCTTTCACCACTTTAATTCGACTAATATTGATCTCATTCCACAATTTAACCCTTACCTTTCCAAATCCTACGTACAGTGCTTTCCTTCACCATATTAATTCAATGAATATTGTACATCCGACATTTTAACCCCCCTCTCCCTTTAGAGTGCTCCCACGACTTTCTGTCACCATTTTTATCCAACATTTTTCTTCTCCCATTATATTCGACATGCCCTCATATTTTGTATTGCAAGATTAACCCTATGAGTACCAGAGAAGTATTGTAATGTGTTTGCTACCCCTTTGATACTCATAGGGTTAATAGGCAACCTGTATATGTATAAAAAAGTGTTTGTTTTTATATTATATTTTATTATATATGTAACTTGTGTGAAAATGTAATTAAATATTTAATTTATGTATAACAATGATTTTCTTTTTTTAAATTATATATGTAATTTGTATTAAAAAAGTACTTCAGACCTCAAGACCCCTCATGACACCCTCCTAGCATGGTGGTGATAATTGCCCCCTTTATTAATTGAAGAGCATATAACCTATGTTTCACATATTTTATATGCTCTTTCACATAGGTTATATGCTCTTTAATTAATAAAGGGGGCAATTGTTGCCACCATGCTAGGAGGGTCCATGAGATACCCCTTTTGAGGTCTGAAGTAATTTTTTAATACAAATTACATATATAATTTAAAAAAAGAAAATCATTGTTACATATAAATTAAATATTTAATTACATTTTCACACAAGTTACATATATAATAAAAATAAACACTTTTTTTTATACATATACAGGTTGCATATTAACCCTATGAGTACCATAGGGGTAGCAAACACATTACACTACCTCTCTGGTGCTCATAGGGTTAATCTTGCAATAGAAAATACGAGGGCATGTTGAATATAATGGGACAAGAAAAATGTGGGATAAAAATGGTGACAGAAAGTCATGGGAGTACTGTAGTCGACTTTTAAAGGGGGAGGGGGGGTTAAAATGTTGGATGTAAAATATTAGTCGAATTATTATGGTGAAGGAAAGCACTGTGGTCGACTTTTAAAAGGGGGTTTAATATGTTGAAAGAGGGCACTCTGTCTGATTTTGTTATGTGGAGAACAAATCTAACACTTGATCTTTCTGTCATCAGATGTACACCTATTTCCTTGGACTTTGACATTTTGCGCGTTTTTTGTAGGCGGTAGTTGAAAAAAAGCAGACAGCGCCAGTTTTGTTACTACCCTGAAAAGTGCTGTCTACGCCAGTTTTGTTTTACCATGGTACAGCAATAGAATACCAACGTAACACGTCTGAGAAATTCACGCTACTTGTTTTTCTTGTAACGCCGGTTTTAGCGCGGGTAATAGAATCAAGCCCTGTGTGTGCCCTTTTTCCATCAGATTGTGGGAAGCTGTTTTCCTATACCCGCCTGACTTCTGGGTCAAGAGTCTTTACTCTACTGTGCAAAACAGAAGAAAGGGAGGAGTGCAAGGAAAGTTGCTGGGATACTTTAAACAGTTGATGACAAGGTGTTTTTTTTCACTAGAGGACAATAGCAATTTTGACCTTTTTAGCATGTGTTTGTTCAACCATATTTTCCCTCTAATATTCATTTAGTCCACCCACAAAAATAATATACTGATTTTTTTAACCCCTCAAGGACCAGGAAAATCTGGGGTGGATTGCACTTAAGGGCCGGAGCAATTCTGGCCTTTTTGACTATGTCTTTGTTCAACAGTGTTTTCCCTCTAAGGCTTTTATTTCAGACACGCAAATTATATACCACTTTTTCGCACACAACTAGGGCTTTCTTTTGATATCACAATTAAATGGATAACCCACCATTTATTTTATTAAAATTAAAGAAAAATGTAAAAAAAAAGTAAAAAAACACCATTTTTATTTTTTTCTCTTGTTATCATTTGGACACAATGGGTTACATTTTTATGGAGACTGCATGAAAGGTATGACAGGTCATTCATACCTACAAAATGGGCAGTTTTAAGTGGCCACTGTCCCCCTGGGGTGAAAATCCCCATGCCCCTCTTTCCTCCCGTATTTTCCCATTTGTTTATTAATGAGATTTGGTGGTGTGTGTATAAGTGTATTACATGGCTCCACATTCCCATTATTTTTTGTTTAAACTTCAGCACATTTGTTTAACAAATAGTATGTTTTAATAAAATATTTTCTCTGTTTTTCATTTACTTAAAAAAAACAAAAGTTGCTCTTAGCAGGTCAGAAATGGACCTGCATCCAGCCTGCTCCCAGCACCAGCACTGAAGGGGTTAATACCCCCCCCCCCAACTACTGAATGATTTTATTGGAATATATGTCTGCTCTCTGCTTTTCACTTCCTTACTCTCATATTAAGGAAGCGAGAGGCAGTCAACACACTGCCTTTGTGAATGAAAATGCCGGTACATGTGATCACTCCTGGAGAGATCACGTTTACCGGCAGAAGAGAGAAGTACTGAAACTGAGCCCTCTGGTCCTGAAGAGCACAGTTTCAACATCTGCTGTATGAGAACAGTGTGCGTCGAGGCGCGCTGCTATCATTTAACACATAACAAGCCTGGACCGTCATGGGTCCTTATGGGAAGTTTACCCATGACGGTCCTGGCAAGTCATGGGTTGTTAAGGGGTTAAGGATAGGTAGGACTTTCTTTTGATGCAATATTTATATGTATAACCCATAATTTAGATTATAATATAAAAAATAGGAAACAATTGAAAAAAGCTAAACATTTTTCATAGGGTTTCCTGTGATGACTTTTACACAATTAATCTGAAAAACAAAAGCCCCAAATAGATTAATTTACTTGTACTGAATTTGCAAATACCAAAAATGCCTAGGATTTTAAACCATTTTTTTTTTTTATAGCACACATTGTCTAAAGTGATTATAGCAATACCATATGCTATGGTACTTGAGTTAATAAAGTGCAATAGAGAACATTGATAAAGGCATTGCTTACTGACATTGCCTTTTTCACCTGGCTTCACTTGCACACGTGATCACTGCAGCAGCAATCACCAGTGTGGAACCAACAAGAAAAGGCTGGAACTGATTGCTCTGGTCCTGTAGCAGTCAGCTATAGCCTTCCCACTGCGTTCACAGCACGCCCTGAGACATGCTGTGATCACTCATCCATGAAGTTCCAGGACCATCATCCGTCCTCAAAGGATACAATTTTGTTACCACATCTATTTGCCTATATTCTGCACCATGCCCCATTGTATGCCTATGTTTACAGGTAGAGTTCCCAATCAACATACCTGGGAACTATTCGGATCTGCCCTGGAGACTCAAGTTTTCAAATCAAATAACTGGGTCTCTGGGGACAGAGTCTGATTCTCTGGCTTGGTGAGTTCAATTTTAACCATGGGCATCTGGAGGGAGGAGGCACTTGCCCTCGTCACACACTTGCCACCTCCACATAAACATAGGGGCTGGGCGGGCTGCCCTGGAGGTCATATTATAGTTTCCCCCACCTGGAAAAACGTCTTCAGACATCCAAGTCTATAATTCCACCCTCTTTCAATTCTGTTCAATCCACTCCCACCCCACACTGCCTACTTTTCCACCAATTTCATGACAAGCTCATCTTTTCAACCACCCACGCCCATCCTATTAAGCCTTACCCACAAAATATAATTTGAAGAATCCCATCCCAGTGCTTCTCCTGAGACTTAGGATAAGAAGGGTCTAGTATGCTGATCAAGGTTAGCTGAGCCTCCCCACTGGAGGTGCAGCCAACTCTGCTTTAGTGATTTGTGTGCGAGGAAAGCATGAAGAACATATGCCTGTTCCCTCGCCCCTGTATCAGGCCCCTCTTTGACCTAGACAGCCTTCCCACACATACAAGTTTTCTGAGCTGATCACTCTATTGCTGGATTTGATTGAAAAGCATTGCACAGCCATCCCTAAACTGAACCCAGATTAACGTCTCTGCTACTGGATCAGCCCATATTGGCCAGACCGGCAATTGAGGGGTCAATGGTTAAAAAAGTAAACATTCAAATTTATTTCAGGCCAAAATAACGTGAGAGGATAACATTAAAACCCCCTCTCTGTCCCGATCAGATATGGATGGAACGTATGTGTTCAAAATAATATGGGTCATAGGACCCGCACTCCCCCATTGTGCCTGCCTGAACTAAGTGTAAAGAAACATGCATATAGATCACTTACACCTATATATACCATCTGCACTGCACCTCAGTGCAGATGCATGCTAATGATGTCATCTGTCCTTAGCATGCCCACCTGTTCATCTCAGATGCACACAGGTTTGAGGCGAGGCCAGGGCTGGTGCAAGGATTTTTGCCACCCTAGGCAAAACCTAATTTTTCCGCACCTTATGTACCACCCCTTTATACCCTGCCGACTTATACCCCACCTCTTTTCTTGCCCCATCAGCTCCAACTTGCTCCCACCAGCTCCACTTTGCCCCTATCAGCTCAACTTTGCCCCCTATCAGCTCCACTTTGCCCCCTCAGCTCCAACTTGCCCCCCATAGCTCCAACTTGCCCCCCATCAGCCCCAACTTGCTCCCCATCACAGACCTGTAGCTGCTGGAGCTCCCACGCAGTCTTCTCTTCAGTAATGCAGAGCGAGCTGGGAGATGATGGCTCCCAGCGCTCTCTGCATTACTGAAGAGCCGACAGCGACGAGTGAGCTCAGTAGCTACACAGACCTAACTGTGTTGCAGTGCCCAGCGGAGGAGTCCTGCGAGCGGGAACGACTGGCCCTGGGTGCAGCTCTTCTCTGCTGCATGCCTGCGCCTCCAGTACCTGTGCGCCCTAGGCCGGCGCCTACCTTGCCTATAGGTGGCACCGGCCCTGGGCGAGGCAATAGACAACATTTTTCAGTGGACTGCTTTGGTACATAGGTTTGCGCCTAAGTGTAGGCAAATCCTACATGGAAGCAAATCCTGCTGCAATCTGCTGAAAAAGCTCTTAATATCTGCCACCCAGTCTTTTTTTCATTTTTATTTTTTTAAAAAAAAGCACAGATCAGATCAGATAGGAAAAAAGTTATCTGGTTTCCTGCCAGGGGCTTACAATTCTGTGCATGTAAAGGGTTAATGTATAGGTCTGCTCAGGAGCAAGAGACTTTTATTTTATAGCTGTGTGTCAGTTTACCCTAGCAATTCCCTCTTGCCACGCTTGATATACAGGAGCAATGACTTCTAATTGAGCATGTGAAGAAATAATTAAAATAAGTATTGAATAAATTCAGTGAAAATGTTCAGCACATTTGTAATAATCCTACATATATATGAGGCAGGATGCCTGAACATCAGTTATTTTAGTAACAAGAAAGCTTCCTCGTTAAGAATTATTTATATTAACCCTTTATTATGACTGAACTCTTTAAACCTTCATTAGCTTTACAGGCAAAAAAACAAACAAAAATGTTTGCATTAGTTTCTCTTTTATCATCTTGTGGACCAGACAGGTAGGAAATGCATTGTAAAGCAATACATTTCACATCCCTCTGGTCCACAAGGGGTTAAAGAAAGAGGTTTGAGGAGTTAAACATGAGCTATATTAATCTGCAAAAAGTATGCGACTGCATTTTTTCCCATTCTCAGGACCAGATTTACATCCCAGGCCCCCCAAGGCAAGGCACTCTTGGTACCCTTAGATCTTCCCATGGCCACCCCCACTTTTTACATGACTCCACCCCAGTCCCATCCACTGTTTCTGGGCTGAGAAAATACCCTTGACCTATAACAAGCAAGAACAAAAAAGCTTTAACCCCACTGGTTTTTAGACAGGTCTCCAACCTATTGCTCAGCATCCAAAGAGTTAAATAATAGTCTGTGAAGGGGTATAAAACTGGATAAGGGACATTGAAATTGCTCCAAACACCCAATTCAGATTGAGGGTGGGGCCAGCACACTTGAGTCTCCCTCAAAGATGGTTTCTAGCCAGTTGCCTACTCTGCCTATTGGGAAATCCAACCCTGTCCATTCTTATTGACTTGGAGGCAATAATCGTAATTGCCCAGATATTGTTTCATATCTTCTCTGTGTATCTGGAGAACACACTTGCCTGCTTAACCCTTTGGCTGCTAGAAAGCATTTAAGGGGTTAAGGAATTTGTAGACAAGTTTCTGAAGAACCCCTTGGCAGGGCCGGATTTATTATAAGGCAGAGTAGGCATCTGCCTACAGGCACACCCCACAGGGGGGCGCCTGTCATTGGGATAGTTCTTTATATTTATTTTTTTTAAATTAGCCTTGCTGTGCAGTGGCGTACCGGGCCCGGCTGCCCCCTGCGACATGGTGAGGTCTGCGCCTTCTTCAGCACGGACCTGCAGCTGCTGAGCTCCCTCGACGGCTCTTTAATAATGCAGAGCGCTGGGAGATGACATCATCTCCCAGTGCTCTGCATTACTGAAGAGAAGACCGTGCGGGAGCTCCAGCAGCTACAGGTCTGTGCAGAAGGAGGCACAGACCTCTCCTGCCACGTTGCTGGACCACCAGGGAGGTAGAAAACGGACACTGGGAGGGGGCAATATGAGGGTAATATGGAGATGATGGGGGCAATGTGGAGATGATAGGGCAATGTGGAGATGCTGGGGGGCAATATGGAGCTGATGGGGGCAATTTGGAGATGATGGGGGCAATGTGAGGGCAATATGGAGATGATGGGGGCAACGTGGAGATGATGGGGGCAATTTGGAGCTGATGTGGAGCAATGTGAGGGCAATATGGAGATGATGGGGGCAATGTGAGGGTAATATGGAGCTGATGGGGTACAATATGGAGCTGATGGGGGCAATGTGAGGGCAATATGGAGATGATGGGGGGCAGGTTGGAGCTGATGGGGGCAATGTGAGGGCACTATAGAGATGATGGGGGCAATGCGGAGATGATGGGGGAACTGTGAGGGCAATATGGAGCTTTTTGCACTTTTTTTGGCGGGGGGCACTTCAGATTTCTGTGCCTACAGGCTCCTGAGATGTAAATCTGACCCTTTCCCTTGGGGGAAGAGCTATCAATCACCATTCTGATTCTAGAAATGCCCTCTCTAGATTATTTCTCTACAGCAGTGGTTCTCAACTCGTGTCCTCAGGACCCACTAACAGGCCAGGACTTAGGGATTTCTCTGCTAGAGCACAGGAGTGGTGATCAGAGGCTCATTCACATTGATTAACTCACCTGTGCTCTAACAAGGAAATCATCAAATCCTGGCCTGTTAGTGGGTCCTGAGGACAGGAGTTGAGAAACACTGCTCTACAGCTCCACCTCTTTCAGTGCATTGGTGTGGAAGTTTGGTCTTCAAGGGCTGTAAACCTGCTAAGATATCCCTGATTAAGCACAAGGGAGTTAGTCAGTTGATCATTCAATTTGACTGACACACCTGTGCTCAAGGAAAAAAATTCCTTAAATCCTGTCCCTTTTAAAGTCCTTCAGGACAGAACTTCGACATCCTTGTTTCACTGTGTCACTCTTAACTTTTTCTTCAGGATCTGACTTTAAGGAGCTCACACTTAATATTAGCCAGGATTACATTTAACCCCTTAGTGACTGACTGCGCTCGCACGCGGCCAGCACTTAACGCCCTCCTAACATTTTTTTCATTTCTTAAAACGACTTCTGGGACGTACATGTACGTCTTCTGTCCACCTGGGACATCCGCTCGGGATGTACATGTACGTCCTCAGGTGGTAAGGGGTTAAACTGAGTTCATCTCTCTATGCTTTAAGAGATTTTCCCAAATGCAATATCAAGTCATTACATCTTCGTGCACATCTTGAGAGACCTGAAAAAGTCTACCAAATGGCCATGCGATTGCATTCTCAAATGGCATTCACCTGAAAATTCAGCAGTTGTTATGGAAACTCTAATTCCAATGAGGTAAATCAGTAAAATGTTGCGTGCTATAACCCTTTGCATGGCAAGAGGTCAAGTGTGTTGTTTCATATAATGGAACTACTTATTAAGAGATTAATACTGGACAGAAACAGAGCAAAGGAATACGCTCCCACTCCACTCATTAATGAAAATAAACTAAAGCAAATCCAAGTCAATTGCCAAAAAAATTCTTAAATAAAAAAGTCCACTATGTGTCTATGTTCATTACGTGAAAAGGAGAAAAAAATCCCAAACTGGCATACAATCTTCTGTTAGCTGCAATGTAATCCAGGGAAAGCTGCAAGGACATATAAGGGAAGAATAAAGAAGAGATAAAAAACACTTTGTGTAGAATGTAAAATGTAAATTATAAATATGCAAAAAATAGTAATGCTTAATATAGAAAATATATGCATTTTGTACTACCCTGCTGAGTAAAACATGGGTACTTTACAGATTATGCAAATGAGCTTGTACTTCCTGATAGACAGTGGCAGATGAGATGGAGGGGGGGCAGTGAAACATTGCCTGCCGCTGCCTGCCATGTTTGCAGTAACTGACAAATAAATAAAGCACCCATATTGCACCCATATTGCACCAATATTGCTCCAAAATTGCACCCATATTGCACCAATATTGCTTCCAATTTCCTAATGCTGCAACATGTTAACGCACGATATGGTGAATGCTCCATGGCAGTTCCACTTTAAAAATAAACTGTAGGTTTCCCCACTCACATTTCTATGATGCATTGACTAGCCTCAACAGATCATGAAACTGTTCTCCAATAATGGAGCCACCTCAAAGCAGGCCTGTGATATGTCCAGTAGAAGGAGATCTTGCCTCCATCCCTGTTTCCACTAATTGGATCTGAGAAGGAGACGGTATCTAGGTTCCAGTAAGCCAGCATCTAAGGACTCATGAGGTCAACCAATCAGGGTGCAAAGGACAACTCAAATGATCCCAGTGTGTTTCATAGACTATGATTGGCTGCTTCATTAGCTGTTAGAGACTGCAGCTCCCATCAACTCCAACCAGCCTATGGCTGAGTGGAAACTATGGGCCGGTTGGAGATTATGAAATCCTAGCATACAACATCCTGAGGTCAAAAATGTAGTACCCCTGAGTTACATGTTCTCATTTTGCTATATTTCAGGTGTCTCTGTTTCTGTTGAAATGCAGAGCTGGATTTGTGCAACTAGCAGGTGAATAATATTAGGCATCTCATTGCCCCTTAGTGTGAGAACATTGCCATACTGCAGGAAAGCACCATGATAAGATAGCGTTATATCTAGAGGAGCAAATTACACTTAAAAGGCAATAAAAATATGTTAAATCTCAGTCTTTTAATTGATCACTGCTGCTCCCAACTCACTGATGAGAACTACTAAATACCGAAACACGTCTGGGGTTTCGTTATTTTTCTTCTGCAGAGCAGATTTAACTGACGTTTCAGGGCTGAACTGTCAGTAGGCAGAATAAGATTGATGTGAATATGGAAATTTCTCCTCTGTAACAGCACAAAATAAAAAAATGACTGAGCAGCAGCTGAGGGTATATTATCCTCAATAGCAAAGAATTAAGTCATATTCATTCTCAGTGCGCGCTTGTCATACCTCATATGCTTATTTCCGGAGCTTCCTGTACCACCTCCTGCAAGAGCTGAAGCTGCCAGTGGCAGCCATAATCCTACTGACTGTACAAGTGTGTGTGACATAATAGCAAACGGCAATTGTCTGCTGCCTCTGCCCAGAAAAGTGCATAAGAACTGGGGAGGACTGTAAATTTATAATGTTGCTATTCTACACAGTAAGAATTACGAAGATTCCCTAGTTTCATAGCTGCCCTTTAACCCCCTAACAACCACCTGATCCAGCATGTGGGTGGTTATTAAGGACCACAGAGCATTTTTTGTGCACTGAATTCTGGGATGGCAGAGCAGCGTGCAGCCATCCCAGAATTCCATGACGTGCAAGGACCATCACCGTTCCTTAACATCCAGGACTGGTGTGACAATCCTGGCACATCATGTGTTACTAAGGGGATGAAGGAGAAATATATTCAAGGAATATGTGGATCTTAATTTAATAAATTATATTACCAAGGTAGATGTCCTTCATACAGTGGGCAGATGTATCTATCTATCTGTTTTTGCGTTGCATCTGTAGTTTCCTGTCGAAGTCTTCCTATAGCTCACTCCACATTACAACAACCAGCGGGCTTCAATAAACTTGAATGCCTTGTAAGGGTCACTAGTCATTATCAGTTCATAAAATTAAACAACTAGACGTAAACTACAAGAGAAATCAAATACAATTAAAATAATATATAGATATATGTTTGAACAATACCTACCTTGGTAGGTTCTTCTGTTAAACCAATTCATTCATTTATTCATTCAAATGCAGTTTTAAAATTCTTAGAACATTTGAATGAACTTGGCTAAAATGTTGGAGTCCAGGTTGCAGTGCCAATGCCAGTACCTAATACGCTAAATATACTGTCTGCCCATAGCCCCAGGTTGATGTCTGATATCACCTCTTCTCCAGCTCCATCCACTGTTGCCTGGCACAGAAAATACCTCTAACCTAGCATAATTTTATATAAGATGGTATGTAGGTAGACCAAATTATTATATAAACTTCATATTTCATCATTATATCAACTGTTAAATACACTTCTCACGATATCCAAGAAGCAGGTGTCTAATGCAGGGGCAATAAGACTGTGCCCAGTCTGCATAAAGGGAAATCCGATCCTGCATGTAGTACGCACAGATCGTGTTTTGGGTACTTTACTTTTATTCACTCTTCACAACTTTTCATTTATTGAATTCTGCACCTTTAAGATCATGCTTTACTGCATGGTCATACTTGCTCCATTGATTTGTACAGGACAGACTGCTTTGGGACATATTTCTGCAACCGTTACACTTAGACAGTTGAGAGAAGACTCATTCTTCTTGTCTCACCTTTCCCTACATTCTGGTTCACATCAGTGTCTTAGGGGTCCTTGGGGGGTTCGGGCTCTGCTGAGGAACTACAAAAGGAGAGAAACTACAATACCCAGAATGCCCATTTCTCTGGCTTTTCTCTGATTGGCTGTTCATTCGGTCACCATTTTCTTTCTCTCTTTGGAGTATCCTACACAGTGGTTTGGATTCCCTTACTCTCATCCACAGGTTAACTATTCGCCTACCAGATAAGTACTTTTTTGGGCATTCTGAGGTGCTATATTAATCTAGGTAACAGTATTTGGGTTCCCTATTACTGTTAGATACTTCTCCTGTCAGGATTTAGAATCCAAAGGGCTAAGGCTAAGGACTCAGTGGCGTCTTTGACCCCCTTTGCTGACTGTTTCTCATGCCAAATGGGGCTTCCTAGAGAGTATTCAGGACACTTATGCCCCCCATGCACTGTGGCCCCTACCACTCCACCCAGGCCCTCCAGCTTTGAACACGAGACACTTTGGGTCAAGGACTTAATGTCCTCTATGGCACAGTTTCCTCTTTCCCTCCAGGGGTTTCTCCAGTCTTGGAAGCCCCCCACCTCATTCAGGTTTGTGGCCCCTGGCATTCCTGACCTTTCTGATTCCTCTGATGAGGAGTATTTTTAGGCTGATTCGGAGGAAGGGGAGAGTGAAGAATGGGCCTCTTCCCATTCTTATGACGACCCCTTTGAGGCTGACCCTAAGCCCTATGCAGAGGGTCTCATTAAGGCAGTTTTAACTACCCTACAGGTTCCTGCTAATCCTGTAGAGAGCCAGGCTTCTTCTGACATCTTTCAAAGGTGCAAGAAATCCCTTACTATGTTTTCACCTAATCTCACTCTGGTCCAGGTTATCCTGGATGAGTGGAAAATGCCAGACAAGCGTCTCTCTCTTTCCAAGAGGTTTTCTAAGCTGTATCCCTTCTCTAATGCGGCCTTGGCTCAGTGTGCTACACCTTCTCAGGTTGATCCCCCTATCTCTAGAATGTCTTAATCTACTGCTTTGCCCCTGGCTAATGCCATGGCACTTAAGGATTTGACAGATAGGAAGCTTGAAGCTATTCTGAAGTCTGCTTTGCTGCCATAGGCGCTGACTTGAGGCCTACCTTGGCTTCTCTCTGGGTTAATTGAGTCATTGCTGTTTGGACTGAACAGCTTACTGATACTGCCTGCAAAGGTGCCCCTAAGGAGGACCTTTTGGCCAACATGTCTGAGGCTCAGCATTATGTTACTTAAGCTGTGTTTGATGCTGTCAGACTTAAGGCTAAGGCTTCTGCCTTTTCTGTTGCTGCTAGATGCACTTTGTGGCTTAAGATTTGGTCTGCTGGCCTTTCATCCAAGAAGTCACAGATTTCTCTTTCCTTTCAGGGCACGTCTCTCTTTGGACCTGAACTGAAGCATATCATCAGTGAGGCCACTGTGGGTAAGAGCACTTTGTTGCATCAGGTCGCCAAATGCCCTAATCTGGAGAGGACGCAGTGTGTTTTTCATCCCGCCATCACTACAAGATGGAGTCTTTGTGCTCTGTCATTGCAGCGATGTGTCCAGGGGAATTTCTGGCCTCTCTGGATCTGCAGGATGCTTACCTGCATGTTCCAATTCATCTGGACAGTCAGAAGTACCACAGATTCACTTGTGCTTTGGGGCACTTCCAATTCACTGCTCTGCCCTTTGGGCTTACCACTGCTCCTCAGGTGTTTGCATGGGTATTTTGAGCACTGATTGCCTACCTGCATACCAGGGGCATTCAGGTGACACCTTACAGGGATGACTTTCTGCTGAAGGCTCCTTCCAGGATTGTGCTCAGATTCTTCTCCGTCACGGGTGAATTCTGAATATGGACAAATCTGCTCTGGTTTCTTCTCAGGACCTGGTTTTCCTGGGTCTCAGGTTCGACAGCTGCCAAATGGCTTTCCTGACAGAGGATTCTGTTCAGCAGATCATGCGTCGGGTGTCCTGGGCCCTGGAGAGGACCTCAGCTCTGGTGCGCAAGTTCTTGTCTCTCGTATCAAGTGTGTCGCTTGATATCCACCATGGAGGCAGTTCCATACGCTGTGGCTAACACCAGGGAGCTTCAGAGGTTCACCATCCGGGCTTTCCTGGGGGAATCCGGATCTGTTGGACCATCTGGTCTCTCTTCCTCAAGAAGTGAGGCATAACCTTCTTTGGTGGTTGGACAGATCCAACCTGGAGGAGGGGAAGCCATTCATTGTCGAGTATTAGACTCTGGTAACAATGGACTCCAGCCTTTATGACTGCGGAGCTGTCTTGGGTCACCTAGGGGTGCAGGGACGATGGTCTGCGGAGGACACCCTCCTGCCCATCAATATCCTGGCGCTTGGAGCGATTCTTCATGCTCTGGTGTACTGGTCCTCTCTACTTACGGGATGCCCAGTCCACGCCCAGTCGGACAATGCCATGGCCGTGGAGTACATCAAGAAGCAAGATGGCAGAAGAAGCTTCTGCTTGGTCCGAAGTCAAGGCTATTTTAGCCTGGGTGGAAGAACGTGTTCCTGCCGTCTCCGCTGTGCACATCCCAGGTGTAGTAAATGTCCTAGCGGACTATCCCAGTCACCAGACGGTGGACCCCAGGGAGTGGGAGCTCCATCCTGAAGTCTTCGACCTGTTGGTGCAGAAGTGGGGTCTCCCCTGGATAGACCTGATGGCCACACAGACCAGATCTTCTCCTTTAGGCTTACCTTTTGAAGGACGACATGGAATGTCTGGTTTTGACAGCATGGCTGTTGAAGCCTCCTTCCTAAGGAGGAAGGGCTATTCCACTGAGATGGTCTCCACAATGATCCAGGCTAGGAAACCGGTATCTTCCAAGGTCTGCCACAGGGTTTGGTCTATTTTCCATTCATCATATGAGGACAGGGATTTGTCCTCACATGAGTTTGATCTCCTGGCGATCCTGTCATTCTTACAGGATGGCGTGAACAAGGATCTCAGCCTTAGTTCCTTGAAGGTGCAGACCCCACCTCTCTCTGTCAGATTCAAAGTCTTCTTTCAGGGAGTCGCTCATGCTTTCCCTGCCTTTATGGCTCCCACTCCCCAATGGAACCTTAATCTGGTCTTGGGAGTCCTGCAGAAGCCTCCCTTTGAGTCTCCTCTACATCTTTTGACGTAGAAAATGGCTTTTCTTTTGTCTGTGGTCTCTGTCTACAGAGTTTCTGAGCTGCAGGCTCTGTCCTGCAAACTGCCTTTTCTGGTCTTTCACGAGGATAAGGCTGTTCTCCATACCGCTCACAATTTCTTCCTACGGTGGCCTCTGAGTTTCACATTAATCAGGAGATTGTTGTGCCTTCCTTTTGTCCTGACCCTAAATCTGACAAGGAGAGGTAGCTTCACTTGTTAGATGTGGCACACTGCCTTAAGTTCTATGTGCACCGCACTGAGTTTTCCGTAAGACTGATGCCTTATTTGTCATCCCTGAGGGTCCCAGGGCTGGTTTGGCTGCGTCCAAGGTGACTATTGCATCCTGGATTAAGTCTACCATCCGTAAGGCTTATGAGCTAAGAGGGGAAACCTGTTCCCTTTCGCATTACAGCACACTCCACCAGGTCTGTTGGGGCCTCCTGGGCCTACAAGAATCAGGCCTCTGCTGATCAGCTGTGCAAGGCGGCCACTTGGTCTTCTGTGCACACCTATGTCAAGCACTTCCATGTGGATGTTCTGGATTCAGCTGAAGCCAGTTTTGGCAGGAAAATCTTGGAGCAGTTGTGCCTGTCTAGGTCTTTGCTTGTTCTGTACCTTATAGCTCTTTAACTGTTTGAGCCCTGTTGGCTCTTGTTCTTGTGTGCTGTGTTATGTTCATTCAGTGTCCATTGACACTTTGTTAGTTTGGGCTGTTCCATGTCCTGGATAGTCCATGGGAACTCTAGTATCATGGGGGACTAGCGCTTGGTCCTTTCCTTCTTCTTCCCATCCTAGGAGCTCAATGTTGGTACATCCCCCTGGTACCTGTGAGTTATATTGGATGACAGAGAAAATAGGATTTTAGTCTTACCTGTTAAATCCTTTTCTCTTAGTCCATATAACTCACAGGTCTCCCACCCAGGGAAAGGGACCGTGCTGGGTCTCCTGTGACTGGACGTGGAAGTCCTATTGGGTTCATTGCTCACAGGAGTTTTCCTCTCTTCCTTCTTGCTATCTTAGTTAGTAGTCTATCTGGGTGGGGGCTAGCTAGGTAGACTGATATGGAGGAGGGGAGGCTCCACTCTTGCACTTCTATAGAATTGTTTCAGCCTACTGGGAGGAGCTGTCACCTCCCCATGGCACCTGTGAGTTATATGTTAAAAGGATTTAACAGGTAAGACTAAAATCCTCTTTTGAGTGTCTGCATTGCAAATCAATGTGTTTTGTGCCCCTCTGGCATTCAAAGGGCTAAAACACGTTGTGGGCCAGAGAAGTGGGCAAAGCATTGTATTCAAAGGGTTAAAAAGAATAAGATCAATTGAGGATTAAATCAACTGTACCATAGGAGTCAAATACAAATCCAGCAAATCCTCAATTATTTAAATGGGGCTTTTAACCCCTTGAATGCTAGAGAGGTCTCTAACACATTGCAAAGCAATGCACTGGCGGCCTCTCTAGCATTCAAGAGGTTAAAAGCCCCATGAAAGTCAATATGCAATTGCATTTCTACCTTACAGTGCAGCTGATTGGCCCCAGAACTGGTCTAGTCCGCTCTAGTACATCAGCCTCGGCTCTGTTCCTCTGACTCTATCCTAGAACACAATCAGAAATATGGACCAGATCCAATAAGAAAAAGGGGAACATTTTTCATCATGGGGGTAAAAAATGAATTCTAAATGATTTACATGGTCTTTTTAACCCTCGAATACTAGGAAATTCTCCTATTATTGCTTCTCAATGTGTTGGATACCTCTCATTCTAGAGGTTAACCCTTTGTGTGCATTGAACTCCCCTCTGGTACTCAAAAGGTTACATGCTCAGTTTAAATCACTGGAGGTTTATTGCATATTATTCATCCCCTGCGGTACACTTGGTTTGTTCCAGAAGTAAACGTCTTTAGTTTATTAAATATAGCCCCACAGCCTTTTCCCGTAACCTGTGGCTATTGTATATTTCTTCTTCTTTTCTTATAAATACACAATACGGACACTTGAAGTAACCATATTAGTGATGATTTCACCCTGTCCATTGTTTTTATATAAAATGTAACTTTAGATAGAATGTGATTTTAATCCCTTGGATGCCAAGAAGGTCCATGACTCTCATTGCTTCTCAATATGTTATAGAACTCTCTAGAATCCAATGCATAAACAGCTGCCATTTGTATTATAAACTCAACTGTGTTCTAGCATGAATTTGTTGAAACCTAATTCTTATTTATTTAACCCCTTAAGGATCATGGGGGTATGCAATGCATCCCAATGCATTATCCACCCATTTGGTGCTCAAGGGAACAATATTTAAAGTTTGCTCCTTACATTTTATTTTAGAACATATTTCATTTAACTGAAAAAAAAAAAAAAAAATATATATATATATATATATATATAGAAAGAGAGAAAGAGCAGAGTAAATGTATAATTCACCTCTGAGCATTTAACCCAATATTCTCAATGATTGCTGAATCTATTTTCTCTTTTTCTTTAAAGGGAAACTCATCATCTGTTTTCAGATTCATATTTACATCTAAATAAGGCATAAAGTAGTCTAGTCTGAAGTTTTCCCTTTCATAACTGGCAGTTCTAATATAAAAAGGCTTTATGTACAAAAGTGCGTAAACTTACTCCTCTAATAGTAAACTTCCAGTTATCTTAACCCTTTGAGTGCCATAGTGGTGAGGAACACATTGAAACGCAATGCTTTCCATACCCTTCTGGCACTCAAAGGGTTAAGATGTGACGAAAATCCTAATGGTCATTAAATAGTTCTGTGTTGACTTGTTTCTGGAATTAAACTTTAATAAGTACTGGATATAATGCCCATGGAGGCAAACATGGTTTTATTTTGCAGGACTAGAGGACCCCTAATTGCTCACACTGAAATTTTCAAAGAATTCTGTGGTGGGAGGAGTTTGGGGTTCTTGAGTTCTTCAAAAAAAGATTCCTGTCTGCTGCTGTGGATATGATAACAGAGTTGCCATGGCACTTTGGTGTGCTGTGGGCACCATCCTAGAGTGCCACAGTTTTCCTATGAAGACTGCCAAAAATGTGAATCTTGATTTTCAGATCTATAATTATGGAATTTGTTAGGCACATGATGCTAATTTTTGTCATTCTCATTGAGAGATCTAAAAATAGCTATTTTTGTCCTTTATTATACAGATGACAAATGGCCTATAAAACACTTAGCCATGCCCTACGTATTCCAGGCTGAATGTCAGCGCTGCTCTGAGACAAAAAAAAAGAGTGAGAACCATTGTGCTACCCAAGACTAATCAAATATTATTTGGGAGAACAGTCCACATAGAACTGACCACTAGAACTGTCAGCCCAGATTAAAGGAGCAATAAACTTTTTTAATGAAAACTTTGTTATAGGGCTTTTCCTTCTGACTAAAACAAGGGTACTCTTGCTGCTTTCTGTTTTATTCAAACTATATAACAGTTCAAATTCTACGGAAGTGACAGAGTGATTACTTCCTGGAAACTCAAACTGACAGGAATTATTCAGCTGTTTCTATCACATTCTATAGAGAACAGTTTGTCAGTGACTCACATCTTTAAGAGAATGCAACAGAATAACTAATTGGAATCTGATGACTAGAGGATACTCAATGTAAAAAAAACAACAAAAAAACAAAAACAAAAAAAAAAACCTTTGAGCACCAGAGAGCTATCCAAACACTGCAACTCTCTCAAAGGGTTAAACTGAAATATGCATTTCTCAGCAGTGGGATTACTATTGTTTCATTCAGCAGGAAAATACCTACAATATATTTATCTTTTTTCATAAAATAGTTTACTGCTGTTTTAAGATAATTTGATGTTTATTATAAAGACCTGCAAGTATTCCTTTAACCATTTAAGGACCAGAGGAATGCACAACACATTCTGATGCAAAGCATTGCACACTCCTCTGGTCCCTAATAGCACTTTGCTGTGAATGACAGTACAATAAAGTAAGTAGTTATATCTGACCTTTATAGGCAGACAAACAATTCAGTACACAGAAAGAGGTATTAGCAGCAGAAAAAGAGAGGATCTCTTGCAAACCTCAGTGTGCTCCATGTACTGTTATGGAGGACATATCTCCAGGAGGACCTTAAAAGGACACCCACACAACCCATGTTAGTATTAAAGCACACAATGGGGGCTATGCACTAAAGAATGATAAAGAGGCGATAACACAGAGATGACTTCTCCAGTGATATCATTTCTCCATTTCCTTTGTTATTCTATGGAACCTATGCACTAAGATCTCCAAAGTTGGAGACACCTTAGTGCATTGACTCCATAAATTAACATAGAAACTGAAGAAGTGATATCAGTAGAGAAGTCATCTCCACGTTATCATAGATTTATCACACCTTAGTGCATAATCCCTACTGAGTGCTTTAATACTATTTCTATCTGACAGGCCGCAGGTTTTGCTTTCTTTATCGTCAAAAACATGCTAGTGTTTCCTGGAATGTATCTACCTTTAACACAGTCCAGAGCCTTCCCTCGAAATCAGCGAGATACTGCCTGTGTACCCTCAATACTACCTCTTCAGGTGGTGGCCTCAACCCTGTATGATGTCACATACACCACTTGGATACTGAGTGACAATGTGTCCTCTAACCAAATTTGAATTCAGAGTGAAATCTTTACACTACATTTAGGCAGCATCATCATCGGTTGGTATTCTCAATTCGGCAGCAGAGCAGCATGTGATGTCCAACAGGTGCTGGGGCCAGTGCTCGAAGTGCACTGCAGCCTTCCTGCCACCTCCAAAGCCCTCCCAGTCATATCAATGCTCCTACTAGTGGTTGCAGAAGCCACCAAGCCAGGAAATTTACAACTTAAACGCATAAGCAGTGGATAGTTTTTAAGCACATTACACATGCTTTAGTGCTATGTATTTCTTGGAGGAGAGGTCTTTTAAAGTTGTGAGTGCCCTTTGAATTCATAAGAGACTATACAAATAAGGGCAGCTAAAATGGAAAGAAGAAAACAGAAAAGGGAAACGCAACACTCTTCTAAGTGTAATAGAGGGTGTAACACATTGATGAAAATATCATCCCCTTCCCTCTAGAGTGAGTACTCACAAAAAGAGAGGCTACCTCCACCTATAGGATACAGGCCTTGACTGGGTTTGATCCCCAGTAGTGATGATCGAGCACCCCGATGATCGGGTGTTCGGGTGCTCTGGCCGAGCGCCCCCGGAGGCTCGAGTGCTCGGCCGAGCATCCGAGCCCCATTGAAGTCAATGGGAGGACTCGAGCATTACACCAGGCACCCCCTGCTCTGATGAGGGGAGGGTGCCTGGTTCATAGGAAAAGGTCAGAAAATGATGGAAACACCACAGAAATGGTTCAGGGACAGCATAGGGAGGATGTCTGGATGCATCTTGGACTCCAACGTCGCTGCTGGGAACGATGTTTCGCCCGTAGTAAGCCATTTTTACAGACTGACCGTAAAACACACAAAAAGGAAGATAAAAACGATTTTAGACGAAAAATTGTTACCAAACAGTATTTGCTGTATATTTACTTGTATATCATCTGCAAATTCTGCAAAAAATTTCATCGATTTTTCGGAACTGGGGCCATGATTAAGAGGGAAACGTGCACAGCGTAAAGCAGGTGTTCAACGTGGTTATGGCCCGGGTAAGGTACAGCATTCAGGAACGGAGGCCGCAGCTACCACAGGTTTTACAACATGTCCGTTTGCCCTTGTTAAGTCCAAAATTTATAGTCGGAACAGTAGGGTCTGATCCATTGAGTAAAAGTGACGAAGTGACTTAGTGGATGAAGCCAAGAACTACCTTCTGCTCTGTCGAACACTCCAGCCCTATTTAATTCAATGGGAGGACCTGAGGCACTCCGATACAACCTGTATATCACAAAATGGAGGGCCTCATTCACATTGTGGTACAATAGTTCAGGTAGTGGTCCAACACTCATAAAGCCTATGCACTAAGTGAAAGGGCTGCCAAAAATTAGACTGAAATGTCACTCCAATACACCCTTTATTACACATAAAGGAGGGCATCATACACACCCTTGAAAAATTAGGATTAATGGCCTGCTGGTGACCCTCTAAAACATTAGGGGCGAGGGCATGCCGCTAAGCTGACCATCTAAAACATTAGGAATGAGGGTCTGCTGCTGAGGCGTCCATCTAAAACATTATGGGTGAGGGTCTGCTGCGGAGCTGACCATCCTAAACATTATATGCGAAGGCCCGCTAGTGAGCTGACGCTATAAAACATTATATGAGAAGGCCCGCTAGAGAGCTGACCCAATAAAACATTATATGAGAAGGCCCGCTGGTGAGCTGACCTATACAAAAATTGTCAAACAGGGCCCGCTGGTGAGCTGGCCCTATATAAAAATTATATCACAGGGCCCGCTGGTGAGCTGGCCCTATATAAAAATTATATCACAGGGCATATGGAAGAGGAGGAGGAGGATGAGAAGATTAAGAGTCAACCATATACCCGTTTTCTGGGTGGAAGGGGTGAATGGGAATACAGAGTATTCCCATCATTGTAAATAACATATCTAAAGTGACTTTATGTTCACCCGGGGCTTTCCTCCAGTGGAGTGGAGAAGTCAGGGGAAATCCAGGCCTTGTTCATTTTTATAAGTGTCAACCTATCAGCATTTTCGGTGGAAAGGCGGATCCGCTTATCTGTTATGATGCCACCAGCAGCACTAAATACCCGCTCAGACAGAACGCTGGCGGCAGGGCAGGCCAGCACCTCCAAGGCGTAGAGTGCCAGTTCATACCACGTGTCCAGCTTGGACACCCACTAGTTGTAAGGCACAGAGGGATCAGTGAGGACGCTGACACGGTCTGCTACGTACTCCTTCACCATCTTCCAAAACTTTTCCCTCCTTGTGACACTAGGCCGCGCATCAGGGTGAGGGTGCTGGCGGGGTGTCATGAAGGTGTCCCATGCCTTGGAGAGTGTTGCCCTGCCTTTGTCGGAACTGCTGTGTGCTCCCCTTTTCTCCCCTTCTCGGTTGGCCAAGGTAGCACATACTCTGCCGCCAGCGTTGTCAGATGGAAAATTTTGGAGCAATTTTTCGACAAGAACCTTCTGGTATTGCACCATTTTGCTTGTCCTCTCCACCGGAGGAATGAGAGATGTGAAATTCTCTTTGTAGCGGGGGTCCAGAAGAGTGAACACCCAGTAATCCGTGTTGTCTAAAATGCGTATAACGCGTGGGTCACGGGAAAGGCAGCCTAACATAAAGTCAGCCATGTGTGCCAGAGTACCAACAGGCAAGATTTCGCTGTCCTCACCAGGAGGATGACTCTCAATCTCCTCATCCTCTTCCTCCTCTTCTGCCCACCCACGCTGAAGAGATGGAAATAAAGTTCCATGGCTACCCTCTGTAGCGGAGGCAACCGTGTCTTCCTCCTCCTCCTCCTCCTCCGCCTCCTCCAATTGTCGCTGAGAAGACGAAGTGAGGGTGCTCTGGCTATCGCCTTGTGTAAGCTCTTCCTCCCCCATTTCCACCTCTTCCACATGCAAAGCGTCGGTTTTAATTGTGAGCAGCGAGCGTTTCAGTAGACACAGAAGTGGGATGGTTACACTGATAATAGCGTTATCGCCGCTCACCATCTGTGTCGATTCCTCAAAATTGCGTAAAACCTCACAGAGGTCTTGCATCCATTCCCACTCCTCACTTCTGATTAGAGGAAGTTGAACGGAGAGGCGACGACCGTGTAACAGCTGGTACTCCACTACTGCCCTCTGCTGCTCACAAAGCCGGGCCAACATGTGGAAGGTGGAGTTCCAGCGCGTGCTCACGTCACACAGCAGCCGGTGAGCTGGCAATTGTAAGCGCTGCTGCAGCGTCAACAGGCCGGCTGAAGCTGTAGATGACTTACGGAAATGTGCACACACGCGGCGCACCTTCGTCAAGAGATCATGCAAATTGGGGTAGGTTTTTAGAAATCGCTGAACCACTAAATTAAATACATGCGCTAGGCATGGTACGTGTGTGAGCTTGCCGAGCTCCAAAGCCGCCACCAAGTTATGCCCATTATCACACACAACCATGCCTGGTTGCAGGTTGAGTGGCGAGCGCCTCTGCTCGGTCTGGTGACTAATCCCCTGCAACAGCTCTGAGGCCGTGTGCTGTTTGTCCCCAAGGCAGATCAGCTTCAGCACGGCCTGTTGACGCTTCCCCACTGCAGTGCTACACTGCTTCCAGCTACCGGCTGATGGGTGAGTGGCGCTGCGCACAGAGAATTCGGAGGTGGAAACGGAGGAGGAGGAGCCAATAACGTAGGTGCTGGCGGAAACCCTGATGGAGGTAGGGCCCGCAATCCTCGGCGTGGGTAGCACCTGTGCCATCCCAGGGTCCGAGTCGCTCCCAGCCTCCACGACATTCACCCAGTGTGCCATCAGGGAAATGTAGCGTCCCTGGCCACAAGCACTTGTCCATGTGTCAGTCGTTAAGTGGACCTTCCCAGTAACTGCGTTGGTCAGGGCACGGGTGATGTTAAGGGACACATGGTGGTGTAAGGCGGGGACGGCACACCGGGAAAAGTAGTGGCGGCTGGGGACTGCGTACCGAGGGACAGCTGCTGCCATCAGGCTGCGTAAGGATTCAGTGTCCACAAGCCTAAATGGCAGCATTTCGATGGCCAGTAATTTGGAAAGGTGTGAGGTTAGTGCTATGGCCTGTGGGTGGGTGGCTGGGTATTTTCGCTTGTGCTCAAATGCCTGGGGTAACGACATTTGGACGCTGCGCTGGGACAGGGAAGTGGATGTGGTCGCTGATGGTGCTTCAGATGGTACAGGTGCAGGGCGGGAGGTATGCGGGCCTGCGCCTTCGACAGGCGATTGGCCGGCACCGAAAACAGGGGAAGAGGAGGCAGTGGTGTGGCCTGCAGACACAGATTGGCGATCCGGGCGTTCCTCCCACTTATTACGGTGCTTGGATGCCATGTGTCGGATCATGCTGGTGGTGGTGAGGTTGCTAGTGTTCATGCCTCGGCTCATTCTGGTGTGGCACAGGTTGCAAACTACAATTCTTTTGTCGTCCGCACTTTCCTTAAAAAAACGCCATACCGCGGAACACCTAGCCCTTGGCAAGGGAGATTTACGCAAGGGGGTGCTCCGTGGAACATTTGCGGGCCGGTTTGGTGCGGTCCGCCTTCTTTCTTTAGCCACACCACTGCCTCTTCCAGCCTGTTGCGGTGCTGCAGATGGCTCACCCTCAGGACTGCTGTCATCGCTCGGCTTTCCACCTTCCCAGGTGGGGTCAGTGACCTCATCGTCCACCAAGTCCTCCTCCACTTCCTCACTCTGATCATCCTCCTCATTTCTTGATCCCACCACATCCTCAGTCATTGACAACTGTGTATCATCCTCCTCATCAAGGTCTTGAGACAGTAATTGTGGTTGATTTGATGGCAACTGTGTCTCATCATCATCATCCACTTCCTTTGACCTTAAATGCCGTTCCCCTCTGTCATCTTCTTGTAATTGGGTACCCTCTAGAGGTTGTGAATCAGGGCACAAGATCTCATGTTCCTCTGCAAGCGTGCTTGGAGAGAGGTTCAAATCAAGGATTGGTGATGAGAAGAGCTCCTCACTATATCCCAGTGTGGGATCACTTCTTTGGCCAGACCCTCTATGGTGGGAGGAAGGATGATCAGGGTGAGGATTATGTTGACCAGACTCTTGGCTAGTGAGAGTGGATTTGGTGGAAGACAGGGTGGTGCTTAACCGACTGGAAGCAGTATCAGCTTAAATCCAACCGACCACCTGTTCGCAGTGGTCTGACCTCGAGAGTGATGTCCTGCGATGCCCTGTAAACTGAGACATGAAGCTAGGTATGGTGGATGTCTTTCTTTCTTGTGCTCTGGCACCAGGTACAGTTTCTACGCGTCCTGACCCGCGCCCTGAACTATCAGGATCACGTCCACTTCCCCGTACCTTTTTACCCGCCTTCTTCATATTAAACGGAATATATGCCGGTAATCTGCGGCTAGGCACACGAAACAGAATGTGACGCTAATCTGCGGCTAGGCACACTAAACAATATGTGACGCTAATCTGAGGCTAGGCACACTAAACAATATGTGACGTTAATCTGCGGCTAGGCACACTAAACAATATGTGACGCTAATCTGCGGCTAGGCACACGAAACAGAATGTGACGCTAATCTGCGGCTAGGCACACGAAACAGAATGTGACGCTAATCTGCGGCTAGGCACAGTGAACGGAATATGTGACGTTAATTTGTGAATTTGCACACTAAACAGAATGTGACAATAATCTATGGCTAGGCACACGTTTAAAATGGCCCTTTTTGTCGCTGCGTTGTAAAATCATTGGCCCTGTGCACCTAACAGAATATGTCAGCTTGTCACTGCACTGTGAAATATTTGTCCCTGTGCACCTAGTACAATGTCACCTTAGAACATGTCCCCCCCCACAAAAAAATGAAATTCTGCCACCCCCAAAAAAAATTAAATGCTGCCCCCACACACAACAGTCCTAAAAAGGACTTTTGGGTCTTGAAAGAGTTTCAACAATTTTATTCTCCCTACACTGACTTTCCCTGCCTAAGCGCATCTCTCCCTGGCTAAGAATGAGCCGAACTTGCGCGTCGGGTGCTATACAGCACCCGATCACGGGTTCTGGCCAGCCAATCAGTGTAATGCCAGCAGCCAACATGGCTGCTGGCATTACACTGATGTCAGAGCCTCCCCGCACGTTTATTGGCTGCGCAGCAGCTGTGAAACGTGCGGGGAGGAGACCCGAACATGGCGGGCGAGCACATGCGGTACTCGTACGAGTACCGCCATGTGCCGAGCAGAGCGATGCTCGAGCCGAACCGAGCTTCGGCCGAGCATGCTCGCTCATCACTAATCCCCAGTGTTGGTCAATCGCCAACTATGTTGTCTCTTCTGCCTCCTTCTTACCTCTCCTTCCAAACTTCCCTCTGGACCACATAATTCACAGTTGGGTATCTTTAAAGAGTGGCATGAATCTTCTATATTAAGAGAGGCCAAGGGCAATAAAAGGGACAACTACCATATCGCTAAAAATTATATTTATTAAAATTAGCATATAACAGCAATGCTACATCAGTAATATTATTGCCCAAAGTGTTTTGTGATCTAACTATTGCTTCTTCAGAGCCATCCAATGGTGCATTGTCTAAATAACACATCAATTTAAAGAGATAGGACTTTAAAGAGATGGTAACCTTTTATTTTGACTTTGCATATTTTGCAAGTGCATAATATGTTAAGTCAAATTGAATATACTTTTTAATTTCACCTATTGTTTACAGTTTTAGATCCGTAAGAGAGATCTTTGTGTGTCTGTTTCCAGTGAGCTTTCTCACAGGGACTGCGAAAGCAGATATATTGATACAATGTGAGAAAAAAAATTAATGAAACTAAGTTGAAGAGACTTCCTCCAGCCTATTAAATACTGAGTGTAGAGCACTTAGTGCTGCAGGGAAAGTGTTCCGTGAAGATGAAGATGAAAATAAATAAGATTAAAAGGTATCAGCAATTTTTCATAAAATATTTTTTACTTGCAGAATATGTAATGTCCAACAAAAGGTTACTGGGGAGTGTGTATTAAGAACAGGAAACTTAGATTTGAATGTATTGTAGGCACATAGATCCACCAGTACTGTACACAATGCACCATCCTATGCCTATATACTAAGGCTCCCTTGAAGCTTCTGTATATAGATGGAATTTCCTCATCATGTCTGGGCACATATTCCTGCTTCATTGCATAGGTGCAAGGGAAGCAGGTGGAACATATACCTACTGCCTTGTGCTTGGATAGGCAGCGGTAACCGGGAGGACAAGATACCTTTCAGGCCCCTGTCTAACATGAGTATAATCCCCTTCTCTTGAACACACTCCCCACTCTCTTGAACACATAATTGTTCCACGAATTAACAGCTCTGTTTCCACAGCTGATTGAAAAGTATTGCACAATGAAGCGTTTCAATCATACAGGCAACAGAGGGGTTAAGTAACAATGAAAACAATCACTGTTTCCCAGAATCCCATCTCTCTGATTGGCTGGAAGGGGAGATTACTTCAAGGCATGTACAATGGCATGCTTAAACCCCACTCCAACCCCTTGCTGGCTAAACAGAGTATGGGAAAAGACTGAAACAAAGATATGATTGAATTTTACCTTAGTATGCCCACCTACGGTGCAGACAGGTTCAAGGCCAGTACAGAGGTGTCATTCTCTGGAAGAACTCCTTTTTACATATGTATAAAGTGGGTGAAGCCCACTTCTGCACTTCGGTGCAGGCCAATGAGCCCACAATCCACAGGAATATCAGCTTTGCACTTGTACCCCACTACCTCTTAGTAGTGATGAGCGAGCACCCCAATGCTCGGGTGTTCGGGTGCTCTGACCGAGCACCCCCTGAGGCTCGAGTGCTCGGCCGAGCACCCGAGCCCCATTGAAGTCAATGGGAGGACTCGAGCATTACACCAGGCACCCCCTGCTCTGATGAGGGGAGGGTGCCTGGTCCATAGGAAAATGGCAGAAAAGGATGGAAACACCACAGAAATGGTTCAGGGACAGCATAGGGAGGATGTCTGGATGCATCTTGGACTCCAACATCGCTGCTGGGAACGATCTTTCGCCCGTAGTACGCCATTTTTACAGACTGACCATAAAACACACAAAAAGGAAAATAAAAACGACTTTAGGCGAAAAATTGTTACCAAACAATATTTGCTGTATATTTACTTGTATATCATCTGCAAATTATCCCAAAAATTTCCTTGATTTTCGGAAGTGAGGCCATGATTAAGAGGGAAACGTGCGCAGAGGCAAATTCTCCCAAAAATTTCCTTGATTTTCAGAACTGAGGCCATGATTAAGAGGGAAACGTGCGCAGAGGCAAATTCTCCCAAAAATTTCCTTGATTTTCAGAACTGAGGCCATGATTAAGAGGGAAACGTGCGCAGAGGCAAATTATCCCAAAAATTTCCTTGATTTTCAGAACTGAGGCCATGATTAAGAGGGAAACGTGCCCTGAGCTGACCATCTAAAACATTATGGGTGAGGGTCTGCTGCAGAGCTGACCATCCTAAACATTATATGCGAAGGCCCGCTAGTGAGCTGACGCTATAAAACATTATATGAGAGGGCCCGCTAGAGAGCTGACCCAATAAAACATTATATGAGAAGGCCCGCTGGTGAGCTGACCTATATAAAAATTGTCAAACAGGGCCCGCTGGTGAGCTGACCCTATATAAAAATTATATCACAGGGCCCGCTGGTGAGCTGGCCCTATATAAAAATTATAGCACAAGGCATATGGAAGAGGAGGAGGAGGATGAGAAGATTAAGAGTCAACCATATACCCGTTTTTTGGGTGGAAGGGGTGAATGGGAATACAGAGTATTCCCATCATTGTAAATAACATATATAAAGTGAGTTTATGTTCCCCCGGGGCTTTCCTCCAGTGGAGTGGAGAAGTCAGGGGAAATCCAGGCCTTGTTCATTTTTATAAGTGTCAACCTATCAGCATTGTCGGTGGAAAGGCGGATACGCTTATCTGTTATGATGCCACCAGCAGCACTAAATACCCGCTCAGACAGAACGCTGGCGGCAGGGCAGGCCAGCACCTCCAAGGCGTAGAGTGCCAGTTCATACCACGTGTCCAGCTTGGACACCCAGTAGTTGTAAGGCACAGAGGGATCATTGAGGACGCTGACACGGTCTGCTACGTACTCCTTCACCATCTTCCAAAACTTTTCCCTCCTTGTGACACTAGGCTGCGCATCAGGGTGAGGGTGCTGGCGGGGTGTCATGAAGGTGTCCCACGCCTTGGAGAGTGTTGCCCTGCCTTTCTCGGAACTGCTGTGTGCTCCCCTTTTCTCCCCTTCTCGGTTGGCCAAGGTAGCACGTACTCTGCCGCCAGCGTTGTCAGATGGAAAATTTTGGAGCAATTTTTCGACAAGAACCTTCTGGTATTGCAACATTTTGCTTGTCCTCTCCACCGGAGGAATGAGAGATGAGAAATTCTCTTTGTAGCGGGGGTCCAGAAGGGTGAACACCCAGTAATCCGTGTTGTCTAAAATGCGTACAACGCGTGGGTCACGGGAAAGGCAGCCTAACATAAAGTCAGCCATGTGTGCCAGAGTACCAACAGTCAAGATTTCGCTGTCCTCACCAGGAGGATGACTCTCAATATCCTCATCCTCTTCCTCCTCTTCTGCCCACCCACGCTGAAGAGATGGAACTAAAGTTCCATGGCTACCCTCTGTAGCGGAGGCAACCGTGTCTTCCTCCTCCTCCTCCTCCTCCTCCTCCGCCTCCTCCAATTGTCGCTGAGAAGACGAAGTGAGGGTGCTCTGGCTATCACCTTGTGTAAGCTCTTCCTCCCCCATTTCCACCTCTTCCACATGCAAAGCGTCGGTTTTAATTGTGAGCAGCGAGCGTTTCAGTAGACACAGAAGTGGGATGGTTACACTGATAATAGCGTTATCGCCGCTCACCATCTGTGTCGATTCCTCAAAATTGCGTAAAACCTCGCAGAGGTCTGACATCCATTCCCACTCCTCACTTCTGATTACAGGAAGTTGAACGGAGAGGCGACGACCGTGTAACAGCTGGTACTCCACTACTGCCCTCTGCTGCTCACAAAGCCGGGCCAACATGTGGAAGGTGGAGTTCCAGCGCGTGCTCACGTCACACAGCAGCCGGTGAGCTGGCAATTGTAAGCGCTGCTGCAGCTTCAACAGGCCGGCTGAAGCTGTTGATGACTTACGGAAATGTGCACACACGCGGCGCACCTTGGTCAAGAGATCATGCACATTGGGGTAGGTTTTTAGAAATCGCTGCACCACTAAATTAAATACATGCGCTAGGCATGGTACGTGTGTGAGCTTGCCGAGCTCCAAAGCCGCCACCAAGTTACGCCCATTATCACACACAACCATGCCTGGTTGCAGGTTGAGTGGCGAGAGCCACTGCTCGGTCTGGTGACTAATCCCCTGCAACAGCTCTGAGGCCGTGTGCTGTTTGTCCCCAAGGCAGATCAGCTTCAGCACGGCCTGTTGACGCTTCCCCACTGCAGTGCTACACTGCTTCCAGCTACTGGCTGATGGGGGAGTGGCGCTGCGTGTAGAGAATTCGGAGGTGGAAACGGAGGAGGAGGAGCCAATAACGTAGGTGCTGGCGGAAACCCTGATGGAGGTAGGGCCCGCAATCCTCGGCGTGGGTAGCACCCGTGCCATCCCAGGGTCCGAGTCGCTCCCAGCCTCCACGACATTCACCCAGTGTGCCGTCAGGGAAATGTAGCGTCCCTGGCCACAAGCACTTGTCCATGTGTCAGTCGTTAAGTGGACCTTCCCAGTAACTGCGTTGGTCAGGGCACGGGTGATGTTACGGGACACATGGTGGTGTAATGCGGGGATGGCACACCGGGAAAAGTAGTGGCGGCTGGGGACCGCGTACCGAGGGACAGCTGCTGCCATCAGGCTGCGGAAGGACTCAGTGTCCACAAGCCTAAATGGCAGCATTTCGATGGCCAGTAATTTTGAAAGGTGTGAGGTTAGTGCTATGGCCTGTGGGTGGGTGGCTGGGTACTTTCTCTTGCGCTCAAATGCCTGGGGTAACGACATTTGGACGCTGTGCTGGGACAGGGAAGTGGATGTGGTCGCTGATGGTGCTTCAGATGGTACAGGTGCAGGGCGGGAGGTATGCGGGCCTGCGCCTTCGACAGGCGATTGGCCGGCACCGAAAACAGGGGAAGAGGAGGCAGTGGTGTGGCCTGCAGACACAGATGGGCGATCCAGGCATTCCTCCCACTTACTACGGTGCTTGGATGCCATGTGTCGGATCATGCTGGTGGTGGTGAGGTTTCTAGTGTTCATGCCTCGGCTCATTCTGGTGTGGCACAGGTTGCAAACTACAATTCTTTTGTCGTCCGCACTTTCCTTAAAAAAACGCCATACCGCGGAACACCTACCCTTTGGCAAGGTAGATTTACGCAAGGGGGTGCTCCGTGGAACATTTGCGGGCCGGTTTGGTGCGGTCCGCCTTCTTTCTGTAGCCACACCACTGCCTCTTCCAGCCTGTTGCGGTGCTGCAGATGGCTCACCCTCAGGACTGCTGTCATCGCTCGGCTCTACACCTTCCCAGGTGGGGTCAGTCACCTCATCGTCCACCAAGTCCTCCTCCACTTCCTCACTCTGATCATCCTCCTCAAGTCTTGATCCCACCACATACTCAGTCATTGACAACTGTATAACATTCTCCTCAACAAGGTCTTGAGACGGAAATAGTGGTTGATTTAATGGCAACTGTGTCTCATCATCATCATCATCATCCACTACTTCCTTTGACCTTAAATGCCGTTCACATCTGTCATCTTCTTGTGATTGGGTAGCCTCTAGAGGTTGTGAATCAGGGCACAAGATGTCATGTTCCTCTGCAAGCGTGCTTGGAGAGAGGGTCAAATGAAGGATTGGTGATGAGACGAGCTCCTCACTATATCCCAGTGTGGGATCACTTCTTTGACCAGACCGTGTATGGTGGGAGGAAGGATGATCAGAGTGAGGATTATGTTGACCAGACTCTTGGCTACTGAGAGTGGACTTGGTGGAAGACAGGGTGGTGCTTAACCGACTGGAAGCAGTATCAGCTGACATTCAACCGACCACCTGTTCGCAGTGGTCGGACCTCGAGAGTGATGTCCTGCGACGCCCTGTGAAATGAGACATGAAGCTAGGTATGGTGGATGTCTTTCTTTCTTGTGCTCTGGCACCAGGCACAGTTTCTCCGCGTCCTGACCCGCGCCCTGAACTTTCAGGATCACGTCCACTTCCCCGTCCCTTTTTACCCGCCTTCTTCATCTTACACAGAATATGTGACTTTAATATTTGAGTTTGAAAACTTAACAGTATTTCTTCCTATTCTGCAACTGTGCAGAGTACACAGAATAGGCTGCTAAACGGCGGTGAAACACACTGAATGGAATATGTGACTTTAATATTTGAGTTTGAAAACTTAACACTATTTCTTACTATTCTGCAACTCTGCAGAGTACACAGAATAGGCTGCTAAACGGCGGTGAAACACACTGAATGGAATATGTGACTTTAATATTTGAGTTTGAAAACTTAACAGTATTTCTTCCTATTCTGCAACTGTGCAGAGTACACAGAATAGGCTGCTAAACGGCGGTGAAACACACTGAATGGAATATGTGACTTTAATATTTGAGTTTGAAAACTTAACAGTATTTCTTCCTAGTCTGCAACTGTGCAGAGTACACAGAATAGGCTGCTAAACGGCGGTGAAACACACTGAATGGAATATGTGACTTTAATATTTGAGTTTGAAAACTTAACAGTATTTCTTCCTAGTCTGCAACTGTGCAGAGTACACAGAATAGGCTGCTAAACGGCGGTGAAACACACTGAATGGAATATGTGACTTTAATATTTGAGTTTGAAAACTTAACACTATTTCTTACTATTCTGCAACTCTGCAGAGTACACAGAATAGGCTGCTAAACGGCGGTGAAACACACTGAATGGAATATGTGACTTTAATATTTGAGTTTGAAAACTTAACAGTATTTCTTCCTATTCTGCAACTGTGCAGAGTACACAGAATAGGCTGCTAAACGGCGGTGAAACACACTGAATGGAATATGTGACTTTAATATTTGAGCTTGAAAACTTAACAGTATTTCTTCCTAGTCTGCAACTGTGCAGAGTACACAGAATAGGCTGCTAAACGGCGGTGAAACACACTGAATGGAATATGTGACTTTAATATTTGAGTTTGAAAACTTAACACTATTTCTTACTATTCTGCAACTCTGCAGAGTACACAGAATAGGCTGCTAAACGGCGGTGAAACACACTGAATGGAATATGTGACTTTAATATTTGAGTTTGAAAACTTAACAGTATTTCTTCCTAGTCTGCAACTGTGCAGAGTACACAGAATAGGCTGCTAAACGGCGGTGAAACACACTGAATGGAATATGTGACTTTAATATTTGAGTTTGAAAACTTAACAGTATTTCTTACTATTCTGCAACTCTGCAGAGTACACAGAATAGGCTGCTAAACGGCGGTGAAACACACTGAATGGAATATGTGACTTTAATATTTGAGTTTGAAAACTTAACAGCATTTCTTCCTATTCTGCAACTCTGCACAGTACACAGAATGTGCTGCTAAACTGCGGCGAAGCACACTGAATGGAATATGTGACTTTAATATTTGAGTTTGAAAACTTAACAGTATTTCTTCCTATTCTGCAACTCTGCACAGTACACAGAATGTGCTGCTAAACTGCGGCGAAGCACACTGAATGGAATATGTGACTTTGATATTTTAGTTTGAAGACTTAACAGTATTTCTTCCTATTCTGCAACTCTGCACAGTACACAGAATGTGCTGCTAAACTGCGGCGACGCACACTGAATGGAATATGTGACTTTGATATTTTAGTTTGAAGACTTAACAGAATGTGCTCTAATCTGCAACTTTGCACACTAAACAGAATGTGCTCTAATCTGCAACTTTGCACACTAAACAGAATGTGCTCTAATCTGCAACTTTGCACACTAAACAGAATGTGCTCTAATCTGCAACTGTGCACACTAAACAGAATGTGCTCTAATCTGCAACTTTTCACACTAAACAGAATATTTTTTTTTTTTTATTTTTTTTTTTTTCCCCCCACACAAAATAACCTGCTGCCCCCACACACAGTAGTCCTAAAAAGGACTTTTGGTTCTTTTTTTTCACAATTTTTGTTTTTTTCCTCCCTACACTGCCTTTCCCTTCCTATCCTCAGCTCTCCCTGGCTCAGACTGAGCCGAACTCGATGGTCAGGTGCTATACAGCACCCGACCACGGGTTCTGGCCAGCCAATCAGTGTAATGCCAGCAGCCAACATGGCTGCTGGCATTACACCGATGTCAGAGCCTCCCTGCACGTTTATTGGCTGCGCAGCAGCCGCAAAACGTGCGGGGAGGAGACCCGAACATGGCGGGCGAGCACATGCGGTACTCGTACGAGTACCGCCATGTGCCGAGCAGAGCGATGCTCGAGCCAATCCGAGCATCGGCCGAGCATGCTCGCTCAACACTACCTCTTAGGGAAGCATTTTTCAGAAGACTTGGAATATTAGAACACATTACCTTATGCTTGAAGGCAGAAATTTATGGAATAAAGATACATATTTTTAAAAGCTGGAGTTATTCTGGAGTAAATCAACTGCGCCATTGGAGACAATGAAACATTCCTAAATTTCCATGCACTTGAATTGAGCTTTTTAACCCTTTAAATGCTTCACAATGCACTGGAGACCTCTCTAGCATTCAAGGGGTTAAAATCCCAATTTAATGTAACTAGAATGTTTATGTGTCCCCTATGATGTGGTTAGCTTGCTCCAGAATAAAACCAGTTTACTTTTATAAATATGTGCCTAAGTACTTTATGGAAAGCATGACAGATACACTGAGTAACCTCCCAGAAGAAGTGGTAGGTGCTTAAACCATAGGTACATTTAACACTTTGAGTGTTAGAAGGGATACACAATGCATTGCAAAGCTATGCACTGTGTACCCCTCTGGCACTCAGAGAGTTAAAGATGAACTAAAACTCAGAAATAAGTGGCTCTTAATTTATTTAACAGATTTACTTTCTTAGGTCAGAATCCTTTATGTGGTAGACAAGTGTATCTATTTACTTTTTGCATTATATCTGAGATCTCCCGTATACAGTGAGATCTACTGCAGTCTGCCTCCAAGGCATAAATCCTTACAACAAACAACATGCCTCGATAGGCATATATGGTTCATAAGGGTCAGCTGGTTTTATAAGACTTTCAACTGAAACATCAAGTGGACTACAACAGAGTACAGAGATCAAATGCAAATAACATATACAGCAATATCTGACTACTGTTTGATGGACACCTACCTAGGGATGTCTTTGTCTTAAACAAATTAAGAGCTACTTATTCCTAAATTACATTTGCCCTTTAAGAAATATGGGTGTATATATATATATATATATATATATATATATATATATATATACTGTCTATGGACTGAATTAGTCTCAGCATATTAAATACTGAAGATTGGGAAATTTTCAGGCTGGTTGGGCCAATTGTTTTTTATCTGCAGTCTATCTAATGAATGGCCTGGGAGATACTTAGCATTTGATAACTACTTTGATCTCAGGCAGTGAAGGATCAAAGGACATCCTAAATACCATGTTGTCTAATAGTAAGGGACAGCCTACATACTGTATTGTGTTTAACATAGATCATATAAGTCTGTTTAACTCATCAGATGCTGAAGACATGTGCAACACATTGATTCTCAGTGCATTGGGGATGTCTTTAAGATCAGGGGGTTAATTCTATTCCAAACAAAGGAAAACTTTTATGAAATAAATTAAACAGCTTTGAGCACAGCATTAACCCTTTACTGTAGACATGTTTTGTTGGTTTTAGTTGGTTGAACTAGCAGCAATCTGTCTGTAAAATAAATAGTTTTTGCCCGTGGAAGGTTGGGAAGACCAGAAAGACCTCGCCTAACCAACCAGACCTCTAAATTCAGCTCCCTCGAGTCCCTGGTGCTCAGATAATGCAGAGTGCTCAGATAAGATATAATATCCCAGTTCTGTGTATTACTGGGCCATGTGAGGACCTCAAGGGAGCTGGTTATAGGGTCTGCTTAGAAGAAGGCACAGACTTCTTCTTCCAAACACTGCTGGACCACTCGTCTATGTGAGTAATGGTAGGAAAAGGAGAATGGGAGGGAGAGAAAGAGAGAGAGAGAAGTGAAAAAAACTGACAAGGCAAAAGCCTAGAGGAGGTGGAGAGAGAAAGACTATTGGATTGTGGAACAAGGCTGGGGTGTCAGTACAGATGTGGGTCTATGACTATTACTACTGCACAGTGGGACAAGGCTAGGGTATTAGACAGTGAATATCTGGCTCTTGTTGGACAGTGTATTTAAGGTTCTGAGACTTCTAGTAGATAGAAGAATAAGACTGGCAGTAACTGTGTGGTTCTGTTTCTACCAGTGGACAGTGAAACAAAGCTGGGGAGATAGACAGTGCATGTGGGATTCTGTGCATACTAGCTGAACAAGGCTGGAGTGTCAAACAGTGTATGTCATTCTGTGACTACCAGTGGACAGTTGAACAAGGCTGGGATGCCAGACAGTGCATATGTGATTCTTTGACAACCAGAGGAACAATTATATACAGGAGGGGACAAAAGCAAGGGGCGCCCTTGTGTATATCCGTCTTTGATATAAAATGTGGAACCACCACCGCACCCAAATGTGTGCACTCACAAAGGGCCTGTGTCAGTAAGGGCATATGCCGATACTGACTAAACAGGCTTAATGTAGGACTGGAATTCAATTTATTCCTTCAGGTTCTGTTTTAGCGGCTGCTCCCTCCAAGAGAACGACACGCTCACCCTCCACGGCAAGAAACATAAAAGAAAAAAGCAAGCGAGGGGCGCCAATAGTGTGATAAAGTCACTGGAACATAATAGAGTATATATAAAAAGATTATACTCACATTTATTCTTGGTCAGAACTCCAATATCAGAGTTAACTGACAAACACACTTACGGAGAGATAACCCGTCTCCGTTCGGGACTCGTATCTATAGCAGATTCAATCAGTCAATGTGGCAGGCGGAAAGGTATTAGATGTAAATAAAAAATATTTATTATATTAAAAGCACATATAAAATATAATATAAATTGGCTATATGAGCTAACGCGTTTCACGGCTACAAAGCCGCTTTATCAAAGCAAATGACAAGCCAATTACAAATATAACATCAATACCCTATTGATGTTATATTTGTAATTGGCTTGTCATTTGCTTTGATAAAGCGGCTTTGTAGCCGTGAAACGCGTTAGCTCATATAGCCAATTTATATTATATTTTATATGTGCTTTTAATATAATAAATATTTTTTATTTACATCTAATACCTTTCCGCCTGCCACATTGACTGATTGAATCTGCTATAGATACGAGTCCCGAACGGAGACGGGTTATCTCTCCGTATGTGTGTTTGTCAGTTAACTCTGATATTGGAGTTCTGACCAAGAATAAATGTGAGTATAATCTTTTTATATATACTCTATTATGTTCCAGTGACTTTATCACACTATTGGCGCCCCTCGCTTGCTTTTTTCAATTATATACAGGGTTCTTTGACTATCAGAAGAACAAGGCAGAGGTGGCAGACTATGTATGTATGTATGTATGTATGTATGTATGTATGTATGATTCTGTGACTACTAGTGGGCCCTTTATACCCCAGTCAGACACAATGGTGGGCTGAAAAATACCACAATGCTCCCCTGTTGGTGCAGCAGAAGAAGACTGAACTTCAGGTCTGAACTCTCCCAGTCCGGTCTACTTCCTGCATGATGCTCTTCCTGTAAACACTCTGTATCTGGCTTGAAAACCTGGCACATCACATATATGGAGACTGCACAGGCATCACACAAAGTTTATGGCTGCGAGGCACATACTTCTTGGTCATTTCTCAGCAATGGGGGCAGTTTTCTGACTCCCTGAATGGCTTGTAGAAGACATTTTGAGGTTGCACAGTGCAGCCATGGGCTTTTTTTATGAAACCTGCTGCCATAGGAACAGCCATAGTACAATGTGATAATTACCCTTTAAACTACCTTTTCGTCCTGATAAACCAGCTAATATTAAGAGCATACTGAGTAGTAAATGTGATGTCACTGATAGTAAAAATTAGATAAATTACATGAGTGTGAAAAGCCCATTAAGTAATTTTAGATGTGAGTAAAAATACTCGTAGAATTAAGTTATTACATAACCAAGTGCCAGGAGCAATGCAAGAACATAGAAAGGAAATATATTTTATTGAAAAATTCTTACAAACAAGGCCAATTACAAATTAACAAACATTTTAACACAATCAAGATAACATTTTCCTAATATTTTGGTCCATATTCAGGATTCTGAAAATAATTAATTCTGGAGAAAAGCAGCTACTCTATAGGGCAGTGTTCCCAACCCTATCCTTATGGACCCTTAGCAGGCCACACCTGTAGGATTTACCCGCTTGTGCACAGGTCACTCAATCAGAGGCTCAGTTAATAAATTCATTAATTCACTTGTGTTCAAGCAGGGAAATCCTAAAGATGTGGCCTGTTAGGGATCCATGAGGAAGGGGTTGAGAACTATAACAATTTCCAATGATTTAAACAGATATTTCACCCCTTGAATGCTAGGGAGGTTTCCAACGCACCCTTAAAATGTTATTGGTTGTTTGTAAAGGGCATAATAATGTGGACAAATACGTACATATATAGCTATATACCATATGCTCATTGTGTCATTCTCATTATGAAGCTTAACCCTTTTACTGCCAGATGGGTATCCCATGAATTACTTAACCCTCTGAGTGCCAGAGGGGTATGCAACGCATTGCTTTGAAATGCGTTGCCTACCCCTCTGGCGCTCAAAAGGTTAAGTAATGCATTTCATACAACTCTGGCACTCAAAGGGTTAAGACTCCTAATCAGAAGTGACAAGTGACCATATGGTATATGATCATTTCCATACATATACATAATATGAAACTCAACATTCACAGTTCTGACAAAGTCTTTATGGAAAAACATGGCACCCTAAAGGGACCTTTCACCTCAGAAACAATTTTTACCAGATGTTTAAACAGTTAAGCAGTGTGAGGAAAGGTGCTTTTTATTATTTATTTTTACATACTTTGTAAGATATTTGATGTCCAAGCCGTGTACTTCCGCATTCTGTGACACTGGTATCTTCAGCACAGCTCTCAGGACTTCCCAGCACTAGTTCATTCTCCTCCCACCTCCCTCCCAGCTGCCCCAGGGAGCGCGTACACACTTCACTTCGGTGAGCTGTGAATGGCTCCTAACATTATAGCAAGAAGCGATTAGCATTATACTGAGGCTGCAATCTCACTATAATGCTAATCAGAGCTTGCTGTAACGCTAGGAGCCATTCACAGCTCACAGAAGTGAAGCGTGAACGCGGTCCATGGGGCAGCTGGGAGGGAGGTGGGAGGAGAATGAAACAGTCCTGAGAGCTGTGCCAAAGATACCAGTGCCGCAGAATGCGGAAGTACACCGCTTGGACATCAAATATCTTACAAAGTATGTAAAAATAAAAAATAAGAAGCACCTTTCCTAACACTGCTTAACTGTTTAATCATCTGGTAAAAAAAAAATTTCTGAGGTGAAAGCTCACCTTAAGCTGATACCCATGGAACACCAGAGCTCCACTGAGTGCCAGAGGGTTTTCCAATACATTGTAAAGCTCTTTTGCAAAGTATGGTAAATAGATCTGTTCGAGGTCAAATGTATTTCTTGCTGTGCTATTAGAAATGCTACCACTGTGTGGGATCTGCCTAGATTCATTTAAATCACAGTGTGTTAATATCTTCCCAGCATAAAAACTAATTAGCATAAATTGCCACACCATGCCAGCAAAAAGAACAGTTAATATCCATGCAATGTTTATATTATAAACAAATGGCTAGCACAATATATGGGCAGTTTTCAATGGTCTTTAAGCCCTTAAATCTTTCAGTGCCAGGGGCTTGGGCCATTTCCGGCACACTGTAGGTCAGACATATTTTCAGCATTTTTGCTATCCTTCTGTTTAGGCTTGATTTACTCTGGGAATTTCTAGTTACATATGGAAAACTATATATAGTTTTTTTTCAGAACGAACTGAGCTTTTTTGTACCTTACATGAAGAGAATTTTGCATTGTGCAAAAAGCTATGATGCCATAATGACAAAAAAAAGTGAACATTTACTTATTTTGCTAAAATCACATACTATGTATCAAACACATTTACCTTGATTGTGAAAGTTTCAATTATTTGAAAAAGCCCCAAGTCCTCCGAGTAAAATAATACCAAATTTGTATAGTTTTACCTACGTCCATGGCTAGCGCAGAGCCCTAAACACCAGGAGCACAAAATGGCATTTTGAACTTTATGAACTAATATGCGCGTTCTAGGGTTTTTGTGGTAAAGCTACCCTAAAACAGTGGAATAACTATCTAAAACTATATATTTCTGGAAAGAAGACAACCTGCTGCATCTAATGAGGGTTTACTTGCCTTCTTATCCCAAGCCTGGCGTGCCCAAATGTTTCCAGAATTTGGCACTATAGGAAAAAAATTGATTTTTCTTACATTTCTGCCCCTTCAGATGTACTGAAATCTGTGAAAACCATGGGATTTCCAATGGTATTCATTAGCTAGTGCCCTTAGGAGAATAATGACACCTCCTTTGTATGAGTTCACCAACCTTAGGGGGCGCTACAAGTACAAAACTACACCTACTACAAGCTCTATTTTTTCGAACATTTTCTCAAACATTACTTGTCTGTACAAAAATGGTTATATCAACTGCAGAAGTGAAGAAAGGGTAACTATACCATTTTGGAAAGAAGACAACCCTCTGCATCTAATGAGGGGTGAATTGCCTTCTTACCTCAAGCCTGGTGTGCCAAAATGTTTCCAGAAGTGAAACTATAGGAAAAAAATAGCATTTTCTTGCATTTCTGCCCCTTCAGATATACTGAAATCTGTGAAAACCATGGAATTTCCAACTATATTCATTAGCTAGTGCTCTTACGAGAAAAATGACACCTCATTGGTATGAGTTCACCTACCTTATGGGGTGTTACAAGTACAAAACTACACCTCCCACAACCTCTAATTTTTCTAACATTTTCTCAAACATTACTTTACTGTACAAAAATGGTTATAACAACTACAGAAGTGAAGAAAGGGTAACTATACCATTTTGGAAAGAAGAGAACCTTCCGCATCTAGTGAGGGGTGAATTGTCTTCTTACCCCAAGCCTGGTGTGCCTAAATGTTTCCATAAGGTGGCACTATAGGAAAAAAATGGCATTTTCTTACATTTCTGCCCCATTCAAATGTACTGAAATCTGTGAAAACCATGGAATTTCCAGCTGTATTCATTAGCTAGTGCTCTTAGGAGAAAAATGACACCTCATTGGCATGAGTTCACCTACCTTGGCATTACAAGTACAAAACTACACCTATTGCAACCTCTAATTTTTCAAACATTTTCTCAAGCATTACTTGTCTGCACAAAAATGGTTATAACAACTACAGAAGTGAAGAAAGGGTAGACAAACTGTACCATTTTGGAATAATTTTGGAAGAATACAACCAGCCACATCAAATGAGGGGTGACTTGCCTTCTTACCCCAAGCCTGGTGTGCCCAAATGATTCCAGAAAACGGCACTATAGGAAAAAATGGCAATTTCTTACATTTCTGCCCCTTCAGATCTACAGAAATCCGTGAAAAACATGGAATTTCCAACTGTATTCATTATCTAGTGCTCTTAGGAGAAAAATAACACCTCATTGGTATGAGTTCACCTACCTCAGGGGGCGCTACAAGTACAAAACTACACCTATTGCAACCTCTAATGTTTCTAACATTTTCTCAAACCTGACTTGCCTGTTCAAAAATGGCTATAACCCCTTCAGAAGTAAAGAAAAGGTAGTTAAACCATACCATTTTGGAAAGAAGATAACCTGCCGCATCTAATGAGGGGTCACTTGCCTTCTTAACCCAATCCTTGTGTGAATACGTGTTTGCAGAAGGAGGAGATATAGGAAATAAAATTGTATTTTTTTTACATTTCTGTCCCTTCAAATGTACTGAAATCTTTGAAAACAATGGGATTTCCAACTGTATTTGTTAGTGCTTAGGAGAAGAATGGCACCCCATTGCTATGAGTTGACATACTGTAGGGGGTGCTAGAAGTACAAAACTACACCTACTACAACCTCTGATTTCTCCAACATTTTCTCAAACATTCCTTGCATGTATGAAAATGGTTATAACAGCTACAGAAGTGAAGAAAAAGGTAGAGAAACCATGCAATTTTTGGAAAGAAGATATCCTGCCACATTTAATAAGGAGTCACTTGCCTTTTTGCCGCTAAGTTAGTGTGCACAACTATTTCCAGATTGTGGTGTATAGAAAAAAAAAAGTTTTTTTTTACAAATCAATCACTTCAAAGGGGTGTCCAATGCATTGCAAAGTGGCACACAGGGGGTTAATTTTTTTTTAATTATTATTATGGCCCCCCCAAACAAGCTCTGAATACAATGAAATACTAAAAACAAGTCCTGTGTGGGCCACAGGAGAGGGAGGGTCTGCATTGGAACCCCCCATGGTACACAAAGGGTTAATTTTTTTTTTTTTTTGTCCTGATGCACCCCAATGAGGTCTTAATAAAAGAAAAGTGCCCCGAGCATTACTAAATCTGTGAGTGCCACAGGGGTCTCCAGCGCATTGCAAAGCAATGCATTGGACCCCTGTGGCACACATAGGGTTCATTTTTTTTTTTTTCATTATTATATATTCAAAGCTTTTTGGGGGAACATCCGGACCACTCCTGATGGCCCTCCAACAAGCTCTGATTATACAGTCATTAAAAATAGTCCTGTGTGTGTCACAGGAGGAAGTCTGCATTGGAACCCCCTCCCCCGTGGCACACACAGAGTAAAAAAAAAAAATCTCTTTTTTTTTATTATTATAGACCTCATTGGGGGGCATCAGGACCCTCCCTGATCCCCAAATGAGGTCTTAGTACAATAAAAATGCTCCCAATATTACTAGCCCTGTGAGTGCTGGTCATTCCCGTGGCACTCATAGGGTTAATTTTAGCAGTTTATTTATTTATTTACATTTGTATTCAGACCTCGTGGGGGGGACACCAGGACCCCTTCTGATGCCCCCCCAGTTATTGATCTCCCAGCCGATTGTGCTGGGAGATCAATATGGCGACCGCAGGAGAGCTTTCCTGCCTCCTGTAGGAGTGAATCTAGTCAGGGAAAGTTTACTAACTTTATCAGTGATCATGTCACCGATGACGTTAAGAGGCTTCCCCTGGTCCCGTCTACTCCTACCCGGAAGTTCGGGTAGGAGAGAAGGGGCAGGAGAAGCTACGCTTCTCCTTTGGCGATATTGATCTCCTAGCTTGATCGGCTTATCGTCATGCCCTCCCAAGGGTGCCAGGCATTTTTATTTTTTAAATGCGGCTACTGCATGCCGGTTATACCAGCTTATGCAGTGACCGCATTTTAGCTGTACATGGGGTTGGACAACCCTTAAGGACTGCATAGAGGTCAGCACACATGACCAAACACGTGTATCGGCTCGCTGAAAAAGAGGCTGAAATTGACCTCTCCGGTCTTGGAGCATCAGTTTCAGACTCCCGTAGTGATTGCTGTGAACACAAAAACAATGACATGCCAGGACCGTCACTGGTCCTAAAGGCATGAACACAGGTGACATGCCAGAATAATCATGGGTCCTTAAGGGGTTAACCCTTTGAGTGCCAGGGGGTATCCAATGCATTGCAATGTGCTGGGCATCCCTCTGGCACTCTAAGGGTTAAATGCTTATCTTAACGTGGCATGCCCACTTTAAGCACAGGAAGAACAAAAGCAATGACTAATTCACTGATTACCCACCTGTGATTAAGCAGGGATATCCTGAATATCTTATCTATTGTTGTGACCTGAGGACTAACATTGAAAAACACTGATCTATCACTTTAACCCCCATCATTGCTTAACAGGGCCTGCAACTGCAACAAAAGAGTTAAAAATGTGTAACTCAAGAGAGAATAAGGTCTTTAGACCCTAACTTGTCTGTGTAACAAATCAGACTCCATTTCTATCTGCAGGGGGCAGATTTTCAGAGCTCTGCCGATCTGCAAATCATAATTATAGAGGAATATAGAACCATGTGGTCAATTTATACACATTCGCCTCCTCATTTGCTCTTTCCCTATCTTCCCTCTGCTTGCTACAATCTCCCCCTTCTCTTCTTCTTTCTCTCTTTATAAAGTTAAGATTATCATTATTATTTTACATCACTTTATAAATATATTTATGCCATAGGACTTGTGATAAATTTGCTCAGATCAAACCATTTATCATAGAAGCTGCATGTACAAATGTGATTTATACTGGCAGCAAAAACCTCTACGTGTAGTGTAGAAATTCAGACATGGATATGAAAAGGCATTCACTAGTTTATAATTTCCTCCCCATAATACTAATATCACATTAGTGTGTGTAAACAGGGACCAATACATTGTCAAGGAGCTGCAGTATAGTTATGAGCAGTCAAAGAGACCACTGGAGTTAATGGGTACTGGACTGATCGGTGGTGAGACAAGCATATCAGCCACATGATTCACCACTGTTCTCTGTTGCTAACGCACAGACAATTGCCACAGATATGAATCAATATGGTCTCCCAAGGGGTCACCTGGCATACCTGGGAACTTTGAAAATGTGTTGACCCTGAGATCTTTTCAATATTAAACTTAATATTTCCCCAGAATGTACATTCTAGATGATATGTACCTGCTTGCTCTAACCCAGAGATGCTCCAATCAGTCATCAAGGAACCTATAATGTGCTATGTTTTATAGATATCACTGCTTGTACACACAAGACAAGTTGGACTTCTCTGTATGCTTTGTGTGACAAATGACAACAGTTTATAGACTAAAGTAGCAGTTACTGTAAGTGGTGCAGATCATATAGTAGGTATCACTGGACTCTCCACAGCATGATAATTTGATCCGTTATCCTGAGACTCTGAGGTTTGGGTCAAAACCCTGAGTCTCTGGGTCAAGCCTTTAGAATTCCCAATTGAGCTGCCTGGCCTGTGGCCCCATGGACTAATTAGTAGGCATGTCCTGTCACTATTGCCAGTTACGGGAAAGGTACAGCTTGCTGTATCTGCAAAAATGGTTGCTGGAGCCAGGTCAAGCCAGTTGGCAAAAGAAGGCACATGTCGTTTCAGTGACTTACCACGCTTTTATTAATCCCTTGGATTTTAAAGAGGTCTCCAAACTATTACTTAGCAATGCATTAGAGACCTCCAGGACCAAATTCTGAGCTGTGGATGTAGCAAGTGTACACCAAGCACTAACTCTAATGCATTGCTTTGGTGCTAGGAATGGTCACAGATGGGATTAAGGGCACCAAGTGTTCCTTGTCTAGGGGGTCCTGAGGTGTAAATACGACCCTGAGCACTAAGAATGGATGAAATTATTCTGTAAGTTTGGCATTTGTATATAATCGACTGTGGCAAAACAATTGTTTGTATAACTCTAAGGGCCTTATTGACATACCTGGATAATTCTTGTCCCAGTCCCCTAGAGAAACATGTAAATCTTAGGATGGGAGTTTCCAAATGCTGGGATTTGCATCTTTATGTAGGCAGGGCATAATCAGGGGTAATCAGGGGTTGAAAAGCAGAATTTGCCCTGCAATGGGCAAGGAAAATAAGTGTATAAGGAGAACGTGAGACTTACAGTACTGTGTAAAAGTTTTACGCAGATGTGAAAAATGATGTAAAGTAAGAATGTTTTCAAAAATCCACGTTAATAGTTTATATTTATTAATTAACAAAATGCAAAGTGAGTGAACAGAAGAAAAATCTAAATCAAATCAATATTTGGTATGACAACCCCTTGCCTTCAAAACAGTATAAATTATTCTAGGTACACTTGCACACAGTTTGTAAAGGAACTCGGCAGGGAGGTTGTTCCAAACATCTTGGAGAACGAACCACAGTTCTTCTGTGGATTTAGGCAGCCTCAGGTGCTTCTCTTGCTTCATGTAATCCCATACAGACTAGATGATGCTGAGATCGGGGCTCTGTGGGGGACATATCATCACTTCCAGAACTCCTAGTTCTTCTTTGCGCTGAAGATAGTTCTTAATTACTTTCGCTGTGTGGTTTGGGGTGGATATCCTGCTGCAGAATACATTTTGGGCCAATCAGATGCCTCCCTGATGGAACTGCATGATGGATAAGTATCTGCCTGTACTTCTCAGCATTGATAATACCATTAATTCTGACAAAATCCCAAACTCCATTTGTTGAAATTCAGCCCCAGACTTGCTAGAAACCCCCACCATGCTTCATTGTTGCCTGTTGCACCCCAGTTCCTGTGTTTTTGTGCATAGTTGAGTCATTTGGCCTTGTTTCCATGGTGGAGGTTTGGCTTTTTGGCCGCAAGTCTTCCATGAAGACCACTTCTGAAGTCTCCAGACAGTAGATGGGTGTACCAGAGTCTCACTGTTTTCTGCCAATTCTGAGCTGATGACACTGCTGGACATCTTCTAATTGTTAAAGGAAGTAAGCATGATGTATCTTTTATCTGCTGAACTAAGTTTCCACTGTGTCTGCGGTCCTCGTATTTGCCTGTTTCTTTGTGCTTCTTCAAAAATGCTTGGACAGAATATTTGGAAACTCCATGTCTGCCTTGAAATTTCTGCCTGGGAGAGAACTTGCTGATGCAGTATAACTACCTTGTGTCTTGTTGCAGTGCTCAGTCCTGCCATGGTGTATGAGTTTTGACATTAAATTATCTTCAGCAACCTCACCTTGTTAGCTGAGTTTGGCTGTTCCTCACCCAGTTTTATTTCTCCTAAACATCTCTTTCTGTTTTAGTTAATGATTGTGTTTAAATACCTACATATTAAATTGATGATCATTAGCACCAATTTGGTATAATTATTTAATCATACACCTGACTATATGGCTACAAAATCCCTGACTTTGTGCAAGTGTACCCAGAAGAATTTATGCTGTTTTGAAGGCAAAGGTTGGTCAAACAAAATAATGATTGATTTAGATTTTTCTTTGCACAGAAGAGAGATATCTGTCCCTAAAGTCTGTTTAATAGGATAAGGAGGAGATAGGTTTGTATCCCTGATAACTGTTTATAAGAAGGAAGAGAAGTATGCATCCTGGATGTCTGTGTATAAGGAGGAAGAGAGATATGAGCCCCTAATGTATTTTTAATAGGAGGAATAGGTGATTGGTATGTATCCCAGGTAACTGCTTATAAGAAGGGAGATAAGAATGCATCCTGGATGTCTGTGTATAAGTAGGAGAGAACTATGTGTTAGGATGTCTATATACAAGGATGGGGAGAAAGGTAATTATGTGTCCTGGATGTCTGTGTATATGGAGAGGGGGAGAGAGAGAGATAGGTATGTGTCCTGGATGTCTGTATATAAGGAGAGAGAGAGAGAGGTATGTGTCCTGAATGTCAGTGTATAAGGAGAGACAGCGAGATAGAGAGAGAGAGAGAGAGCAAGAGAAGCATGTGTCCTGGATGTTTACAAATAAGGAGAGGGAGAGAGGTACGTGTCCTAGTTGTCTGTGTATAAGGAGAGGGAGAGAGTTATGTGTCCCGGATGTCTGTGTATGAGAGGGAGAGAGGTATGTGTCGCAGATGTCTGTGTACAAGGAGAGGGAGAAAGGTATGTGTCCCGGATGTCTGTGTATAAGGAGAGGGAGAGAGTTATGTGTCCCGGATGTCTGTGTATGAGAGGGAGAGAGCTATGTGTCCCGGATGTCTGTGTATAAGGAGAGGGAGAGGTAGAGGTATGTGTCCTGGATGTCTGTGTATAAGGAGAGGGAGAGAGGTATGTGTCCTGGATGATAACTGTTTATAAGAAGGAAGAGAAGTATGCATCCTGGATGTTTGTGTATAAGTAGGAGAGAACTATGTGTCAGGATGTCTGTATACAAGGATTGGGGAGAAAGGTAGTTATGTGTCCTCAATGTCTGTGTATATGGAGAGAGAGAGAGAGAGAGAGAGAGGTATGTGTCCTGGATGTCTGTGTATAAGGAGAGAGAGCAAGAGAAGCATGTGTCCTGGATGTTTACAAATAAGGAGAGGGAGAGAGGTATGTGTCCCGGATGTCTGTGTATAAGGAGAGGGAGAGAGTTATGTGTCCCGGATGTCTGTGTATGAAACGAAGAGAGCTACGTGTCCCAGATGTCTGTGTAAAAAGAGAGGGAGAGAGGTATGTGTCCGTGATGTCTGTGTATAAGGAGGGGGAGAGATGTATGTGTCCTGGATGTCTGTGTATAAGAAGAGGGAGAGACGTATGTGTCCTGGATGTCTGTGTATAAGGAGAAGGAAAGAGGTATGTGTCCTGGATGATAACTGTTTATACGAAGGAAGAGAAGTATGCATCCTGGATGTCTGTGTATGAGTAGAAGAGAACTATGTGTCAGGATGTCTGTACACAAGGATGGGGAGAAAGGTAATTATGTGTGCTTGAAGTCTGTATATATGGGGAGAGAGAGAGAGAGAGAGAGAGAGAGAGATAGAGATAGAGGTATGTGTCCTGGATGTGTGTGTAAAAGGAGAGAGAAAGAGGGAGGTATGTATCTTGAATGTCTATGTATAAGGAGAGGGAGAGAGGTATGTGTCCTTGATGTCTGTGTATAAAATGGAGGTGATAGTATGTGTCCTGGTTGTCTGTGTATAAGGAGAGAGAGGGGTATGTGTCCCGGATGTCTGTGTATAAGTAGAGGGAGAGATGTATGTGTCCTGGAGGTTTATATTTAAGGAGAGGGAGAGAGGTATGTGTCCTGGATGTCTGTGTATAAGGAGAGGAGGAAAAAGAGAGAGGTATGTGTCCCGGATGTCTGTGTATAAGGAGAGGGAGAGAGGTATGTGTCCCGGATGTCTGTGTATAAGGAGAGGAAGAGAGGTATGTGTCCTGGAACTCTGTGAATAAGGAGAGAGAGAGAGGTATGTGTCCTGGATATCTGTGTATCAGGAGAGGGAGAGAGGTATGTGTCCCGGATGTCTGTGTATAAGGAGAGGTATGTGTCCCGGATGTCTGTGTACAAGGAGATGGAGAGAGAGGTGTGTGTCCCGGATGTTTACGTTTAAGGAGAGGGAGAGATGTATGTGTCCTGGATGTTTAAGTTCAAGGAGAGGGAGAGAGTTATGTGTCCCGGATGTCTGTGTATAAGGAGAGGAGAGAGGTATGTATTTTGGATGTTTGTGTATAAGGAGAGGGAGAAAGGTATGTGTCCTGGATGTTTGTGTATAAAATGGTGTAGATAGGTATGTGTCCTGGTTGTCTGTGTATAAGGAGAGAGAGAGGTATGTGTCCCGGATGTCTGTGTATAAGTAGAGGGAGAGATGTATGTGTCCCGGATGTTTACGTTTAAGGAGAGGGAGAGAGGTATGTGTCCCGGATGTCTGTGTATATGGAGCGGGAGAGAGGTATGTGTCCCGGATGTCTATGTATAAGGAGAGGAAAAGAGGTATGTGACCTGGAAGTCTGTGAATAAGGAGAGAAAGAGAGAGGTATGTGTCCTGGATTGTCTGTGCATAAGGAGAGGGAGAGAGGTCTGTGTCCCGGATGTCTGTGTATAAGGAGAGGGACAGGTATGTGTCCCAGATGTCTGTGTACAAGGAGAGGGAGAGAGGTATGTGTTCTGGATATCTGTGTACAAGGAGAGGGAGAGCGGTATGTGTCCCAGATGTTTACGTTTAAAGAGAGGAAGAGAGACATGTGTCCTGGATGTTTACGTTTAAGGAGAGGGAGAGAGGTATGTGTCCCGGATGTCTGTGTATAAAGGGAGGGAGAGAGGTATGTGTCCTTGATGTCTGTGTATAAATGGAGGAGACAGTATGTGTCCTGGTTGTCTGTGTATAAGGTGAGAGAGAGAGGTATGTGTCCCGGATGTTTATGTTTAAGGAGAGGGAGAGAGGTATGTGTCCTAGATGTCTGTGTATAAGGAGAGGGAGAGAGGTATGTGTCCTGGATGTCTGTGTATGAGGAGAGAGAGGGAGGTATGTGTCCTGGATGTCTGTGTATAAGGAGAGGGAGAGAGGTATGTGTCCCGGATGTCTGTGTATAAGGAGAGGGAGAGAAGTATGTGTCATGGATGTCTGTGTATAAGGAAAGGGAGAAAGGTGTGTGTCCTGGATGTCTGTGTATAAGGAGAGGGAGAGAGGTATGTGTCTTGGATGTTTACATATAAGGAGAGAGAGGGGTATGTGTCCTGGATGTCTGTGTAAAATGAGAGGGGGATAGGTATGTGTCCTGCATGTCTGTGTTTAAAATGGAGGAGATAGGTATGTGTCTTGGTTGTCTGTGTATAAGGAGAGAGAGAGAGGTATGTGTCTGAAATGTCTGTGTATAAGGAGAGGGAGAGAGTTATGTGTCTCGGATGTAGGTGTATAAGGAGAGGGAGAGAGGTATGTGTCCTGGATGTATGTGTATAAGAGAGGGAGATTGGTATGTGTCCTGGATGTCTGTGTATGAGGAGAGAGAGAGAGAGAGAGAGAGGGGTATGTGTCCCAGATGTTTACATATAAGGAGAGGGAGAGAGGTATGTGTCCCAGATGTCTGTGTATAAGGGGTGGGAGAGAGGTATGTGTCCCGGATGTCTGTGTATAAGGAGAGGGAGAGAGGTATGTGTCCTGGATGTTTACATATAAGGAGAATAAAAGAGGCATGTTTCCTAGATGTCTATGTATAAGGAGATGGAGAAAGGTAAGTATTCTGGATGTCTGTGTATAAAGAGAGGGAGAGAGGTATGTGTCCCAGATGTCTGTGTTTAAGGAGAGGGAGAGAGGTATGTGTCCTGGATGTCTGTGTATAAGGAGAGAGAGAGAGGTATGTTCCAGATGTTTACATATAAGGAGAGGGAGAAAGGTATGTGCCCCAGATGTTTCCATATAAGAAGAAAGAGAGAGAGAGATGTGTGTGTCCTGGACGTCAGTGTAGGAGGAGATGAGAGGTAAGTATTGCTATTATCTGTATATAAGGTGCAGGTGAGACTTATGTGTAAATGTTGTCTGAGTAATAGGAGGAGGAGAGATAGGTAAGTGTCATGGATGCATGGGTGTCCACAGAAATTGTATCGGTGAAGAAGGGGGCAAAGCCAAAATCAGGGTAGGCCCTAAAGTCCATTTTAGAAGTTATATCGCCAGCTGCCAATAGGCAAAAACAGAACAGTGCGAGTGAGAGAGAGGGAAACAGGGAACAGAAACAAGAGAGAGATGGGATAGGGGAAATGGAGAAACTGCAGTAATAGGGGAGATAAATGAGAGTGGGGCTGGAGAGATTAACGTGAGAGGGTCTGAGGATAAATAAGAATATGGGCTGATGGTTAGTAAGAGTGGGGCTTGTTCTACCATCCACGGGTGGTCTCAGAAACCCACATACACTGGCTGACATTCCACAGTCTCTGTAGCAGTGTACATTGGTTGGTACTTCCTGTTTCGTTTTTGTACTTCCTGTACAGATGAAGCTGGATTTTGACGCACTGCGTCATTATCAAGTCATTACTGCGTCATTTTTGGACCCTTATAGCATTGCACCCAAATAGCGCCATTATGCGCCATTCTTGCGCCCATGTAGCGCCACTTTTGTGACCTTTTGCGCCCTTGTACCCTTGCGCCCATATAGCTCCATTTGCACCCATATAGCACCATTCTAGCAACACGATGGAGCACGCTGTTGTATGTAGCACGCTATTTTGCATTGCGATATTTGGAATGCGTCATTCGAAGATGCGCGACCAAAGAGATGCGTCATTTAGTGACGCGCGACCTAAGAGATGCGACATTTGAAGTTGCGCGTTGCGTGGTGCGACATATGAAAATGATACCCTTATACACAGGCATCCAGGACACATACCTCTCTCCCTTCAATAGTACAGCTCTCTGGGATATCACATCGTAATCTGATGGCTATTAGAGAGGATTTGGAAATATGTATCTCTGGTGTCTGTGTGTTAGGGTAATGTGAGAAGTATGAATCCTTGATTAAGGTTTTATATTTTTTAGTAAGGGGCATTGTACATTTATAAGTTTTTATTTTTAATTATTAGGAGCATTTGAGAAGAATTTGCCCAAAACATCTGAATATTAACCCCTGTATTTGAGAAGCATTTGCCCCTAACATCTGAATATTAACCCCTTGATATTCAGAGAGGTGAGTAACGTATTATGAAGCAATGCAGTGAGATGCAATGCACACCTCTCTTGTGCTCAATGGGTTAAGAGGTATGCACTTTGACTACAATGGCAAAGTGCTGGGACTAAAAACAGACAGTAGGAAAGATTCTGCACCACAAATAAATCCATTTGTATGCCTGATAACAGGTGAGACTTGTGTTAAAATAAACTGACTCTTTCTAACTCATCTCTGAATGAATGTCACAGCACCACCCAGTGTCTAAAGAGGGTATTAAGGCCCCAGCTCTCAGACACCAGCAGGAACATCTCATGTGTCATAGGTCAAAAGAGGACATAGGGGTCAAGTCCCAGGTCACAGACAGAGTAGAGATGACTCTATTCATCCAGTCACTGGATCCCTATTCCCCCATCCATCTCACTCTATCCTCTCTCTGTCTGGTTGGTTTAACCTTTACCTCTCCCTATTTATCTTTATTCTCCCTGTCCTCTCACACGCTCTGTCTGTTGCTGTGTTTAATCCTGACATACACTGTCCGCTTTCACTTGGTTTTCTATGTTTTAACCCTCTATGTTGTGCATTACCTGTTTGCTTTTAAAAACCCTCTGACACAGGCTTAACATCACTTAATGGGTTAATGGTATGTCTCTTTCTGTCTCTCTCTAACTCGCTTCCCTTAATAAATCTGATAGCGTTCTAT